>JBBGZY010000122.1:650000-2055000 GCA_037952925.1 Lithobates clamitans
GAATTTAATGCAGGGCAAGTGAGGAGCGGGGATGGACCAGGCTGACCGTTTGCTGTCTGAAGTGATTAGCCAGGAAACTGTCAGCCGGAGGACAGGAAGCGGCAGGACCAGACTGCCCTGGCGCCACTTTGAGGCTGCAGCGCTCCCCTCCCTTCCTCTCTCTCTCCTCCTCTTGTCTTGTGTATCACACACACAGCGGGGGTGTCCCGCTGTGTGTCACGGAGCTGGCTGGGTCTGTGTTCGGCGCGCGGTGTAACCAGTTCCCGCCCCCCTAGACCGGCTCGTGTGATAGTATCAGTGTTCCGCCTATGAAACGAGCCGGTCTAGGGGGGTGGAACCTTGTTACACCGCATGCCGAACGCAGACCCAGCCAGCTCCGTGACACACAGCGGGACATCTCCACTGTGTGTGTGATCCATCCAGGGGAGTCCTAGTGAGTCTCTATTGATGATGGGGCACAGTAAAGCTGCATTGATGGGGCACAGTAAAGCTGCATTAATGGGTCACAGTGAGGCTGCGTGCATAAAGAGAGGCATACGTTCACAGGTACAGAGAGGCTGCGTTCACGGGCACAGAGAAGCTGCATTCACGGGCACAGAGAAGATGCGTTCACGGGCACAGGGAGGCTGCATTCACGAGGACAGAGAGGCTGCATTTACGGGCACAGAGAGGCTGTGTTCACAGGCACAGTGAGGCTGCATTCACAGGCATAGTGAGGCTGCGTTCATGGGCATAGTGAGGCTGCGTTCACGGGCACAGTGAGGCTGCGTTCACAGGCACAGTGAGGCTGTATTAATGGGCAGTGAGGCTGCATTTATGGACACAGTGGGGCTGCAATGATGGGCACAGTAAGAGTGCATTGATGGGCATAGTGAGGCTGCATTCATTGGCACCGTAAAGCTGCATTTGATGGGCACAGTGAGGCTGCATTTTATTGGCACAGTGAGGCTGCATTGATGGGCACAGTGAGGCTGCATTCATGGGCACAGCGAGGCTGCATTCATGGGCACCATAAAGCTGCAGTTGATGGACACCATAAAGCATTTGACGGGCACAGTAAAGCTGCATTGACAAGCACAGTGAGGCTGCATTGACGGGCATAGTGAGGCTGCATTGACGGGCACAGTTATGGTGCATTCATGGGCACCGTAAAGTTGCATTTGATGGGCACAGTGATGCTGCATTTGATGGGTACTGATATGCTTTTTGTTAATATTGTTAACGTTGTTGTTTATTTTTGGAACTTAATTCTGCTTAAAACATTTAACAGTGTAATTTCCTGATATAATTTACAAGGGTGTGTTTAGGGGCAGACTTAGGGGTGGGGCAGGGGAGAGGTTGGATGGGGCAACTAGTGGCGAGTAACTCTTAAGGCCTGTCTAGTGGCTCAGGACTTGAAATTTTGAGCCCTGTATTATAGTATACAGTATACATACAGTATAGTATGTATATATATTTATATACAAATGTTTTGCCTTTCATTTCTATTTTAACCCCTTCTCACTGACTGACACATAAGTGGATCTTTTTTCATGGAGCCATATATACGTGTACATCTGCTCCCAGCACAGAGACTCCGGGGTGTCATACTAACGATCGGGAACCAGGTGTCCCAGTTCCTGATCACCTGATAACTGTGATATCCTCTGATTGGCTATCACAGTGATCAGTCACTGTTCAGCCCACCCCTGTGTTTTTGTCTCCTCTGAATGGAGAAAAAGATATATTGTATTATTTTATCCTGCTAGAGGAGAAAAATGTAAACAAAACAAATGTGTATATAAAAAACTGTATTAGGGTTTGATTTAGTTTAGTATTAGGGTTAGGGTCAAGGTCAGAGTCAAAGATCAGAGTATTTTAGGTAGGATTTTAAAAAAAGCATTTTTTTAACTACTTGCCACCTGCCCACAGTACTTTTACTGGGGAGGGGGGGCAGCTGCAGGCTAAGTAATATAACTGTATGTTGCTTTGTACATGTACACTGGCGCATCGCCTAGTGGACACAGTGGATCACGGCGCACGGTATCAATCATAGCGATCACATGATTACATGTAAACAAAACAGTCATGAGTGGCTTCCATTCATGATGATTTTGCTTGCTATTTTGATGATATGATTGTCCCACAGCTATCACATAGTACCTGGGCCAATCACAGCACCCTGTACCGTGTGATAGCTGTAGCCAATCACAGATCTCACTAGTAAGCAAGCTGCCATGAATGAAAGCCATTAATGACAGCGAAAACTATTGCTTATAACAGTGATCATCACTGGCTACAAGCAATGATAGTGTAAAAAAAAATCACTGATGAAAGGATGTCACCAGTCAGTATCTCTGATTACTGCCACACCAGTCATATGATGACGCTGTACTGCACTGGTGACAGTATGTATAAAAAAAAAGTTGTTAAAAAATAAACAAATTTTATTACATTTCTTAATTTTCCAAAAAGTGTGCCAACAAATTACAACTTCAAAAATCTTGTCATACCTCTTACTAAATACCTTGGAGTGTCTGCTTTCCAAAAAGGGGTCACTCACATTCTAGGGCCTCAAGAAATGAGATAAGCCATTAGTACATCAAGATTGATCATATTTTATATATAAACCATAGTTTGTAGACTCTATAAATTTAACACAGACTAAATAATATATACTGATTTGGATTATTTTTACCAAAGAAATGTATCGGACTACATTTTGGCCTAAATTTATAAAGAAAGATTATTTGTTTGCAAAATTTTATAACAGAAACTAAGAAAAAAGTTTTTTTTTTTTCTTGAAAATTTTCAGTATTTTTTTCATTATATAGCAAAAAAATTAAAAACCCAGTGGTGAATAATTGCCCCGAAAAGAAAGCTCCATTTGTGTAACAAAAAAATTATAAATACTTCATTTGGGTACAGTGTTGCATGACTGACCAATAGCCAAAGTAGCACAGTGCTGAATAGTAAAAAATGGTCTGGTCATGAAGGGTGTAAAACCTTTTGATGTTCAAGTGGATAAATTAGTATCATTGTCAATTAGTGTCAGTGGGGTTGATTTTGTAAAACTGGATAGTGCACAATCTGGTAGACATGTGCGATTAGTTTCGTACGAATTTCCGTAAATTCGCACATTCGAAATATGAATTGCTATGCTTCCGAATTTTGTACGAAATTTTGTTTACGAATTTCGGATCCAAATTCCTAACGAACATTCGTAAATGTTACGAAAAGTTAACGAACCTAAAAGTTAAAAACCCAGGAAGTCAGCACAGCACAGGGATAGTGGGAGCCCCTCATAATGATAAATTCATCATAACGAACATTCGTAATTATTACGAAAAGTTAACGAACCTGCATATTTCGTACAAAATTTCGGACACAAATTACGAAATATGAATTAATGCCAATACAAAACGGAACGGAACGAAACAAATTTATTGACAGCGCACATGGTAGCCAATGAGATTCTAACTTCAGCTTGTTCATTTAAGCTTTGACAAGAAAACCTGGAAGCCGATTGGTTTCTATGCAGTCTTGCACCAGATTGTGCACATTCCAGTTTTAGTAAATCACCCCCAGTGTGTTTTGGGTAGGATAAAGAAAAGTAAAAATGTGCAATATTGTTTTCTGGGCCCTCTATGGTTACAACCAACAACAAATAACACAAATTTGGTATCTTTGTGATCATCAGAAGCAGGAGAATTTTATTTTGGGTTGTTCCTTGGTGGTAAGTTATGGTAATAGCAAGAATTATACAGTATTTTTTTTTTTTTTATAGTGTTATTTTTTTTACTATTTTGGGACAGTATTTGGGTCAGGCGATATCCATTAGCATTTACCGATTGAAATCTCAATTTGTACTGAAGAAAACAAAGTATAATCCACCTGGATACACTATACAGTAGTTGTAATGATATGTACAATTTTACTAACACATGTCAAAGTTGCAAAATTGTATTCAGGCGTTAAGATTTTGTTTTACCCTTCATCGTGAAGGGGTTAAACTACATTACAAGGTAAGGGTTCACATATACTTTAATAGACAAACGTAAAAAGTGCAGTTACCCACAGCAGCCAATCAGCTGTAACTGACCTGTTTAGATTAAAGTGGACTGTAGGATAACTGCGATTTTCACATCATCGCACACTGTCTTACCAAATATTTTACAGCTGTAGAGGCATTGAATGCATCCATATCTATCCGGCGGTGGAAGGCTGCCCTATTTACATGCTGATCATTTCTGGGCTGTGGCTCAGGGGCAAATATCAAAAGCTGAAAAACACATTTGGAGAGTTATGCCCCGTACACACGGTCGGACATTCCGACAACAAAATCCTAGGATTTTTTCCGACGGATGTTGGCTCAAACTTGTCTTGCATACACACGGTCACACAAAGTTGTCAGAAAATCCGATCATTCTGAACGCGGTGACGTAAAACACGTACGTCGGGACTATAAACGAGGCAGTAGCCATATTTTGGGTAATATTTGGTTTTATTGTTCATGTGGTGACTGTCCTACTTTTGAAGTATATAAAAACCTGTATTTCTGTTCAATAAATAGTCATTCCTTTGGTTTCACCTCAAAATCTTGTCTGTGTACCATGCTTGGTCTACAAGGCTGGAATTAGCTCTCAGTCTGCTGGAAGGGTTTGGAAGGAAGGAGGCACTGTTTGGCGGAAGCAGGGTGCCAAGTGGTCCATCACACAATGTTATAGCAGTGATTTCTAGCAGCTCATGTAGTATGTCTCAAGTCTATCACTATCTTCTGAAGCATGTAGCAAGTTTACAGTTTTTGACAGTCTCCTTGCAGCATGTCTGCAGTCTCTGATCACCTCCTGTATTGTGTCCACAGCCCTTTTTCTGACCATGAATATTCACAAAATTTTATGTGCAGTCCTTTGGTGATTTCAGGGGTTGCACTTGAGGCCCCCTGTATTAAAAAAGTTGACCACCACTGGGTTAGGCCATTTAAATTAGATCGTGATTACAATACAAATTTGGATGCATTGTTGGTGCAAAGGTACAAAGTTGGATGCATTGTCTGTGTGCCCAATGTGTACATGGTCCTATGCTTTCAGGTAAAAAAATCATGGATCAAGAAAAGATCAGGTGGATTGGGTCACAATACAGATCCATCTGATTCATCCAGTTATAGATATATAAGCCGGGTGATTAAAACAGTTTGCTCATCTTCAGCCAAAGATTAATATGGGAAGAGATTATTGACCAAAAGACAAATGACCAAGCAATTCCTTTTCTCTTGCCATCATTCTCTACCTAAAGATAGAAAATTAGGTCTGCCATTCCCAACTCACCTAAAGACCAGCTGTTAGTTTATCAGTAATACCTATCCAGTAATTATCCTATCCTCGTATTGGTTTCTGTTCTTTACACTTTACCTCTTATAAACATGTGCCTCAAGCCCCTCTCCTATATTTAAGCATATTACATATGTTTAATTCATTACTATGTTGTATTTGCTTGTCCTTATTATGCTTTCATTTATAGAGTTTTTATTATGTTTAAAAATTGTTGCCCAGCAGTGCTTAAAATAAAAAAGTGTCTCTTCCTGCTAAACTCACCACCTCTCGGGTACTGTCCCTGGCAGACTCACTGCTCCAAGGTCTTAGTACCTCTCTCCTTTTGGATTATATGACAGCAGCATCCTTCAGCAAATTTCCTCTGAGCCCAGGTTGTCATGGACATACCCCCATAAACATTCACCAAACTTTAATGCACACCCTACTGAAGTGGATTGGAGCTGAAAAAAAAATCATTCTATTTGCAAGGCTAATAGGCAAGGGATTGTCAATCAAAGGGCATGGGCAGCTGGAACATATACCAATGCAAAAAAAACATTAAAAAAACACTGTTGATCGGGAAGCAGCTCTTTATATGTTTAAAGTTAAACATGAAATTTTTTTTTTTTATTGATGGCCACAAAACAACATTTCCCAGCCAGCTTCTTTCTGTTTGTAAGCAAGGGGATTGTCTTCGTCCATGCCAGACCATTATACTAGATGAAGGTCTGGTGTGGATTATAAGGAGGGCTCCATAGAAATAAAAAAAAACAAATGACCCCTTGTGTTCTAGCAGCAGGCTTCACAGTCATTGGTTGTTATAGAAAAAACAAACAAAATGTGGACTCCCTCCTAAAAATACATGCCAGGTCCCTTACCCTTGATGATCCACTGACACATCCACTTCCAATGACTGCTCGCTGCTAATGACAGCTCTCGGCACCCTTATTTACCAAATTTGGACACGTCCGCTCCCAGCAACTGTTCACTGTGAATGACAACTTCTATGCCTTCAGCTGAATGGGAACAAAGGGGCGGGGTAACCCAGGTGACGTCAGTGGCACCATGCAGGATACCCTGTCCATCCAGCAGGCAGGCACAGGAACTGTCTGATTTCGAGCTACATCGCTGGACAGGGTCATTGAGGATAGATTTACATTGAGGGACATAATGGAACAAAAATAGTAAATAAACACAGCATTGTGAAATAAAAAGTATTTTATTAAAAAAAACTAAAAAAATATGACACAATGTAAATCCATTGTCAATTACATCATCCAGCAAAGTAGATTCAAAGCAATTATGATGAACAATGGGCAGCACAGTGGCTAAGTTGTTAGCACTTCTGCTAGCAGCACTAGGATTGTTGGTTCAAATCCCAATCATGACACTACCTGCCTGGAGTTTGCATGCTCTTGCTGTGCCTGTGTGGGTTTCCTCTGGGTACTCTGGTTTCCTCCCACACTCCAAAGACATGCTGATCGGTTAATTGGCTCCTTTCTAAATTGCCCCTGCTATGTGTATGAATGTCCATCAGGGATCTTAGATTTTAAGCTCTTTTAGGGCAGGGACTGATGTGAATGTACAATATATATGTGTAAAGTAGTGTATAAATTGACGGCGCTATATAAGTTCCTATAATAAATAAAATAAACAATGATCTTGAGAACCCATTGTCACGACCGATAGAATCACCAGGTGACTGTAAAGGGAAGGAACTTTTTTGGTCTGATGTAGACTCTAAATTAATGTTTTCTTTGAATAACAATAGTAGATCTGCTGTTTGTGCAATGTTACATTGTTAACAGCACCAAAATACAGATCACAAACTTACAGCATTTGTGGGCACCAGATCACGTGGTACCGCAGTACCATGCATTTTTTGTGTGGCACATTTTCAACTGTAGTTGAACAACAAATTGCACTAAGGGACCTGTGTTAAGGATTGATAAGGAATAGCATCTCCTGACAACACGGTAGGCAGCCGGCTGAGCAAAATTTAAATAGGTTTGCAGGTAGCATTTACCATGATTAAACTGTATTTGTGATTAATTCCATTTTAAATACCACATATATTAGTGAGCTTGTTCCTCCTACTTACCTAATAAGCTGCAGTCTTATACATATGGATTCCACAGCTCAAAATGTTTACTTTGTAAGGCTCTATTTGACAGGAATACTTTAATTACTAATTATATGTTCTTCGATGAGATCATTTTAAAGGCCTTTCTATAGTACCCTTTGCAAACCCTCATCGCTGAGGCCCAATGTCAGTTCATTTTGACAGGCTATTAATTAATGTTTACATTATCACCTCTGCAAATGTTTAGTTGATCACAATGGAAAATCAATAAGAGCTCCTGACTGACATTCTTTTTTTCTTTTTACAGACGTGTCTTTCCTGAAAATGAATATAAACGGACCGATCTATCAATCAATATGGAATTATTTTTTGCCCTTGCAAGGGTAGCTCTTAAATTCAAAGGTCATTAAATGTCTTTTTTTATATTATACAATCCCAATAGAGACTGGTGTGAATTAGCTGTCACCGGCAAACAATAGATACAAAAAAAATACATGGAATTGACCAATGCCTTGCTATAAAAATTGATACCATAGGCATCTTTTCAAGGCTCTGCCTGTAAACAGAAATTACAAATTATATAGGTAAATCATTTGCTTCGGATTGGAAATGAGGCTGTAATTCATTAGTGTCAAAAAGTTTATTTTCTGCTAACTTTGATGGCTATCAATATTATAAGTGAATTTTCAAATAACTCCACTAGTGATGTAATAAATACTAGGGACTCTTAAAAAGGAGCAGGATTAATCCACAAACGTAGAGCAACCAATATATAATCACAAAGATATAGTAACTATGAAAATATAAATATATATATACATATATATATATACAGGGCTTTTTTTCTCAAACAATAGGTGCTGGAACTTAACCACGGCCCCACAAACCCCCCCCCCCCCCCTACACACACCCTGCAAATCATATCAAATAGTAGGTGTGTTCAGTCAAATTTCCCGAAAACAGTAGGAGGGTCTTGAAGGGGCATTAAATACCAGGATTGCATTACATACAGAGTGCAGAGCTGTCACTTGTAAACACAGAAACCAGACTTCTGTGTTTACAGGTGATTGTGGTGAGCAGACACTAAAGGGTCTGAGCCAGAGGTGGTGGAACTGAGTTCCATCAAGTTCCCCCTGAAATATATATATATTTATATACACACACACACACAGTATATACCCATAGTATTTTTATTTTTTTGAGTTTGCATAACATAACATTCAATGAGTTGTACAGTATATAAGACAGTGACATGAAAGAACCACTTAAAGCTGAACTTCTAGATAAGCAAATATTGTCTAAATACAAGAGGAATGTATATTTTTGACTTGAATCTTGTTTTGCTTTGTGTATTACTTCTAGATCTGTGCAGCAATCCAGCGTGACATTTTTGGGGTTGATTTACTAATAGCAAATAGACTGTGCACTTTGCAAAGCACAGTTGCACTCTGCAAGAGCAGTTGCTCCAGAGCTTAGTAATGGAGCAAAAGCTCTGCTGACTACCATTATCCAGTTATGTGCAAGAAAAAATGCAGTATTTTTAATTTTCCTTGCTTGTAATTGGGTACTTTTTGCAAAGTGAAACTTTATCTCATTTACTAAGTTCTGGAGCAACTGCACTTGCAGAGTGCAACTTCACTTTCAAAAGTACACAGCCTTTAGCAAATCAACCCCTTTGCCTCTGTGCAGGAACTTCCTGTAATAAAGACCAATCACTGCTACAGTCTACACTGCTACAGTCTACAGGGTTGGAAATAGTCTACAGGGTTGGAAATATCAGTTTGTAAATGGATAGAAAACTGGCTAAAAGACAGAATTCAGAGAGTAGTGGTTAATGATTCTTACTCTGAATGGTCTAAGGTTATCAGTGGTGTACCCCAAGGTTCAGTGCTGGGACCCTTACTCTTTAATATCTTTATAAATGATATTGGGTCTGGGATCAAAAGTAACATTTCTGTCTTTGCAGATGACACCAAGCTATGCAGTGGAATAACGTCCTTACAGGATGTCTCCAATTTACAAGCCGACCTCAATGCACTGTCTAATTGGGCGACTATGTGGCAGATGAGGTTTAATGTTGAGAAATGTAAAGTTATGCACTTGGGGGCTAAGAATATGCATGCATCATACATACTAGGGGGAGTGCAACTGGGGGAATCCGTAGTGGAGAAGGATCTGGGGGTTTTGGTAGATCATAAGCTCAATAATAGCATGCAATGCCAAGCTGCGGTTTCCAAAGCGAGCAAAGTTCTTTCTTGTATTAAGAGAGGTATGGACTCCAGAGAGAGAGATATCATTTTGCCCCTGTTCAAATCATTAGTAAGACCTCATCTGGAATATGCCGTTCAGTTTTGGGCACCAGCTCTCAAAAAGGATATCGGGGAACTGGAGAAAGTGCAGAGAAGGGCAACCAAACTGATAAGAGGCATGGGGGAGCTAAACTATGAGGAAAGATTAGAGGAACTGAATTTGTTCACTCTTGAGAAGAGGAGAATAAGGGGGGATATGATCAACATGTTTAAATATATAAGGGGTCCATATAGTGAACTTGGTGTTGAGTTATTCACTTTACGGTCAACACAGAGGACAAGGGGGCACTCTTTACGACTGGAGGAAAAGAGATTTCATCTCCAAATACGGAAAGGTTTCTTCACAGTAAGAGCTGTGAAAATGTGGAATAGACTCCCTCCAGAGGTGGTTCTGGCCAGCTCAGTAGATTGCTTTAAGAAAGGCCTGGATACTTTCCTAAAGGTACATAATATAACTGGGTACTGACATTTATAGGTAAAGTTGATCCAGGGATAATCCGATTGCCTCTCTGGGATCAGGAAGGAATTTTTTCCCCTGCTGTAGCAAATTGGAGCATGCTCTGCTGGGGTTTTTTGCCTTCCTCTGGATCAACTGTGGGTATAGTATTGGGTATATTGTTTTTTTTTTTTTTTTTTTTTTTTATGGTTGGACTGGATGGACTTGTGTCTTTTTTCAACCTGGCTAACTATGTAACTATGTAACTATGTAACTGCTTCTCAAGTGCTCTTGGTGCTTCCTACACCCCTGCCTTTGCCCAAGCTCAGCAAAGTGATGATGTCATGGATACTTTTAAAAGATAATACCTAAATTTGCCAAGGCATTTAGTGCACACAAATTAGATGTACATATATCCTTTATGGCTACTGGGGATTTTCTTTAAATAAAAGTTTTAAGTGGAGGGCCACCCTGAAAAAAAATTACACCAAAATCCTGAAAAAAATAAAATAAAACATTTAAAAAAAAAATTTAAACTTACCTAAACCCTTGTTGCTAGGCAGTCTTCCTAATCTGCCTCTTCCTTTTCCGCGGCACCTTCTGTTCCTCGGTGAGCGGCCCCGTTGTCTTCTGGGAACTGTGTGCGTTCCCAGAACACCACTGGGCCATTCACAGAGCACCGCGCCGCTCACGCGTGCGCAGTAGGAAACTGGCAGTGAAGACGCAAGGCTCCACTGCCTGTTTCCCTTACCTAGGATGGCGGTGCCGGGACCCGAGAGCCGAGGGACGGGTCGGCCTCGGGCGGCCGACATCGCAGGCACCCAGGACAGGTAAGTACTTATTTAAAGTCAGCAGCTACAGTGTTTGTAGCTGCTGACTTTTATTTATTTTTTTTACGGCCGGAATCCCGCTTTAACGTGATACTAAAGGTTTTTGTATTCCTTAAAATAAAAAAAAGATGTTATACTTAACTGCTCTCTGCAACAATATTATACAGAGTGGCCCCTTACCTCCTCTTCTGGAAATTCCCTGCCGGTGCTGTCCATTTGGGAAACTTCCCCAGGGGATTCACCCACCCCATACTTCGAAGGTTCTGGAAAGAGGGAGGTGTTTTCTGTTGCAATGTTAAGGAGAGTTTGAATTTAGGATGCCATAACTGGTTTGAGGGCCAGGTGTAGAGGTTTTATTTATTGATGAAAGTCTTCATCTGGTTGTACCAATAAAGTGAACCTGTTTCCTTGTCTAATTAAAGGAAACGTTAACTGTGATTTGGCCCAAAACTGGTCCATCTAATCATCTAATAGTACTTTAGGCCTCGCAATCAAGAATAGAATTATTTTACGCTAGAGTCAGCAAAGTGCCTCATTTTAACTGGTGTTGTCTTCTGGGGTGGATGTGATATACCCGATGGAGAATTTGGTTTTAGCAACAGTGAGCCCGTCACTGTTAACTGTGGTGAATGCCGAAGCCACCACTGCCTGTAAATAAGGGATTTTAATGTTTTGGGTAACATTATCATTATAGGAGGAAAAAACATAGTTCAATTTTAATTACAAAGTTATCAAGGGCATGAGATAAGTCAGTGATGGCAAACCTTGGCACCCCAGATGTTTTGGAACTACATTTCCCATGATGCTCATGCACTCTGCAGTGTAGTTGAGCATCATGGGAAATGTAGTTCCAAAACATCTGGGGTGAAAAGGTTCACCATCACTGAGTTAGGTTATCAAGAACAGGTGTCGGGGATTTGCCAGATGTGCAGTTCCAGAGAGCTATAAAGACCTACCATAGACTTGTCCACACCCCCAGGATGGAGGTGAAAGACCAGGTTTTAGAGTTTTTGCTGTGCTTTCCACATACTGTATATCCCTGTATAGAATGCACAAGGAAACAAATGATTTCTGACAACTCACCCTCTATGTTATAAACAGTTAAGCTTGGCCTACGAAAGCCATGATGGTGATGGAGTGATTTCCTGAGGAATTGTTGCCCATATCCTGGTCCCCTTCACCTGAATTGGGGAAATATATTTGGGACAGAGTCCTACTTTAATATAGAATCCTGCATTGTCTTTACATTAACTTATTAGGATATATAAGGGAATTGAGGAAGCTTTGCTGCATTTTTAATATTACATGCGTGAAATACTGTTGACACATTGCTTTATAGCTCATGATAACTTTGTAATTAAAACAGAATTATGTGTAATTTTTTTCATAATTAGCACTAAGTATGTTAATTGAATTAATGTACAAATCTGTACATTGTGTTAACACAATACTTTAGCAATGTAAGCATTTTCAGTTCTATACCAGCAATACAAACAGACATATGAAGGCTTACGCTCCATTAAAACAAGGCTTATAATTGTTGTCTGATTTTGGTCATATTTGTAATGCATGGATGAATTATTTTAGATGGTATTACTTAAAGGGCAAGTAATCCTTAATTTCAGGCAAGTAAAAATTAAAAAGCATTTAATAACATTGCTGAATATGATTTAAAAAGATGAAATTATAGGGTTGGTATATTAAAGGGGAAAAGCATGTTTACTTTACATTTTGCAAAGTGAAAACTCACTTAGCTTAGTGAAGAAAATCTGTGCTGACTTTAGTCAATAGTCATCCAATCATGTGCAAGTAAAAATCCTGTATTTTTAGCTTTCCTTGTCCATGATTGGATATTCAAAGTAAATTGTAATTTAGTTCCTCCTTATTCATTAACCTCTTACGTCCCCAAGCATTTTTCTCCCTAAATCCCCTTGCGTTCCAGAGCATTTTTATCACTATGGCAATGTCTCAGTCCTGCATGTTTTACCTTTTAATTTTTGTAGTCTACCCTAATGTATTATACATTTCTTTGGGGGCAAATGTGGATAAATATATTTTATCTCCCTGTTTTTTTTTGCGGAGGGGGGGGGGGAAATAAATCATAAAAAATGTAGACAAAAATGCATTTGCCTGCAATTTTTCCAAAGGCACTGTTTATGTAACTTGTACACTCTATATATTTAACACAAAATATAGTCAACAAAGGCTGATGATTAAAATATCACATTGGTGTGATGCACAATGTACCATAATGGTAAACCTCAAAGTACATTTTACTTTATTAATTTATAGAGCTTTATTCCAATTTTAACGCAACATTTCAATGCATGCAGGGTATAAAAACAAAAGGTTTTTTTTTATAAATCATTAGCATAAGATTTGTTTAAGTTGACAAGTGCAGAAATTAGCATGGTGGCAACTTTTTCAGAAAGCTTGCGAAAATTTAGAAATTAAATTTGAATGACATTGTGTTGACTTTGTTAGCACTTGATGAAAAAATGTCATCCAGATCATCCAACATCATTGTTGCGACCTGGGGATTATGGGAGGGAATATTATATATATATATATATATATATATATATATATATATATACTCATCGGCCACTTCATTAGCTACACCTTGCTAGTACCGGGTTGGACCCTCTTATACCTTCAGAACTGTCTTAATTTTTAGGGGCATAGATTCAACAAGGTGTTGAAAACATTCATCAGAGATTTTGGTCCATATTGACATGACAGCATCACGCAGTTACTGCAGACTTGTCGGCTGCACATCCATGATGCGAATCCCCCATTCCATCACATCCCAATGGTGCTCTATTGGATTGAGATCTGGTGACTGTGGAGGCAATTGGAGTACAGAGATCTCATTGCCATGTTCATGTAACCAGTTTGAGTCGATTTGAGCTTTGTGACATGGTGCATTATCCTGCTGAAAGTAGTAATCAGAAGATGGGAACACTGTAGTCATAAAGGGATGAACCATGGCATTTAAACAATACTCAATTTGTACTAAGGGGCCCAAAGTGTGCCAAGGAAATATCTCCCACGCCATTACACCACCATCAGCCTGAACCGTTGATACAAGGCATGATGCATCCATGCTTTCATGTTGTTTACGCCACATTCTGACCCTACCATCTGAATGTCACAGCTGAAATTGAGACTCATCAGACCAGACATTGTTTTTCCAATCTTCTATTGTCCAATTTTGGTGATCCTGTGCAAACTGTAGCTTCTGTTTCCTGTTCTTAGCTGACAGGAATGGCACCCGGTGTGGTCTTCTGCTGCTCTAGCCCATCTGTTTCAAGGTTCGATGTGTTGTGTGTCCAGAGATTGTATTCTGCCTACCTTGGTTGTAACGAGTGGTTATTTGAGTTACTGTTCCCTTTCTATCATCTCAAACCAGTCTGCCCATTCTCCTCTGACCTCTGCATCAACAAGGCATTTTTGTCCACACAACTGCCGCTCACTGGATATTTTCTCTTTTTCAGACCATTCTCTGTAAACCCTAGAGATGGTTGTGTGTGAAAATCACAATCAGCAATTTTTGAGATACTCAGACCAGCCCGTCTGGTGCCAACAACCATACCACTTTCAAAGTTCACTGCCATGTGATTGGCTCATTAGCAATTTGTGTTACCAAGCAACTGAACAGGTGTACTTACTAAAGTGGCCGTTGAGTGCATTATTTTTTTCTATCCTTTTAGATTTTCTTTTATTTTACAGGATCTGGTCAGAGGAGCCCAAATTCCAGGCACCCCATGCAGCTCTGCAGCAACAGATTGCTTCTAACAGCGATCTAATGTTGGCTGCAATGGTCCAGCAATAGATCACTATAGCAGTGATCTACTGCTGTAAGAAAAGTCTATAACTGCTCTTTCCAAACCTCTGTACTGACAAGGAAATGCTGCGATGTCACTACATTCCTGATGTAAACAAAATGATAGATGAGAATGTGAAAGGTAAACTTCCCTCCCAATCAGTTTGTAACCATTGTTTAGTGAACAGGTTTTTGGTTCAAATTTTTGTGTTTTAAACTGGTCTTCCGACCATAGGTCTGCCTTACTGTTTATGTAATTTTAGCTTAATACCGAGTGGAAGATTTCCCAAGTGTTTCTAATGATGTGTGACCAGCAAGGTTGCTATCTCCACCAGTGTAATTAGAATTCTGCTGTATCACAGAGCATTGTATACCTCAGTGACTGAGCTACCATACAAATGAATATTCAAAACTGTGCTGTTTAGCCAAGAACTTAGAGAACACATCCGATAACTAGGGGAAACAATGATGGGTGAACCCCTACGTAATTACAGAACATGCCAGCTACTTATATGTTCCAACAGTGTGGGATTTGTCAGATGCACCAACAAGGATATTACAAGATGTGCCCATTTACATAGCATTATTGTTTAGACTAGAAGCTGTAGACAGTTTTTGTTGCAGTGAGTGAATAATCCACCAGGGGGAGCCTGACTGCAGCACTCATTTAGAAACCAATAACTAAAATGTCTGCTAGCCACTGTAAGTTAAAAATCTAGGGTGTTCGGACAACAGCAATTAATTAGCATTTTCAGAAGAATGGGAGCCCCATATTTTTTTCATGAAAGGTGTATTTTAAAGCCCAACTCCAGAAAATGATCCCTTGTAGTATGGCTGCATTGCATAACTTAAAGTGTAATTCCAGTCAAATTCTAATGCCACCCCCATTCTAAGACTATTCTATCTTCCCTGTAAAAGTAAAAAAAAAATATATATATATATGATATGATATGATATATATATGATATGATATATATATGAGAAAGAGTGGTGATATGGATGTGTGACAGTCTCAAAAAGGCAACAACATCCCTGAAATTGGATGGATACAGAGAAGTTTTTTGGGGGGGATTTTCAGGGTGCCAGCAAGTATTGAAGACAGAAAGTTAAATGTAAAAATACAATTAGTTTTATTAATACAAAAAACAGACAATACAAAAGTATGTTGTTACTTGAACAAACATAAACATGTAATGCAGCTTGTCTTGTAATGCGCCATCAAAGGGAGAATTGTCTTATTGCATAGAAGGTGACAATTTGAAGATTATCCTGACATGTTTCGCCACCATGGGCTTCCTCAGGGGATTTATAAAAAAAAAAAATATATATATATATATACGTATATAATATTCCCTCCCAAAATCCCCAGGTCGCAACAATGATGTTGGATGATCTGGATGACATTTTATCATCAAGTGCTAATAAAGTCAACACAATAGTATTCAAATTTAATTTCTAAATTTTCGCAAGCTTACTGAAAAAGTTGCCACCATGCTAATTTCTGCCCTTGTCAACTTAAACGTATCTTATGCTAATGATTTCTTTAAAAAAAAAAAAATTTTTTTTTTTACCCTGCATGCATTGAAATGTTGCGTTTAAATTGGAATAAAGCTCTATAAAGTAATAGAGTAAAATGCACTTTGAAGTTTACCACTTATGCTACATTGTGCATCACACCAATGTGATATTTTAATCATCATTTCAATTCCAATCATATTTTAATCATCAGCCTTTGTTGACTATATTTTGTGTTAAATATATAGAGTGTACAAGTTACGTAAACAGTGCCTTGGAAAAAAAATTGCAGGAAAATGCATTTTTGTCTACTTTTTTTATGATTTATCCCCCCCCAAAAAACAGGGAGATAACATATATTTATCCACATTTGCCCCCAAAGAAATGTATAATACATTAGGGTAGACTAAAAAAGTTAAAAGGTATAACATGCAGGACTGAGACATTTCCATAGTGATAAAAATGCTCTGGAACTCAAGAGGATTTGGGGAGAAAAATGCTTGGGGACTTAAGAGGTTGATGAATAAGGAGGAACTAAATTAAAATTTACTTTGAATATCCAATCATGGAAAAGGAAAGCTAAAAATACAGGATTTTTACTTTCACATGTTCATATTCTGAAGGTGGTCCAGTCTGGTCACATGACCGGCTTCCAGTGTAGAGGAGGGACAGATGACCATGGATACCCCATAGTGAGCCTTTGGGTGATATCATAGCCCAGGCTCTGCAGCTATTGTCGCTGCCTCCCCTTAACACTGAAACCAGCACTTGGACCCAATCATGTGACCAGACTGGACCAGAGCGGCTTCTGAATAGGTAAGTATACATATCTTTTCTTTTACAGGGTATATACAGTAGGATCGTCTTAGCCTTAGTTAGAATTTGACTGGAATTCCACTTTAATTGTTCATTTAGGTCTAGGGAACTTTTTAAGATTTACTTACCCAGTACTCCACTCCACCCCAAGGCGTCATCTCCCCCACACTGCAGCAGTCTAAGATTCTTTTTTTTTAATCATATCATTTTTATTAAAAAAGTTTTACAATTTTCAACAAACCGAGAACATACAAAACAAAAAAACACAAACAAGTCCAAAAAAGAGAAGAAAAACACAAAAAAACGCACCATGCAGTTTCCAGGTTAACTTGAACAAGTCTTGTTATTCAACATATCATGAAGTTATATATTTCTCTAATTACATAGACAAATTAGAGTCTAACCATCGAAACCAAATTTTCTGAAAATTTTCGAGGCATTTCCTATGTTTATATGCCAATTCCTCCCTTCTTAAGTATTCTTCCTTCTTACACATAATCACACTGATCCATTGAGCGATTGTTGGCTGGGTTTTAGATATCCATTTATGTAATATAAGTTTGTGGGCTATATCTGACATCATCAAGACCAATTCATAGCCCCTAAGGGACACTCCATCATCAGAGCATGGGGGGAGCACCATCTGCTGGGGGGGGGGGGGGGTGGAGGATCAGGTAGGGTATGCTTCTCCTCTCCTCCTAGGATTGGACTTTAAGAATAGCCAAAGTGACCATTAACTTAATTGTAGCTGCCTAAATATGACTCCCTCAGAAATAAACGTGATATTTTGACCATGTTTTCTGCATATTGTGTTAAGAATCATCAATAAGGCATAAGCAAACAAAAAATAAAGTATACCTAAACCCCAAGCTTTTTTTTTTTACTTTGTTTTGGATAGAGTGTGGAAGTATTAAAACCCCTGTCCTGTTTTGTTGGCTGTCTGTGTCCTATTTTGGAGAATTCTCTTCACCTCCTGTCCTGTGTACACATAACAGGACGAAAGCTCTGACGTGGCTAAAATCACCTCTTAGTTGTCACTGCAACAGGTGTCCCATTTGCTAGACTTCCTCTATATTCCCTGTTCTATCTTCTGTGCCTTTCTTTTCAAGTGACAAGGGTCACCAGGACACATAGAGAATGTGAATCACCCCAGCAGGGACAGAGACAGCAATAAAAACTTCAGAGGGTTCTAACACACTTATCCCAAAAAATTCACACTCAAGTACTTAAGTTATCCAAGGCACACCAATGTTAAGTCAACACCTTATGTTGATCGTTATAATAGTTATATCAAACAGTAAATAAAAATGTAGCGCACAGAAAGTGAAAACAAACCAAATTAGTTAGTGGCAAGAACATCCCAGATAGCGAGGATAACTTGCCACAAATTTGTGGCAGTGTTGAATTGTTATGCCCCGTACACACGGTCGGACATTGATCGGACATTCCGACAACAAAATCCTAGGATTTTTTCCGATGGATGTTGGCTCAAACTTGTCTTGCATACACACGGTCACACAAAGTTGTCGGAAAATCCGATCATTCTGAGCGCGGTGACGTAAAACACGTACATCGGGACTATAAACAGGGCAGTAGCCAATAGCTTTCATCTCTTTATTTATTCTGAGCATGCGTGGCACTTTGTGCGTCGGATTTGTGTACACACGATCAGAAATTCCGACAACGGATTTTGTTGTTGGAAAATTTTATAGCCTGCTCTCAAACTTTGTGTGTCGGAAAATCCGATGGAAAATGTGTGATGGAGCCCACACACGGTCGGAATTTCCGACAACAAAGTCCTATCACACATTTTCCATCGGAAAATCCGACCGTGTGTACGGGGCATAAGTCTCCTAGCTTGCTGCACATTTTCACTGGAAAGTTGTACACTTGCAAAGCACTTAAAGCACAAGTTCTAGTTTTTTTTTTGCAATTTATAGCAAATTAGCATGGCAAGTCTCTAGCTATAGCAAAGTTGCAGTGCTGAGTTTACAGCAAGAGCTCTGCAAGTCTACAGCATGAAAATTCAACAACAATTTTTCCTCAATGAGCTTGATGTGCTAGCACTTGATTTACTAAAGGGATAGAGACTATTCACTTAGCAAAGTAAATACTTACTTAGCTTAGTAAATAGGGCAAATATGCAAGAAAGAATACTATTTTTTATTTCCCTTGTGCATACATTAAATCAGTGGTTCTCAACTCCTGTCCTCAGGACCCACTAACAGGCCAGATTTGAAGTATTACCTTGGGGTGATGCAGACTAGAATACTGCAATCACTGAGCAGCAAATGGTAACACCTGTGATGTATTTCAGTTATCTTGCAAACCTGGCCTGTTAGTGGGTCCTGAGGACAGAAGTTGAGAACCACTGCATTAAATGAACACAGCTTCACTCAATTCACTAACCTAAGTTATCCTTCTCTGTTGCCTTAGTAAATCAACAGCAGTATGTAATAATGCAACTATAAGTAACAAAGCTCCATAGTAATGTTATTATATCATCAAGGAATACCCTCCGATAAAGTAGGGACTATTATGAGCATATCAGACAAAGGAAACTCCAAAAACATGAATTATAACACAGTATACATATTACATATCAGATTAAAAAATGTTGACTATTAAAAAGAATATGGCTTGTAGGCAAATGCGTAATAACAGTTCAACAATATGGTACCAGAGTCTCAACCAAAATATAATAATGAGATAATGAGTGTTCAAAGTGAACACAGCTTTACTTGATTCACCAACCTAAGTGATCCTTCTCTGTTGCCTTAGTAAATCAACTGCAGTTATGTAATAATGCTACAGTACTATAAGTGACAAAGCTCCATAGTAACTTTATTAGACCTCCTGATTCTCAATCATTATGTATTCTCATGTCTCTGCCTTTCTAAATCTATTAATAATACAGCGGTTTACACTGTATATTTATTTCCCTAACAGTCGGATAGCAGTGCTTGATTGGTATCTAAGTAATAGTAGTACTTATTGGTAAATACCTTGGAAGCCACATGCTGCTGGATTGCTTTGCTTTTGACATGACTATGCTATTGTTATAGCTACACACTTCAATGTATGATTTGATTTATTGGATCCTGGAGAGACTTCAGTGCCGCACATATGAACCATTTATAATTACAACTTCTGCCAGATAATATCAACATGTTTATTTTGGTGTTAAAGATGACCACTTCAATTGATGTGATGTGGAACAAATTCTTTCATAATCATAATTTCAATACTTCTGGTAAAGTTAGGCATCTTAGTGCATCAGTGGTCAACTCTGGACCTAAAGGACCATTTATGGTGCCCACACACTTTTTAATCCAATAGCACATTAAACTGATTGGTATTGTTATCAAAACCATGAGTGGACATTTTTTTCAGTAAATTTTAATCTTTTTGAATTTTTTAGTTAGAATAAAGGAGAAGTAGTCGGGCAAACTGACAATTTTTCAATCCTCTAATTGTGACCGTTAGTATAATCCCAAAAAAATTACTGAACTAATTTAAATTTATGCATTGCAAATGATCAATTATTCTTTGAAAACAATTTTAATTTACAGTAAGTCTACATCAAGATGGCCATTTGGGTCAAATCAGGTGTAAAAAAAACAGCAAACACATGTGTGACACCCTGCAAACAGAAATCCAAAATATGTTTGTAAAAATGGATGCATAATTGATGTTTATATAGCCAGCATAGACCTGACACCAAACATTGCATGGGACAGTACAAAGTAGCTAATACTAAAATAAATGAGACTGACACCAAAATATATCTAATTGATCATATAATGACCACGGTGTTTATTCAAGGGGTAACCCAAATTTAACAAATTCTATTTAACCAAAACCAGTTTTCAGCATAGTATTCAATTTTAAGCTTAACAAAATGATCCAATACCAGATCTCAATCACCATGTCCCACCAGCCGCAGCCAATTTTGAAACAAAAGGCTGAGGCCCCCCCAACACCGTGGCTTTTTCTATAATATTCTGTAAACCAACATTGAAGATATCTACGTTACCTATGTTAGATAAATGTACCAGGTCTGATCTATAAAGACCTGAGAGAAAACCTTCCAAATCAACGTGGCAATAGGATAAGTCATTGGAAGCAACTAAAAAATTATGAATGGTTCTATTTAAATGCCTACGGATCCTGTCTAAATAAAACAAAGTACCGGAAGGAGACCAAAGTAACCTAGGAATCATCTCGGAAAAGGCGATAATTGTGGATGGAAAAAGGACCTTAAAAGAAAAAAGGTCCTGCTTCATTTCACATAGAATATTCCAGGTTTTAACCTTACCAATGTCATTAGCCCCAACATGAATGATAAATAAATCTGGGCTGGGCCAAACGTTAGACAAATAAATCAACTAATTTCTTACATTCTTCCAGCGTAAACCCCTAACACCATGTCAAAAGATTTGCAACGCATGAACATTGAAACCCAAAGTCTCTGAGCAATTCCTTGCCTCAGGCTCTTTTGTAGGCCCAATGAATAAATGAATGGCCTACAATCCAGACCTTGAACCTAGGAGAATATGAAAAAGAAAATTTTATTAATAACTAATTCAGCTCGAATGTAAGACTTATATCTACAACTCAACTGTCCCAACCTCTGAAGAAAAACCCATAGAGTTTGCAACAGTGGCTCTCCTTATCCTGAAGGAGTGGGAGGTGAAATAAAAGCCAGAAAGACCAAGGTTTTTAAGACAAGAAGATAGAACAGAAGAAAAGTGATAATGAGTAAGAGGAGACAAGTCAGTGTGAATAAAAAATGAATCATGAAAGAAAGGTCTGAAAGAAAGAAAGTTTGAAATAATTTGGACAGGGCAGATAGCCATATTCAAGCCCTTACCTAAATGAATAATGTGTCCCTTACCACCTTGGTAATTTTTTGATCTGCGAACGCATATAGTGAGTGAATCTGAAAAAACAGCCACGTCACTAACCAATAGGATAGCGCTGGAAGACTTGTTTAGGGCGGAAAACTCACCCAGCTGTAAAGCGCCGAAAAAAGCAAATGAGAAAGCTGCTTTAAATAATAACATTTCATAGGAGGAAAAACAGACTGAAGTCAAAGTCTGCATTAATTTGATTAAAAGATCAATAGAAACGGGTCTCTTACCATCTTTAACCAAATGGGAACGCCTAAAACCTTTCAATACTTGACAGACTGGATAAAAATTAGACAAAGCAGGAAGGGTAACATTTTTTAGAAAAAACAAAACACCCGCCAAAATTTTATGGATAGAAGCGGCACTAAGCTTAGAGCAAATTAAAAAGGAAACAAAAGACAGCACTGTATAAGCACTGACACTCGCAATACTTAAATTAAACGTAGAGCAGAAATTACTCCATCTCGACCATGCCTGCAGTTAGTCCTCTCATGGTCTAGATGAAACGGAGTTCTTCAAATTGGCAGAGATTAATCCCAAATCAAGCCCCAGAGGAATTCCGGGCATTGGGAACCAATTGGGTCTGCTTCCGGAGCCAATTTGCGGAACCTGGAAAACTGAAGACGAGATAACGAGTTTGCAATGCTATTGGTTACACCTGGTAAATGTTTAACCTTAAGCCAAATATTAAACTTCATACAATGTAAAACTAAATAGACGAAGTAATTTAATCACAAATTCAGATTTGGAATATAAACAATTGATCGCGAAGAGGACGCCTTTATTATCAATGTGAATTAATACCCTACGATTTTAAAACAAGTCATATCAAATAACTACTGAAACCACTACCGGGAATAACTCTAATAAGACTAAATTACGAGAAATTTCTGGGTTCTTACAAGATGTGTGCTATTCCGACGCACACCAGTGACCTGCCAAGAAGGCACCAAAGCCTATAGAACCCGAAGCATCGGTGAAAAGGCCAAGATCAAAATCATCTATAAACTCCTTCTGCCATACTGTTGAGCCATTAAAACCTAACAAGAACTCGTCCCATACTTTTAAATCATCCTTAATGGCTTTTGAAATACTAATATGTGAAAAGACTTTTTTAAATCTTTCGTAGCCCTAGCAAACTAGCAAGAAAAAATCCTAGCTACTGGAATAACTCTAGCAGCAAAAGCAAACAAGCCCAAAAGAGATTGGATAAAAAAAGAGGATATTAAAGATCTATGGTGTCTGAATCAACGACAATACCCAGAAATTCCGAACTAGTGGATGGAAAAACAATTTTCTCCTGGGCAAGGGGAATAGCAAAATCCTCACAAATATAAAAGAAAGCTGACAAAGAATCAGAACAAGTAGAGCAATCCGAAGGACCTATAAAAAGGAAATCGTTTAAATAATGAATATAACCAGCACCTGGATGTACCACAGACAACACCCATTGAAGAAAAAAAGAAAAGGCTTTAAAGTAAAAACAAGATAAGGAGAACCCCATTGGCATACATCTATCGAAATAATAAAGCTCATTAAAATGAAAACCTAAAGAACTAAAGCCTTGGGGATGCACTGGGAGTAACAGAAATGCAGACTTGATATCAGCCTTGGTCATTAAGGCATTTTTTCCAAAATGCCTGAGCAGGACCTAAGCCTCATCGAAAGAGGCATATGTGATTGAAGCATCAAAATCCGCAACCTCATCATTTAGAGAATCACCAACAGGATAAGATAAATAAGAAGGTCAGTATGGTGGCCTGAATTTATGGGAGGAGCCCAGAGAGTATTTAAGCAGCCCACTCGCCCATAATCATTGTTGGTTCCAGTGCACGATTCGTTCCGTCACCAGGCTGACTCTTCAGCTCACTGTGTGTTCGTGAGTCTGTTGTTCCCGAGTAGTACGTTGCGGTTGCTCATTCGTGGTTTGTCAATCAAGTCTTGCTCGCTGTCGCAGGTAGGAGTTGTTACTTTGCATTCGCATTATCGTTGCCATTCGCTGTATCCCCCATACCGTGTTCAGTTCCCGCCATGGAACTTACGAATCGTTCGTACATGGTGTCCCCCCTCCGTTATTTGCTGAAAAAAGGATTTATGTTGTGAGTCGCACGGCCACTGTTGCAGGTAGGTTTTGTCACCATATTTTCTCATTTTCATTTTCAAATTCGTAGCCACTTGCAGTGTCACCCATACCATGTGTTCCGATCCCACAGTGCAACTTACGAATCGTTCTTACGCACTTCTCTCGTTTTTTATACCCAACTTGTTCGTGTCTCAAGCACAGCATCATGCCACACCTTCCTGATACGTTGCACTCCCGCCATAGTTCGCTGCGAACCACTTGCATGGCTCACTGTAGCAGATAAAGATTTGTCACCACTCTCTTCATGTCGTACTTATTCGTTACCATTCGTTGTCCCCCAGGTCGTTCGTTAGTTCCCCCTACGGAACCTATGAATCGGACTGATGTTGTCCATATTCCTTGTACTACCAACTTAGGGACTCTGTAAAACCGTCAAACAAGCCAGGTGTTTCTATCCTTTCCTCACCAACTGAACTCCCATTCGTTGAGACCCTGCATTCTCGCAAAACCGTATCAACAGCCTGTCACTCTTGTTCAAACCCTTACAAAACGCAATATTGTCTCAGCTACCACTCACTCATAAAAAATAAATAAATTATAATATATAAACCCCCCTTTGCCACCACGCAGTCTCAGCCCAACAACCTGACACTCGTACGAGATCTTTGCAAACGCAATACTGTATCAGCAGCCTGAAACTCGCAGAGACCATTGCAACCACGCAATATAGTCTCGAAACAAACCTCATACTCATTGAGACCCTTGCAATCACGCAATATCGTCCCAGCAGCAGGACACTCACCGGGACCCTTGCGACCACACAATAACATCTCAGTAAACCAGACTGAGGCCCTTGTGACCCTGCAATATCGTCACAGCACACCAGATTGAGACCCTTGCAATCACGCAATTTTGTTGCAGCAGCCTAAAACACTCATAGTGACCTTCACAGCCATGCAAACATCAGCTTATCTCCAGTAGAGTCAAATTATTCCGGGCACAAACCAGATTACAAACACACCATGGGGGCACCCAATCAGCCTTGCATACACGTAGCAACATCCAGTTATACATTTATCTTCAGTGGCGTACTAGCTACTCATCATCCTCTCTGTCTTTTACTCAGGACAGTCGAGTTCAGGTTTTTTCATCCTACACCAGGTTGGTCGTTTCTCCCCAGAAAAAAAAAAAAAAAAAAAAAAAAATATATATATATATATATATATATAGGGAAGAACATACAGTCGCATACCACCAGGGCCAATAGCATGGCAAGGGTAGGTAATTTTTCTTCTCAGCTAAAGGAACATATGTCACCCTCATTGCAGGTTTCTGGATGACCCAGTCTCGACCTGTGCCAGGACCTTGCTGCTAGGGCTGCACTCAGGTGTGTAGTTCACGGATCCTTCTCCAAAAACCCAGTCACTGTGCACCCCCTTATTTTTTACAGTGGGAGTCATGTCACAGGCCGGCAGTGATGACCTCACACCCGTCCCTCTGTCACCCTCTACGGGCTCAGAGAGTGGCAGCCTGCAGTCCCTCCGCACTTAGACCATTCCCAAGATCATACTGTAGCTGAGCTTGGACGCAAGGCCATCCCCTACCCTGCTACGGCCAGAAAGGCAGAGCTATTCAGGCAACTCTTCCCGCCGACAGCTGCTACAGGACCCAGCGCCCCTCAGGCGTCCTTGCAGTCCATATCCGGAGCTATCTACCAGCTGCACTCCATGGTCTCCTCACTGTCCGCAACAGTTACTGATGTGCAGACCAGAGTCTCAACCCTGGAGGCTCGCCCTCCCATGACCCTCCCTGACCCAGTCATGGTCACGGCGCTGCCATCCACTCCTGCAGGTACGCCAGAGTCCTCTTCTACCGTCCTCCCTGCTTGTGCCTGCCAGCCTCAGGAAGGACATCTTGGAGGGCAAGAATGTAAATTTAGCATCCCCGCTGATTTTGCTGCACTATGTGGCCGACAACAGAGCATATGCCTGGGGGGATGTCTCGGTGGTCATTAAGTCGAAAGACCCCAGGTTCACCTGCAAACTTACAGTCACCGAATTTGTTTTGGCTTTCGTGATGTACAGGAATGTTGTCTGCTTAGCCACCCCCAACAGGAGGGAAGAGCTGGACTTATATCTCCATTCAGTCACAGACCTAGGGTACGAGTATGGAGGGCACGCCTTTTATGACTACCACCACTAATTTTCGGCCAAGGCAGCCACCAAGCTCAGCCATATCCAGGTCAAGACAGACTGGAGCGTTTCTGACACGGAGCTATTCTGCCACGATTTTGCAGGCCTCCGCTCACCGCTGTGCACCATTTGCCAGTCCGCTACCCACATGGCGAATTGGTGGTCTGAAGCGACTACAAGACGCCCCTTCTACCCTCCTTCCTCCTCTGGCACCAGTCAGGGCCCGGTCAATTACAACCAGCGGATAGACCAGGGCGGCCTATTTTTCTCTAGGAGAAGCCCCCATTTGCAACAATTTTAATCATGGCGGATGCTTCCATAGCCAGTGCAGGCTATTCCATATTTGCACAGCATGCCATAAAGCTCATCCAAGCACCACCTGTCAAGTCAAACAGGAGGGAAAGTCCTGACTAGGCCGCATAGATGTCAGCTGGTTGGGCTTCTACCTCTCTACACACCCCACTCCCTCACTGGCCATATTCCTGGTGCATGGCTTCACAGAAGGGTTCCACACCGGCCTCATCACTTTACCCCTCACTACACACAAATGCAGGAACCTCCAGTCAGCAGCCATCAACACACAAGCAATTGACTCCTTACTGCAGTCAGAAGTGGATAAAAACTTTATTATCTTTCCCAGTCTGGGGAGTCATCCCCTATTGGGTTTGTCAAGGGCAAGCTCAGTAATAAACTCAACTTAGTGTATGGCTTGTCTGCGCCTCATTCTTCTCACATCCCCAGTCTAAACACCCTAATTCCCTCCGGGGAGTTTTCCCTCAAGTATGCCTCAGTTGACTTGGCCATCCAAACCATCATTTGGATAGTGCCTGGCTATCCAAAGCAGATATATCTGATGCGTTCAAGCTCCTCCCTATCGAACCGTGACTCTGGCGGTGACATGGTATTAAGTGGAGGGAGTCCTACTACTTCGCCACCAAGTTGACCTTCATGTCCAAGAGCAGCCCGTGGCTGTTCAACATTTTCACTCAGGCCCTCACATAGATTCTGTCTCACCAGGCCCGCTGTCACTCGGTCATCCACTACCTTGACGACTTCCTGCTTATCGAGCAACCAGGCACACCCTCAGCAGATCTAGACAAGTTAAGAACAACCTCAACGTGCCCATAGCCGAGCACAAAGTAGAAGGACTGGCACATTCCATTACCTTTCAGGTGTCACTCTGGACACACAAGCTATGCAAGCTAGCCTGCCTCTGGACAAACTAGTGCGTATAAGGGCAACTATCCACGACTTCACCTAGTCGCAAGGGTGCACCAGGATGCAGTTGCAGTCCTTACTAGGGATGATGAACTTTGCGATGAGGATTATTCCTCAAGGACGGTCCTTCATATCACGGCTTTTAGTCTTTCTCACACCAGTACAAGACCCAGACCGAATTCTCAAACTAGATCAAGCAGCAGTAGCAAACTTGGCTATGTGGGACGAGTTCCTCACCAGCTGGAACAGCATTTCAATGTTCATTCCGGCACTGTCAGACGAGTAACCACCGGCTTCATGGCCATATTTAGCTGCCACTGGTTCGCCGAATCTTGGCCCCCAGAAATTCTCTTAATCCCTGGTTTTACCCAGTCCTCATCTCTCTTCGAGCTACAGTATCTCACAAAAGTGAGTACACCCCTTACAAAAGTACTCACTTTTGTTGCCAGCGTTTTAGGCATTAATGGCTGTGTGTTGAGTTATTTTGAGGGACAGCAAATTTACATTGTTATACAAGCTGTACACTCACTACTTTACAGTGGCGTTGCTAGACGGGGGCGGGGGGTGCGGTCCGCACCGGGTGCCACCCACTAGAGGGGTGACACCATCCCGAGCAGGGACGATCCTGGACGGGGTGCAGTGCACCCAGGCGCCACAGAGGTGGGGGCGCTGAAGCGCCAGAGTGCTCCCCTCCCTTCTCCTCTTCCTTGTCCGTAGGCGGCTCTCTGCTGATCGCCGCCTCGACCTGCCGAGTGTCGAAGCCCATCCCCCGTCCCTCCTCCTGTCAGAGGAGGAGAGCGAAATTAGATCGGAGCGGCTGTCTCTGTGTGAGAGACCAGCCGCGCAAAGACGTGACTGACGTCACTGGGGGGGGGGGCGTGCCCAACGTGTTCCACTTCAGACAGTTCTCCTCCTCCGACCTCCCTGACACATGCTTCCCAAGCCTGACACACTTCACCCGGGCGGCGCGGCTGCATACTGTCCTCTCCTCTCCAGCTGCCGCCCGGGTGTTTTAAATTAACCTAATGTAGGGGGGGGGTGGTTTGTCCTGGGGGGTCTATAGTAATGTAGGGGGGGTGGTTTGTCCTGGGGGGGTCTATAGTAATGTAGGGGGGGTGGTTTGTCCTGGGGGGGTCTATACTAATGTAGGGGGAGGGGTTTGTCCTGGGGGGGTCTATAGTAATGTGGGGGGGGTGGTTTGTCCTGGGGGGTCTATAGTAATGTAGGGGGGGTGGTTTGTCCTGGGGGGTCTATACTAATGTAGGGGGGGTGGTTTGTCCTGGGGGGTCTATAGTAATGTAGGGGGGGTGGTTTGTCCTGGGGGGGTCTATACTAATGTAGGGGGGTGGTTTGTCCTGGGGGGTCTATAGTAATGTAGGGGGGGTGGTTTGTCCTGGGGGGGTCTATACTAATGTAGGGGGAGGGGTTTGTCCTGGGGGGTCTATAGTAATGTAGGGGGAGGGGTTTGTCCTGGGGGGTCTATAGTAATGTAGGGGGGGTGGTTTGTCCTGGGGGGGTCTATAGTAATGTAGGTAGGGGTGGTTTGTCCTGGGGGTCTATACTAATGTAGGGGGGGTGGTGTGTCCTGGGGGGGTCTATACTAATGTAGGGGGGTGGTGTGTCCTGGGGGTCTATACTAATGTAGGGGGGTGGTTTGTCCTGGGGGGGTCTATACTAATGTAGGGGGGGTGGTTTGTCCTGGGGGGTCTATACTAATGTAGGGGGAGGGGTTTGTCCTGGGGGGGTCTATAGTAATGTAGGGGGGTGGTTTGTCTTGGGGGGTCTATACTAATGTAGGGGGGTGGTTTGTCCTGGGGTCTATACTAATGTAGGGGGGTGGTTTCGTCCTGGGGGGGTCTATACTAATGTAAGGAGGGGTGGTTTGTTCTGGGGGTGGTCTATACTAATGTAAGGAGGGGTGGTTTGTTCTGGGGGTGGTCTATACTAATGTAGGGGGGTGGTTTCGTCCTGGGGGGGTCTATACTAATGTAAGGAGGGGTGGTTTGTTCTGGGGGTGGTCTATACTAATGTAGGGGGGTGGTTTGTCCTGGGGGGTCTGTATTAATGTAGGGGAGGTAGTTTGGCTGGGGGGGTCTGTACTAATGCAGGGGGGTGGTTTGTCGGGGGATCTGTACTAATAGGGCGGGGTGGTTTGTTCTGGGGGGGTCTGTACTAATGCAGGGGGGTGGTTTGTCGGGGGATCTGTACTAATATAGGGGGGTGGTTTGTTTGGGGGGGTCTGTACTAATAGAGGGGGGGTGATTTGTTATGGGGGTCTGTACTAATGGAGGGGGGGTGGTTTGTTCTGGGGGGTCTGTACTAATAGAGGGGGGTGGTTTGTCCTGAGGGGGTCTATACTGATGGGAGGTCTGTACTGAGAGAGGGGTTTATACTTAGTGGGGGGTCTGCACTTAGTGGAGGGGGGGTCTGTACTGAGGGGCGACTATAGTTGGTGGAGGGGGTGACACCATGTTTTACCGCACTGGGTGACACCAACCCTAGTGACGCCACTGCTACTTTACATTGTAGAAAAGTGTAATTTCTTCAGTGTTGTCACATGAAAAGATATAATAAAATATTTACAAAAATGTGAGGGGTGTACACACTTTTGTGAGATACTGTAAATCTCATTGTCGCAGCTGCCCAGGTCTGAGGCTACACTTGGACAAAACAGATGGTGCTTTTCACCACGGACAATCAGGCCAGGGCCGACATCATAAACAAAGGTAGATCCAAGTTACTTCCCATCATGTCCTTCCTGCACAGGCTTGTGCAGCTGTCACTTCATCTCCAATTTTTTCTGTAGACATATTTGAGGCAAATACAATATCGCTGTTGATGCGCTGTCCTATTTAAACCTAACCTTGTTTTTCCAGCAGGAGCCTGGAGCCGACCCAAAGACTACTCCTGTCCCACCCTGGATGTTGCTGACGATGGATTAAAATCGCACCTCACCAATGCAACCCAGTTCATCAACCAAACCATGGCATGCAACACACTGAAGGCCTATCGCACTGCTTGGAACACTTACCGTAAGTTTTTGGCCTCTTGCCCAGGAGCAGTGATAGGCATCGTTAGACACGTCATATCATACTGCCATACCCAGCTAGCCCTTGCTCACAACACCATAAGGCTATACCTATCCAGTGTCCAGCATTTTCTATCCTTACAGGATCCCAGTAAACAGTCAGTACTCTTGGACCACGCAGTCAATTCACTCCTCCGAGGCATACAGAAGCACCAACCTGTAGCCAGTGGCAAACGCCTACCTATCACGAGTACCATCTTCAGGGACATGTCTGAAATCCTTACTCGCTTTGCTCAGCCTAGTCATCCGAGTGGCCATCTACCTGGCCTTCTATGGTTTCCTACGACTTAGCGAATTTACCGTCAGCAGCTCCGGCAGTCAGACACTACTCCGACGCCACCTGACTCGCTTTGCGAACCATTGCACCCTTCATATCACAGTCAGCAAATGCAACAAACCAGCCCAGGGGTTGACATCAACGTATTTCAGACTAATAACGCCTGGTGCCCAGTGACGGTCCTCGACCGACTATTATCCCGGCTACCCAGCCAATCGGAAGATAGCCCAATGCTACCCTTTCTAACCAGCCCCCTCAGTGGCAGCCAGTTTGTTAAGCATGTCAGGATCCTCCTAAGCAACTTGGGCTTCATCCCCAGTCAGTTCTCTAGACATTCCTTATGGATTGGAGCAGCCTCAGTATCAGACCACGTAATCAAGAAAATAGGCCGATGGAAGTCCGCTTGCTTTGCCACCTATATCCCAAATCCTCAGGAAGAAATGGCACAAGCCTTCACCAGGCTGGCTCAATAACCACAAAAAATCAATAAAGAGTCATTTCCCTATCTGAGTCTTTTGCCCCCATTTCTTGGCATACTGACTAGACTATCAAGGCACACTTCAGGTCTATTTATGTTGTAAGTCTTGTCGCGTGTCTATGTGATTCACATCTCTCTCGGTCATAGGGCCACGACCATAAATAAAAAGGCCAGTATGGTGGCCTGAATTTATGGGAGGAGCCTGAAGGGTATTTAAGCAGCCCACTCGCCCATACTCATTGTCGGTTCCAGTGCGCGATGCCCACCCACCCTTCCCTTTCTTCAGGACACTTCTCAACACATCCTTCTTCACAAACTACCCATTACTTATCTCCTGTATGCCCCCTTTTCTTGGCATACTGACCAGACCATCAAGGCACACTTCAGGTCTATTTATGTTGTAAGTCTTGCCGCGTGTTTATGTGATTCACATCTCTCTCGATCATTGGGCCACGACCATAAATGGTGTATAAGGTGGAAAGAGCCTGGTTCTTTCTTAGGGACTATTCCCAAAGGTCATACTCTGAAATTGGAAAAAGGAGGCAATGGAAACAGACCTGCAATTCTGCCCTCCGTCAATTCCTTCTCAATTTTATCTTTAACAACCTCTGGATGTGAATAGACCGATCGTAAGTAATCAACTAAAATACAACCTACCCCTGAAAATTCAGGGACTAAAAAAACATCCTTAAAACTGCTACGAAGTAGCTCTGCCATCTTGATGTTTGGATAGATTTCTAGCCAGGGCAGCATGCTTGACAACTTCACTGGTGTCAGAGCCTTTTGAAAACCCATCTGAGATGAGGCCCAAGTAGTGGGGAGGCCTCCCTTGCACCTTGGGCCCATGAAGCCTCTGGAGATGGAGACAGAGACTTGGCGGACACCAAGTGGCACGGGTGCCAGGGGTGCAGAGCACTGTGCAAGCCTTAGTCCGAGATCCGAGCCAAGGTCAAGTCCAGTTTGGCAACAAAGTATAAAAAAAGGTTAATCAGAAGAAGACTGGTCGAGATCCAAGCCGGGGTCGGTTCCAATCTGGCATCTGAGTACAAAAGAGGCAAAGAAGTAGAATGGTCAAGTTACAAATCCGAGGTCAATGGCACGCAGCAATCAGGAGTAGTCAAATAGGTTTCCAGGTCACAACAAGTTCAGACAGATCACACACTGACCCAGAAACAAGGGGAAACTGAAGATAATCCAGCAATTTAGCAGTGTTTGGGCTGGGCTTATATAGGGAAGTTTGAGGTCACTTCCTGTGCGCCTCCTGGGCATTTTCCAGCCTTTTTCCATCAGGTTGAGATCACTTCCTGTGTGCCTCCTGGGCATTTTCCTGCCTTTTTCCATCAGGTCTTCTGCGCAGGTGCAGGTTGGCGCACTGAGGCATCTTTGGCGCATGCTCAGTTGGCACGGATTTCCTCTTGCGGCAACGCGCCATTGGTGCATGCGTAGTAAGCCCTGGACTCTTACACCATCCCTGGACTGAGGCTGGCCTGACATGGCAGAGGATTTGCGATAACATCTACAAGCAGGGTGTGTCCCTGTACAGTATGAGCACTCATGCTTGTATCTACAGTTGGACAAAAACTTACATTGTCCCTCATTAAATGCAAAGCAGAATCCTTTGTGAAACTAATTATTAGAAGAACTTAGCATTTTATATTGCAATTGGGGTTTTGGAGGCAACATCAGATTTAGCCTAAGGCCAACATCCTTTACACCCTAACGCAGAGAAGTATGTACTGCCAGTTTGTCTAAAATTCTCATCGTAATGAAACCATGAGATGGCACCGAACTGCCTAAAGGCTTCTGCAACTATATCAAGGTGCTGGAATAACCCAGAACATTTTTCTGGAAACCTTCCACCCATTACCGAAGCAAAAATATAGAATGCTTGTAGCCAATTCTGCAATGTCCTAGGTATGGCTCTCCTCCTATCCCCTTCTGAACGATCCTCTGCATTGTTATCCAACTTTAGAAGAGGGCAGGAGGGACAATATGTCAACAAATTCTCCTCTCCAAATTTTCTCCTTGACCAAGGAGGATAAATGAAAGCCCAATGGAGAGATTTTGCCCGAAAGAGCTTCTTTCATACAAGCTTCCTGCAAAGGTGCAGTGTTACAGGAAATAGGCTGAACAGGACCATAAGTATTAACCAGGGTGTTCTGAGTTTTGAAAGAGTTAAACTATTTGTCAATAGGAATAGCAACATTATACTGAGAACGCATAGCGTTCCAAACTGAGCCAACCTTCATTGAATCACCAGCGACTGATTAAACATATGACCATTATCCTGATAAGCACCAAAATTTTGTGCGCCTGAAAAAAGGCTGCACATCCTGCCTTATACCAGCAGGTGGAGCAGTATTAACATTCAAAGAATTAATTAAGCTTTGACCCGACATTGCTCCAGCATAGTGAGCTCCTTGCAATGCACCAAAATAATGTGCACCCGGCTGACAAATACAGGGAAAAGTACCAGAGGACTGTACACCTGTTGAAGTATTAAGAGGAGCACCAGCAAGCTGTGTCTCCTGAGATGCACCAAATAAATATGCCCCTTGTAAAGTACCAGAAGGCTGTGCCTCCTGCATGGGGAGAGGTGATTGACCTGTAGCATTCAGTAATTGCTGGCTATTCTGAAAAGAACAGCCAGAACCTGCAAACAGAGCCCTGGCAATGAGAAAGGGAGACCCTTGTTCCCCTTCTGAAAGGCTAGCAAAAGCATTAGCTAAAGAATTAAAAATAAAACCTAAGTCAGACATAGAAGAAACAGAATTCTCACCAAACGGGACAGAGCATTCTGTCCTATAGGACCTGCAGCGCTGGCTTGTTGAATGGAGGCCGAGGATGGTAAGGATAAGGGATAAGGAACCACTGGGGCTGCTGTCTTCCTCTTTCTTTTTCCTCCTACAGGTGGACAGGAGCTGCCCGCTGCTTCAGAATCCCTGAGTTCCTCCGCAGGAACAGTCGGCATGGGCGTCAGACAGGCAGGGAGAGTGGAACATGAAGGTGGGTCTTCAGCTAAGCAACACCTCAGCCACTCCTCACCACCAGAGCTTTCTGTTTTTTTCAGGAGCTGATGATGGAAAGACTCCATGCTGACGAGCAGCACACCGGAGTGCAGACCGGTCCTCTTCAGGCGGCTGGCAGCTGCGGCAAAATCCAGCTTTTTATAGGCAGGCAGAGGGCGCAAAGAACAGCGCGCCAAATCCCTCCAATGGCAGCTTGTTGCTACGGGAGATTGCACCAATAGTACCTGCCAAGAGAAGGGAGAAAAGCAGAACAGGAGAACAGCCCTTTTCCCTGTTCCATGTGGGCCCCGGGTAAAGCCGGGGACCGAACATTCTGTACAACATTTAAGGAAGAAGATTTATCAACAATGTTGGATGAAGGCCATAGACATTTTAAACCTTGGATGGTTCAGCAGGAACCAGCCAAGATTCAAATCATGTATAGGCAGGCTGATTTTACCCAAGTTGATCGATTGATCGATACAACTAGCTTGTCGGATTTTTCATGTGATTATTGCCTACATGGATGGCTCCCCCTACCAGGAGAACACAATAGCTCAGCAGGAAAGATTCCATCAACAGTCAGTCAGGAATCAAGCAACTTTCTTGCTGGAAAGAAATTCGCACCATCTGTTGCTGGCTTAACGGAGAAATCTACTTTACTTTTGATTTACATACAATCAGGTACACTTTCAAACTACGTGGTTGTCAATAGGGTTGACCCGATACTACTTTTTTAGGACCGAGTACAAGTACCGATACTTTTTTTAAAGTACTCGCCGATACCGATTACCGATACTTTTTTTTAATGTCACGTGACAGTGTTTTTTTTTGTTTGTTTTTTTAAGGAGGGGGGGAGTGAACAGTGTCTGTGTGTGTGTTTTTTTTTTCATTTACATTTATTATTTTTTACAATTTTTTTTTTTATTCTTTATTGCACTATGTGTGTGTGTTTTTTTTTTTAATCAGCCCTGTTGGGGGGCTTTGGTGAGATATCAGGGGTCTTAACAGACCTCTGATATCTCCCCTTTGAGACAGAGAAAGAGACAGAGGATAGAGATTCCCCAGTCCTTTTCTCTGCAGCCTCAGCTGCACTGAGAATGAATGGAGAGAAGACAGCGGCTCCTCTCCATTCATAAATTGACACATCGTAATCACAGGAGATTACAATGTTTCAGCTGACTCTGTCCATTCACACAGCGGAGAGAGACAGCAGAACGGAGGGGACAGAGGAAGAGAGAGGGACAGCAGAAAGCCGGAATGGATGGGGACAGCGGAAGGGGGACAGAGCAACGGAGGAGGACAGCGGAGGGGGACAGAGCAAAGAAGTAGGACAGCGGAGGGGGACAGAGCAAAGAAGGAGGACAGCAGAGGGGGACAATGCAACGGAGCAGGACAGCGGAGGGGGACAGAGGAACGGAGGGGGACAGAGCAACGGAGCAGGACAGCGGAGGGGGACAGAGGAACGGAGGGGGACTAAGGGGGACGAGGTGACAGTCAGCGGTGATCGTGTGTGGGGGAGTTACAAGCACCGATCACCGCTGTATGTCACTAAAGCAGCTGAAAGCCGCGGGGGAGAAGCTTGTAACTCCCCCACGTGCCGATCACCGCTGACAGTCAAGGTATCGGGGGAAGCATCGGGAGCATTTGCCCGAGTACAAGTACTTGGGCAAATGCTCGGTATCGGGACAACCCTAGTTGTCAATAAACCTAAAGAAAGTGGTAGAATCAGATTGTAAGATGTGTGGTCAGCTTAAAGGATCACTAAAGATTGTTATTTAAAAAAAAAAAAAACATGTTATACTTACCTCCACTGTGCAGCTCGTTTTGCACAGAGTGACCCTGAACCTGGTCTTCTGGGGTCCCTCCGCGGCTGTCTTGGCTCCCCCCCACAAGGACTCAACACCTTCATGCAAGCTCCCTCGCATGGTGTTGAGTGCTTGACGGTGTGCACCCGTGATACAGCCGGCGGCCATGGCCGCTCACTGTATCACTCGGTCCCACCCCCGGCGCGCCGCGTCATTGGATGTGTTCGACAGCAGCGCGAGCCAATGGCTGCGCTGCTTTCAATCCATCCACTGTAACCAATCAACGGCCAGGCTGAGCGGCAAAGAGGATGTCGGGGGCGAGCGAGGGACTTTCAAGGGGTCAGGTAAGTAAAATGGGGGGGCTGGGGGGGCCAGTATTTTAGGATGTTTTTTCACCTTAATACATAGAATGCATTAAGGTGAACAAACTTTTACCTTTACAACCCCTTTAACAGTGCATGTAGTCTTCCACTACTAGGTAGAAGTCCAATGGAATTAAAGTATACCTAAAGCCATTTTGGATAGGGTAGGGCAGCCTTTCTCAACCTTTTTACCCCAGAATAAACCTTGAAATAATTTTTAGGAGGTCATTTTAGGAGATCCCTGGTAGGATTAGTCCAACGTGGTCATTGGGAAAGTGCTTTTTACATTGGTGATGGTCAGTGGGCAGTGCCACCCTTGCAGTGGTGGTCAGAATGCCACCTATGCAGTCATATCACTGACTCTGGAGGTGTGGTGTTGGACCTGGAACTATATAGGTAACATCACATCAGAGATCAGTTAGTCACAGCTCAATGAACCCCTAGCAACCTCTAGAGGAACCCTGGTTGAAAATGGTTGGTGTGGGAAACAGTTAAAACCCCTGTCATTTTTTTCCTCATCTGTGTACCATTGGAAAGATTTCCTTTCATGTCCTTTCCTGCAGGCACAACAGAAAGTGATAAGAAATCTCTGCAAAAGGAGGTAAACTCATTTTTAGACAGCTGTTCCCACTAATACATTTCAGGTGATAGCTTCAAATGATGTATTTCTCCCTCACTTTAAAAGAGAAGTAAAGGGTTGGGTTTTTTTTTTTTTATCTATACTTACCTAGGTGGATGCAGCATGGGTCCGATGTTGCCTCTGTCCCCTGGCACCTCTACACTGAGAACCGAGCAATCAAACATCGCTGATAACTCGGTTCTGACAGCTCGCCGAGCAGAGAGCTGCTGACTGTCAGTCACAGCTCTCTGCTCTGCTCCCTCTTCGCTCCTTAGAGCGCTGGGCTGTGGGGGAGGGGGGGTGTAGCCGGCTCAGGCTCTCAGTGACTCGCTGAGAGGCTGAGCTGGGTGTCACTCCAGGCACCTGGCGGATCCAGACTTTATTATCAGGATGACGCAGAGCCTGGACACTTCTGTGAAAACGATCACACGAGTGCAAAACGAACTGCACTCCTGTGATCCATAGGAGAAGTACAGCCAAACGAGCTTTGGCTATACTTCTCCTTTAAGTCCAGTAACAGTGGTCACTGAGACAAATAGTGTCAATCTCTGTATTAGGGAAACAATCAGCTATAAAAACCTGAAAAAGGTTATAATCCCTCACCACTCTATCAAAAATGTTTGCCTTTATATTCACTTTGACCACTGACTGTAATAAGAGAACACCATTAAATCGCACCTGTAATATCCTCAAACCATGCACCATTAGGGTCCTAAAGGACCCACGCTGAACACCAAAAACAGGCAACATACTGGGATTTATTTACTAAAAGAATAGGAACTGTTCAGCAGTGGTGGCTGGTGTTTTTTTTTTTGGGGGGGGCGCAAACAATCCACCCGCTGCCACCCCTCCCTGGTCAGTCAGTAGTTGGGGCCTCACACTTACCCCATCCTGCGGCAGCGTGCTGTGGCAACGAGCTGCAGACGGCTGTTTCCTTGCTTCCCCTGTGTCTCCTCCCTCCTCCTCCTAGTGGCCAATCAGATCGGATCTGCTTTCGGCCAATCGAGTGATGGGTCTCAGGACCCGCTTCCTGATTGACCGGGAGGAGAATCGGTTTTACAATAGTGAATATTCATTCACTATTTTCACACAACTGGGTGGGTTTTGGGCACAGTGCTCCGTGCCCCGAGCCCACCCTTTTTTGAAGCCTATTAGAGTCCCTGGCTCTAATCATGTGCTTAAAATGTTGTTCATGTTGATCAGGGGGCCGGACGCATCGATAGGGGGGGGGGGCGCCCGTGTGCCCCTAATGGACGGCCACCACTGCTCTTCACCTAGCAAGGTGAATGTTCATTTAGCTTAACACATAAGATGAAGTTGTATTATCTTCAATTATCCAAATCAGTTTTTTTCTTTCTTTTCACATGGTTGGGTTTGCAAACTTGTCACTAATTTCCTAAGCTAAGTGAATATTCACCTTGCTAAGTGAACAGTCTCTATACTTTTAGTAAATCAGTCCCAATGTGAGATTGTTTCAGATTTGATCTGACTGATCAACATTTACCAACGCCAAGGTAACGTCCAAATTATATCCAATGTGGTACAAATTCACAATGCATATCTGGTGATAAATATTGTTGATCTGGCAATTCAAATTGGAAACAAAATCTGTTTGTGGCCAACATAACGGATACACAATAATTGATACTTTTATCAACATGGTAGTCATGGTACACCAAACCTCATATATAAATGTAGCCAGATCTATTTAATCAAACAAGACACACCACTATGTAATATATATTTCTGACATAGTGTAGCCCTGGTGATGGACTGAGTTGTATGGTTTACAGAGCAGTGAGTGTTTTGTACAGGAACTTAGCTGAGAGAAGATTAGAGAACATATTGATCCGCTCTCTGGAGTAATCTAAACAAAACACTTTATAAAATGGCTGAGCTCTTTCCACATAAATGAACTGGTAAACATTCCTAGGCCCTGGTGTCTTAAGATACTCATATGATCAGAATGACGATCTAACTATCTTCCAAGCATATAATACAGGTTTTTAGACTGTGTTTACAAGATAATTTGCCATGAGACGCTGAGTCTGAAATACTATCAATTTATTCATTTCATTTCAGTCACACTAACATTAAAACTGAACTCCAGGCAAGCAGCTAAACACACAAATGGCTTACCCACCGTCTGTCCATCCAGGTCTGAGATTTACACAGTTCTACCACACAGCACAGCCTTGTTTGACTGGGACAGAAACCTATTTTGTCTCGGCTACATATAATTAACGCTTACATGTCCTAGCGTTTCCCCTGCCTATGAATGGATACTCATACCTCCCAACATTTTGAGATGAGAATGGGACACCTACTAGCAAATGTATGTAGAGGTAGGACACGCCTCCTGCCACACCCCCTTAAAAGGAGAATTAACCAAATAAAAATGGTTAGTTAAATCCGCAAGGGCTTTTCTTTTTTTTACCACTACTATTCCTTTATATTGGCTTTTAAGATTTACAAATGCAGTAATTTAATATAAATTGGATGAAAGGTTTAGCACTGGGAAACACTTTTTGAAAGATAAAAAGTGCATTTTATATACAACTATATAGACCAAAATGAGGGACAAATGAGGGGGAAAGAGGGACAGAGGGACGTTACTCCAAATCAGGGACAGTCCCTCAAAATCAGGGATAGTTGGGAGATATGGATACTGAATAGAGGAGCTGCAGACTAATATGTTCATCTCTCTGTCACTCTGCTCTCTCCTTCTATTGGCATGCATCTTGTTAAAACAAAAGAACTGCAGCCTAGCTGACTGGCTCCTCTGTGCTACTCTCTCTCCCTTTCTCTGCCAGAGCTTTGCTGTACAGGAAATGCAAGAGGCTGATGTAGGGACCCTGCCTTAAAGCTGAATTCCTTGCAATGGGACCCCCTCACTGTGCAGGTTAAATGCCTGTTTAGTCTCGTTCACACAGGTGTTCCGTGCATCCCCTTGCAGGCTTCCCTATTCTTGTCAATTGGGCTGCAGTGGCTTCACAGACACAGCCGTTGCTCCCAATTTGATAGCCATGAAAGTGCAGGTGTGTGGCCCCTGAACACAGATGATGTGCATTCGGGGCCCCACAACTTTGGGCAAACATGGCCCTTGCACAGCCATACATTCTAAATGTTACTAAACCCAGGACCCTGCATTCACTAATATATCTGGTCTCCCACAGGACACAGAACATGGAAATGCAATAGTTTTAGTAAATATAAACCGCTAAATACCTTTTCTCATCAGCAGTATATAGCAGTGACTTCTATCAGTGTCTGGTTAAAGCTTGTAGGAGAAGTTTTTCATTCTTCTCTGACTGTCCTATGAGGCTGCCAGACCCCTGACCCTTTGTCTGGACAGGGCTGATTGGCCCTGTACTGATCACATGCACTCTCCCCAAAAAAAAACAAAAACAATTCTTTAGCAATATACACCAAACTGAGCCTGTACAGCTTGTCCCCAAACCTCTGTTCTATCAGGAGATGGATTGGGGACAGTAAAAGAAGGGGAGGATCAGAAAAGACAGGATCAAACAGTCTTTTTACACAATGCAGAGGATTACTCCTTAGGTTCCACAGTGAGTATAACAAGCATGATTTACTGTATATAAAGACTGATTTTACTCTTGTGGGTTTAGTAACACTTTAAGTACACCTATTTGAATGAGGCCTTAGGGCGCAGAGATACATTACTTAGCCTATTATCCTATCCCTCTGTCCTGTAGGCTACTGGTCTGCTCTCTTCTACACAATGCATCCGTGGCTGAGGGTGCCTTGGAGAGGTGGCTGCGCTGGACTGTTTGCATGGGGTAAGGAAGCTTACTGGAGCCAGGAATGAGTTACATATTACACCTTTTCCCTGCACCTATAGGCTAAGTGAGCATGTAACCCTTACAGTGTGGGTGGGGGACCTCACTGCAAGGTTAGATTTTCTTTAGTTCTAGGGCTTCAGCTTTAAGCCGGAGTGTCCCTATTACAAATCTAGTCTTGTAGATGGCTGTAGTCAGACTTAACCTAAATGGTTATAATTTCTGCGTATTTGGCTTTCCCCTAACTATTATTTGCAGCTTCATGTTGCTGGGAGTGTTCTCCAGCACATAGAGCAAGCAGAAACAGTATTATTGGGCTATTAATACTGTATTTATTTCTGGCAAATCCCTAAAAGTTTTTTTGCCTCTGGTGCATAAGTATAAATAAATATTTGAGGTGAACTTGCAGAGGGTTCCTTGTCCCCTGGGCTTCTGTCTAGCCTGAACGTTGTGCTGTAAGTCCTTGTCTCCCAGGTCTGCTACCTTTGCTGAACGAGTGGTCTGAGCCTGAATCTGGGGAGTTTATTCTGCTTTCCTGGAGGGTGCATCCTGAAGGGGTGGAACAGAAAGATATGTGGAGCATCTTGAGAAGAGGCTTCTCTGCTCAATAGGGGCTTGGAGAGCTAGGTACAAGCTGCTGTTAGTGAGCATTGCAAAAACTTCTTACTTGTCATGCTATAAGGTATTTGTGCTATCTGGTGGCTCTTAAAGTGGAGTTCCACCCACTTTTACAACTCTTTAGCATCCCTCACTAAACTGTGCACTGTAAACGAATTGGATATTTTTTTTTTTTCTCAGCACCTACTGTATATTTGCTGTATTCATTTTTCACTTCCTCCTCCCTGGTCGTGGCCCATCGCATCATTTCCTGTTTGCAATGCCTTCTGGGAAGGGGCAGCAACTTCCTCTGACACTGCCGTTGCTAAGGAAACCTGACCTGAAACCTATTACACTGCTTGTGCTGCACTGAGCATGTGCGAGATCTGCAAGGATGAGATCCAGGAAGAAATACAGTCTGGCTTCAGATGCCCACACTTAAGATGGCCACGGCCTGCTGTAAGTTTATAAAATAACAAATTACTGCTATAAACTAACAAAACAGAGCTTAGTTTACAGACTAACTTTACTAGAATACATTAAGCTTGTGTATTATAGGGGTATTTTTATTTAAAAAGTATAATTTCGAGCGGAACACCACTTTAATGAGCCACTATTACAACTCAGCTTGAAGGTCCAGCCAGCATTGTCTGTAGATAGAAGATCTAAGATATTTGTCCTACTGTTTGGGTATCCTGTGCCCTAACATTATACTCTGGAGTTTATTGAGCCAAATAATCCCTTTAAATGTTCCAAAGTCACTAGTGCCCAGTTTCTTCTCACCCCACAAATATTCAAGGATGTCACCCTCAGAGTTGAAATGCTAACCCTCCAAGCAGCCTGAGGGAACTCACCCACCACTCAGGAGTAGAACGGTGCTTACACTAACACTAGTTAGACTAGTAAGTCAAATTCAGGTACGTACACTGTTTAAAAAAATAAATCTATATGTGTATATATATATATATATTAATGAGTATGGAGCTGTGTGTCTTTTTTATTCGCCTGGAACCCAGCTAAAGTTAAAATACATCCCAAAGCAACCTAGCTTTACAATTTAAAAACCAAAACATGTTTTTTCATATTTTGTTTCCCTTATCTGACCACCAATGAAAATTTGAGTCTAAATTCAGCAAATTAAGCATAGGAGAAATGGGTGCAGGACATGATGAGAGGAGACCATCTCTCCTTGTCCTTGTTTGGTGGTTTGTACAGTTGAAAAATAGCTGTGAATATAAAGCAGACAGCATGTGTCCTCCATTTGTACAGTCTAGTCATAGCTTTTACTAAAAATAATCACATGACACAAGGAGTGGGAAAAGCTCATCCAGCGCCCATGGCAAAGATGCCAAACTGCGCCCTTCACTTAGAATTAGGGCCAGGGCCCCCTATCCCTGCAATAAACTATTAGGCCCAGGAAAGCCACCCCTCCAACCCACCCCTTGCCCTGGCCCTGAATGGAGCCTAGGACAGCATATTGTCTAAACAGAAGCCTGGACAAGGTCCCCAACATTTTTAAGGAATCATTTTACAGGCTTCCAGGTGAAATAACACAGTGGAGAATACAAAATCTGGTGCAGCTGTGCATAAAAGCCAATGAGCTTCTTACTTCAGCTTGTTCAATTAATGCCGAAAAATTAAAGCTGATTGGTTTCGTTGCAGAGCTGCACCTGATTTTGCACCCTCTAGTTTTAGTAAATTAACCCCAGTGTGTGTTCCTGCTACAACGAGAAATAAAGCATATAGGTGTAGAATATTGGCGTGCAGAATGTGAGGGGCCACTTGCTAAGAATAATCTAAGAATTCAAGTAAAACATTCATGTGGACAAAAATGCAAGGCCTGGTAGCTCCAGAATGGCAGAGGAAAACCAGAACCGTAACAAGAAATAAAGAGACAATGGACTTAACCAGAGGCGTAGCTTGAAGCTTGTGGGCCCCGATGCAAAAGTTGACCTGGACCCCCCCACTACTTCCAACGTGCGTGCAGATACATCCACCGCACCCACTCAAAGTGGCTTAAGAGTTTTGAGTTCCCAGAATTCCTCTTTACATCAGAGGACAGGGATTACCGCTGGAGAACCAGAGGACAGGGACCCCTGGCAGGTCACTTGGCAGAGCTCCTTTCCCATCCCAGCACTGTATAAAGCACCCCACACACACACACTACACAGGGCAGAAATCACATTACTTTACACACACTATGCCCGTCTTCACAGGGTGTATCTGGCTTTTATGTTGCCCTTCTGACCTGTGAAATTCTCTGGTCGGAACGGCAGTGTAGTTGCAGTGGGCAGATACACCCTATGTAGATCATGGCTAACTGGCTGTGTTGTAAAGGAATGTGATTTCAGCCCTGCGGAGGAGGAACAGTATAGAATGATGTACTGGGAAAGGAGCTCAGCAGACGGGCATAGCATGCAGGGTGGAGGGGGTGATCAGGAGGCTTTGGGGGGGGGGGCAAAGCCATGTAACACAAGATCTGGAGCCTGCAGACCTTCAGGGGCCCCCCGAAGAGGTGTTAAGGGATTTGTTTTAGCAATTTCTGAAGGTTTCTCTGTCAGTTTTGGCAGGTGTTGGGGTAAGGTCACCTCCCAGAGGTGTGTGTCTTTTCCACAGTTGTCAGGGAAGTGGGGTAAGTAGACATCCCTGGGTGGAGGGGGTACAGAGAATCCCAGCAGGTGACTAGGAAACACTGAGCAGTGCCATACCTCACCAGTGGCATCGGTCCCATTGTAGCTACAGGACAGCACTCTCCTCCTCTTAACTCGTTGAGCTCGGTTACCATTCCATGTTGCCAGCACACAGCACAGACACTTTCCCATCCTGGGCGGTTCTCACCTCGTGCTCCTCTCCATTCAGGAAATGGCTTACAGCTTCTCCCCAGCCAATGGAAACAAAGGGGTGTGGACTGTGGAAGACAAAGTACAAGCCCAGTACTGGAGTGTGGCTGTAGGGCCCTAGGGCAGATCGGAGCTGGATTTTGTGGAGGATATGATAATATGACAGGGAGGCTGCAGGGGCCCCTAGAGCTAGGGGCGGGGTTGCGATTGTGACCCCTGCAACCCCTTATGCTACGCCCATGGACTTAACAATCTTGTGTATTCAAAACATAGTTATGCTTGAGTAAAAAAAAATCAATAATGCATTCACAATTTGCTGGATATAATATTGCTTTACAATAGTCTTGGAATCCTGGTGAGAATGACACACCAAGGGTAGGAAATCAAACAACTCTGGAACTGGTTTGAAGACAAAATATAGAGCCCCTCAGATATGTATAAAGCCTCATTCAGTGGAAAGAGAACTTCCAACATTGAAAGATATTGTAGCCTTAAATGGGCTGATTCTTACCCAAGAACCAAATCAGGCAGATGAGAAAGGACAGGATACAGTTGTTTATGGCCACCTTGAAGAGAAATTATAATCATTTTTTTGGTTAATTTAATTTTGGTGTTTTTAAACATTTTGTTTTTAAACTGTCGCTTAATACTTTTACTATTTATATGCAATCTTTGTTTTATGAATATAAAATGATGCACGATTCCCAGAGAAACTCAAGTTTTCTAAAAAATACAGCAGATTCTGCTTTCTTTTGGGCTCTCGATTGTAACCTCAAACAGAGCAGTTGAATAGGGGATGATTTATTCCTGTCTATTGCCTAGATCATTTCAGCTTGAGCTACTTTACCCACTTCCGGGCCGGCTCACAACAATATACGTCGGCACTTTGAAGAGGGGTATCATTGTTATGGCAGCAAATAGCTACCATAACCCCGGTATCTTTTTCTTCAGTGAGCGTTCCGCTTTCAGATAAAAGTGGTCTCAGTGGCAGATTCACAGCGAGATCACTTTAATCGGCGCCAGGAGAGGCGCCCCCCTCCCGCCGCTCTCCGGTGCCCTCGGAGCCGCCGGCTGCAGCGGAGATGATCGGATCCTTCTTCCTGTTAGATTACCCCCACCCGTCTCCATACCATTGCAGGGCGGAAGCGACGTCAAAACATCACTTCCGCCCATAGCTCCTAAAGGGACTTTTTTTTTTTTTTAAACGACAACATTTTTTCTTTTTTTTTGCATTTTAGTGTAAATATGAGATGTGAGGTCTTTTTGACCCCAGATCTCATATTTAAGAGGTCCTATCATGCTTTTTTTCTATTACAAGGGATGTTTACTCACATGCAGAAGCGAACGCATATGTGAATAGCGTCTGCATATAAAAACGGTGTTCAAACCACACATCTGAGGTATCACCACAATCGTAAGAGGAGCGAGAGCAATAATTCTAGCCCTAGACCTCCTCTGCAACTCAAAACATGCAACCTGTAGAATTTTGTAAACATCGCCTATGAAGATTTTTAAGGGTAAAAGTTTGTCGCCATTTCACAAGCGGGTGCAATTTTGAAGCGTGACATGTTAAGTATCAATTTGCTCAGCGTAACATTATCTTTCACAATATAAAAAAATTGGGCTAACTTTACTTTTGTCTTATTTTTTAATGTAAAAAAAGTGTATTTTTTCCAACAAAAAGTGCGCAAATACGGTGTGACAGAAAGTATTGCAATGGCCGCCATTTTATTCTCTAGGGTGTTAGAACCCCCCAAACATTATATATTTTTTTCTAAGTAATTTTCTAGCAAAAAAAATGGTTTTAACCTGTAGACACCAAATCTCAGAAAGAGGCTCGGTCCTTAAGTGGTTACAACAGGCTTTTTTTTTGTAGCAGGAGGGAAAAGAAATTGAGGCAAATATTTGTCAAAAGAATTCTTATGCACAACCTGCTGGCTGAAAAGAAGAATACCAAATAAATTGAAAATATTTAATTGACTGAAAATATATGTTTTTAAATGTTTTTGTCATAACTATAACAACAAATGAAGGAATATGTTTTTACCAAACCTCTATATATTTCCAATAACACCAGATTCACTGGGCACATTGAGCACAACCATATTAAATGACTTTCTGCAATCCATTGACAGAACAGATTTTTAGACGTCCCATCTCTGTGTTATTTATAAGAAAATTTCTGCTAAAGGCTTTCATTTACTAAAGAAATAGAAACTGTTCATTTAGAGAATATTTTCTTACAAAATTAGGATTAACTTTGAGTAGACGTTGAACTTGGCTGATTTTTTCAACCTTTTCGACCATGTCAAGTGTGCATGTTCATTAAGGGGTAACTCTATATTTGAGAGAGAAATATAGCAAATAAAAAAGAAATAATATAGTATATACAATTGCTATACAAGCCATATTGTACCTTAGATTGTAAGCTCCTTGAGGGTAGGGACTGATGTGAATGTACAATGTATATGTAAAGCGCTGCGTAAATTGATGGTGCTATATAAGTACCATAAATAAATAAATATTGTAATTTAATGTTATTAAAAATTATCTTTACCTTTCAATCTGCAGCCACTGTCATTTTCTGTAATGGGACAACTTAGATGCCTTCTGTATACTATTGCTGTACAAAACATCCTCAGAAATGTAATCTCCTGCTTGTGTGATTGGCTCACTGATGCAGAGGATTTTTAAAATTTGACTTTTAATATTAGTTTCGATAAGATACTCTATAAAAGTTAAACACATACAAAGGGATACAGCCAATGCATATTTTCTTATCAGAACATAAGGAGAGCATCACGTGATTATAATGAACCCGTCACTCCCACTAGGAATCAGCATTCAAAGGACATAGTGTAATAAATAGCTTTTTTTTTAAGAGCAGAAAAAGGTAGGAATCTGCAACAAAGTTTGTAGAAATCCTTATAGTGTACATTGATCTTTTTCTTCCTCAACAAAAGTGAAGTTACTCTTTAAAACGGAATTAAACTCAGCCAATATATTTTAATGGGCCCCCAGGTGGTTTATGCCATATTATAGCATTATGGGGTTGATTTACTAAAGGCAAATAGATTCTGCAAGTGCAGTTTCTCGACAGCTTAGTAAATGAGGTAAAGCTTCACTTTGCAAAGAGTACCCAATCACTTGCATGGAAAATAAAAAACTGCATTTTTGCTTGCACATGATTGGATGATGGAAATTAGCATAGCTTCTGCTCATTTACTAAGCTCTGGAGCAACTGCTCTTGCAGAATACAACTGCACTTTTTTTAAGTGCACAGTCTATTTGCCTTTAGTAAATCAACCCCTATGTCTCATATTACCACATTAGTACATCCATCACTGGCTAAATCTTGCTGCCTTAACCTCTGCAACATTTCCAGAATTTTCTCCTTCCTGACTAATAACACCACAAGACAACATATTCACTCCTTGGTTATATCCCGCCTTGACTATTGCAACTCCCCCCTCACTGGCCTACCTTTACACAGGATATCTCCCCTTCAGTCTGTTATGAATGCTGCTGCGAGACTTATACACCTTTCTAACCAATCAGTGACTGCTGCCCATCTCTAGCAATCCCTTCACTGGCTTCCACTAGCCCATTGTATAATGCAAAATACTAACCACACTGTACAAAGCCATCCACAACACTGCCCCCAGCTACATCATCAACCTCATCTGCAGATATCACCCAAATCGTCTTCTCCGCTCCTCCCAAGACATCTTGCTCTCTAGCCCCCATGCTCCCCTCCAAGACTTTTCCAGGACCTCTCTCATCCTTCTGGAACTTCCTACCCCAGTATGTCCAGTCAGCCCCTACCCTGTCTGCCTTTATGCGATCCTTGAAAACTCATTTATTTAGGGAAACCTACCCCACCTCCACCTAAAAAAACCTGTACTTGAGTCACCTCCTTCAGATCATCCCCTACAGCCATTACCCATTGTACCATCTCCCCCTTCATTAGATCCCTTGCGCCACAAGCAGGGCCCTCCTATTCCTTCTGTATTGAACTGTATTATAATTGTACTGTCCCCCTTTATATTGTAAAGTGTTGTGCAAACTGTTGGTGCTATATAAACCCTGTATAATAATAATTATAGAAGACTTACCTGTCAAACACCGGTGCCAGCACTGTAGGAGGTCCCTGGTGCTTCAATCTTTGCCCGGACTACCTTCTGTTCGGCCACTTTATGTCACTCTGGCACAAGCATAAGGCTGTCAAAACCATCACAGAGTGGTGCCATAAATGTACTCTGAGCTGCACATGCGCAGCTCAGTGTACATTACTGCTGACAGGCCCGGGAGAACAATCTATGATAGGAAAGACCACTCGGGTCTATATAACAACAATGCCTGTCAGCTATTTTTCAAGCTTTAAGTTTGGTAAATAAGACAAAATTGTGTTCAATATACAATTATGCCCAAATTTTATTAATTTCCATAAGATTGGGTATTAGAAGTAAACATTCATTTTGCAAATAGGACATTCGCTTTGCTATACGAACCATCTCTACTCCTTTAGTAAACCAAGCTCACACAGCATAGAATGATAACTTTGTGAAGTGAATGGTCACTTAGCTTAGTGCTTGAACAAGGTGAAATGGTATCATGCAATCACGTGCTGCTAAATTCCTGTGTTGTTTTTTTTTATTTTTTTCCAATTTAATTGCATGTAACTGAGCATTAAAAATCTAAAGTTTACCATGTTTACTAAACTAAAATGAGCACTGACTTTGCAAAGTGAACATTCTCTACTATTTTAGTAAATCAACAGCTGTATAGAATAAAATACAGCAATGCTGCAGATCTTCTGCTGCCAGAATAAATTTAAAAAGTAATAGCAGTTTTTAAATATATTTATCAACTCCACAACATGCGTGAGGGTTGCAATATTCTCAATTCCATGTGTCCAAGGCACAGAGTGGTACAGAAAAAATGTGGTGGTGAATAAAAAAAAATACTTCCCACTTATTTTCATTTTCACATTGTAATAAGGTTTTGTGGATATTTTACAGTTTGTTTTAAATATTTCACTATTTTTATATATTTTGAGATATATATATATATATATATATTTATATATATACACACACACATACAGTGTGTATATACAGTGTATATAAATATTTATTTATTTTTAAAGAAATGTTTACATTTCATAATTCAGGTGTATGTACATAGGCATGCATGCGTAAATATACATTTTCAAGTATAAATTCACACACACACACAGATAATATACCATCAATCACTTAAAATGTGGCGTGTGTAAAATTCCTAATATAAATGTGCCTCTAAAGTATGTCAGGTGCTTTGTTTTGTTATTTGTATGGAAATGGTGATCGCAATGATAATCAGATGGCTAATCCTGCTGTGACAAACCTATCCCATTTTCGATGAATCAGCAACTGCGCCACGTCTGGGGGGAGACATATTTTTAAGCAATTAGTCCCCACTCGTGCCTTGTTATGCAATACAGATAGTAGCCCAACACATTTTAAATATTTACATATAAAAGGATCCCTTTTGATATATACCAGCAGATGCAAAAGTGACATCATGTAACCCCAACATCTGGTTTAATACACCAACCATATCGTTTCATGATGTCACCTTTAGGAGAGTGGTAAGAGGAGGGAGGGGAAGCATCAATATGCAGCGAGGCTGACTGATTGCATGTGGAGGGAAGGGATAGAGAGATGTAATGTGTTCATTTGCAGCCCCATCCAAGATTCAGAAGAGAAGAAGAGAACTCCCCTTCCAGCAGGGACTCATGCATCAAACTTCAATTTTCCGGACGATTGAATTAGTGATTTTTTTTTTCTCCTGAACTAAAATACACTTAAGTCTTTGGGATTAATTACTACGTTCTGGTCCCTCAGACTGTAGTATTAGTTATCGTTGCTACGTTTGACATCCTCCCTGACATCTCATAAAATAAGGGACTGAAACCCACTGACTCAACCTGCAGCAGCCATATTGGTTCGTTCCAAGCGGGTAAGATGACTTCTGGGAGTGTTTGATAAGAAAACAAGATAAAACATGGCTCTCAAATCAACTTCAATGATAGAAGAGAAATAAGAGGCAAAATCTAACCACTCTCAGGCATTGCAACCCGCCTTCGAGTCTATAAACATGAACATTCAAGATCAGCTGAACGTTCATATTTATGCAGGAGGGCTTTAGCAAAGCAAGCAATTACTGGTGCTGCTCATCTTGCGATGGATCAGTATCAGTCAAGGTTTTCTCATCTGTCCATTATTTGTTTCCAACAAAAGCAGTTGAAAGGAATATTTAGATCTTGGCGCCCTGATATGTTGCATTAGCACATTTTTTAATGTGCTAACTTGTATTGTATTATGGTAGCCCATTCAATGAATTTAGTGAATGGGTTGGCAATGCACCAAAACATTTTAAAAAATTGGCAACATAGTCCACCACAATGCACTGTAGTGTGTTTCCATGTGCTGTGGTGGTCTGCAACACATGTGGGTTGGAGATGTGTTGCACTGGTCCCATTTGAAATGACATATTTACATTGTAAAGCGCTGCACAAACTGTTGGCACTATATAAATCCTGTATAATAATAATATTTAAAATATGTATGTATTGTACATTTCAATAACATGCTGCTTAATGCACACATTACCACAACACACTGCAGTAGAAAAGTGTGTTTTCCTCTTAGATAGTAAGCTCTAAGGAGCAGGTCCCTCTGATTCCTACTTTTTTAAAGTGTATTGTATTTGTACTGTCTACCCTCAAGTTGTAAAGTGCTACGTAAACTGTTGGCTCTATTTAAATCCTGTATAATAATAATAATAAAACCAGAACAGGTTATTGCCATTCCATAGCTATAGGTAGCTCCGGGCTGGCTACAAACATCCAACCTGTCTTGAGCTTCTGCGGTGGTCTGATCTTTACCACATTTACCATACAAAATCTTAATTTTCAGCACCCATGGCAAATTTCCAGATTGTTAAAGTATATGTAAACGTTAATAATAAACTTATTTGAACTCTTTTGTTTGATTTATCATAATATTGAAAGCGTTGTGTTATATCTGTTCCATAAAACTAAAAAAAAACTTAACCTAATGAGCTTTCCTGGCTGATTTCTCAACTCTCCCCGTGGACTACAGAACCCCCCCATTGTATGGAGAGCAGGAGAGGGGAGCTGAAATTTTTTATTACTAACACTATTTCTGACCCAGGGTGACAATGCTGCTCCTCTATAGATACAGTACACTAGGTAATCCATGGGGGAGATTTACTAATGCTGGTAAACTCCAAAATCTGGTGTTGCTGTGCATTATAGCCAATCAGCTTCTAACTTCAGCTTGTTCAATTAAGCTTTGACAATAAAACCTGGAGGCTGATTGCTTTCTATGCAAAGCTACACTAGATTTTGTTGGAAACATTACCAGATGAAAATAAAGGAAAAAAATCTTTAAAAAAAAAAACAATTGCAGCCACCACATCTAAGGATTGTCAAGCTATAATAAATTACACTTTTTCTTAAGTTTAGGAAAATGTGAACAACAATTGCATACAGGCACCAATGTACTTACCATATGCTGAAATTTTCCATCCTGAACAAAATCAAACTGGATAATGATTGCGTAAATAAAAGTCATTGGCAGCCCACATATATGCACACTTCAAATAAAGTTTGTAAAATTTATGTAAATTGGGTGTAATTATAACACCTTAAAGTTATATAATTTTAGCTACCTGAGGAAGCTTGTTGTTGGTACTTGTAGGCTTGACGTTTATACAATTTGACCATATGAACACATTTTTCAGATTAGGAAATTTCAAACCCGCCCAGAGCTTTTTGGACCATGGAGCTGCTGTGTAGCAATACTGTTTGATTGTATGAACACTGCATATATGTACAGACACATCATATGAAAATGATTCTCCATTCTGACCCACATCAAGCTAATTCATGTCCAACCAAGGTTTATAGCAAACATAAGAAGGTAATGTGGTCAAATAAAAAATAATGAAAAATTGTGATGCCATTGGAAGTTGTAACACCAAAGGCCAGAGCCTAGAATGCTTTCCTTAAGTCTAGACAGGGTCATTGTTATTTTTTCCCACAATTTTTGCATTTATACTTTTTTTATTTTTAGCATGCTTGCTGGAAAACTTTGGAGTTCTTTAACAGAATTTAAATGGACTTGAGCAACCTTCAACAACAGATTATTGATGATCATAATGCTTAAATTTTTCCCATGGATAGTGAATGCTGTTCTGAATATATTCTTACGTATATTTTACATACTTCATGTGGGCCAAATAAATTATATGCACTAACCCACGGCAATCAGAATGAATCTTTCTTTCCTTTAAAGCAGTCTGAAGAATTAAAGGTTATTTCTGATTGGGTTTTATTGGCTATTGCTGTATACAATTCATACTGACTTCCAATTTGCTAGTACATAAATCATGGGGGTGATTCTGCTAACCCAGATCTCTGTCTATCAAAGTAACTCAACTAAGGCTTATGTAATAATTAATAATAGTGGGCCAAAAGCCATGCTAACAAATAAACATCAACTTGTGTCACTGGAGACACAAGTTGCTTCTGATGGTTGCTTTGGGTTACTGCACATTGCTGTTTCCAGTTCCAGACAGGTCAGGGCCTGGGTGGCCCCTTTTAATAAAGACACTGAAGGGGTAGTGAAGACTAGGGTGGGAACCAGACAAAACGGAGACAAATGGATGTGTGGCCTTTTCTGCCAGCACCAAAGAGTTTACTTGGCAAGGCTCCCTAGACATCCCCTTAATGCCAAAGGAAATCCTATACATTTATGAGTCTCAAATCCCAATGCAAATGCTGAACATGCTACGCGCCAAGGATGAGTTAAGATGTGAAGCAGAGATATATGCACATCAGTGAGCTAGACACAGGAACACCTGCTAGTCCTATCCATGGCACGTTCATCTGGGCTCAACACAGCCTTCAGCTACTGCAGCACACAAGTCCCTGCAAGAGGGGCTCATCCGCATGGCTAAACATTCTCATCCACCAACACCACCAGTCATGCATTTCATGCTTTATACTGATATGGGATCAATAGTGGCAAATCTTCTGATGTCTGGGTACACACAGGCTTCCATCTTGCTCCATTCAACGCAAATCGATAGTATATCAAGTGAGAAGGCTTTCGCTGGGAATGTTCATGTGTATTGACTGTTCTGTCATCTGTCTGTGACTCCTACTATCCAAATATTACCCTTGGTAGAGAAAGTCCAGAACTATGCGATAGCTATAAATATACAGTCATTCAAACACTATTATCACTATTATATACATACACAAAGCTATATTTGTACATCTATTTATATATATATATATAAGCTATATACTATATTATATATATACACAGTATGCATGTATATATATATATATATATATATATATATATATATATATATATATATATATATATATATATACATTACTATTACTTTTTAATACATATTTATTTTTATAAATATATATTAAAAATAATAGCATTATATATATTTACACACACGCATACATACTGTATATATATATATATATCTATAGATAGATATAGATAGATGTACAAATATAGTTTTGTGTATATAGATAGATAGATAGATAGATAGATAGATAGATAGATAGATAGATAGATAGATAGATAGATAGAAACATAGCTAGATCTATCTATATATACATATATAAAATACTATTAATTTTAATATATTTATAATAATAATAATATGACTAAAAATATATAATAAACATATATTAAAAAATCGTAGATAGATAGAGAGATAGATAGATAGATAGATAGATAGATAGATAGATAGATAGATAGATAGATAGATAGATAGATAGATAGATAGATATTATATATTTTATTACTATATTTATTGTTATATACGTATATTTAAAAAAATAATAGTATTATATATTTTTTTCACACACATACATACTGTATATAAATATATAATGTATGTATATATATATATATATATATATGAATATATATGTATATATATTATAGTATAGTAATATATAAACAGTACACACTCATATATTATCATATATTGTCACCTTAAAAGCAAAAATGGCAATTACATTACATATATATATGGCACAGTGTAGGTGAAATAGCATGGTGTAATTGCATGTGCTATTGCAGCTTAATTGTATGTGATCTCAAAAAACCACCACCAGCACCCCCCCCCCCAAAAAAAAGAAGGCTACCATAAATATAAATTTTCTCATACAGTAGCTGAAGGGTAATTCATACTCCAATCTAAGGTGCACCATTTCTGCACATCCTTCTCCTTTCCATGCTGCCTTCCATTCTCAGCATCCCTGGAAGCTAGTTAACAGGCAGGGCACAGTAGTATTTTTTGCTGAATGGTTACATTAGCCGAGGCTTTGCCACGTGTGGCAAACTTGAGTGCCCTCATTGTATCACAAGTCCATCCATCTCCTTCCCCTGCACATCTCAGACAAAAGCACTAACCCAAATTAACTCGACTCCTTTCTCTCTTTTCTCCTCTTTGACTCCATTGAATCCGAGTGTTTTCAGCCTCATTAAACCCCTCTAAAACAAAGGGATAAAAGCCAAAGAGGGGGAGAAAATAAAAGAAAAAGAAAACAAATAAAAAGCCTTTAACTAGATCTTGGCATAAATGTCAAAGCAGCTCACATTTACGATATGCCTACTTAGCATAAAACAAGTTGGAGATATAGGGCTGTATAGGGGGAAATAGACAATCATGGCTGGACAAAAGTCAAATCTATCCTTCCCAGCCCAAAAAAAAAAAAAAAGGGGAAAGCAGTCTTGTCCAAGCCAGAGCAATAGGGGGAAAAGTGGATTTCATTGTCATTCATAGACTTGCTGAGAATAGCTATGAACACAAGGAGCAGCACAGATGCCCCCTCTGAAGAGAGCCATGTATTCATTACCGCCTTTGTAAAGTGGAGTTAAACAGTCTCGAGGAGGGTTAACCCAATCCATCAAATTGTCTAAAAATTGTGAAGAAAATTCACAAACCATATGGCCTCCAAACGCTTCTCCTCTTTTCCTCTGAAGGGCCACGCTTGTCTCAGCATTGAGAGCTGCAGGAGGCTGTACACGGGCCATTGTCACTTGTCACATCAGGGAAGGGGTCTCATTTGTCCCCGGTTTCCATGCTTTACGCTAAAATTATAGCCCCATCCATTTTCAAAGAGGGAGAGAGATTTATATAGCCTCAGAGAAACTGGCCCAAAACTCACTTTTTTTTCTTTTACACCCCCCCCCCCCCTTACACACACACATACATACACATACAACACACTTTTTTTTTCAGTCGGCCAGATTTGAGCTTCTCACATAAATTTTGCAAAGAATAGCCAAACATGCCTTACTGGGTCAAGAAGGCAAGGCACACTTTGGAAATAAAATAGAAACTGTACTTGGCAAAAATGAAATAAAGAAGAAAATAAGCACATACAATTAAAATTAATTTCTTGAAAGAAATCTACTTTAACATTATTTGAAGGAATTGTTCTGGTGCTTGAATAAAAAAAATAAAAAAATAATGTAATATAGCATGTGTGTAATATATATATATATATATATATATATATATATATATATATATATATATATATACATACACACACACAGTATACTTCCATTATTTCATTATTTAAATTGTTTCGGCTTTTGCAGATTAAAGAAAATCTAGTAGTATATAAAAATAGTATTAAAAAAGTTATGCTATAAATAAACATATATATATATATATATATATATATATATATATATATATATATATATATATATATATATATATATATATATATATATATATATATATATATATATATATATATATATATGTAGACACACACACACACATACTATATATAGCATAACTTTTTATATACTATTTGTATGTACTACTAGATTTTCTCTGTAATTCTGCAAGGCCGAAGCAATAAATAATTTAATTATATATCTATAGATATAGATATCTATCTATCTATCTATAGATAGATATAATTTTACATTGAGAAAACATAGCAGCCTAGTAGTCAACACATTTCCTTGAAACATTTTATATATAAATATATATGCATGTAATATTTAGATATATATGTATGCAAACCGAATACATTTTCAATACTATTAAAATGTATTTTATTTTATTGTATTTGAAAAAAAAATATCTGTACAATACCCAAATTAGGTAAACAAACCAGCACCGAGTGCTAAAACTTAAATAACGGGCCTTTACAATTTTCATTTTCTCTTTACATTTCTAACAAACATTTTTTTCTGTACATTATAGAACTTTTTTTTTCTGCAGTATTATTTTATTGTATTTCATTGTGTCATGCAAAATTCTAAAAACAAGTAAAAATAATTATATTTCCACCTCCTTTTATATTAATATTATGAAAGGTAGGATTGTTTTAAAAAAGCATGTTGCAGCAGACAAGAAAATATATATATTCTAAATGGTATAACGAGATAGAAATTGCGTTTAAAGAAAAATGTATTTGATATTAGAAAATTAGGTAAATTGACATAGGTATTAATTTAAAAAAAAGGAAACATAATATAGAAGGGGAAAAAAATCGTGCATAACATGCAAGAGAATTATGGCAAGTCATAGCAGATACATTAGTTAAATAAAAGTGTCTTATGATTTATCGAAACGTGTGATGATGAGCAAATTATCTATAGAGATTAAAAAGAGCATAAAAAAATATGTTTAAATATGTTTTTGTTTTTACAGAAGCCATCCACAATTGCACCATTCCAAAAAAAAAAAAATCATAACAATAATTATAATAATTATAATAATAAAAAAAAACACAAAAACTACCTGATTGGGCAGCCGTTGTAATTTAAGTCTTTCTTATATTACTTATTGCTTTAATTGAAAAAAGAAACTGCCTTGGGTGAAAGGTATGATTTTTGAAATCTGGTTTATGAACAAGTGCAGTATAAAAATACCGTCCTTTCTTGTTTTAAATAGTCTTTTTTGGAATAAAAAAAAAAAAAAGAAAAAGAAAAAGTCAGTCATCGACGTCGATTTCCACATCTTCTTCATCCTCTGAGCACTCTTTGCTCGTGTGCTGATCTGTAAGGGGGGAAGAAGGTGACATCTGGAGGTGACTGGCCAGTACATGGGGTGACCTGCTCCTAGAGTTGGGGCTGCTCAAAGACTCTGTTTCGTCCAGTTCTGAAATAGTGAGCACTGCTTCTACTGAAGTTGGGCTCATTTTTTTGGCTGACTCTACATCTTGTTTCATTTCCTCCAAATCTCTTTTGAGCTTGGCTCTGCGATTCTGAAACCAGGTGATGACTTGAGCGTTAGTCAGTCCCAGCTGCTGTGCTATTTGGTCCCTATCCGCCGGGGACAGGTACTTTTGGTACAAAAACCGTTTCTCCAGCTCATAAATCTGGTGGTTGGTGAACGCTGTTCTGGACTTCCTCCTCTTTTTGGGGGTCTGTCTCTGGCCAAAAATGGTCATCCCATCTCGTCCTGAAAGTCAAAAATATGTTCATTATTTTTGCAATATAACATTTTTTTGATAAACAAAAATAAAATATTTTATTTTATATAGACTTAAAATTTGAAGAACAACAAACAAAATCGCGTATTTACTTTTCTTAAATAAAAGCACAGTTGTGTTTATAAATAAGGTTGTAGTAGGGTAATATTTATTTTTAGACACTCCTAAAAAATAATAAACAATTAAAAAAAGGGACTTATAAAAATAAACAAAGAACCCTCTCCCAAAAATGAACAATTTTGAGGATTATTTCAACTAGAGAAAGACTTGAGTGTTACCTTCAGCAGCTTGTAGGACGCTGACTTCCAGACCTTTGAAGGTTTTGCTGGCCAGCTCCTCCAGGGCACATAGAGGTGAGGTCTGGGACAGAAGAGATCTGCTGGACAGGGGTAGTCCTGCTGGAGGGGGCTTTTCAGAAGAGGACAGTAGGTGAGCTGTCCCACAGATAGTGTAACTTCTCCTAACTGAAGGCTTGTTCAGGATGTCCTCAATACTGAAGGGAGTCAAGGGCTTGTTCGAGTTTGCAGGAGGTGGCAAGTGGTCCAAAGCGTTTCTCCTTCTCTCCTCCACAGATGATGCTTTAGCTTCTTCCTTGGAAGTCATTTTTGAGCTTCACAAAGGCGAGAGCTTCTTAAGCGAAAAAAAGTTCTTTGTAGAACTCCAAGGTCTCCTTTCTGTCTTCTCCAAGGCTTGCAGGCTGACTGTGCAAGGTTAAAACGAATTTTAAAAAAAAGGGGGGGGGGGGGGAGGGAGGGAAGGAGGTGTGAATGAGCAGATAAGGTTTCCACAAGATGACTTTTTGCACTATTGTCCAAAAATCTCAATGTGCAGCTTAAAACAACCTCCCTTCTGCTTTTCTCAGACTACTTCCAACTTGCACTCATCCTTCAAATGAAGAGAGAAAGTGAAAAAACGGAGAGACTGATACATTGACTATGGCTAACAAGTTATTGTTGATTGGGATGTAATCAATTATCTCCAATGGCATGTCTCTCGCTCTCTCGTTGCCTCTCCCTGCCTTATGCAGCCGTTTGCAGGCTGGGAGCTCCATTAATTACCAGGCACGGCTGGTAGGTGGAGCCCAGTTGAATTATAATGCCTAATGCACTTGTCACTTTCTCCCCCCTATCATTTGTTTGGCCATATATATTTTTAAATTACATTATACACACACAACACCCAGCCTTTATTGAATCAGGATAATGCAAGATACGAATGCTAAACTAAAAAAAAATAGCAATTCCCTTTGTTTTTGTTTTTTTATTATTATTTTCCCCCCTTGATCATAGTAATAGAGAGATGATGTTTGAATCGCTAAAACAGGAACGAAAATAATTGAGGATTACAGGTAAGACAACAACCTGAGTGTATGTATTGTGTTTTTTTGTTGCTTTTAAGCTATTTTTATATTCAAAGCATCCTAGTTCGTTATTTACTTGTAGATGGGATTTTGTACCATTTTTCAGTGTGGGCAACCTTCAATTGATGACTGGTAGCGATATTAAATAATTATATATATATATATATATATATATATATATATATATATATATATATATATATGTATATATATATATATATATATATATATATATATATATATATATATATATATATATATATATATATATATATATATATATATAGTGTGTGATGTAGACATTGAACTTGCTCATTAATTAATTAGACAGACACTCTGTGAGGGCTTAAAATATACTACTATTATCGCTCTTCCCCCCTCGATTTGCATCAGAGGGAAGATAATAGTAGGAAATATATATTTATATGTTTGCATATATATTTGTTTATCTATTTTATATATATATATATATATATATATATATATATATATATATATATTCTAATTAAAAACAAATACAGAAAATAACAATATACACAGCACAGTAGATGACAGGAATATATAATATATTCCTACTGTGCTGTGTATAGTGTTATTTTCTTACAATTATTATTTTTTTTCTTACTTCTTTTACTATTGTACTATTATTGTACTATTAATATACCGTTAGTATAACTACTATTATTTCAATAGAATGCACTTAAAAAAAAACCCTTTATTTTTTTTATAGATGGTTGCAGCCATGTAGAATGTAGGTGGTACATCTGTATATTTTTTTGATACTTTTGTAAAGCCAGATGCTACCATTCTGGTGATCTCGATACAATCTAATACAATTATCTCTTTTGGTGTCACTGTGAGCCCTGTCATGGGACAGAAGAACAGGGGGACAGATAGGGGACAGGATGGTATATAATCCCAGGGATGCTCTCCTGGAGACTCTGAATCTAGTGTCTCTTCCAGGGGCCACAAAATAGCTTCTCATCTGCCTGAAAATATGACATATCATTAAAGATCTCGTATATCTTGTAAAGCATAGGCTCGGGATGCAGAATAGAGCCAGCAAGCCAGGCCGGCATCTTACAGAGGATAAACAGCTTGCGCTTGAAGTATGGCTTTATCAGGAGAGGAGGAAATAAACATTGGACTCAGCTGATGCTTTATCAGTTTAATGAAAGGGCCAAAGGGACCCAGGAATCAACCAAAGCCACTTTCTAAGTGACTGATACTCTCATTGTTTACTGCTGCAAGTCTGCAAGCCTGTTTGTTACTATTATTCTATATATATATATATATATATATATATATATATATATATATATATATATATATATATATACACACATATACAGTATGTCTATCTATCTATCTATCTATCTATCTATCTATCTATCTATCTATCTATCTATCTATCTATCTATCTATCTATCTATCTATCTATCTTTAATCTCATCTGTATTTTAGTTTTCTCCGCCTCTAATATTTAAGAGCATGAAATGCCCATAAAGGTAACTAGCTCCATCTCTTAAAGGAACCTTCCCTATTTCATGTCCTCTCTGAGTTTTCATAACCACGTTATTATTGCATTGTGGACAGATACTACTGTACTGTATCACCTTCATATAAGAATTTCTAGATCTACATTTTTTTTTAGAGTTTATAAAATCATTATCGAATGATTTATAGGGGCATCATCCTCACAGTCTACAGCAGCTACCGAGCTGGATTGCCAAGCTCCGCAATTATTTATTTATCCAAACCTTTCTTTATTCTCGTATTTTGTTCTTCTGGAGGAACCATTACACAATATCACGTAGAATTATATTTATTACTGAATGTTGTATTGTTTTCAAATATCAATTGTACTGTATGAACTAGCAGTGTGTATTTATGTATTCAATGTATTCATAATTTAAAATTATACTGTGTACATCAAGCTTCATCATGTCTCATGAAGAACAGTCCTGCATGGAGTGTACCTTTGCCAGGTTCTGGCTATTCTGTAAACTTATCTTTTTTCCATTCACTTCCTTTTCGTGAAACTTATTTTGTCAACAAAAAGAGCCGAGTGATGGTGTAGCAGAGTGTAATTATCTACAATAGCCAATTATAATTCAGCATTTTGTTAAATCCACCAAAAGCTGAATTTTCATTGGTGGCTATGGGCTAGGTATCACTGTTGTTATTTATTTATTATTGAATCAGGTTAATAAATGAAAAGAGAATGAGAGTGCATTATATAGAAAGATACTATAGGGAACGAACGAAAGAAAAAAAGAAAAGAAAACAAAGAAAATAGGGGAGAGAAAGAAGGGAAGAAAGAGAGAAAGAGAGAAAGAGAGAAAGAAAGAAAGAAAGAAAGAAAGAAAGAAAGAAAGAAAGAAAGAAAGAAAGAAAGAAAGAAAGAAAGAAAGAAAGAAAGAAAGAAAGAAAGAAAAAATATGTAAGAAAAGAAAGAAAATAGGGGATAGAAAGAGAGAGAGAGAAAGAGAAATGAAGAAAGGAAGAGAGAAAGAGAGAAAGAAAGAAAGAAAAAGAGAGAGATTCCGACACTAGAACACAAGGGTAAAGTGTTCGGTATTTAGACTGCACTGCTTTGTATTTATCACATATATTATTGACTGTATATCAGTGCAATGCCTTCTAGTCACGTGCCTCTCTCCATCCAATACGAATTCTTCTTTCCTCTTTAGCAATATATGGATAAAGCATGAAAAAAACAAACAAGAAAACTTTGAACTATATTGGGCAGGCAGCATTGAATCGGAGACCAGCAAGTCATTGACCTGCTCCTCCTGAAGTCCCCTGGGCAGGCCATTATTAATGTGTGCCTCTTATCTTTAATTACTTACACAGGTGTTGTCAGGCACAGAAGATGGAGACTCTGCACTGGGTGATTGGAGGAATACATAAGAGAGGTAACTCACATGGTATGAATTAAACGGACATTCAAATAAATACCATATATTGTATACTCTGAGTGGCTTGCAAATGCAATGTGGGCACAACAGTAAAGACATACATAATTTACATATGACTATAAATAATATATAGGATTGGTGTATACAGTTACATATATAGGTATACATTTCGTTTCTCCCTCTCACCTATTCAGTTTTTAAAGGGCCACCTGAGGTACATATGGATAATCAAGTCTCATAAATGTGAATTTTAAAAGGGGAATTTTTAAAGGGACCATATGATTATTGCAGTGTTTTTTTTCTTTTTGCCATGAGTTTAAGATCTGTGCATCTGTGCCTACACTTTAATACTTCTGCATATATTTAATATCAAGATGTATACATTAGCCACTAGAGGGAGATCTCACTGGCTCAATGCAATAGTGGTTCCTATCTTTTAACAACCGTTGGGATAAGATATACTGTATTTCATATAGGTAGCACATTGTTTCCAATAAATCTATTGATGCATAGAGCTTGAGTAGAGGTGTAGAGAATGTTCACTTACCAAGTAAAGCTGTGTTCACTTTAAATACCCAGTGATGATGAGTAGGAGGATAAATAAAAACAGGCTTTTGCATTAATGACTGAATGCTAAAGTAAAGAGAGCTTTGTTTTATTGGGTGATGTTAAAACTCTCCATTACCTAAAGCGGAGTTCCACCCAAAAATGGAACTTCCACTTATCCGGTTCCTCCCCCCTCCGGTGTCACATTTGGCACCTTTCAGGGGGGAGCAGATACCTGTCTAATACAGGTATTTGCTCCCACTTCTGGCGATAGATCGCCGCAGATTCCGTGGCGATCTACGCCATGTCCAGCCCCTCCTCTGTCTTCTGGGAGACACACAGGTCCCAGAAGACAGCAGGGACCAGTCAGGACACACAGCACAACTCGTGCATGCGCAGTAGGGAACCAGGCTGTGAAGCCGCAAGGCTTCACTTCCTGATTCCCTTACTGAAGATGCCAGCGCCTCCACCCAGAAGCCGAGGGACGGGTCCACTTCGGGTGAGGACATCACGGGCGCCCTGGACAGGTAAGTTTTCTTATTTTAAAAGTCAGCAGTTGAAGTATTTGTAGCTGCTGACTTTTATTTTTATTTTTTGCTGGAACTCTGCTTTAAAGTATATCTAAACCCAAGAACAAAAAATAATATACAGCTTATAGATTTGTTAACTGCATTCGTTTCTTGTTTTTTTTTTCACAACTACTATTAACATAATTCTTGTCCTATGGTGACAACAACTGTACTGTGCAGTATTGTGACCCTAGAACAGGGAGTGTGTTAGGACTATATACCACTTCAGTTTCTCTCTCTCTATAACAGGAGGAGGTGTTTTGTAGTCCACAGAGATAGCAGGGAATGCTAACTGACAACAGTCCAGAGGCAGAGAGATCAGGAAGTTGTCAGATCACGAAAATTCTGGTTGGATGAACAGCTACTTTTTTTTTCTTCTTTTGCTCTTGCTTATAGATATAAGCAGAGCAAAGGGATCTTGAGCATAGCATCTTTGCGCCTTTTTCTGGCGTTTTTTATACGACTTTGGCCCATTTTTATGCGCGACTTGTGCACATTTTTGCACTTTGGCGTTTTTTATTAGCCAATAAAGAAAACTATCATCTGTTGCATCGTTTGTTGCTAGGTATTTCAGATTTTTTTTGATTCGAGCTAAAAAAAAAACTCCAGAAGTTTTTTTGAGCTTCAGGCGACTTGGAGTGGAGATGTGAACTGTTTCCATAGAAAATAATTGATTTTTACTCCTCCAGCATTTTGGAGCTTAGCTTTAAGCTACAAAACGCTGAGGTGTGAATGGGGCCTTCCATGCACACTGGCTTAAAAATCGCTACTTCTACAGGAGTTTTGTGTTCTGCCTGTAGAAGCAGCTCAATGTTATCCTATGTGTCCAAGCACAATTGGATGATTACAGGCATATTTTAACCACTTAAGGACCGCTCACTGCATAAATACTGTGGCAGGGCGGCCCTATTGTGTGAAACAACGTACCCATACGTCTTTTCATGCACAAGACACTGGGGGAGCCAATGTGCTGGTCCGGCCACTGTGATGTCCACCGGCCATCCGCGATCGCTCTTCGGAGAAGCAGAATGAGGATCTGCCAGTGTAAACAAAGCAGATCCCCATTCTGACAGGGGAGTATAGAGAGATTGTCTTTTCCTAGTGATCAAGAACAGTGATCTCTCTGTACTCCCAGTCAGTTCATTCTCCTAAAAGTTAGAAAGCACCTTCCTAAGACATGCTAAACCCCTTGATCGCCCCCTAGTATCAACCCCTTCCCTGCCAGTGTCATTTATACAGTGGTCAGTGCATATTTTTAGCTCTGATCACTGTAATAATGTCACTGGTCCCAAAAAAATGTCAAAATTGTCCTATCTGTCCGCCGCAATGTTACACTAACAATTGATGATCACCACCATTGCTAGCAGTGGCAGCTGGTAAAGTTTTAGGATGGGGGGTGCCAGACCCTGCCCCTCCTTTTTAAACTCTCCCACTTATCATAAGCCTCACCCCTTACAGAATCCACCCATTCCATTCCCTGTATTCCACTTGCTTTCACCCATAGTGTCAAGAGTATACAGCGCAGCATCACAGGACCGAAAATACAGCTCAGGATCAGAGGACAGAGTATACAGCTCAGCATCACAGGACAGAAAATACAGCTCAGCATCACAGGACAGAGTATACAGCCCAAGAATCACAGCACAGAGTATACAGCTCAGCATCACAGGACAGAGTATACAGCCCCAGCATCACAGGACAGAGTATACAGCCCCAGCATCACAGGACAGAGTATACAGCCCCAGCATCACAGGACAGAGTATACAGCTCAGCATCACGGGACAGAGTATACAGCCCCAGAATCACAGGACAGAGTATACAGCTCACCATCACAGGACAGAGTACATACCTCCCTCCCAACTTTCGAACTTGAGAATGAGGGGACACTTGAGGCTGATGTAAGCATGCGGCACGTCACGCCAAAAAGTGGGTGTGGTCAGACTTTTAATAGTGGAAGGGGCTTAAGGAGCATGGTTAAACAAAATGAATCCCCCTTACCACCATCCCTCCCCCCATCATTACACAGGGCCCCTTCCTCAACACTACCCCCCATTGTACACAAGACCCCCTCCCTCATACTAACCCCATCATGAAACACAGAGGTTATTTGTTTTATTTGTTTAGGGTGGAGAGGCAGGAAAGGGGGTTATTGTTTAGGGTGTAGAGGCAGGGAGAGGGGTTATTTTTTAGGGTGGAGAGGCAAGGAGAGGTTTTATTTTTTAGGGTGGAGAGGCAGGGAGGGTTTTTTTGTTTAGGGTGGAGAGGCAGGGAGGGGGGTTATTGTTTAGGGTGGAGAGGCAGGGAGGGGGGCTATTGTTTAGGGTGGAGAGGCAGGGAGGGGGGTTATTGTTTAGGGTGGAGAGGCAGGGAGGGGGGCTATTGTTTAGGGTGGAGAGGCATGGAGGGGGGTTTGTTTAGGGTGGGGGTCAGGGAGGGGGGGCCATTTTAGGGTGGAGAGGCAGAAAGCGTGTCCCTTTTAGGGTGGTGAGGCAGTGAGGGGGGGCGTTTTAGGATGCAGGAAGGGGGGAGGAATTTGGAGTTTGGGAACCCCACAGCTGCCAGTCACTGCCCTGCACCACAACACTCAGCAGCAGCTGAGAAAAGTGAACAGAGATGGGGGGGAGCCAGGCTCACGGCAGGACACACCGGGTGGAGCAGTCACTCTGTGGCCACCCTGCAGAGGAGTCTGTGGACTCGGGGGATGGGAAGCATGTTGCTGGGAGGGAGAGACATGCCATTGAAAACAGCAAAAATCCTCTGTCATTCAAAGTGAGAGAGATCACCTCCGATCCCCATATTCACCTTCTGCTCTGGTACACCACGCTCGGGCTTAGCTCTGCACCCATTTGCCGCATCTGTGATCCGCTCCCCGCCTCACATTACAGGGTTCTGGGTTGCAGTAAAGTAGTCTCAGTGTCCGCACTCCACTTCGACTCCAGGGAAACTGGAAGTGATGTTGTAGTGCTGAAAAAGCACCGCCCAGCCGCCCACCGGTCCCAGCCAATGGAGAAGAGCCAGGGACAAATCACTGGAGAGGAGGAGTGTTTGCGGGCGCATTGCTTGTGCCCTGCACACGCCCTAAACACGGGCAAATCAAAAGCTTGCAATCAGCTGTTTGCAAGCTGGGAAGCTTCCCATAGAACACCATGTGTCTGGCACCTGGTCAATCTTAAGGTGACTTTTTTTTTTGGCAAAAGCTTGGGGGGGGGGGGGGCAGTGCCTTAGCGCCCCCTATGGACAAGCCGCCACTGATTACTAGTGAAAACAAATAAATAATACAAATGCCATAAATCTATCCCCTATTTTGTAGACGCTATAACTTTTGTGTAAACCAATCAATATACACTTATTTTAATTTTTTTTACCAAAAATATATAGACGAATACATATTGGCCTAGACTGATGAATAAATTTGTTTTTTTACATTTTTTTTTTTGGATATGTATTATAGCAAAAAGTAAAAAATGTAGTAGATGATTAAATATCACCAAAAGAAAGCTCTATTTGTGGGGAAAAAAAAGACATAAATTTGATTTGGGTACAGCGTAGCACGCCTGCGCAATTGTCAGTTAAAATAACACAGTACCGTATCGCAAAAAAATGGCCTTGTCATTAACCCCCCTGGCGGTATTCCCGAGTCTGGCTCGGGGTGGATTTTTCATACCAAAAGCGGTATCCCCGAGCCAGACTCGGGCTTGCATTGCAGGATCCAGGAAGAGTTTACTTACCTTGTCCCCTGGATCCTGCGATGTCTCCCCGCTGTGATCGGCGAGCCGCTGTGTCTCGCTCGATTCACAGTGCCGAGCTCCGTTCCCTGCGAGCGTTGCGACGCACGGGGACGGAGTTCGGCGGCAAATTCAAAAAGTGAAACACACAGTACAGATACAGTATACTGTAATCTTACAGATTACAGTACTGTATCAAATAATGACACATCCCCTTTGTCCCTAGTGGTCTGCCCAGTGCCCTGCATGCAGTTTTATATATATAAAACTGTTCCTTCTGCCTGGAAACTGGAGATTGTCCATAGCAACCAAAAAGTGTCCCTTTACGTCAAAAGTGGCTTTAGACCAGCTAGAAAACAGCGATAGTAAATTAGAACACTTGCAGAATTGAGCGGTAGTGAATTGTGGGGAAATTTATTTTATTACTATTTTTTTAAATTTTTTTTTATTATTTATTTTTATTTATTATATTATAATTTATGTTTTTGTGTTTCAAACTTTATCATACCCGGGATATCTACTAGACTCTGGTTTGGACAGATTTAAGTGTATTATTGTTAATATTTACAGACCTACAATATAAAACGCCAAATTTCCATGCAAAATAATGGTACCGCTTTCAGCACCTAAAATCTGAAATAATCATACCGCCAGGGAGGTTAAGGGGGTAAATCCTTCCGGGGGTGAAGTGGTTAAGCTCAGGGTTTAGAGGCAGGAAAGGTTTCTTGCAAAATTCTCCTAAAATCGTCTAAATTCTTTACAAAAAATGCTCTATATGGATGTTTTTTTTCTGCCAAAGGAACTGGAGATTTTTTAAGCCCAGTGTGCATGGTTTACATACACTTTTTGAACCTCTAGACTTGTATCAAAATACTGTTTCACACTGGCCATTAATAAACACCAGTTTCCCTATGGAGAAAAAAACAAATGCTCATTAGCATTTTTGTACACAGTAGTGTTTTTTTCTGCCAGAAAGTTTCAATCAGAAACCCAAACCAGAAGGTTTTTTTTCCTGCATCTAGTTGAGCTCAAAATATGCCTGTAATGGTCCTAATGTGCATGGACACCTAGGATAACATTGAGCTGCTTCACAAAACTCCTGTAGGAGTGCATGGACCCTTTAATGCAAAGCTGGAAGAAAAACCTGAACAAATATGTCTGTCTCACACATACTGCAATTATGTACACAATTATATACAAATATATACATTATATACACTTGTACATAGTACATTCAACATTTAAAAACAACTCTATTGCCTGTTTTTCTGAAAAAAAAAATGAAAAAAAATGTACCGTAAGTTCTTTTTATGTTACTATAAACTCAATGTTTTTGTGGATTGCTAGTTATTCATTTTTTCTCTATCTGTCACAGTAAGGGTGTGTCTCATTTTGAAGTTGGGTGGAGCCTATTTTTACATTTAACGTAATCAGCTAGAAGTACAACACCAAAGTCAGTAGTGTATAATCAAATTCAATAGTTATTCATTTATAATGACATTTGTCCTGAACTTGGTGAGCATTGTATAGCCCTTATGGTTGTGTCATCTTTCCCCCAATCAGTGTTGCCAACCTCCCACAACATTTTTTACTGACAAAACAAGAAAAATTTACTGATGGAGCACATTTTTTTACTGGCAACCTAAAAAATGACAGAACTCCTATTAAAAACGAAGACAATCGATATTTAAAAAGTATAAACACATAATGGAAACATTGACAATACCTATAACAAGAAATTTGCCTGGTTTAAACTTAAAAAGTCAACACAGAACAACAAATTGTTAGCCCCTGATATTTATAGACAGTTGTAAAAATAACAGATTTTTTTTTACGAACTGTCAGTAAATATACAGACGGTTGGCAACCCTGCCCCCAATATACAATTTGCACATAGCTTTTATAATAGTATGTAGTAAAGTAAACCAGTGTGAGTTTCCTTATATTAGAGTCACTGGGGTTGGTTTACTAAACACAAATACTGTTCACTTGGCAAAGAATAGTTGCTTTTGCATGGGGTGGGGGTGGAGATCTGCTGACTTTCATCATCCAATCACGTGCAAGCCAAAAGGCTGATTTCACTACATTGGCTAAACTCCGGGGAAATATCCCTTTAAAATTGCAACTTTCCTTGCTAAGTGTACCGCCTATTTGTCTTAAAGCGGAGTTCCAGTCATACATTTTTTTTTTTTCAGTATTCAGCAGCATTAAATCTAAACATCAACCTGTGAAAAAAATTATTTTCTTTTACTCACCTTTTCAAGTCTGTTGCTAGGGGGTCCCTCGTAATCTGCCTCTTCCTCTCCAAGGCACCTGACGTCATTTTCCTCGGCGCCTTTGCTCGCTAGTGCTCCTGGGAGATGCTTGTCATCATTTCCCTGGAGTCAGTGGGCAGCGCCAAGGGCTTCGTTGCCTTCACAACGGGGGTGGGCACTTCCGACGCCACCGCCCATTGTGATGGCAATGTCGGAAGTGTACGGCGCTGCATCATACATATGGCGCATGCGCAAGAACAGTGGGTGGTGCATGCTGGTCGCTCAGCTTCACCAGAGCCCGGAAGACAGTGCTTGTGGGCTTCACATGCCCACAAGCACTATGGAAACTGCCACGACATAGGAATATAACATCTATTCCTCTATGAAATCGGCAATTGAGCGCCGATTAATCACACAAAGATGAGTGCTCTAAACAATCATTACTAAAAAAAAATATACATCCTAAAAAAAAAAAAAATTTTAACAGTGGGAACTCCGCTTTAAATAAATCAACCCTACTACCTCTTTGGAGATCAGAGCCATAGTCAGACATCAGACAGTTGTAAATACAATCAGGGTCTGGTAGGGTTTTTCCCCCAAAGACTTTTTAAATTCACAGACATAAAATAATGTCTTGGCTAATATACACCACAAATCCCTGGATTAATGATTGCACACATCCAGCTTGTAGGAGTGCAGGGACTTAGAAGATATCACTTGGCCAGACATATAGCAGCAATTATTAACCTAAAACAATTACCATACTGTATGCAGACAGTGGATTGTCAGTCTGCTATAGGCTGCGATTCATGTATCACTTCCACTGGAAGCATTAAAGTATTTACAAAAATGCTACATGTGTAATCTGAAACATGTCCGCATTTTACAGCCATACATTAACAAATACAGATTAGCAATAATTGGATTCACTGTTTTGTGCCAAAGTTCCAAAGCTTGGGGGAGGGGAGGGTGAAGGAGAACATAGCAGAATGAGCCTTCTCTGGAATCAGGACTGGTCCAGGACTACAAAGAGGAACTGTACCTATTAATACTAGAGGACTAACTCATAGAATACTTTGGATTGTCTTCTATAAGAATATTTCACATGGATCTCCTTATTCATCATGAATTCTAAACAAAGTTTTCAGCTGAACTCATATACAAGTGTTGGTTATCTTTTGCACACATATGAAATCGTATGGCTTGTCTCTCTCTATTTACCTATTCATCCGTATCTATCCAAAGCTCATAACTGTCCCTGATTTCGAGGAACTGTTCCTGATTTGGAGCAATGTCCCTCTGTCCCTTTTTCCACCTCATTTGTCCCACATTTTGGTCTGATCTATATAGTTGTATATAAAATGCACTTTTTATCTTTCAAAAAGTGTTTCCCAGTACTAAACCTTTCATCCAAATTCTAAATTGCCGCATTTGTACATTTTAAAAGCCAATATAAAGGAATAGTAGTGGTAAAAAAAAGTCCTTGTGGATTTAATTTTTGTTAATTCTCATTTAAGGGGGTGTGGCAGGGGGCGTGTCCTATGTCTACACACGTTTGTTAGTAGGTGTCCTTCTTTCCTATCTCAAAATGTTGGGAGGTATGTCTATCTACATACTCTATCTATCTATTCATCAATCCATTTATTTATATCTACCTATCTATGCATTCTTAGCTGTCTACCCCTCCATGTCTATCTATATTTTCTAGTTCTATTTTTCAAGCTAGTTATCTATCTATCTATCTATCTATCTATCTATCTATCTATCTATCTATCTATCTATCTATCTATCTACATCTACAGTATGTGCTCTTTGTTTATCTATCGATCTATCTATTTATCTTCTATCCAGGCTTTTTTATGAAGATAAATGCATGTACAGATATCTGATCAATAAAGCCAAATGTGACCCTTTTATTGGCCGTATCTTCCCATCAGAAGGCGCACATCTCCCATAAGAGGTCCCTATCCTGGTGTGGAGCACTTTGTAGTCACAGCAGGGAGTAGAAGAGCCAGAAGGTTTCTTCATTGACTATTTCCATCATTGCACACTGCTAGGTCTTGTGTAGTAAAAGATAACATTTCATTCATGTCTTGTAGGGACTATGTATTATCTGGATATTGTGAAACCTTCCTCTACTGTGTAATAATGAACAGTTATTGGACACAGAACATATGACACAGGAGTTCATTATACGATACATAAAAATGACCCCTACTGTCAGCTGGCTACTGGCAAAGTATACTGCATGGACTAAGGCTGAGTAATGAATCAACTTGTATTAAAGGAAATCCATTCTAAAAAATATGGTTTGTTAGTAATTGCTGATCTCCTTCTGAAAATGCTAGCTGTCTGGCTGCCTCTGGCTTCCATGCTTTGGAAATCACTAATCTGGAGCAAGTATGTAAAGAAGTAAAGAGGCCACTGGATCAAGGTGACAGTTTAAGAACTGGAATTTTCAGGAGAGGTTGGCAACGGCAGGGTTCATATTAGCATAGGTTTCCCATAAAATGGTACTGGGGGGGGGGGGTGCACACAGAATCTGGTACAGCTGTGCATTGTAACCAATCGGCTTCTAACTTTAGCTTGTTCAATTAAGCTTTGACAATAAAACCTGGAAGCTGGGTACTATGCATTGCAACACCCACTTGTCTGTGCGCCAGTTTTAGTAAATTCCCTCCATTATCTTCTTTGCAAACTTACATTGTTTCAGCTTGACTTGATGTAAGTATACATATCTGATATTTGGAGGACCACTGGGGATGCCGAAGATCACTGTAGTAGTGTGCACTACATACAGTGACAGTCATGATCTCCCAATATCTGCTCCAGCGGTTTCCCCTCTGCACAATAAACCAGGGGGGGGGGGGGACACACACTTGTTTAGCACTATTTTCACCATTGCCTGGTTTCTTTTCAGTGAATACAAGGTGTTCTCTGGTTGGATGAGATGGAGAGGAGGGGCGGATGATGTCACCATCTCCCACAACCAATTAGAGAATGTCTTGTTTTCATTGAAAAAATAAAAATAAATAAAAGGCGCTCTGTGAATGGTGACATGCCAAGGCAGTGACCCCCTGTGTTGAGGTGCAGAGGGGAAGCCACTGGAGTAGCACTTGGAAGATCACAGCTTTTTACAGCCATTTTAGTAAAGACTATTCAATGATAAGAGGAGATTAAGGGGGGGATATGATCACCATGTAAAAATACATAAGTGGTCCATATAGTGAACTTGGTGATGAGTTATTCACTTTAAGGTCATCACTGAGGACAAGAGGGCACTCTTTACTTCTGGAGGAAAAGAGATTTCATCTCCAAATACGGAAAGGTTTCTTCACAGTAAGAGCTGTGAAAATGTGGAATAGACTTCCTCCAGAGGTGGTTCTGGCCAGCTCAGTAGATTGCTTTAAGAAAAGGCCTGGATTCTTTCCTAAATGTGCATAATATAACTGGGTACTGACATTTATAGGTAAAGTTGATCCAGGGAATATCCGATTGCCTCTCGGGGGAAATCAGGAAGGAATTTATTCCCCCCGCTGGGGCAAATTGGATCATGCTTTGCTGGGGTTTTTCACCTTCCTCTGGATCAACTGTGAGGATTGTGTATATGGGATTGTATTTTTTTTTCCCTTTTTTAGGTTGAACTAGATGAACTTGTGTCTTTTTTTCAACCTGACTAACTATGTACTATGTTAGATGATTTGCTGAAGACATGAAGGGATGGTTCACACCAGAATAAGGGTTGGGAAAGGTGCTATCTGTCCGCATTTCCTGCAGCATTTTCAAAATAGACTGCCTTTGTGATCTGCTGCAGGTACCAATACATTGTTAACGGCACCCCAAATGCAGATCGCTAATGCGGTGCGTTTTTAGGCATCAATGCGCATTTTTCAAAAGTAATGCATGGACAATTTTTTAGTGCGCTCTGATGCAATTTTACTTCATTCAAATGAATGGGCTGAAAATCTCACTCAGATCAAGATACCTGGATACCATACGTGACATAAATAAAAAACTCTAATAAAAATAGGTAAGTGAATGGTCTTAAAAAATGAATGAAAATAGTGTCTTAAATGAAAAAAAGTCTTTGAGATCAATGAAATCCACAAATGGTGATTAGAAGTTCATCAATAGACACCCAGTGAAATCCACCACCTATAAAGATGTACGCTTACCAAAAGTAAGCTTTAAAACAGCTTATAATGCAAATCCACTCAGCGGGGACACCACCATCTGTATCATCTCAGGCAAACGGATGACCGGAACTCTCCGTCCAGGGAAAGCGAATGGTCAGCCCAGGGAAATAAAAAATACATTCTCCATTGTGTGAATCCACATAATCAATTTATTAAAATAAAGAGAAATTGCACTTACATAAAGAAGTACGATTTAAAAGCATGTATACAAAACAGCCGGCCGGCCTGCATGCACCCGTTCACAGTGGGATGGAAACGATGACGTCAGCGCGTCTGCCTTCCGACGTACGTTTCGTCCTATTAGGGTCGGATTTTACACTGTGTTTTTGTTATATTTTTTATTTATTTACCGTAATTTATGGAATTAATTTTTCATATTGTTTGGATCACTGTTTTTTTCACATTCAATTTATCTGTTAGCGCGGTTCTGTTGATTACCTTGCTTATGTATTTTTGTTACCTACAAATTTGAACTGCAGCTTGGGTTATTGGGAAGCGCAATAATTGTGTATTTTCTGAAAATCTCACTGCAGGGGAACACACAGAAATTGCACAGGAACTCACACAGCCTTCCTGTGCGATTCTGAAGTAGAATTATATGGAACATTTTTTTCATTTTGGATAGTGTAAGGGAGGGTTATAACCCCTGTCAGTTTTTTTTTCGTCATCTGTGTACAATTGCAGAGATTTGCCTTCACTTCCTGTCCCATAGCCAAATAGGAAGTGAGAAGAAATCCCTGGAAATTAAGGGAATCCCTTGGGGACCCCCAGATCACCAGAACTAGTGTCCCCATTGGAAGATTTCCCCTCTATTACATTTCTGGGGACAGCCCAAAATTTGGGGTTTTCTTTTTCTTTCAATGAAAAAATAAGTAAAGTAAAGTAAAATTAACAGGACAAACAGAAAGGGTGGTTCTACAGGGGCACTGGCAACAATAAAAACCTGACTGTGTTCTAATCCCCTTTCACTCTATCCAAAACTAAAAAAAAAGTTTTGCATTTATTTATATTTCAATCAACTACATTTTTACCAACATTCACTTTGCTAAGAGACGAGCCTATTCTCTGTTAGTAAATCAACCTCATTGAATGATCTTAAAATAATAAAGTAATATTCATCAAGTCTTATGGTGGCCATATACCGGTACTCTCAGTAAATGATCAATTTCTTCCCCGATTGATCTCTTTTGATAGGAATCTATAGCTCAAAAACCCATTTGATCAAAATGCCACACACAGGAAAGGTAATTTCGTTTGATAGCATCTCTGTTTCTACCAGGTAAAGTTGGATTGATCAAAATACGATTGTATGAGTGTAAGTATCTCAGTACTGCCGATTGACAAAGAACGATGGATAATATTCTGCCGTCAACTCGGTTTGATCAAATCCAATCTAAAGCGAGTTTAAAGGGGTTGTAAACCCTTGTTTTTAAAAAAATAAAAATAAAATAACAAACATGCCTATACTTACCTGCTCTGTGCAATCATTTTGCACAGAGCAGCCCTAACCCTTTTCTTCAGGGATGGCCCGCCAGCTCTCCTGGCCCCTCCTCTTCATCGGGTGCCCCCACAGAGAGTCGCTTTCCATGGGAGCACCCGTGCGTGCTCACTCCCGAGTCCCACTGCTGTGTCTGTTGACAAAGAAAGCTGGACTCGGCCCTGCCCCCCTCCCGTATCACTGGATTTGATTGACAGCAGTGGGAGTCAATGGCTCCTGTTGCTATCAATCTGTCCAATGAGGAGAGAGACAGCGGTTGGAGCCACTGCGCTCGTGCACATCGCTGGATCGAATCAGGCTCGGGTAAGAAAAAGGGGGGCGTCTGGGGGGCTGCAGCACAGAAGATTTTTGACCTTATTGCATAGAATGGACTTTATAACCACTTTCAATCATACAGAAGGGAAGTTATGTATATTTCATCAGTTGTAGATTTAAAGCGTAACCCCACTTTTGTTGAGAAAAGAAAAACATTCCCCTCTGGGTGATCTATGTGCATTGCAAGGATTTTTACAAACATTGCAGATTCCTACCTTTTGTTATTCTGAAGAAATCCCTGTATGTTCCTCTGTACTGAGTGGGTCTAATAGGAGTGCTTTCATATTTATCTATCAGCTGTAGCACCTGTAGGGCACTAATGAGGAAAGCTGCTTTGCCTGCATCCCTTTAGACGTATTCCTACTGGAAGTATCTCACCAAAAATTAAATTTTTGTTGCAGGGGATGCCTGAAATCTGATTTGTATCTTATGCCACGTACACACGATCGGACTTTACGGCATACTTGGTTCGGCGGACCGGAGTCCGTCAGACAATTTGATCGTTTGTGGGCTCCAGCGGACTTTTTTTCCCCAAAAGTTTGACAGACCTAGAAATTAAACATGTTTCAAATCTTTTCGAGGGACTCGAGTCCGGTCTAAAAGTCTGCTCGTCTGTATGCTAGTCCGATGGACAAAAAGCCACGCTAGGGCAGCTATTGGCTACTGGCTATGAACTTCCTTGTTTTAGTCCGGTGTACGTCAGCTTTTTATGATTGGGGATGAGCACAATGTTCAGAGTGGACAGCTTCCAGCTGTCAGTGGTTACTAATGAAGCAGCGTTTGCTTACACCTGCCGCATCCATACCAACCACTGATGTCACCACATGGCTGTGAATCTTCAGCCACGTATATAAATGGGCAGGAACTGGAGGGTTAACACCAATGCCTATATATGCCACATATCCATATTTGGGCAATGCTGTCAACATTTTCTCTGCCCCTTCTCTTATATAGTTGATGATAACTTGGGGAGCTATCAATCGGCTAGTGTAGTGTCAGGATCAGTCAAATACACCAGGTCATCAGTTTTTGTTCAGCAAGCCAGCAGGCATCAGGATTGTTGATGGATTTACAAGGGACATTTTTTTGAGGATTTTTTCTTTAACTAAGGACTTTTCAAGCACTTGAGTGTGTCTTCTTTTTTTGTCACGTAGGGGGGAGGACTGGAATCTGGGGGCCTCCTTATTGTTAAAGGTGGTTTCCAGGATATGATAAGCCCCCTGCCTGCAGACTCCTGCAGCCACCAGCCGTTAGGAGGACCCTTTGGCGAAGCATCTCCCCCATGTTGACAGCATGTGGACAGGTATGGGTGGGGGGAAGGCCACATCCTCATCCTCCCTTTTCCAACCGCACAGTGTGCATGCTCCGATTAAGGGTCTGGTATGGATTTTTGGGGGAACCTCTTTTTTTTTTTTTGCATGGAGATCCAACTTAAAATCCATACCAGACCCAAAAGGTCTGATTTGGATTTTCTGAGATACCTCACACTTTTTTTGCTGTTGCATTAAAGGGGTTGTAAAGGTTTGTGTTTTTTCACCTAAATGCATCCTAGGTAAAAAACACCTGGCAGTGACCGGCCCCCCAACCCCGTTTTACTTACCTGAGCGCCTTCATCTTCTGCAGCGGCGACATGCCGTCCTTCTCTCCACGAAGTCCCGGCTTTGATTAGATAGATTGGCCATTGGCTCCCGCTGCTGTCAATCAAATCCAATGACCCGGGCATGAGGGGGCGGGGCCGAGTCATACATTCGGCTTCTATGGACGCCGAATGAATGACTCGGGAGAGCGCCCACAAGGTAACCCCCTCGGGAGAGCGCTTCTCCTAGGGGGTTATCTAATGCGGGGAGGAGCTGCAAGAGTCACCGGGGGACCCCAGAAGAGGAGGTTTGGGGGCCACTATATGCAAAACGAGCTGTACAGTGGAGATAAGTATGACATGTTTGATATTTAAAAAAAACAAAAAAAAACAAAGCTTTAGTATCACTTTAAGTACCCCCTTAAAATCCATACAAGACTCAAATGGTAGGTTTTTTTTTCATTCTTGCTGTAGGGACGTGCTACGGGAAAAAAATTACATTTCCAAAGGAAAACAAACAGTGCACAGGCCCCTCCCAAGGTCCCCTCAAAATACATAGCTGACCCTTGGAGAGGTGTGTGTGCTGTTCCATTTTCTTTTAAAAAATGAAGCTGGCAATAAAATATAATGTGCCAGCATTTTTAAACACTGTTGTTTTCTTTGTAAATGCTGCTGCAGCGCCTTCTGAACATTACACAGATGTGCCCCTTAACAGGCAGAATTTAGGGTACCCCCTAGGCATGTTATTTGGGCATTTCTATTGTTGCATTTTTTTATTTGTCTTAAATGGGGTTCAGGTTTTGCATTCAAATGCTTTTGAAGTTTGATGAACCCTGCTCATACCGAAGCCAGGGTAGTTTGGCTCATCTCTATTTATGGCCAGCCTTAGAGCCATTCAGTTTTTGAAGATAATTTTAAAGTTCTCATGGTTGATGTAAAATTGACTAGATGTAGTGTTGTATCAATTGCTTTAGTTTAGCTTTTAGAATTTCATATGGCCATCTAGGAAGATATAAATGATATAAATGAATGCAGCTTTGTATTCATTAAGACATAATTTAACCACTTGCTTACCAGGCCAATTCTGACACTTCTCTTATATATGTAAAAATCTGTGTTTTTTGCTAGAATGTTACTTAAAACCCCAAAACATTATGGGGTTGATTTACTAAAAGCAAATAGACTCTGTGCACTTTGCAAAGTGCAGTTGCTCAAAGAATACCCAATCACGTGCAAGGAAAAAAAAAAAAACAGCATTTTTGCTTGCACATGATTGGATGATGGAAGTAAGCAGATTTTCTGCCCATTTACTAGTTCTGGAGCAACTGCAAAGTGCACAGTCATTTTCCCTTCAGTAAATCAACCATATAATTTTTTTTTTGAAGAGGCCCTAGAGAATAAAATAACGGTTGTTGCAATTTTGTATGTCACACGGTATTTATGCAGCGATTTTTCAAACGCAATTTTTTGGGAAAAAATACACTTTAATGAATGCAAAAAAACCCCACAATATTTAACCCATTTTAAAAAATATAAAAGATGATGTTACGCCGAGTAAATAGATACCCAACATGTTATGCTTTAAAGTTGTGCGCGCTCGTGGAATGGAGCCAAACTATGGTACTTAAAAATCTCCATAGACGACACCTTAACATTTTCTACAGTTTACCAGTTTAGAGTTACATAGGAGATCTAGTGCTAAAATGATTACTCTCGCTCTGAGTTTGTGGCAATACCTCACATGTATGGTTTGAACACTGTTTACATAAAAATATATATTTTTTTTTACTATTTATTTTATGAAAACATTTTTTTTACACTGTCCCTTTAAAAAAAAAAAATGTGATCCCTTTTATTCAGATCGTCTGTTCCTACTAGCTAAGAACCACGATCTGTCACTTCCTGTAGTTAGTCCCTCCCCCTTCAGTTAGAATCACCTCACAGGGAACACAGTTAACCCCTTCACCGCCCCTAGTGTTAACCCCTTCACTGCCAGTGTCATTTTTACAGTAATCAATGCATTTTTATAGCACTGATCGCTGTATTAATGCCAATGGTTCCAAAAATGTGTCAAAATTGTCCGATGTGTCCGCCATAATGTCGCAGTCATGATAAAAATTGCAGATCGCCGCCATTACTAGTAAAAAAAATAATAATAAAAATGCTATAAATCTATCCCCTATTTTGTAGACGCTATAACTTTTGCGCAAACCAATCAATATACGCTTATTGCAATTTTTTTTACCAAAAATGTGTAGAAGAATACACATTGGCCTAAACTGAGGAAAAAAAATGTTTTTTATATATTTTTGGGGGATATTTATTATACCAAAAAGTAAAAAATAATGCATTTTTTTCAAAATTGTTGCTCTTTTTTTGTTTATAGCACAAAAAATAAAAACTGTAGAGGCGATCAAATACCACCAAAAGAAAGCTCTATTTGTGGGGAAAAAAAGGATGTCAATTTTGTTTGGGTACAGCGTCGCACGGCCACGCAATTGTGGAAAAAATACACTTTAATGAATGCAAAAAAACCCCACAATATTTAACCCATTTAAAAAAATATAAAAGATGATGTTACGCCAAGTAATTAGATACCCAACATGTTATGCTTTAAAGTTGTGCGCGCTCGTGGAATGGAGCCAAACTACGGTACTTAAAAATCTCCTAAGACGACACTTTAACATTTTCTACAGGTTGCCAGTTTAGCGTTACATAGGAGATCTAGTGCTAAAATGATTGCTCTCGCTCTGAGTTTGTGGCAATACCTCACATGTATGGTTTGAACACTGTTTACATAAATATATATATATATTTTTCCCATTTATTTTATGAAAACATTTTTTTTACACTGTCCCTTTAAAAAAAAAAAAATGTGATCACTTTTATTCAAATCACAAGGAATGTTTATATGATAGATGTGATAGAAATAAGCAATGACAGGTCCTACAGGGAGATGTGGGGTCAAACAATGTAAAGCATTAGATCAAAAATGTTGATCTAATGCTATAAAAAAATGGCATTGTTTACATTGACATAGCTCCGGTCCTCCTAGGCCATAGAGATGAGCGGAGGCAATCTTTCCTCTGCTCATCTCTGCGACCAGCCGCTGCAAGCGCTAGATCGGTTCCCAGTGTTCTACTGAGAAGGTTCCCCTGCACCTGCGCAGTAGGAACAACAAGGGAGCCGCCGAAAAGAGCCGAAGCTGAACACCTGAGTCAGCTGTACACGGCGCCTGCGTGCCAAGACTATTTTAATAAAAAAGAGTTTGTAACAGGCCCCTCGCTGGCTCGCTGCGCTCGCCACGCTTCAGGCATGGCCTCGCTGCTCTCGGCATATTATTATTCTACCTCTATGTCCACTTGGATAGTGGGGCTGTAGCCTCCCTGGCGGTTTTCCCGAGTGTGGCTCGGGGTTAAAAATCAGGACCATTAGCGGTAAACCCGAGCCATACTCGGGATTACATCGCAGGATCCTGGTGTGGCTTTACTTACCTTGTCCCCGGGATCCTGCGATGTCCCCCACAGTGTCTGTGGGCTCTGTCCTCCTCCGAAGCCTCTCCTTGCCAGGCTCCGTTCCCTGCGAGCGGCGTGACGCACGGGGGCGGAGCCTGGCGGCAAATTCAAAAAATTGTCAAAATCATAACACATACAGTACTGTAATCTTACAGATTACAGTACTGTATGAAATGATTTCACATCCCTTTTTTCCCCAGTGCTTTGGCCCATGCCCTGCATGCAGTTTTATGTGATATATACTGTTCTTTCTGCCTGGAAACTGGAGATTGTCCATAGCAACCAAAAAGTGTCCCTTTATGTCAAAAGTGGCTTTAGACCAGCTAGAAAACAGCAATAGTAAATTAGAACACTTGCAGAATTGAGCGATAGTGAATCGTGGGGAAATTTATTTTACTACTATTTATTTTTATTTTTTTTAATTATTTATTTTTATTTATTATATTATAATTTATGTTTTTGTGTTTCAAACTTTATTATACCCGGGATATCTACTAGACTCTGGTTTGGACAGATTTAAGTGTGTTATTGTTAGGGGTGCAACGGATCGTTGCCGATCCGTGATCCGTACGGATCACCCTCCGCGGATCGGCACACCCGCGATCCGCGGAGCACTTTTCGGGCCTCAGCCATAGGAAAGGCCCCGGCTTCGGCCTAGCTCCGGAGCCGGCGGCCATCTTGGTACACCCGGAAGTGGCCGCTGTCTCGACAGGAAGTGACATTTCGTCGCCGCCATCTTGCTACACCCCACACTCCTGCACAGTACAATGATAGAGTGAGAAGGGGGCAAGCGGACATCTTGTTACACCCACCGGAGTTTTAAATTTAAAAGCCATTTTCAACACAAAACTGAGCTTATATGCACAAATACTGTATTTATGCATATAAGCTCGGTTTTGTGTTGAAAATGGCTTTTAAATCTAAAACTCCGGTGGGTGTAACAAGATTTGTGTGTTTTTTTTTTTTTTTTTGTTTTTTATGCTGATCCGAGGATCGATCCGATCCGTGACTCTGATCCGAGGATCGATCCGATCCGTGAGATTTTTGATCCGTTGCACCCCTAGTTATTGTTAAGAATTACAGACCTACAATATAAAATGCCAAATTTCCATGCAAAATAATTGTACCGCTTTCAGCACCTAAAATCCGAAATAATCATACCGCCAGGGAGGTTAACATGGGCATAGGGTAGAATGTAGTGCGCAGGTGCCGTGTACAGCTGACGATTAGCTGTTCAACTTTGTCTATTTTCAGCGGCACCGTAGTCATTCGTAATGCGCAAGCACAGCGCATGCACAGCACAGGGGAGTCCTTTTCCGCCGGGGGAACTTTCTCAGCAAGACACCGGGATTACTTTAAGCAGTTAGAGAATCGCCTGCTGAGAAAAAAAACAATAGCGGGTTATGGCATATTGCTATAGCCATAACTTAGGTATTCCACCTTCTACAGAGGACGTCTTTTGACTAAGGCTCGGTAAGGAGGTGGTTAAAGCTGAAGTATGACCAAAAAATCTTAAGGGCCAGTTCACACCACATGCAATCCAGTGCGGTTTTTTTCTGCATCAAAAACACATGGAAAGTAGGTTATATGGTTTTCAATGGCATAGTTCACACCAGTGCTTGCAGTTCCAGTGCTTTTCAGTTCCAGAAAAAAAAGTAGAACATGCTGCATTTTTCCTGCACTGGACTGTACTGGAACGTTGTAAAACGCATCAAAAACGCACCTAAATGCACCAAAAATGCACTGTAACACACATGTCCTTATTTAAGGTTGAGAAAAAAGAGGGGGAACAAATGCACTGGACTGCATCAAAAACGCACGTACAGAAATCTGGAACGCATCCGGACTGTATTTCTATGGTGTGAACTGGCCCTTACTCACCATACTGACCTGTAATGAAGTATTTCCTACATTGTGCAGACAGCTGGATCCTGGAGAAATCTTCTGTGCAGGGTGCCTAGTGCTCTTCCTGTCTCTGAACTTCTGGCGCTACAATGGTTAACAGCTTCAGTTCTTCAGGCAAAAGAGCAGTACAGATGCCCCCTATTTCCTCTTCCTCCTTGGAGAAAAGATCTTTCATGGAGCACTTTGGTTGTAACTCAGTCTGTGAATGAGAAAGAATCCTGTGACTGATCAGACTTCCTCATTCACAGATCATGTTACAGGCAGTGTAATCAGTAAAAGAACTTTTCTCAATGGGGAGAAGGAAGCAGGGGTGTGTTCCCATCAGACCATCTGTACTGCTGGTCTGCCTAAAGACCCCAGAAAAAGACATTGCAGTGCAGAAAGTAGTGACGTTTTCTCCAAGATCCAGCTGTGTGCACAACGTGGATCATACTTCATTACAGGTAAGAGATGTGAAGAAAGCTGTAGGATTTTTTTTTTGTTTGTTTGTTTATTTATTTATTTAGCTAAGCTTCAGCTGTTTTTTAAAATGCCAACAGTGTAAGTATCTGAATTTGACCTGGAAGCAGCCTTTTACAGTCTCCCTGAGGCCCCTTTCACACGATCGGACCGTTCAGGTCCGCCTGTCAGTTTTGACGGCGGACCTGAATGGGCGATCCATGTTAGCCTATTGAGCGTCGGATGTCAGCGGAGACATGTCCGCTGACATCCGACCCCGTCCAATCCGCTAAAAGCAGACGGATGGCTCTACGTCCAGATCCGTCGCTGGCAGATCGGATCGGGTGAGATCTGACGAAAACGGACACGCTGTCCATTTTCGTCCGATCCCTCCATAGACGGCAGCGGCGCCTGACAAGCCCCTCCCCGCTCAGTGAGCAGAGAGGGACCTGTCATCCGCCGGCTCAGCGGAGATCAACGGACAGATCTTCCACTGAGCCGGCGGACTGAGGCGGGCTCCGTAGAAACGGAGCCCGCCTCGTGTGAAAGAGGCCTAAAGAAAAACTTAGCTCATGTGCTAACAAGAAGCATGCTGACAGAAGGAGAAAGCAGAGTGGCACAGAGATGAGCTCATCAGTCTGATGCTTCTCTTTTTAATGTCTAGTCAAAGGCTTAGGAAGGGAAAAGACCTGTAAGTGTTAATTAACCACCTCCTGCCCACCGTATAGTAAAATGATGGTGAAGCGGAGCGGCTCTCATTCTGTACCAAAGTTATTTGACATCGCCCAGTCTCCCCACGCCCATATGCGGGTGCACTGTGTCCCTGGGACATGGTGCTACCCCGATCTCGGTAAAGAGCTACGACTGCTGCTCTTTACCCATGTGATCAGCTGTGTCCAATCACAGCTGATTACATGTAAACAAGGAAGTGCCATTTATCAGCTCTCCTCACCTCATACTGACAGAGTGTGAGGAGAGGAGAGCCGATCAGCGGCATCTCCTCACTGGGGAGACATGTATAGGTAATCAGGACATTGATCATCAGGGCCCTGATTACAGTGCAGCCCCAACAGTGCCCATCAGTGATGCCACACTGTGCCCATCTGTGATGCCAACCAGTACCCACCAGTGACACCAGTCAGTGCCCAATTTGTGCCCATCAGTGAGGCCAATCAGTGCCACCTATCATTGCCTATAAATCCCGCCTATCAGTGCCACCTATCAGTGCCCATCAGTGCCACCTATCAGTGCTCATCAGTGCTGCATATTAGTGCTTCCTCATCAGTGCCCATCAGTGCCACCAAATCAGCGCATATCAGTGAAGGAGAAAAAATACTTATTTACAACATTTTCTGACAGAAACTAAGAAAAACTTTTTTTTTTTTACATTTTTGGTAAAATACCACCAAAAGAAATCTCTATTTGTGGGAAGAAAATGAGAAAAAAAATCATTTGAATACAGCATTGCATTACCGCGTAATTGTCATTCAAAATGTGACAGCACTGAAAGCTGAAAATTGTCCTGGGCAGAAAGGGGGTAAAAGTGCCCTGTATTAAAGCAGTTAAAATAAAACTAAGCTCTGGTTTAAAAGTAAATTCTAATTAAGCAAATAAATATTCTTAAAGTGATTCTTGCATCGGGTCCCTCTTTGACAACCATACCAGGCCCTCATCAAGGATAAGGGTCTGGTATGTATTTTAAGAGGGAACTACACACCTTTTTTTGTGTGGGGTCCCCCATTAATATTTATAGTAGACCCTAATCTAGCATAAGGGTCTGGTATAAATGAAAGAAATCCCTAGCCTTTTGTTTATAAAGAGAAGTAAAGCATCATCATTTACTGTCATTTTAAACAGCAGCTTTTTTTCTTTGTAAATACCAGTTTTTCTGTAGTGGCCTTTATGCTTTATATTGATGCATTATTTCACAGGCAGGTTAAGGTCACCACCAGCCATGTTATTTAAAGGAATTTTGCATTTTTAATGTTGCTCTTTAAGCATTAATAAAATTGCTGCTCTTTGTCAAACAAAAATTTTAAAAAAATGTTTTTTGATTGGGTATGTGTTCCCCAGGGTGGTTCCCAGACACCCATACATTGCCTACTAACCTAGAAAATGGCCATTACATTTAACATTCAATTCCTATTGACTTTACTGTGGTTCGCATTCGGCACTTGAATTTCAGTAAAGTTTAGCAAACCTGCTCCGAACCAAACCTAGGTAGTTTGTCTCATCCTTACACATCAGCATGCCAACAACTTTCCTTCTAAAAAAGGTACATTGTGCAGCATTTTAGTAGAGTATGTCTCACTCTTGAGAGAAAAACTGTACTGTCCATTTTTACTGTCCAGTTTCGTGGGCCCTGTATTGTGGGCAGGAAAAATGTTTATTCATCTGATGTGACAGGACCATGGCACTCACACTACCACCATGCTATGGAAAACAGTCATAGCTATGAATGTGATCTCACTCTAAGGCTGGATTCACACTATTGCGAATTGGATGAGGGGATCTCTGAATCCAATGCGCAATAGCAAGAGATTGTGACCAGCTCTCTATGGAGCCCATTTACATATCTCGATGCGGCTCCGATGCAAATTTGCACAGGAGCCCTGTGCGTCTTTTGGTCCATTTCATGTCTGAATTCAGCCAAAAAATTGGGGCTGAAATCGGACCTGAACGATGAACCAGGACGCACAGGACCCCTGCTGGGGTGAACCGAGCCTTACTGAATTGGAGCCCAGCAACACTATAGCATTACTGTGTGGAACATGTGAAGGTGATCAACATTCCTCCCTTTTTGTTCAATGGATGAATAGTATCACCAAATGTTCAATCTTTTCCTCTCCTTGTCGGGTTAGACTTAAGCTTATATCTGAATAGATGGACAGATCTGCTACTGAATTTAGACTGGTTTCCTCTGTCATTAGGAATGCAGAACTTGTCCTTTGGAATTAAATTATAATCTATTAAAAACAAATTGAAGGTTGGGAACTATTCTTCATCAAAGAATGACCATGCTGAATGTTTTTAGACAATAGGCTGTACAGTATTCTTTTGGTATAAACAAAAGAGGGTTCCTGGTCAAAATACATTCACCCTTGGACGTTCTCAGTTTTTACTGTTGAAGTAAGAATATCTTTTGGTGCTTTCAAAGCTAGCTGGTCATAGACCAGTGGAATTTTGTTTGAACCTTAGTATGGAAATTCATTCAAAATCATTCTTCAGAGAACTTGATCTTGCCATATATAATTTTCATCCAGACCTGCAACTTTAATGCAATCACAGGTGTATTAAACATGTTTCATTTGTACCTAGAACATGCACATTAAATATTTATGAATTTTTCTGAACAAAAAACACAATCATAGTTAGAATGTTTGTTCCAGAAAAATGTTCCCTACTGTTCCTTCAAATTTTCTGATTGCTTTTTTTAAAGACGATCATTGATTTGACCCAATGTTCAGAAAATGGAACGAGAAAATGTTTGGAAATAAAAAAAAATAAAAATAAAATCTTTGCTCAATATAAAACTACCATCTAATGTTTATGGATATTTTAAACCCTTACATAAAGTCGATTGGACTGCCTAAAACAGTTCCATCTCAATTTAAAGTGGTTGTAAACCTCAGAAAAAAATAAATATGAACACTGCATATCCCTTTATAGTGTGTACTTGTCTCAATCCAGAGCCCTAATGCCCCATACACATGATCCATAGATTTTTTCCGACGGATGTTGGCTCAAACTTGTCTTGCATACACACGGTCACACAAAGTTGTCGGAAAATCCGATTGTTCTGAACGCGGTGACGTAAATAACACGTACGTCAGGACTATAAACGGGGCAGTAGCCAATAGCTTTCATCTCTTTATTTATTCTGAGCATGCGTGGCATTTTGTGCGTCGGATTTGTGTACACACGATCAGAATTTCCGACAACGGATTTTGTTGTCTGAAAATTTTATAGCAAGCTCTCAAACTTTGTGTGTTGGAAATTCCTATGGAAAATGTGTGATGGAGCCTACACACGGTCGGAATTTCGGACAACAAGGTCCTATCACACATTTTCTATCGGAAAATCCTATCGTGTGCACAGGGCATTAGTGTCATTTCTCCTCCAGCAGATTGGCAGCCTCAGCTCTGTTCTTGTGTGCTGTTTGAAGGGGGGGTGTGTCTCTTCCCTCCAATCAGCTCTCAAAGCTCTCCTCACTGATGTAACTTCAGCTCTCTGCCCCCTGCTTTTCAGAGCTGAGAGATCCCATATAAAGTCTGCACTTTGAATAGATGTAGGTGAAAGATGGCTATCTATAGATATACAGGTACAACTTATGTAGGAGAATGTGTTTTATCTCTGTGTATAAGGGTTTACACCCACTTTATTGTGGCTTGATGTGCAGTAGATTTAAGCAAGCCACTGACATAATCGAGTTGATTTACTAAAACTGAGAAGTATAAATCAACATAGAAACCAATTCCAGGTTCCTTTGTCAAAGCTTAAATGAACAAGCTGAAGTTAGAAGCTGATTGGTTTCCATGCATGGACAGCTGCACCAGATCTTGAAGGGGATGGGGAGAGAAAGGCGCCAAAACTGCCAATAGTGCCTAGATTCCTTGAACTGACCCACTGCACTTCTTACATGCTTGTCATTCTGCACACCCTGTGAGTGTATTACTTATGTTTTATTATTGTTCATTATTCAATAAATGATACTGCACTATTGGCAGTTTTGGCACCTATCTCTCCCCATCCCCTTGTTACAGAGGCCGGGTCCCCCAGTCCACCCTAGAGGCTGCCTAACCCCCTCCATGCAGTGTTTTCAGGAGACTGTTTGAACTTATTTATCCACCAGTCCATCTCTCCTCTGGGATGACTGACTTTCTGTTCTACCCTCTTTTATAAAAACTTTACCTGTGTTCACACACCACCGGGGTGTTTTGCACATTTACACATATTGACCACCTAACCCAGATTAGTATCATACACAGTTCAATTGTTACCATTTTCAATTTCATTGTCTGCTGGCAACAAGTGCAATGCTGAGTTAAACATATAGCATGCTGCACCAGTTTTAGTAAATCAACCCCAATATATCTCAGAGGTATATATTGTAAAAAAACCTTAAAGAGGCAGATGTTAAAAAGCTGCACAAACACACACACAAGTGCAGCCCTTGATCCCTTTCATAGGCAAACTATCATTTTGCTATAGGGAAAATTTAGGGTAGCTTGCCTTGGTTGCCTATGAACAGCCTTTATATTTGCTGCTATGGAAGATAAAGTTATGCTGTCATTTGTTGCCAAGGAAACATCCTATGAGTTATTCCGGTGGAAGGGTTGAGGTAGGATTGGCACCTATGTAACCGGAAGAGCAATATTCACTCACTTAGAAAATCTACTCCGTTAAACCAATGTTCTTTTCCCATCTCAACATTTTCCAGCACAAAAGAAAGTCACAAAAATGCACAGTGATTTATGGCTGTGTTTTATGTTCTGTGCTGTATGAAGCCTTCCCTGCCAAATCCAGGGCACTTAGATTTAGCAGCTGTTTAATTGCCTCTGATTCTGTCTTTGAGCTCATTGACTAAAATGTCAGTTTTCATACGGTTTTGCTACACCACTTCACAGTTTTTTTAACTCTATGTTTGCTTGTATTTGATAAGGTCCACATTTGTGAACAGCTGGGTTGTGTATCCATGGCATAAGGCCAGGTTGCCATGATGAATATATTATTTAGGAAATATGCTTTATGTCAGAATAGTTTTTAGGTCCATTTTGTCAGAAGCATCAAATAACTTTTCTGTAGATGTTTGGTTGGCTATGTGGTTGCATAGTCCCTCCCACTGCAGTCTGAAACAGTTGTGGGTGGGATTGGGCAAAAAAATGATATGAAGTGTAAACTATACTATCCCCACTTTCTCATGTTTTTCTGTGGCCACAAAGGTTTGAAAGCATGAACAGAAGAGATGAAGTCAACTCTTAAACTCTCTGGAGAGTTCTCATAAGGATAGTCCTATACAAGATGATGATGTCATCAGTTTGAGAGGATCAGAAGTAGGACATTTACAATCACAAACAACTGGTCTATGAACAACAGATAAGACACTTTACCTATGATCTGTTCAGTCTTTGGGGATGAATGATAAGGCCCAGATCTATAGAGAACATTTAAAGATTAACTCAACTTATGTTGAAATATAATACACAAGACTTTTTGAAGTTTACAGCCATACTCCAAACAAATGACCAAATAAGCTCCACGAGCAGGGCCCTCCTATTCCTTCTGTATTGAACTGTATTGCAATTGTACTGTCCCCCTTTTTATTATAAAGCGTTGCGTAAGCTGTTGGCGCTATATAAATCCCGTATTATAATAATAATATGTAGCCATACCCCCTAGAGTGTTGCTGAAAGTTGTGGTTCACCCGTCACCCTGCCCAGCCCAACGTCCATCTTACAGTTACTCAGTAACACAGACCAGTCCATAGCTTGTTTTGTTTTGTTTTATTGAGGGGATTAAAAGTGTATGGGTATTAGGGAATTATGGGATGCCCAGGATTTCAGAACAAACAATTGTGAATTGTGGATCAATCAATTGTGGATTGCAGAACAATCAATTGGGAATTGTAGATCCATCAATTAGGACTACTATGTACACTCCCTGTACATACACCTCAATCTTCTCTCCAGCACTCCGCTTGCTGCACACTATTCCTCCTCCAACACTTCCCCTTCTGCAGACTGTTCCTCCACCAGCACTTCCATTGCTGCAGACTATCACTCCTCAGGACCAGCTAGCACTGCATGGGTAGGCCTGACACTACTTCTGCCAGGCCTCACTGAACTGCCTGTGATGTAGAATAGTTTCGGTGCTAGTTGTCCTCTCCTCAGCTACCACTCCCAGATAGCTCTCTTCAGGCCCTGCCAGCCACCAGCCAACCTGACTGAGCCTCCACACCCTCTCACTCCGGCTCTTCCACAGGACAACTCCTCCCCAGCTGGGCTGACCACAGGTATTTAAGGAGGCCTGCCCCCTGCCAATGCAAGTTGAGGGTCCTTCTAGGACATTCTAGAAGGAAGGGGGGGGGGTGATGGTGATGCCACCTGTTATTCATCCAACTTTCTCCCTGAGCCACTCCCAGCCCAGAATGAAAACAAACAGGTCTAGCCACCAGCTAGATTTGGCTAAATTTTCCTACTCTGTCAAAAATCCTCACTTTTAACACTCAGTAACTATAGGGTGCTACAAATATACAGTATTATTACCTCTAAAATGGTCTGTAATATTGTGCATTTAATGGAATTCCTGGCAGTGCAGCTGATCAGCACAGCCTGGTCTAGAACCTGCCCCAGCCTGTAATTGGACAATAAAGGAGCAGCAGTACACTGATGAGGTCATCATTCTGCCCTATCATTTTGCCAAAGAGCTTCCAGAAATAGTTGTGCAGCAATATGTAAAGTAATAGCAGCCTGGTTTATAATGCTACCCCTCCCTTTATGAGTACAAGATCCACTATGCAGAAGATTAGCAGAGGCAGATAAAATGACAAATGTACATACCTCCATTAGTTGTAGTAAAAATAAATGTAATTTTTATGAATACACAACTGGATCACATTACATGTTTATATCTGTTGGGAGTCCAGCTTTAAAGTGTCCTGAAAAAATACTAATCCAAGTCCTCTACAAGAGAAAAGCTAATATACTCAACTCTGGTGAACTGTATATCCCAACTTTACTCTGTCCCAGCACTGCAGTCTCCATCAGACTGTACAGAATTCGGCACTTCTAGGGGTGTGGGATACCTGTGTCCCCTACCACATGCTGAGGTTCCTTCCTGAATGGAACCTCAGTGTGTTTTCTTTGATATAGTCTCTATTGAAGTGTTCAGATACAAAGGAAGCCCAATTGGGTAGACTAGGTAGAATTGCCACACAGGGCATATCAATTAATAGTCAGAGACGCTAACATATATAAAGGAAAGTATGTTGTATAAGTAGCCAGTACAAAAAGTCCTGTGGGTCAATTTTTAGTGCTAATAAAAGATAGGCAGCATACAGAGAATGGCCAACCCCTGTAAGTGTTCTCTATTCAAGGTGTGCGGGTTCCATGTAAGGGGTGGTCTAAGTCAGTTGTGGGGAATTGATCAGAGAGATGTTTGGGGTGACGGGATAGATAAGAAGAGGGGTGATTATAGTAATTAAAAGATGTTGTGTAGAGAGGAGATGGGGTAAAAGAGGTAGGATGAGGGAAAGGAGGGAGAAGAGAAAAACAGGTGGGGTTGGCAAGGTTAAGACCCTCAGTTCCACCCTCCCCTCCACCCCATCCCAGGAAGACAATCCATATCAAGTACAAGTGCGGGGGCTAGAGAGACAATAGCATTGAATCAAATATGGTGGAGTAGGTGTCAGGGACGTGTGGTGAGGTCAGTGGCTGGTGAGGCACTGGCTAGTATCAGAGCCAGATACACACAGGTTACATACGCTGCGATTGTTAGAGCGAGAGCAATAATTCTAGCACTAGAACTCCTCTGCAACTCCAAACATGTAACCTGTGAAAAATGTTTAGTGTCGCCTATTGATATTTTTAAGTACTGAAGTTTGGCGCCATTCCACAAGTGTGCGCAATTTTAAAGCGTGACATGGTAGGTATATATTTACTCAGCGTAACATCATCTTGGGCTAACTTTGATTTTTTTTTATTTTTTATTCATTCTTTCAAAAAAAAAACGCGTTTGAAAAATTGCTGCACAAATACAAAAAAGTTGCAACGACCACCATTTTATTCTCTAGGATGTCTATATATATAATGTTTGGGGTGTTCTGAGTAATTTTCTAGCAAAAAAAATTATGATTTGTCAGAATTGGCCTGGGTGGCAAAGGATTAATTACCATAAGTAAGTATTCTACAAATAATTATTATATATTGTTTTTAAGGTAATTTACTATATTTTCAAAAACTGTACTCAAGCAGGTGGCTTAACGGACAAATTACTGAAGTTTGAAGTTATAACATCCAACCAGTAATTTCACAGTAAATAGATAAATAATAAATGATTATGTTATACCATATAGCATTATAAAGATATGATTTAGCTTGATTAAAACAGTACCATTTCAACTGCAGCAGATTCTCGTTCTCCCTCTTAACTGTGTGAGAGGTACATGGGATTGTGGGTAAATCTTATACCCATAAACCCATGTTTTTTCCTTGTAGTTAAGAGGGCTGGTCTGGAAGGGAGCATGTGTCTTTTAGACACATGTCCCCTTCTATGACACTGCAGTGAAAGGCGTGCCTCCACTACAGCATTTTTGTTGGACAGCTTGGGCCAATGATACTTTACCATTGGTCCAAGACTCCAAGCTGTCCATTGAGCTCAGTGCCTCTGACAAGAAGTGAGGAGAGGCACTGTGAGCTCATCCTCTCAGTCTGCTGCAAACAGAGTGTGCCAGCGTATTTAACCTGGCCGCTCTGTATGTAGCTTCTGACATAGGAGCCTCGGTGGGGTAGGACTTCAACTACCTACCCCCCAAATTTGGGGTCTCTGTGACCCCAGGTCACTGAGCTATGACCCTGGAAGCTCGATATTTTTTTTTTTTGTTCATGCCACCCTCTGTTCATGCCCCCCCCCCTGACTGCACATCCCTGGTAGGTGTAGCCAATTCAGGGTTGTCAGATTTTCAATAATTTATCATGTTCATCCATAAGGATAGCAGTGAGTCACTCATTTAGGTAAATATTGCTAAGCCTGGTCTTGACCACATTGAAATGTAAGGAGAGAGTCTTCCACATTTTAGCTATTGCTTGTTTTGTTGCACAGTAGGTGTTTGAGTTTGGATGATAGTTTTCCAGTTCCCTCACCCAGGCCAAGGCATCGGAAGACTTATTTTTATTGATGAGGGAAAGGAGGGAGGTGTACAAGAAGGAGCTTAATCCTCAAGCATGGAAATCTTCTTGACGCACCTGCTCAAAGTCAGTCAATGATAGGAGGGAGGACCAGCTAGGGTTGCCACCTCATCCTTTTGAACCCGAACACATATTAATTACACAGGTTCTGAGGCTGATTAAGATGGTAATTGAACTCCCTTTGTGCCTTATCTGTATTAAATTAGCCTCAGAACCTGTGTAATTCATATGTGTTCGGGTTTAAAGGGATGAGGTGGCAATTCTAGAACCAGCCCTGGATAAGTGATTTCACATAGTGGTGGATGATTTACTAAAACTGGAGCACTCAGAATCTGGTGCAACTGTGCATGGTAGCTATTAAGCTTTAAACTTCAGCTTGTTCAATTAAGCTTTGACAAAAAAAAAAACAAACAAACAAAAAAAAACTGGAGGCTGATTGGTTTCCATGCAGAGCTGCATCAGATTTTGCATTTTCCAGTTGTAGTAAATCCCCCACAAGTCACACATGCCATAAAATAAATAACATTGCTTCTATTGCTGGGCTACTTCTGAAAATGCTAGCTATCTGGCTGCACTGGGCTCCCATACATCCCATGCACAGACATGTAAAAGATGTGAAGTGCATGAAAATCAGAATTTATCGGGGATAAATTACAAAGAATTAACGGCTGCGCACTTATCAAAGTGAATTTTTCACTGTGCTGTACTAATTTAACCACTTGACCACTGGGCACTTAAACCCCCTTCCTAACCAGACCAATTTTCAGCTTTCGGTGCGCTCACATTTTGAATGACAATTACTCAGTCATACAACACTGTACCCATATGAAATTTTTGTACTTTTTTTCACACAAATAGAGCTTTCTTTTGGTGGTATTTAATCACCGTTGGGTTTTTTATTTTTTGTGCTATAAAAGAAAAAAGACTGAAAATTTGGTAAAAAAATGAATTTTTCTTTGTTTCTGTTATAAAATTTAGCAAATTAGTAATTTTTCTAAGTAAATTTTGGCCAAAATTTATACTGCTACATATCTTTGGTAAAAATAAGTACAAACTGGTGTATATTATTTGGTCTTTATGAAAGTTATAGAGTCCAAAAGCTATGGTGCCAATATCTGAATTTCTTGAGACCCCTTTTTGGAAAGAAGAAATTCCAAGGTATTTAGAAAGATTCATGGTGGGTTTTTTTGAAGTTGTCATTTTTTCCCACATTTCTTTGCAAAATCAAGATTTTTTTTTCTTCTTTTTTTTTTCACAAAATTGTCATATTAGCAGGTTATTTCTCACACCCTGCATAAGCATACCACAAATTACACCCCAAAACATACTCTGCTATTACTCCCGAGTATGGCGATACCACATGTGTGAGACTTTTACACAGCGTGGCCACATACAGAAGCCCAACATGCACGGAGCACCTTCAGGCGTTCTGGAGCACCCAGGCCAATTCTGACATTTCTCTCCTACATGTAAAAATCATCATTTATTTGCTAGAAAATTACATAGAACCCCAAAACATTATATATGTTTTTTTAGCAAAGACCCTAGAGAATACAATGGCGGTTGTTGCAACTTTTTATCTCGCACGGTATTTGCGCAGCAATTTTTTGAACGCGTTTTTTTGGAAATAAAACAATTTTGTGCTTTAAAAAAAACAAAACAGTAAAGTTAGCCCAATGTTTTTGCATAATGTGAAAGATGACGTTATGCCGAGTAAATAGATACCTAACATGTCACCCTTCAAAATTGCACATGCTCGTGGAATGGCGCCAAACTTCGCTACTTAAAAATCCCCATAGGCGACGCTTTAACATTTTTTACTGGTTACATGTTTTGAGTTACAGAGGAGGTCTAGGGCCAAAATTATTGCTCTCGCTCTACCGATCGCAGCGATACGTCACATGTGTGGTTTGAACACTGTTTTCATATGTGGGCGGGACTTATGTATGCGTTCGCTTCTGCATCCAAGCACACGGACAGGGGCTCTTTAAAATTTTTTTTTTTTTTTTATTGTTCATTTTACTTTATTTATTCTAGTTTGACATTTTTTTCTAAAAAAAAATTTTTTGATCACTTTTATTCCTATTACAAGGAATGTAAACATCCCTTGTAATAGGAATATGGCATGACAGGTCCTCTTTACAGTGAGATATGGGGTCAATAAGACCCCACATCTCACCTCTAGGCTGGGAAGCCTGAAATAAATACAAAAAAAAAAGATCCTGGCTTTGATCGTAGCGGTGAGTCGGTAGAAGCACCGGGGGGGTCCCCTCTTGCCTCCCGTAAGAACGATCAAGCAGTGGAACAGCTGCTATGATCATTCTTATGCTGTAGGGAATCGCCGGCTGAAAAAGCTGATATCTGAATGATGCCTGTAGCTGCAGGCATCATTCAGATATCCCCGCACAAAGTCAAGGACGTCGTATGACAGCCCACGGGCGGGAAGTGGTTAAAACACATTTTTTTTTAACACAAAGTTGTCCATTTATACAATATTTCTAACACATAGCATGTACATACCAAAAATGACACCCCAAAATAGATTCTCCTACTCCTCCTGAGCATGGCAGGTTATTGCAGGGTTTCATTGAGTATGACTGGGTATGGCAGAGTATGGCTGGGTATCAACAAGTATTGCAGAGTAGGGCTGGGTATCACCGAGTATTGCAGAGTATGGCTGGGTATTGCAAAGTATGGCTGGGTATGGCAGGGTATTGCAGAGTATGGCAGGGTATGGCAGGGTATTGCAGAGTATGGCTGGGTATGGCAGGGTATTGCAGAGTATTGCAGAGTATTGCAGGGTATTGCAGAGTATTGCGGGGTATTGCAGAGTATTGAGGGGTATTGCAGAGTATTGTGGAGTATTGTAGGGTATTGTGGAGTATTGCGAGGTATTGCAGAGTATTATGGAGTATTGCGGAGTATTGCGGGGTATTGCAGAGTATTGTGGAGTATTGCGGAGTATTGCGGGGTATTGCGGGGTATTGCAGAGTATTGCGGAGTATTGCGGGGTATTGTTGAGTATTGCGGGGTATTGCAGAGTATTGCTGAGTATTGCGGGGTATTGCAGAGTATTGCGGGGTATTGTGGAGTATTGCGGGGTATTGCAGAGTATTGCGGGGTATTGAGGAGTATTGCGGGGTATTGCAGAGTATTGCAGAGTATTGCGGGGTATTGCAGAGTATTGCGGGGTATTGCAGAGTATTGCGGGGTATTGCAGAGTAGTGCAGAGTATTGCGGGGTATTGCAGAGTAGTACAGAGTATTGCGGGGTATTGCAGAGTATTGCGGGGTATTGCAGAGTAGTGCAGAGTATTGCGGGGTATTGCAGAGTAGAACAGAGTATTGCAGGGTATTAGAGTATGGAGGGATGGCTGAGCATGGATGGATGTGACTGCATTTGTCACAGAGCAGCGCTGTGGGCACTACAGATCCAGCCTACAGCGCTGCTGCCATCCGATCTCTCCCCCTCTGTACTGATTGGTACACAGAGGGGAGGGAGGAACCGGCATCATGGCATGACGCTGGTTTGTTTACATGTGATCACTCCGTCATTTGACGGAGCAATCACATGGTAAATGGCCGCGATCAGCGGCCGTTTACCGTGATCCGTGATGTTCTCGGGTGTGCGCCCCAGGGGGCGCGCAAGAGCGGGATTCTGGGAGGACGTCCATGGACGCCCTCCCAGAATAAGCTGACTGCGCTGTAGCCATCTTTCGGCTATGGCCCGATCGGCATGTGGTTAAATTATCCAATCACATGTAAGCAAAAATCCTCTATTTCCTTGCATTTTCTTGGGTATTCTTTGCAAAATAAATGTTCACTTAACATCACCTCATTCAGAAACGCATGAAAAATACATGTTTTACTTGTTGATACACTACACTGCCATTCATTTTTAATGGCACCCAAATGCACCTTGCCAACGTTTGTGCATCGCAGTAGAACTGATTTCCATGCATTGTGGTGGAATGAGTTATCAACAAAAATGACATGCATTTCCTTAGCGCATCTTTTGCATTATGGCAGCCCCTTCTAATGAATTTGGTGCACTAACTTAATACATGTTAGGATGCAGGAAAAAAGTGAATCAATGCACGTGTGTTACCACAGCACATATATGATCCTAGTCTTATTTATTTAGTAAATCATGCAGTAATTCAGAAAGTACTGAAGCCAAAACATCATCATGACAGCCATGCAATTAGCATTCTCTGAAAGGTTTCCTATCACAACATTCCAAACCACTTCACAAACCATATCAGAAGCAAAACCCTAAAAACCCTGCAACTAAGGGGCCAAGCCCAACCCCTGAGGAACAACCCCACACCATAATCCCCCTCCACCAAATGATTTGGACCAGTGCACAAAGGTCCATAAAGACATAGATGAGCGAGTTTGGGGTGAAGGAACTTGACTGGCCTGCACAGAGTCCTAAACTAAACCCAATAGAACACCTTTGGGATGAATAAGAGTGGAGACTGCGAGCTAGGCATTCTCGTCCACATCAGTGCCTAGCATCATAAATGCGCATCTGGAAGAATGGTCAAACATTTCCTTAGACACACTCCTAAACCTTGTGGACAGCCTTCCCAGATAAGTTGAAGCTGTTATAGATGCAAATGGGTGGGTCAGCTCAATATTGAACCCTATGGACTAAGAGTGGGACGCCATTAAAGTTCATGTGCGTGTAAAGGCAAGCGTCCCAATGCTTTTGACAATACAGTGTATACAGGAAGACTTATTTACTGATTTACTAAAGGTGTGGAGATTGTACACTTAGAAAAAAAAATGTTTTCTGAGCTTAGCATATGGTGAAGCTATGTTCACTTCAATCGATCAATTAATAATGTGCTACCAAAAAATCCTGCTTTTTAAATGTCCCTCACACATTATTGCATATTCAAAATTAACACAGGTTCACCTTATTCACTTGGCTACATGGGCAGCCTCCATAGCTTTAGTAGATCACTCCGGTTTCACCAGCCACCCTATACCTGATAGTGTTACTAGTAGTTTTTTTACTTTAAGCGTAAAAAATTGTTTTGTCATGCTTTGGGTATAGCAACTCTTTTAACGGGCATAGTATCTCCTCCAATATCAGATTGTCCATGGACAGCACAACATGAAATTAAAATTGCATTTCTGAAGCACAGGCATAAGTGAGCTGGCTTATTACCCCAAAAACACAAATATAGCACTAAGTGGAGTTCAATGAGACAAATAACCATCATCTTACCATACCAAGATAGTGACCTGCATTGTACTACACAGAGAAATGTGTTGACTTAAGCCCCGTACACACGATCAGATTTTCCGACTGGAAATGTTGGATGTCAGGCTGTTGGCTGAAAATCCGACCGTGTGTATGCTCCATCGGACATTTGTTGTCTGACTTTCCACCAACAAATGTTGCAAAGCATGTCTTCAGATTTTCCGCCAACAAATGTGTGTTGTCGGACTTTCCGATCGTGTGTACACAAGTCCGTCGGACAAAAGTCCATAGTACAAACAAGCATGCTCGGAAGCAAAACGGTCGGTCTTGTAAACTAGCGTTTGTAATGGAGAATTAACATTTGTGACGTGGCAAATTATGAAATCTCCAAATGCAGCGCACAAGTCTCTTCTTCTTTAATGGGATAATAATGAAACTGCTTTGCTGGTGATACTGAAGGAGTTATTGCAAACAAATTTTCAAATATATCTAGTGATATCAAGAATAATAGTATTATTTATTTATTTTTTTTATTATTTGTGCAAGTTACCACAACACCATTATCCCATAGTTTATTTAATTTATAAGATCAAAGATACAACTATGTTGGTGTCCCTTGTAAATTTTACAAATTTTTGTATTTTTTTAAATGTAACTGCCTATTCCCAAACTGTCATTTGAAGTAAAACACATAGCCAAGTATTATTCTTCACAATTTTTTTATTGTGCATTAAAAAAAAAACAAATAAAATTAGACATGCTATCTGCCAATAGAAATTAACCAAAAAGTGAATTCTATGCATCCAAAAATATAGAAAATATACCAAATCAAATCATTATTCAACCGAAAAAAAAAAAAAATGTCAAAGCAATAACTCCGAGGCCAATAGTAAATAACATGTTATCTCCCCCGATTCCGCAACATGGCTGGTTGACGAACGGCCGTTCAGAAATGAACTGAAAAGCACGAAATGAAAAGCGCCAAATGAAAAACGCGAAAAGAAAAGCGCGAATCAACACCAAACTTCTACTAACACGAAAATAGAAGAAAGAGCCCAAAGGGTGGCGCTAAAGAGCTGAAAAACCACGTAGTACGTCACTACGTTTGTATTTGTTGGCTAACATTTGTGTGACCGTGTGTATGCAAGATAAGCTTGAGCCAACACCCTTCGGACAGAATTCCACGGTTTTGTTGGCGGAAAGTCCGATCGTGTGTACGAGGCATAACAATTTAAATCTGAAAAATGTATCTAGTTGCTGAACGGATAAAAATTATAGCCAGCTACCTATTGAGCAAGCTTCGGTCTTAACTGGCTAGATTTTGCCTGCCCTATAAATGATCAACTGCAGCAACTGGCTACTTGAATGCTGTAATGATGTGACTGGTTTCCTGAACTGGTTAGCTATAAAAATACTTTTTAATGCTATCATCACTAAGGATATAATGGAAGCTTGTACGTTATAAAAACATGCATAAAAGTAGTAGAAAACAGCCATTCAGATTAAGTAACACTGTTTTAAAAAACTTTTTATTCAATAAAATGTAATTTTAATGAATATTTATGAAACCTGTTTTAGCCCAACCAGCTAATTACTAATAACTTCCACTTTCTTCCCCACTTGTCATAGAAGCTTCCATCAGACTGGTGATATAGCAGTGCTGCTTGCCCGAAGCATAGTTTGACAACAACTGCTGTAATCACTAGCTAATTAGTCCTGCTCTCTTCATGCCCCTAACACTGAACAAACATTTGTGAAGTGCAAGCAAAGTGCAAACTTGGTGTACATAATTAACATGCATTACTGCAGAATTATTTATTTTCTGTTTAACATCATTGGCTAGGGTGTCAGCCAAAGACAAACAAAATATGTCCAAAGACAACCAAGGCTAGTCCACTCCTTTCTTCTTTATATGTAAGAAGTGGTATTTTTCCTTTTTAAGAAAATAATATTTCAAGAGATCCATCTGTCATTTGCAAGCACTTAATTGTGAATGCATGCCATTACATCATATTAACATATCCAGTGTCCACGGTAATCCATGTGGAACAAATCTGGTTGCTTGCCATCAACTTTCTGTTTCTAATGGCTGTTGCTAAACTTAGGCACACACACAGCAATATTTCAACTAGTATGACAATAGGTATCTAGTTTAAATGATCACATATCTCTATGTACATGCAGTGGCCCTTTCCAAATTACCCAATTTATCATCATGTGTTTGTTCCTAATGACCCCTGGATGGTCTTCTATTAAGTGATTAACATGCACTATTGGCTATATCTAAAGTCTTAGAAGGAGGAAGGAAGGAGAATGGCCAAACCCTCTTGGCGCCAGCCTCATAATTGTGACTCTGACAAGGACAACTGACCAAAAATTCCTCCTTGACCAATTTCTAATTCCCTTGAAACCAGGAAAGGGGTGGATCTCTTCCTACGGTAAAGCTGCCCCAATCTATCAAATGTCATCTCATGGATAACTCTTTCATGTACAATCATTATTGATAAAAATCTGATCATCTAAGGCCATAAATGCAAGTGATCTGTCAGATACAAGCATCTGTTGGGATAATCAGGCCATATAGGAGTTCAGCTGATCCAACATAATGAGTTTCAAATGATCTTGCTGACATAGGCCTGACCTGGTGATGACCATCTAATGGCTACCCTTAAGTATATCTAAAGGCAACTTTTTTTTTTCTGGTTTAACCCCTTTGGATCTGTGTCCCATTGGGTAGAATCCCTTTTATGTTCTATAGATACAACAGGAACAATGCCACTGGAAGCCTTCCCCTCTGTTCCTGATTCAGTGACATGAAAATTTCGAAATTTTCTAAAACGTTCTGTGCTGGTGACAGTGGTCATCAAGACAGAAGTTTTAACCCTTCTCCATCCTCTCTAAAACTAAAAAACAAAAACTAGAAAAAAAAAGTTAAGGCTGTGGCTACACTTTAAGTATATGTGGTCACCTTAAAGCTAAGCTCTAGGCAAGTAGCTAAATTCGGAGCTAAAATACCCATATGGGAAGTGTGTTAAGCCCCATACACACTATTCGATTTTCTGCAGTTTTTTGTCTTCAGATTTACCAAAACCATGTAGTGCAAGGACCCGCCTGATTGCATACAAATTGAAACTCTTAAGGTCTGACCTAATATTATATGGTTTTGGTAAATCTGAAAACAAAAATCTGCAGAAAATCTAATAGTGTGTATGGGGTCTTACCAGCCATGCAGATAGCTGTGTGACCAGATAGCTCCGCTTGGCCCTCTAATTCCATTGCAGGAGCACAGCTTGGTCATACCAGTAATATGGCCATCCCAGTTATATATATTACAAAAACTGTAAGTAGGAAATAAGGGGCTAGTTTCCTATTTTCTTTTTTCCGATATGCAATGGGGTTTATTTACTAAGGAGAGTGCAAAATCTGGTGCAGCTGTGCATGGTAGCCAATCAGCTTCCAATTTCAGCTTGTTCAATTACGCTGATTGGTTTCTATGCAGGGATGCACCAGATTTTGCACTCTCAATTTTTAGTAAATAAACCCCAGTATTTATATCTATATATAGATCTATATATATATAGATCTATATATATAGATCTATATATATATAGATCTATATATATAGATCTATATATATATATATAGATCTATATATATATATATATATATATATATATATATATATATATAGATCTATATATATATATGTAGTTTTAGTGGATGGGGAACCCTGGAGGAGAGCATTCATCAGGATAGTGTATTGCAAAACAAATAAACTCCTCCACCGTTTTTAGTTATTTGCATCATAACAAATTCCAGCCTGATTATTGGACATTGACATAGATGTTGGCACTGCATCAGAGTCTGATTGGTTCCCACTGTTGTTGCTTCTCTGTGTTGCTGTGCAGAGAATTACAGGCGGTTGACATGAAGAGAGATTCAAGATCTTACACAAATTTAACTTAAAATACTTGTATTATGTTTTAAAATAATATATTACTATTTTTTGTGTTTATATATATGTATATATATATATATATATATATATATATATATATATATATATATATATATATATATCTATCTATCTATCTATCTATCTATCTATATATATATATATATATATATATATATATATATATATACAGTATCTGATCCACCAGGGACGGATGCGAACTTAGGGCCATCCGTCTGATTTTAGCGGATCGGACCGGATCGGATGTCAGCAGACATGGTCACCGCTGACATCCGTCGCTCCATAGACTTATATGGAGCGCCCGTTCAGGTCCGCCAAAAAAACTGACAGGCGGACCTGTACGGTCCGCCCTTGTGAAAGGGGTCTAAAACCTAACTCCACTTTTGTTGAGAAAAAAACATTCCCCTCTGGCTGATCTATGTACATTACAAGGATTTTAACAAACATTCTTATGCTGAAGAAATAGCTGTGTTTTTGTATCTGTGTGGGAAAATGAGTCTAATGGGAGTGGTTTCATAATTATCAGTCAGCAGGGCTCTAATGAAGAAAGCTGCTGGGCCTTCATCCCTTTAGCCGTAATTTCCTATTGGGAGCTTCTCACCAAAAAATGAAATTTTTGTTGCAGGGGATGCCGGAAATCTGACTTGTATCTTAGTGCAAACTTCTGGGAAAATTAGTGAGCCAATCACACAAGCAGGAAATGATGTTTCTGGGGGGTGCTCTGTAAACATTCTGTGTGCAGAACACCTCCAGGTAGCCATATTGCATTGCATTTTCAGAAAATTACAGCGCTGCAGATTGAAAAGGAAAGGTAATTTTTAATAACATTCAATTACAATATGACTTGTGTCACTATTGTATACGCTATATATATATTTTTCTTTATTTGCTATTTTTTTTTTCCCCACGAAAGTGGGGAGTTACCCTTTGAATGCACTACAGATAGCCCCGGTATCACTATAGGTTACAGTGATACCATGTTGTCAGTAGGACATCTGGCCTGTAGTTAATTGGCTGTCTATACATGGAACAGTCTTTCATAAGATTTGAAGAAGCTTTTCATTTTTGGAATGATCCTTAGTTTATGAATGACAGTAACATATATTTTGTGATTTCTGTATCTGTTTGATTTTAGGGTGATCAGTTGTCTTTTTTTTGTAGCTTGAAGTTCAGTAGCAGAAATCTTTGGGATTACTGCTCTGTACTCTTAATGGTCATTTGTATTCATAACATTTCTGGAAAATAATATTCTGCAGAGAATGATTTCTCCTTGGCAGCAATGGTTTTGTATTTAAAATATTGTAACTGTGGCTCAGTTCACCGGATTTCTATTATATATTGTGAAAAAGTAACCCCTGTGTGCCGCAGACTTCCTCATATGAACATCATGTTTTTACATACAAAGAGTGAGCTTATAAAAATGTTAAAGAGGTAATAAACACAAAACCAAAAATGGAAATAGTGCAGCTTACCAATAATTAGGTGGTGGTTGCATTTGTTTTTGTTTTTTAGGCTGTTTTTTCTCTGTTTTCACCTGGTGATCTGGCCAGTAACACACCTCCTGTGTGAGAGGACCCCCCACTCTGGATGGAGGAGCACAGGGGGCACCTTTGGACAGCAGCATTGTCAGTCGGGGGGGATGTTAGTTAGACTAGCAAACTTAGTAAAAAATGACTCAGAATGTGGCACCACGTCCAAATAACGCTAACAGAGAGATAAAACAGGAATTGGAATGGACTTTATACTGGTAACCACTAGTAGTTCCAAAAAAGGAAAAAAGTACTCAATTGAATTTAAAATCCAAATTTATTATAACATCATGATAAAAAAACATCTTAAAATCAAAGAGAATTATTCCAAAAACACTTTTCTTTGTACATAATATCTACATGTGACATCATCCCAAATAAGCTGGTCATATGATTTGTTTAAAGAAACCTGTAGATATGCCCATACATACGAAGAATTATTGCTTATATCTATGATGATCTTCCATAGCAGGGCTCCACAGGAAATCAGAGCACCAAGGCATCACTACGCGTTTCGCTTACAGCTTCCTCAGGGGGTCCTATTGGTACTTGTAGACTAGTAAACTTACATACCGTAACAAATTGAAGCCAAACTCCAGCTCACACTTTATAGGCAGTTATAGCCTATAGATTGTTATCATAGTAAACACCCCTGTCAGTGTTAAATGGTATGTCTCATCCACTGATACATTCTGCTGGAGAGCTTGTTTTTTTGAAAAACAACAGACTTACAGGCTGGCTCACCAGATAAAAATAGAAGACAGAAAGCCTAAAAAATAAAACAAATGCAGCTATCACATCTAAGAATTGGTAAGCTGCAATATAAAAAATAATTGCTTTGGGGTTGACTACCACTTTAAAAATGGTCTTGCTGCCTGTTGCAACTATAAAGAATTATCATTTAATTTTAAACTCCGTACTGCAGAAACGACAATTAAAAACTGGTTGCTATGGACAAATTGGAAATGGACAAAAACGATCAACACGCTTTTTATATAAAAGCCCCCTCATGTCTATTGATACAGTATATCGAAGCTGAAGTCTGGAATCAGAAAATATTGTCCAAATTCAAGAGCCATGTGTATTCTTACTGTTATCTTGGGGGTTGATTTACTAAAACTGGAGAGTCCAAAGTCTGGTGCAGCTGTGCATGGTAGCTAGCCAGCTTCAATAACCACTTCAGCCCAGAAGCATTTACCCACTTCCTGACCAGGCCAATATTTGCGATACGGCACTGCGTCGCTTTAACTGACAATTGTGCAGTCGTGCAATGTTGTACCCAAACAAAATTGACGTCCTTTTTTTCCCCACAAATAGAGCTTTCTTTTGGTGGTAATTGATCACCTCTGTGGTTTTAATATTTTGCACTATAAACAAAAAAAGAGTGACAATTTTGAAAAAACCCAATATTATTTGCTTTCTGTTATAATACATACACAAAAAATATATATAAAAAAACAAATGTATTCATCAGTTTAGGCCAATATGTATTCTTCTACATATTTTTGGTAAAAACAAAATCGCAGTAGGTGTATAGTGATTGGTTTGCGCAAAAGTTATCGCGTCTACAAACTACGGGATAGATTTATGGATTTTTATTTATTTAGATTTTTTTTACTGGTTATGGCGGCAATTTGCGATTTTTAGCGGGACTGCGACATTGCGGCGGACAAATCTGACCCCAAATTACACTTTTTGGGGACCAGTGACATTACTACATTGATCCATGCTATAAAAATGCACTGATCAATGCATAAATGACTCTGGTAGGGAAGGGGGTTAACACTAGGGGACAATCAAGGGGTTAACTGTGTTCCCTGGGTGTGTTCTAACTGTAGGGGGATGGGCTGCCAGGGACATGACAGAGACGGCTGTTCCTGATCACTGGGAACACAAGATCTCTGACATATCTCCTGACAGATTTGCCTTGTTTACAAAGGCAGATATGCGTTCTGCCTCTGTGTACAACGATCGTGGGCAGCCGGCGGACATCGAGTCCACTGGACCCAAAGGCGCGCTTGCAATCTCACATGCACGGACTGACGTACGGGTACGTTGGTTCGCGCAGGAGTGCCGACCTGCCACAGTATATGTGCGACGGCTGGTCGGCAAGCAGTTAAGCTTTGACAAACAAAAACTTGGAAGCTGATTGGTTTCTATGTAGAGATGCACCAGATTTTGCACTCTTTAGTTTTAGTAAATCAACCTCATAGTGTGCTTTGTGTATTTCCTCCAGATCTGTGCAGTAATCCAATTTGAAACTTTGGCCATGTGTAGGAGCGTCCTGTAATTAAGACCAGTCACTGCTGCTCTCTCTACTTGTACAGGATGACTGGTCTTGTCTCCACCCCCTCCTGTAGTTTTCTGCAGGCAGCCTGTAGTGTGTGGAGCCTGCTGGGTCCCTCCCACCGCTCTGGTCTCTGCACAAGCTATGTAAACCACAGTGATGATGTCACTGCTACTTTACAAGGTAATATCTGGGATACACAAAGGCATTTGTTCACCCAAAGTGGATTTATATGCCTTGTGGCTATTGAGGAACACATTCAAATGCTATTTGTTGTGCCTGGAGTTCAGATTTAAGCCTTAAACTGCCACAAGTAACTTGCCATATACATTTCAAAGGTTTAAACTCCTTCAGTTCTAGAGAAGACTTCTGTATAGAGTCAGACTAGTCTATGCCTGGAAACTGAGAAAATTAATAAAAATGTCCAAGTCTAAGAATTAATGCCAACGCTCATGGGACTAGTAAACACAGACATTCAAGTTTTGCTTCTGATATGGTTAGTGAAGTGGTTTGGATTGTTGTGATAGGAAACCTTTCAGAGAATGCTAATTGCTGGGCTGTCATGATGATGTTTTGACTTCAGTACTTTCTGAATTACTGCATGATTTACTAAATGAATAAGGCTAGGATCACATATGCTCTGTGGTAATGCACGTGCGTTAATTCACTTTTTTTTCTACATCCTAACATGCTTTAAGTTAGTGCAGCATATTCATTAGAAGGGGCTGCCATAATGTAAAAGATGCACTAAGGAAGTGCATGTCCTTTTTTTGACTCATTGCACCACAATGCATGGAAATCAGTTCCGCTGCGATGCACAAGCGTTGGCAAGGTGCATTTGGGTGCCATTCAATATGAATGGCACTGTAGTGCACCAACAAGAAAAACATGCGTTTTTCATGCGTTTCGAATTTTCACCTAGCTTAGTGAATGAGGTGATGTTAAGTGAACATTTATTTTGCAAAGAATACCCAATCAAATGCAAGGAAATAGAGGATTTTTGCTTACATGTGATTGGATAATTTAAATTAGTACAGCCAAGTCAGCACAGTGAAAAATTCACTTTGCTAAGTGAGCAGCCGCTAATTCTTTGTAATTTACCCCCAATAATTTCTGACTTTCAGTCACTTCACATCTGTTACATGTCTGTGCCTGGGATGTATGGGAGCCCAGCACAGCCAGAAAGCTAGCATTCTCAGAAGTAGCCCAGCAAAGAAGCAATGCTATTTATTTTATGACATGTGTTTGAATGTATGTAGCTTTACTTGTGTTAACTTATGTTTATAGTTGTGGTCTTTATATATTGGGGAGGGGATTTACTACAACTGGAAAATGCAAAATCTTCAGTTTTTGTGTTTTTTTTTTGTTTGTATTTTTGTCAAAGCTTAATTGAACAAGCTGAAGTTTAAAGCTGGCTACCATGCACAGTTGCACCAGAATCTGCTTCAGTTTTAGTAAATTGTCCCCATTGTGTTTTTGTTCTGTTCTGATGTTTCCTGTATAGAATTCATTGAGAATGCCTCATTATTGCATCATAAATGCAGCATAGTAAATACATTGTAAACGTATCTCAGGTGTAACCAGTTTTCCCTACAATCACATTACTGCTGAATTTGCCTCTGAAGCCTGAGCACACCTACCATACATATAATCTGGACTCCAACAACTATAGGGAAAAAAACATGTGACCCCCAAGTATTCCATATACTGCTTCATGTCCCATATACTGACAGATTCTCTTTTGAAATGGACTATCAAACTTGTGCTCATTTCAAATGCCCAGTTTGCTCATATGGTGATTACTTTTATTTTTAAAGAGAGCATATATGTATGTAGATCTTAATTACTATGCTATAAGAGGTTACAACTTAACTTCAAACATTAGAGAGAATGCAAACACTCAAATAACAAAAATGACACAAACCCTTGAACAACCTATATTATAGTATGTTGCTTTGGACAATAAAGTTACTATGTGTGTGCTACCAGCAAAATATTTACTTCAACTGCTAGTTAGCACCATGCACTTACTATAAAAAAGTAATAACATAAATGATACAGTAGAATTGTAATAAATGCAAACCAAGGATTTTAATGAAAATATGTCTGGTAACACCAGTATACAGAGGAGTAATTCAAAAGATCAACTATACAAGCACCTTGCAAATTATAAATGAGCAGGGTGGGTCTACTTTTTTATGTCCTAATGTAGTAAGTTAAACCATGAGCACAACCTCAAACACAAAATATTCTATCAATAATCCTTACCATGACTTAACAAATTCACAAATAATGGTACAGTATAGTTATAGAGCATTTCTGGATAATAAACTTCCCAGAATACCAATCTCTACCTTAAATCTGCATTCTTACAGCATACCTAGGTACAGCTTATATACAGAACTATCAGATGTATCGTCTGCACAGTGCCAGATTAAAGGGTTCATCATCAAATCAGCATGTACAGTATATAATTACATGTTATCTAATGATAGCAATGTTAGTACCAATAGGAAATGAACTATTTGCATTAACATTTGACTGCAATCTGTAGAAATTAGTCACTTCAGCAACAGAGGTAGAACTGCAAGGTCCATAAATAACAGTAACAATTAATAATAATAATAATAATAATAATATTAATATTAATAACTGTATGCAGCCTTTCTCAAACTTTTTTATTTTTTCGTTTTTTTTATCGCAGAGAACCCTTGCAATAATGTTCAGGTCTTGAAGAACCTCTGCCAATTGAAAGCATTTGCAGCTCATGGTACCTAAGTATAGTCAGAAAGTGTTAGAAAGTTTTAAGTAAAAGAAAAGTTTTAGCTAAAAGAATAAGAATAAAGAACGTGGCTTACCTAGCATATATAACACCAAGGGTATATATATATATATATATATATATATATATATATATATATATATATATATATATATATATATATATATATATATATATATATATATATATATATATATATACACATTTTTTTTACATACAATAAAATATATTAAAGAAAAATGTGTCATCCCTTATATTAGTGATCAGTGTAGAAGTGAACCCTTTGGTAGTTAGTAAAAAAAACTCCCCCTAGCCTTGGTGGTCAGTGTAGTGGGAGATCATTAACCATTGCTCACAGCTCAGGGGCACCTTTGGCATCCTTCCTTGCAACCCCGGTTGAGAAAGGCTGATTTATTCTATGCACGGTACATTTTTCCTTTCAGTGTAGCAATAATTGTGAATATAAATATATTGGTCATTCTGAGTGATGACAAGAAAAAAGAAAGATAGGAATGGTACTTGTACAGTGACGTCATTGTTTGCAGCACCAATCAGTGGTTTAACAAAAAGTAACAAACTTTCCAAAACTTCAACTTGTAACTATTTATGAAATATTTCACTTAACAATGTTTACATGTACACAGAGGTGCACAGCTATAGCAGATTTTATTAGTGAAACATTATGGATTTACAGTATAATTTACAATTACAAATCGGAAAAGGAACTAAAAGTGTGAAATATAATCTAGTTCCCAGCAAATTCTAGCCAACAAAAGCGCTGGTGTGCCTTCCAAAGGTCACAGGTTGGTTGTTCTACATTTATGTATGGCGGATGGATGTTATATGGGTGTTGAGGTATTTTTAAAAAGTCCAAAGTATTGTATTAAAGTTATCACATTTGGGATATTTTAATGGAGATTAGTGCTAATAGGTTACATGCATTTTAAGAATGATCCAAATAGATTTTTTTCATACGTTCCAATTCCCTTATTACTGTAACCGGACAGTTTTTATTTCTGAAATCAGGAAAGAAGAGTCAGTCCATGTAGAGGACTAACAATGTCCTTGGAGCTGGATAGGAAAGAGATCCCGTGCTTTTCTATTTGGTATAATGATTGTTGTCTAACAAATGTCCGGCTGGAACTTGTAGTTCCACAAACCTTGCATTAAATTTGAATACTTTATCCAGGTCCCTATCATTTTGTCAAAGTCGCCTAACCATTTTATTAAACGTGCATTTTATTAGGGATATGTAATGAAGGACTAAATTATAGTTTTAAACTTTTAGAAAAAAAAGATAGAAAAAGACACGCTGATTTATAGAAATTATATTCTTTTTTGTGAGTTCACTGGGGACATTTGCCGATACACATATAGGATTCAAAAGCTTATAAACACGCACAAAAATCCAATAGCACCTAGGATATAAAACACACATAAAATAATAATAGCAACCATAATCTAAAACACATAAAAATAATCAGAGCACCCTGAAACACAGAGAAATCCGATATCACCCACACTATAAAGAACACATGAAAACATAACAGCACTCGTGATATATGACAAATGTAAACCCAAACAGCACCCAAAAAAAACACACATATAAGTCCAACAGCACCCATGATATGAAACACATAAAAATCCACAAGCACTTATGATATAAAACAAAAGCAAACCCAAAAGCACCTAAACATCATATAAAAATCCAGCGGCACCCATGATATGAAACACACGAAATCACCCAGATCTAAAGCACATATGAAAATTCAGCACCAGTTATGATATAAGACATATAAACCCAATATCACCCAATATATAAAACACACATGAAACACACATAAACTTTTAACAGCACAATATAAAGAACACATGAAAATCCACCAGCACTCATGATATAAGATACATGTAAATCACCTAAACACATAAAAAATACAAAGCACCCGCATGATATGATACACATGCAAATCCAATATAACCCAAATAAATTTTCTCTCTCTCTCATTCCCTCACTCTCTCTATACATATAGCCTATGCACGAGAACTAAATAACAATACATGTGCTTATGTCTATCTATCTATATAATATATATATATATATATATATATATATATATATATATATATATATATATATATATATATATATCACTGTATATATAAAAACTTTTCTATATTGAGTCTGATTGTATACTGAACACATTATGTAACATGATGTCCAAAATATAACAATCGCAACCACCCAATAATCAATAAAAAATAATAATAATGTTAGAACTTTTGTGAAAGTTCTCAGCAGGAGGTGCCATGGCCCATCCTACTTCGGGCTAATTGAATCAACTTAATAGAAGGTTTGATTGGTGAAAGCTGTAATATGGAGGTTTTGTTCAGCTCAGCACGTATTAATAATGTATTTGGGATTAGTGACAGAAGTAAGCCATCAAATAACACGGAGGGCTTGCCTTGGATTTGAACTGCTCATTTTGCAGCGTTAATGAGATGTATTTGAGATCGATGAAAAGCTAATAAACATGGGGAGACTTGAGAAAAGTAAACAGGACTCTTCAGATTATGAACCCAGCCTGTTAATAATTCACACTACAGAGATGCCTTCATTGCATTATGGAGCGAAACAAAATTGATGCATTTCGAAGGGAATCAAGACAGACAACCAAATAATACATTTTCCCCTACAAATACATTACAGTAGCAAAACTTCTACCCTGCCCGTGAATTTGGAGGAAGAACATTTTCTTTCCTGATTTAATTTGTGCAGAGGCAGCACAAAAATAATTAAACTTTAATATTTTTTTCTTCTTTTTTTCTTCTTTTTGTTTCTCAATAAAGCTAAGAGCGAGGAACTGCAAATGAAAAGCTGTCAGGATGTTCAGGAATTTAATAATAATAATTTCAACCTGGACAGGTAAATACAGATAATGTGCAATTTTATTGAAATCATCACTGTTTAGACCTGCCCTTTGGTGTGTGTAGTGTCTGCCCTGGTACAAATGTCACAACTGCATTAGCTGGATAGACGTTTTTCTTTCCTTCTTTCATTTTTTAAGGGTCATTGTGCAACACAAACTTTATTATATAATAGTTGTAATGCTCAGGTAGCTGGTCCTAATTATAGTCAGGTTATTCCCTCGTTTATAATATATATATAATATTATATATTATAAACGAGGGAATAACCTCATTTATAATATATATTTTTTCCTCCCCTTTATCGTTTTAGCAAAGGTCAAAAATGTCCTAGTTTATTTCAGTTTGTCTGTATGCATAATGTCAACATTACTTGATTTTTAAAAAGTCACATAAAAAGGTATTTTGCTCTTATGATAGAATTTTAGTATTGTTATTAACATGAGATGTGTTTTTATTAATATTAATAGCAGTAATATTTGTAGTGCTCTATCTTCTCAACCTCTTCCACATTGCTCTTCACATTTTGGGGATTTGCTGAAGGACCAATGTTTATGTGTGTGCTCTTTTAAATCCTCAATTTAATTATTACTTTTTTAAATAGAAAATAAGTTTTTCCTTGTTGGATGATTGAACAGTAAAGAGTATCCACTTGCATGTTCCCCCTGTGCTTGCATGGATTTCTGCCAGGTACTCTGATTTCCTCCCACACTCTGAAGACACCCTGGAAGGTTAATTGGCTCCTGTCTAATTTGGCCCTAATATGTGTATATATGAATGCAAGGTAGGGACCTTAGATTGTAAGCTCCTTGAGGACAGGGATGATGTGAAAGCACTGTGTAAATTGTCAGCACTATATAAATACTTTGTAATAAATAAGATAATAATCAACAATGTCATGCAAAATACAAATGCATACAACTTTGAGCAAACTTTCTTTTTTTTTTTTCCTTGTCAAAAGATTTTTATTAAGTTCATAGTAAAAAGCTTAACATACATGTTTATTGAGCAAACTTTCTAAACCAATTGCATCTGGGTTCTATTTCTAAATGAATAGATTACTTTAAGGTTGTAAAATGTATGTTCACTTCTGTAGTTGGCACCACGCCACCACACCGCAACGCATCACAACGTGCTGCTTTGCGGAGACGTAGGTGAAGTGTAAATTTGCCACACTCCAATAAGTTAAAAAAAAAAAATAAAATAAAAAAAAAATATATATATATATATATATATATATATATATATATATATATATATATATATATATATATATATATCATATAAATATAAATATATATATATATATATATATATATATATATATATATATATATATATATATATGTAAAATAAAAAATAATACAAACAGTGCGACACACTGAAACTGCACATCTCACCTTCCTTCACTTTCTGTCACAACAAGCACCAGCCCCCACTCTAAAATGGAGCTTTTTTGCATGCAGCGAGTGTGAACAGCCCCTAATCATTCAATCATTTGCAAACAGAAATCCATTTTTGTTTGTCTTTATTTAATTTGTACATGATTCAATATTCAAAGTAAATACAGTCTAATCGTATGTACCAACAGCATCTACTGATTTTGTAAATCAACACCATTGTCTTAATAGGCCTTGACTCATACATATTAAATGCAATCTATTGCCAGAAGAGACCAAGCTGACATACTTTTGCTACTGAATGAAACTGACCATAAGTCTGCCATTGTCTGTATTGGTGTTTTTTAGTAGAAGAGTAGAGCCTGTACACTTTACATAGTAAATGTTCACTTAGCTTAGTAAATGAGATGCAGCTCTGTTTACTTTGAAAACCCAACTGTGTGTAGGAAATACAAAAAAAAAAGGATATTTGCTACCTCATGGCTGAAACTAACACAGCTTGACTGTATTTACTAAGCCAAGTGGGCATTTACTTTGATAAGTGAACAGCCTCTGCTTCTTTAGTAAATCAACCACACTGTACAGTAATGTAATGTAAAAGCGATCAGGCGACAGACATCTTCAATAGTTAGTGCGCTTGATTTACCAAAGGAGTAGAGAATATTTACTTAGCTCAGTGAACATGGTAAAGCTGTGCGAAAACCCAATCATGTGAAGGGCAATGAAAAACAAAAAGAATTGTTGCTAATGCCTGATGAACTCGAATGCAGTGTCACCTTATTGACTAAGCTCAGTCAGCCTGCTTAGTAAATAACCCCTGTACATCAGTGTTGGGAGAGCCCAATGCATAGAATTTTTTCTGCAGTGTTAGTGACTGAACTTAGATTACAGCTGCCCATGCACAGGCAGATTTGACTACTCAAAATAAGTCCCTCTTGGTGTCAGGTTGCCCAATATGCAACTTGCTTGGCTTCTATGGGGTTGGCTAACAGTTGGGTCATGTGTATACTATTTATGTTAATGCAGACCTCAGACAACTGAATCTTCCATCCTGTTCTTAGAAGGTATTGTTTGGCCTCAAAATGTGGTGATGATCCATACACTGCGAGAATAAGTCTAAAACAATAACTGACTGGTGTAAAGCTTGAGTTCTAATCCTAAAACATTCTATCCAATTAAAAAAACCTTTTGGCTTTAATGATCAGATGGGGGGGGGGGGGGCTTAACCTCTTTTATATATAGATCATAACTGACAAATGATGTCTTGATTGACCTAAACTTCTGGGTTATTGGCTTGCATTTGACTTGTTAAAATCTAGATAGTCTGGCAGTGTTGATAATCCATAAAGTCCCACAGTTGATATCTATGTATGTGTTCTCTTGGCCTTCATGGTTTCTTGGTGTGACAGTACAAGACTATGAAAAACACAGCTGCTGGTATCTAGCAGAGCATACATTTCTATTTACATTAGATACAGGCCATACTGACACTGATTTGAGCTGTGAAAGGCATGTCGGGAAAGAATGCATGAAAATGTCCTTCTCTAGCAGCTGGAGACACTTGGGTTAATCTGGGCAGTATGGGATTTGCAAGTCATATCCATTCTTTTATATATTCAATGACAGTGGGGCTGAGTGAAAAAAAAAACTGCAGTAAAGTGTCTGTGTTGCCCATGGAAACCAATCACATCCCAGATATCATTTTTCTGGGGCAAGATAAGAAAAGAAAAAGCTGACTGGATGGTATGGGTGGGCACAGACAATTTTTTTTGGGCTCATAAATCATAAAACTCAGATTTTCTAGAATGAAAGCTAAATGAGGTATATAATACTTGATATCCCACAAACTATAAGGAACTATTTATTTATTTCAGGTACTTTTTTAGCACCATCAATTTATGCAGAGCTTTGCATATGTATTATACATTAACACCAGTCCCTGCCCTCAAGGATCTTACAATCTAAGGTCCCTAACTCACATTCATACATACTAGGGACAATTTAGACAGGAGCCAATTAACCTCCCATCATGTCTTTGGAGTGTGGCAGGAAATCGGAGTACCCAAAATAAACCCACGCAGGCACAGGGAGAACATACAAACTCCAGGCAGGTAGTGCCATGGTTGGGATTTGAACCGATGACCCTAGTGCTCCCAGGCAGAAATGCTAACCATGTAGGCACAATTAACCACTTCAATACCGGGCCTATTCTGGCACTTTTCTCCTACATGAAAAAATCATAATTTTTTTGCTGGAAAAATACTCAGAACCCCGAAACATTATATATTTTTTTTTAGCAGACACCCTAGGGAATAAAATGGTGGTCATTGCAACTTTTTATCTTGCACAGTATTTGTGCAATAATTTTTCAAACGCCTTTTTTTGGGAAACAAACGGCTTCAGGAATTAAAAAATAACAAAACAATAAAGTTAGCCCAATTTTTTTGTATAATGTGAAAGATGATGTTACACTGAGTAACATCATCCCACATGTCACGCTTTAAAATTGCACACAGTCATGGAATGGCGCCAAACTTCGAAACTTAAAAATCTCCATAGGCGACGCTTTAAAATTTTTTACAGGTTACCAGTTTAGAGTTACAGAGGAGGTCTAGTGCTAGAATTGTTTCACATGCTCTAACGCACGTGGCGATACCTCACATGTGTGGTTTGAACGGCGTTTGCATATGTGGGCGGGACTTACATGTGCGTTCGCTTCTGAACGCGAGCTACCGGGGACAGGGGCGTTTTTTAAAATTATTTTATTTTCCTTATTTTTTTTTTATCTTTACACTTTTTTTTACATTTTTTTTTTGATCACTTTTATTCCTATTAAAAGGAATGTAAACATCCCTTGTAATAGGAATCTATTGTGACAGATCCTCTTTATGGAGAGATGTGGGGTTAATAAGATCCCATATCTCTCCTCCAGGCTGGAAAGCATGAGATCGTGAAAAAAAATTCACCGATCTCATAATGACAGCCGCGATCGCAACTTTGTTTACTTACGGGAACCCGGGCGTGACGTTATAACGTCATGCCCGGGCCTCCGACAGTCATAGAGATGACTGGTGACATCTGGTCACTGGAAATCTCTATCGTCATCATCTGGCGCTGGCCGATTCTTTCTCCGGGCCCCCGATGGCACGGGAGAGCCCGGAGAAGCACTGGTTGCCGGCGGGAGGGGGGGGATGTCCCCTCCCGTCGCCTATAAGAACGATCAAGCGGCGGAACTGCCGCTCACAAACTGCAATAAAAACTGGCAGATGTTCTAATCCCTCTGCACTGCAGCCAAAACTAAAAAAAAAAGTTTTGCCTTTAGTTATATTTCAAGTGTGCTTAAAGTGGTTGTATACCTTTTTTTTTTACTTTTACCTACAGGTAAAAAAAATATCTCCTAAACCTGTATGGTTTAGGAGATATTCCCCTCGCAATGAGCCGCTGACTGCAGCGGCGCATGCGCACAGGGGATTTTCGGCAGACAGCCCGGCAAACTCCGGAGCTTGCCGGACAGAAGTCTCCCGCGCGCATGCACGGGAGTGACGACATCGCGGCTCCGGCCACTCACGGTGCCGGAGCGGTGATACCCGGAAGACACGCCGAGGGGAAATGTCAGCTCCCTCGGCGTGGACCATGTGAGATGCCGGCGCCTCGTTCTAAGGTAAGTATCTCATAATGAGCTAGTATGCGGTGCATACTAGCTCATTATGCCTTTTCCCTTGCAGGTGTAGAAAAAAAAAAAAAACAGCAGGTATACAACCGCTTTAAATTAGACAACTTAGTGCAACTAGCACTTTTAAAAGCAGGCCAACAATGGCTGCCCCCATACCTCTCTCTTGATCGAGTATTTAAAACAAATATTCAAACCACAAGTGTCATAATTATTTAGACATATTAAAAATCCACTTTTGCTAAACAAATTTTAGTTGTGCACCAAAGATTTTAAATGAACACCAGCAATTAAATGAAGAAAATATACAAAAAATGTGTGTGTGTGTGTGTGTGTACGTTTGTATTTGGAAGGAGGGGAGGGTGTTGTACAAGACAACATAAAAAAAAAAAAAAAACAACCATGAAAAAGCATCCTAAAATGCAAAATGAATATATTAATTATAGTAGTAATAATAATAGTAAAAGGGACAGCAAACATTCCTTCAAAGCCTAACTCCAGGTTTTGTGTTACTTTAAATGATGAACTATTTAAAGTAACACAAAACCTGGAGTTAGGCTTCAAAATACTTGTGCAGTTATAGTGATACTAGTCAACAATAATATACCATAGAACTGTGATCAGCTCAGATTCTCAAGCACTTCCTTAGAGCACATCTTTTCCTCATCTCCAGGCCAGGGCGCAGCTGCATAAATTAGTTAGGATGGGCATAGACAGCCACAAGGACAGGTGTAGACAGCCACTTAAGTGGCTATATTTGTCAGCTACCTACTTTGGATCTAAGTAGGATCATGTCCGATAGAGATGCTTTGAATTTTGCCTGGCAAAAGCAACAAGTGCATGTGCACACAGGGGAACATAACATTCAGTGAACCCAATAAGCACTGGACGGGGCACTCCAGTGCCACTGAACACAACCTGCTGCAGGTTTTGGACAGTCAGTTCAATGGCTATCTACAGAGCCCCAACAGTAATCACCAAATTTAAAGTATATCTAAAAACAAACCCTATTTTTAAATTATGGATTTTGGAAGGAGGGATTAAAACCCCATCTGTTTCTCAACTGGACTTGAGAGAATATCTTTCCATTTTTCCAAATTAAGGGAAATGATCTCCTAGACAGTTATCACAGGAGCAAGTGTCCCCATTGGACGATTTTCTCTCGGCGACAACACAGAATTTTGGATTTGCTCTCACCTGGAGTTCTGGTGACAGAACAATTATGCCCCGTACACACGGTCGGATTTTCCGACGGAAAATGTCCGATCGGAGCGTGTTGTCAGAAATTCCGACCGTGTGTGGGCTCCATCGGACATTTTCCATCGGATTTTCCGACACACAAAGTTGGAGAGCAGGAGATAAAATTTTCCGACAACAAAATCCGTTGTCGGAAATTCCGATCGTGTGTACACAAATCCGACGGACAAAGTGCCACGCATGCTCAGAATAAATAAAGAGATGAAAGCTATTGGCCACTGCCCCGTTTATAGTCCCGACGTACGTGTTTTACGTCACCGCGTTTAGAACTATCGGATTTTCCGACAACTTTGTGCGACCGTGTGTAGACAAAACAAGTTTGAGCCAACATCCGTCTGAAAAAATCCAAGGATTTTGTTGTCGGAATGTCCGAACAAAGTCCGACCGTGTGTACGCCCTATTAGAGAGAGTAAAATCCGTAACTGGGACACATGTAACATAAAAACCAAAAACAAAAAAACAAACAAAAAGAAGAGACAGAGGTTCTAACCCATTACAATTCTGTTCAAATCTAAAAGGATAACTTGCTTTGATCATTCTGAAAATGTATCATGCACCCCTCCAACTCACACTGGGGATTAAAGGCTCAGTACACACAAGTTGCTTTTGCTTAGCTTTATATTGTGTTGACTCTAATCTCGTCAATTGACTTTTATCGCTTCCCTTAACCTCCCTGGCGGTATGATTATTTAATATTTTTGATGCTGAAAGCAGTACCATTATTTTGCATGGAAATTACTTTTTTTTTTATTTTTGCATAATTTTCTTATTTTTAATGTTATTTTTATTATTCTTTACTTTTTTTATTTACTTTTTTTTATTTTATTATTTTAATTATTACTGTATTTCTTATTTTTATTTTATTTTTATTTTTTTTATCAATTTTTTTTTCACTTAACTTTATTGCTATCACACAGGAGAAAACAATTCCCTGTGTGATAGCAATTGGAGGTGACAGGTTTTCTTTATTGACCCTGTCACCTCCAAAACAGGAGTCCAGGAGCGCAGCTGAGCACAGCTCTCCCCTCTCACTGTTTTCATGGTGGCAGCGACAGGAGACAGCAGAGAGAGGTACACTGTATGGCACAGCAGAGAGATGGATGGTGAAAGCAGCAGTCTGAGTCCAGGCAGGCCGGCCGGCCGCGGTGCACCTCCGCAGGGCAGCGGCGCAGGAAGGACCAGGGATCCTGGAGGCTTCATTAGGCCGCACTAGGCCGGACAAGGCCTCGGCCATGAAGGGCAGTTTTAGTGGCCTGGCAGGCCACCGGACCGTACCAGGCCTGTGGATGGGCAGGCAGGATGACGAAGGCGGCCCGCAGCCAAGCCAGGAACGGAGGAAAGGCTCACTCCAGCAAGGAGAGGAAGATTCGGCCAGCAGTAACGTCATTGGGGCCCCGTTCGTAAGTAGGAGTTGTTCGCAACTCGGATGTTCGTAAGTGGGGGACCCCCTGTATACTGTATGTATTGTGTGTGTTTCACTTTTTGAATTTGGCGCCATTCTCTGTCCCCGTGTGTCGCAGCGCTCGCAGGGAACGGAGCCCAGCTCCGTGATGAATCGAGCGGAGGATAAGCCGCTCACACTGCGGGGAGACATCACAGGATCCAGGGGACAAGGTAAGTAAACTCTTCCTGGATCCTGCGATGCGATCCTGAGTCTGGCTCGGGGTTACCGCTTTTGGTTCTGAAATTCCACCCCAAGCCAGACTCGGGAATACCGCCAGGGAGGTCAAATGCCAGGAAAGAATTGGATACTGGGAAAAAGTGCCAGATATATTTTAGGTGTAAGTTGTATCTCTTTCAGCATCTCCTGTGTGAAATTAGGTCATGTGTGAATTTGAAAGTAAATTTACAGTGTTTTTTTTTTGTTATGTTATATTTGTTATGACAAAATTGAAAACATACCTTTAAAACAATTTGTTGTAGGTAAATATTAAATAATGCTTGATAATATTTTGCATTCTACGTCAGAAAGTGGAGCTTTGGGCTTCTTTCATGTTTCTGGGTTTGATGAGACAGCTTGTTGTTGACAGACTTCAACAGCTCGAGCTGCAATTTACATCCAGAAGTTAATTACTGATCAGCAGTGACCCATCCTTCATTGACCAATTCAGTCTGAAGTCTCATCTAGACCAGCCTTTCTCAAACTTTTCAACACAGAGGAACCCTTAAAAAAATGTCCCATCTCAGGGAACCCCTGCTAAAAATCACTATATCTACAACTCATGATACATTAGTGTTGTGGTCAGTGGGAAGAATGCTCCCTATATTTGTGGACATTGGGAAAAATTCCTCCCTTACAGATAGCTAAAAAAATCAATGGTGTCAGTGGTTACTTATCTGAGAGGAAGAAATTGCACATTGCTCAGGGAACCCCTAGAAATCTCTAGAGGATTGCTAATGTTCCATGGAATGCTGGTTGAGAAACTCTGATCTAGACAAACTGCCTTGAGACAGACTGCTACTCCTGTGTTTACTTAGCTTACCCATAGTGCTCCTGGAATTATTTTTTATGAAATACATTTTTACTAAAATAAAAATTGTATATAGATAGCATAAATATTTAAAAAGCAAAAGCAATATAAAACAACAGTTTAAAATGTTCAAACATAAATGTATAAACCTTTACAGTTTCCCTTTAAATGGTAGCAATATGTGAGATGTTTGTGATAAATAGAAATAAGTGGATTTTAACTTTTGGTGCAACCAGTAAGCAAACTCTAGATGTAAAACAATTACATTCTCATTAATATTTACACGGCACTAGTATCATCATTCTCAGTTAAGGTAAGAGGTAATGAGGTCTGTTTAAAATACTGTGTAGCTAGTAGTTTGTGTAGGAAGTAAGTAGCTCAGCGCACTCTAACATTAATTATTGTAGATTCCTGCAAAGCATAACTCTGCATCTATAATATTTAAAAAAAGAAAAGTAGAGATGCATTTTAATGGCCAACTCAAAAATTTTACAATGCAAACTTTGTGAGTGCTAAGGTCCCTTCTTCAGGGATTTCAGCTAATTAAAGTAGGAATGCCTGTTACTGGAGCATTATACGTTCCTTTGTAACTTGCTGTAGATATCTTTGTGCTTTGGTCTGTTGGACTGTACAATTAATGAATATAGACATGATCCCTAAATGTTTTAGAGTTGTAGTCTACAACCTTTGGCTGGTTACAAACAAGCCAATCGGTTACAGTACTTGTAGGATTCCTGCTGGTTTGTCCAGAATTTACAGAATCTCTTCTGGGTCTTCCAGGATTTCTCACAGGGTCTTTGCTGGGTCTTGCAAGTTTCTTGGGGACATCTACTACCTCCAGGGCTTCCAGAGTTCCCAGTAATGAAGCTAAGCATGTCCTCCTACCAGATGGGCATTTAAGGTGGTTGGTGCTGTATCTTATCGCCAACTACCTGAGAGATAAAGAACTATAATACATACCTGTTAGTTGCCTTTTTGTTGCCAACCCAGATTTGCCTGACTACGTTCTTGCCTGCTGTCTACCTTGACCCCTGCCTGGACCTGTCTACTTTTTTGCTTGCCACCTGCCTCATTCTCTGCTCCAACTTGCCTGCTGCCTGCCATAACCTCTGTCTAGATGTGACTATTCTCTTGCCTACCACAACCTCTGCCTAGACCTAAATACTCTCTTTAAGTGGTGGCTGTTTTTTTTTTTTTAATGGGGGGGCGGCAAACCATCCACCCCCTGCCACGCCCCTCCCCCGGTTGGGTCACGGACGGTACCCACCCCCGGCCGGCTGAGTCACGGGCGGCAACCCCCCCAGGTTGATCAGTCAGTAGTCGGGGCCCTGCACTTACCCCATCTTGTGGGCAGCGCTCTGAATGGTGGGCGGCTTCTCTCCAGGCTGCGGGCGGCTGCTTCCCCTGTGTCTTCTCCCTCCTCCTCCTGGCGGCCAATCCAATCGGATCTACTTTCGGCCAATCAGGTGATGGGTCTCAGGACTCCCTTCCTGATGGGCCGGAAGGAGAGTCAGTGTTACAATAGTGAATAATAATTCGCTATTGTCACACAACTAGATGGGCTTCAGGCGCAGGGCTCTGCAGTCCGAGCCCACTCTTTTTTTGGAGCCTATTAGAGCCTTTGGCTTTAATCACGTGCTTCAAAAAAACCCAAAAAACCCCTATTGGAATCCATGCGTCTGGCGCCCTGCATGTAGATCAGAGGGCCAGACGCATGGATAGGGGGAGGCGGCGTCCGTGCACCCCCTATGGATGGTTTCTGCACTGTAGCCCTTCTGTTCCAGTAATCCCTTGGTGGGTGATCCTGGGGTCAGGGGCCTAAAGCCAGTATGCAGGAAAGAAAACCAGGGACCACTAGAGTTCCACCATCAGGAACTCTGATGAGGACCACCTGGTACTTGAATTTTGCACTGTGGGTGAGCATGCATCACCTGCCAGGGGGTATCATGACACAATCTCCTCTGAACAAAATTAGCAATTATTTGCTAATCCTCAATCACAAGCCATTAGTACCCACAGTGATGATCTCTTAAACGAGGCCTGTGTACATTAAATATCAGTGCAGGATATGCAAGTTAATTTAGGGACAACATTTAGGCTACTTTTACACTGAAAGCGTTGGGCGTTAGTGGTAAAGGGCCGCTAGTTTTAGCAGCGCTTTTAACCCCCGCTAGTGGCAGAAGAAAGGGTTAAAAGCGCCCAAAAGGGTTGCGGCACTGCCGAATCGCTTTGCAGGCGATTCGGCAGCGCTGCCCATTTATTTTAATGGGCAGAGCATTTTGGGAGCGGTGTATACAGCGCTCCTACACCACCCCAAAGATGTTGCTTGCAGGGCTTTTAAGAACATCGCGCAAGCACACCGCCCCAGTGTGAAAAGTCGCACTGAATTGAATAGGAAGGCGGTATTATATTGCAGTTTACCAATCATTAAATGTGGTGGCTGCATTTATTTTATTTTCTTTGGCTTTTTCCCCCTCTGTTTTCATCTGGTGATCTGGCCAGTAACACATCTCCTGTATTAGTGAGATACAGCTCTAGGAATGAGCTCTGGAAGGTCGATTAACATTGGACGAGCTAATAAACGCAGTGTCTAACCTACCTAATAATAAAGCACCAGGACCAGATGGTCTTCCAGGGGAAATATATAAAAAGTATGAGGATTTACTGCTACCTGAATTGCTTGATATTTTTAAATAGGCCATGGAGGTGGATTCATTACCCCCCTTTATGAATGAAGCAGTAATTATAGTCTTGTTGAAACCAGATAAGGACCCAAGTAGCCCTGATTCATATCGTCCAATATCTTTGTTAACATCAGATATTAAGTTGTTGGCAAAGGTATTGGCGACTAGACTATCAAGATGTATTTAAAAATTAATCCATTGCGATCAATCAGGCTTTATTCCTAATAGATCCACAGCAAATAATATCCGACGGTTATTCCTAAACTTACAATTTCCAACAGATATTATGGGAAATAGAGCCATAATGTCACTTGATGCAGATAAAGCATTCGATAGTATAGAAAGGGTTTTTTTGTGGAAATGCCTAAAACGGTATGGGTTTGGTCCTAGTTTTATTAAATGGATACAACTCTTGTATAACTCCCCAAGTGCAAGGGTACAGGTGAATGGATGTGTATCGGCCCCTTTTCCACTGTCCAGAGAGACGAGGCAGGGATGCCCTTTATCCCCGCTTCTTTTTGCTCTGGTCATTGAACCACGGGCGGAGGCTATTCGTTCCTCTACAAATATAGTGGGATTTTGTAGATCTACAGGTGAAGATAAGATAGCACTATATGCGGACGATACGTTAGTGTTTCTGGGGGATACGGGCCCATCCTTGTCTGCAGCAATGTCCTTAGTAGACCTGTATGGATCCTTTTCAGGATTCAACATCAATTGAGACAAATCTGTAGTGATGTTTATGGACTATGGGTATGTGGGGCATCCATGTCAGAGTTATCAGCTGGCCTTTTACATCATTTAAATATCTGGGAATGGTAATTACACCTAATGTTATAGAATATACAGATAGGAATATACTCCCTCTTATTGCCAAATTTAGACAACAGAGTAAAACTTGGAGTAAATTTCCATTGTCTATAGTGGGGAGAGCGAACCTGGTGAAAATGGTGTGGATGCCCCAAATGCTATATGTATGGCATAACTGTCCCATATGGTTGACGTTACAATTATTTAGAACTATTGACTCGGTTTTTAGGGATTTTGTGTGGAAGGGGGGAAAACCCAGGATTAGATTAGAAATATTACAACAGCCCGTAGATAGGGGGGAATTGCGATACCAAATGCAAGATTATACTTTATTGCATCACAACTACAGCATTGGCATGGATGGGAGGTAGTGGATATGGAAGACCCTACACAGAAGATAATAGCATCCCAATTCAAAAAATATCCTCTGGTTCAATTAATAGTAGCTCACCGTTTTTATAATAAAAGGGGGTTCCCTACTTTTAACTTGATCCATAGGATTTGGGAAGCAGTGCGAAATATCACTCAGCACAGAGGGTATACAAAACATATGCCCATATGGAATAACTTTTGTCTTCATGAACTGGTGGACTCTCGGAATTCTTAGATTGGAAAAAGGCGGGTATAACATTTTTGCACCAGCTTTATGAAGGGGATGTCTTACTGTCTTTTAATGAATTAAAGGACCGTTATCAGTTAACGAATAAAAACTTCTACCAATATCTTCAAATAAGTAATGTATTACAAACTCAAAGCTTCAAAATTCAATTACAGTATGAACACTCTAAAGTATTAACAAAGGCAACCTCGACTGCCTCTAGGAAACGAGGATTAATAGGAGATCTTTATTCCAACCTACAAATAATAGAGAACACTGAAAAACATAAAAATAGTTTTGTCCAGTGGCAAGATGATATAGAAGATCTAGATGAGGTGGATTGGACACGAGCCCTGGAAACACTTACCAAGATATCCCTCTCGCCCTCTCAAAGGCTATCTCAGCTTTTTATTATACATAGGGCTCATTACACTCAACAAAAACTCCATGCTTGGGGAAAAAACACAACATCGTTATGTCCGCAATGCTCTTTATTTAATGGTTCTCTTATCCATGCTTTTCCATGGTCTTCCGGGTCTTTTGGTGTTGCTGAGCTCATCGATGCGTTCTTTATTTTTAAGGATGTTCCAAACAGTTGATTTGGTCACACCTAATGTTTTTGCTATCTCTCTGATGGGTTTATTTTGTTTTTTCAGCCTAATGATGGCTTGCTTCACTGATAGTGACAGCTCTTTGGATCTCATATTGAGAGTTGACAGCAACAGATTCCAAATGCAAATAGCACACTTGAAATTAACTCTGGACCTTTTATCTGCTCCTTGAAATGGGATAATGAGGGAATAACACACACCTGGCCATGGAACAGCTGAGCAGCCAATTGTCCCATTACTTTTGGTCCCCTAAAAAGTGGGAGGCACATATACAAACTGTTGTAATTCCTACACCGTTCACCTGATTTGGATGTAAATACCCTCAAATTAAAGCTGAAAGTCTGCAGTTAAAGCACACGTTGTTTGTTTCATTTCAAATCTATTGTGGTGGTTTATAGAGCCAAAAAGATTAGAATTGTGTCGATGTCCCAATATTTATGGGCCTGCCTGTATAAAAATTGGTGAACTGCAAAATAAAAATGTTGCCTTTGAAGTGGCTGGTGCTATATCTTATCGCCAATTACCTGAGAGCTAAAAATACACACCTACCAGTTGCCTGGACCTGAATATTATCTTGTCTACTGCCTTACGAACAGTCTCCGCACTGTAGCCCTTCTGTTCCAGTAACCTGTTGGTGGGTGGTCCTGCGGGCCATGACTTGGTGCCAGTTTGCAGATAAGAAAACCAGGGACCACTAGAGATCCCAGCCCACCATCAAGAACTCTGGTGAAGACCACCTGGTACTTAGATTCTGCACCTTTGGTGAACACGTGCCACCTACCTGGTGTCACCATAACACAATCTCTCACTGAACAAAATTGGTGATAATATGCTAATCCTCAGTCACATACAGGCCTCATTTGAGAGATGATCACTGTGTATGTTAGTACCCACAGTGACCATCTCTCAAATGAGGCCTGTATGCAGTAAACATCAGTGTAGGATATGCAAAATAGTTTAGGGAGAACATTAACCATGTGTACAAAGAACTGGGCACTCATGCGAGTTTGCAATGCAAACATACCAGTGCTTTATTCCACTTTATTTTCCTTTCCTTTAGTGCCGGTTCACATCTACATGGCTTCAAAGTCATGCGACTTTTACAGCTGACATCCTGCGCGACCTCATTGTGGCTTGCTTGCGATTTCATTAACAGAAGTCCATGCAAGTCACGATGAAGTTGCCCCAAAGTAGTGCTAGTCACACTGATTAGAACGGTTCCATTGCTGTTAATGGGGTGCCACTGGTCATGCAACTTTGAACTCTCAAGTCGCATGACAAGTCAGGGCAGTGTGAACCAAGCCTAAGTAAACATGGCCTAATTTATCTGTGCATAATGTGCCCCTGATCCCTAAAACACTTCTTATCAGTTGTCAATAAGCCAAATATGGTCCAGTTACCATAACAGAGGCTTCAATCTGACACTTTTTTTAACATTTTGTGGCAATCCTAAAGGTACGGACATCAGAGAAGGACATTTATGGTCACGTTGGGAAATGTTGCCATTTAAATTGAGAGGAAAGTTGACTGGTCCGGATGGGTTATTTGGCCAATCTCTATTGTTATACCCTGAGACCCCTTTCACACTGGAGGCATTTTTCAGGTGCTTTAGCACTAAAAATAGCACCTGTAAAGTGCCTGAAAAATGCCTCATCTGCAATCCCAGTGTGAAATTCCGAGTGCTTTCACACTGGGGCGCTGCACTGGCAGGACGTCAAAAAAAGTCCTGCGAGCAGCTCCTTTGAGGCGCTTTAGGAGCGGTGTATACACCGCTCCTAAAGCACCCATGCCCATTGAAATCAATGGGCAGTGCCGCCGAAGCACCTGCAAAGCGCCTCGGTAGCGGCGCTTTTACCCTTTATTCGGGCACTAGCGGGGGGTTAAAAGCGCCCTGCTAGTGGCCGAAAAGTGCCCCTAAAATGACGGTAAAGTGCCCCTAAAACTAGCGGCGCTTTACCACCAACGCCCCCACGCTGTCAGTGTGAAAGGGCTCTCAGAGATACTAAAATAGTGGTGGGGGCTGGTATCTCTAAGTTCTTTTTCTCTCTTCATAGGCCCAAGCATGCATGCTTACCTGATGTGAACATGTATGCTTGTGCAATTATCTTTCATTAGGAACATCATTCAATGGCAGCAGAGCAAGCTGACATGAAATGTCTGTAGACACCATTATCCTGTGATCACTGGATGTCTCAGGTGGCCATAGATGAGATCTCATATCAACAACGACAGTACAGGAACAAAATACACATTAATATCCAAACTGCATCAGCACTGAACCTACTTAAACTTTTAAATGTCATTTAGAAGCTGTTATATATTGGTTGAATGAAGGGAAGAAAACCTTGATTAATCCCTGAGGTTTTTATACCATTTTATATGTTGCAGCTCAGTAGGATAATGAAACCAATAAACCTATCAGTCTTTTTTTTTTTTTTTGAATGAGGGAGAAGACTAGAACAACAAGAGGAACCTACAACCATTTGGAGAGACATAAAGCTCCACATTGAAAGGAAGTCTTGCAAGGAAACCGCTGAGATACATTTTAAAAAATAAGGTCATTTTGTATTCTCTGTATGCAAGCATTGCCTGTATGAAGAAGTATGTTGACAAGACGGTTATTTATTACTCCGCTCAACTATAAATAAAGGATTTAAAAAAATAAAATAAATAATCAGGTCATACTTAGCTAATGCCTCCTAACTTCACTCTAACATATCATTTGAAGGTTAAATTACTTTATTAACAATGGTGTTTTTTGGAAGCTGTGCATAGCATTTTTACAGAGCTAAGAAAATTGCCCTCCTTCTTCTAAGAATTAGGCTAGGGCTAAATGGGAGATGATATTTAGTTGCTCAGTATTGCTTCTTAGTTGAGTTTACCCATTTAAGTATACCCCATATGATTAATGTACAGTATATCTAAATCATTTTTTTTCATTTTGGATAGAGTGGGTAATGATTAAGACTCCTGTAAGGTTATTTTTGCTATCTATGTGCTATTGGAGAAATTCACCCTTCTTTTTTTGCTATCTGTCCCCCAAATGGGGAGATTTACCCTTATTTCTTGCTCCAGAGACACAACAGGATATGAAAGGAGATCTCACCAAAATAAGGGGAATTCCCACCTTTGACCATGCCACCAGGATAACTGTCCACAAACATAACACCTCTCTACTCGTGTTCAGGTGACAACTGTTCAAACTTTCCTTCACTTTCTGCCCTGTCAATGGGCACCAGTGCTTAAAGTAAAAGCGAATCTCACACAGACAGTCAAATTTCATTGATGCCATCTGACAGGTGCACTGTCAGATCCCACCTGTGCAGAGATATTTCTGCACTGATACAAAAGTCTATGCACCAGCAGACTGGAAGTTATTGTCAATGGGGCAGATTAGCTGAGCAGCAAACTCTCTACACACATACATTACCTGCCACTATGCTTTTAAAGAAAGCACAAACCATTTGCTGTACTGTATTTGCTATTGCAATTCTGATCTTTAAGAAATGGCTGTAACACTCGCTGCCCTAGAAATAATGTAACAGGGTAGCCCTTTACATAAGTAAAGTTCTTTAAAGTGAAGCTTAACTCCCACTATGTATTCCCCCCCTCTTACCTATATTGCTGGGTTTTTCTCAAAACATATTCTCACCTACACAGCGTATTCAGCATTTTCCTGCTTTTATTCACTGTTCTGGTGTCAAAGCTTGGGTGCTAGGCTTCCATCTTGGTCCTCCTCAGCTAGCTGCCTTTTCTGGAGAGCCAGCTACTGATAATGCACCAGGCCCACCATCTGGCCACTGTGTCCCTGGTCTTACAGCCTCCTGGGAGATGTGACATAAGTATCCCAGGAGGCTGCAGGACCTAGGGCAAGTCATTCTGGTATAGGACAGAATGACAAGGGGGGGCAGGCCAGGGGAAAAAAAATAACACAAAAAAATGGCTTTTATGATGGGAGAGTTTGGGGGGGAAGGTGCGAGGGTTCAAATAGAACAAACTGCCTTTTGGAAGTTGAGTTGTGCTTTAATTTCTACTTTTCACGGATTTTACTCTGTTACTGTGGAGTTATGGAATATGAGTAAAGCTGAGAGTTGAGATTTATGAAAGTTCAATTTTAGGTCAAATAAAACCAGACTCAGAGATGTGTGTTACCCAGATTGGTCTTCCAGAGTATTTATGACAGAGCCATTTACATCAGGAACATTTAGAGGTTTTTGAAGACCCTGGCTACTGGAGATTTATTACATTTCTGCTTTGCTTCTACCTTGGATTGTTTTCTGTCAACTGTGCCTTAAAGTGGAACTTCAGTCATTTTTTCATCTTTCCATCTATTAAATCCCCTGCCCTTGTTGTTTTAACTTTGGATAGTAAAACATTTTTTTCTGCCAGTAAATACCTTATACAGCCCACTTCCGGTTTCTTGTCTGGTAAAAAGCCTAGGCTTATGACATTGTGCACAGCCCTCTTTCTCATTCTCGTGAGAGTTTTCCAGGAAGGGAGGGGGGGTGAGCCATAAGAGAGCCAAGATCTGCAGGGCTGCAGACCTGGAGGTGTGCCTCTGTGTGTCTGTGTAAATCCAGAAAGTGAACAGGCAGCAGCTTCAGCTGCCCACAGTTAAAATGGTTGCAGCCAGACTCAGTGGAGGGAGATTTCTGCAGCCATAGGTGTGCGCAGCCTCTTGCATTAGGGTGTGCACCCCAAAGCTCAAATACATATGCATGTGTATATGTACTGATGGTGTCAGTAGGGCAGTGGACAGTGTCAGTAGTTTTATTTTTATTCTTTTTAAATTATTTTATTTTGTAACATTTTTTTTTGGGATGAAATATCAGTGCTCTAAACAGGGGGGGATATGCACCACACAAGGCGATTAGGGTGTGCCCAGGCACACCTGGCACACCCTGTGCGCACGCCTATGTCTGCAGCATATTTGGCAAGTACAGAATCACAGTATATATAAAATAGTATGCAAAGTGGTTGGAGGGAAGCTTCGGAGTGGCAAAGATGTTTTTATTACAAATTATTTGAGCAGACTGCAGTTCCTCTTTAACCTGGAACATAGGTGTGCGCACAGGGTGTGCGAGGTGTGCCCAGGCACACCCAAATCACCCTGTGCAGAACAGATTCCCCCTACTGATCTGGCTTCCCCTCCTTCTCCCCTCTCCTGCCGGCTGTTTCTGTGCTATGTTTTAGGATGAGTGGGGGAAGGGGCCAGTAAAAATGTAATTTACTAGCCCTTCCCCTTTCTGAATAAATATCATGAGTAATCGGTAGTGTGTGCTTGAGCTTTGGGGTGCACACCCTAATGCCATAGGCTGCGCACCCCTATGACCTGGAATATTTTTGAGAAATGTGTCACCTTGCGTGGCATTCTAGCATAAATCTGAAATTTAAATCTGCCAATTTTGTTACTGACTGCCAAATTCTGGAAAAATAAGTTTGGTGTTTGTCAGACCTCACTTTTGTCACAAGAGGTCCTAACATTTCCACACTTCACTCTGTAAAAAATAAAGAGTTTTGGCTGGAATTCTACTTTTAGTAAAAAATAAAGAGTTTTGGCTGGAATTCCACTTTAAGCACTGAGAGAAAGACAAAGTATAATCCATAGCCATGAAAGTAGCAATGTTTTTCACAGCTGATAAACAGGTCTTAGCTTTCATATTTTAACCTTTTTTGAAAAAGTAGGAGTTGTAATTCGGTTGGTTGTTGTGGGCCACAGCTCCGCTAGCTGTATTCCTCTTACCAATATCATCGTGAGTGGATCTGACTGTTGCCTTTTGCTTGCTGTATTTTAGGACCCAGAGACTCCATTCGGTACAGATCAGGGCAGATGATCTTGACAAGCCATGCAGAACTGATGCAGGAATTAGAACAAAAGCATATGATGGGAACATAAAAACAAATACAGTATGCTAACAATCAGGAATGCCAAGATCCCCATTTTGTCTCCTAGGAGGCTGCCATCCTGCGAGGTCAATGTGATGAAAGGCTAAGATAAATTTGGGAGGATGGGTTATGATGAACCATGCGGTATGGATGGGTTTAAGGCATGATTAATGAGCTATTGTCACATGATCTAGACATACAAGCTGAGCTATTTAAGCTTTACCTCTGAGCACAATAAAAGGCAACAAACACTCTGTCCTTAGGAAGCCAGAACAATACCTTCTGCTTGAAGAATGTCTATTCATTTCATATATTCATTTTATGCATCAGCCTAATATTTATGCATATAAGGGGGAAGCCAAAATGTATGCTGAGCAGTTTTGTTTATTGTACTATGATGACACATATAAAATCAGTACACAATGTTCCTTTATAAAACACACACTTATGTAATGAGAAAAATAACAATGTTCTGTATTCTACAGCAACCAACCAGATTTAATTTTTAACAGATTTTACGTCTGTGGTGTCAAATGTGACTGATACTGGTTACTTCAGTTTACTAATTAGTCTGCTGTTTGCCGCATTTTAAATAACACACCAAATGGACAAATAAATGTCTTTGGAGAGTGGAACTGTATCCACAAGCCCAGAAACACAATCAATTTAGGGGATATAAACAGAAAAATAATTTTCTACCAAACGGAAAGATCCAGACAGAACTTTATAACATGCTGGCTGTCCAGATGTCTGCAGAGGCTAATAGACGTCCCCCCACATTGGAAAGTGCGGGTGCCACCTCATACTGAAGAATATTTATCTAAGGGCTTAAATGGAGGACGTGGAAGTCCAGGCTTCACAGGTGGGCTGGGTACCAGGCTTGGGCTTGGCTTTGGAGGATGAGGCCTTGGAGTAACACATGCAAACTTAAAAATAAACAGTAGAGGACCATGGTGGCAATGGGGGAAGGAAGAGGGGTGATTGCGCGAATGAACAGTAGGAAAAGAAGGAGGAAGAACAAAAAAGTTTTAATGGCCTCTAGGGTGCTGACTAAGAAAGTGAAAGACCTTCAGATGAAGGGACCACTTTCCTTGATCCAATGACTGACAGCTGAGGTAGTGCGCCTCCCCTACCAGTGGTCCATGTCGAGAATGGATACTGGCGAGTGAACCACAACTTGTTCCCCCACCCAACGAAGAATGTGCTGACAAAGAAGGCGAAAGACCTTCAGATGAAGGGGCTACTTTCTTTGATCCAACGACAGACAGCTGAGGTAGCTCACTTCAACTACCAGTTGACCACATTCAGAATGGATACTGGCGAGTGAACCACAACATGTTCATCCACTCAATGAAGAATGTGAGAGACCTCTCCAGGAAGAGAGCCTCTGCCAGATTTTTATTTACTGTCTGTGCCTCATTATGTAGATCATCCTTCGCTTCCTGTTCTGTGACAGATGTTCTAACCCTTCCTCAGTCTACCCAAAAGCAGAAAAATTTTTGTCGCTGGAGTTTCATTTAAATACTTGCCATGCAAAAGTGGCATGCATGCTCTGCCAGCACAAACATTATAACAGAAATGAACCCCTTTGTTGTTCTTTTTTTACCCTTTCCTTTGGCATCCAGATTAAACTCTCTAGAGATGTGACCAAGGCGAAGGCAGAGATCATCTGGACTGGACGGCTTAAGTAGGCAGGACTGACAAGCAGGATATCATCAACAGGTGAGTCACTGTGGAGAGATAGGAGCTGGCAATTAGCCAACAGCTGAGCGGCCAGCTTTGAGAAGGAAGGGCTGACTTAAACCCTGACACTTACTCATGTTTTACTTTTATGATACAAGAGGTATGCTACGACCAGGGGCGGACTGACAACTCATGGGGCCCCCGGGCAATAGGAGACCATGGGGCCCCCCCTGTGTCCCTGCCACACATTACATACATTGGTCTCTACCCCCTTTAGCTGCAGAGGCAGCAGCTGAGGATGTACACATGCTGCGGCAGGAATTATACCCCCTGTTGCTTTTGGTGGGTGATCGTGACCCAATCAAGTAAATAGGGCCACTCTGCAAACACCCAGCAACCATGTGTAATGCACGCAGTAGCAGCATGCTAGTGTGGGATCCAAGGGCTTAAAGCAGGTTATGTGATGAGGCAATACAACACCTCCTTATAGCCTGCGTTAGCCGCTTGATCACTGTACTGCATAAGGTTGCACAACCTTTGCAGAGCAAGCCCCATGCCAAGCGTGACAGGGTGTATAATTTCTGCTGAGGCTGCAACATGTGTGCACCCCTGGACCCCTAGGATGGAAGCAGAGAGGGATCCCTGGGATGGAAGCAGAGAGGGGCAAAGGCTGCGGACATAATACGGGAGGTGGACAGAGGCTGCGGACATACTGCAGGTGGACAGAGGTTGCGGACATACTACAGGAGGTGGACAGAGGCTGCAGACATACTGCAGGTGGACAGAGGCTGCGGACATACTGCAGGTGGACAGAGGCTGCGGACATACTGCAAGTGGACAGAGGCTGCAGACATACTGCAGGAGGTGGACAGAGGTTGGGGACATACTGCAAGTGGACAGAGGCTGCAGACATACTGCAGGAGGTGGACAGAGGTTGCGGACATACTTCAGGAGGTGGACAGAGGCTGCAGACATACTGCAGGTGGACAGAGGCTGCAGACATACTGCAGGTGGACAGAGGCTGCGGACATACTGCAAGTGGACAGAGGCTGCAGACATACTGCAGGAGGTGGACAGAGGTTGCGGACATACTGCAAGTGGACAGAGGCTGCAGACATACTGCAGGAGGTGGACAGAGGCTGCGGACATACTGCCGGAGATGGACAGAGGCTGCGGACATACTGCAGGAGGTGGACAGAGGCTGCGGACATACTGCAGGAGGTGGACAGAGGCTGCGGACATACTGCAGGAGGTGGACAGAGGCTGCGGACATACTGCAGGAGGTGGACAGAGGCTGCGGACATACTGCAGGAGGTGGACAGAGGCTGCGGACATACTGCAGGAGGTGGACAGAGGCTGCGGACATACTGAAGGAGGTGGACAGAGGCTGCGGACATACTGCAGGAGGTGGACAGAGGCTGCGGACATACTGCAGGAGGTGGACAGAGGCTGCGGACATACTGCAGGAGGTGGACAGAGGCTGCGGACATACTGCAGGAGGTGGACAGAGGCTGCGGACATACTGCAGGAGGTGGACAGAGGCTGCGGACATACTGCAGGAGGTGGACAGAGGCTGCGGACATAGTGCAGGAGGTGGACAGAGGTTGCGGACATACTGCAAGTGGAAAGAGGCTGCGGACATACTGCAAGTGGACAGAGGTTGCAGACATACTGCAAGTGGACAGAGGTTGCAGACATACTGCAAGTGGACACAGGTTGCAGACATACTGCAAGTGGACACAGGTTGCAGACATACTGCAAGTGGACAGAGGTTGCGGACATACTGCAGGTGGACAGAGGTTGCGGACATACTACAGGAGGTGGACAGAGGCTGCAGACATACTGCAGGTGGACAGAGGCTGCGGACATACTGCAGGTGGACAGAGGCTGCGGACATACTGCAAGTGGACAGAGGCTGCAGACATACTGCAGGAGGTGGACAGAGGTTGCGGACATACTGCAAGTGGACAGAGGCTGCAGACATACTGCCGGAGATGGACAGAGGCTGCGGACATACTGCCGGAGATGGACAGAGGCTGCGGACATACTGCCGGAGATGGACAGAGGCTGCGGACATACTGCCGGAGATGGACAGAGGCTGCGGACATACTGCCGGAGATGGACAGAGGCTGCGGACATACTGCCGGAGATGGACAGAGGCTGCGGACATACTGCCGGAGATGTACAGAGGCTGCGGACATACTGCCGGAGATGGACAGAGGCTGCGGACATACTGCCGGAGATGGACAGAGGCTGCGGACATACTGCCGGAGATGGACAGAGGCTGCGGACATACTGCCGGAGATGGACAGAGGCTGCGGACATACTGCCGGAGATGGACAGAGGCTGCGGACATACTGCCGGAGATGGACAGAGGCTGCGGACATACTGCCGGAGATGGACAGAGGCTGCGGACATACTGCCGGAGATGGACAGAGGCTGCGGACATACTGCAGGAGGTGGACAGAGGCTGCGGACATACTGCAGGAGGTGGACAGAGGCTGCGGACATACTGCAGGAGGTGGACAGAGGCTGCGGACATATTGCAAGTGGACAGAGGTTGCAGACATACTGCAAGTGGACACAGGTTGCAGACATACTTCAGGAGGTGGACAGAGGTTGCGGACATGATAGAGTCCTCCTCAACCCCTCACAGTAGCCTCCTCCTCTGTCCACCATCATATTACTTCTCCACATCAGTGCTGTGTCCTCCTCCTGTGCCACTTTCACCTCTCCACAGATCAGGGCAGCACTGTGCTGCCCTGACCTGTGGAGAGGTGAAATGGGCACAGGAGGAGGACACAGCACTGATGTGGAGAAGTAATATGATGGTGGACAGAACACATCAGTCTCTGTCCCTCTCCTGCATGCCACAGTTCACCCTCTACCGCCTCCGAGCTCCCACTGATGTCCCCCGTTCTCACTCCCCACAGTTTTACTCTCCTCCTCCTCCTCAGTCCTCACCCCTGCTCGGCTTCTCTGTCTCTGTCTCCTCTGCCATAGTGTGTCCCGAGCGTCTATTTGAAAATGGCGCCGGTCGGCGCCATCACGTTACTGCGCATGCGCCGCCCGGCCGAGCGCTGACGAGCTTTCACGAGCCCGGGCGGCTTCGGAGCGGCGCATGCGCAGTTCCATGGTCGGCTCGCGGCCATCTTTTTTACGGGCACCGATGCCCATAACGGCGTTACGGGCAGCTTCAAAAAGCGGTTAATTCTACGGGAGTTTGTCAACACTGTGGGGCCCCCTGCTGGACACCGGGCCCTCGGTCGGCGCCCGATTGACCTAATGGTCAGTCCGCCCCTGGCTACGACCATATCTCTGAATAAAGTTTCTAGTTCACTATTGACATCATTCACATGTTACTAGGAACGCTATTTTGAGGGGTCCAGGACAATGGCATATGAATTGTATTTTATGCATGTTTATCTATTTATTATGTTTAGTAAAAGAAAAGATAACAAGAAATATGTGCACATGAATATTATAAGACGCCTTTTACACGGACGGCTCTTCTTCCGCAGTTAAAAGCATGTTTTTTTTTCTGTGCAATTCAAGACACCAGGCACTGCGATCAGCTGCATTTGTACAGTGCGATTAGCTGCGGTTGCGTTTAGCTTTGATGTTGCGTTTGAAATTGCGTTTGCCATTTCCATAGCAACCCGACAGGGTACTGACTCATATTGAACGGGGATCCGTCTTGGTGACCCCACCCCTTATGTCGTCACAGTCCCATCATGCCCCGGGACTGTGACGAAATAAAGGGCGGGGTCACTGGGTGACATCACCCGGTGGCCACACCCCATGCCTATATAATTGGTTATGGACCTCGCTCACGGCATTACAGCGAGAGGGAGCATCGTGTTAACATCTCTGGAAGAGAAGAGGAAAGAAGACGTCTTAGAAGACCGGGCTCCTCCTCTAGCAAAAGAGCGGCAAAAGAGCAGAAGATAGCAGAGGAGCCCGGCAGAAGGAAGAAGGCACCAGAGAAAAACCAGAGAGCGCGGAGACAACACCGGAGAGAGGGAAAAGAGGCCTGAGAGACCCCCGAAGTCGGCAGAAGACCCCTGAAGTTGGAAGAAGACCGCCAAAGTCGGAAGAAGACCCCCGGAGCTACCTAATAAATTACTTTAAAAATCTGTGTATTGTGTTTTTTTATTGACACTTTTTCCCCAGGTGAATGGGTAGGGGTACAAAGTACCCCATACCCATTCACATAGGGTGGGGGACCGGGATCTGGGGGCCCCCTTATTAAAGGGGGCTCCCGGATTCTGATAAGCCCCTTGCCCACAGACCCCAAAAACCAATGGCCAGGGTTGTCGGGAAGAGGCCCTTGTCCTCATCAACATGGGGACGAGGTGCTTTGGGGTGGGGGGGCCCGCAGGGTGCCCCCCTTGCCCCAAAGCACCAACCCCCCCATGTTGAGGGCCTGCAGCCTGGTATGGTTTAGGAAGGGGGGGCGCTCGCTCATCCCCACCCCCTTTCCTGACCGACCGGGCTGCGTGCTCAGATAAGGTTCTGGTATGGATTGTGGGGGGGGACCCCACGCCGTTTTTTAAAATTTCCCCTTAAAATCCATACCAGACCGAAGGGCCTGGAATGCCCCTGGGGGGGAACCCATGCCATTTTTTTATTTAAAATTTGGCGTGGAGTTCCCCCTCAAGATTCATACCAAACAGTGCCGGGCATTGGCGGGATCCAAGTTGGATCCCCGTGCTTGTCGCTCATTGGGAAAGGAAAAAACATTTTTCCTTTCCCGATGAGCAGCTCGGCGCTGTTGTCCGCAGCTGACACAGTGCACTGCGATTACCTACGATTATGTGCGGATAGCTGCGCTAAATCGCTCCTGGACGCAGTCAATTCTATTTTTTCTGTCCGCACCAAACTGCATGTAATCAAAACGCAGCTAATCGCAGTGTGTGAATGGGGCCATAGGAAATTGTGTGCTTTTAGCTGCAGTAGAAAACTAGAAAATCTGCAGCTAAAAGCACCATTCTATCCGTCCGTGTGAAAGGGGCTTAAAGATTATAACTTGCAGACAGCAAGTGGTTCAATCAATGTTATACTTCAAAGTATAACTAAAGACAAAACTTTTTGTGTAGTCCTTGGGTTTACACCAGAACAGTAATGGAGGGAAAACTTCCAATGAGGACACTAATTCAAGTGATTCTGGTGACATCGCAAGATTCCTCTCTTTAAAGGGATCTCCTCTCACTTCCTGTTTTGGCTATGGAACATTCCCCAAGGGGACACAGATGGCAAAAAAAGTGAAAAATGGACAGTGGTTATAACCCTCGCTTACTTTAACCGCTTCCGGACCTCCCACTGCATATATACTGTGGCAGGGTGAGGAAAGGCAGTATGACAGTCTGCCTATGTAAACAAGGCAGATCCCTGTTCTGTGAGGGAGGAAAAGGGAGATCTCTCTTTTCCTCCAGTGCATCCACACCCCCCACAGTTAGAAAGCACTCCCTAGGTGCACACTTAGCCCTTTGATTGCCCCTGATGTTAACCTCTTCCCTGCCAATGTAATTTATACAGTGACAATGCATTTTTTTCAGCACTGATCACTGTTTTGTTGTCACTGGTCCCCAAAAAGTGTCACTTAGTGTCAGTTTTGTCCACCGCAATGTCACAGTCCTGTTAAAAATCGCTGCTCGCCACCATTCATTACTAGTAAAGAAAATAAATAAAAAGTCCCTAAATCTATCACATAGTTTGTAGACACTATAACTTTTGTGAAATCCAGTCAATATACACTTATTGGGATTTCTTTTACCAAAAACATGTAGCAGAATACATATTGGCGATGAAGAAATTTAATTTTTTTAATTTTTTATTGGGTATGTTTTATAGCAGAAAGTAAAAAAATATTGTTTATTTTTCAAAATTGTCAGTCTCTTATAGTTATAGCGCAAAAAAAAAAAACTGCAGAGGTGATCAAATACCACCAAAAGAAAGCTCTATTTGTGGGAAAAAAGGGACATCAATTTTATTTGGGCAATTGTCAGTTAAAGCAACGCAGTACAGTATCACATAAAATGGTCAGGAAGGGGGTAAAACCTTCCGGAGCTGAAGTGGTTAAACAACTGAAGTGGTTAAACAGAATGAAAAAAAAAAAAGTTTTGCCTGCCTACTTTAAAGTATTTAAAAAGCCTTTTATTAATATTATTAAAAAATAAGATTTAAAGAGTGGGAAATGGTTTACTTTTTTTTTTTTTGCTGACTGTCCTGTTGCTTGTTGGGTGGACTTCCCTTGACTTTCTATCCTGAAGATACAACAGGAAGTAAGAAGAAATCTCTCCTATGTAAGGAAATTTCCCTCTTAGTCGTCACCAGAGCCAGCATCTTCACTGGAAGCTTTTGCCTTGCTCCGTTTCGGTGAAAACTGTAGAATTTTGGGATGCTGGGGACAGTATTAATTGTATTTATTTATTACAGTTACTTATAGAGCGCCATCAATTTACACAGCGCCATACCCGCTGCAGAAATACACTGATCTGGGTGGTGTATAGCCCAGGATGGTGGTGTGCATGAAGCCTAAGGGGTAAACTTATAAAGTACTAAATATTACATTCACCAAACATTCAATGTAGGTTTGTTTTTAATTAAAGCAACTGGTTCACCTGTAGTGAATATTCAGTGAATGTCACATTCACTGCTTTATAAACATACCCCTTACTGCTGATTGTGTTCTCTATAACTCTATAATTGTTTATATTGTATTGATAAAGTAGAACTAAGACCCCTTTCACACTGGGGCGCTTTTCAGGCTCTTTAGCGCTAAAATTAGCGCCTGTAAAGTGCCTCTCAAGCCACCCCAGTGTAAAAGCCCGAGTGCTTCCACACTGGAGTGCTGCGCTCGCAGGACGGGAAAAAAAGTCCTGCAAGCAGCATCTTTCGGGTGGTGGGGGAGGGGTGTATACACCGCTCCCCCCACCGCCCCTGCCTGTTGAAACGAATGGGCATCGCTGCAGAAGCACCTGCAAAGCGTTTCGGCAGCGCTGCAACACGGGCGCTATTAACCCTCTCTACAGCTGCTAGCAGGGGTTAAAAGCGCCCCGCTAGAGGCTGAAATGCGCCGCTATAACAGAGATAACACGCCAATATAACAGCGGTTACGCGCCGCTAAAACTAGTGACACTTTACTTCTAACGCCCGCACCGCCCCAGTGTGAAAGGGGTCTAAAGGCAAAACATTTTTTTTTCATTTTGAATTATAGGAGGGTTATAACCCCTGTCTGTTCCTTTTTAGCCATCTGTTTCCCAATAGGGAGGCTTGCCTTCACTTAGTGTCCCATAGCCAAAACAGGAGGGAAAGTGAGGGAATCCCTAGTTGTCACCAGAATTGGTGTCCCCACCTCTGTTCTTGTTCTGGGGACAACCCAAAGATTGTGATTATCTATTAATTTCACTCTCAGTGATAAAGGTATAAACAAATAGAGAGGGTGAATCTTCTTAATGTGGGACACAGACAGCAATAAAAACCTGACAGGGGTTCTAATCCCTCTCCACTCTATCCAAAAATATTTTAGTTTTGCCTCTAGTCATACCGTAAATAACATTTCTGTATTTCTCCATACCTGACATAAAATGCGTTTTTCATAAATCTCTACACCATTTGTCAGGAAACAGTATATTCTCCTGGTTTTCACTAACAGCATTCCTGTCATGAACGCTGCTTATGTAGAGGATTGCCACCTATCATTTATAAAATGACCAGGGCGGGTGACATGTCTGCCAGGCCTGGCTGTGTGGTAGGAGATCTCCCCTCTCTGCAGATTATGTGGAACAGCTGAAGCTGCTTTCATTTCCCTCCATCGTGCACTCCATGCGTCTCTCAATAGGTAATGCAGGAAGTGTAAAGAAAATCCGGGCTGATTTGTGTCTTGAAGCTGTAACCATGGTTATATTTCATGGAAAGAAGTAAGATTGATGGCTGCAGATGGGGTATGGAAGGCCGGCCTGTACACACCAGATCTTACAGGGTCTGTTCCAGAGAGGAATAGACACAGACACTTCTAGGAAAAGCAGAGCAGCTGTCTATAGCAACCAAGCAGGTCTCATCTCTTGGTCATCTAATTAGTTGCTATGAGTAACGGCTGCAGCTTGCTTCAGTTCTTTTGTAAATCAGCCCAGTGTCTCATGTACACCATGGTGTATATATTTCTATAAAGCAACCGAGGGGACCTGTGGGAGGTAGACTGTAAGCTTTTGCAACCTGGCATCTCATTTGTATTAAAGTGTAACTAAAAAATTGCAAACAGACAGGCTCTTTTACATTCTGGCGCACTTCCTGTGTCCCAGGATGACTGCATTTCTGTGCATGTGCAGGAGTGACATCATCCCACAGCGGCCAATCAAGGCAGCTGAAGATCAGCACCTGAAGTACTTGAAATTCAAATAATTTGATCACTTTATAAGTAAAGTTCATTATTCTTAGGCCCCTTTCACACAGGCAGAAAAGGGACAGTAAAAACAGGTGGTTGACTTTTTTTTACTCCCCCCCCGACCACTCACTGAACCCGTCCATTGGCAGCCAGAGGGTGTGGTGTAGCCACAATTTCATCACTGCCATGGTAAATTCAAATCGTCAAGGCAAAACTGTCTGTAAAACTCGCCCTTTGAGGTCACTGGGGCTGTGCCACAACTTTGCGTTTGCAGCTCAGTATTTAAAGCCCAACTCTGGGCAAAAATGCAGTGGGGTGTACTATACCGTGCCTGTATTGCATGGGTTAACTGCTCGTTTTGTATAGCTGTATACTCACCTGATCCTCTGTTCCATCCCCCACGATCCAGCGGTGGACTGTTCCTGATGTCCTCACATCTAGAGCAGGTCTATGGTTGTGATGACATCAGGAACAGTCCACTGCACAAGACCACATGGAGGGGAGGGGGAGGGGAGAGCGGAGGAGGGGAGGAGGAGAGGAGGAGAGGAGGAGAGGAGGAGAGGAGGAGAGGAGGAGGGGAGGAGAAAGGGAGGAGGAGAGTAGGAGAGGAGGAGGGGAGGGGAGGGGAGAGGAGGAGGAGAGTAGGAGAGGAGGAGGGGAGGGGAGGGGAGGGGAGGGGAGGGGAGGGGAGGGGAGGGGAGGGGAGGGGAGGGGAGGAGAGGAGAGGAGAGGAGAGGAGAGGAGAGGAGAGGAGAGGAGGAAGGGAGGAGGAAAGGAGGAGAGGAGGAGAGGAGAGGAGAGGAGGAGAGGAGGGGAGGGGAGGAGGAAGGGAGAAGGAGAGGAGGAGATGAGAGGTGAGGAGAGGAGGAGAGGGGAGGAGGAGGGGAAGGGAGGAGAGGAGGGGAGAGGAGGGGAGGGGAGGAGAGGAGAGGGGAGGAAGGAGGAGAGGAGTTGGGGAGGAGAGGAGAGGAGGAGGGGAAAGAAGGAGGAGGAGGGGAGGAGAGGGGAGACAGGAGCTGCAGGGATTGATCTTGTGCTTGGAGGATTGGTGGAATAGGTAAGGATAGCTCTGCTCTCTTCTCCCCTAGAAAAAAAAACGAGCAGTTAACCCATGCAATATGAGCAAAAAAAAAAAAAAAATTGCCTGAAGTTCAGCTTTCAATACAAAATCCCTTTTGGGATTAAAAAAACAAACAAATAAAAACACATCCAGTAGGAAGCAAGATCACCTTTTGAAAGCCTAGAAGCCACTTCTCTTCCACCCTTTGAAAAGCAATGACAGCCTGTGACAGCTCCTTAGTTCTATTAACTGGCACTACCACTTCAGGGGGCATAAATGGAGGAGTATTTCAGCTAGAAGAGGAATCAGCACAAAGGACACATCCTATGGACTATAAGTTATATCCCTTGTGCTGATTTTTTTGTTTTTAATTCAAGCTACACTTGTGGTTTACACTGCATACCTGTTTTGAGTCACTCAGAAAGTACTAAAGCCATTGGATCAGCATGACAGGCAGGCAACTAGTATTTCCCACGGATAGCAGTTAGTATGCTGCTCCCAGTGTAGGTTTCTTTTAAGCAAGTTTACTGGCAAGTCATTTCTTGATTGTAGCTTCTGCTTCTAAATAGCTTCCCACTTTCTATATTTTTATAGCTGTTGCTAACAGCTGTGTGACATCAAGCAAATAACATTTATAGTTTTGTGTCCTTTTCACTGGAAATACCATTTCAGAGTTTCCTGGTCTTTACGCAGCATTACAGACAGAATGGGAAAGCTTGGGATGTGATAACCAATGCATTTTTGGAGTCTGTGAAATGTGAACTCACCCCAACCAGTAACTGTGTACAAAGTATTCCCGCTGCCTGCAAAATAATAGATTTAATTCCATCTGTTAGTAAAGAATTGAAATGCAAAATAAATATGTTATCCATTTAAGTAGAGCCCTTGCTTCTGTTTCCTCTTATTGGCCCCACCATGACGCAGTCTCCTGCCAAGTGAGACAGAGCAATGTCTAGTATATGGAGTATCAGGGGTGGTATTGTCTATATGAAATGCTCAACTTTATGTTCTTTTAACTAGAGGTGTAACAGATGGCACCATTTGCGTCCAAGTAGCAGGAAGCAGTGCCCAATCCGAGTGTAGCCAATCAATCCTGCCACTCTGGGGGGAGCTACAAGCTGGGTTCAGACACGAGCTGCCAGCAATCCAGTGAAGACTTTAGCTGGATAACATGGTGTGCCTAGACAGCTATGTGTGTGAAGATGTGTAGTTGTGAGTCCTTAGAACTCCATGTTTGAGGGGCCAAACTCTTTGGGATAATAGGACACTCAATTAAATGAATGCCAAGCACAGAGGTGCTCAAGTCCGGTCCTCAGGACCCCCTAACAATGTATGTTTTTCAGCTCTTTTCATGGACTGTCATGTAAGATTAATGTTCTAGTGAGGAAATGTTCAATGTTGGACCTTGAGGGCCAGACCAGAGCATCATTGCCATAATGGTACTTAATGCTCTTCTAATGCTCTTTATCAAGCAGGTAGCTAGATTCTTGGAATCAGTGCCCCAGTGCAGACTTCAGAATGAAGAACAAAATGAACTGGTCACTATGGCCAGCATATCTAGCTTTGTGCAAAAGGGCATCCGATGCAAAGACAAGTCAGACATGTCAGACATGTTTAGGGTACTTTAGAGTTGCTTTGTTCTGTTTTTGATCTGCTTCCTTGGAGTGGATTAAAATTTCAGTGACATTGTATTGATGAAGGGGGATGTTAGCAGAATAGGATACTGTATGGTGCATTTACCAAAATGAGAAGCAAAGCAAATGCAAAATGTTCCATATAATCCAAATACCAAAAATTCAACTACCACATTCTAATTCCAAGGGGCTTCACAAATGCATGTCAGAAGCAAAGGACAAACTCATTTGCATAAAGAACATTAGTGTAACCAGTAATAAAATTATATCATTTTAAATATAGGCAGCTTTTTTTTTATATAAAATGTCTGAATAAATTAGGTAAAGTCCATTGGGTGAATGAGATTTAACCCTTTTTTAGATAAATCTGGTTTCATTTAGGTTCGGGTTCCTAATTTTCTAAACCTCTTACATTGAACTTTATTAAAACACATCTAGAGCCAAATGTTTTACAATGACACCCTCTAGGAGGGAATTTGCACTCAGTTTCTTCTCACTTCCTGTTGTGTCACTGAGGACAGGAAGTGAAAGAAAATCCTCACAAAAAAAAAAAATACTAAACTTTGCCTCGCAGAATCCTAATTTGCATGGAACAGCATTTACCTTTTGCATCACTATTTTAATTCCTGTATGTAGCTCATCAATGGCAAGCTTTGTATTTTCCTCATGGCAGGCAAAGCTCTTTGCCTATAGCAGCAACTCTCATATGGTATATTCCCCTATTCCTGGCACTCCTCTTAAAGTCTAAATCCAAAAACAAAAGTTGGATATAATTTAGATTATGAGTTCCTAGATGTGGTGGGTGCATTATTTTTTATGGGCTTTTCTTATTTTTAATTGGTAATACTGCTGATAGCACACTTCCTCTCCCTGGGGGCTATACTCACTCCTTCACTGTTTCTAAGAAAGGAGCAATGGCTGACACCCAGGCCACGACTTCAAACATGTCTCCCTTTGTTGATCTCCATTACATGAGGCTGGGGAGATTAGTTGTATACAGGCAAATAACTTTTTTTGCTTTATTTCAACTCACAAGTGATAAGAACACTGCATTTCAAGTCTTTTTTATACTTTCTTTCTATACTGAAAAATGAAAATGATTGCAGCCAAGGACTGATAAGCTACAATATATTACATTTCTATTCTTGGGATAAGTCATCCTGTAGGACCGATTAATGCCAGCACTCGCACTGAACGCACAGTTGTCGGAGTGTGCTAGAACACAGTGCTGAAGCCCCATTTCCAGTGCATTGTTCTGTTTTCTTTTTTCTTCTTTTTGTTGTTAGAACTTTATTAAAATGTCACAAAAGACATTTCATAAAATTCTATGCACAAACTGCTGCAGTGCAATGGTATGAGCTGACACCATAGGAAGCAGGGGAAATTGCCGTGCCTTTGTGTTTGGACTGCGCTAGGCAATGCTACCAAGTGCATCTCAATGTATATGTTGTGACTGGGCCCTCAAAGAGTCTGTAGACCTTCAGATCCTCTTTTATGTTATAGTAAACAATAAATATCTACATGAATATGAATTTGTAGAAAACACTTGAGAAGACTCTTATTTAATAGTATTTTTAGCAGCTATTCTGCTGTTCATTTTTGCAGGGCTCAGACCAGTAGGTTGTACTAAACTGTCCGAAGGTGGTACTAAACTAAATTGTCCAGCATGGTAATGTATTGATGTGCTCTATGATCCGCTATCAAACATGTTCCTAGAACAGGTGTGGCAGGCTGTCATGTGTACTGCACATATGGCATTGCTGGAAGATTGGTCAAAGCAGTGGAATCTGCAGTTCAATGTTAGTAAATGTAAAATAATGCACCTAGGGAAAAGAAAATCCCTTGAGAGAGTACAACATTGGGGGTACAGTGTTAGCCAGCACTACAAAGGAAAACGTTTTGGGGTACTTATTACAGATGATTACAAAATGAGCAAAGAGTGTTACCAGGCAGTGGGAAAAGCAAATAGAATTCTAGGATGCATTACTAGAGGAGTCACCAGTAGGAGGAAGGAGGTCCTGATTCCACCATGTAGAGCTTTAGTGAGACCTCATTTAGAAGACTGACAAGAGATATAACGGAGTGCAATGGGAGTGCCATCATCCCTATAACAACCCTACAACAAAATTTCTTATATTTGTTGGGAGTATTATAGGCAAGAAACACAAATGAGCTTAGATATTAAAAGATGTAACAACTTTATTGATATAAATGCATAAAAGACGATGACAAGCAGCTACTTAGCACATTATTATAATGTGTACATTTGCACATTTAAGATCTTGACCAATAATAGAATAGAAAAGATGCCTAGGCACTGACGTGTTTCAAGATGGTCCTTAATGATTCTTCCTCAGGGGTGACTATATGTTAGGTTCAAGAATATTCTACAAACTAAACATATCATTGCACATAAATGTCACAGTACAATAAAGATCATGACATTACAGATCACTCATAGCTACTGACCTAGCTGTGCAATACCATTGTGCATAAGTAGCTGCATAGAGAAAGGATGAAAAGGATGGTACCACCTAATGAATACTTAAGTGTATAAATATGTAGCGGGTGGTTGAGGTGCTGACGTCATCACGTTGTACTCAGTGGACGGGTGTTCGCTTGCTGGTTGGCTGTGTTTTATGATCATTTTTATCTTCTTTTCTGTAAGTGTAATCTTTTAAACCCATTAAATCCTTTTGGTACGTTTTACACTGTGAAGCACTTCTTTTTATTTTTTGGGTAACACCTGACCTCTTCCCTTGGTGGTTGATGCTCGAGTCTCCCATACTATTTGGTGCTTAGTCCAAGCCCCTTCCCATTACTATCTGTGGATAACCATCTTCCTTTTGGATAAAGGCCCTGGCTGGGTATTTAGCCACAGGCTCCTTAAAGCTTGCCCTCTGGTAAGCACTCAATTTATGTGGTGGAGGTGCACTGTCATCAAGAGGTGTCATATCACAAGAACCTACATTTATGTGCTATTCGTGGACTGTTCATTTATTGCTATCACTTATGTTGTTTGTGTATATTAGTTCACACACATTCACTGTTTTGGACTATTTTATTTTTAATCTACTTTTTTATAGCTCTGCTACTTTGTATTGTGTATAAATATGTTGCAGCTGCCCCTTTAGGTGTAACTAAAACACTTATAAACTGTCAAACTAGATTAGAAAAAGACAATGCAAAATGCATAGAGGATGAGAAACTGACGCTATCCCTGGTTCTTCCCGATGTTACTTCCGGGTCTGTGGAACGCACTTCGACTCTGGTAGATGCGAGCGGCAGTGCACAGTGAGCTTTTTGGCTCGATGCCTCTCTAAAGGCACTTGTAAAAGTGAGTGTAATACTTCTGATTTTAACCATTTTGTGGAAACAAACTACTACACTATATGCTACTTCTTTCTGTGGGGGCTTATTTTATTCTCTACATGTTCCATATACCTTGGCCATAAGAACGGTGGAAAAACAGTAGAAGAAGACCAGAGGGTGGCTTTCGGATATCCCTGAGGTGGATGAAAAAAGGAAATTTTGGCTGCTGGTCGGCCTTATTACTCTGGTGAGTGCCGTGGTTGTTGGCACGTGGTAGAGCAGAAATTTCTTGGGGTGTGGAAGAATAAAATAGTCACCTATATATTTCTTAGTTTTTTATGGACACGGAGATTGGTAAACGCATGCAGATTTATGGACTTATTGGTTCACTACAGTATTTTTTATGTACAAGTTGTAACACACTGTTGCGCTGTATTTAATTATTTTATTTTAGGTTTTCTTTTTGCCTGTATCATTTATTTACACGCAAGAGCTTGTGGCTATATATATGGAACACTTTCACTACTTCATCATATATGTGCACTAGAATTTTTTTTTTAATCATTTTTTACAGATTGATGTGTATAGGGGAAGCGCCCTTTTTGAATTTAGTTTGACAATAAGTAGCTGCATAGATTAAAATACAGGATAGATATATGCTGTCTCCCTCTTATAGAACTCACAACCGGAGCATTCACAGCAGACTCACTCTTTTAGCTACTGTGGCCATCAAATGGAAGAGAAGGCTGGATTTGTCCAAATCATAGCTGCCAATAAACTATAAAACAATATTAATGTGTGCTTATAATAAAGTACTAGGCCATTGGGGATAAATCAGCTGTGCTTACATCCCTGTCGTCAAAGATGCAAACGCCAAGATACAAGGTGCAACTGCTACGTGAAAGTGTGATAACAGAATGATATCAATTGTATCAATGACCAAGGCCATTCATTCCACGTCAGGTCTATAATGATGAATAAATAATGAAATACTAAAATAATAATAAAATATTGTGGCCCAGCTAGATAAATTAGCAATGAGGTATCTTTAAGAGCAAACAGTACTTACATGCCCAATATGGCAGCAGGTATTACTTGATCTGACAGTGTGAGCGAGGTGTGCCCAGCCAATATCTTGTGGCCGTACTCTCTACCCCTGATTGGCTGGATTTATATCCATATGCTGCCTATTTAATACTTGGGTGCTAGTCCTATCTCACTGCTGTACACACGCTGTCTACTTCAGTGATTTCCAGCTTCCAATGACATTGGCCAGGTATGGTATATTATACATAGTTACATTGTACAAGCTGGACCAATGTAACTATGTAGAACATTCTGATGCCTGAAATTCTTCTTGAACAGCAGCAGGAGGGGATGTGTATGCATCTGCCTTCAATTGAAGAGCTTGTTGTCAGTGAGAAGCCTTTCTGGATGGAAAATATTTTTTATTATCAATCTATGTAATTAACAAACCAGAACTATTTCCAGTTCATAAATACATATATGACCAAATGTGACTTGCCTCCAGTCCTCTTTTAATACACAGAATATTTCCTTTACTTTTCAAAAAAAATTTTTTACATTCACGTTCTCCTTTTACCCAATCATAATAGTTTCTGTTGGATGTAAGCAGGCAAAGCTGATCACATAATCCATTTGTCACCTATTTTCACAGCATAATTATGAATTCTCCATGACAAAGGAAAACAGACCACAGAAAACCACCATTGTAAGCCAATATGAATTCCACCTGTTTGTAATGGAAACACACTTTGCGACATGGCCAAAGCAGATTTTAATATCATTACAACACCGGATCAGATGTGTTGTTGAATGGCGCGTTATTTCCTGTATGTAAAAAGCATGCTGCTCCCTCGTGTTGTGAACTGATAATACAAAGCTAAACAAGGTCACCTCAAAGGTAGAATCAGATACAGTGAAAATTGCCTATAAGAGTTTACAATCTATGGGGAATAAAGTCTGCACTTTAATTTGTCTTTTCCCCAAACCAAGTCACTCTTATGCATTAAACTTTATGAATGCATTCCTCATCTAAATGTGTGTGATCCATAAACTGACAATCTTTATTTATCCTGATGCAAATTTTGGGTTCTCTATTATTTCAAATTTCATAGTATTATCCAAGACACTGAAAAGATTACTTTTTGCATTAAAAGGCACCAATGAATATGTTCTTCATTCATTTATTTGGGTATAAAGAAGCAGAAGTAACACCAAGCCACCTATATTTAATCACCACGTAGCTGCTACACTTAAAGTGGATGTAAACCCTCACATATACCCAGTGAAGTGAACAGCCTCAGATGCTACACAGAGATGAAACAAATCTCCCTACATGTATATCTGCTGTCTTCAGCTTTATATAGTCTTTAGAAAGTTCAGATCGTGTTAGAAGATTTTCACTTCCTGGTTAGCGCTGGCTGCAGTGAAGCCTGGGCATACAGCCAAGACAGCTGATTGGAGGAAAGGCACACACCCCTTCTCCTCATAGGTAGAGACTTTCAGCTCTGTCCCTTGAATAGTTCAGGGCTCTGCTAATCTTTTTATAGCATCCTTCCCAACACAAAACTCTGGCTGCTTTTATCATATGTGATGGAGAACTTGTCAGGAGTTATCAGGCTGATAACAGAAAAACGGAGCAGGAGACAGCTACGGGACATAGTGCTTTGTAGAGAGATAAGAAAACACTACAGATATATGTGCCCAGCTCAAATTTCATAAATTGGGTTTACATCCACATTAAAGCTGAACTCCAGGCAAACAGCTAAATACAAAAAAGAAAAACATAAGGGAATACAAAGGATTTGTATTTCTGTTCATCTCTAAGAATTCTAAAGCTCTGTCACACAGCACGGCCCTATACAGAGCCTTGCAAAAGTATTCACCCCCCTTGGCATTTTTCGTATTTTGTTGCCTCACAACCTGGAATTAACATGGATTGTTTGAGGATTTGCATCATTTAATTTACAGAACAAGGCCACAACTTTGAAGATTTTTTTTTATTGTGAAGCAAACAACAAATAGGATAAAAAAAAAACAGAAAAAGTCAATGTGCATAACTATTCACCCTCCTAAAGTCAATACTTTGTAGAGACACCTTTTGCGGCTATCACAGCTCCAAGTCACTTTGGATAAGTCTCTATGAGCTTGCCACATCTTACCACTGGGATGTTTGGCCATTCCTCCTTGCAAAACTGCTCCAGCTCCTTCAAGTTGCATGGTTTGCACTTGTGAACAGCAATCTTTAAGTCTGACCACAGATTTTATATTGGATTGAGGTCTGGGCTTTGACTAGGCCATTCCAACACATTTACATGTTTCCCCTTAAACCACTCAAGTGTTGCTTTAGCAGTGTGTTTGGGGTCATTGTCCTGCTGGAAGGCGAACCTCCATCCTAGCCTCAAATCACACACAGAGTGGTACAGGTTTTGCTCAAGAATATCCCTGTATTTAGCACCATTCATTTTTTCCTCAACCCTGATCAGTTTCCCAGTCCCAAAGTGGTACAGGTTTTGCTCAAGAATATCCCTGTATTTAGCACCATCCATCTTTTACTCATCCCTGATCAGTTTCCCAGTCCCGACTGCTGAAAAACATCCCCACAGCATGATGCTGCCACCACCATGTTTCACTGTGGGGATGGTGTTCTTTGGGAGATGTGATGTGCTGGGTTTGTGTCAGACATAGCGTTTTCTTTGATGGCCAAAAAGTTTAATTTTAGTCTCATCAGACCAGAGCACTTTCCTCAATACATTTTGGGAGACTCCCACATGCCTTTTCACAAACTTAAAACATGCCATTTTGTTTTTTGCTGAAAGTAATGGCTTTCTTCTGGCCACTCTGCCATAAAGCCCAACTCTATGGAGCGTACGGCTTATTGTCGTCCTATGTACAGATACTCCAGTCTCTGCTGTGGAACTCTGCAGCTCCTCCAGGATTACCTTAGGTCTCTGTGCTGCCTCTCTGATTAATGCCCTCCTTGCCCGGTCCGGAGTTTTGGTGTGCGGCCATCTCTTGGCAGGTTTGCTGTTGTGCCATGTTCTTTCCATTTGGTTATGATAGATTTGATGGTGCTCCTAGGGATCATTAAAGATTTGAATATTTTTTTATAACCTAACCCTGACTTGTACTTCTCAACAACCTTGTCCCTTACTTGTTTGGAGAGTTCCTTGGTCTTCATGGCAGTGTTTGGTTAGTGGTGCCTCTTGCTTACAGCCTCTGGGGCCTTTCAAAAAGGTGTGTATATGTAATGACAGATCATGTGACACTTAGATTGCACACAGGTGGACATCATTTCACTAATTATGTGACTTCTGAAGGTAATTGGTTGCACCAGGGCTTTTTATGGGCTTCATAACAAAGGGGGTGAATACATACGCACATGCCAATTATCAGTTTTTTATTTCTGAAAAATAGTTTTATGTATATATTTTTCTAATTATACTTCACCAACATAGACTATTGTGTTCTGATCCATCACATATAATTCAGATTAAAAAACATTGAACCAAAGGCTGTAATGTAATAAAATAGGTAAAAAACCAAGGGGGTGAATACTTTTGCAAGGCACTGTATGTCAGGAGAAGGGACCTGATATTTTTTCTAATGCAGTTTCACCTTCACTTTCACTTACAGGCCACTCCCTACCTCTACTGTCTGATTGGACAAGGAAAGAAGTAGAAGCACACTAGTGAACTCATCTGTATATCACTCTGCTTCTTTCTTACATTAGCATGCTCTATCACTGCAGTCAGCCTAATTCTCTCCTTTTCCTCTCCCTCTCTAAGCTCATCTGCACGGTAGACTGTGAGAGACTGACACCAAGTCAAATTCAGATACTCAGGGCTGAAACAAGGGGTGGGCAGGAGGGGTGGCTGCCCTGGGCACTGTGGCATCATGTGAGGTGGGGGGGGGAGGGGATTTGTGTTGGAAGGGGGAATTTGGTGGAGCGGCAGGGAGTATTATTCTAGTTGGGAAAATTAGGGGGGGGAGTGCTAAGAGTGATTTAGGGGGGTCTGTGTTAGGAAGGGTAATGGGGGGAGACGATTTGTGCTGGGGGGATTTTGGGAATAGAGGAGTTGTGCTAGGAAGGGGGTTTTTCAGCAGATTTGTACTGGTAGGAGGGGGGATTTATTTTGCTGACACACAATGCTCATACATCTTGGGGGCACAGTTTGGCATGTTCGCCCTGGGCACTAGATGACCTTGTCCCGGCACTGCTTATACTGCTTGCATAAAAAATACATCTAATGATGTCTTAATTATTACAGAACTGTATTAGTTTGTGCTTTTATATCTGTCTGGGGTTCAGCTTTCAGGAGATCCTGTCACTTTAGCCATTCAGGGCAAAGGGGCGATGTTAATGAAAAGCCGACCTCTGACCAGTTTACTCACCTCTCCAGCTTCCCCCTTCATTCCTTCCTCTATTAAAGCCACAAACAAAATATCATGTGTTAGATGAAAGGGAGCAGCGATGTCACCCCCTCTGTCATGTGATTATATGTCAGTCCAAAGCCCCGCATTAAAGGGGGAAGTCACACAATCACCCATACTTGTAAGCATTAGTTATTTTGCAGTGGTGACCATAGAAAAGGGAGCAAGAGGGGGTTGAGGGTGGGGGTGCAGGGGACAAACACTGTAACTTTGTCCACAATGGGCAAGGTGACAGTGTTTGTATAAAGTTAGTTAAAGTGTCGATAAACCCACATGATAAAAAACTATCAACAAATGTTGCATTACATGCTGTTCATACTCACTCAGTCACTATGAGATTCTTTTTCTGTATTCTGTAAAAAAAACTGGTGGATCATGATGTTCTCTATCTCCACATTCTGTTCTTGTCCCCAATTCAGCTAGGGTTTTGCAGAGCAGTTTTGGCAGCTCTGCACGTGCTCAGTTTTCAGTGAGTTTCTATGCTGATCATTTCCTCCCTATCACATCTGAGCAACCCATGTGACTATAGTCACACATGTGGGCGCATACACTCTGGTAAATGACATCTCACTCCTTCCCTCTTCCTCTATGCCCACTAACCAGTTAAGCACAATGGGGGAGGTATATTACATGTAGATTGATGGAGGCTTCAACTCCCTGTTATTATAAGACACAGGCTGGAGGGGTGTGACACAGCCTGTGACTGGCAGAAATCCGTCCACACCATGTTATTGCCAAAAATAATAAAAAATGTATGTATTTTATATATTTTTACTCTGTATTCCAAAGACTGTTTTTTTTTTTCTTTTTTTTTAGCTAGAAGCTATGTTCTTTGCTATGCTTATGTTTCCCTGCAGACAGGCTAGGAAAGATCTGGGTCATGTGACAGCTGTATATCGATTAGGAAAAAGGTACTTAGATGTTTTTTTAATAAAATAATTACAGTGTCATCATCCATATACAGAAATAGAAGGGGCAATGTAAATGAAACAGTGTGTGTTTAGTATCACTTTAGAGTGGTTGTAAAGTCAGAAGGTTTTTTATGCATTTTTGGATAAAAAAGTTTCTGTGTGCAGCAGCCCCCCTCACCCCCCCAGTACTTACCTGAGCCCATCTCGATGCAGCGATGTCTCTGCGGCCTGGGACTCTTCCTCCTGATTGGCTAAGACAGCAGCGCAGTGCCATTGGCTCCTGCTGCTGTCAATCAAAATCAGTGAGCCAATGATAAGAGAGAGGGGGCAGGGCCAAATTGCGGCTCCGAGTCTGACAGAACACACAGAGCAGCGACTCGGGTGCCCCCATACCAAGCTGCTGGCTGTGGGGGCACTCGGCAGGAGGGAGAGGCCAGGAGAGCCAACGAGGGACCCCAGAAAAGGAGGATCTAAGCTGCTCTGTGCAAAAACACTGCACAGAACAAGCAGGTAAGTATAACATGTTTGTTATTTTTAAATGATAAAAACTTAGACTTTAGTATTTCTTAAGTCAACAATGAAATTAAATCTCTGCAATAGGGACACGCAAAACAAAATTGAATTGCTCGAGGCTTTGGATTTCATCTAGGCTTTGAGTAATCAACCAGTTAACCCTACTCTTTTTTTCTGTAGTCTTGATGATCTAGTAAGGCATTTTGCACTAAGTGGAAAAGAGCCTAACTTTAAATATTCCTAAAAATGTTCCTTCCCCCTTCCTTCTACCTATCCATCCTAACGTGTATAAAATAAAAATATGTATACTTACTTATTTTGAATCCGCTCTGGTCTGTTCACGTAATCCCACAGCTCCAGCTCCACTGTGATAGTGAGCAGCTGCTGCAGGGGAGAGGAAGGAGCGCCAGCAACAGCTGAGTTATGGGAGCATATTGTTGATATCACAGCTCCCGGAAGTACCAGCTGTTGTTAAGCACTCCCTAAAGCCTGGTACACACTATTCATTTTTTTTTCGTTCAACCCGACCGGCTATCGATTAGGTGTTCTGGCAGGGGGGCCATCCCCATGTCAGAACATGTCAGAACACAGCTCAGCAGGAGTGATCCTTCTACTAATGTCAGATCGTTAGTACAATGGTTCTGACAGGAGCTCACAGTCTTTTTGTTCAACCCGCTGGGTTGAATGGGAAAAAAAGCTCATAGTGTGTACCAGGTTTTAGTGTTATTTGAAAGCTACATATTGATATCAATGGAACCAGGGAACACATGAAATCTGTAGACTTAGAACAGAGAGTTTTAAAATGCAAGCATATCTGCTACCCTAGAGATGCAGCAAACAGTGTTGTCAGAACCAAATTCTATTTTTCATTATTGATGGGATTGTACCATTAATCCAATCTATATGCTGGCCAATTAGAAAGATACAAAAATTGCAACATTTGATAAAATATCTGGCAACTGAAAGATGATAGCAACATTCTAGGTAAAACATAATTTGCAAAGATGGATAGAAGCAGGTATCATTATATTCATATACCATTTGGGGTACATGGCAATTACAATCTAAATGATATCCTCAACACCTAAAAGTACAAATGGTGTTGTTCATTCACGATCAGTTCCACTAAGATTTTTCCCAGAATTTTTTCAAAATTTTTACCAAGGTTTTAGTAAAATCTGAATGTGCACAGATGTCCTAAAAAAGTAAGTTAATTGCAACAAAAAACTCACCATTTTTTTATTCAAGTACACAATGGAATGTGTAATTTACAAAAATATCAGTTTTGATGATGTTACTTTTCTGAACCAATACAGAAAAATGTTGTTGTTTTGTTGTTGTTTCAGTTTCCCAGTGCAAGTTAAACAGAATGTATAGGTATATTATTTCTTTAATAATATAATATGGTTATGACAAAAAATGTATATATATATATATATATATATATATATATATATATATATATATATATATATATATACACAAAATATATATTATATCTACAGTATATATACTGTATATAGGGCATATGATGTTTCAATCAGGGAGAAAAAGTCTGAAGGCAAACAGATCTGTCTTTAAAAAATCCATAACGCTATTTGAGAGTAATGTCATGCATGTGCTCTGTATTTAACATTTATGTGTAAAACAATTTAAAATAAATTTAAAAAAATGTGAAAACACCAGTTTAAAAATGTACAAACTTAAAAAAATGATATTTGATTAGACCACAAGCCAATATAGCGTCCTTTTAAACCTAAATGCAATCAAAACTCTTAAATATTTTAGATAGACACGGAAAAAGTACCTTCTTTCGTCAAGTTCCTATTGCTGTCCATGTCACAATTAAAGAAATTTAACCTCACTTCCTGCCACTGAAGACATTTCCTGCCATGTCCTGCTTTAGGCTGGGTTCACACCGCAGTACGAAGGGGCTCACAGCAGAGGCCTGGTGCATCCCTGTTCGTCGTTTTAGTCCAAATTTTTGGCTGAATTCGGACCTGAAATAGACCAGAAGACGCAGAGGTCTCCTGTTCGTAGAGAGCCGGTCACAATCTCCTGACATGCGAATTGGAAACCCGCATCCAGTTCAGATCAGTGTGAACCCAGCCTTAGGTGGAAGGTCTGACCCTTCCTCACTCTATTAAAATATAAAGAAAAGTTTGGGCTCATGTGGGGGTTTAACTGATACAATTTCTGATTGTTTTTCATATTTATTTTGCTTTTCTCTTTTTAAAAAAAATCACATTAGCTCATCCTTAGTGTTGATAGGGATCTAATGGACATCACAGGCGATGAAAGCTGCATTTAGAAAGTGCCAATTAGCTATGGTTTCACAGGCAAACACATGCTTAGAGGTTAAAATATGTCATTTCTGGTTAGGCCACACAAAACCCAAGGTCAGCAAACAGCATTCATATTAATTATTGCCTCTGGAAAGATTTTGGGACTACGAGGCAAAGGCACACAGCAAGAGGAATTTGCTGGCAGACCCTAAAGTATGGTTCACAAGCCGACTGCTGGCTCCCATGTTGATAATCCTATTTCCAGCTTTTCAACAATGCCATTAAACCCAATAATAACAGCTGCAGGAACAGCTTTTCTCTACTGCTTTTACACAATGGTAACCATTTTTATATTCCTAAAAAAAAAAAGAACCTTCAAAAAACACATCAAAAAGCTACCTTTTTATGTCTTACAACTTGAGGGTTAAAACACACAACTGTCCATTTTGGATTTACTTGGCCAGACTTGAATGAATTTGGCAGGGCTGAATTTACACACTGTGAAATCTCATCATTTTCCAATTAGTGCATCTCTTATATTAGGCTTCCCAGTGGAATGAAAATGTGCTTTATGTGGACAAAACGTGCAATATATATTCTATAGCTGAGAAATCCTATAGATGTATTCTATGTAACATAATTACGTTTATAATGTTTACCTTTCATTCTTGCTAAATTTTTAACCAGTTACTCATTTCAATCTGTGGGATGGATTTTTTTTTGTTCTATTGCTACAGATTTGTCATAATTTTCAATTTCAGCTTTCTTAGCAAATAAATGTTTTGAGCTTAATTTGCTCAATCAAGCAGCTTATTTGCAGAGGTAAAGGCAACATGGATTGTACCAATGTAAAAAAAGGGGAAAGAAAATGTTGCCACAAACCCAACATTTTAACTGGCCACACAATGTCCTTGAATTTCATTTAAAAGTAGACCCATCATTAAATTTACTCTTTACATGAATTATTAGGGTCTATGGCAGAATTCTCAAAAAGTGTTTTTCTTGCCATTACTTAAAAAATCGCGTGACTTAGGAACTAGGCAAATGATCATATGGTCTCTAGCTACCAGAGCATTGCTGGAGTTTTACATCATTAGAGACTGTAAAGAGTCTATTGTTTTTATTGAGGAAGACCCCTTCTGGCAAATTAACAGTGGGATAAGATGATTAGCAATACACTTCGAGTTCAGGCTGAATATGTATATACCCAAACGCAACTTGTTCACAGTTTGGCAAATGGGCAAACAAACTAAAATTTCACCAGTTCGTCTGAACCCCCAGCTGATGTTTTTTTTTTTTAACAGACTACCACCACAAAATGACAGATCCCTGGCCAGCTGGTGTTTGTAAACAGACGGGCCATGAAATTATGGATGGTGTCATTGTCCAAGTATGGTCATGACCATGTTTAGTCACTGTCGTCACCCAGAAACCCTGGCTGTTTGTTTTCGTACAAAAGCTGGATGTGGATGTGTCATTTGTGATGGAAATAGTGACTGGTTAACATCATCAGGCATTGCAGATCATTTTTTCAGTGGGTAAACATCTTTTGGTGGTAGCTCGTCATGATTAACGCTGCCCCACACCAATACCATTTAAGAAAAATAAATGAATGGGGTGGGGGACTCATAAAAATTAATAAAATACCCTAGATTCCCAGGAAAGGGGTGCAGCATGACTTCAACATTGGAAGGGTACCTTACAAGGGGGTTGCAAAGCCCCCCCCACAAAGCATATTCTCCCCAATTATCAAAGGACAAGGGTTCCATTCCCACATCCTGTCCCCCAAATGAAATGTGAAGGTCTGAAGAGTGATGTGAAAAAGTAAAAAAAAAAAACACGCACATGGTCTTTGTTAAAAAAAAGTAAACAAGGCCCTCCAATGTAGATCCAACATCAATCATGTTGTCCTGCAATTTAGATCTATGTCAATCACGATGAGCCCCTGACATAACAACCTGCCATGTCCAATGATGTTTACTATAGTTGGGCGGACAGTTCGAGCCAAGCAAAAGTTCAGCCTGAACATTGCCTGTTTGGCAAACACACAAATTTGCAGGGGGCTCGGCGGGATGTTGAGCGCTGAGCGCCCCACAATGCACTGCGCATTGCACAGTGCGTTCTAAGCACCGATTGGGCAAAGCTTTGCCCAATCAGTGCACAGTGAATAGCTGGTTGTTAACAACAGATAAATCATCAGCTGTCAATAGGCTTCACCGCTGACAGCTGAATGAAAGAAAAAAAAACATTGCCGGCAATAGGAAAATGTTAAAAAAATAAAAAATAAATACACGGCGTGGGGTTCATGCTAGTCCCACTGCAAATAGCAGATGCCTGGCTGGTGTCTGTATGTAAACAAACAGGCTGGGAATTCTGCGAGGCATTATTGACCATGTTGGTCTATGACATCACCAATAGAAAGTCAATTGTTTTAATGAGGGAGACTCCATTCTGTAAACTAGCAATGAGATAAGATTATTAGTAGGAATAAGATTTTGGTTTGGGTTGAACATGCATGATCCTGTCGTGTGACAATCGTGGTCGAATTGGATCGCATTTGAGGTGCCATTGAAGAATAATGGCACCAGAACACGCGTTGCGCATTTTGCAGCGATTGCCACGAGATTTGAAATTGCGGGCAGAATCAAGGCGATTTTGCCCAGTAATTCCAAATTGCAAAGTGTGATTGGAGTCTAAGGGTAAGAAAGTCAAATGAGTAAAAGGAAAATTACCAAGTTCTGTCAGGTTTTTACAATGTTCAATTTCTATTTCTTGTATCAAGATCTTCTGAGAAGGTTTCATTCATTTCTAAATATAATACAAAGTGTTACTTCCGTGTTTCCATGATACAACATTTTCTGGGTTTCAAGATACATCCTAGTAATTCAATTATCAAATTAGTCATTGCTGTAATGTATTTCCTACCAGTTTTCAGTTTGAACTGTTTGTTTTTACTTAGTGATCTTTACAACACAGTGACAGGCTCAATGACAAGGCATTGAAGGACATTCAGTTGACACTTAAATGTGACCAGAGTGTTAATAGACCTATTAACATCTTCAAGGTGAAAAGCAGTTCAGTGAATTTCATTTATGGGTTTTACAGTACATGCATTTCTTGTGTTTGATGACAACATTTACCTGTTTTTTTACTATATTTATAAAGATTTTTTTTTTTTCAATTTCAGGCCTTGAAGAAGACTGCCAGTACCTGATTATGATACTAAATTCTTTACCATTTTCATGTGTCTTGTTTATCAGACAATACCTTGGTACCAAGCAAGCTCTGAGTAACTGAATGAATAGAATAAATATAATTTATTGTTACATTTTAGTAGTTTTGTTCTTTTTAGGTTGATATACCAACCAATTTATTGTAAAATTACAGAGCTCATAGCAACCAAATATCATTTTAGGTAGTATTATTAGTTCAGAGAGTGTTTTTAAAATCAAATTACAAGTACTTTTTTTATTTTTATCTACATACACTATATTACTAAAAGTATTGGAACGCTTGCCTTTACACGCACATAAACTTTAATGGCACCCCAGTCTCATTCCGTAGGGTTCAATATTAAGTTGGCCCACCCTTTGCAGCTATAAAAGCTTCAACTCTTCTGAGAAGGCTGTCCAGAAGGTTTAGGAGTGTGTCAATGAGAATGTTTGACCGTTCTTCCAGAAGTGCATTTGTGAGGTCGGCACGGATGTGGACGAAAAGGTCTGGCTCGCAGTCTCTGCTCTAATTTATCCCAAAGGTGTTCTATCAGGTGCAGGTCAGTCAAGTTCCTCCACCCCAAATGCGCTCATCCATGTCTTTATGGACCTTGCTTTGTGAACTGGTGCGCAGTCATGTTGGAACAGGAAGGGGCCATCACCAAACTGTTCCCACAAGGTTGGGAGCATGAAATTGTCCAAAATGTCTTGGTATGCTGACGAGTTCCCTTCACTGAAACTAAGGGGCCAAGCCCAACCCCTGAAAAAGAACCCCACACCATAATCCCCCCTCCACCAAATGATTTGGTACATTGAACATAGTGCGCTTCTGTTCAGAGATAAATCCTCAATTGTAGAGTAATGTCATCCAAGGAGATGTAGGGGGTGCCATACTGACACCGGGGAAGCTCTTCTAAGAGTAGAAACAACTCCAACTGGCAGGATAAGAAGAGGAGAAGGCATCTCTAAGTGCAGTATTAAAAATGTTTATTGACAACTAAAGTGAATTGTACTTACAGGATCACAGTGTAAAATGGGCATGTCTGATCATTACATAGGGTTCTGTTCCTGTCCCTGTGGCTTCATCTCCTTTAGCCAACCAGCAGTGAGAGAGGGGGTGGATGTGGTGAGCCGATCCAAGGAGGTTCTATCCACAGAAAAAATTCCACCTAAACAGACTCTCCCAGGTGGAAGATAGGAGGAGGAGAGCATCCAAAATTAAAAAGGGGGGGAGCACAGGGGACCTCCACAAAACCAACTGAGGAAGTGGAGAGCGGCAAGGCATTAGTGTCATCAGATTTAGCTGTGCATAGATACATCTCCCCAGGGTTCGACTTTGAATAGGGTCAATACCTATAATAGAACATAGGTATAAAATAACATATGTGGTGCTAAAAAAGAAAGCCTAAAATTTTCATCACAGATTGCATTATAGTAGTAAGCTACACAGTTTGGAGGGTTCTTTAAGTAATTGACAACACAAAGTAACACCACTCTGAACTACGATATCAGGATAGCAGATAATTGGTAACTTCGGCACACCCAAAATCCAGGTGCTCTGAGGCTCAGGATGTCCTTCTTACATCCAAACAGGCAAACTTGAAGATAACTGAAGAAAAGCCGGCACTCTGGATATATCATCTGTGGTCTTTATTGTATCATGGCAAGTATAAAAAAGACAAGCATACATGTTTCAGAACAAGTCTTGTTCACAGCTCTCTGAGAGCTTGTTATGATACAATAAAGACCACAGATGATATATCCAAAGAGACGGCTTTTCTTCAGTTATATTCAAGTTCTTTAAGGTATTCATGGGAATTATCCTTAAAGAAGAACTAAAACATAAGACAACAACCTTGGGGGGATTTGTGTGCATCCACAATCCACATCTGCAACTCCTAGAAAATCCAAAAACCTTACCCACATTCTCTCAAATGCATGTATACTTAAAGCAACTTCATTCCTTTTCCACAAACAATTTTACTGGGAATTAGTCATTAGATCCAAGCCCTGTCCATTTCGGGTCCATCTATGGAAGATAATGAGTAACAAAAGAAAAAAGAACTCACACCTACAGTATGGAGTTGATTTACTAGAGTGCAAAATCTGGTGCTGCTGTGCATGGTAGCTATTTGTCTTGTTCAATTAAGCTTTGAAAAAAAAACAACTTGAAGCTGATTGCTTTCTATGAAGAGCTGCACCCGATCTTGCACTCTCCACTCCCCCCCCCCATAACCCACACCTGCCCCCCGCATTCCACTCCGGAGGAACCAACCAACATTCTCAGTCCAAGATATTTCCTATCCCATTTTTACAACATCTTATGCATTACCAGGGGTGCCGTTAACTTAACATTGACACCCGTTGCTGATGTGAAAAGCACATAGAGAACGTAGGTTTCCCACACCGCAATCCAGTGTGAACTGGCACTAAGTAAATAAAAAGATAAGCAAAATGATTTACCCCACATTTAACACTAGTTATCTGCAAACTTTAGTGTGGTTCCTCCTAAAAGTTTGGGGCAGAGTTAGAAAAGTTAGAAAGATGTTTGTCTTAATCATGTTACCATGTGCAATGAAGAATCTCAAATCCAATAATTTTCTCAAAAGAACTTTTTTTTATTGCTAATATTATAGTTGAAACGGCTTAGAGTGACCAGGCCCCCCCAAACCCTCATAGGTTCTAGAGGCAGGAGAACTGATGGGGGTGGTGAGGGTACCGGTATCCAAGAAGGTAACAAGCAGGGAAAAATGCCCAGTCTCTAGGGCAGGAAATTAGCTTGATTATAGAGATAACTGGGAATTTGATCTATTGCCCTGCATGAGGGCTTAGGAATAAGTATCTGGAATGAAGATTGAGCAGTACGGTAAATGTTACTCTATTTAAAGATTAGATTTTTGTCTAGTGTTGGGCTTTAATGGCCTAAGAATTCATGATAGAGTGATTAAATGCCCTTATCTGTTAATACCATCATACCTTAATTGTTTTTTTTAGATGTGAATATATGGCTTTTAATTATAAATATTCACGGGGGCAGCTATATTGGCATGTTAGCTATGCATGCTGTGCTTCCTGCCTAGTAATGCTGCATGGTAATTATGCTGTGTTGCTAATCTTATCTCTGTGCAAATATATGGATCAGCATAGACCCTTATTTATTTATTGCATTTAATACAACTCCTAGATCATCTTTTCTCTACCAAGGTTCTAGGGAAGTATCATTCAGAGGTTGCTAGGGTTACTTGAGCAGTGAACAGTGATGGATTGATCTCCCACCTAATGGTACCTGCATAGCTCGAAGACTGAATCACTAGGCAGAGCTTACTCTCATTCTAGGCTGACACCTCTCCCATTGACCACCATTCTAATGCCCCGTACACACGGTCGGACATTGATCGGACATTCCGACAACAAAATCCTAGGATTTTTTCCGGCGGATGTTGGCTCAAACTTGTCTTGCATACACATGGTCACACAAAGTTGTCGGAAAATCCTATCGTTCTGAAAGCGGTGACGTAAAACACGTACGTCGGGACTATAAATGGGGCAGTAGCCAATAGCTTTCATCTCTTTATTTATTCTGAGCATGCGTGGCACTTTGTGCGTCGGATTTGTGTACACACGATCGGAAATTCCGACAACGGATTTTGTTGTCGGAAAATTTTATAGCCTGCTCTCAAACTTTGTCTGTCGGAAAATCCGATGGAAAATGTGTGATGGAGCCCACACACGGTCAGAATTTCCCACAACAAGGTCCTATCACACATTTTCCGTTGGAAAATCCGACCATGTGTATGGGGCATAAGAGAACACCTCTCCCACTGACCTTCACTCTATGGGGACACCTGTCCTACTGACCTCTAATCTAAGGGGACATCTCTTTCACCAATGGAGTGGGACTCTTATTCCAGTGACTACAAATGTAAGAGACCTCTTCTATATTGACCAACAATATAGTGGGCCCCTTTTTGGCAGTTATGTTTATCAGCTTTACTGCTCAGAATAGTTTTGTCATATACTGTAGATCAAGTTTGGTAAAAATAATATTATAGCTACAGCTTACTGATCACGTTAATGTACCATAAACTGCAGATATAATAATTTTAGTAGCAATTCCTTGAGACCTGAAAATTATTTGAAAGATCCCCCTGTGGTATAAGGTTTGAGAAAGACTAATCTAGACAGTTCATCTTCTATCTCATTTTATTTCAGCAGTGTCTTTTTTTTTAAGAAGGATGTTGATTGGCTGACATACCTTGACATACTAATAGGGACAATCTAAAATGGTTATATGAAATGCAGAACAGGTCCCATTAAAAATCTGAAATTTGTGTTCAGGTAGACTTTACAACAATATCCCACAATGTGTAGTTCCTGAAAATTTGCCATTCGTTCTCATTAGCATCTCAGCTATTCAAGGATGCTGGGGCCGGTCATAACTGTGTACTCCCATCCCATCCCACTATTATCTGAATATGACATGCATGTGAAGCAGCAGCAGTATAACCATTGATTTTTAAATAGAGCCTCCACTGAACAACAGGGGGATACACAACCTAATACACTGGCATCTTGGTCTGTTCATAAATCAACTTCACAGCTTGTGGCAGAGCAATGGCGGATGTTTCAGCGTGGAAATGAAACGTCAGGGACATGTTACTTAAAAATGCATCAGCCACTGACACAAGACAGCAGAGTCCTCTTTTGATCAAACTGAGCTCTTGAATGATTTAATTTGTAGATTTGACAGTAAGTATTGAATTGAACAGGGAAGACAAATAGACAAGGAGAGACCAAGGGGACATGAGATGATGGCTGAATAGAATATGTAATGATGGAAGAGGTGAAGGGATATTGTAAACTAAATTATTTTGGAACAACAACCAGCTTGACTTCATCTAATTATTTATTAGAGTGTGTCACCGGGAAGGCTTTATGACAACGAACAGAAATCTATATGCTAAAGTTGTTACGTTGTGAAATAGTGTTAACAGGCGATCCTAGATTAATTCATCGTCTGTGGTTTTAGATGGTTAAAGGAAGAACATTTGACACTTATAAGGTAACAACATACAGTATACATAGCAAGGGCGTCCCTGCAATATTAAGAATTTGATAAAGTCTAACACAGTAGCAGAGATAATAAGATATAACATTTGAAGATTTGGACATGTGCCAGTCTACAAACCATAAGGCAGAGAGGGTAAACTGTAGGACAGTAGGAAAAAAATATTCAATGTAAACATTAGATATATGCTGTATATACACCTGAAAAATAAAGAAAAAAAGAGGTTTGGGTTATGCTAATGACAATTTTTTTTTTTACCAATTTGGTATACTCTATGACAGCCTTTTCAGCTAGGGTTCCTCAAGAGGTTGCTAGGGGTTCCTTGAGCAATTACCAAATTTCTGCCTTTCAGATACGTAACCACTGAAAACAATAATCTTTGAAGCTATTTGTAAGCATTCTTCACAATGACCATCATGCTAATGTACCCTGAGCTGTAGATATAGTAATTATTAGCAGAGGTTCCCTGAGACCGGAATATTATTTCAAGAGTTTCTCCATGTTAAAAAGGGTTAAGAAAGGCTGGTCTAGGAAGTACTCTCGGGCTTTACAGAAGAAGCAATGTTTGCAGCATTATGTTACTTTTATTTTCAATATTTATGATATATGCGTGCATTTTGTATCATTTTAAATCCAAGACACACAAGATGCAGAATCCAGTTCATGCTCTGGTTGCTCAATGTATAATTTACTTGTCAGAGCTCTGCCAGGCTGCATGGAGATTAAACAGCTTCCCGTCCATAGGCAGTATACTGTATACACAGCCTCAAGAGCAAATGGTTATACCAGGATCATGGCTGCAGCTGCAATGGGCTTTCATGTAGAAGAAATCAAGTGGCTCTACATCCTCCTGATCACTTTTGCAGTCTCCTCTCCTGATGTTATTCCTGGGCTATCCTGTTCCACTGAGGACCCAGGGACCACTGTAAATGGTCAAGCTGGCTGCTCACAGAAGAGAAGGAGAAACATCCATTCCCACATTTCCTCTGTGACGAAAAGCTGGAAGCGGATGTGAGAAGGATTTAGTCACTTCTGGTTTCAGTGCTATGTTTCCCTGGTCCGTACAGCCAGAGAAGCGGCCCATCAAACTTGTCTCTAATTGGCTGCCTTGGAGGTCAGAGGAGGGATCAGGGGTCTAATAGAATGATCTTATAACTCCTGATGTTATTACTTTGACTTGGTCATTGCCCACTTCCAGACCTTCTAAAGGTTCCCTTCCGTTATTAATTGTTACAGATATGGAACTCATGTGTGTCGAAAGGTTTACTTTCCCCTAGTCCCAGCCTCCTAAAGCCATGCCTCTGATTGGCAGTTCTGCCTTTCCTCTGACATTATCCTAAAACCGTTTTCTATCCTGGACAAAAGGGGATAAACCTCTTCTCTGACAGACCTTGACACAAGGGATATTATCACCTCCTCTTTTTCTGGTATGAATTTTCTAAAGCCTGGTTGAAATATTCTCAACTGCAATATTTCCTGAGCTCTATGCCTTTGCTTGACTCTATCAATAGGCCATACACAGACCTTGAGTCTTTACTATTCCAAAACACCAGATTAGAACATTGCTGCTGAAAGAATCTGAAAAAATCTTACCATCAGCCACCACACTTTTTTCCTAAATGGTAAGATGAACTTGCAGTATCCCATGATGACATGGACTGGGAAGGGATATTAACTTTTACTTGTAAGTTCTCCTTATCTTCTAGAGTACCCTTTCTCAATCTTTTCAACATAAAGGAATCCTCGAAATAACTTTATGTTCTCAGGGAAAATTACTGTATCTACAATGCACCATACATTTGTGTGATAGTCAGTGGAAGAACACTCCTTACACTTGTGGTCTCTGGTAAAAATTGCGCCCTTACAGATAGCTAAAAAGATCAATCCCAGATAGCAAGGATAACCTGAAACACATTTGTGGCAGTATTGAATTGTAAATCTATTCATTTGCTGCACAATTTTACTGGCAAGTTGTACACCTGCAGAGCACCTGAAGGACAAGTTCTAGTTGACACTTTTCCAATTTGTAGCAAATTTACATGTCAAGTCTCTAGCAAGAGCAAAGTTGCAGTGGTGAGACTACAGCAAGAGCTCTGCAAGTCTACAGCATAAAAAAATTCAGCCACAGTGACCCCTGTGGTGGGATGACTATAGCACAACACAACTGAACCAGAACTTGCAGAATGTTTGCAAAGGAAGTTGATCTGGAGTCATGCAATGCGGACTTGCTGCAATTGTGCAACAAACTTGTGAAGCCTGGCAACTCTAGCAATAGCTTAGCAAGTCAATTTCAAACTTGCAGCACAATTGCTTGCTATCTGGGATGGTATAACCCCTAGCCCAGTGATGGCGAACCTTGGCACCCCAGATGTTTTGGAACTACATTTCTCATGATGTTCATGCACTCTGCAGTGTAGTTGAGCATCATGGGAAATGTAGTTCCAAAACATCTGGGGTGCCATGGTTCGCCATCACTGCCCTAGCCCTGGTTGAGAAACCCTGTTCTAGAGCACAGGAGCTCAACTATAGAGCTATAACTGCCCCACATTAGTGCATATTATAGATCCATCTATTCAGGATACCTGCTGGAGGTGCCTTTCTGCCCCTGGTACCATGACACACAATTGGGGTGCATGTCCTCTGATTCTCCTTTCCTGGGATAAAATATTGGGGTTATATCATAAATTGATGGGAGGCAAGGTTGTGAATACTCCTCAACTCACTAACTTCTTTTGGATGCCTGGGTCATATAGACAAATTACCATTAGTGCCAGACACTGGCACAAACTGAACACCCATCCCTTGGTGGAGTGGGCCTGTGAACTGGATGTCATATGTGATTTGGAGCAGATGGTCTCCTGGGAAAATGGCAAATCTAATGCCTTTAAAATTATCTGGATGTTCTGGTCTCACTTCAGATACTCATCTGACTTTTTCTCTGGGAGGTACTTCCTTACCTACTTTTTGTCTAGTAACTTGGAGGTTCCTGGATGTCTGATTCGGCTCTGTCATTTATAAATCCTCTGCTCCCCCATACGTTTTTTTTTTATTTCTTACCTTTTGTTACTCTTGTCTCTTCTTTCTACTCTCTTTTCCACTCCCTCTCTCAATGGTTTGCAAACAGAGCATTAGAGTAGGCAGTTCCATACATCTTTTGTGCTGCATCCTTGAGGGTTTTTTCCCTTACAGCATATCACCATCTTTGTCTTTATTACTTATGTACAGAATGTCCACAAAGTATTATAAGTTTATACTACATGTTTACTTGACACCCTGTTAATTTTAGCGAGATTTATTAGGATGTCCAATGCTTTCAAATGATTGTTCTTTTCCATGTCAGGTGGAAAGTGTTACTAAACCCAGTAAAATGAAAATAGTTCATCCGCTCCCCCACAGTGCCCACAGCTTACAAATCATCTTTTTTACAATAAAATACTGCCACTATATACCCTTTTGGATGATCTGTATACCATGGTTACATGATAAATTGCAGAGTTTCTCCAGTGCTGAAAGTTCAGGAAGGAGGAAATTTCCACTGCAGCCTGTATACACGCCCACATGTGTGATGTCAATATCATGTGACCTGGCTAGCTCTGATCAACAAGTTAATGTTCTCTCCAGCATAAAAGACACAACTGAGCATGTTCAGGTCAGCTACTCTGCCTGTGTTAGCTGGCCCTCCCCTGATAGACAGTGCAGGGAAGGAATGATATACTCATAAAGGATAAAACAGCCTTTTTACACAATGCAGAGGATTAACCCCTTAAGTTCCACAGTGAATATAACAAGCATGCCATGCTGCATATACAGACTGATTTTACTGTTGTGGGCTTGGTAACACTTTAATTCTTCTACCATCCACATTTATACTTATCCATGTGCACATTTTATACATGTTCCTCAATATATGCATGGTTTATTTTATTTCCAGAAAAAATAATAAAAATAGATTAAATATATAATGCTAATCTTATCCAGGAGGTAAGAAAGGAAATAATATAACCTCACCCACAGCTGTAAGGCAGAGTGCTCTCAGACACTTAAAATGTCCCTTTTATGAGAAAAGTACAGGCCAGCCAGTGCTGGCCTCCTAAAAAATCATTTTTGCTTAGCAAGTTACAGACCTGGAACATACATATTGAAATTGAGTGTCAGAAAAGTGTTAGACTTTATTTTACCTATATTTGTTTCAGGTTAGCAGCTCAGGAAGCATTTAACCGAAAACATCAAGATCACAACCAGGCACCTAGCATTTTCAAAGAGAATGATCAGAAATGGCATCCTTCAAGATTCTTTCATGGCATGTTTCCTTTAATAGTTTAGCAATGTAAGGACAGCCTTTTAATTCAAGTACAGATGTAAAAAAACAGTTTATTCTGGAAGAATTTTCAAATGTTCACATTCTAGCAGTTCTAAGATGCGAATATCAACACCTGTAGGAATGTAGCTGCCAAGGTATACAACAGCACAAGAATAATGAAAACAGAGCCTTTCGAGAATAGATGCTGTCTAAATGAGTTATTTTATAAGGAAAAATATTCATACTTGTCTGAAGTATACTATTAAAGTGTATATAAACCCTAACAATAAACTTCTCTTATTAGCCTCCTTTAGGTCTGCTAGATACAGTGCATCCGGAAAGTATTCACAGGACTTCACTTTTTTTTCACATTTTGTTATGTTACAGCCTTATTCCAAAATGGATTAAATTTATTATTTTCCTCAAAATTCTACAAACAATATCCCATAATGACAATGTGGAGGAAGTTTGTTTGAAATCTTTTGTAAGTATTTACAGCCTTTGCCATGACACTGAAAATTCAGCTCAGGTGCATCCTGTTTCCACTGATGTGATGTTTCTACAACTTGCTTGGAGTCCACCTGTGGTAAATTCAGTTGATTGGACATGATTTGGAAAGGCACACACCTGTCTATTTAAGGTCCCACAGTTAACAGTGCATGTCAGAGCACAAACCAAGCCATAAAGTCCAGGGAATTGTCTGTAGACCTCAGAGACAGGATTGTATGGAGGCACAGATCTGGGGAAGGGTACAGAAACATTTCTGTAGCATTGAAGGTCCCAATGAGCACAGTGGCTTCCATAATTCATAAATGGAAGAAGTTTGGAACCACCAGGACTGTTCCTAGAGCGGGCCGCCTGGCCAAACTGTGCAATCGAGGGAGAAGGGCCTTAGTCAGATGGTCACTCTGACAGAGCTTCAGCGTTTCTCTATGGAGAGAGGAGAACCTTTCAGAAGAACAACCATCTCTACAGCACTCCACCAATCAGGCCTGTATGGTAGAGTGGCCAAATGGAAGCCACTCCCCAATAGAAGGAACCTGAAGGACTCTCAGACCATGAGAAACAAAATTCTCTGGTCTTATGAAACAAAGTTTGAACTCTTTGTCCTGAATGGCAAGCATCATGTCTGGAGGAAACCAGGCACCGTTCATCACCTAGCCAATACCATCCCTACAGTGAAGCATGGTGGTGGCAGCATCATGCTGTGGGGATGTTTTTCAGCGGCAGGAACTGGGAGACTAGTTAGGATCAAGAGAAAGATGAATGCAGCAATGTACAGAGACATCCTTGATGAAAACCTGCTCCAGAGTGCTCTGGACCTCAGATTGGAGCGAAGGTTCATCTTCCAACAGGAAAATGACCCTAAGCACACAGTCATGATAACAAAGGAGTGGCTATGGGAAACTCTGTGAATGTCCTTGAGTAGCCCAGCCAGAGCCGAGACTTGAACCCAATTAAACATATCTGGAGAAATCTGAAAATGGCTGTGCACTGATGTTCCCCATCCAACCTAATGGAGCTTTAGATGTCCTGCAAAGAAGAATGGAAGAAACTGCCCAAAAATAAGTGTGCCAAGCTTGTAGCTTTATACTCAAAAAGACCTGAGGCTGTGATTGGTGCCAAAGGTGCTTCAACAAAGTATTGTGCAAAGGCTGTGAATACTTATGTACATGGGATTTTTTTCCTTTTTTATTTTTAATAAATTTGCAAAGGTTTCAAACTTCTTTCACGTTGTCATTATGGGGTATTGTTTGCAGGAAGTTTGAGGAAAATAATGAATTTAACCCATTTTGGAATAAGGCGGTAACAAAATGTGAAAAAAGTGAAGCGCTGTGAAAACTTTCCAGATGCACTGTATACCATTGAAATAATAACTCTAAAAGCTGCACAAAACCAATATCTCTGTAGTGATACAAAAATACGCATGTGAAAAAATAAGGTTAACTCATATTAAACCATAATAAACAATGTGTTTCAAATGTATAAAAGTCCAAATGTGAAATCTTGAAAATGAGAAAGTCCACTTGTAGGAATCTCTAACCACCTCACAGACAAGTGTGCCAGTTCCCTTACTGAACAGTAATGATCTCTAAATAATAAGAGATCAACAGTGCAGAAATCATCCAATTAGGGGGCCATCACTCAGAATACCACTGACTCCACCATCTCCAGAGTCCTTCAATGGTTATCCAAAGCCAGCACCTCAAAGTAATAATGGGTAGGAGAAAGAACAAAAGACCATATAGCAGTATGATAAAACCCACATGATTTATTGAAAGTATATATACTGACAAAAGTTAGAATAACACAGGCAAAACACATCTTACCAGGGATCAACAGCAGGTGTACAACATCATATACCACTGGCCTCACCCTACGCGTGTTTCGTCTGGTACAACGGACGTCTTCAGGAGATATCCCTTGAACATGCCTGTTGCACCAGGACAGAAATTGTGTTAATAGTAGAATACAAGGGTAAAAATATTGGAAAAAAGCCTTAAAATAGAAAACTTACACAGTAGCCACACCTTAGTGCTGGTAAGCTGCAATATGTTACATTTTTTGTTCCTTGGTTATATACATTTTAAGGGCAGAGTCAAATTACCTTATTCATAGGCACAATTACATGCAACAACCACTCACAGCCTAAAGGAAAGGGGGGGGGAGAACTGCAAGTTTTTTTAATTATTTCGGAGTTGGGCTATAATATTGACTTGAGAAAAGTCAAAGCTCTATGTACACCCTTAACCAATGAACCAAGGGCCTACATAAGGACTACACAGGAATTTATTTGAAGATGAACACAAGCATCTGCAGGTCCTGCGAGATTCTGCTGCATTAAAGTTGAACTATAGGCAAACTATTTTTTTTTTATTTTGGCTAGAGTAAGGAAGGGTTATAACCCCTGTTAGATTTTTTTTTCATCCTCTGTGCCCCATTGCGGAGATTTACCTTTACTTTCTGTCCCATAAAAAAACAGAAAGTGAGAGGAAATCCCTGCAAATTAAGGGAATTCCTCTGGGACTTCCAGGTCACCAAACTAGTGTCACCATTGGAAGATTGCCCCTCTATTACTTTTCTGGGGACAACCCAATATTTGGAATTTTCTTTTACTTTCACTTTCAATGACAATGGTAAACAGGACAAATAGAGAATGTGAATCACCTTAATGGGGGCAGAGACATCAATAAAAACTGGCAAGCGTTCCAATCCCTCTCCACTCTATTCTAAACTAAAAAAAAAGTTTTGCCTTTAGTTACACTTTAATGCTTTACTGAATACTTTGTTAATGAATATATACTGTAATTATTGTAAATGGGGAAAAAACTTGCGCGCTGCTATGTAAAACCTTAAAGAATTGTAGTAGTATAGTCAAAAATTGCAGTAATATAGTAAAACAAATATAGTAATTGTAAACAGCTGCGACCACTTAAAAAGGGAACTCAAAACACTAACGTACATGTAATTAAAGAGAATTAATGGTGTGCTTATTCGATAAATTAATAAACAATAAAGTTGAAAGTAAAAGAAAATTCCAAATATTGGGTTGTCCCCAGAAAAGTAATAGAGGGGCAATCTTCCAATGGTGACACTAGTTTGGTGACCTGGAAGTCCCAGAGGAATTCCCTTAATTTGCAGGGATTTCCTCTCACTTTCTGTTTTTTTATGGGACAGAAAGTAAAGGTAAATCTCCGCAATGGGGCACAGATGATGAATAAAAACACTACCAATAAATGTAAAGATTGGCCTCTCACCTCCAGGTATGACCAAAAGGTCAAATAAAGCTCAATAGATAGCTGATGGGAACCCAGCTGGTACGTCTGGGAGGACACCCCCCAGTACTAAGCCAAACGCTGCTCCAGAAATAATCGTAGAATCAGAGCAACATCAGATCCCACTGTAGTTTCCAACAGGTCGCTCCAATAACATGCCTCTTGCCTAAGCGTCACTCAGAGAGAACAAAGACATCCATAGTGCAATATTGCCAATGAAAATAACACATTAAATATCCGCTTACATAAAAGTAAGATAACAAAGTAAGATAACATCCGCAGTAGAGATGGGAGTAGTGACACACTCGCCTCCTCACCACACTTCCATTCTCGATGGGCACCGGAAGTGACGTCACAATGCGTTGCGTCACTGGTCATGTAACTTACTCAGGGATCCCTGATCCCTTTCGTTGTCGGATTGATGGTTATTTCCCCTCTATCAAGATATGAACTGATTAGTCATCCTGATTATTATATAATTTTTTGCACTTTATTCATTAGCAACTTATTCACTTGGTGTTATCAACTTTATTGTTTATTAATTTATTGAATAAGCGCAACATTATTTCTCCTTAATACTGTAATTATTGGTGCATTTTAATATTTCATCAAAGTTCAGATTTAACATTTAAAGGCTAATTCCACCTTCCATACCATGTGTCATCTTACAACCTAATTTAGGGGGTAACATGGAACATACTGTAGTGCCATTCTGCAGACCCCCACCCTCATACAGTATATTTTTAAATTTGGCAAGGCTGTGTATGACTCCACCCATACAGTCGCATCATCCTTTCACAGATCTATTCACTGGATCTGTGAATGGAAAAACTACAAGTCCCATCTTCTACTGTGGTAGAGGGACTCGTACGTCTAATTGAAATACATATGCTGTAATGTCACCACACTCGTAGTAAATTGTTCACTTCCTTCAGAACCAAAGGAAGAGCCTGCAGAAGCCTGTGCATTGCACCCATGATCCACTAATCACAGTTGCAATGCTTTGTAAGCGTCAATGCAAAAGAATACATGTATATTTATTACTTTTGCAATGTTTTTTTTTTATATAAAAAATTGAATATCCCTTTAGAAATCAGGGCCACAAGCAATCCAGACCTAATTGCTTTAACCACTTGCCGCCCGTCCACCCACCGTCAAATGACGGAGGAGCGGTGCAGCTCTCGTTCTGGGTGTACATCATGTGATGTTGCCCTGGGGGGGGGGGCGCAGCGTGGCGATCACAGCCATACCATGTTGCCGATGATGCGGCTCTTTAACCATGCAATCGACTGTGTCCAATCACAGCCGGTCACATGTAAATGCGGAAGTGCCAGTAATTGGCTCTCATCGCCTCATACTGACAGAGGACAGAGTGTGTGGCGAGGAAAGCTGATCAGTGGCATCCCCTTGCAGGGGAAAACCGGCAGGTAATCAGGGCACTGATCATCAGTGCCCTGATTACAGTAATGCCTCCCTGTGCCAATCAGTGCAACCAACCAGTGCCACCAATCAGTGCCACCAATCAGTGTCCATCAATGACACCAATCAGTGCCCATTAGTCACACCAGCCAGTGCTGCCTTTCAGTGTCCATCAGTGCTTGCTCCTCAGATACCCGGCAGGTAATCAGGACACAGATCATCAGTGCCCAGATTACAGAAATGCCCCCCCAGTGCCCATCTGTGCAACCAACCAGTGCCACCAATCAGTGCCACCAATCAGTGCCTATCAATGACACCTATCAGTGCCCACCAGTCCCACCAATCAGTGCCCATCAGTTTTAGCGTTGCTTTATCGTCGTTTCAGCAGTGATTTTTGGTCACTAGCAGGACGCTTTTAATCCCTGCTAGCGGCCAAAGAAAGGGTTGATAACGCCCGTGTAGCGTCGCTGCTGAAGTGCTTTGCAGCCGCTTCGGCAGAGGTGCCCATTCATTTCAATGGGCAGGGGCAGTGGAGGAGTGGATTACCTCAGCACTGTTCAAACAAAGGGTCAAGGGTCCAGCAACCTCATAGAAGAGTCAGAATTGAATGAAAACTCCTCCCATGTTCTGTGTACTGTGGGAGACCAGATATAGTGAATGCAGGGTCCGGGTTTAGTAACACTTATTAGTAACAATATGTTATTTTACTTTTCAAAAGCCATAGTCAGGCTGTTTAAACCCGCATCCTCTATTGCACTTAGTAATCCTGCCTTAAAGGCTTTTGTTCAAAGATTTCTTTAATGTAGAGCATATTATGATTATTATTATTATTTTCATTGCTATTAGTTGTAGTATTTTTTTTTTTTTAATACTGTTTACATCAGGGACATGCGGTGAGGTCAGTGACTGGTGAGGCACTGGCTAGTATTAGAGCCAGAGACACACAGGTTTCATACACCGCAATCGTTAGTGCGAGAACAATAATTCTAGCACTAGACCTCCTCTGTAACTCTAAACATGTAACCTGTGAAAAAATTTACAGTGTCGCCTATGAAGATTTTTAAGTACTGAAGTTTGGCGCCATTCCACAAGTGTGCGCAATTTTAAAGCGTGACATGTTAGGTATCTATTTACTCTACGTAACATCATCTTTCACATTATACAAAAAAATCGGCTAACTTTAGTGTTTTTTTGTTTTTTTTATTCATGGAACAGTTTCGCTTTTGAAAAATTGCTTTATAATAATGTTTGGGGGTTCTGAGTAATGTTCTAGCAAAAAAAATTATGATTTTTACATGTAGGAGAGAAGTGTCAGAATTGGCCTAGGTGGCAAGGGGTTAATTACCATAAGTAAGTAAATATACAAATTATTATTATATATTGTTTTTAAGGTAATTTACAATATTTTCAAAAACTGTACTTAAGCAGGTGGCTTAACGGACAAATTACTGAAGTTTGAAGTTATAACCAACAACCAGTAATTTCACAGTAAATAGATAAATAATAAATTATTATGTTATACCATATATATTATTTAGTTGATTAAAACAGTACCTTTTCAACAGCAGCAGATTCTCATTCTCCCTCTTAACTGTGTGAGAAAAACATGGGATTGCAGGTAAATCCTATACACATAAACACATGTTTTTTCCTTGTAGTTAAGTGGGCTGGGCTGGAAGAGAGCATGTGTCTTTAAGACACATGCCCCCTTCTATGATACTGCAGTGAGAGGAGTGCCTCCACTGCAGCATTTTTATTGGACAGCTTGGTCCAATGGTACTTTACCATTGGTCCAAGACTCCAAGCTGTCCATTGAGCTCAGTGCCTCTGACAAGAAGTGAGGAGAGGCACTGTGAGCTCATCCTCTCTGTCTGCTGCAAACAGAGTGTGCCAGCTTGTATTAAAACTGGCCGCTCTGTATGTAGCTTCTGACAGGCTGCTCGAGGAGCCCTATATCTATGGAACCATAGGTCTTAGGAGCCCCAAATTTTGACCTCAGCTACTAAACCCCCAAATTTGGGTCTCTGTAACCCCAGGTCACCAAGCTACGACCCTCGAAGCTCGATCATTTTTTTTTTTACCTGCCTCCCCTGACTGTACGTCCCTGGTTTACATGTCTGTGTTATCTCAGCTGTATACTGGTGTCTGATATACACCTTCGTAGCTCTCTCCAACTATTTTCTTTTAGTGAATCATCATCTACAGGGAGAAAACATGAAGAATGAGGACACTTATGATAAATACGTTAGCCTTTGAAGTGATGGAAGCACTATTTGTTTTGCTGTGTCACAAGATATGTAACTCACAGAAATATGTCTCCTTACTTAATCCTTAAATCTCTATGCAACAAAGACAAACTGCGCTACAACATTTCCTACAGAATTACTTGCCACACAAAAAGGATAAGGATTATTTGCTTAAAGCTGAACTCCAACCGGACATTATAAACACACTTGAATGCAGTTAGGTATTTAAAATATCTTGATTGCAACTAGTATAAATACCATTATTTGATTTTAGCATTTTGTAATCCCTTTTACAGCATTACGGAGACTAGAAGAGGGCAGGACAGCACTCAGGGCCAATCAGGTATCCTGTAGGCAAATAGGTGTGCACAGCCTATGGCATTAGGGTGTGCACCCCAAATCTTAAACACATAAGTGTGTCAGTAGAGCACAGTGTCAGTAGAGCAATGGACAGTGTCAGTAGGGCAGTGGTGTCAGTAGTTTTTATTATTTTATTTTTTATCATTTTATTTTATTTATTTATTTATTTTTTACAATTTAGGAGCCCCGTTAGGGGGCTTTGGTGAAATATCAGGGAACTAAACAGGGGGAATCTGCACCACATGGGGTGATTAGGCTGTACCCAGGCACATTTGGCACACCCTGTGCTCAAGCCTATGTGTAGGCATATGTGCTAACAAGGAGTATGCTGACAGGAGGAGAGAGCAAAGGGATGGCACCATCTGATTATGGATGTTTCTTCATTATCTGATCAAAGGATGGAGGCAAGGAGGTGACTTAGCTGTGTAGCTGAAATTTAGCCATAAAAATTTGAATCCAAATATATTCTCCAATAGACACAAAGACTATAATCCACTGTGCATGTGCCAAATGCATTTACAAACCCAATTATTACTTTGTAAAAGTAGAAGTGACATCATCATGGGGCTGCATGAAGCCTGCACAGAGAGCGGAGCGGTGGATTGGACCCAGCAGGTCCAACCACTAGAATGCCTGCAGAAAACTATGGGAGGGGATATAAGACCAGTCACCCTGTATAAGGAGAGAGAGAAACAGGGATTAGTCTGCATTACAGGAAGCTTTTGCACAGAAACAAAGTACAGAGATTGTTTCTTGCTGGATTTCTGCACAGATCTGCAAGAAATGCACAAAAGGCCCAAACATTCAAGCATGAATGCACACGCCTCCCTTATTTAGACAATATTTGTTTTGCCTGGAGTTTAGCTTCAACTACAGCAGAGGCAAGTCAGGTCACTAGGCCAAGTATACCGTCTATAGCTGTGTATAGCAAAGAATGGGATGGACCAATCCTGTGGCAGGTAAGGGGGCTCCTAAGGCCTCATGGACACCTCTCCTGGCGGGAGAAATTTAGTGCCCGCTCATGGAATGGCAACAAAAGTTTACCCTTAAAAATCTCCATAGGCGACGTTTAAATTTTTTTTACAGGTTGCATGTTTTGAGTTACAGAGGAGGTCTAGGGCTAGAATTATTTTGCTCACCCTACTGATCACAGCAATACCTCACATGTGTGGTTTGAACACCATTTTCATATTCAGCTTTCCAATTAACCACTTGCCGACCGCCTCACGCCTATATACGTGAGCAGAGCGGCACGGGCAGGCAAAATCACGTACCTAGTACGTGATTGCCTTCCCGCGGGCGGGGGGTCCGATCGGACCCCCCCCCCGGTGCCAGCTGCGGTCGGCATTTGGCTGGGAGAGTTGAGAGACGAGGGGGAGGCCATCCGATCATGGCCCCCCCCTCGCGATCGCTCCCAGCCAATGAGAAACATCCCCTGCCTCTGTATAGTACACAGAGGCAGAGGATGTGATGTCATCTCTCCTCGGCTCGGCAGTTTCCGTTCCAGCGCCGAGGGGAGATGACATGAAAGTAAGTGCACAACACTACACAAGACAGTAGAACATGCCAGGCACACTAAACACCCCCGATCCCCCCCCGATAGCCCCCCGATCCCCCCCCCTGTCACCAGTGTCGCTAAGCGATCATTTTTCTGATCGCTGTATTAGTGTCGCTGGTGACGCTAGTTAGTGAGGTAAATATTTAGGTTCGCCGTCAGCGTTTTATAGCGTCAGGGACCCCCATATACTACCTAATAAATGTTTTAACCCCTTTATTGCCCCCTAGTTTTCCCTTTCACCACTGATCACCGTATAAGTGTTACGGGTGACGCTGGTTAGTTCGTTTATTTTTTATAGTGTCAGGGCACCCGCCGTTTATTACCGAATAAAGGTTTAGCCCCCTAATCGCCCGGCGGTAATATGCGTCGCCCCAGGCAGCGTCAGATTAGCGCCAGTACCGCTAACACCCACGCACGCAGCATACGCCTTCCTTAGTGGTATAGTATCTGAACGGATCAATATCTGATCCGATCAGATCTATACTAGCGTCCCCAGCAGTTTAGGGTTCCCAAAAACGCAGTGTTAGCAGGATCAGCCCAGATACCTGCTAGCACCTGCGTTTTGCCCCTCCGCCCAGCCCACCCAAGTGCAGTATCGATCGATCACTGACACTTACAAAACACTAAACGCATAACTGCAGCGTTCGCAGAGTCAGGCCTGATCCCTGCGATCGCTAACAGTTTTTTTGGTAGCGTTTTGGTGAACTGGTAAGCACCAGCCAGCGTCAGGTTAGCGCCAGTAGCGCTAACACCCACGCACGCACCGTACACCTCCCTTAGTGGTATAGTATCTGAACGGATCAATATCTGATCCGATCAGATCTATACTAGCGTCCCCAGCAGTTTAGGGTTCCCAAAAACGCAGTGTTAGCGGGATCAGCCCAGATACCTGCTAGCACCTGCGTTTTGCCCCTCCGCCCGGCCCGGCCCAGCCCACCCAAGTGCAGTATCGATCGATCACTGTCACTTACAAAACACTAAACGCATAACTGCAGCGTTCGCAGAGTCAGGCCTGATCCCTGCGATCGCTAACAGTTTTTTTGGTAGCGTTTTGGTGAACTGGCAAGCACCAGCGGCCTAGTACACCCCGGTCGTAGCCAAACCAGCACTGCAGTAACACTTGGTGACGTGGCGAGTCCCATAAGTGCAGTTCAAGCTGGTGAGGTGGCAAGCACAAGTAGTGTCCCGCCGCCACCAAAAAGACAAACACAGGCCCGTCGTGCCCATAGTGCCCTTCCTGCTGCATTCGCCAATCCTAATTGGGAACCCACCGCTTCTGCAGCGCCCGTACTTCCCCCATTCACATCCCCAACCAAATGCAGTCGGCTGCATGAGAGGCATTTTTATGTCCTCCCGAGTACCCCTACCCAGCGAACCCCCTCTAAAAAGATGTCGTGTCTGCAGCAAGCGCGGATATAGGCGTGACACCCGCTATTATTGTCCCTCCTGTCCTGACAATCCTGGTCTTTGCATTGGTGAATGTTTTGAACGCTACCATTCACTAGTTGAGTATTAGCGTAGGGTACAGCACTGCACAGACTAGGCACACTTTCACAGGGTCTCCCAAGATGCCATCGCATTTTGAGAGACCCGAACCTGGAACCGGTTAAAAAAAACACAAACAAAAATAAAAAAAAATAGTTGTCGTTTTATTGTTCTCTCTCTCTCTATTCTCTCTCTGGTGTTCTGCTCTTTTTTACTGTATTCTATTCTGCAATGTTTTATTGTTATTATGTTTTATCATGTTTGTTTTTCAGGTATGCAATTTTTTATACTTTACCGTTTACTGTGCTTTATTGTTAACCATTTTTTTGTCTTCAGGTACGCCATTCACGACTTTGAGTGGTTATACCAGAATGATGCCTGCAGGTTTAGGTATCATCTTGGTATCATTCTTTTCAGCCAGCGGTCGGCTTTCATGTAAAAGCAATCCTAGCGGCTAATTAGCCTCTAGACTGCTTTTACAAGCAGTGGGATGGAATGCCCCCCCCCACCGTCTTCCGTGTTTTTCTCTGGCTCTCCTGTCTCAACAGGGAACCTGAGAATGCAGCCAGTGATTCAGCCAGCTGACCATAGAGCTGATCAGAGACCAGAGTGGCTCCAAACATCTCTATGGCCTAAGAAACCGGAAGCTACGAGCATTTTATGACTTAGATTTCGCCGGATGTAAACAGCGCCATTGGGAAATTGGGGAAGCATTTTATCACACCGATCTTGGTGTGGTCAAATGCTTTGAGGGCAGAGGAGAGATCTAGGGTCTAATAGACCCCAATTTTTTCAAAAAAGAGTACCTGTCACTACCTATTGCTATCATAGGGGATATTTACATTCCCTGAGATAACAATAAAAATGATTAAAAAAAAAAAATGAAAGGAACAGTTTAAAAATAAGATAAAAAAGCAAAAAAATAATAAAGAAAAAAAAAAAAAAAAAAAAAAAAAAAGCACCCCTGTCCCCCCTGCTCTCGCGCTAAGGCGAATGCAAGCGTCGGTCTGGCGTCAAATGTAAACAGCAATTGCACCATGCATGTGAGGTATCACCGCGAAGGTAAGATCGAGGGCAGTATTTTTAGCAGTAGACCTCCTCTGTAAATCTAAAGTGGTAACCTGTAAAGGCTTTTAAAGGCTTTTAAAAATGTATTAATTTTGTTGCCACTGCACGTTTGTGCGCAATTTTAAAGCATGTCATGTTTGGTATCCATGTACTCGGCTTAAGATCATCTTTTTTATTCCATCAAACATTTGGGCAATATAGTGTGTTTTAGTGCATTAAAATTTAAAAAAGTGTGTTTTTTCCACAAAAAATGCGTTTGAAAAATCGCTGCGCAAATACCGTGTGAAAAAAAAAATGAAACACTCACCATTTTAATCTGTAGGGCATTTGCTTTAAAAAAATATATAATGTTTGGGGGTTCAAAGTAATTTTCTTGCAAAAAAAAATAATTTTTTCACGTAATCAAAAAGTGTCAGAAAGGGTTTTGTCTTCAAGTGGTTAGAAGAGTGGGTGATGTGTGACATAAGCTTCTAAATGTTGTGCATAAAATGCCAGGACAGTTCAACCCCCCCCCAAATGACCCCATTTTGGAAAGTAGACACCCCAAGCTATTTGCTGAGAGTCATGTCGAGACCATGGAATATTTTATATTGTGACACAAGTTGCGGGAAAGAGACAAATTTTTTTATTTTTTTTTTTTGCACAAAGTTGTCACTAAATGATATATTGCTCAAACATGCCATGGGGATATGTGAAATTACACCCCAAAATACATTCTGCTGCTTCTCCTGAGTACGGGGATACCACATGTGTGAGACTTTTTGGGAGCCTAGCCGTGCACGGGACCCCGAAAACCAAGCACCGCCTTCAGGCTTTCTAAGGGCGTAAATTTTTGATTTCACTCTTCACTGCCTATCACAGTTTCGGAGGCCATGGAATGCCCAGGTGGCACAAACCCCCCCCAAATGACCCCATTTTGGAAAGTAGACACCCCAAGCTATTTGCTGAGAGGTATAGTGAGTATTTTGCAGACCTCACTTTTTGTCACAAAGTTTTGAAAATTGAAAAAAGAAAAAAAAATTTTTTTTTCTGGTCTTTCTTCATTTTCAAAAACAAATGAGAGCTGCAAAATACTCACCATGCCTCTCAGCAAACAGCTTGGGGTATCTACTTTCCAAAATGGGGTCATTTGGGGGGGTTTTATGCCATCTTGGCATTTTATGGCCTTCAAAACTGTGATAGATAGTGAGGCGTGAAATCAAAAATTTATGCCCTTAGAAATCCTGAAGGCGGTGCTTGGTTTTCGGGGCCCCGTACGCGGCTAGGCTCCCAAAAAGTCCCACACATGTGGTATCCCCATACTCAGGAGAAGCAGCTGAATGTATTTTGGGGTGCAATTCCACATATGCCCATGACTTGTGTGAGCAATATATCATTTTTTTTTTTTTTGTCATTATTCAATCACTTGGGACAAAAAAAATAAATATTCAATGGGTTCAACATGCCTCTCAGCAATTTCCTTGGGGTGTCTACTTTCCAAAATGGGTTCATTTGTGGGGGTTTTGTACTGCCCTGCCATTTCAGCACCTCAAGAAATGACATAGGCAGTCATAAACTAAAAGCTGTGTAAATTACAGAAAATGTACCCTAGTTTGTAGACGCTATAACTTTTGCGCAAACCAATAAATATACGCTTATTGACATTTTTTTTACCAAAGACATGTGGCCGAATACATTTTGGCCTAAATGTATGACTAAAATTTAGTTTATTGGATTTTTTTTATAACAAAAAGTAGAAAATATCATTTTTTTTCAAAATTTTCGGTCTTTTTCCGTTTATAGCGCAAAAAATAAAAACGGCAGAGGTGATCAAATACCATCAAAAGAAAGCTCTATTTGTGGGAACAAAAGGACGCAAATTTCGTTTGGGTACAGCATTGCATGACCGTGCAATTAGCAGTTAAAGCGACGCAGTGCCGAATTGTAAAAAGTGCTCTGGTCAGGAAGGGGGTAAATCCTTCCGGGGCTGAAGTGGTTAAACACTGTGGCTTGCCCCCACCTCCCCCCTTTTTTAAAAACAGTTTTTTAGCACCAATTACTTAGGACCGTGAAGGCCACATTAATATAGCTGATAAGTAAACATCCGGTCCTAGCCATTATGGCAGTTTTAACATTTCCGGCACAATATCTATGTGGCCGCTAACTGAAATTTTGTATTAATCAGGGCCATGGAGTCACTCCTGGACCCTCAGCAAAATGGCCACCACACAACTTCCGGTTAGACCTGTTGAGTTGTTTTTGGGGTCTCCAGCAAAATATCCGCCGCATGACTTTCAGTGATGCTGTTTTCAGTGGAAATTGCACACACCTACGAATGGGTACAGTTATCTTATAAATTTGAATATGCATCATGACCAGATGACCCCTTGATAACATCAACATGGAGATTCTGGCTTTGACACTACACCGCTGCTTGAATCTGCATTTTCTGCTCTGTTTATAATGTGATTTTACTTGCTCTTGACTTAATAAAAAAAAAAACCTACTACACTATGAGGAACTTTTTGGGCTTCTGGTGAGCTTTATTTATCCCTAACTTGAATATATTAGGAGGTATCATTGCAAACGAATTGCCATACTGATCCCTGATGGATTCAATACATACCCAGGCATTTATGCTGCTGTAGTAGTTATCTGTTGTTCTGGTCACTTGAGCACCGTTCTATTTTGTTATACTTATGCGTTTATGTTACTGTAACGGTAGCCATTCATTTTGGTCAGCCTTCATTTCACTTAATGTTGGTGATTGGATACTTTGAGCACCATTTATACAAGATTTTCAAGATTATGAGCATTGCTGGACCTTTTTTTCTTATTACTACAGAACGCACTGTGGACTTTTTTCTTTCACATTTACAGTGCCTTGAAAAAGTATTCATACCTCTTGAAATTTTCCACATTTTGCCATGTTACAACCAAAACATAAACGTATTTTATTGGGATTTTATGTGATAGACCAACACAAAGTGGCACATAATTGTGAAGTGGAAGGGAAATGATAAATGGTTTTCACATTTTTTTACAAAGAAATATGTGAAAAGTGTGGTGTGCATTAGTATTCAGCCCCCATAAGTCAATACTTTGTAGAACCACCTTTCGCTGCAATTACAGCTGAAAGTCTTTTTGGGGATGTCTTTACCAGCTTTACACATCTAGAGAGTAAAATTTGTGCCCATTCTTCTTTGCAAAACAGCTCAAACTCTGTCAGATTGGATGGAGAGCATCTGTAAACAGCAATTTTCAAGTCTTGCCACAGATTCTCAATTGGATTTAGGTCTGGACTTTTACTGGGCCATTCTAACACATGAATATGCTTTGATGTAAACCATGCCATTGTAGCTCTGGCTGTATGTTTAGGGTCGTTGTCCTGCTGGAAGGTGACACTCCACCCCGGCCTCAAGTCTTTTGTAGACTCTAACAAGTTTTCTTCTAAGATTGCCCTGTATTTGGCTCCATCCATCTTCCTATTAGGGATGGTCCAAATGAACCTCTGTTCGGTTGACACCAGAACTTTCGAACATCACGAAAGTTCAGACCCAAATAACGAACCCCATTATAGTCAATAGGACCCGAATGTCAAAAATTAAGTGCCCATTTTGAAGGCTTATATGCAAGTAATTGGGCATACAATGGTTATAGGGGTCCGGGTCTTGCCCTGGGGGACATGTATCAATAAAAAAAAGGTTTGTGAAAAACGTCATTTTTAAATGAGCAGTATTTTTTTTGATTTTTAAAGTGAAAGCATAAAAATGAAAAATTCCTTCCAATATAGTGCCTGGGGGTCCCCTTAGTCTACCTGTAAAGTGGCAGATCTGTACCATGTTTACAATCTGCTGCAGCAATAATTGCATTTATTAAAAAATGACATTTTCCCTGCAAGCTGCCTTTATTTTGCTCAGCAACAGCCGGGGAGCCAGTGTGTATGATGAGGCCACAATGTAGTGCACTGGGAACAAGATTAGGGATTTTTTGGATACATTCTGGTGTCAGTTTGACTTTGGATAGAAGTAACAGGTGTGTAAAAATTGGTCTTTGGGTATTGGTGGTGCCTTCCCACCGTAACCCTATAGAGGTAATCTTGATGAAAGCAAGAATTGGCCTTGCTGTAAAAAATTTCAATAATATGCACTTGTCAAACATGTGCAGAAAAATTGGTCTTTGGGTGTCGGTGGTCCCTTCCCACCGTAACCCTATAGAGGTACTCTTGAAGAAAGCAAGAATTGGCCTTGCTGTAAAAAATTGCAATGATATGCACCTGTCAAACAGGTGCAAAAAAATTACTCTTTGGGTGTCGGGGGCGCCTTCCCACCGTAACCCTATAGAGGCACTTTTGATGAAAGCAAGAATTGGTCTTGCTGTAAAAAATTGCAAAGATATGCACCTGTCAAACAGGTGCAGAAAAATTACTCTTTGGGTGTCGGGGGCACCTTCCCACCGTAACCCTATAGAGGTACACTTGATGAAAGCAAGAATTGGCCTTGCTGTAAAAAATTGCAATAAAAATGGACCCGTCAAACAGGTGCTGAAAAATTGGTCTTTGGGTGTTAATTGTGCCCATGAAACCCATTGAACACCCTCAAAGCTAGGCAGCCTCGAAGTCCTGCAAAGATTCCACATCCCAAAAAGACTTAATCAGTGACATCGGCATCAGGAGCTTCATAGCTGGGAATACAGGACTGATTCATTTTTATAAAAGTCAAACGGTCCACGGAGTCTGTGGACAGACGCGTTCTATGATCTGTAACGAAACCTCCTGCAGCACTGAATGCCCATTCTGAAAGCACGCTGGATGCAGGGCAGCCCAACAACTCAATAGCATACTGGGCAAGTTCTGGCCAGTGGTCTATTCCCATGATCCAGTAAGTCAGTGGATCATCAGCTAGAAAGCTCTCCATCTCTGTTTTGGCCCGGAGGTAATCGTCCACCATGTGATGCAGACGCTGCCGATGGGATGTGGAAGCTGACAGCGCTGGGCGGCGAGGACTAAAAAAATTCCAAAATGCCTCACTCCAACGCTCCTGCTTGCTGGACCACGGGTCAGCAGTAAGGTGGATTTTACGGCTGACTGCCTTCCCCAACAATGCCAGAACATTCCCTTCCACATGATGGTAGAGAGATGGAATGGCCTTATGTGAAAAGTAGTAGCGACTGGGAACCTGCCATTGTGCTACAGCACATTGTGCGAATTTACGGAAGGGGGCAGAATCCATCAGGCTGAAAGGCAGAAGTTGTAGAGCCAACAGCTTTGACAAGCTTGCATTCAGACACTGGGCATGTGGGTGGCAGGGACTGTATTTTTTTTTCACTGCAGGAGATGGGGCAGAGAAATTTGCCGACTACAGTCTACAGCTGGTGGTGTGCTGCTGGCAGATGTGGTGCTAGAACCTCTGGCACCCTGTGCTATACCATCATCCCTGTCAGTGGAGGCTGCTGAAAGGTAATGACTCGGTATCGCAGTGGGTAAGGAGGAGGAGGAGGGACAGATTTGTGCCCCTTTTGTGTGGCTTTTAGGTGCTTTTGCCAATGGGCTGAGTGGTTGGACGTTAAATGCATTGTTAAGAATGTGGCACCCAAATGGTTGGTGTTTTTGTCACAATTGATGTGCCTGAGACACAGTTTGCAGATAGCAACAGTGTGATCTTCTGCACATGTGCTGAAAAAGGCCCAGACAGCTGAGCTTTGGGGAGTGGGCCGGGAGATAACAGCTGCAGAATGTGATGGAATAGGGTGGCTGCTCTCTACTCTTTCTTGATTCAGTTTCCTGCTCTATCTGGCACCCAAGTCGCATCAGTGACCTCATCATCATCATCATCTCCATCTCCTCCATCTTCATTATTACCACTGGAGACAACTTGGCAATACGCTGTGGCTTGGGGAACAAGAATGCTAATGTGTCTACCAGTGTTCCTCCCTCTCTCTAGGTTCATGTTCCTGTCATCCTCAACCTCAGAACCAACATCTGAATCCAGTAATGGTTGGGCATCATCAAGGAGCAAGTGGCTGAAGCTGTGGTCAAATAACTCAGCTGGCGCCTCAATGACTGATGTTGGGGCTATGGCAGGAATAGATGTGGACAAGGAGGCAGGTTTATCCACTCTGGCAACTGCAGGGGACTGCACACCTGTCTCTGCTTGGGTGACAGAGGATGAGGAGGATGAGGAAGGTTTAGTAAGCCAGTCCAGCAAAAGGGGGGGTCCTAGTATTAAAGTACCTGATATACAGGGTGACTCTGTAGGTACTTGAAAGTTACTTGTGCCAACGTCCCCGATACTGAGTTTAGAGCAGTGTTTCTCAACTCCAGTCCTCAAGGCGCACCAACAGGTCATGTTTTCAGGATTTCCCTCATTTGAAATGTCTGTGGTAATTACTAAGGCAATGAAACTGATCAAATCACCTGTGCAAAATAGTGGAAATCCTGAAAACATGACCTGTTGGTGCGCCTTGAGGACTGGAGTTGAGAAACACTGGTTTAGAGATATCAAAGGACTAAAAAACTTTTTGGGACTTTAAAGGTACAACTGTAGTGAACTACACAGCATATATAAAAGGGTTGAATTTTATTGATAATATACAAAAAACAAAGAGAATAAACAAAACATCATTAAAAACACATCAAATCTAGACATACAATGCATATCATGACACCATTAAGGATCCTATCCTGCAGTTTTGTATGTATTCCTATATATTCGTATACAGTTCAATCATAATCCAAATAAAGGAAAAAAGTAGACTTCCCCTAAAAAGTTGGAATTGGGGGAGCACTGCAGGTCTGGTGTTCCCAGAATGGTGTATTCTCCAATTGCTCTTTCTCTACATGTTTCATGTTGACAAGGAACGCTTCTTCAGGAGATAGAGGTTCAAATAAGTGTGTGAAAGGAAAGGTTGTTCACATAGATAAATTTGATCAGTAAGTCGCAAAAAGCGATCGAGGTAGGGATGTATTGATAAAAATCAGGCGAGCAGCAAACGGACACCAGGGCCTCCCAGATATATCACATCAAGTAGTTGCAGAAAGGGGAGAGCTCGTATATGCTACAGTTCCCACAGTAAAGAATGAAAGGGAGATCTGGGAGTACACCGTCCTGTTGAGTTGCTGCCTGTTGTATGTCTGATGGTGTCATGATATGCATTGTATGTCTAGATTTGTCTATTCTCTTTGTTTTTTGTATATTATCAATAAAATTCAACCCTTTTATATATGCTGTGTAGTTCACTACAGTTGTGCCTTTAAAGTCCCAAAAAGTTTTTTAGTCCTTTACTAAGCCAGTCCACCACCTCCTCTGCATACTTTGGCTGGATAGCACGGGCAAACTCACTAAAGAGAGGAAATTATGCCCTGCCTGAGGACTGACCACCATGTCCACCTTTGCCTTTGGACACATTTGTTGTATATATATATATATATTGACAGTGAGTCACATGGTACTTAAACTAAAGCAGCAAAAGGTCAGGAATGGCACCTTTTATATTGCTGTCATGCCATTTTTTTAATAATTATTTGTATTTAATTTTATTTTTTTTACAAGTTTGACATTTTGATGAGAGGTACTTATTCTGTCTGCAAAGCATGCTAAAAATAGCTTAGCACAACCTCAATATTTGTTGGCAGCCTGCTTATTAGTTAGTAAGTCAGATAATACAAGGGGGAAATGTTTCTTCTCTAAGTTATTTAGAGGTCTACATAATCAAATTCAGGTCTATGTCACAGCACAGCAGGTGCTCCAACACCATCTCATTATCTGGTGGCTTCAAATGAAATATTTGGAAGAATAATATGTAATATATTATATTCACTGAATAAAAGAAAAATTAAAACATTTTAGTATGGAATGGAGCCATAATGTATTTTCAAATAAAAAGTATATAACTAGATTTAAGGAAAATTATATCTCTTTTGTCATATACCCAATCCACTTGTTCAAAACTGATATTTCAGTTTTGGTAGATGCTGTAGAGTTAAAGAAGTTGTATCACTAGAATTATAAAATTCTTATTGAATCCCCCAGGGCATTAAATAAAATAGCATTTCCGTATCAGTGATGGTTGTAGGTCCACACCAGGCTGAAGCTCAATTTATGGGCGTTCCCTACAACTGGCACTGAAGCCACCCCCTTTTTATTTTGTTAGCTCTGCATTATAATTATGAAGCCATGTGCTTCCTCTGCATTCTTGTTTTTCTGTGAATAGATAGCTACTGAGCACATACCTGCCCATCCTCCAGCCAGTCACCGCCTGCAGACTATTATTTCACATATGGAGTGAGCATATCGTTTTAATTGTTGGCTTGTGTTGTGAATGACCACACTGGAGAGTAGCACTGTCTTTCACGAAAACACAAGCCCACAACAACACATGCCAGCTACTGAGATAATTTAGTATTTGTCTCCTTCATCTCCCTTAATTGCGTTGCTGTGTGAACTGGGTCTCCGAAGGGATTTAACAAGGATTTTAGAATTCTGGCTATACTTTTTCTTTAACCACTTAACCTCCAGATGATTTACCCCCCTTCATGACCAGGCTATTTTTTGTGATACGACACTGGGTTACTTTAATTGACAATTGCACGGCCGTACGATCCTGTACCCAAATAACATAGTTACATAGTTACATAATAGGTGAGGTTGAAAAAAAACACAAGTCCATCAAATCCAACCTATGTGTGCGATTATATGTCAGTATTACATTGTATATCCCTGTATGTTGTGGTCGTTCAGGTGCTTATCTAATAGTTTTTTGAAACTATCGATGCTCCTCGCCTGTGGAAGGGAATTCCACATTCTTGCCGCTCTTACAGTAAAGAACCCTCTACGCAGTTTAGGGTTAAATCTCATTTTTTCTAATTTTAATGAGCCACGTGTCTTATTAAACTCCCTTCCATGTAAATTTTTTATCCCTATTGTGGGGTCACCAGTGTGGTATTTGTAAATTTAAATCATATCCCCTCTCAAACGTCTCTTCTCCAGAGAGAATAAGTTCCATGCTCGCAACCTTTATTAGCTTTGTTGCCCTTCTCTATACTTGCTGCATTTCCAGTACATCCTTCCTGAGGACTGGTGCCCAGAACTGGACAGCATACTCCAGGTGAGGCCGGACCAGAGTCTTGTAGAGTGGGAGAATTACCACTTTATCTCTTGGGTTAATCCCCTTTTTAATGCATGGCAATATTCTGCTTGCTTTGCTTTTTGCTTTGCTTTGCTTTTTGTCCTTTTTTTCCCACAAATAGAGCTTTCTTTTGGTGGTGTTTGATCACCTCTGCGGGGGGTTTTTTGCGCTATAAAAAACAAAAAACAAAAAAAGACTGACAATTTTGAAAAAAAACAACAACATTTTTTACTTTCTGCTATGAAACATACACAATAAAAAATGTAAAAAATTGAATTTCTTCATCAATTTAGGCCAATATGTATTCTGCTACATATTTTTGGTAAAAAAATCCTAGTAAGCTCATATTCATTGGTTTGCACAAATCAGACACCTAACAGACACTTTTGAAACTTTTTGGGAACCAAAAGTATATAATCTATAATTATATATTATACAGGATTTATATATAAGGCAACAGATTGCGCAGTGCTTTACAATATAAAGGGAGACAAAGACAATGCAGCGTCAATACAATTCAATATAAGAGAGTTAGGAGGGCCCTGCTTCTGGGAGCTTACAATCTCATAGGAAGGGGCTAATGGAACAAAAGGTAATAACTGTGAGGAATGAACTGATGGGAGAGAAAAAGATTCAGTTGTTAGCTTAAGGCAGGATAGGACTGAAGAGATGAGTTTTCAGGGATCGCCTACAAGTGGACAGAGTAGGAGAAAGCCAGACAGATTGGAGTAGGGATTTCCAGAGGATGTGAGAGGCTCTGGAGAAGCCTTGGAGACAAGGGAGCGAGTAGGGATTTCCAGAGGATGTGAGAGGCTCTGGAGAAGCCTTGGAGACAAGGGAGCTAGAGAACATCAGGTCTTGGGAGGCGCAGAAAGGACGGTTTGGGTGTTATTTAAAGACAAGATTGGTGATGTAGCTCGAGGCAGAGTAGTAAATGGCGTTGTATGTCTTTAATATTTTGAGTTTTATTCATAGGGCAATGGAAAGGAAGTGGAGGGTTAGTAGAGATGGTGTGGCGGACACTGAGCAGTTGGTAATGTGGATGAGTTTGGCAGCAGCATGCATGCCAGGATGGCCTCTAACCTTGTATTATAGACCTTCAAATTATAAAAGGCCTGTTCTCCTTTATAAGCCAGGAATAGCTCAAGGCAACTGGCTCTCTGATGTTAGTTTTCTCCGTATGCTCCAGGACAAGCGTGTACATCCCATAAAAGGATATAAAAGGCTAATAGTTTATTAAAACATTAAGACCCCTTTCACACTGAGGAGCAGTTTTCAGGCGATTTAGCACTAAAATTAGAGCATGTAAAGCGCCTGAAAACTGCCTCCCCTGCAGCGTCAGTGTGAATGCCCGAGTGCTTTCACACTGGGGCAGTGCGCTTGCAGGACAGGAAAAAAAGTCCTACAAGCAGCATCTTTGGAGCGGTGCGGGAGCAGTGAAATCAATGGGCAGTGCTGCTGAAGTGCCTGCAAAGGCGCTTCGGCAGCGGTGCTTTTAACCCCTTCTGGGGGGGTTAAAAGCTCCCCTCTAGTGGCGGCAAAGCGCTACTGAAACAACAGTAAAGCACTGCTAAAACTAGCGGCGCTTTACCGCTGACGCCCCACCGACCCAGTGTGAAAGTAGCCTAAAACTGCACTTACAAGATAAGTTAAAAACATATGGAGACAATTGGTACCCAGAGTGGGATATATCCCGCAATGAAAGTAAATAATCTGTAAAACAAACAATTGCCACGAGCAGTGTAAATGTGAGCTGACTAGCGTCACTAAGCAATGAAATGGTAGGACACCGCGCTTAGCAAGTAAAACATATTAAACATGAAAAAGTGTTCATGCATAAATAAATGACAGGTGCTCCAATATTCAGTGTTCAGACAGAGGTGCCCCACATGGATGTGCACTCACCCCTAAATTTTGACTACCTATCGCTAGCGTGGTCACTTGCGCTTTGTGGGGAGTAAATACCCCTAGATGACTTTATCCAAGGTCAGCTTTGTTTAGGGTAATCCTCCATGGATGGGAAGAAAAAATTACAGACGGGGCTCCCATAGTGTAAAACCGTATTTTATTGTAAAACTCAAGAGTAGAATATAAAAGATGCACTCACATGGTTTGGTGCCTGTGCCTGGCACCCGGTGTAATCAGCATGTGTTTTTAGGTAGGGTAATCTGGCCAATCTCCATCGGATGCTGCTTGTTTGTGGTGAGGCTCGGTCCCTGTGTTTAATTTTCGGGCGGATCTGGTGTCGCGATAACGCCTCGATACGTTTTGGCCAATAGGAAAGGCTGTCATCAGGAAGCTCCCTGTAATATCTGGCTGACAGCTCTAGTGCCTACAAAGGTCAGGCTGCGACTGGTGAGAAAAAATTCTTCTACTCTGGACTTGTGCCTGATGTGGCTCCGCCTTACATGTTACATCAGGAATCAACTTCTTCTACCTCGGCAAGAATGCTGCTGCAGGGTGGTTGGAGGTTTAGGCCGAAGTTTTAGGCTCTCTTCAGCATGACCCCCAACCCTCTTCACTACCTCTAAAACCCCCTCTGAAACTTTCCTCCATGTTATTAGAGGACACAGATTTTGCGACAGATGCAGCAGTAAAATTTTGTGGAAGGAGAATTGATGTGGAAAATGAAGACCGAGGAGGAGTGTGGGCCTATTTGAATTATTGTGGTGCTTCTCCCACTGAGCTCTGTGGTGCAGAGTCATGTGGGTCTTTATGCATGTGGTACCCAAATGCTTTTACCATGGCTGCAGACCATATGATTGCTTTTGGAGCAGATACATTTAAAAGGGCTCACACTGCAAAGCTCTATGGACCAGCCCTGAGGATAGCAGTGGCCTGTACCCGAGGGGCAGTGCTGCTAAACGGATTAAGACAGTTGCTCCAACCAGTTCGCCAATTGGTGGCACCAACAAATGGCCTGCTGCTTGATCATTCACCCCCTTCTCATCTCTGGAGCCCACTTGACAGTAAACTTCAGCTACTGGAACATCACTGCCTCTTGCTGCTCCCTGTCTGATGCCCCTGCGGTCCTGGCTCTATCCTCCTCATCCTCAATATCTAAAACAAGAAATGCTTGCGCATAACCACCCAGATCATCCTCCTGCAGCAAGTTAGTGATTGCATATTAAATAATTCTGCTCATTCTTTGATGTCAGTTTGTGGGGTTATGAGGAGAATAGCAGGAGAGGAGGACGAGGAAGAAGAGGGTGCATTAGCAGCAGTTGTACACAACTGGCTGCTCTGCACCCGGGAGGAGGCAAAAGAGAAAAGCTTTATCAGCCACTCAACTACCTACTTCATACAGTATATAGCACAGCCACTCAGAAATGGCATATGTACTCTGCCTCTAGATGCTGTGCATAGGTGTGCGCAGCCTATTGCATTAGGGTGTGCACCCTTAAGCTCAAACACACATGCGTGTGCGGGTGTCTACATATATATGACCCCGGCACATTGATCTCCCTTCCAGCACAGTGAAAGAGAAGAGCATAAACACTTCTCTTATGGCAGAGCCGGTAAGAGGGAGATCTTTCCCCTGTTTCTGCTGCTACACAGAGCGATAACACTAATGTGCACGGGGTGATTAGGGTGTGCCTGGGCACACCCGGCACACCCTGTGCGCACGCCTATGATGCTGTGGCTCAGCCACTACTTTGTCCTGCAGAACCTGCTCCTCTCTACTACCTCCATGTGTAGAACCTCTGCCTCAAATGTAAAGCTTTCCTGAAATGTAATAAAGAGGATTGCCTAACTTTAACAGCAACAGCACACACTGACAAATGATTGTTGAAAACCCTTATATAGGAAGGGGATTGGCACATATCAATGCCCCGTGATTGGCCCTTCTAGGCCAGTTGCCCTAAGTCAAAGGCTATACAGTGCATTATGTTTACAAAGAAATCGGCCTGCTGACATTCTCCGTAAATTTGCCAGGACCATGAACCTGGAACACACAGGATTCCCCCCGAACACATAGTAGCAGTGAATCTGAGTATTATCTATAGATTTAAGTTTATAGTGGTCAGAAAAATAAAAGATCGTTGCTAATCTAGTTGCTGTCATTCCCTATGTTCTGCACTTTTGCTCCACAGCTTTGTTTAATTGTGTGTTTTGCTTGCTTAAGTAGGCGTTACACTACAGAACATGCAATAAGATTTTTATCCAAGGATGAGGGGTCTCATTAGAAGGCACCACCTCCCCATTGTAGAAACAGTAATAAAGTGTGCAAATGGGAGTTTTAAGGTGCCAAATTAATCAATTGAAACTAATTTAAAAATTAACAAAGTTTTATTAAATAAACATTAAAAAATTTTAAAATCGGCATATGAACATTCATACTGTCGTAATACATGGTATTTTCAGCTCTACATGTTTCGCCATCAGCATGGCTTCCTCTGGAGCTTATTATAAACTGTGTGTACAATATCACTATAAACAAATAGAGAGAAAAACATTAAGTATATTCAATCAATGAATATACTTAATGTTTTTCTCTCCATAACCCCCAACATTCAGCAGTCACTGCAAAAATAAGACCCAGCATTGGTGCCAGCGAACGTAATAATAGCCCCTCCAATTGGTGTCAGTTATTGCATTAATAACTACTAGCATTGGAGTCGATGATCACAAATATTTCTCCTAGCATTGGTGCCATTAACTGCAAAACCACTTTTTGGTGTCATTTCCTGCAGTAATAACCTCCAAAATTCAGTCACTGCAAAAATAAGATCCAGCATTGGTGCTAGTGACTGAAAACAAAAACCCTCAGCATTTGTGTCAGTGAATGCAAAAATAAACCCCCGGTATGGTTAGTCGATGGCAGTGCTGTAAACCCCCACCCCACATTGGTGGTCAGTAGCAGCTTACTCAATGTTTGCTTAAAAGATCACCGTACCGGGTGCAGAAATGCAGCAAGCATTCCAGTACCCGACATACTGCTGTCACTCTGCAAAGTGCCCAAAATGTGGCAGACCACACAGAGGCAGCTTGGAGGCTGCACACAACTCGCGCGCTTTGTGTTGGGAACCAGGGCTTTAAACAGTCCTTCAAACGACTTCCTGAAGATGGCATCTTGGTGAAAAGTATGTTGAAGCGCGGGTTTGTCATTTCCGGGTCCTGTGTGACGTCACTTCCGGGCTACAACCGGAACAAGGCTTGGAGCGCACGCCGGCTTCAGGCAGGCTTTGATCCATTATCTATTTCCACTTGGAGTCGAGCTAAGACTAGGAGTTATCAGCCTATGGGGGCAAACAGCACATTTTGCCCTACCTGTAAAAAGGGGACAACACTTTTGGTGACTTTATATTCACACTTTTGGGCACAAGAGGTCAACAAAGAAGAATTTGATGTTGAATATATCACTGTTTTGGAATTTGTCACTTATAGACTTTTAATTATCATTTCATTATTTTTATCACTTCAAATACATATCAATACTTGTATTATGAATATGTTCACATTGTATTGTTTATTATATGTTAGCGCCCCTTTTGTTGTTTTTTTACTTCAAATGAGGGGAAAATAACAGAAACCCTGGAATACTGAGTTAGTTCACATGGGTGTTTAATTCCACAACTTACCAAACACAGCATAGGTTTATGAAGCAATGACATGTATTTGCAAAGCGTTCAACAAGCACTTGAGTAGGTTATTTTGACTCCTTTCAGCAGCCAGCTTTGTTGACTATTGCTACCAGAATCAAAGAAAATCAACATCAGAAGCTTCTCAATTGCTTCCCAAATGCTATAAAAGTGTTCAGAAGTGTATGAGAAGTGTTGGAGAAAAATCTGTCTCAACTCACAGACGCTGAAAGTGTCTCCAAAATGGTTCCACATACACCCCACGTCGGCAGTAACCCTTTTACCATTCTAACCGTTTTACAAAATCAGGTCTGAAACCAACTCCTTCTCCAGATGGGATTTTATTTCCTGCAACCGTGGGCATGGGTAGTCGTCCCTGCCAGGAGAACACAATGATTATTGCTAGTAGATATAGCTGCTGGCAATAATCGCATGCTGAAAATCCGACATGCTGGTTTTACGCAAGCTGATCAATGGATCGATTTGGGTAATGGATCGATTTGGGTACAATCAGCCTGCCCATACAGTATGGCTGGCTTAAGGCTTCATTACATAAATAAACTTACAGTTGTCAGGACGTGTCCAAAGACTTCAACAGTCAAATGTCGCTCGCAGCATCCAAATCAAAGCAGGGCAATGCGAATCAATACAAGCATTTTTCTTAAGCACAAATGTAAAGTAGCACATTTGATTATATTTGCAAGATGGTGAAAATATGATTAAAATATTTCCCTTTAAACTGAACTCTTCTAATGCTGGACTTGGCAATATTTAGGGCTAGTTCATTAAAATAAAATGAAAACTACAGGTCAGGGTTAAATCTGACAAACTGCATTAATTATATTAGACTCTCATTTTTTTCAAGTGACAGTTATTTTTAGGCCAATGAGATTTAAACATTACAGCCATATGGATGCAATAACAATCCTCATTTTTGTGTTAAAACTTTCTGCATTGAGCTTATTAGGTGCAATTCCAAAAGCTATCCCACCAGTATAAATATACTTATTTTCAAAAAAAGTGACAGGTGTTTTCTGCTGAGCTCAGTGAGAGTTAAAGGCTACAGTCACTATGGTAAATTGCAGAGCATTATCCTTGTATTAAATCTTTGTGAATTGACCCTGTCTGTTACAACAAAAGGTTTAATTGCAGTATGTTCTGACTTCTCCCTAGGGACGTCCATGTATATTATGTTAAGATTGCACTAGTTTACCACTGTCTCATTGAAAGTACATGTTGCCTTGCCTTCCATAAAGCAACACCTAAATATATAACACAGACAAAAATGGTCTCTTTACAAATACATTTTATAATAAATTTCACAGTTGATTGTAAGCCTATCCAGCTGTTACAAACAGATTTTCCAAAGGGGTTGCTGAAGTGAAGGGGCTCTGACATTCTAATGCAGAAAATGGCATCCTCCGGTGGCTGCTTCTGGATTGTTACAACAAGCCAGCACTCTTCAGTTTGATATGAAAAGAAGAGCCAACATGGTCTGGCATAAAAGAAAAATACACCCTTTTAATACAGAGCAAAGTAAATTAATTTTTAAAGCTCTGTGCTAATGTACTCATGCAGCATTATGGCTATAAAGAATTCTAATGAAACTATAACCAAGTCCATTAGCACTTATTCAACGGATTATTATAATCCTTCAATATTTTTGGCCAAGCTATAAATAAATCCTCCTTAAGAAATGGGATAGCATATCTTGGGGTCATCAAGATGATCACTACAGACATATATGATAAGTCAGTAATATTTTAACATAATGTCACCACAAGGAATTACTTTCTCGCCCTGTAGCATTGCTGTCCATGTTTTCTAGCATTCTGAGAATGCTCTGGAATAACAAGAATCCTCCATAATTCACCCTTTACTGAGACAGTTGACTCCTTTGAATGGCATGTAAATGTACTCTGACTGTCCGACATTTGTCTTCTGTAGCAGCCTCTCGCTAAGTCTCATCAATCAACTGGCTTGTCTAATGAAGGCCTTGGACCTGAGGATGAAGGGAGAGTGGATGGCCATTTGAACCTGGCTTGAAAGTTGAGAAGTGAAGCTAAACAGATATTTGAGGAGGACATCAGGACAGCAGACGAATGAGAAGAACATAACCTTGCTGGGACGCATGCTCCAGTTCAGGCATTGGGCATTACAGGATGAAATATCTCTAACTAACAATTCATCTGTAACTGGAAAGAGAAGGAGCTGCTGACATTTAGCTGTGATGGGCATTCTGGATGCCTGTCTCGCAAATGCTTAAATGAACAAGGCATGTGGATGAAAGTGATTAATCACCCTCGTACAGCTCCAGCTAGATCTTATGACTATACAGTACATCTGATTTTTTTAATGCTTTAGCTTTATCATGATTAAAGCTAAGGGATATTCCCAAGGGAAATATTTATGCATCCTTGTTTTTCAAAACATATCTTCTTCAAAATATAGAGAGGTCCAGTGACCTTCAGCTCTGCTCAAATGGGTATTTCATTTTCTTTTAATTTATGGTAAATGACATACCTTGGAAATTCTTGTTTTCCATCTTTAATGTTCAATTTTCCATAATTCCAACACTTACCAATCTGAACCAAGATTGTTAAAGGGAAAAAAAGGATTTCAACTGGATAAACAGCTTGCTTTATGACTTTGTTTGCAGATTTAGTAGATCATACACCAGCCAAAAACATGGCATTTTGCACCCACTGTACCAGCTGTTTAATAAAATAGGGTTTTGCATTTTTATCTGCACATTTATGAAATGACAAGATATATTTGCTTAAAACAGGGGTCTCCAAACTGTTGCCCTTTACTTGCCTTTATCCAGCCCTTAGGGCACTATTCCTTCCACTGATAGGAGGCACTATTTTTCCCAATGACACCATTGATGGGGAACTAATTCTCCCACTGACACTAGAGATGAGGCGCTAATTCTCCCATTGAAACCAATGATGTGGCACTATTCTTCCACTGACACCAATGATGGGGCACTATTCTTCCCACTGACACTAGAGATAAGGTGCTATTCCTCCCACTGAAGCCAATAATGAGGTACTATTCCTCTGACTGACACTAGAGATGGGGCACTATTCCTCCCACTGAAACCAATGATGGGGCACTCTTCCTTCTGCTGAAACTAGAGATGGGGCACTATTCCTCAATTCTCCCACTGCCAAGATGTGGCACTGTTCCTCCCACTGAAACCAATGATGGGGCACTATTCCTCTGACTGACACTAGAGATGGGGCACTATTCCTCCCACTGAAACCAATGATGGGGCACTATTCCTTCTACTGACACTAGAGATGGGGCACTATTCCTCCCACTGAAACCCACTAAATGGGGCACTATTCCTCCCACTAAAAGAATTGAGCTCTGTAATTTCAAAGCCATTGTATCCAATTTTTAGGGACTCATTAATGGCAGGAATAGTACCACTGGATTGGCGCAGGGCGAACGTGGTGCCTATATTTAAAAAGGGATCAAAGTCTTTATCAAGTAACTATAGACCTGTTATTTTAACTTCTAGAGTCAGGAAGATACTGGAGCATTCAATAAAAGACCACATAGACGAGTTATTGCTGGAAAAAAACATTTTAAGCAACAGACAGCATGGATTCATGAAAGACAGAAGTTGTCAGACAAACCTGATTTCTTTTTATGAAGAAGTAAGTAAAACCTTGGACAAAGGGGTGGCTGTGGACGTGGTATACTTGGATTTTGCAAAAGCGGTCGACACAGTTCATCACACGGCTCATGTGTAAGATAAAGTCTACAGGCTTGGAAATATCAGTTTGTAAATGGATAGAAAACTGGCTAAAAGACAGAATTCAGAGAGTGGTGGTTAATGATTCTTACTCTGAATAGTCTAAGGTTATCAGTGGTGTACCCCAAGGTTCAGTGCTGGGACCCTTACTTTTTTATACCTTTATAAATGATATTGGGTCTGGGATCAAAAGTAACATTTCTGTCTTTGCAGATGACACCAAGCTATGCAGTGAAATAACGTCCTTACAGGATGTCTCCAATTTAAAAGTCGACCTCAATGCACTGTCTAATTGGGCGACTATGTGGCAGATGAGGTTTAATGTTGATAAATGTAAAGTTATGCACCTGGGAACTAAGAATATGCATGCATCATACATGCTAGGGAGAGTACAACTGGGGGAATCCGTAGTGGAGAAGGATATGGGGGTTTTGGTAAATCATAAGCTCAATAATAGCATGCAATTCCAAGCGGCGGTTTCCAAAGCGAGCAAAGTCCTTTCTTGTATTAAGAGAGGTATGGACTCCAGAGAGAGAGATATCATTTTGCCCTTGTTCAAATCATTAGTAAGACCTCATCTGGAATATGCAGTTCAGTTTTGGGCACCAGTTCTCAAAAAGGATATCAGGGAAACTGGAGAAGGAGCTCAACTATGAGGAGAGATTAGAGGAACTGATTTTATTCACTCTTGAGAAGAGGAGAATAAGGGGGGATATGATCAACATGTTCAAATATATAAGGGGTCCATATAGTGAACTTGGTGTTGAGTTATTCTCTTTACGGTCAACACAGAGGACACGGGGGCACTCTTTACTCTTTCCAAATACGGAAAGGTTACTTCAAAGTAAGAGCTGTGAAAATGTGGAATAGACTCTCACCAGAGGTGGTTCTGGCCAGCTCAGCAGATTGCTTTAAGAAAGGCCTTGATACTTTCCTAAATGGACATAATAGAACTGGGTACTAACATTTATAGGTATAGTTGATCCAGGGAAAATCCGATTGCCTCTTGGGGGATCAGGAAGGAAATTTATCCCCTGCTGTAGCAAATTGGAACATGCTCTGCTGGGGTTTTTTGCCTTCCCCTGGATCAACTGTGGGTATATTGGATTGTACGATATTTTTTTATTTTATTTATTTATTTTTTTTATGGTTGAACTGGATGGAATTGTGTCTTTTTTCAACCTGACTAATTATGTAACTATGTAACTATGAAACCAATGATGTCATTTTTTTTACTCCCACCGACCACCAAGCCTATGGCATCATTTACTCCTACTGATGCCAGGTAATTTTTGTGTTTGCTGTTGGACCTATTTAGCTTGGTGAGATTATCATGATGTTTTATTGGTATTACTTTTAATTAAGGTCATTTATCTTGCAGTGTGAATTGTTATGTTCTACTTTTCTGCTCCCCTCACCTCTTAAGGAAGCAGGGTGCTCAATGGAAGACACTATACCTACTTTTCTACAATCAGTTGTGAACGATTTGCTAATATGATATAATTGGTGGCTGTTACTCTGTGGGAGGTATCTGAGGGAGATTAATTTTATAGCATTTGGCTCTGTCCTTTATCTGAATGTTTTTATACATGTTGGAACAATAAAATGTATTGATTTTATTCATGTGTTCTTGCTGGCACCTCAAAGGTCCATCCTGTTCTTCTCACCCCCAAAGATCAGAAGCAATCATAATTAAAGTACTGTTTCCTAACTTACCCTTATTTCTTCCTTTGTAGTTTGTCAGCTTTACAGTAGTTTTTAGAAAATTGTCTGTTCTGTGCCCCCCCCCCCGTTTTATAATGAGAAAGCTGGCTTATCCAAAAGCCCACTTATTGGTTTTTCTAAGCCTGATAGTCAAAGTTCAAATGCCAAGCAGTGCAATATGATATAAAAATTTCCTAGGCAAATCTGTACACAAATTCACCAGGACCACAAATCTTGAACCTGCTGGATTCCGCTGCCTTGAACCCGTGGTAGCGGTGAACCAAATTCTCATCCCTAATTATATTAAGGTTTAAAAAGGGAGAGTTCCAGAGAAAAGTTCTGCATACAAGGCAACTAAACACAGAATTGTACACCTCACAATGTGGTGTTATTGTTGGGACAGACCTCAAACTTAATCCTTGGTGATATTCTTTGGAACGTAGTGCCAGACTACATGCTTAAGGTGGAACTTTACTTTCCCAATCAACATAGATTATTTTTAATCCTCATGCTGCTAGCATTAGTAAATCGTTAGGAAGGTATATCATATTTACTTGTTTTGAACTTTTTTTTTTTTTTACATTTCTTCAGTTACTTCCTGGTTTCTTGTCTAGGTAAATTATGTCATACATCCCAGAAGCCTTCAGGAGGGGAGATGAGGAGGAGGGGTTTTCTTAGCTAAGCACACCCACCTGCCTGCATGCCTGAGCTAAGGTCAATGGATTATATGAAGTAAATGCTATATGAATCATTTGCCCTTACTCAAAATGGCCACAACCAGTAATACTAGGGGGTGTTTTTCAAAGTGATTTCTCAACAAAATAAAGCATGGAGACATGGATAGATGGGGATGTTTGCTTTGAATATTAAAAATGAATTAAATAGTGTCCTTGGCTTGTGGTGCTCAGATGCAGTAAAGATCTGCTTTAAACCAACCAAGTACAGCCTCAAGATATAATGTCTAGCCACTCTATGGGCTCACTACTTGTAGGGAGAGCTGTAGGAGATTAAACGTTGTGTCTTGTGTGAAGGGGGCACAGATAGCACAGGTCTAAAATCAATGATGGAAGACTTGTCTTGGCAGCTGGTGGATTTTTGTTTGGAAGGGGAGGAAAACACTCCCCCCCCCCGCTGTCTACTGGTCCACTGGCATTTACACCATCAGCGGTGGGGATCAGAGGGCACATCAGGGATTGGTGGGCACACAGTGGTGGGGATCGGCGGGCACATCGGGTAGGGGATCAGGCTGAGGCAGGCATCTGGCAGATTCTCCTGTGTCCTCTTCTCTTCTGGGATCACAGCGGCTGTCGGAGAGGTTACCTGGTTGGGCGCCGCGTTCCTGTGCGCGTTGGTGTGCACGCTCCTGTGGGCACTGGTGTGCATGTTCCGGCTGACCCTGGTGTGCGCGGTGGTGCCTGGTTGCACGTGCGTGTGCCTGTGGGCACTGGTCTGCGTACTCCTGTGGGTGCTGGTGCGCGCGCCGGTGTTCGGGGGCGTGCGAGTGCCTGTGCGCTTCGGCGCGCACACGTGTGCGGCGTTTGGTGCCAATCAGCCTATTCAGGCCTGCTTCACACTCTGCTCGGTGCTGCCTGATCAACAGCTCTTTCGTGCCTTGTTCCTGTTTCCTGTATCTGTGCTTTTAATCTCCTGACAACCCGGCTTGTTTCCTGGATTCCTCTGAACTCTGCCCGCACCTGACCTCTGCCTGTTTTGACTACTCTTCTGCCTGCTCCATTGTACCTCGTTGCCTGCCTGTTGCCGAACCCAGCTTGTACCCGGACTTCCCTGCTCTGCTCCTGCTCAACACCTGTTGCCAGTGTTCCCGATATCTGCCTGCTGTTTGAAGTTCACTTCTCTTCTGGCATCTGGACTCCTGCACCAGGCTCCCATACCACTCCGCACTCCTGTGTTTCCTGTATACTCTATCAGGGGCCGCGAGTCGGACGCGTAAGGGAGTCTACCCTCTGCCCAAGTGGACTCACCGGTCTGGTAAGTAGAGGTCTGACAGTATCAGGCAGCCATGACCGAGTCCGGGCAGGGGGCCTCCCCTATGGATGAACTTTGTAGACACCTAGCGGGCCTTACTCAAGCTGTAAAGGGCCTACAGGAAGGCTACTCCAGATTAGAGGAACAAGTTCAAGCCCTCTCTGCACCTCCTTACTCCCAGGGAGCATCTGCTGCTGGACTCTCCCAAGCACCCTCCGTAGTAATGCTTCCTCCTGAGCCTAGGGTACCCACGCCCGAAATGTTCACAGGAGAACTTTGCAAGTATCGGGCCTTGCCTGCGAACTCTATTTCGCTCTACAGCCTCGCACCTTTTCCTTGGAAGCTACTAAAGTGGGTTTTGTCATCTCCTTACTGGCAGACGAGCCTTAAACCTGGGCTCACGCCTTCTGGAGCAGAAATCTGGGTCCCTAGATTCCCTGGATGCCTTCTTCCTAGCCATGTCACAATTGTATGAGAACCCCCAACTAATGGCTACCGCTGAAGCCGCATTATACTCCCTGCAACAAGGTCGCAGAGCGGCTGAAGATTATGCAGTCAAATTCAGACACTGGAGCTCTGATACAGAGTGGAACGACGCTGCCCTGCGTCACCAATTCCGGATGGGGTTATCAGACCCTCTAAAGGATGAGTTGGCACGCGTAGGAATACCTCAGACCCTGGATGAACTTATCAACTTGTCCATCCAAATTGATCGCTGCCTAAGAGAGAGATGCTCTGAGAGGTCTACTAGTCACTCTTGTCCTATCTGGATGCTCCCTAAGGTCCCCAGTTCTTCTAGTCAGTTTCCTTCTGCCTCCTCTGCTCCGGCCGCAGAAGTTCCTGAACCCATGCAACTCGGTCTGCTCCATCCATCCCTTACTCCAGAAGAAAAGTTGCGCAGACGTACCCACAACTTATGTCTGTACTGTGGAGAACCTGGACATTTTGTGAGATCCTGCCCCAACAAGATACGTAAGTGCCTGCCATTTTCTTCTGTATGTGCACCTGACTTGCCTAAATCTGGTACTCACCTGGCTCTTTCTATCACGTTGCAGCTTCCCGGAAGGAATATCCCAGTATCAGTCATCATTGACTCTGGAGCGTGTAGTGGCTTCATTGACCTAGTCTTTGCTAACAACCATGGCATTCCTCTTCAGTCCAAGGCCCAGAGACTCGCAGTACACTTAGCGGATGGATCCACCCTCAGTTCCGGTCCAGTTACCCAGGAGACCATTTCTTTGCTGGCCACCATAGGCCCTGATCACCAGGAACTCCTGCGCTTGGATGCCGTCTCCTCTCCTCTCTTCCCAATCATCCTAGGAATGCCCTGGTTGCAGGCACACAACCCCAGTATTAACTGGACTACAGGAGAAATTAAGTTCCTCTCTGAATACTGCCGGCAACATTGCTTACATGGAAAATCCGCAACAACATCCCAGCTTCTTTGTCTGGACCCAGACACTGAATTACGCCAGTCCGTCCCTGAACCCTACCAGGATTTTGTGGATGTTTTCAGCAAGAAGGGAGCTGAGACTCTCCCAGTACACAGGCCTTACGACTGTCCGATAGAACTTCTACCCGGTACCGAAGTTCCCTTCGGGAGGATCTTTCCGTTAACTGAGCAGGAGTTGCGCACCTTGAAGGACTACATAGATGAAAACATGAAGAAAGGGTTCATTCGTCCTTCCACCTCTCCAGCCGGTGCAGGCATCTTCTTAGTCGAGAAAAAGGATCACTCCTTAAGTCCCTGCATCGACTACCGTGAGTTGAATAAAATTACTATTAAAAACAGATATCCGCTACCCCTAGTACCCGAACTCTTCCAAAGGCTGGGAACCGCAAGTTTTCACAAAGTTGGATCTCCGCGGAGCTTACAATTTAATCCGTATCAGAAAAGGTGACGAATGGAAGACGGCCTTTCGTACTCGATTCGGGCACTTCAAGTACCTCATCATGCCCTTTGGGCTGTGAAATGCTCCAGCGACATTCCAGCACTTTGTTAACGACGTCTTCCGCGATTACCTTGACCTATACGTTATAGTTTACTTGGACGATATCCTGATTTTCTCTGCTTCACTGGTCGATCACTGCAGGCATGTCCGAAATGTTATCACTTGACTTAGGCAACATGGGCTTTACGCCAAACTCGAGAAATGCGAGTTTGAGCTCCAATGTGTTCAGTTTCTGGGCCTAGTCATCTCGGCCGAGGGCATTAAGATGGATCCTCAAAAAGTATCTGCCATGCTGGATTGGCCTGCACCTGCAGATAGAAAAGGGGTACAGCGCTTCATTGGCTTGCCAATCTCTATAGGAAATTCATCAAAGGATTCTCTTCAATAATCGCTCCGATTACCGAGCTTGCCAGACAAGGAATCCGATTCTGCTGGACTCCCAAAGCACAGCTGGCATTAGAAGAACTCAAAGCACTGTTCACTTCGGCCACTATCCTCAAACACCTTAATCCGGCGTTACCTTTCGTTTTGGAGGTTGACGCATCTGAAGTTGCGGTAGAAGCAGTGCTCTCCCAGCGGCAAGGTGCCAAGGCGCTCCTGTATCCAGTGGGGTTCTTCTCACATAAACTTTCATCATCTGAAAGGAATTATGATGTGGGGGATCGGGAACTCCTGGCCATTAAGACGGCTTTGGAGGAGTGGCGTTATCTACTGGAGGGTGCTGCACATGCTATTCTGGTCTATACGGACCATAAGAACTTAGAGTACCTGAGAACAGCTAAGAGACTAAGACCGCGGCAGGCCAGATGGGCACATTACCTACAGACCCGGATCCAAAAATGTCAAGCCAGATGCGCTCTCCCGTATGTTCCATGACTCTGAGAAAACCCTACCTCCGGACCCCATTCTTCCCTCTGGGAACTTCCTGCTTCTTCAAGAGGACCTTGTCTCCCGAATTAGACGGGCCTCTATGGGGATGACCCCTCCTGCTGAGACTTGTGTTAAGGACGGCCTGTTCTGGCACGAAGACAAGATTGTGATCCCTGAGGACCTAAGGGTACATGTGTTTGAACTTTACCATGACCATAAGTTGGCTGGGCATTTTGGTGCACGGAAAACAACTGACCTGATACAACGTACCTTTTGGTGGCCTCAACTCATTAAGGACTGCAAGGATTATGTCGAGTCATGCAATACTTGCGCCAGAAGCAAGAACAGCCGGACAAGAGCCTGGGGCCTATTAAAACCCCTACCGGTCCCAGAGAGACCGTGGAGTATGATCTCGATGGACTTCATTTTTGAACTTCCCCCATCAGAAGGATTTTCCTCCATCTTTGTTGTGGTCGATAGGCTGTCTAAGATGGCCCATTTTCTCCCCATGACGGGCACTCCCTCAGCCATAGAGACAGCTACTATTTTCATTAAAGAAATAATAAGATTGCACGGAGTCCCAACTAATATAGTATCCGACAGAGGTGTCCAGTTTACCTCTAGGTTCTGGAAAGCCCTCTGTGGCTCCTTGGAAATTGAATTGGCATTTTCTTCAGCATTTCATCCCCAGTCAAATGGGCAAACTGAAAGAACCAATCAGACTCTGGAACAATATCTCTGTTGTTTTTCTGCTTTTTATCAAGATGATTGGGCTTCCTTGCTCCCTGTTGCGGAGTTCTCCTATAACAACTCCCTGCATTCGTCCACCAATCAGGCACCATTCTACGCCAACTATGGCTTCCACCCATCCTTTCTGCCTGGGTCAATACTCGAATGTAAAGTTCCTGCAGTCTCGAAACCTTAGATTTCTTCTCTGTCAACAATAAACTACTACAGGATACCATGGCCAAGGCCCAGGAATACTATAAAAGAATGTTTGACAAGAAGAGGCACGGGGAACTTGTTTTGGAACCTGGCAACCAAGTGTGGTTGTCCACCACCAACCTGAAATTAGCCTGTCCTTCTAAAAAGCTGGGTCCTAAATTCTTGGGTCCCTTTTTGGTGAAAAGAAAAATTAATAACGTCGCCTACGAACTTGACCTGCCTAACTCTCTGAAGGTACATCCAGTCTTTCACGTGTCTCTCCTGAAATCCGTTACTCCAAATTCCTTTGCTGGCCACAGTACCGGCCCACCCAAGCCTATTATAGTTAACAATGAGGAGGAATTTGAAGTGGAAGCAATTCTAGATTGCAGGAGAAGACGCAATCAAACCCAATACCTCATCAAATGGAGAGGTTATGGTCCCGAAGACAACTCATGGGAGCCCGAGAGTAATCTTCATGCCAGAGAACTGTTACAGGCTTTCAAGGACTCGCATGCCACCAAATTAGCTCAACTGGGCATCCGGAGTCTGCCCTTGAGGAGGGGGCACTGTCAGAGAGGTTACCTGGTTGGGCGCCGGCGCGTGCGTTCCTGTGCACGTTGGTGTGTGCGCTCCTGTGGGCACTGGTGTGCATGTCCTGGCTGACCCTGGTGTGCTCGGTGGTGCCCGGTTGCGCGAGTGTGTGCCTGTGGGCACTGGTCTGCGTACTCCTGTGGGTGCACACGTGTGCGCTGTTTGGCGCCAATTGGCCTATTTAGGCCTGCTTCACACTCTGCTCGGTGCTGCCTGATCAATAGCTCTTCCGTGCCTTGTTCCTGTTTCTTGTATCTGTGCTTTTTATCTCCTGACAACCCGGCTTGTTTCCTGGATTCCTCTGAACTCTGCCCGCACCTGACCTCTGCCTGTTTTGACTACTCTTCTGCCTGCTCCATTGTACCTTGTTGCCTGCCTGTTGCCGAACCCAGCTTGTACCCGGACTTCCCTGCTCTGCTCCTGCTCAGCACCTGTTGCCAGTGTTCCTGATATCTGCCTGCTGTTTGAAGTTCACTTCTCTTCCAGCATCTGGACTCCTGCACCAGGCTCCATTACCACTCCGCACTCCTGTGTTTCCTGTATACTCTACCAGGGGCCGCGAGTCGGATGCGTAAGGGAGTCTACCCTCTGCCCAAGCGGACTCACCGATCTGGTAAGTAGAGGTCTGACAGCGGCTTCCGCCTTGGGTCTCCTCCCCTCCTCCTATACATCCAATAGGATCGCCTGACCTTTCAGCCAATCGCGAAATGGGTAACAGACCCACGCTTCCTGATTGTGAGAGAGTCGATTCAGAGTTAGAAAAGCGACTATTCATTTGCTTTTCTAACACACCTGGGTGGGCTCCAAGCGCAATGCTCTGCACTCCGAGTCCATCCTATTTTTAAGCCTATTAGTCTATGGCTCTATTAAGGTGCTTCAAAAAACACCCCTGCTGCTGTAATTCAGGCACCCGGTGTCCTGAAAGGGGCTGGATGCCTGAATAGGGGGTGGCCGCTGCGGCCGTGGATAGATTCCTGCTATGCATGTATCTATTCATTAACCATATAGGGGGGAGGCAAAACTGCAATATCCAATGGGAGGGTTTGAGCAACTGAGACAATGCTCAGTCTCTGTTGCTCAAACCGTCCCATTATATGCCCCCTGCAACATTTATTTAATTCCACTGTAGCGCAAGCAGACATAGCCTACAGAACAATGGCAACTCTGCTATAAATTCAAGAGCAGTGTAGCATCGTTACCACACCTTCATAGGAAGCTGAATTAGGGCTCATATGGATGGGTGTTGTTATCCTGTGATTGTCATGCATTTGGAACACACATCACAGTTCAGAAGAATTCCATTGCCTTTAATTTAGAAGTACCCGTGACAAGTCAGAAGTTGTGTTTGACCTAAATTGCTTTGTGGTGTATTTCTTTGCATGCAACATCTCTTATTGAAGTGTCATTGAATTGCAGGCAGGCAATGGATCAGGCACAGCATTTGTATGTCAAACATTGCATTTGTCTTGTGAATGCATGCGGTTACGTTCAAATAGCAAACAAACATTTGAAAACAATGTCCATTGACAGTGGGTATACAGTATATGGGCTTTGTGTAGGGATTGGAAGGGAAAAAAGTAAGTGCAGGTGCATTTAAACGCAAAGCCATAGTTCTGCTTTAAAGACTTTTCCACATTTTCTGATTACGGTTATGTTTCAGTTCCAGCTTTAATGATTCTTTATCTTGATTAGTACTTCTGGTCACATTTTCAAATTTTACAGATTACCATGGCTGATCTATTTACAGTATCTATAATTTCTTTAACTGATTAGAATTATTTATAGCTGCCAGTAATAGACACTGCAGCTCACAGCAGCCAACTTTTAGAGACCATTTGAACCCCGCCATTTTTGACCTGTGCTCCATTCAGCTGCAGCAGCTGAATCCTATGTACAGGATTCAGCATGGCTGTTTGGCAGAGCATAATGCAAAGCCTATCAATAAAACTGTATCCTAATAAACCCTTGTACACTGCAGTGGAGACTCAAATGATATCTTAAAGTATCTAAAGGTTTCTCATCCAGGGTTCCTCCGGAGGTAGCTAGGGGAGCAATAAGCAATTTCTGCCTCTCAGATGTGAAACCACTGACACCAATGATTATTTTAGCTATCTGTAGGGTGGGAGGGGGGAGGAATCTTCCCAATGGCCACAAATGTAAGGAGAATTATTCCCATTGACCATCCCACTAATGTACTGAAGGCCACTGGGTTTATTTCACGCCTATTTGGAAAAGTACCAATATATCTTGGCCCCAACTTCTTCGAAAGGGCACGGCAGATTCAGGTTGGCAGTTGATAGCCATACTTTATCCCTTAAAGGATGGATTCCCCCTTCATTTCCTGTCAAAGAATCTCTTGTAGTTGGACTGCGCCTTCTGTATACATTCTTGGAGGGTTTGGTAGTTTCGTTGTATAAAGGCGAGTCTGTCCTGTACAGCAGGTACTGCTGATTGGGGTATGGTTTCTGGCAGGGCTGAAGGGTGGAATCTGTAGTTGGCCCAAAATGGGGACTGGTTGGTAGCAGAGTGTAATGAGTTGTTGTAGGCGAACTCTGCCAATGGAAGCAGAGAAGCCCAAAAATCTGAGCAACGTAGGTACTGCTCCAGGGTTTGGTTAGTGCGCTCGGTTTGCCAGTTGCTTTGGGGATGGTAGGCTGAATAAAGGCAGAGTTCCACACTCAGGGCTTTACAAAGAGCTGTCCAAAGCCTGGAAGTAAACTGTACCCCTCGATCCGAGACAATGTTGTTGGGTAGACCATGGAGTCTTACAATGGTGGTGAATCCTTCCAAGGGTGGAAGATCCATGATTAAATCCATGGAGATCATCTCCCATGGACGGTTAGGGACAGTTAAGGATCTCAATAATCCCCAGGGCTTTGTCTTGTCACCTTTGCTGCGTAGGCACACAGTGCAGGATCTAACATAGGCTCTACAGTTCCGACCAAGGTTGGGTCCCAGAAGGACTTTTGGATGAGCTCACTAGTTTTACGAGATCCAAAGTTACCGGCTAACTGGTGATCATGGAATGTTTTAAGAACTTGAAGCCTTGCCACCTGGGGTATAAGGACCTTATCTTGATGACAGAGTAATCTGTCCTGTATTCTTAATAAGGTGTGCTCTATTTCGGGGTATGATGCAGAAGCCCGTTTGATAACCGATTTTAAGCTGTTCAGTATTAACAAAAAAGTCTGGGCAGAAAAAATGTTGCTCGGGGGAACATCCAGTATAGGGCGTCTGTCAGGGATCAGCGGCTAAGGAGACCAGACACATAGCTACACAAGGGAGCTGAGACCAAACAATGTATTTATCATTAAAGTGGTATTTATTTACAGTGAATACACACAAATAAACATACACAGCAGCCAATGAACACAGTAAACAGTGAACACATCAAAAACAAACCCCAACCACAAGAACCAACCCCACTGACAAAAATCAGTAACCAACACAACTAAAGACTAAGTACAAATATATACAAGGTACAGATAGGGGTTCAGGGAAAGCAGGGATACAAGGTAGGGGGTATCACGACTGGGTACTAAGCAGAGGGAGGCAGGAACAAGGCAGAGGGGTACAGACTGGATCAGGCTAAGCAGGAACAACAGGCAGCAAGGAAGGGACTAGAATCATTATGTGTCGGGAGGGAGACAGGAGCAGCCTTAAGTAGCCTCCCTGGCAGCTGAACACTAATTTGCCTAAATACCACAGCCTGCTGGCTCCTGGGAGAAACCTGCTGGTGGACACATTGGAGCTGCAAGCAAACAGCCCACAACAGGATAGTGCCACCAACAGGTGAACTTAATCCTAACAGTGTCTGCTTTCCTGTTCTTGGATCCAGGTCTGTACGTCAAGTGAAAATTAAACCTTGAGAAAAGTAAGCCCTGTCTAGCCTGCCGGAGCCTTGGACGCTTAGCAGACCTCAAATACTCCAGGTTCTTGTGGTCAGTAAGGATCATGACTGGTTGACTGGCGCCTTCCAACAGATATCTCCACTCTTCAAAGGCTACTTTAATTGCCAGGAGTTCTCTGTCACCTATATCATAATTCCTTTTGGCCTGGCTTAGTTTTTTGGAACAGAAGGCTACTGGGTGCAGCAGGGACTTTGGGCCCAGACGCTGGGAAAGCACAGCTCCTGTTGCCACTTCTGAAGTGTCTACCTCAAGAACTAAGGGGAGTGCTGGGTCTCGGTGTCGCAATACCAGAGCGGAGGTAAACAAGGTTTTCAGACCTTCAAAGGTTAACTGGGCTTTCTGGTTCCAAAGGAAACGAGTATGAAGGCGGGTGAGCTGAGTGAGCGGAGAGATGATGGTCGAGAAGCCTTTAATAAACCTCTGGTAAAAGTTAACAAAGCTAATGAATCTTTAGACTCCCTTTCTTTCAGAGGGTGTAGGCCTTTCTAGAATTGCTGAGACCTTCTGGGGATCAATGGAAATCCCCTCAGTGGAAATTATGAGTCCCATGAATTGGATGGCCTGCTTCTCGCATTTTTCTGCTTTGGCATACAACCTGTGACTTCACAGAGTATTCAGTACTTTCTTGACATGGAGTTCAAGTGAGGCTGAACTTAGATATCATTCATGAAATGTTGGAACATTGCAGGAGCATCGCATAGCCCAAAGGGCATCACGAGGTACTCGAAATGCCTGAAGCGGCTTCTGGAAGCAGTTTTCCATTCGTCCCCCTTTCTAATGTGGACCAGGTTATAGGCCCCTTTAAAGTCCAGCTCCATTAACAGTTGGGCTGCTTGGAACCTCTGGAATAACTCTGGAATGAGGGGTATCTGTTCTTGATAGTAATTTTGTTGAGTTCCCTGTAGTCAATGCATGGCCAGAGGGAGTGGTCTTTCTTTTCAACAAAGAAAATGCCTGCTCCGGCAGGTGAGGAGGAGGGATAAATGAAACCCTTGGCTAGGTTCTCATCAATATATTGCCTGAGGGCCTCTAACTCAACCTCGGACAGTGGAAAGATGCGCCCAAAGGGAATCTCTGCTCCAGGGAGAAATTCGATGGGACAGTCGTAAGACTGGTGCGCAGGCAGGGTATCAGCTTTCTTTTTGTTGAAGATGTCAAGGAAGTCATGGTAGACAGAAGGCACGATTTGACTGGCATCTGTTGAGGGTTGGATGGTTAGGCACACAGTTGAGTCAACTTGAGTGGGGATGCCACAATTTTGGTGACAGTAGCTGGACGAGAAGATGACCTCACCTTTAGACCAGTTGATCAATGGGTTGTGAGTCTGCAGCCAAGATATTCCGAGGATGGCTGGGAATATGTGAGTTTTAATTACATCAAAGCGGAGACGCTCCTGATGACCTGTGTCTGTGGTTGCGAGAATAGGGACACTCTCTTGGGTAATGGGCCCTGAGGTTGGTGGAGTGCCATCAGCAAGGTGTATGTCCAGTCTTTGTTTCTTGAGATGGAGGGGGATCTGTAAGTCTTTGGCAAGATTGATATCTAGAATCAGCTGCAAGCTCCTGAGTCAACGATTGCCAACAGTTTGACCTGCCTGCCAGCCACCTACAAAGGGATAGGAAGAATGATGTGTGCCTGGGCTTACTTGGTCGAATGGGAAAGTTATGTACAAAGTGGCCTGTAGCTCCACAGTAGATGCACAAGTTGTTTAGTCGCCTGCGTTCTCTTTCTTCTGGGGTCAAGGTGGGTCAGAGACTATAGAGACAGATATAGAGACGGAAACTGTTGGAGCCGGGACTTTGGGTAGTCCCAAGGTTGGCTGAAATATCTGGGAATGCTCAGAGCGTCGCTCCCGCAGGCGCCTATCCAACTGGATAGAAACTTGGATAGGAGCCTTGAGTGTAGCAATAGCCTTGGACCTGGCCAGCTTATCCTTAAGGGTCTCAGATAGGCCTAGAGGGAATTGGTATTTTAAAGCCACATCATTCCAACCAGTATCAGCTGCCCATCTATGGAACTCTCCGATGTAATCTTCCACTGGTCATCTACCTGCACAAAGGAATGAAGGGCCGATTCGGCAGTGGCGGTTCTCTGCAGATCATCATATAATGCCACCATGGCTTCAAAGAATGCGGTGACAGAGTTAAACACCTCATCCTTCTGTTCAAGCAGGTTATGAGCCCAGGATTGTGGTTCATCAGATAGGAGGGAAATAATGCACCCCACTCTAACAGTCTCCAGTGCAGAAGTCCTGGTTTGCAGGGCAAAGTAAAGTTCGCAGGCATTCTTGAAGGCTCTGAACCTCCATCGGTCCCCGGAAAAAGCGCTCAGGAGAGGGGACCCTGGGTTCTGGAAGAGGCAGTATCACAGCAGGTGGAGCCGCGGTCACTGAACTGGAAGGTACTGTCGTAAGGAAGAAGCTTGTGGCTGGGTTTAGCTCAGCAGAAGTTATTGAAGCAGTGAGGGTATGGAGACACCCCTCAAGCTGGAAGTAGCCATCTTGCAGATTCGTGACTGCTTGTGTCAATGCAATCATCTGTTGACACAGAGCTTCCAGCGCGCAAGCACCTCTCTCGGCCTCAGATATAATGGCTGTTTGATACTATCACGCACCTGGTGCTGGAGGCCAATGGAGAGAGGGCTTCCCTTGTGGCTAAGTTACGGACTCCCCTGGAGGTGAGACAGGAGGAGTCGAGCACAAAGTAGCACAGGTCGCCTGCAGCTTTGCTTGCAGAAGGACTCAGGGATACTGCGGATTTATTGAGCAGAGGCTACAGGCAGATGGCACCTGTGAGGTGTGGCAGGTCTGTAGAATCACAGTGTCAGAAAGATAGTCAGTACAAGCCAGGATTAGGAGCCAGGTGGGTAACAGAGCAGACAAAGTCAGGTGGAAATCCGAGGTGAAACACAAGAAGCAGGCAGAGGGTATCTGTAAGACAAGCCATGGTCGAAGACTGGAACAAGCAAGAGACAGGTCAGATACAAGCCAGGTCGGTAACTAAGGATCACAGGAGCAAGGGAACACAGGTAACAAGCTGATGATCAAACAGCACTTCAGCCAAGGGCTGGCTTCCTTATAAAGGCCCATGTGATGTGCTGGCGGAGATGCTGGGTCCTAGAGCCTGTCTTCTGCCCTGAGAGACGCCTGGTCCTAGAGTCCTCCTCCTGGCCTGACAATAGGACTGTGCTGCACTTTACTGTGCTATACTTCTGGCAGGATCACAGATATGTTTTGCACTTATCAAACAGAACTAACAGGTCACTTTGAATGGTATTTTTAACAGACCAAAAATGAACAAATAAGAAGTTAATTGTTAGGGTTTACATATACTTTAAAGTGGTTGTAAAGGCTGAAGGTTTTTTACCTTTATGCATTCTTTGCATTCAGTTAAAAACCCTTCTGTGTGCTGCTGCCCCCACAACCCCCTTACTACTCCCCTAAACTCCCTCTCTATCCAGTGATGTGCACGAGAACCTCAGCTATCCCGGTACTCCCCCTCCTCATTGGCCAGTGAGCCAATGAGTAGAGAGCAGGGGTGGGGCCAAGTCGTGGCTCTATGTGTCTTATGGACGCATAGGGCAGGGCTCAGGAGCAAGCACGTCCCAGTGCCCCCATAGCAAGCAGCTTGCTATTTTTGGCACTGGTCAAGGGGGCGGGGCCAGAAGCACTGGCGTGGGACCCGAGAAGAAGAAGATCGGGGCTGCGCTGTGCAAAACCACTGCATAGAGCAGGTAAGTATGACATGTTTGTTATTAAAAAAAAAAATAAAAAAAACGCCTGAACCTTTAAAACGGTTGTAAACCCTCAAGGTTTTTCACCTTAATGCATTCTATGCATTAAGGTGAAAAACCTCCTGTGATGCAGCAGTCCCCCAGAGCCCCCTTTTGCTTACCTGAACTCAATCTTTTCAGCAACGGGGATGAGCACACCAGCTCCTGCTGGTGTCTCGGGTCCTGATTGGATAGCTTGATAGCAGCGCAGCCATTGGCTCCCGCTGCGGTCAATCAAATCCAATTACGCAGGAGCCGGGGGGGCGGGGCCGAGTCCTGCTGTCTGTGTCAATGGACGCAGCAGCAGGACACGGGAGTGTGCCTGCATGGGTGCCTCGAGGGAGAGCGGCTTGCCAACGGGGCACTTCAGAAGAGGAGGAGACAGGAGCACCGCTGAGGGACCCCAGAAAAGGAGGATCGGGGCCACTCCGTGCAAAACCAAATTGTCACTGGGGCAGAATGTGACAGAAAGTCCACAAAGCAGAGCCCTGGATAGCGATAAACACTGATAAGGGTCCTTCCCTACTTTGTCCATGAGTGAAAAAAAAAGTTTTGGCTCAATAGATACGTTAAAGATTAAAAACCCTGTTGAGCCAAAACTTTTTTTTTCACTCATGGACAAAGTAGGGAAGGACCCTTATCAGTGTTTATCGCTATCCAGGGCTCTGCTTTGTGGACTTTCTGTCACATTCTGCCCCAGTGACAATGGTTTTACCAGACATGAAGAAAGGAAAATCTAATGATGAAGGACAGCAATAAGAGGCTGATGTCAGTTCTAGCATTTCCCATACTCTATTGAAAAAACAAAAAGCTACTGAACTGTAGTTCTGCACTATTATCAATAACTTATCACATTCAGAGTCCTCATTCATTGTATCTATATTCCAGCAAGCCCTAGTGAAGCTGGCAATGTCTTACTTTTGTATCATTTTTAAGATTGGAATACATTTCATTTTGAACTCCAGCATTTCGGTGCAGCACTTCAGATTCTTTGTTGCTGAAGATTTACCCTTACCTCTTGTCTAGTGAAACCATTGTCATCAGGAGAGCAAGTGAGGTGAAATCTCTCCAAAAAAAGTAAAAGGTACTGTTGGTAGTAAAAACTCCCACTTTACCATATTGGAATAATTTATTGTAGCGGGGTGCCTGGAAAAGTGGTTGATGGGATATACAGTATGTTCTTCCACAGATTCTTAGATTTGCAATCTAAGGTAATACCAGCAAAGATTTCATGGTAAAGAAAGATAGTTCATTACCCTGTAATAGTAAAGTCTGGTCCGGGGCTGGTTTTACTGGGAGTTTGACCTCCCAAATGCGTTTCTGGAAGAATGGTTAAACTTTCCCATAGACACACTCCTATACCTTGTAGACAGACTTCCTAGATGAGTTGAAGCTGTTATAGCTATAAAGGGTGGGCCAGCTCAATATAGAACCTTACAGAGTAAGACGGAAATGCCAATAACCGCTTGCCGACCGATATAGGTCGGCAGAATGGCACTCCTGCGCAAACTAAGGTACCTGTACATCAGTCCGCAAAAGCAGGATAGAGGGCACGTGAGCGGTCGATGTCCGCCAGCGGTCCACGATCGCGGCCAGGAGAGGCAGAACGGGGAAATGCCTAATGTAAACAAGGCATTTCCTGATTCTGCCTAGTAACATGACAGAGATCTTCTTTTCCCTGTCATCGGGAACAGGGATCTCTGTCATGTCAGTGGTAGCCCATCCCCCTACAGTTAGAACACGCTGAGGGAACACACTTAACCCCATGATCGCCCCCTAGTGTTCAGCCCCTTCCCTGCCAGTAACATTTATACAGTAATCAGTGGCTATTTTTAGCTCTGATCGCTGAATAAATGTCAATGGTCCCAAAATAGTGTCAAAAGTGTCCGATCTGTCTTCCTCAATGTCGCAGTCCCCGATAAAAATCACAGATCACCGCCATTACTAATAAGAAAAAATAATAATAAAAATGCCATAAATCTATCCTCTATTGTGTAGACGCTATAATTTTTGTGCAAACCAATCAATATACACTTATTGCGATTTTTTTACCAAAAATATGTAGAAGAATACATATCGGCCTAAACTGAGGAAGAAATTTGTTTTTTTATATATTTTTGGGGGATATTTATTATAGCAAAAAGTTAAAAACATAGCTTTTTTTAAAAAATTGTCTGTCTTTTTTTGCAAAGAATAAAAAGCTCAGAGGTGATCAAATACCACCAAAAGAAAACTCTATTTGTGGGGAAAAAAAGGAAGTCAATTGTGTTTGGGTACAGCGTTGCACGACCGCGCAATTGTTAGTTAAAGCGACGCAGTGCCATTTCGCAAAAAATGCTCTGGTCATTAAGGGGGTAAAATCTTTAGGGGCTGAAGTGTTTAAAATATTTCATGGTAAAGAAAGATAGTTCTTTACCCTGTATTAGTAAAGTCTGTTCCGGGGCTGGTTTTACTGGGAGTCTGATAGAGCTCTGGGTGGGACAGACCCCCTATTCCATGGATCACAGTTTGAGGTTTTCTTCCTAGGTCTTGATTAAGGCAGCTGGTCCTAACTCTCAGGGATAGTGTGTGTGTCTTCATGTGAGGATGCAACTAGGAGCATAGCTACTTATCCCTGAACTTGGATACAATTGTTTGCTTTATAAAGGACACTTACCTTAAACCAAGGACTTTGTCGGACTACCGACACAGTAAGGCTTGTTGCGTTGGCCTGCTGCGTTGGGCCCTGCCTTGAGTCTGATCCCCTACAAATTGGAGCAGGCACAGGATCCAGAAACTGTACCTCTGGCAGAAGCATTTCTTAAAAAGCTAGTGCTCTTAAAGGGACAGTACACTGAAATGTTGTATTCACTGGTGCCAGTAAACAGTTGAGAGAATGGATGAACTAATTAGACAGCTAGTACAAGGACACACAGAGCAACAGAAAAATAACTGTTTGTTTGCGGCTGCTACCCAAGTGGCCATTCAAGAGCAGAAAGAGTCCAATAAGCTCGTACAGAATCAGATACAGTCCTTGACTCATAAGGCTCTGCGTGTAGACAATGTTGCAGCTATACGCAAGTGAGGGCAGGCTGCACTACAAAAAATGATGTCCAAGGATGACGTGGAGGCTTTCCTCATGTTTTTTGAGAGGGTAGCAGAGCAAGAAGGGCTTTCCCAGGAACAGTGGGCTGAGGTCCTTGCCTCCTTTTTAACCAGAGTCCCACAGAAGGCCTATTTTGATTTGAGTGCTGCCGAGGCCCGCCAATACCAAAGCTTTAAAACTGAGATTCTGGCCCGCCTTGGGGTAACAATGGCCTTGAGAGCCCAGTGCGTCCATGCTTGGCAATTTAAGGTTGACTAACCTGCAAGGTCCTAGATGTATGAGCTCATTCACCTCACACAGATGTGGTTACAACCGGAGGTCACCACCCCAACCCAGATCGTGGAGAGAGTCGTAGTAAACCACTTTGTAAGATCCCTTCCAATCCCTATACAGCAGTTTGCCGGGAGAGCAGATCCTAAAGATGGCAATAAATTAGTGGCCCTCGTGGAGTGGTACTTATGTACTGAAGACTTTCCTTTGGGTCTAGTACCCAAAGAATCCTTCTCCAAGAGACACCCACCTTAAAATGGGAAAAAAGGAGGTAAATGTGATTGAGGACGCTGATAAAGAGGCCCAATTACCAAAGGGAGACCCGACCATTCTGGGAACCTATAGTGTGCTGACATTGCCAAGAATCGGTGCACCTGGCTGTTAGTTGTCCACTAAACCAAGAACCTATGGATTACAGTATGACCCAGCAAAGCTCTTCTGTTGCTACCCCAGGAGGTGCCCCACAACAGCCAGGCGGCACTGAGAAACAGATTTGTGTTGTTAAAGTGGACGGTTGCCAAATGACTGCCTTGCTGGATTCTGGCAGTCTAGTCACTCTAGTGCACGCCAGTCTCGTGAACCCCCACAACTTGCAGTGACAGTTAATGGGGGTTGTTTGTATTCATGAGGATACCAAAAGCTACCCCACAGCCATTGTGTCTATTGAATCTCCTTGAGGCACCAGGGACCATGAAGTGGGAGTGGTCCCAAATATAATGTATAATGCTGTACTTGGGCCAGATTTCCCTTTTTTCTGTGATTTATGGGAAAATGTCAAGGGAGCAAGGCCTTCAGCTGGATCTGACTCCTGCTGCCCAGAACCCCTGGAGGAGCAAAACGAGGAGGAAGAGTCTTAATATTTTACCCTGAAGGTCCTTGCAGGTGAAACAAAGAACCACGCTTCAGAAAAAGGCCTGCCGGACCTGCCCACAACCCAGGAAAAGTTTGGCACGGCCCAGCTTAGGGACCTCCACTTTAGCCAGGGCAAGGGAACAGGTAAGAGTGGTAAATGGGGTACCCCAAGAGCCAGGGAGGAGGCCATATTCCCACATTTTTCCATGGAAATTGACCTGTTCTACAGAGTGGATTAGATTTGAGGAGAGAGACTGGAACAGTTGCTAGTGCCACAACCTCATAGACGCATTGTACTAGACTTGGCACATTCTCAAGTTCTTGGGGGACATCTGGGGGTGGATGAAACAAAAGAGTATTGCAATGGTTTTATTGGCCGGGCTTACACAAAGATGTCAAATTGTATCGTGAGTCATGCCCAGAGTGTCAGCTCACTGTTCCGGTCTCACATTTCCGGAGTCCTCTGGTACCTTTATCCATCATTGAGGTGCCCTTTTACAGGATTGCCATGGATATCATAGGTCCCTTGGTTAAGTCCGTTAGCGGCCACAATTATATCCTGGTTGTCTTGGACTATGCTACCAGGTACCCAGAGGCAATCGTGTTAAGGAACCCCTCAGCAAAGAGTATTGCTAAAGAGCTTTCTCTTATATTTTCACGTGTGGGTATTCCTCAGGAGCTGTTAGCTGAGCAGGGCACACACTTCATGTCGAAGGTTACTAAAGAATTGTGTAAATAATTCAAAAAGAATCACTTACGCACTTCTGTGTACCACCCACAAACAGGTGGACTAGTGGAAAGTTTCAACAAAACCCAGAGAGGAATGTTAAAGTGAGTGGTAGTGGCGGATGGTAGGGACTGGGACTCCCTCTTGCCCTACCTCATGCTTGCTGTGCGGGAGGTACCACAAGTCTCCACCGGCTTTTCCCTTTTTGAGTTGCTGTATGGCCAAATCTGAGGGGCTTATTAGATATAGCAAAAGAAACCTGGGAACAAGCAGCAACCCCACTCAAAAGCATAGTTCAGCATATTGCTCAAGTGCAAGACTGGATTGGAAAAGTCATGCCCATTGTTAAATCACACTTGCAATAGACTTAGCAGGCTCAGGCTAGAGTCTATAACTGTTCAGCCAAAATCTAAACCTTAACCCCAGTGACAGAGTTCTTGTGCTGGTACCTATGGTGGAGAGTACGTTTCTGGCAAAATGGCAAGTGCCATACGAGGTTGTAGAACTGGTGGGGGAACTAAAGAGTACATCAGTCTTGCAAAAGGAAGCCCTACCAAATCTACCATGTCAATTTATTGGAGCCCTGAAAAGACAGAGACTCCCTTATGGTCCAAACACCCTTGGCCTTGACTACCGCAGGTCCTTCTACGGTGCCTGGGGTAGAGATCGCTAAGGCACTGTCAGTAAGCCAAAAACAAGAGACCAAGGAATTTCTGCTAAGAAATAGGGAGTTATTTTTTGATCTTCCAGGGGTAACTTCAATAATAAAACATGATATTGTGACTGAACCAGGAGTGAAAGTTAACTTAAAACCCTATTGTAGAAAAGGATTGAAAGAGTTGAACAATTCAATCAAAAAAAGATGGATTTTATGGGCACAACATGAGACAATGTTATTAAAATAGTATACATCTTTTTTACAAAATATGCTAATTAAAAAGACATTGAACAAACAAAAACAACTAACTGACAGGCTTAACAAGCACCCAATACACAAGGCATAGAAATATGGATATAAGTGAAATCCATGTGGACATAAATACTGTACAAATGTATCAATGAGTAGACTCCATAAATTTTCCCATGAGCTCTTGTCAACGGGTTTCACAAACTGCTTCTTCCGGACATTATTGGGTAGGTGCTAATGCAAAATTAAAAACAATTAAAGAATAGCCATAAGTATACATAGTATATCGGTATATGTTATATAGTAAACAATGTATAATGATCTTGGAACACCACATAGAACACACACATACATCTAGACGTATACCCATTACACATATGCTTGCCTGATGAGCCAAAGAGACAGATAAAAGATTGGAGATCAAGTGGATACCTGTCCATCAATTGCCAAGTGGTAGCAGGTAAATCAAGTATCCTGACACTCGTATTTGAGAACGAGGGAACCCAACTCTGCTGTACCCAGAATTGTTGGCAGTACTACAAAATGATAACATCACATTTCTGGATTGTCTACATATGTTTCCTGTTGCCAAGCTCAGCCAGGTAAACTCAGTTGGAATGAAACACATCAAAGCTTTGTAATCAGAAGAACGATGGCTTGGCTCAAGCCCACCTGCTGTGACGCGTGTGATTACAGGCTTCAAAGAGAATAAGAGCTAGCTGAGAAGGCACAGGGCTAATGGAGCTGCCCCTAGAGGACAATACAGCAGGCTTCATGGAGAATGGGCAGACATTTGAAGGAATACCTCTTGGCAATATCTATTGGATGAAAGGCAAATGGGGGTGGCTATGAGTGTTTGAATGAAAGGGGCACACAGGCAATTCTTCTGTCTCTCTTTCTTGCTGAAAAGCCTGCCATGTGGTTGTCCCTCGGCCATCTTGGGACTTCGCTCTGACTGAGGGCTTGGGCCTAAATTCCATACGGCCCGGACCCCTTTTGTCATCCAGAACCAGCAGATGAAAGCATGTGTGATAAGTATCTTTGATATTTCATTGTTGTTATATGTTGTAGAGATATGCTGTTTAGTATATTGTGTTCTGATTGTAAGCTATGTAACATTGTAATGCCTTTTAATACTTTTACGTTGGTTTCCTAATCCCCTGGGAAATAAACAAGATATTGTTTTTACTAGCAGCACCGTGTGTTTGGTTCTATAGCTAACCTGGTATTATCGTGATATTAATAATAACATGTGCTTAGAGTTTGATAGACTAACTAATTATAGGGACTAGACAAATTAATACACAGATGAAATATTAATTATTATATCAGTTACTTCTAATGGCACCCCAGAAAGGTGTTTAGGATTTATTTCTGCACATAATTCACAAACCCTAATGCATTTTCGTTTTTGAGTCCCTGTAAGGATAAATCCTCAAGTACACCCAGAACTGAAAATCGTCTCTAGTGTGGAAAAGATTGGCACTGGCTTGAGAATTCTGAAACCACGCTTGGATGGTCATGAAGATTCTGTGAAATATTTCATCAGGGAAACGTAGAACCTGGTGAGATCTTTGGCTGGTATATGTATATATGTTAAACGCTGTTATATTGTTAAATGTGCTTTAGACCTGTAACTAGCCAATGGTGCTGGTGAGTAAAGGGCTGATCACCCTTGGTTAGAGATTGACAGGAATTACCATACATTTTTGAGGAAAAAGTGGGAGAAATATGTTATTTAAAAAAAAAAATTTTAAGTTTTTTTATTTATTTTTTTAATTTTTATCTACGTGAGAGTGAAATAGCTCTCTGTTCCAACAGGAGTTCAATGTGGCCTGCAACCTAACAGGAAGGCATTGATTGAGAGTCTGCCTTGTGTCTTAGAATGTGCCTTGTATCTGGTAGGCTGTAGAAATACAAGAAACAAATTTGTTTTTAAACGGCTTGGTATCTGTTTTTTTTTTTTGGGTTGTGGGACTACAGGTGAAAGTTAGCTTTTAAGCAGCTTTATCTGTATCTCTGTGTTTTGTATCTGTTGTTTATAAGCAACTGTGGTAAAACAGGTTAGACAAGCTTCAGTGTAGCTAGTTGCAGATTAGCATATCAAGAAATATGCATATCAATTCAGCGAGCTTTTGAGACAATGTGATACACACAACAATCTCATAAATAAAAAGTCGAAAAGAGGCAAGAAATCCAAGATGGCCAATATTATATGCATGTTGTTGAAGATGAAAGACGTCGCGGAAAAAAAACAAGTCCAATGGTGTGCGGAAAAAAGGCAATTCTTGGAACAGGTAGAAAATGTAACTGAGACAATAGTAGCAATGATTGCAAAGGCAGATGCAAATGCTGCTGATCACATTCAACAATTAGTGACTGAGAGATGTGTATTAGAACAGAGATTAGATGAGTTACAACAAACGTGTAAAGTAAGAGAAAGTTGCATTACCTTTTTGAATCAAAAGGAGGCTGAAAACTTGCGTGTTATCACACTGCTTAGGGAGGAATTACAGGGTGCACAGGCAGCCATAATGGAGTTATCCTCCAAACATGCAAAAGCTGAATGTGCAATGGTGGAGGTACCCTCCGCACATCCTCAGTGGACAACAAAGGTAGAAGTGAAACAACATGCAGAAAAACCAGACGCTCTTATTGCTGCAAGTGATGTTACTATGACAGAAATCAATGTTGGAGATTTAAATAAAAGTGCGGTAACAGTGCTTGAAATTGATTCAGGAGTTGAAACAATGGAAACTTGTGATGACTCCTCAGACGATGAAAGTGTAAAGTCTGTTTATTCCCATCATAGTAATTGTAGTAATAATGTCCTGCAATGTGAGTTTCCAGCGCCATACACTCAAAGAAGGTCCTATACAGAGAGACCAGCCCTCAAATGTTTTTTTGTGTAAAAGGGGGGGTCACATCGCAAGATTATTGGGCGGCAAATAATGATATCAAAAGAAGTTCGCACAACCCGAAAACGACCCCAAAGCATTATCAATGTTATTCGGCCAGATGGGGTAGCAATCCAAAGCATGGAGGCCATAGTAATCAAACCCATTTCCCTTTTAAGACCCAAATGTGGAGACTACAAACTGAAAATCATCAATATGTAGAACAGTTATGTAAAGTCAAAATGGAGGTAGCCGCATGATTATTCAAATATAGCACTGGGGGAAACAATGTTAGCAGCACTTAGTAAGCTGCATGGATGCTAAGAATTTTATGGTCAATGTTTCCTTGCCATATTTTATTTAAATATGAAGCTCACAGCTAAACCTTATTCATAGCAATTGTTCCCCTGGCATTGCAATTAATGGGAAAAGGCTTGGGGGACTCAAAAAGTCAAGTGTCATGATAATTGTGTGTAATCACTGTCTGTGTTCCTTTTTCCAGAGACCTTGGAAGAAGATAAAACTGGTTTGGATACTAATGTCTGTGTTTGTTTGCAGGTCCTTCAAGTTAGAACATTGGGCAAATTTGGCAAAACAGGGGTTAGGTTATTGTAAATGCATAATCAAGCATATGGTACCATGAACTCATTAATTAGTAATTGTTTGCAAACAATGAAAAAATAAGATAAGCAATGGTCAGGCATTAATGGAGTTACAAATGAAGTTACAAATGTTGTGATGAGGTACAGATGTTTTGTTTTTTTGTTTTTCCCATTAACTACCGTATTTATCGGCGTATAACACGCACTTTTTTCCCCTTAAAATCAGGGGAAAGTCGTGGGTGCGTGTTATACGCCGATCCCCGCTATCGCTATGTGAATGTCGGCGATCGCCGCCGACATTTACATAGCGAGTAGTTTCAAATATGGCGCCGCGGACTTCGGAAAGACTCGGCGGTGCTGAACGAGCGCCGCCGAAATCACAGAGCCGAGATACACATAGTCGGGTGTATTCGGCTCTTTCCGGCGCCGCTCACTGTCACGCCCACGCTGGGCGGGACTGTGAGCGGCGCCGGAAAGAGCCGAGAACCCTCGGCTATGTGTATCTCGGCGGCGTTCGTTCACTTCCGCCGGCGCCGAGTCTCTCCGAACTCCGCGGCGCCATATTTAAAACAACTACTATGTGTATGGCGGCGGCGGCGGCGGCAGGAGGCATGGACACTGGGGACAAGGCTGCAGGGACAAGGCTGCATTAATAAGGCTGCACTGGGGACAAGGCTGCATTAATAAGGCTGCACTGGGGACAAGGCTGCATTAATAAGGCTGCACTGGGGACAAGGCTGCATTAATAAAGCTGCACTGGGGACAAGGCTGCATTAATAAGGCTGCACTGGGGACAAGGCTGCATTGACAAGGCTGCACTGGGGACAAGGCTGCATTGACAAGGCTGCACTGGGGACAAGGCTGCATTGACAAGGCTGCACTGGGGCAAAGCTGCACTGACAAGGCTGCACTGACACTGAAAAGGCTGCAATGACACTAACAAGGCTGCAGATGAACACTGATGAGGCTGCATTAATGGGCATTTTAATGTAAGTTTCTTTTCCTTAAACTTCCCTCCTAAAAGTTTTTTTCCTTAAAATTCTCTCCTAAACTTGGGGTGCGTGTTATACGCCGGCGCGTGTTATACGCCGATAAATACGGTAATTGTCTTTCAGATAGAAATGAGCATTTACTCTTCTCAGGAGGAAAATCCATGGATGTCTTTAGTTAAAAGTTGAGTGTTTGTCATTGTTTTATGGTGGTTGTCTTGTCATGTTGTTTTGGTGTGATAATTTTTTTTTTATATTTTTGGTATTTGTTTAGTCATTTTATTTTTGTTTTGTTCAGGTGGAAAAATTATTGTTTAGTCCACCTGAAAGGGGGGTAATTGGCTATTCCGTCAATTAGCAGCTGAATAGATGGCCATGGGAATATGTCCTCCAGCCGAATACATTTTGTTTAGAGCTGGTAGGAAGCCAGTCTAGCCATCGAAATTAGTTTTTTGTTTTTTTTTTGTTATTTGTTTTTATGTTCATTCAATTCCAAAAGGTTTAGCCTTTCTCCACCTGAAAGGGGAGTTAGTGCACAGATCTTAAAGATAGATAAATGCATTGGTTTTTTTAGTGTTTAAATTGAGAATTTTGAGAGTCAACATTGACGTTCGTTTTGTTTTTTATTTTGATCATACCATGGGGATCCATTTTAGAGTGGGTTCAGCGTAAAGAGGTCATGGTTGTTTTGATAGTTTGGTCAGAGTTGCAGAAGCCAGGAATACTAAGTTCCTGGATTCCAAGAAAGGAACTGTAAATAAACGTAGCAAGCGAGCAGATATTAAGGATAAGAATTTGATTTTGCTCTTGTGTTTCACATCCAGAGTCCTGGTGGAGCGAGATTGGAGAGGTCTCTGGAACATGGATGAAAGATATTCATCTGGTTGGCAGTTTGTCTGTGCCATACCACGCCGCAAATTTGTTCTGATAGAGAGAAGGGACAAACTAAAAGATTCAGTTTAATACTTGTTTTTGCTTATGGACATTTTAGGGCTGATGCTGAATCTGAAGGACTGTGCCTATCAACAAGATTTGTGAAACATTTTTGCTGGAGTCTCTCTTGATGAATGCAAAGGTGCTATTAATACATGTGTGATGAGTTAGAGGTTGGGAAGGAATTTAACATATCCAATCCGTCAGAACATGAAATGTAAAATATATATTTTTTATTGAAAGAAGGAAAGGTTTTTAATGTATGATATGTATTGACCTAACAGAATTAATATGGTGCAGGTACCCAGGAGGCTGTCTGACACTTATGCATAATAAGGTGTCGGTTGGCCAGACTAGAGGGTGCCAGGTGACACATCAACGGGGTGAAAACTTCCTTGTGGGGGTGGTATCTCAGTCTTATCAGTCTTACTGGACACGTGGTACACCAGAATTGGACATGGGGGAGATACGCCTGGTTGATGTCTCACCTGAAAGGTTGAAGCCCTACACAGGTAATGTCAGTGAATACACACAGGAGCATGCTCCGTTAGATAAAGGGAACAAAACGCTGGCTGCCAGGGTACAGTATGCCTTCACTACATGGCGCTTCAACATCTCACAGTGGCTGATAAAAACCTATTACCTTATATGTGCTGAGTATACGCTGAATCAAGTGCGGTCATTGTACCAGTGGCGTACTCCTAGAGATGTGCGGACACAGAGTAAGGTTCATACAGGAAGCTTATTTCTGAGGAGTAACCCGAAAGAGGAGGGATGTATTCAGCACTATATTGGGGGAATAGGAGCTGGGATGGGTGTTGTTAATGGAGTGGACATCGGCCTCCGGAGGAACAAACTCGCAGCCATAGCTTCAGAGAATAAGCAGGGCTTTGTTGCTCAGAGAGATTGGTGATACCCATGATAGCATTCAACAAAGTCACATAAATACCAAGGTTAAAGTGGCTCAAGATTTTGTCAACCATGTTGAGATGTTGGTATAGAATGTGATGGTATAGGACAGAAATCTGTCATTGGCTCTGGCGTGCACGCAGTGGCAGGTGGAAGTGTCAACCAGCATTGAGCTGATTGTACAGTGTCTCTATGAGGGACAGAGGCCTGATGAGTTAGCATTTCCGCTCAGTAAGACTTGGCCAAAACATGTCGCTTACACTGATCCAAAGTGGTGGTCGAATGCCTGGATGGGCTGTACCAGTTTGGATTGTGAAATGTGTTATGCTGTACAGAAGTGCAGACTCGGTCTGTATATTTGGTGGCATCAATGGGCTTACTGACTAGGGATTCTATCTTGTTGCATTTGAGGCTAAATTACCCACATGCGATCAGAGAAGAGGGAAGCTGGAGGCAGGTTGATGCTTCCCTCATTATATGAATAAGAACATATCATAAAGTGTCCAAAAACCTAGGATGACCATATCACCACATGACCAAATGGGTTTCTGGTAAGCGGCAACCCTCTAATTTTTGGTGGCGGATTGGGCACAAGTTTTCTTCACAATATTGAAGATCATACACTTCATGAATGGACTTTTTTATCACTTTATAAATTATTCATTTTAGTTCACGGGTGATATGGTCATCCTAGGTTTTTGGACACTTTATGATATGTTCTTATTCATATAATCATCCTTTGAATTCACTATTGTTTCAATTTTTGTTTTGGTGTTAGGTTATTGTCTAATATTTTTGTCCACATCATATGGTTAAACACACATGGTGACACGTACCTTGAAGGTGAGCCTGACGTGCAGAGGGAGACCTCTCGTATGACTCTGGTTCCGGGATCACTAGAGTGGGAACAGTGATCCTTGGAGCACAGCGGAATAGGAAAGCCTGCAGGGTCCGCTTGACTGAAGATGAAGTCAGTTTGGCAGAGACAGGAACAGGCTTGATTGCTGCGGATGCAGGAACGCTGAGAAGTAGCAGGCAGGTGCGCACAGATGCAGGACTTGTAGGCAGATGCACACGGATGCAGGACTTGTAGGCAGATGCACACGGATGCAGGACTTGTAGGCAGATGCACACGGATACAGGACTTGTAGGCAGATGCGCACAGATGCAGGACTGTAGGCAGATGCACACGGATGCAGGACTTGTAGGCAGATGCACACGAATGCAGGACTTGTAGGCAGATGCACACGGATACAGGACTTGTAGGCAGATGCACATGGATGCAGGACTTGTAGGCAAGCGCGCATCGGCGCAGGACAGCAGACAGAAGCAGAGTCAGACAAACCAGGTCACAGCAGCGGATCAATCAGACAGAAGCAGCAGGCAGAGAATGGTCAAGTCCAGGCAGAATCGGCAAAAGGAGATCAAACAAACAGGAACACAGAGAAGGTCAAAGGCAAGCCAAGGGGTCAGGACTGGAGACAGTAGCCAGGTCAGGAGAAGCTGGGTAACACTGGAGCAGATGCGGGTTCAGGATCGGGTACAGGATGAGCTGCAGATCAGACAGCAAGGATGCATTCTGAAGAGGCCCCTTTTAAGGATCACTTAGCGCCAAAGCTGTGTTACTGTGCGCGCGTGGTCATGCGCATTGGCGCGTCTATTCACTGCTGAATGCCTATGGACTGGAACATGTCCCAATGGACCCGTGCACCTGCGGCCAGTTGCACAGTCATGTGCAGTACGTCCATGACACATGGACATATCATCATCAACATTGGGTTAGTGTATGTGTGTGCAATCATTCCATGTAATGTTTAGCGCGATTCTACTTTTTTTCTATTGACCTGGGAATGACAGGTCAAACTTGGAGGTGAGCACATTGAAGAACGGTGGTGGGAGTCACTTGTATGATCTTTAAGGATTGGTACCAAGTGTGGATCACTATATGAACTTTATCACTAAATGCATGAAAAAAATGACATTTGAAGAATTTCCTGTGTTTCTGCATTTGAAGGTACAATTTTTTAATTATTTCTTATTTTATTCACTGTTATCACCAATTAAAGATAAAGGAACAATATGAAGTGTTGTATGTGTATTTAAGGCACTGTATGCATAGGAATGTTCACAATTTTATATACTGGATGTTTATTTAATTGATGCACATAATAGGGGGATAGGCTAAACAATATTAATTTGTACAATTATTTATATATTTGTATAACTTTTATAATTTTAATCCTCGGCTCTAGGGCTAGTAGAACTCATATTTGGGGGGGTCATGTGTCCAAGGGGAACCAATCAATGACTTTATCTGACCACGCTTCTTGTGTATTGACAGCAGCCACGTGTCCTTATTCTCCATCTCAACAGCTGAATTCTAGGAGCAGAATCTACAGATCAGGATGACAGGGGTATAATAAAATTTGTAGGTAATTGAGACTTTTGATCTACTTTAAATAAGCTAGTACTAGCCTGGGTGCAAGTGGCATTTACAGAATGGGCATATGCAGGGCCGTCTTTAATTTTGATTGGGCCCTGGTCAAACATTTTCTTGGGGCCCCCCCTCCATTCTGAGACATACAAAAAAATAGCAGGTAGACTCAAAATCAGTTTACTGCAGCAGATCACGCAGCGATTACAATTGTTTGCCAGAGGTTACAGCCTATCATTGCTGCTCAATGGCTGGTTTCTAGAGGTTACAGCACATAATTTCTGCTTGCCGATTGGTTGCTAGAGGTTAGTGTACATTATTAGCGCTCACTAATTGGTTGCTAGGGGTTACAGCACATCATTAGCACTTACTGATTGGTTGCTAGAGATTAAAGCAGATCACTACTGTTTGCTGATTGGTTGCTAGAGGTTCATGCACATCATTACCTCTCACTGAGCAGTGGAGCAATCCCAAATAATTGAGCAAGTAAAGGGGCACATTAATAAACATACTACAGGAGAGGTTCATAGACTGCGGACATACTGCTTGAGATTACCAGAGACTGCGGACATACTGCAGGAGATTACCAGAGACTGTGGACATACTGCAGAAGACAATCAGTGACTGCGGACATACTGCAGGAGATTACCAGAGACTGCGGACATACTGCAGGAGATTACCAGAGACTGTGGACATACTGCAGGAGATTACCAGAGACTGCGAACATACTGCAGGAGACACTCAGAGGCTGCGGACATACTGCAGGAGACACTTAGAGACTATAGACATACTGCAGGAGACAATCAGAGACTGCGGACATACTGCAGGAGACAATCAGAGACTGCGGACATACTGCAGGAGACAATCAGAGACTGTGTAAATACTGCAGGAGACAATCAGAGACTGTGTAAATACTGCAGGAGACAATCAGAGACTGCAGACATACTGCAGGAGACAATCAGAGACTGCGGACATACTGCAGGAGACACTCAGAGACTGCGGATATACTGCAGGAGACAATCAGAGACTGCGTACATACTGCAGGAGACAATCGGAGACTGCGGACATACTGCAGGAGACAATCAGAGACTGTGTAAATACTGCAGGAGACAATCAGAGACTGCGGACATACTGCAGGAGACAATCAGAGACTGTGTAAATACTGCAGGAGACAATCAGAGACTGCGAACATACTGCAGGAGACACTCAGAGGCTGCGGACATACTGCAGGAGACACTTAGAGGCTGCGGACATACTGCAGGAGACAACCAGAGACTACGGACATACTGCAGGAGACAATCAGAGACTGCGGACATACTGCAGGAGACAATCAGAGACTGCGGACATACTGCAGGAGACAATCAGAGACTGTGTAAATACTGCAGGAGACAATCAGAGACTGCAGACATACTGCAGGAGACAATCAGAGACTGCGGACATACTGCAGGAGACACTCAGAGACTGCGGATATACTGCAGGAGACAATCAGAGACTGCGTACATACTGCAGGAGACAATCGGAGACTGCGGACATACTGCAGGAGACAATCAGAGACTGTGTAAATACTGCAGGAGACAATCAGAGACTGCGGACATACTGCAGGAGACAATCAGAGACTGCGGACATACGGCAGGAGACAATCAGAGACTGCAGACATACTGCAGGAGACAATCAGAGACTGCGGACATACTGCAGGAGACAATCAGAGACTGCGGACATACTGCAGGAGACAATCAGAGACTGCTGACATACTGCAGGAGACAATCAGAGACTGCGGACATACTGCAGGAGACAATCAGAGACTGCGGACATACTGCAGGAGACACTCAGAGGCTGCGGACATACTGCAGGAGACAATCAGAGACTGAGGACATACTGCAGGAGACAATCAGAGACTGCAGACATTATACAGGGGATGGTCAGAGAACTTTCAGCAATGCATAGCTTTACAGTTAAATAACACAGCTCAGGGTTTAAACAGTCAGGCATTTTATGGTTGTAAGGACATACCTGGCCAGCCAAACTCACTACATACATTCAGAACTGTGGGCGGGGCTTCCACTCTCTGCTCTCACTAAAGCAGCTGGGAGCTCCACTGATGCTTTGTTGGATGGGCCCCCTGGGAGGATGTATTCCGCGCTAGCCAGCTGAGAGGGGCGGGGCCGGGAGCTCCACTGACGCTCTGACCCCGCCCACGTGCAGCCTGTGTACTGGGTATAGAGCGCCTGTAGTGAGAGCCAGTGATCGGAGTGGGAGTGTCATTGGAGCTCCCGGCCCCACCCCCGGATCTCTGTATTCACCTATTCACCAGCCAGTATAGAGGGGCGGGGCCGGAAGCTCCACTGACACTCGCACTCCGATCACTGGCTCTCACTACAGAAGCTCTTTTCCGAGTACACAGGCTGCACGTGGGCGGGGTCAGAGCGTCAGTGGAGCTCCCGGCCCCGCCCCCTCTCAGCTGGCTAGCGAGGAATACATCCTCCCGTGTCCTCTGTGCGCTCTGCAAAGCTGTGATCGGGGCCCCAATTCACGGCTAGCGCAGGCCCCCCAACAAAGATTGGGCCCAGGGCAAGTGCCCCGTTTGCCCTGCGCTAAAGACGGCCCTGGGCATATGGCTAGTTAAAACATTCCATAATAATCCTACATAAAACATTTATGGTAAAAACCATCCCGGAGCTATTCTTCCTTACTCAGATTGAGAAACCTAGTTGTATAATGACCACGTATGTCACTGTGTATGAGGAAATATTTCAATGGGCTCCTTTAACTCCAGGTTGGATATGACAGATTTTTCAAATGTCATCACATGCACGAGCTGCCCTATAAAATGTATGTAAACCCCAAATCTATTTTTACGTGTTCTTGATATGTCCCACTGTATATAGTTTTCCTAAACAAACCAATTTTTGGGAATCAGCTGCAAAATTCCTGACCTAGAGTTGTAGCCAATAGCAAAACTGAGGCACTGCCTCACAATTAGCATCCCTATTGCCAACCCGCCATATGTGCTTCAACATCCTCTTGAAAGCATTGACATGGTAGACTGACAACACTGCTAATTGAGAAGCGGTGACTTGGCCCTGTTAGCCTATGACAGGAAATGCTGTTACTGTCAGGATCTCAAGATAAAAGAATATGCAAAAGATTCACAAAAAAGAATTTGCTTAGGAAAACAATATGCAGTCAGACATGATGCCTATTATAGTAAAGCTAGATTTAGAGTTTATAGTAAAGCTAGATTTAGAGTTTACATATACTTTAATTATCTATGCATAGGTCAAGTGCCGGATCATAATGCACATGACCATTTTAGCCTTATGAAATAGCATTAAGGTTTTAGAATTAAATTATAAAGATTTTTTTTCCAACCAACAAGCTCAGAAATATCTATCTGCCATCTGCTTGGGATGACAAAGCTGAGTGGGACTTTGACACATTCCCCATATTTGCTGGTAGTGTTACAGTCTTGTTTGGTTTCTCTTTCATGCAGTAATACTAGTTTAGCGCTCTGCTTCACCACGTCCACGGCAGAGTTTGTGTAAATTTAAATGACTGTGAAGTCTACAGAGAGCAAAGAAGTAATTTCATTGCCCTCCAGAGCATTTCCAGAAATGGGGCATTTGTCAATGTCTTGTACCTGCAAAACTAGAGTGAAAATGCTGAACGTAATCTTCTAAGTAGCCGTGCATGAAACAATGGAGGCCCATCATCTTGGGTTTAGATCATGGATGTCTGTATCACTGGAATCAGTGCAATTTGTTACTTTAATTTGGTTGCAAATCTGGTGAAATGGCTTCTTTCTCAATTAAAGGAAATCAAGACACATATGTTCTAAAAAAGACTATGTACATATTTCATTTATAAGATGTTTTATTACTGTTTGGGGAGCAGGAAAATGCCAGTAAAATATGTTAATAGCTATTTATCTCTCAGTTTTTAATTCTTGATGTTTGGCAAATGTTCTGAGCCTGTAACAGCAATAAAAGCCTTTCAAAGACATCACTTTGCTTGCCAGTGTTGTGAACATAGCTGGCCACTGCATGCACATAGGCTCATTTATCTTAAAACGTAACTAAATGACTTTTTTTTTTTTCTATTGCATTTTAGTGTAAATATGAGATCTGAGGTCTTTTTGACCCCAGATCTCATATTTAAGAGGTCCTATCATGTGATTTAGGTAAGCAGAAGATCTGTACCCGGTTTGTGCCACACAAGCTGACAGATGAACAGATAGCAAAACGTGTGGAAACCTCTGGAGTTTACGTTACTATGTGTGACCAGGATCCATCCTTTTTGCGAACCATCCTGATAGAGGATGAGACCTGGGGCTACCAGTTTTATCTGGAATTCAAGTGACAACCAATGGAATGGTGTTCACCATCTTCCCCATGACCCAAAAAGAATTGCCTGCAAAAGTCCAAGGTCAAGACAATGTTGATCCTGAAGAGTGTTATGAAAGGTGCATGTTTTGCGGACATGGTGGCAATCCAAGGATGTGTGACAGCGGTTCTGCAATCAATTCCTAAAGAGGCCTTTGCTGACAGTTTCTAGAAGCTTTATGAAAGTTGCCAAAAGTGTGTTGTGAAGGATGGCCATTATTTTGAAGGTCAATAAAGGAAATTTGTTTGCATCTTCTGGATTGTTTGTTTTATGATACCCTTCACCGCCTCATAGTACAAAATGAGACAAAGACTGTATTTAGGTCTACTATGAGGTGCTAAAGCCTCCTTCTTGCATGGGATTCACAAGCATGCTTGGGCAATCCAAGTGTACATGACAACAGCTTGGCAAAAAGTTAACCATATCAAGCCACCCTCTTAGGTCTGCAGAAAGTTTAATTCTGAATTTAACACTGAACATTTTCTCAAATAGGGATTATTATATTGCTTTGTTGTGTAGAACTTAAAGGCATAACTATAATCATAGCAAGCCATTCAAGTGCTATAGGGCCCATCAGCACTGGGGACTCTGAAGTGTCTGTCTACATAATAATGTATACAGGTAGCAGAAACAGTCAGAAAGTACAGTTGAAACTATTGAAAGTATATACACTGTGTGAACCATTAAAAGATTACTATGAATAGAATATTGTATCATTCTATACCTTTGGAGGATTCCCTCAGGGATAGATAGTAGAGAGGCAGAAGACCCATAATAACACCAGAACATGTTTGCTCTACGGCCCCATCATATACAGTTACAACCCTGATGGAACTGACCAGTTCACTTTGAAGCCTAAATAAATTTTCAGTTTAAAGTTGAACTCCACAAAACCTAAAATTTCTCTCTTGCAGTGGGGTTGCACACGCACTTCAAGGGTTAACTGATTGTTTCTGTCTATGGGATTTGGTAAAGCAGATTTACTTACCTGATCCTCCACTCCTGCAGGCTCCTCCGTGCTGCTATATCGATCCCTGTAGTCTCTTCTGACATCACCAAGACCAACACAGAGGGACAGTCCACTGCAGGAGCATAGGAGAGCAGAAGATCAGGTAAGTAAAAGCGCTCCTCATAGCTCTTCAACAGAAATGAGAAGCCCCACTGCAAAGGTGAATTTTTAGGTTTCCTGGAGTTGGGCTTTAAATCTGTTAAACACATTCCAAAAGCATTAAAACTAAAGTTGTGCAAGTTCTTTCTTGATAAGAAAAGCCTGTCCCCTGCCAGCATGCTGTAGAGAAGGACCCTTGCTCTCTATGGGGAAGCAGTGGTCTCTCTGCAGGGGGCTGATGCTCCCCTACTTAATCAGACCTATAGCTCTGCAATCAGCAAAGCTCTTGCACTCTGATGATTGGAGATAGACCACTGAAAGATGGCAGGCATTTCTACTCAGGCTGTGGCTGCTTTCTACAGAAAAAAAACTGTAATACAATGAACACCTTTTCAGTTGATACATTTAGAAAATATTTAGCTTATTTAAACTGAAAATTCACTTGGGCTTTAACAAGGAGACAGAGAGCCCCTTATCAGCTTTTCTCTAGGGCCCCATCATGCATAGTTACACCCTTGGTGGAACCGATTGGTTCACTGTAAATGTAGTAAAAGAATAATTAGCCGTTTTAATTGTAAAGGCTTTACTTTTCCATGCGACAGTGTTCTCTTCTTACGAGCCAAGTTCCATGGACATTGTGGCTACCTCCTAACCTTTACCTCTTGAGAAAGGGTCACGTTGTTCCTTCCAAGAGCGATAGCCCTTCCCAGCAACACAAGCAGGAAGTATTCCCAGTGTGATGGATTGAGTGGCCATAACAGGCATGAAGGGCTTGCAGACAAGCAGACCTTTCACTTTTCATGGAGATAATATTTCATGATATTTTTAAAAGAGAATATAATTAGTAATTTGCGATTAACTATTTTACATGGGTATTTTGTTTCCTTGTTCTGTAAATAATGCTGCCTGGAGCCATTTAAAAAATGAGTTAGTGGAAAGAAAATAATTACTCTTTGTAACTAATGACTGTGCCAAAAGTTTAAAATCACCAGCGCACTAATGCTGAACAAGATCATTAAACGCAGAGTTACATCAATAGTATCAAGTAATGACAGGGAAGCGGCAGAAGGGGGTGAGAAATGTTTCCTCTAAACTTTCAAAACTAAATAATTTGTCTTAGAGCATGTGCATCCATGTTTGGAATGTCCGTGCTTTTTATCATATACATTCATATGAATGCTAATAGGCTGTTAGAAACTGGTAAGTAACAGTAAACTTATATAGGCAGACTTTCCAATGCAAGACCATAAGGTACCAGCTCCTGCTTCCCCAGTTTGCTGCTTGAGATACATTAAGTAAGGAAATCACACACGGTTAGTTCTGTGTATGGTGCATAAATGTGCCCTCGTCCTGATTTCCTAAAATGCTTAGTGCCTGAGTGGCCAATCACCAGGATGAAACATTGTCACATAGGGGGCATGTTAAGTGCAACTGCATCATATTGTGCATTGGCTGCAATGACAGGTTGTTATGGTGGAGGACTCTGACAAGATAGGAGTAAGTACCTAATAATGCTTGGTATATCATGGCTTTGTTGTTACTTTTTGGAGCTTGTCTATAGCAGCCTTCCTTGACGTTTTTACCCCAGACGAATTCTTAAAATTATTTCCAGCTTTCAGGGAACCCTTACAGATGGGTAAAAAGATCACTAGTGTAATGCTGCTTGCTCTGCCAAGTGGTGCTGGACCCAGAATAATGCAGGTGTCATCATATGGGAACTGCCAAAGCTCAAGCAACTCCTAGAAAGCACTGAAGGAACCCTGTGGTTCCACTAAACCCTGGTTGAGAATGGCTGGTCTATAGTGTATGTTTACTTTAGAGGAGACACTCAAATATTTTAAATGTTGATGAGATAATGGATACAAGAAATGCAAGTTTGACTATCCTCAATGCATCTTGCAATGCAATACTTTGTTATAAAAAGTCCCTACCAAACACTTTTTTTTGGCTATCATACCACCTATACTTTGACACTTTAAAGACAAACTCTATTCAGCTAAAAAAAATAAGGAGTAAGCAGGAATATCTAGTTTTATCATTCCCCTTGCAGCTAGCAAGCATACGGGAGAGCCCTTGACATCCTTGTGCACAATGTGTGGCTGGAAAAGCTGAAAATAGTGGTGGCTTTGTGGGACCAGTCCTATAGGGAGAAGAAAGCCCTGCAAGGGATGCAAAGAATGCAAGGAATAAGGTAATTATTCCTGCAGGGTATGTTTCCTTTACTCCCCTGGTGGTTCATTCAGCTCTGGAGTGATGGAAATGTCCACTGCTTCTAAGATTCAAGAGGGCATGTGACTCACATCATGTGTCAGTGCTTGGCCAATCAGCAGTACTGTCACATAAGAGTGGGAGACAGTCGACCTTGTGGAAACTTAGAGTGGAAACCTGACTTGAGCTTACACAGGGCTGCTATTTCCCCATGAATGGTGTGATTGAGAGTGAAAGAAAAGCAAATGCTGATGGGAACAAGGAGAAGAATAGGTTCACTTTGACAGTTCTGCTTGTCAGAATATTCCCCTCTTAGAATTTCCTATAAAATCTTGTGTCTTACACACATACATAGCTGGAGAAATATACCAGAATATTCATTGAATGGAACTTTTAGAAGGATTGTCAAAATGACCACAAATTAAGATTTTTTTTTTCTTATGTAGCGCTACCCTCGAAGGAGCCACTGTTAATGTACACAGGTTCTTTCTCTCAGTGCAGGGCAGCCAGGCACACAGTTGCCATCAATACTAGTTTAGGGGTGTCTTTTTGCAAATTTATTGCTGGTAGAGCTTGGGAGAGGATCAGGGAGTGATGCAGGATACCCCAAAACAAGGCAGAATGCTAATGGAGGACACTTCTATCTTGATAAGAAACACTAGTAATTTCCAAGGAAATTATAATCAGTTAGGACAATCTATATGCACACAGCATAGGACCATGAACCAAAAATATAGCACAAGTCATGCAAGACTGAGATTGTCCACGTTCCATTAAAATTCTATCTCAAGAGAGGCAGCTTTACTCACGGGGTCCAAAAGCATACACAGTCGATAGACACGATTCCAATAGAGAAGTTCAGTGTCCAGCCCAGGAGTACTCCAGGGTAAGAAGCCCGTGGAGCTTGCAGATCTATTCCAACACAGGGAAAAATACCCTTTTCTCTGAACTTCAGCCTAATTTACAGGAACCGATCCACCATCAAGGCACACCTCCCCAAGAACTGGACAGGCCCTACTAAGTATTTAGGCAAGGTACTAGAATCCCCCTGCCCTAATCTCCAGAAGCTTCTCTTTGAGTCAGGGGGAGGTAATCAAACTCCCAGCTTGTGGAGTCTTGAGCAGACAAGACTAAACAATTCTGAATCCTGTGGTTACAGCAGAAGCCCCATACTAAATTTACCTTACAGCCTATGTAGCAAGTTGCTACACGTATATAGTTCCCTCCTCTGGTTAGCCTGCTAGGTTAAATTTAGTTGTTGGCGGCGTCACTGTAGTGAGTGGAGCAGTGATTGTTTTTTTTGTCTGTTCAGAATTTCCTGAGCTGGGTGTTTGATTTCTTTCTCCGGTTTCTGGTAGAAGCTTCCAGAATATAGGGCAGGGACATTCAAATATCCAGCATGAATATTTATCATACCCCAGCCAATCCCTGGAAAGAAGCATTCAAACGATGGCTGGGGAGGTGATAAATGTTTGGAGGAGCCTTGCCAGAGTTTTCTTTCTTCCACAGGGAGGGTTCCAGTTCAACTGGGACTGTTGCGCCTGGGAGAGAGCTTCTGAGACAAGAGATTGCAGTCTGAGCCACAGCAGGAGCTAAGTGCCTGGAGAAGATTGCTGATGGATTTTGCTGGAGAGCACTGGCAGCTTCTTGGGGTCCTGGTCTGGAGAAGGCTCTGTTATCTACCTCACTGAGGATATAACTGTGGATGCTAGTTTGCAGACCACTCCTGGGACATTGCGACCCCTCTGGGAGTAAGCACTACACTTAGGATTTCATTCCTGTGCTTCTGATATTATGTTATATATAAATCTCTTTTGGTGAAGATCAGGCAGTTCAGCTGCTCCTGCTGTTCCCCCAGACACATGACATTGTTAGAATTGCCTAACTGAATTTGAGAAGTATACTTGGCTTCATGTATGCTAGCAGCTCCTGGCAGCTCCTAAACTTGAGTTTAGGAGCTTTTGGCGTTTTTTTGCCAAAGCTCCTAAACTTAACTCCATAAAACTTTATGTACACAGGCTTTTAACAGATTTTAGGAGCTGTCGTATTTAGGTGAGGTTAAAACTCCCTCTCCTGAACGTAGAAGAAACACGTTCAGGATAGGAACATTTTGACTGCAGGCTGCGGGAAAATGCAGATCGTGGGCAAATCGTGGTAAAAATGCAGTGAGTTTTCCCACGGCCATGGTCAAGAGCTGCCAGTGTACATAAAGACTAAAACATCTGGCCAGCTTGAGGCTAGGCAACCAAAGCTTATGAACCTTCAATTTCCCTCTTCTCTATCTTTAAATTTAAAGACTCTGAAACATTCACAGGCTGCATTGGTGTCATTGTCTAGTAGAAGTAACTAAATAAGGAGAATTGCCAATTCATCATTTTCAAATCTACTGAATGTCTGCCTGAACCACAGAGAAACATAACATTTAGGAAGACAAGAAATTGTGATTTAATAACTGTTTTTGTCTTTTTAGAAAGGACAAACTTGCACATATATTTAGCAAGATCAAAAAAATAGATGATTTGACATACTTTTTTGGTCATCTATTGCAGAACAGCATTGAGGTCCATGCCAATGAGCTTTTGTTCACATTGGAACTGCTTTCCTCTCTGTACAAGTCAAGGGGGATGCAAAAGCAGCTTGAAGCAAGTTGATGCAGCTTAAAAGAAAGCCAAATGCAAGTTAGAAGGAGGTCAACCGCACTTTTCAATAAACTCTGAATGTTCTTAGCAACATCTTAAAAATTCAAGCACAACCAACCTAAAAGTAAGCTCATCAACACAAGCACAAAACGTATTACCCTCCCTGGCGGTATGATTATTTTAGATTTTAGGTGCTGAAAGCGGTACCATTATTTTGCACAGAAATTTGGCGTTTTATATTGTAGGCCTGTAATTCTTAGGAATAATTCACTTAAATCTGTCCAAACCAGAGTCTAGTAGACATCCCAGGTATGATAAAGTTTGAAAAACGAAATAAAAAATTATAATATAATAAATAACTATAAATAATTAAAACAAATAATAATATAATAATAATAAAAATTATTCAATAATGTAATCAAATCAAAAACACTGAAATTTGCTCAGTTGCAGAATTGTCGCTTTCGTTACTTTTAGTCTTTGATGACGGATTTTCCCACAAATCACTATCACTCAATTCTGCAAGTGATTCTAATTTATTATCGCTGTTTTCTAGCTGCTCTAAAGCCACTTTTGGGGACAGGGACAGTTTTGGTTGCTATGGACAATCTCCAGTTTCCAGGCAGAAAGAACAGTTTTTATAATATAAAACTGCATGCAGGACACTGGTCAGACCACTAGGGACAAAGGGGAAGTGTTATTATTTGATACAGTACTGTAATCTGTAAGATTACAGTATACTGTATCTATACTGTGTGTTTCACTTTTTGAATTTGCCACCGAACTCCGTCTCCGTGCGTCGCAACGCTCGCAGGGAATGGAGCTCAGCACTGTGAATCGAGTGAGACACAGCGGCTCGCCGATCACAGCGGAGAGACATCGCAGGATCTAGGGGACAAGGTAAGTAAACGGCTTGGGGGGTTAACAAAGGCCTTTATTGTGCTGTGTCATTATGTTTCCTTCCTCATAGCCAGCGCTATAAAAGGTATTTCTTTCACATTCTTGGTGCTAAGCACCATCCTACACATTAACCTGCCAATCATGACTCATGGCCATTCCTGATGCTTAGGAAAGAGCGGCACAAATCCTGCACCTACATTTTGTATTATAACTAGGTGTAGCACTCTGATGTTTAGGCAGGGTTGCTCTTAAATTTATCTGCCAAGTGATAGTTGCCTTGGCCACTTGCTAGGATGTCAATTGATTTCATCCTAATTCTGGAACTGCTGCACTTCTCTCTTCTGTCGCTAGGTGGCTGGGTATCTGGTGACATTAGATAAGACAAGGCATAGCAAGGACAGATTAGGAATGAATAGGGTGACTCAGCTAATGGGCAGGGATTTTCTTTGGTCCCTTTGCCTGCTGGTAGAACCTATTTATTTGGGTGGAGTCAGGTGATTGGGGTTCTGTGCCACTGGATGGCTGTCTGGGTGGACGTGTGTCGTATTGCTCCCGTATTGCCCCGAGACCTGAGGCCTATCTCGGGGACATCTGGCTGCTAGGCTATCTGAGGGTCTATCCAGAAGCAAGAGAGCAGCGTAGGGTTGGGATTGCAGCTTGCAGTCTAACCAAAAGTAACGGTTCTGCCGGCCGGAGAACTTGTCGTGGTCGGAGGTAGAGGGGAAGCTGTCGCCACTAAGGGACCATCCACCTTATTACCATGGACAACTGTGAGTAGCTGAAGCAGGTAACTGAGCAGTATTCTCACCAACGGGGACGGTGAAGAATTGGGAAACTTCGGCAGAGGTCAAGCCAGGGACACAGCAAGTGGAGGTGACGCTTGAAGAGTGTCTGTGAGTGCCAAGTTGGGACCCAGCAGGAACGAGGGGGGTGACGCTTGAGAAGTGAAAGAGTTCATTACAAATTTTGTTAGAAACTGTTCAAGGTTATTGCCATAGGAGACAGCGTTTCTACACATGCAGACGTGGTGTCTGGCTGGGTGCCTTTCCCTGCATGGCTGTTTACTCATAGAAGTCTCAGAGTCTACTAATTAACATTGTAACTACTAAAGGGTGCCCTGGCCCTAACCCTCTCTCTCACAGTTCTGTTTAAGAGAGAATACATCTCTTTGCATTCAAGAAGTATCTGGCGCCCATTAATTTACCTTACATTACACCCACCATTCCTCGTAATCCACTCTACACAGAAGGATGTCAGCTGTCCCTAACTCTGGAGGTCACCATTAGGCTTGGAGAGGCTCTGGACTTGGCTACATAAAGAAGCAAGGTGAAAATGATTCCACACTTCCCATAAGGAGTCATTGGAGAAAAAGCCTCAACTGACTTATAGTAAGACAACCCCCAGTCTGGCTATTGCAGGTCACTGTCACATACAGCAGAATCTGCATTCTATAACATAAAAAAAAAATAATGTCATCTTAGTTGCATTTTTAATAAAAAAAAAAATACTATCACCAGCTTGGTATGAAGAGAACTGAGAGGTGGGCACAATGTACCATACCAGCATTTCTAGAGAATCAGCCTAATATCATTTTTCTCAAAACAAGATTTATTGAAGATCTGTCTTTGGAAATCAGTATGGTGTGAAGCGTTTTACTTATAGATTAAATTACTGAGTCGTGCGCAGCTACATTTTTCATTACAAAAATATTGGCTTAAAGACTTTGACCTTACAGTCTCTGAATTTTAAACAATACGTACACCAGGAACTAAAACAATGTTATTGTATAGAAAGAGAAGTCATTATAATCCTGGAAGAGAACACCGATACTGGGAAATAGATGAATATTGATTATCATTTATGTTTATGTAAATAAATATAATTTAAAGGTAATGGCTGAATGATGATCTTTGTAGTCAATTACAACCATAATTAACTTTGGTCAGCAGAGAGTCTTTGCTGTTTGTAGTGCTTTGTAGCGATCATACAAACATCATCCTAAGGGAACTCATGGACATCGGAGGGTGGTTGGAAATGCAAGGACAATATATCAGCCCTCAGGCTAAATTCTCTGCAAATGCTATACAAACATGAACGGCTAGCTTGGTCAATGGCATATGAAAGGGCTGGAGCAGTGAGGAGCAGCCACAACTGTTTTGTCAAAAGGGCAATTATAGCAGGCAAAATAGGTTTTCTAACCTGTCTCCCTAAGCTTTTGTTTTGAGATGGGTTTGTCTACAAGCGTCTGGTACTACCATAGATATATGATTGTTTCCCATTGTAGTAAAAAATGGATGGATTGGGCAGCTGTCAAGTTCTCTGCAGAGAGTTGATGCTATAGGCCTATAGGTGACATCGGAACTAGTGATCCAGACAACTGGCTGAGCAGATGTGGGAAGAGGACTTGACTATTTTGCAATTCTTTTTGGGGCGTTTTTGTCATGGGTTGGCCAAGTGTCCTGCAATGACTTTGAACTGAGAGACATTGAGAGAAAAAGAAAGCCTTCACCTATATGGAAGTATGTGTGACCTATTAAAAGGAGTGCTATACTGTGATACAGTCATTGTTATGCACAAAATCAACGACTACCTAATTGCGCTATATACACTATATTGTCAAAAGTATTGGGGCACCTGCCTTTACACGCATATGATCTTTAATGGCATCCCAGTTTTAGTCGGTGGGGTTCAATATTGAGTTGGCCCACCCTTTGCAGCTAACAGCTTCAACTTTTCTGGTTGTCCACATGGTTTAGGAGTGTTTCTTTGGGAATGTTGGACCATTCTTCCAGAAGCGCATTTGTGAGGTCAGGCACTGATGTTATATGAGAAGGCCTGGCTTGCAGACTTCATTATAATTCATCCCAAAGGAGTTCTATTGGGTTGAGGTCAAGACTCTGTGCAGGCCAGTGAAGTTACTCCACCCCAAATTCGCTCATTCATGTCTTTATGAATATTGCTTTGCACACTGGTACATAGTCATGTTGAAACAGGAAGGGGCCATCCCCAAACCATTCCCACAATGTTCAGAGCCTGAAACTGTCCAAAATGTCTTGGTATGCTGACACCTTAAGAGTTCCCCTCACTGAAACTAAGGGGCCAAGCCCAACACCTGAAAAACAACCCCACACCATAATCCCCCCTCCACCAAATTATCTGGACCAGTGCACAAAGCAAGGCCTATAAAGACATGGATGAGAGAGTTTGGGGTGGAGGAACTTGGCTGGCCTGCACAGAGTCTTAACCTCAACACAATAGAACACCTTTGGGATGAATTAAAGCGGAGACTGCGATCCAGGCCTTCTTGTCCAACATCAGCGCCTGACCTTACAATTGCGCTTCTGGAAGAATGGTTAAACATTCCCATAGACACACTCCTAAACTTTGTGGACAACCTTCCCAGAAGAGTTGAAGCTGTTATAGCTGCAAAAGGGTGGGCCACCTCAATATTGAACCCTACGGACTAAGACTGGAATGCCATTAAAGTTCATGTGCGTGTAAAGGCAAGCATTACAATACTTATGACAATATAGTGTACATTTACACACACGGCTGTCACTACTGTGCCTCTGAAAGCAATCTGTAGTCGAATCACTTTTCAGAGCTGTTTGGCAGGTGGTGAGGAGGTAATACATCACCTCCTCACTGACTGTTTTAACCCTGTAAATGCAACACCACAACCCATACGTGTTGTGGGAAGGTTACAATGAGGCACCATTAGCTTGAATAGGTTGTATTTGGTGGGCTGTATTGCCTGCAGAATGTGACAGTTGGATGCAAAACATTGGGGCTGCAGCATGTGTATACTCCAGTACATCATAAAGAGGGGGGAATTGGGGAATTTGGGACTTTGAATGAATCCATGGCCGGGTATGGTCATGTGCCTCCATCCCTATCATTATGAGGAAAAGCAGCAAAGATGCAACAGAAAGGGTGGGACCTTATATGAAGCTCATGGTAACAAAATGATTAGAATGGTGGATAGTAAAATATTTAATAATACATAGATACATGTTTACATACATAAAATTTCATATACATAGAAATGCACACTTCCATAGTGCCAATTTCTAAAACAATAATATCTGGTAGTAACACGTTTATAAACATTAATCACATGATAAGATTAGGGAATCCACCAACATTCATGATTGGATATAAATGCAAATGGAAGTGTCCTTCGCGCTATTCAAGAGTAATGGTAAGGAGTGTGTACTAAATGAGAAATAAATATGTATATATGAATGTGTGGTGATATCTGAAAAGATAGCAGCAAAATCTAAAAGTGTTCATACTACACCTTATTGGAATTGTATAATAAAGGTGATCTTGTGCATTCAAATCTATTCACACATAATGGAATAAAATAAAAATAATAATAATAATAAAGTGCGTTATAATAATCAAGTGAATACAATACAGTGAGTGAAATATCTCAATAATCTAAAAAAGAAATATCAAAATGCAAAGTGCTCAATATCCATGCAGTGAAGTTTCCAGTTCATAAAGTAAACAGGTGAAGGGCTCAGTCCTGTCCGTGAAACTGCATAAAGTGATTTTAGCAAATGGCTGCAATATAACAAAGAGTGAAAAAATTAAGGGGGTCTGAATACTTTCCGTCCCCAGTGTATATACAACAAATGTGTCCACAGGCAAAGGTGGACATTGTGGTCAGTCTTCAGGCAGGGCATCATTTCCTCTATTTAGTGAGTTTGTCTCTGCTATCCAGCCACAGTATGCAGAGGAGGTGGGGGACTGGCTTACTAAACCTTCCTCATCCTCCTCATCCTCTGTCACGCAAGCAGAGAAAAGTGTGCAGTCCCCTGCAGTTGCCAGAGTGAATAAACCTGCCTCCTTGTCCATATCTATTCCTGTGATAGCTCCAACATCAGCCATTGAGGAGTTAGCTGAATTATTTGACCACAGCTTCAGCCACTTGCCCCTTGATGATGCCCAACCATTACTGGATTCAGATGTTGGTTCTGAGGTTAAGGATGACTAGACATGAGCCTAGAGAAAAGGAGGAACACTGGTAGACATATTGGCATTCTTGTTCCCCAAGCCACAGCGTATTGCCAAGTTGTCTCCAGTGGTAATGATGAAGATGGAGGAGATGGAGATGATGATGATGATGAGGTCACTGATGCGACTTGGGTGCCAGATAGAGCAGAGGAGGAAACTGAGGGTGAGATGGCACAACCCCAAGAAGGCTGACATCAAGACACAGTAGAGAGCAGCCACCCTATGCCATCACATTCTGCAGCTGTTATATATGGGGTGCTGTGTGTACATTAATGAGAAAAAAATAAACTTGAATGATTTTAGCAAATGGCTGCAATATAACAAAGAGTGAAAAATTTAAGGGGGTCTGAATACTTTCCGTCCCCACTGTATATGAGCACATATCTTAAACACTTGCCGACTGCCGCATGTACATATGCGTTGACACAATGGCATGGACAGGCAAATGGGCGTACAGGTACGTCCCTTTAAATTTGCTGCCGTGTCATTGTGTGCGCGCCACCTGCGGCGTGTGCGCATGCCCACCGCGTGCTCCATGAGTGTGATTGCGGGTCCCGCAGACTCAATGTCCGCGGGGATACCCACAATCGTCTCACGGAGAGGAAGAATGGGGAAATGCTGATGTAAACAAGCATTTCCCCGTTCTGCCTAGTGACACTGATCACAGCTCCCTGTAATCGGGAGCGGTGATCAGTGTCGTGTCACACATAGCCCCTCCCCCCTACAGTTAGAATCACTCCCTAGGACACACTTAACCCCTACAGCGCCACCTAGTGGTAACCCCTTTACTGCCAGTCACATTTACACAGTAATCACTGCATTATTATTCGCACTGATCGCTGTATAAATGTGAATGGTCCCAAAATAGCGACAAAAGTGTCCGAACAGGTGTATGTGCTCTTAATGGCGCAATGTCAGGGACCATGAGCCACCCGAGGGCATCAATATTGGGAGCTGAGGGGGCATGTTTAGCAGCGGCTCCCATTTCAGACAATGCCCCAGGCGGATCTAGGCACTCCGAGCACTCCTGGTGTAAACATGGGAAGCATTAGTGATGAGTGAGTCAATCAAGTGAACCAATATTGGGGCTATGTGAGTAAATTAATAATTAAAAGTGAGGGTGGACAGGATAGTAAAAATGGTTAGTGCAGAAATAAAAACTGATATTGTTGTGACTAGGCGGGAGTGGAGGTGGAAGACCATAATAAAAGGTTGCCACCAAGACACCTGGTTACAGGGGAAGGGAAAGTGGGGGGATAAGGGGAGGGGATGGCTCGTGAGGGTCTGATAAATACCTGGTGCTTGAAGGGAGGGAGGGAAACCAGTCCAACGAAAAACGTGAAGGCAAATGTGCAAGGGAACTCAGAGCAACCCAGACCCCACCAGGGCGGCTGCCTATAAATGCACGCTGCCGCAGACCAACTCCCAACATCACACACACAAGCATGGTGGGGGGGAAGGGGTGCCGACACCTGGGCAGTGATTCACCCGGCAGTTGGCACCATGAAAAAGACCCACCGGCGACACAGCTTCACGAGGACGCTGCACGTCCAGCGCATTGGTGTGATGTTGATGCGCAGTGATGGCGCGTCTGCTCCCCAAGCGTCAAGGAGGAGGGAAGGAGGAGGAACGCCCGCAGTGTGCATTGCAGCTCCCGAACTGAATGGAATCCGGGCAACACCACAGTTCAACACCCATTTTGCCATATTCACAATGATATCATAATACCTATCTATCCTCCCCATATTGAAACGCGACAAGCTTATTAAATATTTTACTATCCACCATTCTATTCATTTTGTTACAATGAGCTTCATATAAAGTCCCACCCTTTTTGTTGCATCTTTGCTGCTTCTCCTGCTGCATTTTTGCTCCTTTTCCTATACTCCAGTACGGTTTCTTTTGCAGCCCCCCTAACTTCCATGCTGCAACACTGGGTGCTTCAGTGACCAACCTGTGGGTGGGACCTGAAGCTGAGGTACCCAAACTGGAAGAGATCACACATACACAGTCTGGGATGTTGTATATTATCTTGTAATAAAGTTAAAATAAGTTTTTTTGCAGATATTACCCAAAGGCACTGTTATAGGAACGGTAGGCACTGACGCTACTTGATCAGGAACCTCTCCCTTAGCTGATGCTAATGCCTCACCTATCCACTCGCTCCAGGCACACACGAATGTTGCAGGCACCCTAATTTATAGAATCCTACCAAGATAACTGCCAGAGGTCTTTAGGAGTTGCAGCATCCAGACAGCTGCGACCTCTGTGACAACTATGGGATCTCTCAATGAACAACTTTCCTCTAAAGATCCAATTCCACTGGTATACCAGCACAACGCCACCTACTGAATCAAGGCCAAGTTATACCTGCCTACAAATCTCCAGGTACCAGGCTGTCGGTTGGGGGCAGGGAAAGAGTATTGCGTAAACTCTGACCAGAGTGACTTGGAGCTGATGCAGGACTTAATTTATTGCCTTGGATGGGCCTCTTGTCAAAGCATGAGCAAAGCACAAGTTCACTTTAAGTTTAATAAGCCTAATAGTCCATGAATGTGGTGTTAAAACAGAAGAATAACTAGAACCTTCAGGGCCCTGGTGCAAAAACCATGACGGTCCCCCCTTAAAAAAAACATGATTTTGTTACATTTTTTTTTAGGGAGGATCAGTTCACTGAGAGTGTTCTGGGGATGAGATCAGTGGCAGCAGTGGTGGTGGGGGAGGGTGGGATCAGTTCACAGAGGATGGTGGGGATGGGATCAGTGGCAGCGGTGGTGATGGGGATGGGATCACTCTACTGAGGGTGGAGGAAGGATAGGATTAGTGGCAGCAGTGGTGGTAGTGAGGGGGGTGGGATCAGTCCCCTGATGGTGGTGGGGGGATGGGATTAGTGTCAGCAGTGGTGGTGATGGGGGAGATGGGATCAGTGGCAGCAGTGGTGGTGGTAATGGGGGAGATAGGATCAATGACAGAGGTGACGGGGGATGGAAATGGGTTCAGTGGCAGTGGTGATGGTGGTGGGGATGGGGTGGGATCAGTGGCAGTGGTCATGGTGGTGGGGGGATGTGATCAGTCAGAGGCAGTGGTGGTGGGGGGTGATAACAGTGGCACTTGCACTCACTTGCCCTCAGTGTCAGTCGATTCCCCCCTCCTTGCTCAGTGTATCTCTGTTTCGGGATCCCTCTACTAGCCTCCAGTGATGCCTCTCGGGGTCTCCTAGCACAGCGTAGAGCTCCTCCCTCTTCACTCTAATGGCCCGTTAGCTGGTTAGATGACTTTGTCCTCCAGTTTCTGCCTGCCAACATGGCATCTGTATGTAACAATGGTTGGAGAGGATAGGCAGGTGGTCCGCTGTGTGGATATAACAGTGACAGTGAGTGCTCAGCCACAGTATACTACCTCCCGACTCCCAACATTGCCTATTCTAACTAGACTAATCAGTGGGTTGTGGGTGGAACTTAAGAGCCCAGTTGCAAGTGCGACCTTTCCAACCCTGGTAATTCTGCCACTGGCTTAGAAGCATTTGCATTTCTGTACCCATGACAATTACTCCCTAGATGCACATGAAGCAACAACAAGATACATGCAGGGACCATATCTAAAATGACATTCGTTCTGTTACCCATAGAACGAAGTTCATTTCCATTCTTCACCCTTTCTGACACTTTTTTACAAAAAAAAGCCTCTTCATTTTTTCAAGAAAAGTGTCCTTTTAAATTAAGATTTTATTGTTATTCTTTTTCAATTAAATGTTGCTTCCTTAAATCCTTCTTCTAAATAGCATATTTAGATTTCTATCAAAGCACGGTGCTTACAGGGTCATTAAATGCAAGTAAATCCAAAAGTTTATGCCCTTAGCCTGAATAATCAAGACTAAGCTGAGAATATTCCGAATGTTTGCAATGGTTCACAGGCTGCCTCGAATAATTTCCCTTTGAGGAACAGGCAAACTGTGTGAACTTAAATCAGCTAAATGGGGATCTTGTTAATTTCAGCTAAATCAAAACTTGTTAGCAAATCTCTCTTCTTCATCTAAGGCGATAATTCCCTTTTGATTGTGAAAGACTTTGCTCATCTTTCTAATTTGAACCTGTTGATTTAAAAACAAGCTGTGTCTATAATAAGGAGCTTGTGTAACACCATATTTAAATCGCAGAAGCTCTCCATGACTCATTAAGTGACACTGAAGCATCTGTACCTCTCAGTTGACATTTTATTCCACCACAGTGCATGGACTGTGCCAGTGCAGAAGAAGATAGCTACGAGGGTCCCAAGAAATTCAAGCACATAGTATTCACATAATGTTCCTTTAAATTTCTAGTGTCAGTTTTTATTCACCAACGTAAACGATGATATCAAAAAAACTTTTTTTTCTTTTTATTCTTAGTATTTTTTTTTATTATTTTCACATGGTGATCTGGCCAGTAAGTCTGTTATTAGTCAACTTCTTTTGAGAGTCTCCAAGTTGTCCAGACAAAGTGATGAGTGTTGAGACAAACCATTTAACAGGGACAGGGGTGCTTACAATGATCAGGTTTTACTTATTCATCCCAAAAGTAAAAAAAAAAAAATGATGCTGTAACTGCTTAAAAAGTGTTAGCTGGAATTCTGTTTTAATTTGTTAGTCAAGTCCATCTAAATCTGCTAGTGTAATACTGGATACACACTATCTTCTTTAGATTTTTTCCTTTATATTTACCAAAACCATATAATATGAGGTCAAACCTAAACACTTTCAATTTGTATGCAATCAGGCAGGTCCTTCCACTTCATAGTTGAAGGTAAATCTAAAGGAAATCGAACAACAAAAGTTGTATAGTGTGTATCTAGCTTAACACTCCCTTTCTCCAAGATTGACAATGTTGCTGTCCAAAGTTGCACCTGTGCTCCTTCATTCAGAGTGGAGACCACCTAAGGCCTGATTCACATCTATGCAGGTTACAGTTTGGATGTTGCAGGTGCATCTTGCGCATTTCAATACACGCTTTTCATCCATTGAAGTCTATGGAACCAAAAACCAGAAAAAAGTCGCTGACCCTTTCCATAAAATGCACAGATGTGAACTACATCCATAGGAAACCATGTTAAATGGACTATAGTGTGTTTCTTCAAAACTGAAAATGCACTAAAAAAATGTATAGGTATAAACCAGGCCTAATACATGAAGTATATCACTGGCCGGGTGAAAACGAAAGGAAAAAAGCCAAAAAAAAGAACAATAATGAAGCCACTACATTTAAGGGATGGTAAACTGCAACATATTTTATTTTTGTTTCTGAGTTTAACACTGCTTTATTCCCAATGTCTTAAAATAACCCTTAAAGATGATACCAAATATATAGCCATACATTTAAAGGGTGTTTGTAAAAGTTTTGGTATATACAGCATACTTTAGCTTTGATGGAGAAGTATTGTGGATGTGCTGACTACTCCTGTAGGAATTGCTGAAGTTAGGGTTCCCGACTACTGCACAGCCAGTCACATAGCATTTCCTTCATTCTCTCCAACATTGACAAAAATCAGTCCTTGGCTTGTTTTTGTTGTTTTGATTAAGGGATGATAACTTGGGATAGGAAATTTTGGGATGCCCAACTTGGAAAAAATTCATCTTCCTCCCTATTTACAAAAAGCCTTCTTTTCCCTTCCACCTGCACAAACTTGGTTTCCTTTGCACAGCGCCTGCTGCTCACTCTGGATGATACTAGTAGTTTTATTGCTAGTGTAGCACCCTCTAGTTAAGTAGGTGCCAGAGTGAGAATTTTTCTGATAGAATAGGAAAATGTAGGAAGGCCTAGCTGGTGGCTAGGCCAACTTGTTTTCATTCTGGGCTGGGAGTGGCTCAAGGCAGGGCTAGGCGATTCACAGGTAGCATCACTATCACCTCCCTCTTCTTTCTAGAAGGTGCTGGAAAGAGAGAAGGAGAGGTGAGGTGGAGCTGCCTGGGGTATTTTGTGGAGTCTTGACCAATCCCCAACTTGGATTGGCAGGGGGCAGGCCTCCTCAAATACCTAGGGTCAGCGCAGCTGGGCAGGAGTTCTCGGGTAAAAGTGCTGGAGTGAGAGAGTGTAGAGGCTGTCAGGGGTCCACGGGGAGCTCCCCAGTCTGGGGGGGGGGTGACCTCAGGCCAGGGCTCGGGTACATCGTGGAGGAGAGACGAGATCCTGGAGGAGAGGCACATGAGAGAGCAAGGAGAGGACAACGGGAGAAAACATTGCTAAGAAACTCCAGGGAGAACAACTGGTCGCAGCCAGGAGGACTGGTGAGAACTGTTAGTCCCTTGACAAAATAGCACAGAAAAGTGAACAGCATAACATCTCTCCTGTTTCTATAGTCACTGATCCCAGCTCCACTTGCCTGCAGAATGCTAGCCCATCTGGCTGCCACCAGCCATGCCTGGCTGATCTTCCTCCTGACTGGCACACACACATGGGGACCTCCCAGGGCAAGGTGATATGAAGACTTGGCACAACACGGTCTTCAAGAAAGCACTGTTACAGCTGACAGCCTTTCTCCTTGTCTAGTCTCTGTACCGTGCTGATCTACTGTCACTGCTTGCTCTATCCTGCTGCCTCTCCGGCATGAACCCCTCCATCGCCTCCTGTCTTAGGATCCTTCCAGGCCAGCTTTCCTGAGAGGTGTCAGACAAAGCAGGAAAGAGATAACATCTTCCCACTACCTGACTATTGGACAGGTGTCATTCAGTCAGAACTAGCAGAGTCATAAGCAGTAATAAAACATGTTACCATTAGGAAAGATTTTTCATCATGATAATATTGCTGTCTGTGTCCCCATTAGGAAAAAAAAAAGTATATTATTTTTGGTTTTGAATAGAAAGGGAATGGTTAAAATCCCTAACATCTTCTTTTTTTGTTGTTTGTGTTCCATTGAGAAGATTTCTCATCACTTCCTGTCCAGGAGGCACAACAAGAAGTAAGTGGAAATCTCTACAAAACAAGGGGAATTTTCTCTTTTAGACAATCGTCACTGGAACAGGTGTCCCCCAATTTCCTCTTAGCTCCTGTTTTGGTGACAGATGTAGATTTTTGGATTTCCTATCACTTTCTGTTTTGATGACAATGGTCACCAAAATATATAGTATATAGAATGTCAGTCTTCCCAGCAGCAAAACAGGCAGCTATGCAAAGTGTATGCTAAGCCAAAAGTTTGTTTTTCTTAGTTTTGAATACAGTGGGGAAGTGTGACAAACCCTCTTGGGGGTTACCTGTTATTTGGGGCAACACTAGAAAGATTTCCCCTTAATTTCTGTTTTCCTGGTTTTACCAGAGAGGAAATGAGGGGAAAATTCTAACGCAGACAGAAATAAAATAAATAATTTTTGAAGAGTATGGCAAGGGTAGAACCACTGTAAAGTGGCTTTTAATGGGGACTAAGTGTCATATTTTTAATTGTTTTTCATCTTAAAAGAAAAGTTTGGATTTATAAAAAAAATAAACATTTATACTCACCTAGGTGAATGCAGCATTGGTCCAATGCTGCATCTGTCCCCACGTGGCTCTGCACTGAGAACTGAGCTATCAAGCACTGTTGATTGCTCAATTCTCCCCTCCACTCTGAGCAAAGAGCAAGTGACTGTCAGTCTCCAGCTCTCTGCTTTGAAGGGGGGAGCAGCTCGCTGAGAGGCGGAGCCAGCTGCCAGTCCAGGCATCTGGGTGGATCCCGACTATAAAGTCGGGATTGATCCAGAGCCTCAACTGGCTGAGTGACGTCTACAGAAGGAACTGCACTCCTGTGATCCATATAACACTTGCAAGTTTTTACTACCTCTCACAAGATCTGCTCTTCCTGATAATACCTTTAGCTTACTTTCTCCACAGAAAATCAGCACCATCATTGATTTGGCTCATCCGGGGGCTTCTTCATGGACTGCTCATAGATGCTTTAGTCCATTAGCTTAACCCCCCTTGATGCTGCCTGTACTCTTTAGTCATAAAGTTTCATCAGGTCGAAAAAAGATGCAGGGCCATTATATGAGACCCTGGAAAGTTATGCTTGTGTAGCAATGACCCTCTCAGTAGCTCCTAAAAACAGGGCTTTTTTTCAGGGGGAACTTGGTGGAACTCAGTCCACCACCTCTGGCTCCCATACCAATTCTCAAGTAAAGCATTGAAAATATACTGGACTCGTCTTTTTCCTTGTCTTTTGCCTATTCTAAACTATTACCCATCTCAGCCGGAAAATTGTGGGGTGAAGTGTCGTGGCATGGAAATGTACATGTGGTGTTCAACTGTACAAGTTATATACCCCTCAGGGAGTGGGGACATTAACACAGAGAACAGGGCAAGAGGCCTGAGGAAGAGACTAGTCTTCGAATTGTGTCAGTGTATTGGATCTTCATCTTCTGTCACATGAGTTGATGTATTATGGACTGAACGATGCAATAGCCACTTTGTGAGTATAATACATACCACTTTTTTATCATAATGCATCTCCCAAGTGCAGGAGATACTGTGTGACCATTTGCTTTTCCAAGAGGCCTGTTAGTTATACCTGGGAATGAAACATTATGTCAACGTTCTTTTGACCCCGCCTACACTCTTAATGATAAATAATCAATTGGACACATAGATTGGATTATTTTAAACAACCTTTCTTTTGGAAATGATCATTTAACATAAAAAAAACCTCAAAGGATTCAAGGCCAGTCATTCCATTTTAATAAAAAAGTGCTAGCTGTTCCTGGGAGATGTAGTTTGTGCTGGAGGTAGAAGAGGAGAAGTGTATATACCGGATCTATATTGTTTGTGTCCCTGAAGATTTCTCGACTGATTAAGTGGGCATCCCATAACAGCCCTTACCTCATCCAAGTTCAATTGCCCTAATAAAATACAAAATCAAAAATTGCAAGGACTGATTACTGTCTCAAGAGTGAGTAGAAAATTCATGTGCCTGGCTGTACAGGGTGGGAGATACCCATATTCACCAGCGGCTCCTGCGGGGGTAACACTACAAAAGTAACAACTTTTATTTTAAACTAATTTTATTATTACATGTAAGACAGACCAATGCCATCACAGGAATAGTCACTTGACTAGAAGAGTTTAAAGGCAAATTTTTAATTGCAGTTATTTACAAGTAATAATATGGTTTCTCTATATTGTGACAATTGAAGGTATTTATTTATTTATGCAGTCTTGTAAAGGATCTGAAAGATACTCTGTATGTCTCCAGTTACCAACTTCCTGCATCAGTAGTAGAAGTGGAAGTATTGTCTTACAGTCCCGTGAAAAAGTATTCATACCCCTTGACGTTTTCCACATTTTGTCATGTTACGACCAAAAACGTAAATGTATTTTATTGGTCTTTTATGTGATAGACCAACACAAAGTGGCAAATAATTGTGAAGTGGAAGGAAAATGATAAATGGTTTTCATAATGTTTTACAAATATCTGAAAAGTGTGGCGTGTATTTGTATTCAGCCCCCCTTACTCTGTTACCCTTAACTAAAATCTAGTTGAACCAATTGCCTTCTGAAGTCACCTAATTAGTAAATAAAGTCCACCTGTATGTAATTTAATCTCAGTATAAGTACAGCCATTCTGTGAAGCCCTCAGAGGTTTGTTAGAAAGCCTTAGTGAATAAACAGCATCACGAAGGCCAAGGAACACACCAGACAGGTCAGGGATAAAATTGTGGAGAATTTTAAAGCAGGGTTAGGTTATTAAAAAATATCCCAAACATTGAACATCTCACGGAACACTGTTCAATTCATCATCTGAAAATGGAAAGAGTATGGCACAACTGTAAACCTACCAAGACATGGCTGCCCACCTAAACTGACAGGCTGGGCAAGGAGAGCATTAATCAGAGAAGCAGCCAACAGGCCAATGGGAACTCTGGAAGAGCTGCAGAGATCCACAGCTCAGGTGGGAGAATCTGTCCACAGGACAACTCTTATGCTGCGTACAAACGATCGGACACGTACGATGAGCCGAGAAAAATGAAGTTCAATAGCCAGTGTGGCTCTTCTGCTTGATTCCGAGCATGCATGGAACTTTGTGCGTCGGATTTGTGTGGACACGATCGGAATTTATGACGGATTTTGTTGGAAAATTTGAGATCCAGATCTCAAATATTGTGTGATGGAAAATGTCCGATGGAGCCTGCACACCGTCGGAATTTCCGACAACAAGCTCCCATCAATCATTTTCCATCGGAAAATCCGACCGTGTGTACGGGGCATTAGTCACGCACTCCACAAATCTGGCCTTTATGGAGGAGTGCCAAGAAGTAAGCCATTGTTGAAACAAAGCAAGTAATAAGCAGTCCCATTTGCAATTTGTGAGAAGCCATGTGGGGGACACAGCAAACATGTGGAAGAAGGTGCTCTGGTCAGATGAGACCAAAATTGAACTAGCAAAATGCTATGTGTGACGGAAAACTAACACTGCACATCACCCTGAACACACCATCCCCACCATGAAACATGGTGGTGGCAGCATCATGTGTGGGCTTTTCTTCAGCAGGGGCAAGGAAGCTGGTCAGAGTTGATGGGAAGATGGATGGAGCCAAATACAGGGCAATCTTAGAAGAAAACCTGTAATGCCCTGTACACACAATCGGATGTGCAATGTGCGATCGGAGCTTGTTGTCGGAAATTCCGACCATGTGTAGGCTCCAATCGGACTTTTTCCATTGGAATTTCTGACAAACAAAATTTGAGAGCTGGATCTAAATTTTTCCGACAAAAAAATCTGTGATAGAAAATTCCGATCGTGTGTGCACAATTCCGATGCACAAAATGCCACGCATGCTGGTAATCAAGCAGAAGAGCAGCACTGGCTATTGAAATTCATTTTGCTCAGGACGTCGTATGTGTTGTACGTCACTGCGTTCTTGGCGTTCGCAATTTCCAACCAACTTTGTGCGACCGTGTGTATGCAAGACAAGTTTGAGCCAACATCCGTCAGAAAAAATCAGATGGATTTTGTTGTCGAAATGTCCGATCGTGTGTACAGGGCATTAGAGTCTGCAAAAGACTTGAGACTGGGGCAGAGGTTCACCTTCCAGTAGGACAACGTACCTAAACATACAGCCAGTGCTACAATGGAATAGTTAAACTACTTCAGCCCCAGAAGGATTTACCCCCTTCCTGACCAGAGCACTTTTAGCGATATGGCACTGCGTCGCTTTACCTGGCGGTCGTGCGACGTGGCTCCCAAACAAAATTGATGTCCTTTTTTCCACAAATAGAGCTTTCTTTTGGTGGTATTTGATCCCCTCTGCAGTTTTTATTTTTTGCGCTATAAACAAAAAAAGAGCGACAATTTTGAAAAAAGCTATATTTTTTTATACTTTATACTTTTTGCTATAATAAATATCCCCCCAAAAAATATAAAAAAAACAATTTCTTCCTCAGTTTTGGCCGATATGTATTCTTTTACATATTTTTGTTACAAACATCGCAATAAGCGTATATTGATTGGTTTGTGCAAAAGTTATAGCAGCTACAAAATAGGGGATAGATTTACGGTATTTTTATTATTACTTTCTTTATTAGTAATGGCGGCGATCTGCAATTTTTATCATGACTGTGAGATTGCAGCGGACACATCGGACACTTTTGACACTATTTTGGGACCAGTGACATATAGACAGGGACCAGTGCTATAAAAATGCACTGATTACTGTGTAAATGACACTGGCAGGGAAGGGGTTAAAAATTAGGGGGCGATCAAGGGGTTAACTGTGTTCCCTCACTGTGTTCTAACTATAGGGGGGATGGGCTCACTAGAACATGACATAGATCACTGCTCCTGATCACTGGAAGCAGTAGATCCCTGTCATGTTGCTAGACAGAACAGGGAATTGCCTTGTTTACATAGGCATCTCCCTGTTCTGCCTCTCTGTGTTAGAGAGTCCGCTGGACCCGCGGGCACGCTCACTAGCCCACGTTTTAAAGGGGACGTACAGGTACGTACATCGTTGTGCGCTGGTCGGCAAGCGGTTAAATCAAAGCATATTAATGTGTTAGAATGGCCCAGTCAAAGTCCAGACCTAAATCCAATTGAGAATCTGTGGCAAGACTTGAAAATTGCTGTTCACAAATGCTCTCTATCCAATCTGACAAAGCTTGAGCTATTTTGCAAAAAAGAATGGGCAAAAATGTCCCTCTCTAGATGTACAAAGCTGGTAAAGACATCCCCAAAAACACTTGCAGCTGTAATTGCAGTGAAAGGAAGTTCTACAAAGTATTGACTCGGGGGGGGGGGGGGGGCTGAATACAAATGCACGCCACACTTTTCAGATATTTATTTGCAAAAAATATACTTTCCACCTTACAATTATGTGCCACTTTGTGTTGGTTTATCACATAAAATCCCAATAAAATACATTAACGTTTTGGTTGTAACATGACAAAATGTGGAAATAGTGACAAACGTGTGTTAAATAGTGGCTTTCATATTGCTAAAAATTCCAAGGATTCTTAGCTCTACTTTTTTCACTCCAAAGATTTGTTTTATTGAGTTTATTGCCTTTTTTTGTCTCTTGGACTATTGTTCCAAGAGGATCCATAGTTCATCAAGAAGGTTGCTGTTCATCCCAAACATATGAACATGAAGATATAATTCTGAAAAGCTAGAACCAAACATCTACAGCATTCAAGTACAAAAGAATTTGGCACAAGAAGCTGAGCTAAAAGCTGCACACAATGTATAAGTATATGCACATACCGTATATACTCGAGTATAAGTCCTTCAGAGTATAAGTCGAGGCCCTAATTTACCACAAAAAAAATGGGAAAAACTTATTGACCCGAGTATAAGACGAGGGTGAGAAATGCACAGCTACTGTAAGTGGAAAAGAGGGTCAACAATGCCCATTTGCAGCATCACTGTTCCCATTTGCATGCCTCACTGTGCCCATTTGCAGCCATAGGTCCCCTGAACTTCAAACTCGGTAGTTAAGGGTTCCTAGATGCCCCCTAGCTGCAGCCAAAATTTGGGGTCTCTGAACCCAAAGGGTCCCGAAATGACATTGCTGCAGATGGACACAGTTGACCGAATGTGGGGCCCCTTATCTCGGGGCCACTTAGAGCTAAGAACCCCAAATTTAGTATGCAAACCCAGTGGAACTAGCTCCATAATATTTCCAAAGCTGGACTTTCTAGCACCAAGTAGCCCCGAGATACAGGGCCCCAAAAATCAGTTCAGAAAATGTCAAGCATTTTTTTTGCAGCAGAGAATGACATTTTCCAAACCAGTTTTGGGGCCCCGTATCTCAGGGCCACTTGGTGCTAGGAACCCCAGCTTTGGATATGATATGGTACCAGTTCCACTGGGTTTGCATACTAAATTTGGGGTTCTTAGCTCTAAGTGGCCCCGAGATACGGGGCCCCACATTCGGTCAACTGTGTCCATCTGCAGCAATGTCATTTCGGGACCCTTTGGGTTCAGAGACCCCAAATTTTGGCTGCAGCTAGGGGGCATCTAGGAACCCTTAACTACCGAGTTTGAAGTTCAGGGGACCTATGGCTGCAAATGGGCACAGTGAGGCATGCAAATGGGATTCCTAGCACTAAGTGGCCCTGAGATACGGGGCCCCAAATTCGGTTCGGAAAATGAATTTTTTTGCTGCAGAAAAGTGCTTGACTCAAGTATAAGTCGAGGGGGGCACTTTCAGCACAAAAAAATGTGCTGAAAAATTCGACTTATACTCGAGTATATACGGTAGTTGTAATTATGTGTATATAACTACATTTGTGGCTCTTTAAAGTCAGCAAGGGTCTATTTACATTAAATTTTAAAGCAGTTCAGGGATGGTTTTTAATTTGGCAATTTATTGTTGCTGAAATGACATAGAAAGTTTATCAAAGCTGTGCAAATAACACCGAATTTGGGGTTCCCCTTAATATTCCAGCCAGAGCTGTTTGCAGGAATGCAACCTGGGTGTCCAAAAAAAAAAACATTTCAATGAGTATGCAGGTCCCCCCTCCTTTACCATACCCGCCCATATGTCTTCCAACATTAAAGGGTACCTTGTAAGGGGCTGAGGGCAGCAAAGCCTTCCTTGTTCCAATATTGAGGGACAAGGGCCTCTACCTCACCTCCCTGTGCCCCAAAAAGAAGGTAGGGGTAATGGTAAAATAGGAGGGGCTTTTGCTGTTATAGGGTGGCCATAAGATATTCACCCCCTTCAGGGAAATGAGTACAGGGGTACATTAGTACCCATTCCCACAAAGAGTTATATGTAAAAAAATCACCAACACCAGAATAATAATTTTTTAATAAAATAAAACACAAACACGTACTTACCAGCTTTTATAAATAAAGTTTATTCATGTCACCAAAAGTAAATCCAATATTAAATCATGATATCCAGCAATATATCCATCAATCAAGTCATCTACTGAGCTAATTCATGTCATTTATGATATGATAACCTGTCACTGCACTCCTGCCACTAAATGTCTCCCAGCTGGCATAATTTAAATTCAGCACCAGGAATCCCAGATGATGTCCTTGACCAAAGTTGGTCATGACATCACCTGGGATTTCCACTGATATTATTACAGCCAGGAATCTGTCATTTAGCGGCGGAGGTGTGGCGTGTACAGCCCAACAGAATTCCATCAATATTGACTTGAGTGGTTTTTATTTTAGGGGTTTTGCCAGTTTCCTGCCACTTTGACCAAACTGCAGAAAATCAAACACAAACATGTTTGAGCAACACTATGAATGAATACATTGTTGTGTATAGTCCAACCTCCTTTATGAACAGTTTACATCTAAATAGATTTACCTTGACAAATCCTAATAATTTTCTTTGGAACATTTCTGTATTTTTTTGTAATGTGAATTCTGAAACAGATCTCAGCTAAATCTGCTCTTCAAGAAATTTTGCTCTGAAAGCTTTTTTTTTTTTTTCAAACAGAAAAATACTTTTTATTGCACTAATATCAGGTATAAGTAATTATCAAAGTTATTAGAGCAAGCACAGCCTTTATTATTTTGTATAATTTACTCTTGTCCCATTGGTACCTCGGCATGTGCAAAACAAGAAACCATGTGGAACTAAACCAAATAGGGGATTACAGAGCTTCAAATGGAATGGAAGCGAAGGGCAGCCAAGTAGAGCACACCAAAAGTGACAGACTCAGTGAAATGTCTCTCATTAACCCCTTCACTGCCCCGGCTCAGCTACAAGTCATTGTTACCCCCACTCGACCCACTGGTAATCACGGGTTTTAAATGCTGCTGATGGATGAGTGTCAGGAACAAAAAAAAAAAACCTTGAAAAAATAATGTAGGCTGTGAGAGAGATGGATAGATGGACAAAATCACCAGTGAACCCGACCCATTTGTTATGATTCATTGACAGAAGAGCCAGTTTAATCTGATTGTGTATACCAGCCAACCATTTTATGCATGGGGAAATTAAATCACAATAAGATACTGGCAAACATTCCTTCAGGCTTTTCCAAGGACAGCTCATTAAAGCAGACAATACATGCAGCCTCTTGTAAAATATTTTTCTGCATTTTGATTTTCTCACTTGGTATGGGAAAGTCCTATTTAAATATGTAGAAGATAACATGGATTGTCCAAGACATGGAAGGCTGCTTCTGCTGTTTGAAGAAACCAGCCTAACGTTATATCTCACCAAACAATTTAACAAATTTGATATCAATAGTGAAATGTTAAACTTTGTAGAGGGCTTTCTTAACCTGGTTTGTCATTTTGTACCTGTAGATCTTAGTATTCATAGCACCCATCATGAAATGCTAACATGCTGTTTGTTTCTGTGGAAACTTGTCTACACCTTGGCTGTTGTTACCTACAAATTATGAAGGAGTGTACAGATACTCCTCGTTTAACGACTTACCTGACCGCTGGGACTTACGACCAGCTCTCCCCACTCCAATGACGCGATGTACATTATTGTATTGTACAGTACAGTATTTTCATTTGTGTTCTGTACTTATGCAAATTGAAACAACGTTATTGAGCTGGAGTTTTGTGTTTAGACCTTTTTTTCACAATACAGTACAGTAGTTAAGAATGCTTAAAATATTGATTACTTGTGGCTCCTCGTTTAACGACCAAATCATTTAATGACCTGGTCGTTGGAACGGAACCTGGTCGTTAAGTGAGGAGAGCCTGTACATCCATTTACGATGCAAATTATAGTTTAGTGAGTCTACAGTTTATAAAGCTCAACAAGCGCATTGCAGTTAAATCTCCCACTTTGTCCATTTAGGGCCTCTTAATTAATAAAAAATAAAATATAAAAAAACTCTATCCACTGATGCTTATCTTTAGTGTACTGCCCTGTCACTCCATTGCTCCATAAAAGCCTTCTGCAAATATCTGAATCTTTAGGATGGAGGATTAGGTAACCTCTCGGGAAACAGTGCTAGCACCTGAGCAGCCAATCACCAGTGCTACAGTTTAAAGGCCAGCTGTAAATTTGTTCTCACTGTTTTTTAATTTGCCATTTCTCCATGTCTTTTATCATCATTGGTTTCTTTTAGTGTGTTTCTTGATGTTCTTCCTGTGTCTTGCTACTCTGTGGCTTCCCTGCTGTGTCCAGCACATGCATCAGCATTTTCTTTATATACCCTTAGTCGTGTTGTCCACCTGGAGAGGCATGGCTGAGAACACTTGACATCAACGTATACCCTTAGACCCCTTTCACACTGGAGGCATTTTCAGGTGCTTTAGCGCTAAAAATAGCGCCTGTAAAGCGCCTGAAAAAAGCCTCATCTGCAATCCCAGTGTGAAAGCCCTCAGGCTTTCACACTGGGGTGCTGCGCTGGCAGGACAAAAAAAGTCCTGCAATCAGCTTCTTTGAGGCACTATAGGAGCGGTGTATAAAGCTCCTGAAGCGCCCCTGCTCATTGAAATCAATGTGCAGCAACACTGAAGCTCCTGCAAAGCGCCGCGGCAGCCAGGGCCGTCTTTATTATTGACTGGACCCTGGGCAAACATTTTCTTGGGGCCCCCCTCATGCAATTTCACTCCCCACCCTTACATCCCAAAAACTGGTCCAGGCTCACTGATTGGTTACTAGAGGTTACTGCACATCCTTACCGCTCACTGATTTGGTTGCTAAAGGTTACTGAACATTATTACTGCTCACCGATTGGTTTCTATAGATTAAAGCACATCATTACCGCTCACTGGTTGCTAGAGGTAACTGCACATCATTACTGCTAACTGATTGGTTGCTATAGGTTACTGTGCATCATCATTATTGCTCACTGATTGGTTGCTAATGGTTGCTACACATTATTACCGCTCACTGATTGGTGGCTGAAAGTTACAGATTTTAATTCATTTTTAGCTTTTTATCATCCATTTACTGTATTTACAACATATGCCTGCAGAGAAACAATAAGTAGCATACTTACGCACCAAAAACATGTCAGCAGACACAAAATAGGTACCAAACTTACACACCAGAAACACGTCCACAGAAGACCATGGAGGAGGGCACAATACTGGGGCTGGGAGAGCATATACCAGGGGGTCAGGAGGAAAGAGTACAAGGGCTGGGAGGGCATAGTACAGGGGTCAGGAGGGCACAATATGGGGGGCAGGAGGGCAAAGACCAGGGGGGTCTGGAGGGAAGAGTATGAGGGTGGCAGGGCATAGTACAGGGGTCAGAAGGACACAGTATGGGGGTCAGTTAGGCACAATACGGGGCTGGGAGAGCAAACATCAGGAGGAAAAAGTACAGATAGTGGGAATGCACAATACAGGGATCAGGAGAGCACAATACGGGGGCTGGGAGGGCATACACCAGGGGGGACAGAAGGAAACAGTACAGGGAGTGGGAGAGCACAGTACAAGGGTCAGGAGGGCACAATACAGGGGGCAGGTGGGTACAGTAGAGGGGATGGGGGGCACACACCACGGGAGTCAGGAGGGAAGAGTATGGGGGGTGGGAGGGCACAATGCAGGGGTTAAAAGGGCACAATATGGGGGCAGGAGGGCACAGTACAGGGGATGGGTGAGCACACACCAGGGGGGTCAGGAGGGAAGAATGGGGGGTGGGAGGGCATAGTGCAGGGGTCAAGACAGCACAGTACAGGGGCTGGAAGAGCACACACCAGGGGATCCAGGAGAAAAGAGTGGGATTGCACATTGCAGGGGTCAGGAGGGCATGGTACAGGGGCTGGGAGGGTACACAACAGGGGGGTCAGGAAAGAAGAGTTGGCGGGCACAGTACAAGGGCTGGGAGGGCACATGACAGGGGGGTCAGGAGGGAAGTGGGAGGGCAAAGTGCAGGGGTCAGGAGGGCACGGTACAGGGGCTGGGAGGGTGCATGCCAGGGGGGTCAGGAGGGAAGAGTGGGAGGGCACAGTGCAAGGGTCAGGAGGGCACAGTACATGGGCTGGCAGGGCTCATGCCAGGAGAGTCAGGAGGGAAGAGTGGGAGGGAGGGCACAGTACAGGGGCTGGGAGGGCACATGCCAGGGGGGGCAGGAGGGAAGAGTGGGAGGGAGGGCACAGTACAGGGGCTGGGAGGGCACATGCCAGGGGGGTCAGGAGGACATGGTACAGGGGCTGGGAGGGTACACAACAGGGGGGTCAGGAGAGAAGAGTTGGCGGGCACAGTACAAGGGCTGGGAGGGCACATGACAGGGGGGTCAGGAGGGAAGTGGGAGGGCAAAGTGCAGGGGTCAGGAGGGCATGGTACAGGGGCTGGGAGGGTGCATGCCAGGGGGGTCAGGAGGGAAGAGTGGGAGGGCACAGTGCAAGGGTCAGGAGGGCACAGTACATGGGCTGGCAGGGCTCATGCCAGGAGAGTCAGGAGGGAAGAGTGGGAGGGAGGGCACAGTACAGGGGCTGGGAGGGCACATGCCAGGGGGGGCAGGAGGGAAGAGTGGGAGGGAGGGCACAGTACAGGGGCTGGGAGGGCACATGCCAGGGGGGTCAGGAGGGCATACACCAGGGGCAGTAAAAACCTGAGGCAATAGCAATCATTAATGAGCCCAATTTCTCCCAGTGCTACATGAAAAAAACCCATCTCCCCATTTGTCAGCTAACAGGCAGCACTTCTATGCTAAGCTGCAGTGGATCAGCAGATTTAGCTTAGAGGTGCCTGCAAGCTAATCCAAGATATGCTGCTAGATTAGTTTACCTCAGTCCGGACACACTAGCTTAAGACTTGGCTCCCACTTCTCTGTTCGCTATTGCACCACCCACATCCCGGCGGGTGCGATCTCGTAGGATGGGTTCTAGTCTATCCCGCCCACTCAAACATCTATAGCCAGGAGGCTCTGCCTCACAGATTTTCCTTTGGTTCCCGAGTGCCTGCAAAACATCCAGGGGAGCGAGGTAGGGGGAGATACAGGGGGCGGAGATTGCAGTCCGTGCGGAGAGTGGGCAGCAATCCCTAACAGTGGTACAGTGTTGATTCGCGATGTGCTGTGCTGATTGCGGCTCTGATTTTTGAGAATTTACTAAAATTCCTGACAGTTAACGAGTATGGACAGCACGGGCTCTAGGGGCAGCTTCTTTGGGCCCCGCAACAATGACTGGGCCCAGGGTAGCTGCCCCTTTTTCCCTGCGTTAAAGACGGCCCTGGCGGCAGCGGCACTTTGTGGGCGCTTTGCCCGCTAGCGGGGGTTAAAAGCGCACCGCTAGCGCCCGAAAAGTGCCGCAAAATTAGTGGTAAAGCACCACTAAAACTAGTGGTGCTTTAACGAGGACGCCCGGGCACTGGAAGTGTGAAAGGGCTCTTATAGTGCTTTTTTTAAAAGACAATTTATTTCTCCCACAAGTTGTCATCATAGCATAGACTTTTTGCTTATTTTTGGACTGACCTTTGGGCCTAACCTTGCTTATTTTCACAAAGCCTGCTGCGCCTGTGCAGTGATTTCTGATTTTGTGTTTGTTCTGGAATCGCTACTGCCTAGACTAGTTACCGCTAGTGCATTGTATTATCCCCTGGCTATACTCCCAATTGTGCTTCTATCTCACCCATTGGCACTATTTATGCCTAGCTGATTTTGACTTCTGCCAGTTCAGTGTTTATTTTTAACAATCTTCTTTCTCAGCATAGCTGTCCTATTAGTCTCAGTATAGTTGATTTATTTGTTAGTCACAGCCACACTGCTCAAACTGTAAAATAGGTCCCATATGTTCCTGGGGCACCTAAATATACCACTATATGCCTATAAAGTTGGCTACTGAAGGGGAAGTATCATAAAGCAAAAGTTATGGAGCTGGTACCTGTACCTAACAGGAATCTACATGATCTTCTTAGGCAATATGTTCATGTGATAGGAGCTCTCACGGAAGTCTTATTTTAGTTGGCAGCCATTAATGGGAAAATGATTTTGCCTTTCTTGCATTTACTGCTTCATGAAAACAAGTCATGAAAGTTCCTGATGTCAGTAGATTAAATTTCATTGACACACTTCCTAATTATGGATATTAGTTTATACAAAAGCTAACTGCATTAAATACATTTCAGAATTGAAATGGTACTTACTGGATAATGGTAAACTTAAAGGCAGAAGGTTTTTTTACCTTCATGCATTCTATGCATGAAGGTAAAATCCTTCTGGGTGAAGCTCCCCTCGTAGCCCCCCCTTACACTTACCTCAGCTTTCCCAGTTCTCTCTCTCCTCATTGGCTCACACAGCAACAGGAGCCATTGTCTCCTGATCCTGTCAATCACAGCCAGTGAGTCAATGAGGGGAAAGCACGGGACAATGTCCATTCACACACAGGCAAGAATGTGGCAAGAGGCTTGCTATTGGGCACACTCGGCAGGGGGGAGGAGCCAGGACCTAAAAAGAATGAGGATTGGGGCTGCTCTGTGCAAAACCACTGCACAGAGCAGGTAAGTATAACATGTTTATTATTTAAAAAAAAAAAATAACCTTTAGAATCACTTTAAGAAGGGGCGGTCTGACAGCAGGGGAAGCACGTCTGACCGGAGGGAGGAGCCTGGTAATGGCTCTGTGCACGGCGTGAGGATCCTGAGAGCCCTCTCCCTGCAGCTGAGAGGAATGATCGGCCTGATGAGAAGGTGTAGGTAGCTTCCCTCCCCGCCCCCCCTGCTCATCACTCACCGAGCTGTCTTGTGGTGTAAGCCAGAGGAAGTTTGTACCTGCGTCTGACTGCAACAAGCTGTAGTGAGTGTCCCTTTTTGTCCCAACTTCAACAACAACTAAAAGATAAGTACCGTTTTTTTTTTTGTTTTTTTTTTGGCTTTTTTTCTATTGCAATTGTCTGGAAGTGAAAAGGCAAAGGAAAAGTAATAGAACAAAAGAAAGGGAAAGGGAATGAACATATTAAAATAAAACGAAATAAAATGGAATAAAAAGCGAAAGTAAATGAAAGTAAATGAAGGCGAAAGAGCTGAAAAAGTAGAATCAAGGGAGCTAAGAAAAACAATAAAAACAGGGGGGGAACAGGGGAGAGGGAGAAGGTGAATGAGAGACAAGCCAACGGAAGAGCTGTCTCCCAGCCCCCACCTGCTTGCTGCTGCTGCTGCTGCAGTATCTCCCTTTCTTGTGATCCTTTTTTTTTTTTTTTTTTTTTTTTTTTTTGGTCTTTTTTTGTTTTTGTTTTTTGCAAATGGTATCAACTATAGGCTCGACAGTATAAACTATAGAATAAGAAGAAATTTCATAGTAACAAAATGTGGAACATATAAGCTCATACTGGAACTATACTGCTGAATATATAAATCATCTTGCTGAATACTTGAATTAGATTGCATTATACCGCCAAAACATTTGAATTATTTTTATGAGCATCTGGGCCCTCATGCACATGGGCTGTTGGGAGAACGTTGTGAAAACGCCAGTGTCTTTGCAGTGACTTTTTTATTTATTTTTTTTTATTCTTTTTTTTTTCAGCGTTTTTGCAATAGCGTCTTTGAGCGTTTTTGAGCATTTTTTTTTTTTTTTTTCCTCCTCTTTTGGCTCTTTTCTTCTATTGCGATTGTCTTGAAGTGAACAAGCAGGGGAAAAGGCGAAAGAGCTGAAAAAGTAGAATCAAGTGAGCTAAGAAAAACAATAAAAACAGGGGGGGGGAACAGGGGAGAAGAGAAGGAGAAGGTAAAAGAAAGACAAGCCAACTGAAGAGTTGTCTCCCAGCCCCCACCTGCCTGCTGCTGCTGCTGCTGCAGTATCTCCCTTTCTTGTGAATTTTTTTTTTTTTTTTTTTTTGCAAATGGTACTAATTATAGGCTTGATAGTACAAACTATAGAATAAGAAGAAATTTCATAGTAACAAAAATGTGGAACATATAAGCTCATACTGAAACTATACTGCTGAATATATAAATCATCTTGCTGAATACTTGAATTAGATTGCATTATATCGCTAAAATATTTGAATTATTTTGCTGAGCACCTGGGCCCCCATGCACACGGGCTGCTGGAAAAGCGCTGTGAAGACGCCGGTGTCTTTGCAGTGACTTTTTTTTTTTTTTTTTTTTTTTTAACTTTTTCCAGCTTTTTTCAGCATTTTTGCAATAGCGTTTTTGAGCGCTTTTTTTTTTTTTTTTTTTTTTTTTTTTTTTTTCAGCTTAAATACGCTTAAACAATTGAACAGCAACAAGGAATGCTTAATGTACTTAAGGTAGTAACATAACTTCTGGAAAACGGGGACTACTCATATCTCATTAATTATTTCTATTATTGGATTGTGGGGAGGATGCCGGGTATGAGAACGAAATAAAAGAAATATTAGTAAAAATAAGTCAATTTAAAAAGGCTGGGAGATTTTTTCATCATTAAGAGACCCCAATCAAGGGGTATTCTGGAAGGCAGCTTTGAAGTTCTTATAAATCCAGCCATAGAAACAAACATGAAGGGGAAAACAACAAGAAGTGCGGGAGCAATACCAAAATCACCTAGGACCAGCCTAGGCCCAAGTCCAGGCCCTATGAACAGGTATATACAGCAAGGAATCGGAGAAGGAGAGAAACAAGTAGGCTCAAAGGGCAGACAAATAGATACAAAAGAGAAGGACAACAAGGATAAAAAAGGCCAGTATAAAGTACAAACAGAAACCAGCCACCTCTCAGAACCCAGAATGGAGCCAGAAATGGGAGAGGAAGACAGAGGAAAGGAGGAAGGACAACAAGGGCCACAGTTGCCAACAAAACAGGATATGGAAAAAATGTTCACGGCACTAGAGAATTCCCTAAAAGCAGAGATGTCAATACTCCATAAAGACATGGGATATATGTTAAACAGAGTGGAAGAAGTAGAGATCAAAGTGGACCTACATCAAAAAAACATAAAGGAACTAGAAGACGAAATAAAGAAATTAAAATGGGAACAACAGGAACAATCATATAAAATAGAAGAGCAAGAAAATAGAGATAAAAAGAAAAACTTGAGAATACGTGGGTTACCGGAAACAGAACAAGCAGAAAATCTAATAGAAAAAATGAACAATCTCTTCAACCAAATCTTGGGAAAGGAAACAACTAACACAATAGGAATAAAAAGTGTCTTTCGAGTAAAAAAACCTCAAAGGTTCGCAAGGGAAACACCTAGAGATGTAATCGTACGCTTTGAAAAATGGGAAGAAAAAAAACAGATCTGGATAAACCTAAAGAGGAAAACACAAATAGAGTTTGCGGGAGGTAAATTACAAATATTTCAAGACCTATCTCAAGAAACGCTGAAAAGACGACGGATACTAAAGCCATTATTAGAAACCCTCCGGGAGCAAGAAATTCAATACAACTGGGGTTTTCCAGCATGTCTAATAGCAAGGAAAAACGGAATAAGTGCGAGGCTAAGACATATAGAGGAGATTCCGGACTTTTGCAACAAACTAGAAATCCCCTCCCCAGAACTGGAAAAATATGCAAATAGTCAGGAGCGAATAACGGCAAGAGATGACCTACAGTGGCAAGTAAATTCAAGGATCAGACATCAAGATGTGGACTCTCGGGGAAATTAATATCTGAGAAAATATCACACAACGGTGCAAGGGGCCTTAGAGTGGAAAGGGGGGGGGGGCTGGGGTTGATGGGATGGGAAAAAAGGAAAGTGAAAGGATTGGTAAAACACAACAAAAATGCAGGGAGAGGGAGACAGGGACTCACGGAGTGGACAGGGGGGTCGCCCTATTAGTGCTTAGGCAGGGGGGGAATAGGGTGTCTTACAGAGCTCTGCCTCACAATAAATAGAGCAGAGGGGGCAGAGCGTGCCCCACAAAACAAAGTAAATTGCTCTCAGCTCTAGAGAATATGGGGGTAAAAAACCCATATCAGAAAAAAGGGAGGGGGAGGGTGGGAGGAGGGAGGGGAGGGGGAAGGAGGGTGGGGAGGGAGAGGTCTGAGTCACATGAGTGGTTACATAGGTTACATAGTGGTTATTGGCCTTAGAACCACTATTAGCAACACTCCGCAATAACAAAGAGGTAGAAGGAGCGAAACTAGGAGGAAAAGAGCATAAGATCGCTGCCTACGCGGATGACATTTTGATGTACGTATCCAACCCAAGAGTGTCACTCCCAAACATACTGAAAGAAATTAAAAAATACGGAGAACTGTCAAACTTCAAAATTAATCCAATAAAAACGGAAATATTAAACATAGGTCTAGAGAAAAAGGAAGTTCAGTTTTTACAAAAAGAATTCCCATTCACTTGGGTAAAAGAACTAAATTACCTTGGAATTAAAATAACTCCTAGAGTCGAAAAAATTTATCAGGCAAACTTTATTCCACTGATCAATGAGGTCAAAGAAGAAATGAAAAAGTTAAGAATACAGCCACTTTCATGGATTGGAAGAATAAATATGTTTAAGATGACGATATTACCTAAAATAAACTACAGATTACAGATGTTACCAGTAAAAATCCCGCAGAGCTTTTTTAAAATAATTAAAACAATCCTGCTAAAATACATATGGCTTAATAAAAAACCAAGAATTAAATACACGCTGATCACAAGGAAAAAGGAGCATGGGGGTCTTGCCCTCCCAGATATAAGTAGGTACTATAAAGCCATAGTTTTAACACGAATGTTAGAGTGGACAAATGAGAAAAATGAAAAAAAATGGGTGGAAATGGAAAACACAATAAGTGGAGCCACACTACATAAGAATATTTGGATTCCACGGAAATATAGACTATTGGACACCGACACGCACGAAATAACAAAAAATGTATTTAAAATCTGGGACACCATTCACTTAAAGAATGAATGGAAATATAATTCACCACTATTAGCACTCACAGGATCGAATCTCTTCACCCCTGGGAGGGAAATATTTGAAATCCAAGGAATAGGTAACCCACGACTGAAAGATATCACTAGAAATGGCAAAATAAGAACACGAGTAGAAATAGAGGAAAGGAATGGATGGAAGATGAATGAATGGAATTATACTCAACTAAGGCACCTAGTAAGCACAATACCACACCCACTGAGAGATGAAACAAAATTAACTGCACTGGAAAAGCTATGTAGCAATGAAACACCATTAAAAAACGGAACATCAAAAATTTATAGTATACTGACAGATTTGGAAGCACAAGAAAGACCAGAATATATAAATCAATGGGAAAAAGAAATGAATTTAAAAATAGATAACCAAAAAGTGGAAAAAATGATAGAAATGGGATATAATAAGGCTTGGGACATGAAGACCATAGAAATGAATTATAAACTAGTATCAAGATGGTATATGACCCCAGTAAGAATACACAGATTCCATCAAGATAGAACCTCCTTGTGTTGGAGAAAATGTGGCCAAATAGCAACGATCACACACATATGGTGGGAATGCCCAATAATAATGGAGTACTGGAAGGAAGTGTTAAATAACATAAAGGAAATAACTGGAGAAGAAATAGAACAAAATATTTGGACTTGCCTCTTCCATATCTACAATAAACCTAAGAAACAATATAGAAAATCAATAATACCTAACCTCCTGAATGCGGCCAAGGCCTTAATTCCCAAGAATTGGCTACAAAGTGGAAAACCAGACATTAGAGACTGGCTAAAGGAAATAGATTATCACTACAAAATGGAAGGAGGAGAGAAAGGGGATAATAGTAGATGGGAAAGTTGGAAAAACTACAAAGTCTCGGATATTTATTTAGATAGGATAAAAGAAAGAACAGGTGCAGAGCCAAGTGGATAAATAAATAACATAAAGGAACGGACCAGACACAGGGGAGGGGGAGGGGGGGAGGGGGGGGATGAGGGGGAGGGGGGGCGGGGGGAAATAAGAGGGACTGAGAGAGACTAAGATAATAATAGGGTTTATAATTATAGAAGGCGTTTTGTCGCCGGTTTTTAAAAATATTTAAGAATATCCTAGAAAGGAAAAATAATAAAGATGTGACGGAAACAATCCACAATGATGTGAAAAAGGAGAAGAGATAAAGTTTGACACAAAGTTGAAATAATGTCTCTCGGTAAACTTTCGCTGAAGTGGATAAGAAAAAAAAAAAAAAAAAAAAAAAAAAATAGAATCACTTTAAAGCAAAAACAAAAACAAACATGTTATACTTACCTTCTCTGTGCGATGATTTTGCACAGAACAACCCCAATCTTCCTTTTCTCAGGTTCCCAGGTGCTCCTGGCCTTCGCTTCTCTCTGAGTTTCCCCATAGCAAGTAATTTGCTAAGGAGGCAGTTGTGCGTGCTCGTGAGTAAGCCCCACTCTTTGTTTTTCCAGCAGTGATTGACAGCAGTGGGAGCCAATGAGGAGGCAGAGACCTGGGGGTGCATTCGCTCTCATGCACAACGTTGGATTGTGATCGGAAAAGTATTGGGGGGGGGGGTTGTGGGGGAAGCTGCATACTGAAGGTTTTTTACTTTCATGCATAAGATGCATGAAGGTTAAAAGAAAAACCTTCAACCTTTAGAACCACTTTAGAGATGATCTTCAGGTAACCCCGATATCATTTGCCATAGTAAAATACTGGTTAGGTGGTAGCCCCAGACATAGGCAACAATAAGGCCCCTTTCACAATGGTTTGCTTATTCTGCATTTTTCCAGGGCAACAAAAGTGCATTAAAACTATTCCACATTAACCACTTGCCGACCAAAGTTGAGGATGGATATCGTTAGCTGCCATAACCCCGGTAGCCTTGCATTCAGCGGGCGGTAAGCTACAAGATAAAAGTGGTCTCTGCGGCGGATTCGCCGCGAGATCGCTTTTACCGGCGGCGGAAGCGGGCCCCCCCTCCCGCCGCCCTCCGCCACTTACCGGAGCTGTCGGCAGCGGCGGAGACAATCCGGTGTTCTGCCGAGAAAGTTCCTCTCGGCGGATAAGGATAAGGATAAGGCGCAGCGCTTGCGCAGTAGGAGCTGGTGAAAATAGCCGAAGGCGAATAGAAGAGAAATCAGCTGTACACGGCGCCTGTAAGAGGGCCCCTTGCGGGCTCGCTTCGCTCGCCACGCTTCAGGCACGGCCTCGCTTCGCTCTGCACTTTTTTATTCCCCCTCTAGGTCCACTTGGATGGTGGGGCTTCAGCCTGGACCCAGGGCGCAGGCGCCGTGTACAGCTGATTGAAGGTTTTCATCTTCAGCTCTTTTTGGCGGCTCCTAGTCGTTCGTACTGCGCAAGCGCTGCGCCTGCGCAGTACAAGGGGGACCTTATCCGCCGGGGGAACTTTCTCTGCAAGACACCGGTCCTTTCACTGGCTGTGCATGGAGATGAGTGAGGGTAAGATGGCCCCCATCCTTCTCTATGACATTGCAGGGCAGAAGCGACGTCAAAACGTCACTTCTGCCCATAGCTCTTAAAGGGCCATTTTTTTTAAATCATTTTTTTTTAAATGATTTAAACATTTTTTTTTTAATTGCATTTTAGTGTAAATATGAGATCTGAAGGCTTTTTTTCTATTACAAGGGATGTTTACATTCCTTGTAATGGGAATAAAAGTGAATTTTTTTTTTTCTTTAAACAGTGTAAAAATAAAAAATAAAAGATAAAATAACAAAGATTGGTAGAGCGAGAGCAATAATTCTAGCCCTAGACCTCCTCTGTAACTCAAAACATGCAACCTGTAGAATTTTTTAAACATCGCCTATGGAAATTTTTAAGGGTAAAAGTTTGTTGCCATTCCACGAGCGGGCGCAATTTTGAAGCGTGACATGTTGGGTATCAATTTACTTGGTGTAACATTATCTTTCACAATATAAAAAAAAATTGGGCTAACTTTACTGCGGTCTTATTTTTAATTCCAAAAAGTGTATTTTTTCCAAAAAAAAGTGTGCTTGCAATACCACTGCGCAAATACAGTGTGACAGAAAGTATTGCAACGACCGCCATTTTATTCTCTAGGGTGTTCGGAAAAAAATGTATAATTTATGGGGGTTTTAAATAATTTTCTAGCAAAAAAAAAAAAAAATGATTAACTTGTAAACAACAAATCCTTAAGTGGTTAAGTCCCATGTAACTGTTCATGCTGCAGCTGTGCTGTGCTTTGAAAAGCACACTAAAACAGCACCTTCCATTGTAGGTCAATGGGAACAAACCAAAAGCGCATCGGTGTGAAAGGGCCCTAAAGACAAATTTGGCCTACAGTTGGGGGCGGGGTCAGAGTTAGGGTACCCAATCTCAATGTAAGGAAACAGCATACACACTGGGGGGCAGGGTACTAATTTGGTGCAGCTGCGCATAATAACCAATCAGCTTCTAGGTTTTATTGTAAAAGCTTAATTGAACAAGCTGAAGTTAGAAGCTGATTGGTTACCATGCACAACTGCACCAGATTCTGTGTGCACCAGTTTTAGTAAATCTCCCCCTCAGAGTCCATGAAGCATTAACAGTTATTATATTTAGGAGTACACGGGTTAAAGTTTACCAAGGATGATCATTAATGACAAATGGTACAGAACTCTTGCAGTAAACAGACATGATAATACTTGCAGCAATAGGCACAGTAGATCTAGCAGTAACAGGTGCAATTCACTTTCAGTAACAGGCACTATAACAATTCAGAGTAGAGTGCTATTACAGTCCTCCTTGGCACAGGTGAACATAAGCAGTGCAGAAAAGCTGGCTTGGACCAGAGTTTCATAGCACCCAACACACTGTTTTTTTACCACAGCTAGGCAGTGGTAAATCTCCAGGCACAATAGGTCACAGCACAGACAAGGTCTACTTTACTGGTATGGCATCTGCTGTAGGGTTGGCTGAGTGGCAGGGCAGCTGGCACAAGTGGCACTTAGAGTGGATAAGCAGGTCTGCAGTGTGGCAACCCTGGAAACAGGTGTTCGAAGGAGGTGTAGAGCGATATCCCAACACTTGCCCTCCCCGCAAAGGAACCTTTCCATAGTGCTCAATCTCTCTCCCTGTCAGAGCGGGTTCCTGTTCCTAGCTTAACCACTTGCAAAATGTACACCAGACCCTGGCAGGGTCCCTTAATTTATAAGGGCTGCCCCAACCAAGATGGCCACAAAGGTCACTGGGGATTGCAGCGTCCAATCGGACAGCTGCTCTCCAGCTGACATCTACAGAGGCTGCTGAGGTACATCATTCCATTGAGTCTTTACTCCAACTATGCATTCACTGGAAGCCACATATTGGAGGGAATAAGAACTACCCCTGCCTACACAGTGAGTAAGGCATTAACCTTTCACTGCTCTCTGTGGTCCAATTAGGCAAATTTCCTCTTAGCTCCTGTCCAGGTGACATTCACTGAGTTTCAAACCTGACAAAGGTTGTAACCCTTCATCATGCTAACCAAAACTAAAAAAAAAAAAGTGGAATTTGATTTTAATGATAAAAGGCCAGAACTTAACATCCCAGATAGCAAGCAATTGAACTGTAAGTTTGAAAAGGACTTGCTAAGATATTGCTAGACTTGCCAGGCTTCACAAATTTGTTGCAAAATTGCAGCAAGTCTGCATTTCATGACTCCAGATCAATTTCTTTGCAAATATTCTGCAAGTTCTGGTTCAGTTATGTTGTGCTATAGTCATCCCATGACAGGGGTCACTGTGGCTGAATTTTCATGCTCTAGACTTGCAGAGCTCTTGCTTTAGACTCATCACTGCAACTTTGCTCTTGCTAGAGACTTGCCACACAAATTTGCTACAAATTGGAAAACTGTCAACTGCAACTTGTGCTTCAAGTGCTCTGTAAGTGTACAACTTGCCAGTGAAAATGTGCAGCAAGTTAACAGACTTACAATTCAACACTGCCACAAAATTTGTGGCAAGATATCCTTGTTGTCTGGGATCACTCAAAAAAACATCTCTCTCCTCTTGCTTCATCTTACGTCTTACCAAGTGATTGTGGAAATGGGTTGTAATCATTGTTTTCCATGTGAAAATGATCACAACGTGTATATAAAATCTAGTATAGATGCAGCACATCCAAAGCTTTTTTATTACTATTGCTAAAAGCTTTAGGTAATCAATCCAATATGGGCAATAAACATTACTCATTTCACTGACCAACTATCATTTCTGTTCCAGCTCCATGATACAAAAATATCCATTTTGTTATAAGAAATAAAACAAAGACACAGAAAATAAGCAGCATTGTTGGTTTTGGCCTTGTTAAATTTTGTGTTCCTGCAGCTGCACTGGCAACTGTTCATCTGCCTAGAGGTCTGCTTTCTTCACTTTTCCTGTCAATTGTGTATAAGTGAAAAATGTTGCTTTGTAAATTGAGATTTTGTATTTTTTCCTCTAGTGATTACTGGTACATCAAACTGTGTGAGCTGCTACAAAGGTAACAGCTGACATCAATTTATAATCTAGCAAAAGGTAGACAGGGCAATCCACAGAGTAATACAACAATTCCGTGACACAGATGTAGGCAGATAGAGTTCCCCTTAAGGGTTGCTCCTCCTGTTAGTGACACTTCATGCCCTTAAGAAGGTGAAAGGGGCCGGAGGTTTAAAGATTCTGGGCTCGGTGGACTGCTGAGAAGAGGTTCTAGAGAGGACTTCAGTGAGCTCTGCCTTCCAAGGGAGGGGTGGCTGGTATACTACAGGGCTATTTGCGGTGGAAATCTATAGTAAGCTGTATCCTGAGTCCAAGTACTACACTGTTCTTACTATCTGAATAATGATAACATGATTTGAGGAACCAGTTGAAATCTATAATTTGTAATATCTGAAACCAGTATCTGGATTGTTCTGTAATGCCTACCAAAACAATTAAATGAGTTTTATTGCAACCAAGAACCTCTGTGTGATGACCTAATAGAACAAGATGATAAGTACAGCCAATGCATGAGATGAAGTGAGAATTCTGGTGGTTTACTGGTGCAATATTCGGCTCTGGAGTGGGTGGTGATGGAGGAAAAGGCGTCCCCCACCTGAGGGTGAGAGTGAACCCCCTCATGTAACATGTGGCCTGGGGCCCCATGCTCCATGGGCCCTGGGTGAATGGTTCTGGAACGTCTGTCTGGACCATGTGTCATACATAAACCTATGTGTGTAAGTACTCCAAGCAGGAAGGGCTTACCAGATGTGGTGACCAGGAGGATGGGGCGAAGAGGCCATGCATGTGAAAGTATGTGGTTTGGACTGAACAGTGTATGTTGCAATCCTGTATGTATAGGGGAACCCTAGCTGCACGTGATGGCCACAAGGAAAAAAGTTGGGTCCACCTTTACACTGTACAGCTAGTCAGCATAAAAAAAAACTTTTTAAACATTTTTTTTTACTATTGTAGGGACCCTGTCCTAAGCCGTAGGGTCTAGGTTAGGCTTTAGTGCTTTTGCTAGGCTGCAGTTAACCTGAGCATTGATTGCTGTAGTTCTCATTTTGTTTGGTTTCTCCTCCTAACCTTAGTTTATTGTTTGCTTCTGTCTGCTGTTGAGGAATGCCCCTGGCAATAGATTTATGTCTCCCCAGCCAACCACTAGGAGGTTTATTGCCAGTTTGTGCATGCTGGGGGGGGGGGGGGGGTATACATAAAAAAATTTGGGATGATCTTGGAAAGCTCTTTGCTCTCAGGTCTTCTGCCCTGCTGATGGGTATGTGTAGGAGAGGAAGTGCAGGAAGGTGACTACCTGGAATGGAGCACAAGGGGTGAAACTTCTATACAATACATTCTATACAGTACACACAAATACAAAAATCATTTTTGGGACTTTTAAGGTACATATATTTATAATCATAATTATAAACATTTATATATATATATATACACATATATATATATATATATATATATATATATATATATATATATATATATATATATATACCAGGCATAGGAACATAAACACTGGCTGATTATACTACACATCACTACACGGCTTATCGTGTTCACATATTCATAATGATGGCATACAAAGTTTGTATTTTGCAAGAGCAGAAGCCCAACACATTTCAAAAACAACTCTTCCCCGGGAACTTGAGAAGAACCATGTATATATATGATTAACAAGTAATTATCAGCCAAAAGATACAGAATAAAAGCAGCCCCAGAGCTAGGTCTAAAGGTTCTTGGATGGGAACAAAAGGATGGGGAACGGAGTAGTCACAGAGACCGGGGATGGTCAAGCACAAAAATGAAACAAAATGTGGGTATTAAATTGCATATAGGTACCCAAACAGGTGGGAGGGTCCAGACTGGACCTTACCCAACAGGCCAGGATCCTTTTTTGATTGGCTTGGACATATTTTTATGCACCTGGAATGGATACTGCATAAATCATAAGTTGAATTCAGAAGTTGAAAAAAAAAGAAATACATGTGCTATACTTATAGGTATCACCCCTGTTGAATGAAATATTCACTCTCTTAAAGGTAATGTGGTAAATCCTTACATATATCCATGGAGGTGACTACCCTCAGATGATAGGCGGTGGTCTCAGCAGGGAGCATTGATAGCTTCAAGAAACTATTAGATAATCACCTGAATGACCGCAATATACAGGGATATGTAATGTAATACTGACACATAATCACACACATAGGTTGGACTTGATGGACTTGTGTCTTTTTTCAACCTCACCTACTATGTAACTATGTAACTATGATACACAGAGAAGTAATCAAATCCTCCTATATAAGTTGTACCTGTTTATATGCAACCATCTCTTCTCTACAGCTGTTTATATTTCATAATGTATCCAGCATTTCTGAGTTTTCAGACAGAAAGGGGGGGAGCTGAAGTTACACACTGCAGAGCCCAGTGAGAGCTGATTGGAGGGAAGGGACACCTCCCCCCCTTTTCACACAGCACACAGCAACAGGAGCTAAGGCTGTCAATCACAGGCTGTGTGCGTGAGCTTTCTCCTCTGCCATTTGTTTATTTCTTGTTTTTGTTTAGTTTATTTATTTTTACATACAATTACAGTGCCTCATTTTATCACAGTGAGAAGGATTAACAGGATAAACATGTTAATATAGTGACGATAGTTACTCCAAAATAACCTAGAAAATCTCAGTTTTGAAGTTAAACATGCAAGATTTAATATGTCTACATTTTGCAAGAAACTGATGTACCTTATCAGTAATTGTTGTGCTTGCTGGCCTTCCTGAGAGCAGAAGGGCCCTTTATCAACCATCTGGCCAATATGGGGCAAGTAGTAATGCAGTGAGCAAACCAAATGAAAGTCAGAGAGGGAACTACAGTACATACTTTATTTTTGCTTTAACAGCATGGTAATGTTACTTTGCAGACCAAAAATTTATATTAATTGTTTATTTGTGATCCTAACATATATACACCTAATGTTATCATTTGCATCAGCAAGATAGTCCCTGCATTTGATATGCTGAGGTAATCAGCACACTGTGTTATGAGGACCGAAGAAAAAAAAGTGTTTAAGTAAGCCTTCCTTGCCTTCTTTCTGCAGTGTTCAGCGTCTGTTTTGCCTTTTAGTAGGTGACAGTTTGTATTTCATTTGCAAAACACTGTAAAAGGAAGAGTAGCTTATGGACCAAGGCAGTCCTTTGAGGGAAGAGCATGCTTGTACAGTATATTATACTGTCAGAATGATAAATACACGAGGGCACAACTAAACCCATGGTATGCACTCAGGGTTTTATGGTAACCATTGCTAGAATAAAGGCTCAAGGGTCCTGTAGATGAATATTTGATAGGCCAGTAATATGGTACTTATGCATGTCACCCAACCCCAAACAACAGGTTTATGAGCAACAGGGCAGATGTTTTGCTCATGACCATTCCATTCACCAGAATGCCTAAAAGACAACAGATTCATAGACTGCATTTAAAGTGAAAGTTTTGTGATTTGCGTAAACTAGATGTTAAATGGGAAAAAAGCGTTAAGTAGTCATTCAAGCGGTGATTAGAATAGGTGAGAAGCCAATGCTGCAGTCTATTGGGTTCAGAAAGACATTGGCTGGTGTACTGTATGCTATGAGAAACAGAAATTAACAACTGCAGTACATCTTCCTTTTAGTCTTCATAGATTCTGCCCGTGAAAGTGTGATAGTCTCATAAGACTCAAGTCTTGGTAAATAAACGCAATCGGGGGATTTACTAAAATTGGTGCGTGGAGAGGCGAAGGTTATCTCAGAATCGGATGCACCTGTGCATGGTAGCCAATCAGCTTCTAACTTCAGCTTGCTCAATTAAAGTGTAACTAAACCCCCCCTATCGTTTTCAGCCAAGGAAGCTGCCATCTTTGCAAGTGTTTAATCTACAACTGCCATGATGCTGCACATGTGATCAATTATGACACCAGCCATTGGATGGTTTGACAGTTTGGTTGAGAGCACAACCAATGGGAGTGTTACATTTCTGGCACATGCCAGGAATGAAACTGTTTTATGGATGGGTTTACTTCCGCTTTAAGCTTTGGCAATAAAACCTGGAAACTGATTGGTTTCTATCCAGAATTGTACCAGATTTTGCACTCTCCAGTTTTAGTAAATAACCCCCAATGCGACATAACCTTCATCTCTTGTATTACCCAACATGCAGTTAAAGCTTATCTCCAGGAAAAAGTACACAAGTTGCAATAACATGTATGTGATTTGTATAAGCTGCCAAAGCGCTTATCACTCTGTCCAGTCAGTCTTGTGATCCTGTCACTCTTGTCCCACAGTATTTAGCCATTGGACATCACTGGAACTGATTCTGCTGTTAAAACAATGCAAAACGCATGTAAAACAATTCTTACATTGCATTAAAGTTGAAATGCACCTCATTAAAAATGCATTATGAATTTTTAACAAAAGGGATATGCGTTTTTTTTTTTTTTTAATAAGATGATGTTACCAAGTCTTATCTCTGCCTTGCTCCTTCACTACAAGGATCCAACACTGGAGATCCATAAATTCATATGTAAGTTTTTGATTGTAGAGGAAGTCAAAATTTGCCGAGCAAACATACCCAAACATACCCATAGCCAAAAATATATATCAGCTGAAAATATATCATTTTCAGAGAATAGGTGCAGGAACTCCCCTTTCTGAGTTAGCCCTTTTCTCTGCCCCTACCCACCTCTGAGCACCATTCCTTGGTTCCACCTCCCAGAATCCCAGAATACAGAACCACATATCATTTTGTGGTGCTGAGTAATTTGTATGGAACTAGGTAATGATAAAAGAAAAACAGTAAAATAGATCTCCTGCAGCCAGCAACAATAGGGCCCATGCCAGCAACAATACATCCCCTTAACAACAATGGACCGTCCGCAACAAAATGTCCCCCCTAGCAACAATAGACTCCTGGCAGCAACAACAGATCTCCCCACATCCAGCATCAATAGACTCTCCGTCAGCGAGCAGCAATAGACCCCTCCCTGAACAGTAGAGCTCTCCCAGCAATATAAGGCCCACCCTCAGCAGCAGTAGGTCCCCCACCAACAACAATAGACACCCCTGCAAAAATAGATCCCCTCAAGCTAGAATAGATTTGCCAGCATCAATAGACCCTGCAGCACAACCTAGCACCCCTTGCCATTACATACAGTCGGTGCTGGAACTGCGTTCCCCCGCGTTCCTGTTGAAAAAAAGCCCTGTGTATCAGTGCTTGGCTGCTCAGGCACTGAGCACTGCATTGTGGGATGCCGGAAAGCAGTACATGTTTGCCCAATAATGGGCATGTATGGGGGCTATGGTGGTGGATTCAAGCAGTGAGGTAGATTTCAAACATAAAATAGGAACTGGGACCCTGAGTCGGTCTCTGAAGAGTCTTGATAAAGGCTGACTTCACACCTCTGACGGATGCGGCCCGCAGCAGGAGTGAATTTGCCTGAATTCGACCCTGAAACTGAGCCAAAGACTCCATAGAGAGCCAGTCACAATCTCCTGTCATGCGAATTGAATGCGAGGAAAACCTGTATTCAATTCGCACTAGTGTGGAGGCAGTGATGGTATACTTTCGCTAATGGGCCTAGCAGCTAGGAAGTCCTCAACTTTACTTTGTTAAGATAAAAATGATGAAAACACCCAGGCTGTTATAATGCGGAGCCTATTGATGCTTTTACCAAACCATGCACCAAACAGAACCAAAGTGATCCATACTCAGGGACATATCTAAACTCCTTTGGGACCTGGTGCAAAACAAACTAGAAATTCACAAATTGCTGATAAATATGAGACCTAATTCTAAAATCCCACAATACCCCTCTAGGTATAATGCGGGATATTAAAGGAAAAGTTCACATTGCACCTGCACTACATTTTATTTACAATGATTCAGACAAAATAAAAACATATTCTGATTAATTTAGATAAGATAACTTCTATTATAAAATAAAAGGGAGATAAAAAGGTGTCTTGCTATAGGTCAGAGCTGGGCCCCTTGAAGCCTTAGCCCCACTAGCAGTTTCTATTTCCATTTTTAGGCCGCCGCTTACAACTATTCAGTCCCACGTCCTTAACAGAGCTCACAAGGCCACATCTCTGCATTGTGCACAAAGGCGTTTGGCTTGTGATCCTTGCTGTATCATCCCCCTGTCTGCTACTTAGCAGCTCAATGATAACAAGCAGCTTGAGATCACACTGCACATATATCATCCCTGAATCCTGACAGTTGTATCTTGCCCTTCTAACTTTAAACGCAACATTGCAAGAAGTGTATCCCCAGGATTGATTGAAGACATATTGCTTGTAAACCCTTATCCTCTAGATTACCTGGGGACATAATGCTATAGGGCCATGAAAGGTCCTTCAAGTCTTATTAAATCACTGAAATAGGCTGCAAAAAAATGTTTTCCTTATTTCATATCAGAATGGAGTCTGTATTAGTGGAAGCAATAGGGACACATGCTCAAATGGAGAAGAATTTTGTGATATGAGGCATGTCATTAAATGCATGCTATTACAATGCTTTTTTTTCCAGGAAAATGTACCAAAATCTCAAACAATTACAATGGATATAGACCTGGCAGTGGGATTGCTAGTATTATGCTCACATGCTGGTAGGTGAATTGGCTCCAGACTAAATTAGCCCTAGTATGTGAATGTATGATTGTGAATTAAGGACCTTAAGGCTACTTTTATACTGTGGCGGGGTGCGTTAGCGGTAAAGCACCATAGTTTTAGAGGCGCTTTACCGCTGTTAAAGCAGTGTTTTTCGGACACTAGCGGGCTCTTTTAACCCCCGTTAGCGGCCGAAGAAAGGGTTAATAGCACCCATTTTGCGGCGCTGACGAAGCGCTTTGCAGGTGCTTCGGCAGTGCTGCCTATTCATTTCAATGAGCAGGGTGTTTTGGGAGCAGTGTATACAGCACTCCCGCACTGCCCTAAAGATGCTGCTTGCAGGACTTTTTTTCCTGTCCTGCAAGTACACTGCCCCAGTGTGAAAGCACTCGGGCTTTCACACTGGGGTGGCCTGAGAGACGCTTTTCATGCGCTTTACAGGCGCTATTTTTAGCGCTAAAATGCCTGAAAAGCACCCCAGTGTGAAAGGGTTCTAAGGCTGGGTTCACACTGGTGCGATGTTAGACATTGCATATGATTCGCACCGCACTGCTGTGCATATCCCATGTGATGTCTGTGCGATGCAAATTCAGCCATACAGATTGTATGGCTGAATTTGCATCGCATTTGCATCAAAATAGTGCAGGACCCTTTTTTTGTTCCACACTGGAATCCGATTGCATGGGTGTTCACACCCATGCGATCCGATTCCTACACCAGCTGGCAGATCGCACTGCGATCTGATATCTAGGGGGGTTATTAACTTTGCATTGACACCCGCAGCGGTGTCAGTGTGAACCGCCAGCAGGTGACATGCGATGCGACAACCTGCACTGAAATCACGCTGGTTCCTGCATCGCATATATGGGACTGATGTGAATGTACAATATACTGTATATGTAAAGTGTTGCATAAATTGTCAGCTCTATAGAAGTATGTAAAAGTTTGTAAAACAAATAATAAATGCACATCTTTTTTGCAGGTAAAAAAATGTTCATTTAATATTTTTTTTTACTAAGAGCTTGTAAAGCATTGCACCTGCGATCAGCAGATTGCGGCTGCAATGCACGGCTCTTGCAGACTATCAGTGTAAGCTGTCTGCTCATACCTCATACATATCATGGCCCATACACAGATATATATATATATAGATTAAGGGCAGGTGTTACTTGGAGATACTAATTCCTTCTTAAAGGTGGAGAGATACACCAGAAGCCCAGCACAGCACAGCTCAGCACAAAGGCAGCTGAAGGCCTCAAGCATGTCCCAGCAATCAATAACTACCTTTCAAAGCAAAACGCTACTCGATCCCTTAATCAGGATGGGAATTTTGAGGTACTCAAAAATGTTTCATACTGTATGATAAAATAAAATTACAACTTTGAATAACTGTTTCACAAAGACATAAAGGCCCCTTTCACATGGACGTTCCAATTGGGTCCGCCTGTATGTTTTTCAGGTGTACCCGATCGTAACCTCCATTCTTCTTTATGACGCAATGGGTGTATAGGAACATGTGTCTGTTTACACGTGCCTACATCCAATCCGATCCGCCAAAAAAAGACATATGGAGATCCTTTTCCAGCGGATCCAATGACAGTCAGGTGTAAACAGAGAGGCGGTCCGTTTACATCCAGCCGTCCATAGAGGAGAGCAGTCTGTGTCGGTGTCCACTCTGTATGAGCGGACATGGACCTGCCATCGGCCTGCTCAACGGGGATCTGCAGAGAGATCCTCTGCTGAGGATAGAGTTGCCACCTCATCTTTTTAAACCCAAACACATATGAAATACACAGGTTCTGAGGCTAATTTAATGCAGATAAGGCACCAAGTGAGTTTAATTACTACCTTAATCAGCCACAGAACCTGTGTAATTAATATGTGTTTAGTTTTAAAGGGAAGAGGTGGCAACCCTAGCTGAGGAATCAGATCCCAGCCACAGTCTGCCTGTGTGAAAGGGACTTAAAAGAAGGAAATTTTATTGTAATTGCCATATCATAATTTATATCTTATACAAATCCTAAAATGCAAGTTTAATTGTTAATAAACCACTCATAACTACACAATGGAGTGCCTGCAAACTCTACCCATACATATTTATCATGTAGTATGCAGTATACAGACATGTAGGTTCTCTGATCAGACAAGTGCAGTCGCTGTGTGACACTTGCAGTTTTGTTAACTTACTAGCATTTAGATCAAATTCCCTAAGCCTGCAGTTTACCAGAAATCAAAAAGGCTGCACAGCAGTCTGACCCTCCTGTACAGTGCTCCAACCAACAACACTGCTCAGGTAGTATGAGCTTTGTAATGGGCTTGGATGCACTTCCATGTTACCTGTGGTAAACAAAGGAGTTGGCTATTGCTGACCTACTGAAAATGTTAGTTGCCTGGCTGGCTTTGGTTTCATTACTTCCAGAACCACTGACCTGGAACAAGCATTCATATCAGAAAAATTCAGAGCTCCTATTCTGAATACTAATTTTAGATCAGTGATTCTGAGTGTTGAAGCCAACAGATTAGTGACAACCAGGGAAACCAGCATTTTTAGAATTGGAGGTCAGCACTGGCAGCCTCTGCACTTTCTCAGTACATATTACCTTTCAGTGCAATACAGTGGCATAGCGTGGTGAGGCCATAGGAGAGGTTGCCCTGGGTGCCAAATTCTCAGGTTAGGGGTACAATACCTGCCTTGCCCAGGTGCTTACAATCCATGGTATGCCACTGGTGCAAAATGGATGATAATATTAAAGGGCACAGTGGCTTAGTGGTTAGCACTTATGTCTTGCAGCACTGGGTTCCTTGGTTCACATCTTGGCCAGGACAATATTTGCATGTGGTTTGTGTGTTGGTCCTGTGTTTTATATGGGTTTCCTCCTACACTAGAAGTCAATGCAAGTCGCCCTGAAGTCATCCTGAAGTAGTACAGGAACCTTTATCGGACTTTAGTCGTTCCTATTAGAACAGTTCCATAGTACAGAACGGAACTCGACTTGTCAGACGGCTAAGTCACCTGACAAGTTGCCCCTGTGTGAACCGAGTCTTAGGCTGGCCATACACTATACAATTTTCTGATTCAATTTCCTTTAGATTTACCTTCAACTATGTAGTGCAAGGGCCTGTCTGATTGCATACAAATTGAAAGGGTTTAGGTTTGACCTCATATTATATGGTTTTGGTAAATCTAAAGGAAAGTTGAACAGGAAAATTGTATAGTGTATGGCCAGCTTAAGTGTCTCAAGAAATGAGATTCACCCGATGTATTGAAGGCCTGATCAGATGTGATAAATTTTCAGTGATTGGCACCACAGGTTGTAGACTCTATAACTTTCACAAAGACCAAATAACATACACTAATTTGGGTTATTTTTACCAAAGATATGTAGCAGTATAAATTTTGGCCAAAATTTATGAAGAAAAATGACTAATTAGCAAAATTTACGACAGAAACAAAGAAAGGCATTTTTTTCACAAAATTTACAGTCTTTTTTTATTTATAGCACAAAAAATAAAAAACCCACTAGTGATTAAATACCACCAAAAGAAAGCTCTATTTGTGTGAAAAAAAGGACACAAGTTTCATATGGGTACAGTGTTGCATGACTGAGTAATTGTCATTCAAACTGTGAGAGTGCTGAAAGCTGAAAATAGGTCTGGGCAGGAAGGGGGTGTAAGTGCACTGTATTGAGGTGGTTAAAGTCCTGTAAATTCAGTTCACAATCATTTACTGCCAGGGTAAGGATTTTTATTTCAGCCATGTGGCTGTGGTTTTAAAATCTTTTTTTATGAAAACAAATATCTTTATTCTGGTATGTTGTCTTTGTGAATTCAGCCTATTGTGTTTAGAATAACAACTGTACTTGTGTGTATATATCATATTAAAGTGGTTGTTAACCCACTTCTATTACATCATCCCATCCTCTCTGCACCATTATAAGAAGTTTCCCTGTGTCTGTGTTCTGTAAAAAAACTGCCCGATTCTACCTGTATGAGCTCCACTCCGGGCGCTCAGCTGATTCCTCTCCTCTCCCCTGTTCTGTCTCCAGCTCACGGCTGCAGTGGGCGGGGCCAAGCCCTCTCGCTGATGTCAGCTGGGGAGGAGAGGGAGAGAGAAGAGGCAGAGCGTTGAGCCTCCGACAATCAGCTGAGCGGCAGGAGCAGAGCTCATACAGGTAGAATCGAGCAGTTTTTTTTACGGAACACAGGCATAGGGAAACTTCTTATAATGGTGCAGAGAGGATGGGATGGGGTAATAGAAGATATGAAAGCAGTTAGAGCCGCAGGAGCAGGGGGGGGGGGCACATTGTATGAGCAGAGACAGGCAGGGAGGGGAGGGGGGAGGAGGGGGCAGAAGGACACAGGAGACAGATAGCAGGCTGTGGATGATGGAGGCATGCAAGCAGACCACAATTTAAGGGCTCAGCAGCCATGATGATCATGGTCTGTTTGCAGAGGGGAGGACATAAAGGGGTCCAAATGACACAGCACAAGTACTGTGCTGTATAACATGCTTTAAGGGAACAGGATCTGTATTTTTGGGGAGGGGTTAACAAACGCTTTAAATAATAACATAAAATCATTACTGAGAAATACAGGCAGATACTTATCCATTATGCAATACCATCAGGGAGGCATGTGCAGCAGGACAACGACCTCACACATACAGACAATGGGGGTTGCTTTACTAAAACTGGAGAGTGCAAAATCTGGTGCAGCTCTGCATAGATACCAATCAGCTTCCAGTTTTTTTGTCAAAGCTTAATTGAACAAGCTGAAGTTAAAAGCTGATCAGTCATTTACCATACACAGCTGCACCAGATTTCCCCCAGTCGTTTTCCAGGACAGCCCATGAGAGATGAAGCTCCTCCCCGGACAGGAAACACATCGTCTCCAGTTCTTTAACAGGCGGTCCATCTGGTCAGTTTTTTGTGTTTCCTCAGTCGGAGTAGACATGTTGCCTGGAGGAACCGTCTTCAAAGGGGAGATGGAGTTGGAGAGCATCCATCATCAAGGGCTGTCCAGACTAGCCGAAAATCCCCCTCACCTTCGTTCCTCTCCGCAGGCCATGGGTTCCCTCCGCATTGGTATGGAGTTCCCCATCCCCCCTCTCTCTCTGGTGCCCGGTGAGGAAGTGGACTGTGATGGTGAAGCATGGCGGCGGCGACGGCAGTGAGAGAGATCACTCGCTGTAGGACACTGTGACCCAGAAAACGCCGGGCATCACTTCCGCCCTTCAGTGCTAAAAGCAAAGTGAAGGCCGAGCCGGCACAGATAAAAGGCGCAACAGCATGGGCTTTAGACGCCAGCAACAACAGAACACCATGGAGGCATTGCACGCTCCAGAGGAGTCAAACCCGGGCTCATCACAGGTAGGCTGGCTTGGCCAGAACCTTTTTTCCTGTGTATCCATTTATTACAAGGGGAGCTAGAAGACCCTGGGTGAACCACCTTATAGTTCTGTGGGCACCTTAGCACACTGGGAAGAGGCCAGGACTAGATGAGGTTTCATTTGTTTTAAAAAAAAAAAAACCCTCTCTCCTTCTTGTCGCCCTCTCAGAAAGAATCCAGATCAGAAAAAGCCACTACCAAGACAGATAAGAAGAAATGTCCTTCTTGTAATGTGAGGCTCTCATCTAGTTACACAAAAACTTTGTGTCTTACTTGCATCGCAGCCGTGTTAAAAAGTGAGGAGGATTCCCCCTTTTCAAAATTCCTCTGCTCCTTCAAGGGTGAAATGCAATCTACTTTTCAATAAATCAGAAAATGTATCTCAGATACACAAGCTCGGCCATTAGCCAGTCGGATCAGGTGCCCACTTCCCCTTCTCCGGTAACTTCAGGTTCAGGAGAGCCGTTAGAGAGTAGGGAGAATTCCCTTAAAAACACTGACCCGGATCCCTCCCAATCAGATTCAGGAGGAAGGCCAGGAGGATTCAGGTGTACCCACAAGGTTCAAACTTTCCCAGGAAGAAGTGAATGAACTAGTGGGGGCAATCTATGAAACTTTAGATGAAGGAAGAAAAAAACACACTCTCAAGACATGACAAAATGTACCAAGGGTTGAATAAAAAGAAACCCAAGGTATTCCCAGTACACAATCATGACAGATTTAGTACTTAGGGAGTGGGAGGAACCAGACAAGAGACCTTTCTTTTCAAGTAGTCTAAAAAGAAGATTTCGCTTTGATGAGGACCCCAACTCAGTCTGGAATCAATCACCTAAATTAGATGCCCCCTTAGGAAAAGTGTCAAAACACTCAGATTTCGTCTTTGTGAACATGGGGCACTTGGGGGACCCCATGGACAAAAGAGGCGATGTAATCTTAAAAAGATCATGGGACATTGCGATGGCAAACCTCAGACCAGCACTGGCAACAACTTGTGTAGCCCAAAATTTTGAATTTTGGTTAAAGCAACTACAAGAGCATCTGACGGTGGGTACCCCTAGGACAGAGCTATTAAAATCCTTCCTGTGCTCTTTAAAGCAGTAGGCTTTATTGCAGATGCCTTGGCCGAATCTGTAAAACTATCAGCCAGAGCAAGAGCAGCTTCATTATCTGTAGCAGCCAGGAGAACCCTTTGGCTCAAAATCTGGCCGAGGGACACAGCCTCTAAGTTACACTTATGTAGCTTTCCTTTTTTAGGCAAGATTCTTTTTGGCACCCACCTAGATGAAGCCTTATGCCCTGTACACACGGTCAGATTTTCCGACGGAAAATGTGTGATAGGACCTTGTTGTCGGAAATTCCAACCATGTGTGGGCTCCATCACACATTTTCCATTGGAATTTCCGACACACAAAGTTTGAGAGCTTGCTATAAAATTTTCCAACAACAAAATCCGTTGTCGGAAATTCCGATCGTGTGTACACAAATCCGACGCACAAAGTGCCACGCATGCTCAGAATAAATTAAGAGACGAAAGCTATTGGCTACTTCCCCATTTATAGTCCCGACGTACGTGTTTTACGTCACCGCGTTCAGAACGATCGGATTTTCCGACAACTTTGTGTGACCGTGTGTATGCAAGACAAGTTTGAGCCAACATCCGTCGGAAAAAATCCATGGATTTTGTTGGCAGAATGTCCGATCAATGTCCGACTGTGTGTACAGGGCATAAGAACGGACAGCTGATAGGAAAAAGTCCTTTCCTGCTAAGAAAAAATAATTTCCCAGAAAAAAATTTTGTCCCTATAAAGGACAAACGAGAACACAGGATAAGGGAAAGCCAAAAAAATCACTGGTCTGAACAGAAAGGAAGGCAAAAATCAAATGTGCTTTTTAACTCTCCTGACAAAAATCCCAAATCACAGTGATGTCATCTGCCAAGCGGGAAGAAGATTGGAGGATTTCCTTCCACAGTGGAAAAACTAACCTCCAAAAGTTTTGTCAGGGGAGTGATCGAGAAAGGATATGCCTAATGCCATGTACACACGGGAGGACTTTTCGACCGGACTGGTCCAACGGACCGAATCCGGCAGACTATCCGACCGTGTGTGGGCCCCATCGGACCTGCAGCGGACTTTTTCGGTCAAAAATCTGACAGACTTTAGATTTGAAACATGTTTCAAATCTTTCAGACGGACTCGAGTCTGGTTGAAAAATCCGCTCGTCTGTATGCTAGTCCGACGGACGAAAACCCACGCTAGGGCAGTTATTGGCTACCGGCTATCAACTTCCTTATTTTAGTCCGGTCGTACGTCATCACACAGACTTTGGTGTGATCGTGTGTAGGCAAGTCCGTTCGTTCAAAAGTCCGTTGGAAGTCCGTCAAAAGTCCGTCGGAAAGTCCGTTGGACCAGTCTGGTCGAAAAGTCTACCGTGTGTACGCGGCATTAGAGTTCAATCAAAGACCTCCCGCAAGAGTATTGATTATTCAGTTATCCAGAGACCCAGCAAAAGCTCAGGCATTACCACAACTCTTAGGGGAACTAGTAGACCAAAAAGTCCTAATACCAGTCCTCAAACAGGAAGAAGGAAAGGGTTTTTACTCCCACTTATTTTGGGTGCAGAAACCTTCAGGCAAATACCACCTGATCTTCAACCTAAAGCCATTAAACACAGCCATACAGTACAAAAAATTCAGAATGGAGTCAATCTACTCTGTCAGGAATCTGCTCCAAAAAGATTGTTTCATGGCAAAAATAGACCTAAAGGATGCCTATCTGCACATTCCCATCAGGGAAACCTCCCAAAAATTTCTCTGCATAGCAATACGGATAAGAAAAAAGGTCTATCACTTTCAAAGCCGAGCCTTACCCTTCGGCCTCTCCTCATCTCCGAGGATCTTTACCAAGATCCTGGCAGAAGCCCTGGCACCACTAAGAATGCAAGCCATAACAATTATTCCTTCTTCAGACGACTTGCTGTTCATAGCACCAACAAAATAGAAACTACTAAAAGATCTAATAGTTGCACAACAGTGATTATCCCAGCTAGGATGGATCATCAGCAGGGAGAAATCAAATCTTTCTCCCTCGCAAGAAATCCTGTTCCTAGGATATACGATCAGTTCAAAAGAACAAAAAATAATACTCCCACAAGAAAAGGTCAATCGCACGGGACAATGCATAGCACAAATACAGACAAATCTCACAGTTACAATAAGAGAAATAATGTCAGTTTTAGAACTTATGACGTCCTCCATCCCGGAAGTCAAATGGGCCAGGTTTCACCAAAGAACACTCCAGTCCTTCCTCCTACAAAATTTGTGGGGAAAAGACTTAGAGGACAAGGTGTACCTCCCAGAAAAAAACAAAGCAAGCCCTTTGGTGGTGGAGAAACCAAATCAATCTACAAGAGAGACTGCTGTGGACCTTCTGGATTGCACGCATATTAACTACAGATGCCAGCATTCAGGGATGAGGGGCCTATTTAGAGGGGCAAGGGGCGCAGGGTACTTGGACTGAACTAGAGAAACAACACTCATCCAACTACAAGGAACTCAAAGCTGCAGCCAGAGGAATCTCAGCATTCCAAAGTCAGCTCAGAGGCCAACATATACAGGTCATATTGGGCAATACAACCTCGGTAGCGTACCTAAACAAACAAGGATGATGAGTATAGCACAGGAAATATTCTCCTGGGCAGAGGAAAATCTGGAATCTCTTTCGGCAATCCATCTCAAACGAGTGCAGAACGACCTAGCTGATTTTTTGAGAAGCCAGTTAATCTCACAAGAATAATGGTCACTAGATCCAACAGTGTTTGTGGAAATAGTTTTCAAGTGGGGCCTTCTAGAGATCGACTTATTTGCCAACAAAACAGACACCAAACTACAAAGTGTTTTCTCGCTGAACCCAAGAGATTAGCCAGTGGCAGTCGATGCCCTTCAGAGTGCATAGACTTTCAGGCTATGTTACGCCTTCCCACCTCTATATCTGATCCCAAGAGTCCTTTCCAAATTCAGAACAGAACAGACATCCCTTATCCTAATAGCCCCTTTTTGGCCAAAGAGGGCATGGTTTTCACTTCTGCTATCATTAGCAGATCGACCACCTTGGATGTTACCTTTCAGTCAGAACCTGATATCCCAGGGCCCAGTACTGCATCCCAATCCAGCCATGCTAAACTTAGTAGCATGGTATCTGAAACAGAGATCCTTAAGTCTAAGGGTCTATCAAACAGAGTGATAAAAACTCTGCTACAAAGTCGCAAGCCAGTTACAAGAGCCATATACCTTAAAGTCTGGAGGAAGTTTAACCTTTGGCTAACAGAAAACGGAAAAAGAGAATATGATTCTCCAATAATTCTAGAGTTTCTGCAGGAGGGCATTGATAAAAATCTATCCTTAAGCATAATTAAGGTACAGATTGCAGCCCTATCAGTCTACTTGCAGCATTCTCTACAACAGGATGCACTCATAAATAGGTTTTGTAGGGCAGTCTCTAGACTATGACCAGTGCCATGTCGTAAAATTCTGACACGGGACTTGTCTATAATGTTAAAAGCAGTCATTAGGCAGCCCTTTGAGCCGTTATCAAAGGCATCCTTCAGATTGATTACCCTCAAAGCGTTGTTTCTTATCGCTATGAGGTCTGCCCGCAGGGTCAGCAAACTACGTGCTCTGTCTGTTAGAGAGCCCTTAATGCAGATATTGGAGGATAGAGTCATTCTCAAGACTGACCAAGCATTCATCCCCAAAGTTGCTTCTACCTTTCACAGAAGTCAGGATATAGTGCTACCTTCCTTCTGTAGTAAACCATCAAATAGCAAGGAAGAACATCTACACCGACTAGATGTCAGGAGATGTCTCATAGGCTATCTGGAAGCTACCAAGAGCTTCAGAACATCAGAGGCCCTGTTTATCCTCTTCTCAGGAAATTGGAAAGGTAAACAAGCTTCTAAAGGGACAATAGCTAGGTTGAAAAAGATAGCCATCACAGAAGGGTGCAAACCTTTACACTTGGACCCTCCACAAGGCTTGAATGCATACTCCATAAGGGCGTTAGCCACGTCCTGGGTGAAAAGAGCCGGCGCTTCCCCCAGAGCAGATATGTAAGGTTGCCACGTGGTCAAGCATGTCCATGTTCATTCGACACTATCGATTGGACGTTTTAGGTGATCAAGATCAAGCATTTGGGAGGAAAGTCCTCCCAGCAGTGCCCCCCCCCCCCTAAAAATTTGATAAATCCTCTAAATCCTCTAAAGGTCTGTCCTGGAGGACAACTTTGGGAAAACCGGAGTTAGACTTACGGGTAACTCAGTTTCCAGGAGTCTTCCAGGACAGCACGTTCCCACCCTTTGTATGTATAAAATGAATTGCATGTACGGTTTAACTGTATTTCAGCTCCGTCCTTCGGTTCTTGGACAAAACTGACCAGATGCCTGAGGGACCGCCTTTTAAAGAGCTGGAGACAATGTGTTTCCTGTCCGGGAAGGAGCTCCATCTCTCAAGGGCTGTCCTGGGAGACTCCTGGAAACAGAGTTATCGGTAAGTCTAACTCCGGTTTTTGCACTCTCTAGTCTTAGTAAATCCACCCCAATGTCATTAGGAACTATCTTTAGCGTAAAGAAAAACAAGGAGTTCTGGAAGTGATAATTTGGTCCCCACAGAGCCCTGATCTCAACAACATCGAGTCTGTCTTGGATTACATGAAGAAACAGAAGGATTTGAGGCAGCCCTACATCCACAGAAGATCTGTGGTTAGGTCTCCAAGATGTTTGGAACAACCTACCTGTTGAGTTCCTTCAAAAACTGTGTGCAAGTGTACATAGAAGAATTGATGCTGTTTTGAAGGCAAAGGGTGGTCATACCAAGTATTGATTTGATTTGGATTTCTCTTCTGTTTATTTTCTTTTCTTTTTTTTAGGCCCCTTTCACACAGGGAGGAATCCATCCAAGTTGATCTGCCTGCTCAGCGGGAGATTTCTCCGCTGATCTCCGCTGATCCCCGCTGATCCCCGCTGAGCAGTTGAATGACAGGTCTGTGTCCGCTCCGCTATGCAGAACAGACACAGACGCAGCCTGCTGTTCTCTATGGGGTGGTCAGGTGGAAATGGACTGCCTGTCTATTTCCATCTGAATGTTATCCGATCCACCAGGCACATGGCGAACATATCCCCATCCGTCTGTTTTTAATGAATCAGATCGGATCAGGTGTCGCCGGGTGACAGTGGACACTTGTCCACTGACATCGGCCGCCCTGTAGACAACAATGGGTGATCCGATCGGGTCTGTCTGAAAAACGGACAGATGGAACCGATCAGTCTGCTGGTGTGAAAGGGGCCTAACTCATTTTGTTAATTGATGAAAATAAACAAATAACACTTCTATTTCTGAAAGTTTTCCTAAATTACTGCATTTTTCTACATCTACCTAAAGCTTTTACACAGTTATATATAAATATATATTTGTGCATGTGTCTATTACACTTAGAGGTTTTCAAAGCTGTAAATAACAAAGAACTTTTGAACTAATTTGCATCAATTTGTAAGCTTCTGCCATAAAACTGTTTTTAGAATAGACCAGTTAGGGCTAGTTAGGGATCTCATTGTTAAATCATAATATGAAAAAAGCTTTGCAGGACATCACAGCATGAATCCAAGTGTTAATCCCTTGTGACCTCACAGAGGCCCTTTCTCTGACACAAAGGATTAGACAATAAGATGAGCTGACAAAGTTATGAACATGTTAAGGTATACATAATTATTTCTGTTTCTTCCTTCCCATTCTAACAGTCAGAACCCTCCAACAAATAATGTCTCTACCAAAATGAGCATCCAGTACAGAGGTCATGTTTCAACTTTTTGGCTTATTTTTTAACCATGTTAATCAATATAATTGCAGCATCTATTGCAATCATCTTGTGTCCACGATTGATTGGGTTGGTATTGTTTGGATCATGTGCAATTTATTATCACCAAATCAAGGGATGTGCATAAGAGCTAAATCTAAGAGAGCCAACCTAAAATTGTATGAAACTAAATTCTGACTTTTAAAGTCAGAGTTCTAAGATTAAAATAGTTGTTTACTTATTTCATCTGCACATAATTGGATGATGGAACTGTATCGTCACACAATTTATTGTGTAAACATTCTCAAATCCTGTGGTAAATCAGCCTTCTAAAGTCAGCATTGTGAGTTTAAAAGACAGACTGAAAAATTCTTTGAATTCTTTATAAAAGGTGTATTATAGGAGATACAGCCCAGTAGAGGTTTTTTCAGGGACTGTCAGTGAAGTCTTGTAAGTCTCAATAAGGCCTCTTTCACACGGGGGATCCGTATTTCCATTTTTCATCCTTCCGTTTTCGGAGGAAAAACGGACATACATGTATCCCTTTGGAGCGTCGGATGTCAGCGGTGACATGTCCGCTGACATACGACCCGCTCCGATCCAAAAAGTGTAACGGAGGAAAACCCTACTTTTCCATCCGTTTTCTGATCGGATCGGGTGACGACGGACACTACGGTCCGTCATCATCCGATCCCCCATAGGGGAAAGCGGCGCTCTGACAGGTCCGTCGCTGCACAGTGTGCAGCGATGGACTTGTCATCTTCCTGCTCAGCGGGGATCGGCGGAGCGACCTCGGTGAGCAAGCGGGTGTTCACGGGGCGGATCATCACTGATCCACCCCGTGTGAAAGAGCCCTAAATGTTATTTTTGCTGTGACTTTGCTGCTGTAATAGTAAGAAGATGATCACAGTTTTAGATTTGAAACACAGGTCTTAATCATGGAGGTCCAATGGCTTTGCTAGGCATGCAGTGTTTGGGACCTTTCTCTATGAGTAAATGTTACCTTAGAGTGGCTGTGGCAGCTTTAAAGTGGATGTAAACCTGATTCATGAAATTTGAGCTGGGCACATATATCTGCAGTGTTTTGCTATCTCTCTTCAAAGCACTATGTCCCATAGCTATCTCCTGTTCTGTTCTTCTGTTATCAGCCTGATAACTCCTGACAAGTTCTCTGTCACATATGATAAAAGCAGCTGGAGTTTTGTGTTGGGGAGGATGCTATAAATAGATTAGCACTGAGCTGAACAATTTAACGAACAGAGCTGAAAGTCTCTACCTATGAGGAGAGGGGGTGTGTGCCTTTCCTCCAATCAGCTATCTTGGCTGTATGCCCAGACTCACTGCAGTGCTAACCAGGAAGAGAAAATCTCCTATCACGATGTGCACTTTCTAAACAGTATATAAAGATGAAGACAGCAGATATACATGTAAAACTTATTTAGGGAGATTTGTTTCATCCCTGTGTATCATCTGTGGTTGTTCACTTCACTGGGTATATGTGAGGGTTTACATCCACTTTAATGGTACCGCAATCAACGTAAACATGGGTAGTTATCTGTTTGGAAGTTGCTCAATCTGCTCATCTGTGAACATTCTATGGGAGGTTTCTACAGCCCATACAGAGTTTATATAAATAATTGTAAGCACAGAAACGTCTGTGGAGGCTCTCAGTTATCCGGATAATGGTGTGGTTAAGCCATCAGTAGATTGACCTGTAGTCCAGACATGGACTGAGTGACAGTCCTATCTAGTCCACTAGTCGGAACCTAGAGCTGATTCCCCATCTCTGCAGTCATTAGTTGCTAAGACCGCTAACAATAAATGACATTACACGCATGCGTGCTCGACCTCCAGCATCACTGGAGGACAGAAGTGGAACTTCCTGTTTCCAAATCGGCTGTCTTCTTTGCCTCCCAGCTCCCACCCTCTGCCTGCCTTGCACTAAAGGGTACTAGGGCACTATGATTGAGAAATCTAATGTAAGGGTGCACTCCGTTGGGGACACTTGATATAGGGGCACTCTGATGGGGACACCTGATATAGGGGGCACTCTGATGGCGACACCTGTTTTAAGGGGGGACTGTGATGGAGACATCTATTGTAAGGGGACACTGTGATGGGGATATCTGATGTAAGACTGTGCTGTGATGGGGACACCTGATGTAAGGGGAAATCTGATGGGGACACCTGATATAAGATGTTTCTTGATGTGAATGCCTGTTTTAAGGGGGCACTGTGCTGGGGTCTATTTTTTATATAACTACAATAACTACATATATCCTATCTGAATCATAGCAAAAACATGGGATTTAGACCCCTGCTTGAAGAATATTTTATTGCCCGGACCGCCTTGAATTTTGAATCAATACCCCTAGTATAGCTAGTAGTAGCTAGTCAAGTTCAGCTGGAATTGTTGAAATCAATGTTAATGTGACTCACTACTACTAGCTCTAAGCAAAAGCACTATTTTAGCAACTAAGTCGGACACATAAAAGCAGATATAAAGTAAAGATTAAGCATTACTTGTAGCAGGTTGCAACTATTGCTTTACAGTTAACTTCAGATGTTAAAGGTGGCATCTCCTCTCTTCTCCTCCAACTTTGTTTTAATAATTCTGAGCATGCTGTGTATTTCTTTGCTTGATGCTGGTTCATGAGCACATTCATTTAGTTCTACATTTTAAAATTGAAAAAAGAAAATAGATTTATTAGTAAAAATTATAAATAAACATATTCAGGCTTTTTACAGTGTTCACTCTGTACAGATCTTTACCACCATTTTCGCTTCTCTCCTATTTATTACAATGTTTGTGAGCATAATAAATTGTTGTTTATATTGCCCAACTAACAAAGTGTTATCCAAGTTTCCAGCCTCTTCTGTGCAGCCGTCATCTACTGGGAGGAGGATGTGTAAGAGCGGAGGGCCTGGAGATTATATGCGACACGTGCAATAAACTCTTAGTATTAAACAAATCTGGTTGCTTCCTCCCTCATAATGAGCAAAGTCTCTGCTACAGCCGAATATACATCATCCAAGCAATGTAATACCGCAGCTTTACTTATCCAATCTTTTAAATGGAATCTGTATTTTTTAAAAGAAACTTGTGCTAAAAGAAAGATGGAAACTGTCATTGTTGACCTCTTCTGAAAAAAGCTAGCTGCCTAGCTAGCATAATGATCTAATGGCTTCATTATCGTAAAGAAGCCATTTTAATGTCTTTAAATTCACTTTTAATAAAGCTGTCCTTAAAGTTGAAGTAAAATGGGTGAGCTCTTGCCATCATTTTTAGGTATGCACAACATATCTGCATACCTCCCAACTTTTGAACTTCAGAATGAGGGACACTTAAGGAGGGAAGTAACCTTGCATAGCGCGCTGCGGCAAATGTGGGCGTGGTCAAACTTTTGACAGTGGGAGGAGCTTAATGGGCATCATTAAACAAAACTTGGGCTTTCTTGTATCTATAAAATATGCTTTTATTATTGTTCCACAAGCAAGAGTCTCATGGATACATACATACCCCAGCACATTCATTTAAAAAAAAAAGATAAAAGAATGCAGTGTTTGGAGTGCATTACGTACAAAGTGCAGGGTTGTAGGATGAGCTATATACAGAGTGCAGGGTTCTGGCATGAGCTATATACCGAGTGCAGGGTTGTAGGATGAGCTATGTACAGTGTGCACGGTTCTTGCATGAGCTATGTACAGAGTGCAGGGTTCTGGCATGAGCTGTGTACAGAGTGCAGGGTTCTGGCATGAGCTGTGTACAGAGTGCAGGGTTCTTGCATGAGCTGTGTACAGAGTGCAGGGTTCTAGCATGAGCTGTGTGTGTACAGAGTGCAGGGTTCTGGCATGAGCTGTGTACAGAGTGCAGGGTTCTGGCATGAGCTGTGTACAGAGTGCAGGGTTCAGGGGTGAGCTGCATTCAGAGTGCAGGGTTCTGGAGTGAGTTGCATGCAGAGTGCAGGGTTCTGGGTTGAGCTATGTACAGAGTGCAGGGTTCTGGGATGAGCTATGTACAGAGTGCAGGGTTCTGGGATGAGCTATGTAAAGAGTGCAGGGTTCTGGAATGAGCTATGTGCAGAGTGCAGGGTTCTGGGATGCACTATGTGCAGAGTGCATGGTTCTGGAATGAGCAATGTGCAGAGTGCAGGGTTCTGGAATGAGCTATGTGCAGAGTGCAGGGTTCTGGAATGAGCTATGTGCAGAGTGCAGGGTTCTGAGATGAGCTATATACAGGGCACAGGGTACTGGATGAGCTATATACAGGGCACAGGGTACTGGATAAGCTATATACAGGGTGCAGCAGAGGCTTAATTAGAACCTTCAGGGGCCCTGGTGCAAGAAACCATGAAGGGCCCCCCGACCTCCAGCCTGGGCCATTCCCTTCGAGCCCAGAGCCCTTCCCACTGATCCCATCACCCTTCATGGACCCACAGCAGATTGGGCCCGGCCATGGTGGCAGAAGGTCAGGGCCTAGTTGCAAGTGCAACCTTTGCTGGTAGTTCCGCCAGTGGTGTCAGTGTGGACTGTGAATGGTATCAGTCAGTAGGGCAGTGGACATGGTCAGTAGAGCAGTGGAAGTGGTCAGTATGCCAGAGAAAGTGGTCAGTATGGCAGAGAAAGTGGTCAGTAAGGTAGTGGACATGGTCAGTAGGGCAGTGGACATGGTCAGTAGGGCAGTGGACATGGTCAGTAGAGCAATTGATGTGGTCAGTAGGGCAGTAGACATATACAGTAGGGCAGTGGACAGGATCAGTAGTTTTTTTTTATTGTTGTTATTTTATTTTTGTTATTATTTTTTACCATTATATTTGATCCATTTTATTTTTTAGAGTTTTTTTTACAGTTTTTGATGGGAGTTGGTGGCAGTGGAGGGCAGTATGATGGGGTGGAGGGCAGTATGATGGGAGGGGGTGTCAGTGAAGGGCAGTATGATGGGAGGGGTGGCAGTGGAAGGCAGTATGTTGGGGGCGGAGGCAGTGAAAGGCATTATGATGGGAGGGGAGGCAGCGGAGGGCAGTATGATGGGGTGGAGGGCAGTATGATGGGAGAGGAGGTAGTGGAGGGCAGTATGATGGGAGGAGGCGGTAGTGGAGGGCAGTATCATGGGAGGGGGGGTTAGTACAGGGCAGTATGATGGGAGGGATGGTAGTGGAGGGCAATATAATGGGAGGGGGTTTAGTGGAGGGCAGTATTATGGGAGGGGTGGTAGTATAGGGCAGTATGATGGGAGGGAGAGCAGTATGATGGGAAGGGTGGTAGTGGAGGGCAGTATGATGGGAGGGGTGGTAGTGGAGGGCAGTATAATGGGAGGGGTGGTAGTGGAGGGCAGTATAATAAGAGGGGTGGCAGTGGAGGGCAGTATGATGGGGTGGAGGGCAGTATGATGGGAGAGGAGGTAGTGGAGGGCAGTATGATGGGAGGAGGCGGTAGTGGAGGGCAGTATCATGGGAGGGGGGGTTAGTGCAGGGCAGTATGTTGGGAGGGATGGTAGTGGAGGGCCATATAATGGGAGGGGGTTTAGTGGAGGGCAGTATTATGGGAGGGGTGGTAGTGGAGGGCAGTATGATGGGAGGGAGTGCAGTATGATGGGAAGGGTGGTAGTGGAGGGCAGTATGATGGGAGGGGTGGTAGTGGAGGGCAGTATAATGGGAGGGGAGTTAGTGGAGGGCAGTATAATAGGAGGGGTGGCAGTGGAGGGCAGTATAATTGGAGGGGGGAAGGATGATGGGTGGGGGTGGCAGTGAAAGGCAGTATAATGGGGGGTTAGTGGAGGGCAGTATAATAGGAGGGGTGGCAGTGGAGGGCAGTATAATAGGAGGGGGGGCAGTATGATGGGATTGGGGCAGTATGATGGGAGGGGTGGTAGTAGAGGGCAGTATATTGGGGGGGTAGTGGAGGGCAGTAAAATAGGAGGGGGGCAGTATAATGGGGGGGTAGTGGAGGGCAGTATGGGGGGACTGTACAGCATGACTGGAGAGGGGCAGTGTATGGGAGGGAGCAGAGTGACCATGAGTGTACTCAGAGTCAGGGCAGTGCAGGGAGCATTTCTCCTACCTTTATTCCAGCGCAGGAACAGCCTTCGGGGAAGACCCGAAGTCGGGGGCGGAGTCAGGGGCGGAGCCGGGGGCGGAGCTTAGGCGCGAAGAGGAATCCTCCTTTGGCTAAATGCTGGGGCTCCACTCAGGGAAGACCCGGATTCGGGGGCGGAGTCGGGGGCGGAGCCGGAGGCGGAGCTTAGGCGCAAAGAGGACTCCTCTGGCTAAATGCTGGGGCTCCACTCTCCTCCTTGTCGTGACGTCACTGGTTGTTAGACGCCAGGCGGGCCATGCCTAGCAACCAGTTGTTTTGGCAGTGAGCCAGGCAGCGGCTGGGGGTGAAATTAAGCGGTCTCGGTACAGTGAGTACAGCGGGCAGTGAGGGACAGCGGCAATGCGGCGGCAATTTTTAGGGGGGCATCAGATCGGCCAGTGGGGCAATTCCGGGACATTGTATTGTCCCGGAATGAAGGTGCCCGGGACGCGGGACAGACCTCCCACAGCGGGACTTTCACGGGCAATCCGGGACGGTTGGGAGGTATGTATCTGCACATTATGACACACTCACCTTATGAGTGTGCCCTCCTGCAGCGCTGACATATCTAGCCACCATCTCCTTTGCTGCTACTGACCCTGTCTGTTGGGGTTTAGCTCTTGATGTTGTAAAGCCTTTGTGTGTACACAGGAGTTATATCATCCCCGCCACCCAGCTCCATTCCCAGCATCTGTATGAAGTAAAAAAAACTGCTAGCCATAGATGCAGCAGTTTTTTGAGTTCCCCAGATCCTGGTCCCTCTGCCCACTGAATCCTACCTAGGCTTCATAAACTGCAGCTACCAGTGAACTGTAAGTTGTTATGTTGTTTTCTAGGTGTGAATGCAGTTTTCTCTAAGTAAATACAGATGATTTGCTGTTTTCTATGTTGTATTAGGTAATAATGTGTGCCGTATTATCTATTTATCAGAAGCAGTAGGGGTATAGTGAGCTCAGATTAGTGTCCCATGCTGTTCAGTATTATCTGGACTGCACATCTGATTTATGGTCTTCTACTATTTACATATAGGTGGTCTTGTACCTAGTATCCATGTGAACTATAGCCCATGGCTAGTCTGTACTCCTCTGGATGACTGAGGGCCACTTTGAGTACAGACCAACTATAGGAACCTATAGGCACAGGACCCTGCATTTTTTCTTGCAATGGCTAAGTAGCACATATAGGGCCATATTGCACAGGCAGGGTCCACCGTTGTGATTATCAGGATGCTGAAATTGAGCTTAAATTAATTTTTAATACCTGCTTGTAGTTCAGGTTTGAGGAGATCACTCAACACTGCAGCCATTTGTTTTCTGTTTCATGAAAAGACTTTAACGTGGAAGTAAATCCCCCTATTGTTTTTAGCTAAGGAAGCTGCCATTTTGGCCTCTGTTTGATCTTCTACTGCCATGATGCTGCACATGTGATCAGTTATGACAGCAGCCATTCGATGGTTTGACAGTTTGGTTGAGAGCACAGAAAAATGTGACAGTTACATTTCCAGCACGTGCCAGGGATGTAACTATTTTTGTAACCGTTATATCCATGGGTTTACTTCCACTTTAACTTAAAGCAGAGTTCCACCCAAAAGTGGAACTTCCGCTCATTTGTCTCCTTTGTCTTTGACAGGTATCCTGTCCCCACTTTCAGGAGTCTCAGCCGCAGTGCATTATGTCAACGCTCGGCTCCCTCCTCCTCCCTCCGCCGTCGGGACAGTAGGAGAGCACAGCAGGTGCCTCGTGCATGCGCAGTGGGCACCCGGTATGAAGCCGTAATGGTTCACTACCGGGTTCCCTTACTGGCAACTGGCGGCGTCAGTACCCGACAGCTGATGGAAACATCAGCAGTGGTGCCAACATCGAGGACGGGTAAGTGTCCTGTTATTAAAAATCACCAGCTGCAGTATGTGTAGCTGCTGGCTTTTCATTTTTGCAGCGGTGGGTGGACCTCCGCTTTAACTTTACCTCTAGAGATGATAACAGGTAAAATATTTAGCAGTAAAGCTTACCATATTTTTGTGAGTTAAGACCTACATTTTATTTGACTTGTTTCAGGCTAGGGGCATCTTTTCTTTTTGTGTACTTTATCCCTTCCTTCTGTTTTAAATATATGAATGTTTTTTTTTTACACTGCTATATGACCCTTGTTAACCTTCCATTTAAAAAAAGGCCACACTTGTTCTTTTTCTCATTCCCCCTCCCACTTACTCAAGAGCAGAACACATACATAGACAATAGCTGTAGAAGTTCCAGACTATGTGCATGTCGTTTCACTCTGTCATTTGTAAAGAGACAGCAAGTCAACTGACAACTGATGTATTGAACATCTCGATTAAGGTGATCAACAAGACTTGTGGGCATTAACCAACACCAGATGTTGATGCTCATCTGATTGAGCTGTTAATTTAACTGGAGTTTATTGAACAGTAATTAGGAGGAGGTCTATTAACATATAAGAGGATCAAACATCCACACTCTAACAAAGGAGGTGACATAAGGCCAGCTGTGTTTTCATTTCATTTGGAAACATTAGACAATATTAAGGTGACATTATTTAATAGAACGTACTGTTGCTTAGCTATAAAGCATCATTTTACCTCTGAGTTTGCCGGCTGAATTATGATGAGTAAGTGCTCTGAAGGAGGAGGAAATACAATATCTCATTAGAATGAAAATGTGTTTTCAATATATTTTGATTCGCTTACCTTGTTTGCATTATTCAAAATTGCGAAAATTTATAAACTCTTTAAATGGGGTATTAAATGAAGGTACTGCCTTTTTTACAATTCAGATTTAGAACACAAGCAACAAAATACATTGCGGGCCGATTTAAAAAAGGAAAGAATCATTCATTAATATACATGTAGTTGTGAGCATGTGGTAGCTTTATGTACTATACAAACATCACAGGGCAATTGATGGTTGTACAGGTGCCCAGGCTAGTAGAGGACTAGACGTTCGGTATGGTGGCCTTGCACTGCAGTTTTGTAGAATGTAGGAAGTTTGTATGTTTTAATGTCTTTCCTCTCTGACTTTTCATACTGGTCATAGAATGCATGTCTGTATACATTTGCTGGAACACGCTAAGGAATATAATGGCACAATACAAAAATTAACAAAAATAAATACAACTGCTAAAATAATACTATTACATTTTGGATTTTTCTCATCTAATTCTGCAATAATTGGTCATAACTATGGTTGATGTTTTTTTGATCCAAAGAACATTTCTGTCCCACATAAAAAAACTTTTGTGAAGTATATACGTATAGCCTTGGTGTTTGGAGTTGGACACAAGGTAGAGAGAGAGGGAGATAGCCACAGCATTTTCACAGAGTTATTCTCCTATAGTCTATTACGGTACTTACTTATATTCTTTCCCGAACCACCTTTTTAACATTTTCTATGAGTGGCAAGTATCAAACATTTTTTTAAACAAGACCATGAGTTGATGGGAAATATTTTGATAAAACAAGTGGAATTCATACTGAAATTAGAGATCTGGAATACCACTTTCACTTATATTGCAATACAGTACTTTATTGTATTTGTATGAAAATAGGAGGTTATGTAATATTACAGGGTTACTGCATATGAATTTTGTATATGATTTGTAAATGTTATATGTGACTTTTTGCAATGGCAAATAAAACCTTTTTATAATGTGAAAACTAGACCAGCAGCAGAAATCAATAGAAGATGCATTTTTGAAACGTTTTGGAAACGGGGCACCAAAAATACAGCATGTAGGACATTTCAAAACGCACCACTGATGTGAACAATTCCAAAGGGTTTAAAGGGAAATATTTTTACTACATTTTTGGTGCACTTTACAGCAAAATTGCATCAGTGTGAAAGTAGCCTAAAGTAAGGCTTGAGGGTGGTCAAGCAGACTGAAGTGGAATCAAGAGAAAGGAAATCTTAGCCAGAGTAACAAGTAACACACTGAGCAATTGTATGTAAAGCTAAGGTCAAAGCCAACTGGGTGTAAACAGTGTCAGTGAATAAAACACAATTTTCATCATGGATAACTTCAGAGATCATCGCTAGGAATAACAAGAACCCATGTCAAAACCAAAACATAGAAAAGAGTTTGGTCAGGTGGCTTTCAGGAAAATTCAAGGCAAGCAGGATTTGCAACATTATCAATAAAATTGTCAGATTCACATCCACAAACTATTATAAACTCCAGTGGGCAACTAGAGTGAGGATGCTGGTGCCTTTATAAAGGTGGGAGGATGATTAAGGAAACATAATAAAGCCCACCAGCATGGCTGCATTCTTAGAAAAATAGGGCAAGTGTGCATCTGAAAAGATAACACAATGAAGCTTAGGGCAAGCAAGCACTCATGACATTAACAGGAAGAACACAAGAGGAAATAATAGCCCAGCTCTATCATTACTATTTTTTCCCATTAAAATAGAGTTACCCTTTAAAGCAAGTGGCCTAAGAGTGTTTGGAGTGTAAATTTGGTAGCTCCAGTGTCAGTACTAGGATCCCTTTAGGACCCAGCACAACTCACCTGACACAGCCTTTACCTGGGAAACAACAATGATTGGCCAGCTCACCTTTAAATAACTTGCATCAGCATTCAATCATTGCTCGTGTTAGAGTTTACCTTGTGTTTGATCCAGTTGATATCTGCTCTGTGTATTTCGTGTATGACCCGGCTCGTTTGACCCTGTTTGCTTTCTTCTGATACGGTACCGTTTGGACTCTGATCTTCCTGTGTATGACCCAGCTTGCCTAGACTACGTTTTGCCTGATTCTACTAGTACCTTCATCTGCAGCGGTGAACTACAAGCACCAGACATCTATCCTCACCTGCAGCGGTGAACTACAAACACCAGACACCATCTATCCTCATCTGCAGCGGTGAACTACAAGGTCCAGAAAACATCTACCTACATCTACAGTGGTGAACTACAAGTCCCAGCTGACCTGCTCTGCTCAGACCTGCTCATGGTATGTGCTCTTGTTCTTTGAACTCTTTGCATAATCAGAACACCTGAACTGTTACCTGTTATATGCTCTAGCCTGACATTAACATGAGCCATACATAATAAAGGAAACCTATCATGGATCCTGAGCAGGCTCAGTTGTTTGCACAGGAACTTTGCCGCTTATCCCATCAAGTTCAGGAAATGGCCACAGAGCTCATCAAGGTGCAATCTCCTTCTATTACCACTGCTACAAAAACTCCATCTGAACCAAAAATTCCTTTGCCTGACCGGTTTTCTGGTGACCGTAAAGGGTTTTGCAACTTTAAAAACAGCTGCAAATTATATTTCAAGTTAAGGCCATCCTCGTCTGGCCCTGAAACTCAGAGGGTTCAAATCATTATCTCTCTACTACAGGGTGACCCCCAGGCTTGGGCCTTTAACCTGGAACCAAACCATCCAGCCTTGCTAACAGTAGATGCCTTCTTTGAAGCCCTAGGGTTGCTTTATGATGATCCAGATCGTGCTGCTACTGCAGAATCAACCCTGCGTAACTTAAAGCAAGGAACTACCACAGCTGAAATGTATTGCTCAGAGTTTCGCAGGTGGGCCCCGGAATCTGGCTGGAACGGCACTCCGCAGCCAGTTTAGAATGGGCCTTTCAGATGCAATAAAGGATGCTCTGGTCAACTTCTCCTACCCAGCCCCACTGGAGGAGGCTATGAGTCTAGCCATTAGAATTGACCGCCACCAGCGAGAGAGGAGACGAGAACAAACTACAGCTGTGGCAAACTATATACCTCTCTTGCCGCCTGACTATTCCACCTCCAGTGCCAAATCTGAGGAAGAACCTATGCAGTTAGGCTCCACCCGGTTATCTGCCCAGGAACACACGTGCCGGCGTAACATGGGACTCTGCTTGTATTGTGGCCTCAAGGGTCATATGCTCCATTCGTGCCCTACACGTCCGGGAAACTCCAGGACCTAGGTAATTGCGGGGAGGTTACCTTAGGTCTGCTCTCATCTCCCCAGGGGGACAATCGTATTCTTTTACCCACTGTCATTCACTTTGGGACAGAGGCTCACGAACTGCTGGCCTTGGTAGATTCTGGAGCCGCTGAGAATTTTATTGATAAGACTCTGATTACCTCTTTGTCCTTGGAAACTCATGCTCTAGATTGCCCAGTCCACCTGATTTCCGTGGATAATCGGCCTCTCTCACAAGATCTAGTGCTCCAAGCCACCAACCCTTTCCAGTTACAATTGGGGGCTTTGCATTGGGAGAAGATTTCATGTCTTGTCATTGACTCTCCATCCACTCCTTTGATCCTAGGCCTTCCTTGGCTTCAGAAGCACAATCCTGTAATTGACTGGCGAACAGGAAATATTCTGGCTTGGTCCAATCAGTGTAAAAAGAACTGCATCCAGCACCCTGTTCGACTTGCTACCTGTCAAGTGGGAATGGAACAGATTCCACTTTGTTATAAGGACTTTTGGGATGTGTTTTCTAAAGGAATTGCTGACACTTTACCACCTCATCGCAGTTATAATTGTCCCATTGACCTCTTGCCTGACACTACACCTCCTCAAGGGAGAGTCTTTCCACTGTCTGAGCCAGAGAATCTTGCCTTGCAAGAATACATCCAGGAAAACCTAGCTAAGGGTTTCATCCGTCCCTCCACTTCTCCCGTAGGAGCAGGATGCTTCTTTGTCCCAAAGAAGGATGGGGGACTGAGACTTTGTGTTGATTACAGAGGTCTAAATAAAATAACTGTTCCCAAACGGTATCCTCTTCCTCTCATCACAGAATTGTTCTCTCAAATCAGGGAGCCAAAATCTTTCCCAAACTGGACTTATGGGGAGCCTATAATCTGGTGCGCATACGTGCAGGCGACGAGTGGAAGACAGCCTTTAACACCAAGGATGGTCATTATGAATGTCTTGTCATGCCTTTCGGTCTCAGGAATGCACCAGCTGTCTTTCAGAACTTTATGAATGACATTTTCCGTGACATGTTGGGTCGCTTCATGCTTGTATATTTAGACGACATTTTGATATATTCTCCCAATCTTGAAACACATCAGAAACATGTCTGCTCAGTATTGGCCCAATTAAAGACTCACTCCCTTTTTGTAAAGCCTGAGAAATGTTCATTCCATGTTAAACAAGTACCTTTCCTAGGCTACCTAATTTCTGACACAGGCCTCACCATGGATCCAGCCAAGATTCAAGCCATTTTAGACTGGGCACCACCTTCAGACCTGAAGGCAGTTCAACGCTTCCTGGGCTTTTCAAATTTCTATCGAAAATTCATTAAGAACTTTGCCACCATTGCACATCCCATCACCTCTCTCACCAGGAAGACTCCGACTACCTTTAAATGGACTACTGAAGCCCAGGCAGCCTTCACTCAGTTAAAGAAAGCCTTTACCTCTGCACCAATCCTACGTCATCCTGTTCCTGAGCTACCTTTTATTGTGGAGGTAGATGCATCTGAAGTAGGGGTGGGGGCGCTTTTGTCACAGAAGGATCCTGTAAATGCTGCCATCCACCCCTGTGCCTTCTTGTCTCGCAAATATTCCCCAGCAGAGCGCAATTATGATATAGGCAACAGAGAACTTCTAGCCATAAAGCTCGCTTTGGAGGAATGGAGACATTGGCTGGAGGGAGCTCGCTATCCATTCATAGTTCTGACTGACCACAAAAACCTTGAATACATCCGTTCTGCTAAAAGACTGAACTCACGTCAAGCCAGGTGGTCATTGTTCTTCTCCAGATTTGACTTCATAATTTCATATTTACCAGGACCAAGAAACATTAAGGCTGGCGCCTTGTCTCACAGCTTTTTATCATTCTTCTCCTCCGCTTCCTCCACAACCCATTATCTCTCAGGATAGGATTTTGGCTTTCACCCAGACTGACAACTCTGAGGCCTTGTTACCTGCACAGGCTGAAGCCCCTCCCTCCACTATGCTTTTTGTGCCCCTGGCTCTTCGTTTGCAGGTATTGCAGCAGGTACATGCATCAAAACCTGCAGCACATCCGGGGTTTAGACAAACTTTTGAGATTATCTCTCGCAACCTCTGGTGGACATCGATTAGGCAGGATGTGTTAGCCTTCGTCCAGGCCTGTGAAGTTTGTGCCAGAAGCAAGAGCAGTACCTCTAAGCCCCCCAGTCTCCTACGTCCTCTACCAATACCTACCTGTCCCTGGACCCATTTATCTATGGACTTTATCACTGACTTGCCTCCGTCCCAGGGATGTTCCACGATCTGGGTGGTGGTAGACAGGTTCAGTAAAATGGCCCACTTTGTTCTGCTTCCGAAACTTCCATCTGCTAAAGAACTGGCATCTTTATGTTTTCAGGCTCCATGGGGCACCAATCAACATTGTCTCAGACCGTGGCTCTCAGTTTATAGCCCAGTTTTGGAAGGCCCCTTGCTCTCAGCTGGGGATTAAGTTATCATATTCTTCAGCATATCATCCTGAGACAAACGGCCAAACAGAAAGGACTAATCAGACTCTAGAGAAGATGGTACGTTGTCTGATGGCCAATGATGAGGTGGAGTGGGTCAACGTCCTGCCATGGGCAGAGTTTGCCTTTAATAATTATGCCAGCACATCTACATGGCCCTCTCCTTTCTTCTGTGTTTACGGGTTGCATCCTCGTGTGTGCTCCTTTGATCTTCCACCCTCTGATGTGCCAGATGCCAACACCACAATTGAAAATTTCTCCAAAATCTGGTCCCATGTTAATCATGCTATTTCTTGCTCTGTGCTGGCTTTTAAGAAAATGGCGGACAAGAGGCGCTCAAAGGCACCAGGATATAAAGTTGGTGACAAAGTGTGGCTATCATCTAGGAATCTGTCCCTGCATGTTCCATCTAAAAAACTTGGCCCAAAATTCATCGGCCCTATGAAATTTCGGAGATTGTTAATCCTGTATCCTATAGATTAAAACTCCCCCCATCCATGCGCATTCCAAATGTCTTTCATGTTTCATTGTTGAAACCTGTTCATTCCAGCCTCCAAGTAAATGAACCAGAACCTGTGGATGTGTTGGACAGTCAGGAATATGAAGTGGCATTTATTCTTGATTCCAGACGAGTGCGCAATTCCTTATAATATCTTGTTCATTGGAAAGGTTTCGGCCCAGAGGATCGATCTTGGGTCCCAGCTCGTGATCTTCATGCTGACCGACTTAAGAAGAAGTTTCATCTTCGTTATCCAAGTAAGCCTGGGGGTGCAGGAGCACCCCTCGAGAAAGGGGGGGTACTGTCAGTACTAGGATCCCTTTAGGACCCAGCACAACTCACCTGACACAGCCTTTACCTGGGAAACAACAATGATTGACCAGCTCACCTTTAAATAACTTGCAGCAGCATTCAATCATTGCTCGTGTTAGAGTTTAACTTGTGTTTGATCCAGTTGATATCTGCTCTGTGTATTTCGTGTATGACCCGGCTCGTTTGACCCTGTTTGCTTGCTTCTGATTCGGTACCGTTTGGACTCTGATCTTCCTGTGTATGACCCAGCTTGCCTAGACTACGTTTTGCCTGATTCTACTAGTACCTTCATCTGCAGCAGTGAACTACAAGCACCAGACATCTATCCTCACCTGCAGCGGTGAACTACAAACACCAGACACCATCTATCCTCATCTGCAGCGGTGAACTACAAGGTCCAGCAAACATGTACCTACATCTACAGCGGTGAACTACAAGTCCCAGCTAACCTGCTCTGCTCAGACCTATTCATGGTATGTGCTCTTGTTCTTTGAACTCTTTGCATAATCAGAACACCTGGACTGTTACCTGTTATATGCTCTAGCCTGACATCCAGGCGCAATAACATCACATTCATAATGTAATATAAAACTGAAAATGTAACAAGGTGAGAAAGTAGAGACAAGCAAAGACAAGCCACCTAATGTTCCCCTATTATTGTATTTCTCTGTTATCCATTGAGGGGCACAGCTTGGTGATAATAAACTGGTTGTAAAGGCAGAAGGTTTTTTTTATCTTAATGCATTCTATGCATTAAGATAAAAAGTCTTCTGTGTGCAGCAGCCCCCCTCAGCCCCCCTAATACTTACCTGAGCCCCATGTTTATCCAGCGATGTCCACGAGTGCCTTGTCCATTCGGGACTCTCCCCCTGATTGACTGAGACACAGCAGTGGCACCATTGGCTCCCACTGTTGTCAATCAAACTCAGTTAGCCAATGAGGAGAGAGAGAGAGTATGAGAGAATGTATACACGGAGCTGCAGCTTGGCTCGAGTGCCCCCATAGAAGCTGCTTGCTGTGGGGTCACTCAAGAGGAGGGAGGGGCCAGGAGCTCCAGCCAGGGACACAAGAAGAAGGGGATCAGGGCTGCCCTGTGCAAAACCACTGCACAGAGCAGGTAAGTATAACGTGTTTGTTATTTTAATAGAAAAAAACAACAACTTTACAATCACTTTAAGCAAAATAGGGTTAAACTGCTGCTTACAAGAGAAATGGACAGTAGACACATAAAAATGGAAGGCCTGACACTTTAGGAGTATAACCCCTTCAACCTCACACCTTGTCACTTACACTTAGTGTCTTCAGGAGAATGCATGTCTCCTTCTTTGCTAGATTTTGTTTTTTATTTGGAAGATTTTCTACTGTCAATTGCTGCTGATAGATTCATGTGGGGTATTTAAAATCCTGGAAATCTCTCCAGTCAGCCAAAAAAAGCAGTGGTAGATTTATGTCTGATCTGTTAAATCCTAGAAGTCTGTCCAGTCAATCAACAAGTGCACATTTTTCTATTCTGTCGTTCTCTTTGTGAAAGCCCTGCATTACTAGTGGTGATAACCCCTTTTGTATTCCAGCTATCATCAGACTTTACATTTAAGGTCAGGCCAGTGTTTGTCTGGAGATTCATTGTTGAGTGTCAGGACCAGGACAGTAGCAATTATTATTACCCTGTCCCTGACACTTTATTTTGTGAGTATTTTCAGTTACAATTACAACAGTGCTGGTTATTCAAATCATGTACCTGTAGCTGTCTTACTATTGAACACTGCTGGAGAGTAAAGCACTTCATTATAAAAATTCTAAATTTAGGAGCATTGAAACGATACCTCTGGATACATGCCTACTACCTGAGAAAGAATGCTTGGTTTCTTCTTTTTGTGGCTGTTATAGTTAAGTTACACATTATTGTAGGTATGACCACTGTATCAACACTGAGCTATATTTGTGTAATCCCAATGAAGCTTTTAAACAAAAAATAAAATAAAAATTAGGGGCATTGGGTCCTCTCTTCTTTTTACTATTGCTTGGGCAGTGAATTTGGCTAATGGTTGGGCAGTTTTTTTGCCCATATTGCTGCTTGAAGTTCCCTACTATTTGCACCCTGTGGCCAGGACATGATTAGGCAATTTTAATTTTGTGCACCCAGGCACTCTTGCACTGGCCACTTGGAAGGTTTTATGTCTCGGTTGAAAAACTTTGTTGCTCCTCCTGCTACAAAAATACCCACATCTCATTCCCCAGAGAATTCTGACTTGGAGATTCCTTACTTCTCTGGGTCTGTCAGAGATTCTCCAAAGAACGCATTATTGGAATGCTATGTCTCTTCTTTCTGTGGAGGAGAAAGATAGCCCATCAGATGACTTTTAGATGACATTTATGCCACAGCGCCAGACTTTAATTATTACTTTTTAATCAAGGTTGTGCGTTCCACTTTATATTAAGAGGATGTTACAAGGATCCCCATTTGAAACTGTTTTGGGACATGCTACTTTTCACCTTAAAGAGGCTATTGTGTTACCTTTGTTGTGTCCAGCTCCCATTCATCCCAAGGATATCGCTCTTTATCATTATGAGGGTTGTTAAGACTTACCTTTTAGCCACTGTTTCTTTAATGCCGCGTACACACAATCGGAAATTCCACCAGCAAAACTCTGATGAGAGCTTTTTGTCGGAAAATGCGACCGTGTTTTTGCTCCATTGGTCTTTTGCTGGCAGAATTCCAGCCAGCATAAGATTGAGTGCATGTTCTTTATTTTTCAGGTCGGGAAAAGTTCCTATCCCAAAATGCGATTATCTGTACAAATTCCGACTCGCAAAATTCCTACGCATGCTCAGAAACAATTCTATGCATGATTGGAAGCATTGAACTTAATTTTCTCGGCTCATCGTAGTGTTGTACGTCACCACGTTCTTGACGGTCGAAAGTTCAGAGAACTTTTGTGTGACCGTGTGTATGCAAGGCAAACTTGAGCGGAATTCCGTCAGAAAAACCATCCAAGTTTTTTCTGACAGAAAATCCGCTCGTGTGTACGGGGCATTAGGGAAACAGGATCCCTGTTTGTTATTCCAGAAGGTCCCAAATAGTTTCAAATGAGAGGTGTTCAGGCTTCCAGATCCACCATTTCTAAGTGGTTTTGACAAGTTGTTGTGCAGGCCTATGAGTTTCTAGATAAAGTGCCTTTTTTCCCATTAAAGCCCTCTCCACTAGGGCACAGAGTACTGTACCTCTTAGCTTTTTGTCATTAGGCATCTGTGATCAAGATTTTAAGGCTGTAATCTGGTCTTCTGTTCACACATTTTCTAAGTTTTAAAAGCTCAATATATATGTTTCCACAGATGCAAGTTCAGCGAGCAGCTGTTTTAGTTGCTTCTTCCTTGTTTGGGTTTTTTTTTTCTTGTTGGCTTTGTCTGTGTTGTTTTGGTGTCTCTACCCTTGCTGTAGCACTTCACTGCATTGCTTAATACTATTAAGTTGTAACACAGTTCCCTCAGATAATTTTCTATTTTTTTCCCTCTTTGGACTGCTTGCTTCAACTGGCAAGATGTGAGTTGGGAGAGGTTATAGTCGTAAAGAAGTATACCTTCAGTTTTTATGTGCTGAGTGTTATGTGATACACTGCTTTATACCATCAATTGTGTCCCTCAATGGACTCCAAGAAATGGATTTTACAGTGAGTGCAAAAATCCTATTGTTTGGGAATCAAGAGAAGAAGGAACCTGTAAACTAACTGTATATTGTAACTGTATCAAATGTACAAATAGACAAGACCACATCTGTATTCAAGCATGATCAAATGGTCCTTATTTAAGAAAGTAAGGGGAGAAGTATGTTTTTAAAATTATGTTTTTAAACTGTTCTCTCTATGTTTTTCTTGGTTTTAACTGTACATGTTATGAACAAGAAGGAAAGAAAAGTTATTGACTTAACTCAAAGATGTAATACAGCAATGATACGTCTGAAGATATTTAAAGTTAAGGTTTCAACCAGTGTTTACACCAAGGATTTGAATTCATCAATGTTCACATATAAAACAGATGCCATTCATATATACATAAATTCTGTCACTCAATTTACCCATGAGTTCTTTCATTCTCCTTTTATGACATAATGATGGGACAGCTGATGATTTCCAATGCTGAAGGATTACAGCCCTTCTTGCCAACGAAAAACCCCCCAAGAGAAATCTGGCAATATGGCTCAGAAATATAGTTATGCGTCAGCTACCCCTAGCCCTAGCTGTATTCCATATACGTACTAAAAAGAGTTGAGTTTTGTACCGTTACATTATTTGTACATAAAGTCTACCACCAATTATCATCTCTTTATGATACTCTGGGATAATTGTTAACAGCATGGACTCTCTGGCACACTACTGTCAGACTCCTGTGAGGTGAAGCTTAAGAAGGAACACATTTTCAACAGGTAGTCTCACAAAAAGCTGTGGGTTTGGTCACTTTAGGCAATCGTGACCTCAGAATTATCCCACTGGTGACAGTTGGAGTGCAGAAAGTCAAGCCATGGCCCCAACCAGAATGAAACCAGTAATCACAGAACAGGTTGCATAAGTACAGAAGAGGAATCTTTTTTTATTTAGACTGTTTCAGTTGCGGCATAGACACCACAACCCTAAAATTAACTGCTGTATGAGACAGTGTGACATCTAATCAAACTTTATATTTTTTATGAAAAATCAATAAATGTGTTTATCAAATTCCATAAATAAATTTAAAAATACATACCATTTACCCTATTCCCCATTAAAAAGACATTGTTGTCTTCAGGTACATAAAAATATCTGGCCATCACTAAGAGCACTATAGATTGCAGAGGTAGCAGGACTAGGCTAACGCCAATCATTATTTGGACAGTATTACTAAATAACGGGTAAATATTCAGTACCTATAATGCAAACTAGAAATGCAGTTATTAATCAAAGTGTAAACTCAATGGCCAGTCAGTAAGTAGTATGTTCTGGGGCTCCACACATCAAGACAGACCCGCTGTAGTGAAGTGAACGACAGTCTTAGCCCGGGCTCCTGCCAGGCCATGCCATGCCACCAATGTGTTTTGCTCTGGCCCTCCCCCCATGCTTAAGCTATCAGTGGCAGAGTGAAACGCGTTGGAGATTTGGCCTGGTGGGAGCCCGTGCTTAGACTGCCATTCACTCACTTGCTCACACTAACGTCTGGAGCCAAGATGAGCCCCTTCCCTGGCCGGCACTCACATCGGTGGGTACAGTGTCCCCTTACAGCCTGTGCAGCACACATCCTTCCTCAATTGGTTCACTGGCCAGTCATGGTAGCCAACTGAGTGTGTCTTTACTGCATTCAGTAATTGTTCAGAAGATCACATTGACATGCTCTGAGGATCATTGTGCCCAACCAGAGGAAGGCACATGGAACAATGTTGGCTATGGGGATAGAGCACCTGAGTCTACCTGTACAAAATAAGTAGAATCTGCCAGTTTCTTAAAGAAACATTTTATTTGTTTGAGGGCATCTATACCACTTTGTTATGATTTTTACTCTTTCTTGAGTTAGTTATAAACAATTTGTGTGAGAGCATAAAACATTTGTTTTACTTTTTATTTTAGAGAGAATGAACAGATAATGTCCCTCTTTCATACCTGTTAGTTAGTTTGCGCAGTGTTAACAAACAATTATGCTATACAGAGAATGGTACAACAGTAATATAGCACAAGTAATATCGAAGGATAATGTCTTCAACTACTACAGCTGGGGTATGTATGCAGGGCATTCTAAGATTTCAGTTATTTGGGGAAGTTTTTGCAGGTCCTAAACCAACAGTAATTTGGTCCGCTCAAAGGAGAAAATAGGTTTGGATTAGTGATACTAAATAAATGGAAGCCCGGAATATAAGCACAACATTTTTCATCCATTCCAAAAGTCCAATAATAGGGTCTCTCAGTACAGATTTTTATTTTTATTTTTTACATTTTTTTTATTTTTTAAATCTTATTTTATATTAACAAGTCTCTAATAGATAATTCTAGAAGTAGTTAAGTATTTAGAAAATACAGGTACCGATGTTTCTGTAGATGATTTACTATTAGTCAGATAACTCAATTTTTAGCCCATTACCCCCACCCCACATTTTACTTGTCATTCAGCCATTGTAAATGAGCATGATTACCAAGGTCTGGGGCAGCGAGGTAAGATTGCAAACCACTGTTCATATAGCCTAAATGGTGTCAGCTCTGCTACTTAGCTAAATTAAAGCAGATGTTAAAAAAAACTCTTTAGGGCTGGCATCATCAGGCTCAGTGCCTAGGTATTTAACAGCTAGTAGAAATTACAAAATAATACAACTTTATACCTCAAAAGTATGATAATTTTTCCATTTGTAACGTGTATCTAAAGCCAAAACTTTATTTTTTCTTTTAGTTTTGAGTAGAGCGCCGAAAGGTTAGAACCCCTGTCTTTGTCCCCACTGAGGAGATTCATCCACTGGTTAACCAGAAATATGGGGACAATCTTCCACTGGTAACATTTGTTCTGATGACAACTGTCTGAGAGGGAATTCACCTTATGTTGGAGAGATTTTCCCCTACTTCCTGTTGTGTTTACAGGTAATAAAGGTAATTCCCCCCGATAGATTTGTATTGCTATTTGTGCCTTCCTGTTCCAGTGACACCCCTACCTTTATTTCTTGAACAGGAGTCATGGAGACAAAAAATGAGTGAAAATATCCCTAGTGGGTTCACAGACAGAAATAGGAGCCTGCCAGAAAGCGTAACTCTTTCCAATTCTATCCAAAGCATTTGGCTAGAGTTAGGCTTTAAGAGCTCTATAAACTCTTCAAAACCAGAGGTCATCCCATTGGTGGGTTACAAAACTGAATAATCAGTTTTGAATGGAGCTACCCTTGTAAGTGGTTTTCATTTTGCTCAATCATAGCACTTTAGGCGACTACACTTTGGCAGTTTACAATATCGCTGGTTGAATTAATCCATGTTTATTACAGAAAAGGAAAATTGCATGTTCTCATTCTAAAAACACAAATTACATTTCATTTAAATTTCAATAATGAAAACAAAATAGTTTTCTGTAGTTCCCTGTACATAATTTCTAATAAAAGTGACACAATTAGTCGGCATATCAAGCAAGACAGCTGATCCCACAATACACCACAACAGCTTGTTACTATTGAAAACAGGCCTGGAAGTCGCCAAAGCTGCACAGACTGTAGCCAGGATCAGTTTATTCATTTAGCAGTTTATTTTCCCCCGCTGTCTGCTAAAATGCAGTAACACAAACAGAAGGCTCCTTCCCTGCAGAGAAATACACTCGCTTCTTGGCTGCCAGTCCTGGTCTGAGGTAGAACCCCATTAGCAGGGAGCCCTTTTAGGGCTATTTAGGCACTTGTAAAATTCTAATCAGATTTAGCTGAGCTGTATTGCGCAGAGGCTAGGCGATGCTTTTCAGTTCCATGTGTGTCGTTAAATAACAGAACTTAGAATGGAGATCTTTCATGAACACAGAACTGTAAAAGACTCTTTCTGCTCCGAGAATATAAAGACATTTTTTGAGTCTTTAAAAGGGCTTCATGGTAATAAAATAACTTTTATAACCATATTGAGTCTGTAAAGTGACGAATCATATAACCAGTTGATTGTACAATGAGGTTCATTTATGGCAAGTATCTCATTGATGCCTGTAGATTTGTTGATTCCAGCCTTATAGACCATTGTGGATAACCTTCTTATATCAAATTTTAGAGTGGCTGTAATGTAACTGTTTTTGGATCTGACCTCTGTAAGGTTTAAATTGCTGTCTAGGGCATCAATACTCTACTAAGAACGTGGTTTTGTCTTTTTCCCTGTTAAAGATTTCCCCAAAAGAATCTCAGAGAGCAATAAAAAACAAACAGAAGTTGTAACACTTCATTACCCTATCCAAACTTAAAAATATTGTTGGCTGGAGATACACTTTAAATCAAAATGTCTACCCAGTGTTGCTTCTTGGTGAGATGGTAGCCTCTTATTACATGAATGTGCAAATTCCCTCGTATGCTCTATTGTGTGGGTGCAATGCTGCCGAAGGCTTTGTAAGGTAGCCATTGAACAGGTGGATAGGCTGGTCTGCATATTCACTGGTTCAAAAATGGGGCAGCAAGCATCACAGAGGTTTGAAGCCCAACTCCAGTTTAATAGGTTTTTTTAATATAATATTTTCCTACATATGTCAAAATAAAAAAAAATAGCAGCCAGCGTCAATTAACCCACTTACTGTAAGCTAATAATGTCCAGAAACCACCCCCTGGTAGCATGTCATTAAGACACCCTGGACCCAAAGAAAAATGCTGAAGGGAATGGTGCTGATGTCAATATGTGGCTGCTTTCCCTGTACTACACAGGATATGCCCACTAAAGGAGGAAGAAAAAATTGACTAGTGATGTCACATGTCCAATCCCAAAGCTGCAGAATATATGGTATGTTTATAATGAATTTGTAAAAACAAGATAGAGCGAGTAGAGGGAGATTCAGGAAGGGTGGTGAGGACTAGTGGTGTGTTTGCAAGAAAAGCCTGAGTGAGGGTTTAACCAGCATGGCAGTCTGGTCTTAGTGCGTGGAATTAGTGCTTGTCCACTAAGTGGAAATGCTTAAATTTCAACTCTGGAGGGGGTTTACCTAAAGTAGACCTTTCACTAACAAATTCTCCAAATAGCTGCAGAATAGTTATATATTATTTTAAATAACTAACATGAAATCCACAGTTAAGTCTTTATTTGGCCTATGCCTACATCACATATTTTGAGTGACATAGTAGTTATCCAACCTGCCCAGGAGAAATGGTGACATCAGAAGCCTTATCTCCCCTACCTGACTGCTTAGAAATAGAATGAATTGTTCATTGCACTGCATATTGTAAAGAGATTGCACAATCAGCAACCTTTTTTGTTAGAAGTTATTCAGTAAAGTTAAAGAACACAATTCTTGGCCTCATTACTGTCTCAGTGGAAACAAAGAACTGCTTTACTAAAGGTGGAGAGTTAAATTCAGTTAAGCGTGGAGTTGTGTTTATTGTGAAGTTTTTGGTGCCAACCTGGTTGGCCACAAAGCAGGTGGTAGTTGGAGGAACAAAGTCACCCTCCCGGCATTGAGAGACGACTCCCCCAGGTAACACGTATCAGGTGACTCGTGCTCCTGTGTATTATGAGCCCCTACTGTTTAGTTTTATTTTGGGAGCTCCAACCTGGACCACAAGTAAGACATGGGCCCATATAAGGGGGTGGTCTGAGCATTAAGGTTTTAAAGAACTGTGACCAGGAGGATGAGTGAGAGAAAGTGGCCTATGGCCTGTATCCATGCACATGTTTAAAGTGTGAGCTTGGTTGGCAAGGGAACCAATCAAATGCCTGAAGCTCTGTCAGTAGGGGGAATTCTCTGCTGCATGTGTCTATTACATGTATGGTATAGAGTAATTTGCCTACAAGCTTACTAAGGAGTGTAAGGGCTGATTGCATTGAAAGAAGAGGACCAATTATCATTTTATTAATTTTTTTATTACAAAATGGCTTTCTGGTTTTAGTGATTTTTCAGAAACAGGTGAAAACAAAAGCAAGAAAGGCTGCCAGCACAGTAAATGTGCAGATTTATTTAAAAAGACCATCATATTTATTTCATGGTATGCTGAGAAAGCTGCTTTTATGATGTTACTATAGCAGATGGCTTTGTCCATTAAACCGCCACAGCATCAAGTCATTGATGTCCCACAGTTGTAAGTTGTACTATTTGAAGACTTCAGCAAAATACAGTTAATTAGTGCTCCAAAATGACAGCATGAATACAAAACTCCTCAACTGGTGTGCATGAAGTGTTATTGGTCCAAAGGCAGGGCTCTCTATTCTCACGCATTCTAACTCTGGTACCTGCCTTGTATGTTGTTTGTAATATGCCCTCCTTAAAGTGGATGTAAACCTGATTCATGAAATTTGACCTGGGCACATATATATGTAGAGTTTTCTTATCTCTCTCCAAAGCACTATACCCCATAGCTGTCTCTTGCTCAGTAGCTCAGTTACCAGCCTGATAACTTCTCACACGTTCTCCAAGACGGAAGATAGAGGTGTGTGTCGGGGGGTTGCTATAAATAGATTAGCGCACAGTTTGCCGGAAGGAACCATTATAGGTGTTTTAGTCCAATAGTTGTATATGGATAATACAGGCAATGATAGTATTTACTTTACAAACTTCTCTTTTTAATTCACATCTTTATTTATATTGTTAGCAGCATTTATGTGTAGACCAAGCTGTCCAGCAAAAGTAACATTGACAGAGGTTGTGACAAACTAAAAAACTGCCAGGTTGACAAACAACAGTCTCATTTATTTACATGGTTTATTTTAGGCAGATGCGGAGGAATAAGGCCCCTTTCACACGATCCGATCGGGTCCGCCTGTCCGTTTTTCAGGCAGACGCGATTGGGCCATCCATTGTCCTCTATGGAGCGGCGGATGTCAGCGGACATGTGTCCACTGACACCCACCTGGCATCCGATCCGACAAAATCTGCTGAAAACAGACATATGGTGATACGTTCGCCATCCATCCAGCGGGTTGGCTAGGATGACAATCAGATGGAAACAGACATGCAGTCTGTTTTCTGCCAACCGCCCCATAGAGGAGAGCAGGCTCTGTCCTTGTCCGCTCTGCATAGCGAAGCAGACAGGACTTGTCATCTGCCTGCTCAGCAAGGATCAGCGGAGAGATCCCCTGCTGAGCAGGCGGACTCCGCTCAGGCAGATCTGCCCCGTGTGAAAGGCAGGCCTAACATAAAAATTGGCATATGAAATTTAAAATAGGAATTCACATAGTGAACATTATCATTATATGTATTAACCCCATACAGCTACCATAACACAAGATTTTTGAAATAGTTAGCCTTTAAAACTGTACTATTAAAGTTAAAAGGGTTGTAAAGGCAGAAGTATTTTTATCTTAATGCATTCTATGCATTAAGATGAAAAAAATTCTGTGTGCAGCAGCCACCCCAGCACCCCCTAATACTTACCTGAGCCCCATGTCTCTCCAGCGATGTCCACAAGTTCCTTGGTCGTCCGAGACTCTCCTCCTGATTGGCTGAGACATTGGCTCCCGCTGCTGTCAATCAAAGTCAGTTAGCCAACCAGAATAGAGAGGGGACGGGGCCAAATCAGGGTTCCGTGTCTGAATGGATACACAGAGCTGTGAATCGCTCGGGTGCCCCCATATAAAGCTTGCTGTGGGGGCACTTAACAGGAGGGAAGGGCCAGGGGAGCCGAAGAGGGACCCAAGAAGAGGAGGTTTCAGGCTGCTTTGTGCAAAACCAACTGCCCAGAGGAGGTAAGTATAACATGTTTGTTAATTTTTGAGAAATAAACGAGACTTTACAATCACTTTAAGGCTGGGTTCACACTAGAACACGCAGTGGCTCACAGCAGGAGTCCAGTGCGTCTCCATTCACGATTCCAGTCTGAATTTTGGGCTGAATTCAGACCTGAAACTGACCAAAAGATGCACAGGGATCCTGTGCAATTCGCACTAGAACCGCTGCTGAGATGTGTGAACCGGCTCCATAGTGAGCCGGTCACAATCTCCTGCTATGCAAATTGAATGCGGGGAAACCCGCAGCCAATTTGCAATAGTGTGAACCCAGCCTAAAGGTGTGACTCTATTACCCCATTTAACCAATGGCAAAGGTATTGCCAAAATAAGGGGTCTTGAATGTCATAACAAAGTAAGTAATATATTGAAACGTCAAAAATAAAGTATTGTAAGGTTTGAGAGAAAGGCAATACAATAGAGCAGATGGTGTTTTTATTAATGAGTATTGAATTTGTTTATCTGTCAATACCTTTTTAATCTTTGTTATTTAATAAAAATGTTTTAAATAAGTTAACTATATATAAAGAGATCTTACTTTAGTGTCCCTTGGGCACCTCAAAAGTCAATTTTTGTTAAGTCTGTTTAAATTTCTAGTTGTCAGGATGTTGGGTCCCATATTACACCCACTACAATCCATACGCTAATAAGTGTCCAAATCTGAATTATTACATGCCTCCTTGTGCTCGGTATTGGAGGAAACATGAGAGGAGATGAGCCAATGGTGTTATTTTACTAAACCAGTAGAGCATATGACCTTTGCAAAGTGAATGTTCGCTTAGCTTAGTAAATAAGGTGAATCTGTGTTCAATTCAATCATCAGATCTAGGACAAGCAAAAAGTGAACATTCACTTAGCTAAGTAGACAGACTTTAGGGTTTTTGTTACAGAAGAAAGTACATTCTAAAGCTTTTTGACAAGCTATTTCTCTAGTGTTATGATTTTAAAGTATAAGTAGTTATAATAAGACAAATTGTCCATTAATTATTTTGACATAAAATGACAACATTTCCAAAATTTACTCTTCAGATAGATGGAGCAATATTATGCCAGGACAGCCTGTGGTAGGGAATAAGAAATAATTGACTCAGGTACATACCCAATTTTTCCTTTATGATTAACCTAAAAATGTATTTGTAAATCTGTCTAGACAATTTAGGAATCCAGGCAATCACCATTCATAAAAAAAAAAAAAAACAGTGGGTTCAGTAAAATATATTGAAAATCACATGCATATATTCATTCATTTTCCTTGCTTTTAAATCAAGTTCATCACAATTTATGACAATTTCCTTATTTTTAGTTCATATTGGGGCAGTCTGGCCACACACTGATCCAGCCAGTCCAGTTCATTTATCTCTCCTACCAAGGTATTATGTATTGCGCATGCTTTATTGCATTTCTATAACATTTACATGTTTTAATAAACATATGGTTTTCCATCCTGTAAAAAAAATAAAACATTAACAGAATAGAGACAAAATAATGATTGAGATCCCCCAATAGGGTCTAAGTTATTCATTAAATTGAGTTGATTCCAGCTTGTTTTGTTCCGTTTGACAGCAAGCACCTGGCGCGTTCCTCTCCATCCTTTCCCTGATCTACATTGCACTTTCATCCCCTGCACACAGGCCCTCTCACCACACACACACACTCTCCCGCAGGTTTAAAAATGCAAACATATGTTACCATTATTGTGAAAATCAGTTCTGTAAGCAGGAGCCTCTTCTTATTCATGACTGCCCACTCCTACCCCCCTTTCTCCCCTTCCTATCCATTACCTCTGGGACATACGAGGTCAAGTGGATAACATTATCATCCCTTTCCCCATGGACCGCCAAAGAAAAAAATGAATTAGCCCACTCATTGATAGGGTGAAATAGGACAACAGAAAGTAGTGACCCACTGGGAATTCACAGACTGCGGGCTGCATTAAACCATCGTGAAAGAAAATTACATCGTGCAGTCAGACATGGGCTGGTAGTTGGTCTCTTGAACCGCACAAGACTTAATATAACTTCCTGGGGCTGTATGTTTTCCTTGTGGAACAAAATGGGAAATCCCTCATTGTAAATGAAGCTTTTGACCAATGTTTTTTGATAAAAGTAATTAAAAAAAAATTAGTTACCGCAGGCAAAACTGAAGTTAAGATGTCACAGATTTGCATTCCGGGACTCTGGGGTATGGCTTTCATTGTACCAGCTCAGAGGCAAGGAAGAAATGGTGTTTTATGGTATGCTAGAGATCTATAGATTTTCCTTTTTGTTTTTATGATAAATATTGTAATATTGCCGGTCATCAACATGAAGATTTTTTTGCCACTACGGGAAAGATTGGATCGGGTTGTTGCTGTTAGCACAAATGATGCCTAAGCAATCCATATTGACTATTAGGACTCATAAGACTAGTTTCTTACAGCCACAAACATTTTTTGCAGAACATTAATAAAGTTAAATGTTTCTGTTTCTCAGTTGATCTAGACTTTTAAAAATATATACCTGAATAAAAATCTGTATCATGCTGGGAAATTTGTGATACTTGTTATGTTGTTCTAGAACACCTGTTACCAATCATTCATGGCATATACACTCTGAAAACATCACAAATGATACCCGAATATTCAGTGATATCAGATGACATATTGGATCATTGGTGTCAGAAAAGTTATGCGTTGTACTTTTAATTCTCTTTATCTCTCCAGCGAATAATACCAAAGAGACATATGAGATTAGCAATTATGCCGCGTACACACGAGCGGACTTTTCAACGGACTGAACTCCGAAGGACTTTTCGACGGAGTTCCGACTACACGCGATCACACCAAAGTCTGACTGATTCGAACGTGATGACATACGATCGGACTAGAATAAGGAAGTTCATAGCCAGTAGCCAATAGCTGCCCTTGCGTCGTTTTTGGTCCGTCGCACTAGCATACAGGCGAACTGATTTTTCAATAGGACTCGAGTCCGTCGGAAAGATTTGAAACATGTTTTATTTCTAAAGTTCATCAGATTTTTCGAAAGAAAAGGTCAGATGAAGCCCACACACGATCGAATTGTCCGACGGATTCGTTCCGTCAGACCTTTGCTGTTGAAAAGTCCGGTCGTGTGTACACGGCATTATTAAAGCAAAAGAGGAAACAAGCTTTCCAAAGTTAATCAATGTTTTTGCTGGTAAGCTACTATAGTACTGAGAATCATTATGAAGAGAGCATTATAATACACTTTGGATGGTCCTGCTCTAAAGGTTAGAAGTACTGTAACCTCCGGTAGCAGCCTCTAGGGAAGTTCAAAAGATTGTCATATAAGACCTAAAAATACTAAGGACTGGAAAAAGCATATGTTTGGGAGAGTTCAACTTTGTACCCTAATTTGGGTATGAAGCTGTTAATATTGATATGTGTTTATGCTCAACATACAGTTTTCTTGATTGGATGTACTGACTTGAGCTGTTTGTTTTTACCTCAATAAAACATTTGTCTTTGGATAAAAAAAAAAAGAATACTTTTTAATAAATAAATAAATAATTATGTGCTTTAAAACCTATATTATATAGGTGCACCCATCTGGGCAATCTGGGCATTGCCTTTGACCAACGGTTCCTGAGGGGCCTCATGACTGCCCACACCACTGTTGCTGGACCTTAGGCAAATGAAGTACACCCTAAACAACTTAATATATGTATCCCCCAGGCATACACCCAGGTTTTCCTTCCCCACCTGGGCTCTGCAAAGTCCCTTGAGCTGGCAGTCATTTTATAAGTCTGGTCTAGCTCGGTGGTACAAAGGGTAGACAGTGGCTTTTATGTAAACGTAGGCTTCAGACAGTGTTTGCCGGCTTTACTGATTATTATTACACATTTTTTTTTAAAACAGTACATTCAGACTAGTTCTTTTATGGCAGATCAAAGGAGCACTCTTTTGATCTATAATGTAAATTGAAGCAATCTTACTAATTGGAAAATAAACTTTAATTTTTAAATACAAATTGTTAATATTTACCCCCCTTTTAGCTTTTACTTTACCCGAATCTGTGTTACACCCCCTCCTCCCCATTACATAACATGTTTGGATTTCTCTCTTTGACTGATGGCACCATTCAGTCCCTACAGGATCAGTGTTGCCTTAACTGAAATGTTATGTTTGTGTGCGTATAGTGTGTGTGTGTGTGTGTGTGTGTGTGTGTATATATATATATATGTGTGTGTATATATATATATATATATATCTATATCTATATCTATATATATATTTATATATTATATATATATATATATATATATATATATATATATATATATATATATATATATAGATATATATATAGATATCTATATATATCCAAAACTGGTTTAGAGAGGCACTCACGGGTCCTGCTGTTTTTTGATCTTCCTCCTCTACAAGATGTGAGATTAGTGCCTCTAGACCAGGTTTGGATTTATATGGATTTCTTTGTGGGTGAGCTCCTGGGCACTTACTTCAACCATAGAGTGCCGTGGCTAGGTACACAGATATAATACATATACAATGAAATATTTTTTTACAAACCCCCCTATTTATGAATTGGAATTGAAACTGGAAAAAGGAGATGTTAAGGAACAGGAGGCACCCACAACATTTTTTGTGCTCCCTTTACATTCTATGTTGTGTAACTCAAGTTAAAAAACTTAAGCCTCGTACACACAATCGGATTTTCCGACGGGAAATGTGTGATGACAGGCTGTTGGTGGAAAATCTGACCGTGGGTATGCTCCATCAGACAATTGTTGTCGGCTTTTCCGTGGACAAATGTCTGTTGTCGGATTTTCCAAGCGTGTGTACACAAGTCCGTCGGACAAAAGTCCAACGTACAAACACGCATTCTCGGAAGAAAGGATGAGCCAGAAGCGGTCGGTCTTGTAAACTAGCATTCGCAATGGAGAATTAACATTTGTTACGCGGCAAATTATGAAATCTCAAAATGCAGCGCACAATTCTCTTCTTCTTTATTGGGATAATAATGAAGCTGCTTTGCTGGTGATACTGAAAGAGTTATTGCAAACAAATTTTCAAAGGCTTTTTTTTTTCTAGTGATATCAAGAATAATATATATATATATTTTTGGGTTAAGTTACCACAACACCATTATCCTGTAGTTTTTAAGATCAAAGATACATCTATGTTGGTGTCCCTTGTCAATTTTACATGGTATTTTTTTAAATGTAACTGCCTAGCCCCAAACTGTCATTTGAAGTAAAACACATAGCCAAGTATTATTGTACACATTTTTTTTATTGTGCATTAAAAAAAGAAAACAAATAAGATTAGACATGCTATCTGCCAATAGAACTTAACCAAAAAGTGCATTCTATGCATCCAAAAATATAGAAAATATAACAAATCAAATCATTATTCAACCAAAAAAATAATGTCAAAGCAATAACTCCAAGGCCAATAATAAATAACAAGCTATCTCCTCCAATGGTCTGGTTGACGAACGGCCGTTCAGAAACGAACTGAAAAGCATGAAATGAAAAGCGCCAAATGAAAAGCGTGAAATGAAAGCACGAATCAACACTCACCAAACTTCTACTAACACGAAATTAGCAGAAGGAGCCCAAAGGGTGGCACTAAAGATCTGAAAAACCACGTAGTATGTCTAGTACGTCACTACGTTCGTGATTGTTGGCCAACAATTGTGTGCCATTTTTATGCAAGACAAGTTTGGACCAATGCCCTTCGGACAAAAGTCCACGATTTTGTTGGCCAACAATCCGATCGTGTGTACGAGGCTCTAGACCCTCTCTTAGTAAAGAAAAATATAATATTGTTTACATTTTATTATATCATAAGAAAATTGTAAAAGTAATTTCTAAAAAGTTACAATACCATGCTAGAAGTCTTTGTTATGAGAAATAAGAAAAGCTTTTTAAAAGCTGCCCCCTTTCACAGCCAATCTCCCCAATGTCAACAAAGCAAACAATATTCTACATTGTATAGGGCTGAACTAATATTATGTTCTTGGAGGGCGGTAAAATGAAGAGTACATAATACTTGAAGGTTTTTATTGGCTACGCTTGATATAAATTAAACTAATTCCTTCTGATACAAGCCATTAATCAAACTGTACATTCTTAACTGTAAAGAGTACTAATAGGACTGATTGCAAAACCTTTCGGTAAAAAGTAATAATTTTATTTGCTACCTCTGAATATAAGGATTTATTTGGTAAAAAAAGAGCACATGCGTGCAATACCAAGTATTGCTAAAATAACTGCAAAGGCAACATATCAAAACTGAATAAAAGGAAATAGGGTTTGGTAAAATAAGCTGTGAAGGCAGAGAAGCCATGCACGGTTTATAAAATTTTAGGTGAATCCCCATGTCACTGACTGTTGGAGGCAAAGAGTCTACCCAGCAGTGATGCTGAGCTCTGCTCCTCAAAGGCCATTAACAGTACATGTTTGTAAAAACTCACAAGTGAGATAATAAGGTATCATTTGAAACTAATTAATGTTTTGGTGTGTTTTCAACAGATTTTTTGCATTTATAAAAAAATCTGCTATCTGTGGTGTAATTAATTTCTTTTTTTTTTATAGACCATGAAAACAATTTTGGAAACCTGAGTTAAATACCTTGAGAAGAATTCAAATATAATTGCAAAATCTCAAACATGTAAGAAAAAAACATCCAAACAATTAAAGATTCTACAAAAAAAAAAAAAAAGAAAAAAGGTAAGATGCATGTGTGGCCATTGGGCAGCATGAGGACCCATGTAGATGGCGGTTTTGTTGATGAATGCTGCCTTTTAGGTTTGAATGCAGTACTGACAAAAATTAATTCAAATTCAAATTGCAGCACCCTGACCTGCTTTGCCTGCACAGTACACTTATCAATATAGGTCCTACAGAGAAATATGGGATTTTGTTGTTTGAGTTTCCATATACTCTAAAGAGTCAACCTATTGAGCTCTATAACCTGCATAAAAGTCTGTGTAGACGGACATTGATTTCTTGCATTTGATGTGTATTTGAAGCACATAATAAACACAAGTCTGCAGGGTAAAAAATGTTTTCAGTAGTATAGCGTGAAATACACTTTTGAGGGTGCAAATCAAAACAGGTCAAATGCACCCTCAAAAATGTATTTCACACTATACTACTAAAAACATTTTTTACCCTGCAGACTTGTGTTTATTATGTGCTTCAGATACACATCAAATGCAAGAAATCAATGTGCGTCTACAAGGGGTCTTAAACTGGTGGCCCTCCAGCTGTTGTAAAACTACAAGTCCCATCATGCCTCTGCCTTGGGAGTCATGCTTGTAACTGTCAGCCTTGCAATGCCTCATGGGACTTGTAGTTTCACAACAGCTGGAGGGCCCCCAGTTTGAGACCCCTGGTCTACACAGACTTTTATGCAGGTTATAGAGCTCAATAGGGGGTGTCTCCTTAGAGCAATGGTTCTCAACTCCTGTCCTCAGGACCCACTAACAGGCCAGATTTTAAGTATTACCTTGGGGAGATGCAGACTAGAATACCGCAATCACTGAGCAGCAAATTTTATCACCTGTGATGTATTTCAGTTATCTTGCAAACCTGGCCTGTTAGTGGGTCCTGAGGACAGGAGTTGAGAACCATTGCCTTAGAGTATATAGAAACTCAAACAACAAAATCCCATATCATGTCATAATTAGGTAAAAAATAGTTTTTACATTTTGGTAAACCTGAATCTTTTATTAAAATAATACTTGGTGATTCTGCCATGAATGTCTTTGTTCTGGCACTTCCTGTTGCTGGGTCATAACTCTGTTCCTGTCTTACAATTGTTTGGCTGCGTTGTCACATCACATAGGCCTCCAATATGCATTACACAGGCATGGCACTCTGCTGTCACCATCCAAAATGCCCCATCCCACGAAAAAACACAATGCACCCATCGCTGGAGTGCATGCATATATAGAGGAAGTGTCTGCAAAGAGGCTGCAGGAGAGAATGCAAGAGATCAGCAGTGCTTAGCTGAGAATAAGAATTAAAAAAATTGTAAAAACATGTCAGCCAAAAACATAGTAATTGTTTATGCAACATGGTACTCAAGCAAACTAAATGCCAGTTAAGGTTTGCATCCACTTTATGTCTTTGTAATATATATATATATATATATATATATATATATATATATGTGTGTATGTTCACTTTTAAACATGTACATGAACTCATTGTGATTTCACAATACAAAATGACCACATAAAACTAAATTAGACGTATTATCTGTGTTCCTCGGAAAGCTCAAAATGTTATTTCCCGTCATTGAATTATCTTTGGTCAAATGCATTGTGGGATATTTAAATTGTATCTGGATTGCCCTTTTTGTTGAAGTTTGTTTATTAAATATGGATTAAAGATTAAATATTAAAGCAAGTTTTGAAATCAGATTAGTCATTGCCTACTTTGGAGTTTCAAATGCAGGGTCTGCAATTCTTCATTCTTCATGAATGAATAAAATGTTGGGGTAAAAGGGATGATTTAAATAAACATACAATAGAGGCTTTTCATATGTTTAGTGTAGATCTTTACCTAGTCATTTAACTCTTTCCTTAAGCACCTTTCGATTAATATTGCATTGGAAAAAGAATCAAACAAGAAACAAAAAAGCAATGAAGTGCAGATAGTGATATAATTTATAATGTTCTTCAACAAGAAATACTAAAGTACAGTAAGTTTCAGTAAAAAATAGACACTGTGCACAAAAAATTCACTGAATGGTTCTAATTTTCATATCTGGATCAATCTTTTCTGTCTTTCTTGGTAAATTCCCAGGGTATCCAATATCTTTAGACCCCTTTCAAACTGGGGCGCTTTTCAGGCATTTTAGAGATAAAAATTGCATCGGTAAAGTGCCTGAAATGCACCTCTCAAGCCACCCCAGTGTGAATGCCCGAGTGCTTTCACACTGGGGCAGTGCGCTTGCAGGACAGGAAAAAAAGTCCTGCAAACAGCATCTTTGGGGCGGTGCAGGAGCGGTGTATACACCGCTCCCAAAATGCACTTCCCATTGAAATGAATGAGCAGCGTTGCCGAAGTGCCTGTAAAGCGATTTGGCAGCGATGCAACACGGACACTTTTAACTCCTTGTTTGGTCGCTAACGGGGGTTAAAAATACCCCGCTAGCGCCTGAAAATCACTGTTATAACAGCGGTAAAGCACTGCTAAATCTAGTGGTGCTTTAACACTAACGCCGGCACCGCCCTAGTGTGAAAGTACCCTAAAAGCGGAGTTCCACCCAAACATGGAACCTCTGCTTATATGCTTCCTACCCCCCTCCGGTGCCACATTTGGCAACTTTCACGGGGTTCAGGAGAACGGGTATCTGTGTTTGACAGGTACCCTTCCCCACTTCCGGGAGACTGTGCCGCAGAGCCATCCCTCATAGGTTCGCCTCCCCCTCCTCCTTCCTCTGCCGCCGGGTGTCAGGGCTGGGCTCTCAGGCCTCCCTTCTCAGTGCTGGGGTTGCTCAGCTGTCGGTTAATTGTCAGCACGCAATGTTCCACAGTGGCTCACCTGATGATCATTTCCTGCAGTCCAGCCTACAGCCAGCCCCTTCTGGCTATTTAAACTGCCTGGTTCATTCCTTCCATGCCTTTGCCTTGGTCAAACATATGAGGAGACTCTCTGCTGTGTTCCTGTTGAAGAATTGCCTGGCTGAAGTCCCTTCTGGTTCCTGATCCTGTCTGCTGCCTCTGACTACGCTGATCTCTGGCTTCCTGATTTAATGGCTTGTCTGACTATCCCCTTTGGCTACCTACCCTGGCTATGTTTTGACTACGTTTACTATTTGTACCACTTTTACCATTATATTAAAAGGTGTGATTTTAACTGCATTTTCTGTCTCTGTCAGATTCATGGTTCCTGACACCAGAGCAGTTAAAAAGTGCAGCGCGCTTCGCGAATGCGGAGTAGGGAACCAACTGTGAAGCCATTAGGCTTCACTACCGGTTTCCCTTACCAAGAATGGCAGCGGCAGCACCCAAGAGCCCATCTGAAAATCGGCTTCGGGTGCCGACATCGCGGGAACAATGGACAGGTAAGTGTCCTAATATTAAAAGTCAGCAGCTACAGTATTTGTAGCTGCTGACTTTTCATTTTTTCGTGGGGGGGGGGCAGAACTCCTCTTTAATCTTGGACTGCAACCAGCAGGTGAGTGTTCCCATTTTCTGAGCACAGCGCTGAATCATGTAACAAGAAGCTGCAGTCTGAATTCTGAATCTGACAGCAATGGATCATATAAACCTCAGATTATAGCTAAACTGAGTAGACCTCCCAACCTTAGCATAGTACAACAACTCATAAAGCAGCTCCTTACAGAGGAGTTTCAGGCCTTTTAGCTTTGGCCCTTGCAATCCTCCAGTGCCGTAATCTATGTTACTCCTGGGTTCGGGCAGAGCCCTGCAGCACATCTTCATATGCACAGGGGGTTTCCGAACATGCGCAGACATGGTGAGGTCTGGGACTTGTTCCATCTTCAGGCATGTGTGAGTATTGGGGGGGATCAATGGGAAAGGGAGTATGTGCTGCTCAGAAACAGAGAGTTAAAATAAAACTGTTGCTTTGCCCTTCATGGGCAAAATATACAATGCCTTGGAAAAGTATTCATATCCCTTGAAATTTTCCACATTTTGTTACATCCAAAAACTTAAATGTATTTTATTGGGATTTTATGTGATAGACCAAAACAAAGTGGCACATAATTGTGAAGTGAAAGGAAAATGATAAATGGTTTTCCAAATTTTTGACAAATAAATATCTGAAAAGAGTGGCGTGCATTTCTATTCAGCCCCCTTTACTCTGATACCCCTAATTAAAATCTAGTGCAACCAATTGCCTTCAGAAGTCACCTAATACGTAAATAGAGTCCACCTGTGTGTAATTTAATCTCAGTATAAATACAGCTGTTTTGTGAAGCCCTCAGAGGATTGTTAGAGAACCTTAGTGAACAAACAGCATTATGAAGGCAAAGGAACACACCAGACAGGTCAGGAATAAAGTTGTGGAGAAGTTTAAAGCAGTTAGGTTATAAAAAAACATTCCAAGCTTTGAACATTTCACGGAGCACTGTTCAATCCATCATCCGAAAATAGAAAGAGTGAGACATGGCCGTCCACCTAAACTGACAGGCCGGGCAAGGAGAGCATTAATTAGAGAAGCAGCCAAGAGGCCCATGGTAACTCAGGTATGAGAGTCTGTCCACAGGACAACTATTAGCACTCCACAAATCTGGCCTTCATGGAAGAGTGGCAAGAGGAAAGCCATTGTTGAAAGAAAGCCATAGGAAGTACCGTTTGCAGTTTTCGAGAAGCCATGTGGGGGACACAGCAAACATGTGGAAGAAGGTGCTCTGGACAGATGAGACCAAAATTTCTGCTTTTAGGCCAAAAAATATGTGTGGTGGAAAACTAACACTGCACATCACCCTGAACACACCATCCCCACCGTGAAATATGGTGGTGGCAGCATCAGTTGTGGGGATGCTTTTCTTCAGCAGGGACAGGGAACTGTCAGAGTTGATGGAGCCAAATACAGGGCAATCTTAGAAGAAAATCTGTTAGAGTCTGCAAAAGACTTGAGAGGGTCGGAGGTTCACCTTCCAGCAGGACAACAACCGTAAACATACAGCCAGAGCTACAATGGAATGGTTTCAATCAAAGCATATTCATGTGTTAGAATGGCCCAGTCAAAGTCCAGACCTAAATCCAATTGAGAATCTGTGGCAAGACTTGAAAATTGCTGTTCACAGACGCTCTCCATCCAATCTGACAGAGCTTGAGCTATTTTGCAAAGAAGAACGGGCAAAAATGTCACTCTCTAGATGTGCAAAGCTTGTAGAGACATCCCTAAAAAGACTTGAAACTGTAATTGCAGCAAAAGGTGGTTCTAAAAAGTATTGACTCGGGGGGCTGAATGCAATTGCACACCACACTTTTCAGATATTTATTTGTAAAAAATTTTGAAAACCATTTATCATTTTCCTTCCACTTCACAATTATGTGCCACTTTGTGTTGGTCCATCACATAAAATCCCAATAAAATACATTTACGTTTTTCGTTGTAACATGACAAAATGTGGAAAATTTCAAGAGGTATGAATACTTTTTCATTTTCAAGGCACTGTATGTATTTGGCCTGACTGGCATAGCGACAGTGTCTTAAAGTTATAAATCAGGGAGAGTGGAAACAGTTTATATTTGGAGTTGGGGATCAGAGGATGTAGGCCAGTACTTTTCTATTAATTTATAAACGGGATTCTATAAAGAAGATCTTAAGATTACCTTTTCAGTATCTGTGAAAAATTTCCAGGCCCTGTTGAAGGTGTATAGTGCCAGGCAACGTGCCTGATTTTCCACGGTATTTACCCGTACTCCACTATCACCACCACTATCTTGCAGTCAAGTCATTTATATCTGGTCTACTTGCTGTTCTGCTCATGTGCTGATCTTGTGTGCTCTTCCTTTAGTGGGTTTATATACATTAGGCTCTATTGTTCACTTAAATGGTAATTGGTCTTACTCCAATATCCTTTTGGAACCTTTTTCTGTTATAAAGTTCTTTAGTAGATTTACTTATAGTGTGCATTGGTACCTATATTTCATCATATGAACTTAAGTATTGTGCTCTGTTGATGACAACATACACTAATAATTTGTGTGCACATGTACAGTATATACCAACACAACACTTCACTTACAAGACTCAAGTCCTACCTGGACAGGGGAAAGGTGTTCCCATTACAAAGGTACACTGTTGTTTAAGACAAGTTTATAGATTACCCAGTTATAGATAATTTTCTTTATTTTTATTGAGTTGATGTCTTTTGTAGAAAGAAATTTACTAGATATGTTATACAGTAAAACAATATTTATATTATATACTACCCTGTTTCCCCGAAAATAAGACCTAGCGTGATTGTCAGTGATGGCTGCAAAATAAGCCCTACCCCTCAAATAAGCCCTAGTTAAAGTCCTTGTAGGTCTTCTTTTCAGGGTAGGGCTTATTTTCGGGGAAACAGGGTAGACCTTATTTGGGGGGTAGGGCTTATATTGCAGCCATCACCGACAACCACGCTAGGTCTATTTTCGGGGAAACAGGGTATTATGTATCAATAGAATGTAATTTTCTCAAAGTTCTAGAACACCTGCTTAGTTGTACTGAGCCAACCAATATCAAGCCTTAAAATTGAATTTTTTGAAACGTGACAAACTTCAGTACCCTACATTTTCTATAGGGGACCGAAAGTCCCCTATGTGATACTGTTTTGTCGAGACATGAATGGAATAAGCTGGCTCCTAATATTTCCAGATCATACATAAATATTTCCATTATGGAAGCTAACTATACAATTCTCATAAGACAGCAGATGGTACCCACGAGAATAGCTTACTATGTCCCTGGACCCTGGGGCCTCCTCTTTCTTGTCCTCCTTCAGGGGATGTGGACAAGAGGGTTTAGAGTATCACATTTGGTGGACATGCCTGAAAGTTAAAAGGTTTTGGATCTGAGTATAACTTTATATACTCTCTAACCCAGATTAACCTAAAAAAAAAAAAAACACACACTGGCAAATTATTTTTAATCAACCTTTAGAGGAAGCACCAAAACCTAAAAGAAAAAAAAGACGTTGTTTATTTTCTTAGCTGCTAGAATAGCAATAGCAAGGTCTTGGAAATCGTCATCCATCTGCTTCTAAATAATTGTGGATAATGGTAATTGAAAATTTATTGGCTACGTTTATTCGAAAAAACATGAGACCCATGAATACACTACATCTCTGGTGAACAATAAATAGATCTATAATGTTGTACTTCTGGAATGGGCGGAAAGGTTCGGTGCATTTCACTTCACGACACTCTTTTCTTCTTGTTCTTCCTCTCCCCTTTTTTCTCTTCCTCTCTTTCTTTCTTTCTTTATCTTCTTCACCCCCATTTTTGGTGGGTCTTAGTACCTATTTGAGGACAAAGAACAGATGATGACAATAATTGTACACTTTATACAAATGCACTAGTTGTAACAGTAGAAAAGCAAGTAGATTCGATGGATCTGGATTTGTACTATATGAATGTAATCATAATATGTTTATTACAGGCATGGCTTTTTTTCCAGCGGGAACTCCAGCACCTCTATCACTGAATGTATGTACTTGCAAGGAGTGCTGGGGAGTCTATTGTCACTGGAGGGGATCTATTTTTGCAGAGGAAGGGGGTCTATTGTTGCTGGGGGGGGGTCAGTCGTTGCTGGGAGGGATGTACTGTTGAGGGATGGGTCTTTTTTGCTCACTACTGGAGGATCTATTGATGCTGGATACTGAGGAATCTATTGTTGCTGGAGGGGATCTATTTTTGCGGAGGAAGGTGGTCTATTGTTGCTGGGGAGTTCTTCTGTTGCACGTAGGGGATCTATTGTTGCTGGGGTGGGTCTTATGTTGCTGGAAAAGATGTACTGTTGAGGCAGGGGTCTTTGTTGCTGGTGGGGATCTATCTTTGCGGAGGAAGGGGGTCTATTGTTGATGGGGAGTTCTTCGTTTGCTCGATCTGTTGTTGGTGGGGTGAGTCTTACGTTGCTGGGGGGATCAGTCATTGCTGGGAGGGATGTATTGTTCTGGCTACTGAGGAATCTATTGTTGCTGGAGGGGATCTATTTTTGCAGGGGTGGTCTATTGTTACTGAGGAGGTCTTTTGTTGCTGGTGGTTACAAATACAGAGTTTTGCCCATTGGGACTTTAGATGAAGCGCCACACAGCCAGTAATAAAAAACATGGTCTAGGTATATTGAGTATGCCAGCAATAGAACTGGGAAAATTATCCAGAAATGAGCCAGCAGAGCAAAACAGGACAGATGAAAAACGTACAAACAGAACCATCCAACATGGCCTGCCAGGATGGTGGCTAGAAAAAAAGAGTGTATAAAGGTGATGATGTGCACTAATAAATTAGGAAAAAATAGACGATTACCACACACTGGTGTCACTGCTTTACCAAGTTGCATTTTATACTATATAACACATATACTTAGTTTCTCATATGGATTCCCATTCAAATCAGCTGTGCAGGTCATTTTCATTATTCCCAATTGTACCATGTGGCTGCTCCTGGCCATTCAATCATTATTTTAATAGTTTTTCACATTTTTTTTTACCTTTTCCTCTTTTTTATTTTTTCCTAATTTAATAGTCACTTTTATACAATCTTTTTTCTAGCCACCATCCTGACAGGCCATGCTGTTTGCCTGTTTTTCAGCTGTCCTGTTTTGCTCTGCTGGCCCATTTTTGGATTCTTTACCCACAGCTCCTGGGTCAGATGTCTCCAGCGGCTGTTAGTGCGACTTTGGCATGCAGCACCCTGCATCTTTGTGAGTATGGATACTTTAGTCTGATTCCCACAATTCAATTTACCTGACATATTTCCATGTTCATTACTATGTTATTTCCTTTAACCATTTTACTTTATAGATTATATCTATGCATCAACCCCTGAAGAGTGAGACTGAACTCACAAAACGCGTTGGATTACCATAGATGCTATGACACAGTTACCATAGATTATTACTGTATATAACTATGTAATGGATTTGTACATTTGGGCCAACGGTTTGGCATTATGACACCTTTTCCTAGTTCTATTGCTGGCATACTCAATAAACCTATACCATGTTTTTATTACTGGCTGTGTGGCGCTTCATCTAAAGTCCCAATGGGCAAAACTCTGTATTTGTATGTACAATGGGAATTGAGGCACTTCACAGGGTATTAACAGACATATTTTGTTTTTTTTGTTGTTAGTGGGGGATCTATGTATGCTGCGGGTGGGTCTTGTGATGCAGGGGGTCAAGTGTTGCTGGGAAAGATCTACTGTTGAGCGACAGGTCTAATGTTGCAGGCTGCTGGAGGGTCTATTGGAGCTGGCTGTTGGGACCCCATTGTTGCTGCAGTGGATCTATTGTCGCTGGTGTGTCCATTGTTCCTAGATCTATTTTACTGCCTTTCTTGTTATTCTTAACAAATTCCATACAAAATACCACAAAATGGAATGTGGTTCCATATTATCTAAAAGGGGTGCTACTGGGAGGTAAGTAGGTAGGGAGTGGAGTCAAGGAACAGTGCTCAGAAGTGGGTAGGGGCAGAGAAAAGGGGTGACTCGGATGGGAGGAGTTCCTGAACCTATTCTCTGAGAAAAAAAGCCCTAATTGCAGGTGTATCATTGTTACCTATAAAAACAATAAAAATTATTGGAAAAGAGACATCTGATGTTTTGTCTGCTTTCCAATGCAGCTAATGTATACACATTGTTCTTATTCTGTATCAGTAAAGTATTTGCTTTATATTTTTATACATGAGTGTGATCTTAAAGTGATAGTTAAACCTTTTTAAGCACTTTCAGCAGCTGATTTAATCACTTACTGAGTATGCAGCTTCTTTATCTTTTAACCTCCCTGACGGTATTCCCGAGTGTGGCTCGGGGTTAAGTTTCAGCACCATTAGCGGTAACCACGAGGCACACTCGGGATTACATTGCAGGATCCTGGTGCAGCGTTACTTACCTTGTCCCCAGGATCCTGCGATGTCCCCAGCTGTGTCTGCGGGCTCTGTCTCCTCCGAAGCCTTTCCGTGCCAGGCTCCGTTCCCTGCGAGCGTCACGACGCACGGGGGCGGAGCCTGGCGGCAAATTCAAAAAATTTAAAAATCATAACACTTACAGATTACAGTACTGTATGAAATCATTTCACATCCCTTTTGTCCCCAGTGCTTTGGCCCATGCCCTGCATGCAGTTTTATATGATATATACTGTTCTTTCTGCCTGGAAACTGGAGATTGTCCATAGCAACCAAAAAGTGTCCCTTTATGTCAAAAGTGGCTTTAGACCAGCTAGAAAACAGCGATAGTAAATTAGATCACTTGCAGAATTGAGCGATAGTCAATCGTGGGGAAATTTATTTTATTATTATTATATTATTATTATTTTTAATTATTTATATTTATTTATTATATTATAATTTATGTTTTTGTGTTTCAAACTTCATCATACCCGGGATATCTACTAGACTCTTGTTTAGACAGATTTAAGTGTGTTATTGTTAAGAATTACAGGCCTACAATATAAAACGCCAAATTTCCATGCAAAATAATTGTACCGCTTTCAGCACCTAAAATCCGAAATAATCATACCGCCAGGGAGGTTAATCCTTGCCTATGTTCCAGTTAAAGCTGGTGACAGGGCCACAGCCCCAGGTTTCCTTTTTCAGGGTGGCTCCTTTGTCTTGCAGAGTCCTATGGAGCCACCCTTGCATGCAGAGACTAGAGAGTTATGTCTATGTCTCCTTACACTGTGTGCATCATTAGAAACACATGGCCCCATAGGGGAGGATGGCAAGGCACTCCCCTGCTCCTCTCTCCTTTTCCCCATCCCTTCTCCAAGTTAAAACATTGACTCCAGACTGAACTGTCCACTGTTCATTTTTTCCTTTTGAAGACCAGAAGTTGAGAGAGCAGACGCCAGCATCATTGAAAGTTGTAAACGGCAAGTGTTGGGGTAAGATTGTTAACTTAGAGTTTACATTTGAATGTTTAAGCTCAGCGTGTGAAACTTAAAAAATGTGTGTGTATGTGTGTGTGTTAATACTTCTATAGATATTTCTTCTTTAGGTTTTCATTTTTTTTTTTTTTCTTTGTTAAAAATTACATTGGCATTGTTTTATATATATATATATAGTATCTGTATATGACAAACTCAGGTGTCCATGAATGTGTTTGCACAGAGCTACCAGTCTAGATCAAACATTGTCCGCTACTGTACTTAGAGGTCAATATATCCTTTCAGAAGATGGGGTGTTGACAAGCAACTTCATAAACTACTTTCTTCACTGTTGACAAATTAAGTAATCACTATCATCTTTCATCCTCATAGGAGAATCACAGTATAAGCATAACTTGATCTGTAGGCTAACATATTACATTCATCAAAGTAGAAGAAATATTTGAAGCATGTTTTATAGTTTTTTTTGCTTGTTAGCGTTATTGCATTGCAACACATTTGAGTGTTCAGAATGATACATAACATATAGGTTCACGTTGTCGGACTTTTCAAAGGTAAGTGAATTCTTGTAAATCAAGTTTTAATAATTTATCAATTCTCCACTCGTTAAAATCCAAACCTTGGCTGAATTCTTCATAAGATACATCTAGACATTGGGGTTGATTTACTAAAACTGGAAAGTGCAAAATCTAGTGCAGCTAGACGTGCCACGCCCCCTTAAAGGAGAATTGCACAAAAAAAACAAGATTAGTTAAATCCACAAGTGCTTTTTTACCACTAATATTCCTTTATATTGGCTTTTGGAATTTACAAATGCAGCAATTTAGAATTTGTATGAAAGGTTTAGCCCTGGAAAACACTTTTTGATAGATAAAAAGTGCATTTTATATACATCTATATAGATCAGACCAAAATGAGGGACAAATGAGGAGGAATGAGGGACAGAGGGACATTGCTCCAAATCAGGGACAGTCCCTCGAAATCAGGGAGGGTTGGGAGCTATGTCACATGCACTGTACGCTGTGGTGCACATAGCCATGCCATTCTTGTCCTTGGAGTGCCCAGTTGTGCCTCAGGTCTTTCACAAATCTAGCAATGCCCCTGATTACCGCTGTGTAATCTCCCTCCTCCTGCTGTGATCTTCAAGATGCTTTTAAATGAACAAATCCACAATGAGAAGGAGACTCCAAGTGATGGTCCCTGAGCTGACAGCACATTTCACTGTGTGATATATGGAAAGTGTATATTACTTCAATCACTTAACTGCATGCATTGTATTTCAATTATATCTAATAAAATATTATTAAAATAATTCCAGCTATAGTGAAAGGAAAAAGATGAATTGCCTTACAGTTGTACAGAGAGACTCAGGAAAGACATAATACATGTTTCTATTATTTTTCGCAGAATGTTATAGCTCCCAGACAAGAGGGGGTTTCCCCCTAGTGGTTTAGTGACAATATGACATCTGGAAGGAGAGCTGCAATTAATCATTCATTTCTCCACTAATTTGCTCGCAACTGAAGACAATTGCTGTGTCCCTCTCAGAAAGAGAGAGGAGGCGGCACATGGCATTAGCAAATCACCTATGCACAAACAAAGCTATAGATTAATCATTTTCACATTATTAGATGATGTTTAAAGGGTAGTAGGGATACACAGCTGACACATCTGAATGTGTAAACACTGAAGAACACAACACTCTGTTTATAGGATGCATCATTAGGTCTTGCTAAGTACTAAGGCTTCATTTAGACATGCGGTTAGGGGGTGGCAAAAATGCACGTTTGAGCTGCGTTTTTTGACACCCGCAAACCACCCCCCATTAAGCTGCAATAGGCAGGGGACTGGGGTGTTTACATTCCTGTGTACCCGGCCACTAATGGTGTACTGTCACTTTAAATTTTTCCCTCTTTGCTTTTTATACTGTCTTTTTTTTTCTGTGAAAAACATAAAAATGCAGCTAATAAGGGTCTGAAAGAAAGGGTTCAGGAAAGCTTCCCTAACCTCTGCGACTCATTGCATCTTTAAATGTCACTAAAAACTCATTTTGTTTCACATTCCAGCGTTGACTTCAATGCATTCCAGTGAAATGGGAACATTTAGCTGAAATCTACCAATTTTTGACAACATTTTGAGGAAATAAAAAGTCTCCTCTCTTTGATCATCTCTAAGGCTACTTTGACACTGAAGCGCCGCTAAAGCGCCAGTCGTTTTTGCGGTGCTTTTCGGGCGCTAGAGGGACCTTAAAAAAAAAACGAAGATCTGTTTTGCGGCGCTTTCAAAACACTTTTAAGGCGCTTTGGAAGCACTGCCCATTCATTTCAGGGTCGTTTTGGGAGCACTATGTATAGCGCTTCCAAGCCGTCCCATAGATGCTGCTTGCAGGACTTTTCCTAACGTGCCATGCTTACCCGAGTGTGAAAGCACACATTGAGGTGAATGGGAGGCAGTGTACAGGCGCTATTTCTAGCGCTAAAACACCTCAAAACTGCCTCAGTGTGAAAGGGGTCTTACACACTCACTCACAAACTATATACAGTGTGCGATATACAGTATATATACAGCTAGGTTCATATATACTTGGACACAGGCACATGTTTCATACTTTTGGCTCTGTATGCCACCAGAATAAAATTAAAACAAAATAATCCAAATGAATTTGAAGTGCAGACTTTCAGCTTTAATTCAAGGGGTAGAACATAAATATCAAGTACAAATGTTAGGAACTGCAACCATTTTTATACACAGCCCCCCCCCCCCCCCCCCATTTTCAGTAGCTCAAGTTTAATATAATGAATATAATCAAAATAACCATAAATAAAATGTTCATTTTTAAAATTTTGTTGAGAATCCTTTACTGGCAATGACTGCCTGAAGTCTGGAACCCATGGACATTACTAAAGACTGAGTTTCCTCCTTTCTGATGCTTTGCCAGGCTCTAACTGCAGTTGTCTTCAGTTGTTCTTTGTTTGTGAGCCTTTCTGCCTTTAGTTTTGCCTTCAGCAAGTGAAATGCTCAATTGGGTTGAGATCAGGTGATTTACTTGGCTATTGCAGAATATTCCATTTCTTTTCCTTCAAAAGCTCCTGGGTTGCTTTTGCAGTGTGTTCATTGTCCATCTGTACTTTGAAGTGCCGTCTGAACAACTTTGCTGCATTTGGCTGAATCTGGGCTGACAGTATATCTCTAAACACTGCAGAATTCATCCTGCTGCTTCTATCTTCTATCACATCATCAATAAACACCAATGACTCAGTGCCACTAGAAGTCATGCATGCCCATGCCATCACATTGCCTCCACCATGTTTTACAGATGACGTTGTGTGCTTTGGATCATGAGCTGTTCCAAGCCTTCTCCACCCTTTTTTCTTCCCGTCATTCTGGTACAGATTAATCTTAGTTTTATCCATCCAAAGATTGCTTTTCCAGAACTGGTCTGGCTTTTTTAGATGTTTTCTGGCTTTTCTATTCTTCAGGCTTATGAATGGTTTGCACCTTGTGGTGAACCCTCTGTATTTGCTCTTGTGAAGTCTTCCCTTGATTGTAGACTTTGACAATGATACACCCACCTGTTGCAGAGTGTCCTTCACTTGTCTGGATGTTGTGAATTGTTTTTTCTTTACCATAGAGAGGATCCTGGAAACGTCCACCACTTTTGTCTTCAGTGGACGTCCAGGCCTTTTTATGTTGCTGAGTTCACCAGTGCGTTCTTCTTTCCTCAGAATGTACCAAACTGTTGATTTTGGCCACTTCTAATGTTGCTGCTATCTCTCTGATGGATTTGTTTTGTTTTTGAAGCCTTACAATGGCCTGTTTCACTTGCATGGACAGCCCCTTTGAACGCATGATGTGGGTTCACAGCAATAGATTCCAAATGCAAATCCCAAACTTAGAAACAACTCCAGACCTTTTACCTGTTTAATTGATGAAAAAATAATGAAGGAGTAGTCCACACCTGGCCATGAATCAGCTTTTGATTCAATTGTCCAATTACTTTTGCTCCCTTGAAAAAGGTGGATGGCTATTTTGGATGTAGATACCCTCAAATTAAACCTGAGAGTGTGCACTTTCAGCCCATATCCATTATATAATTATAGCTTAAATATGTTTTGGTAAATACCTGAAAAAAACTAAATTTGAGACTTTTTGTCCAAAAATATATATGGACCTAACTGTATATAGATATACATGTAAGACAAGGGGGATACAGCTCAGTAAAAAATAAACTTATATCCAGTAATATAACAACTCCAGGTATCCCTGCCCTTTTAAGAGTCCAGCTTGCACCATACAGTAGAAATGGAAATATGAGTGTTCAGCTGTTTAGGACCTAAACATTTATGTCTCCATTATATATACACTCACCGGCCACTTTATTAGGTACACACATGATCAATTGCTTGTTACACAAATTGCTAATTAGCCAATCACATGGCAGCAACTCAATGCATTTAGGTATGTAAACGTGGTGAAGACAACTTGCTGAAGTTCAAATCAAGCATCAGAATGGGGAAGAAAGGGGATTTAATGACTTTGAACGTGGTATGGTTGTTGGTTCCAGACGGTCTGAGTCATTAAAAAAACTGTTGATCTACTGGGATTTTCACACAAAACCATCTCTAGGGTTTACAGAGAATGGTCTGAAAAAGAGAAAATATCCAGTGAGCGGCAGTTGTGTGGAGGAAAATGCCTTGTTGATGTCAGAGGTCAGAGGAGAATGGGCAGACTGGTTTGAGATGATAGAAAGGCAACAGTAACTCAAACAACCACTTGTTACAACCAAGGTATGCAGAATACCATCTCTGAACACATAACACATCGAACGTTGAAGCAGATGGGCTACAGCAGCAGAATACCACACTGGTTGCCACTCCTGTCAGCTAAGAACAGCAAACTGAGGCTACAATTAACACAGGCTCAGCCAAATCTGACAACTGAAAATCGGAAAAATGTTGTCTGGTCTGATGAGTCTCGATTTCAGCTGTGACATTCAGATGGTAGGGTCAGATTTTGACATAAACAACATGAAAGCATAGATCCATCCTGCCTTTTACCAATGGTTTAGGCTGGTGGTGTAATGTGGTGTGGGGGGTATTTTCTTGGCACACTTTGGGCCCCTTAGTACCAATTGAGCATCTTTTAAACGCCACTGCCTACCTGAGTATTGTTGCTGATCATGTCCATCCCTTTATGTCTACAGTGTACTCATCTTCTGATGGCTCCTTCCAGAAGGATAATGCACCATATCACAAAGCTCAAATCATCTCACTGCTGTTTTCTGGGACATGACAATGAGGTCACTGTAATCCAATGGCCTCATCAGTCACCAGATCTCAATCCAATAGAGCACCTTTGGGATGTGTGATGGAACGGGAGATTTGCCTCATGTATGTGTAGCCGACAAATCTGCAGCAACTGTGGGATGCTATCATGTCAATATGGACCAAAATCTCTGAGGAATGTTTCCAACACCTTGTCGAATCTCTGCCATGAAGAATTAAGTCAGTTCTAAGGGTAAAAGGGGGTCCAACCCGGGACTAGCAAGGTGTGCCTAATAAATTAGTCGATGAGTGTATGTAAAATAATTAACCGCCATTGTACCAGTTTGGGGATGTAGGAAAGCACTTTCAATATTCTACATTATCCACAATCACAACATTTTATGGGTTTGGTCATCATTATATCCTTGTCGGTAAAAACTGCATGAAGAAAACATGAAGAAAATATGAACAGTTGCCAATATTAACCGTATTCTTTATTAATAAATTATGAAAACAGATTGGCATCTGCTTAAGCAATGTGTATCATAAGCAATTGCCTGTTTTCTTTGAGAAATCCTATTTTCACTTTTTTCATTATTATCCTACAGCCTATTCATTTAACCATTCTTGTCCTCATGCACCCAGTCCAGCATTGGCTGTACATCCTTTCTCTGGACTTGCTTCTTTATAATAAAAACAGTGAACCATGCCTTAACAATGTAGCGATTCTCCACCAAAAGGCACATGTGGCAGGGGGACAACAAGTTAAAGGAGAAGTAGGATCAAAGCTATTTCGGTTGTACTCCTCCTATAGATGTCAGAGAGCTCACCTTGCTGGTCATGGGATTGGCCACCAGAGGGCGCGCCGGTGAGCAAGCTGGCCTATTTAAGTTTGTCAGGCACTCTGTTCAGTGCTGCCTGATCATCAGCTTCCTGTGCCATAGTTCCTGTTTCCTGTCTTGTCTTCCTGTTTACCTGATCTCCTGACGACCCGGATTGCTCTTGGATTCCCCCTTTTGCTGCCTGTACCCGACCTTGGCCTGTTTGACTCCGCTTCTGCCTGCTCCTATTGTACCTTGCTGCCAGTCTGTTGCCGAACCCAGCCTGTCTCCTGACCATCCTGCTCAGTCTCATCGCCTGTGTTCCAGCCTGCACCTGCTGTTCATAGACTGCTATTCCACCAGCATCTGGACTCTAGTTCACAGGCTCTCATACCACTCCGCACTCCTGTGCTTCCTGTTACCTTACCAGGGGCCGCGAGTCGGACGCGTAAGGGAGCCTACTCTCTGCCCAAGCGGACTCACCGGTCTGGTAAGTAGGAGTCTGATAGTATCAGGCAGCCATGACCGAGTCCGGGCAGGGGGCCTCCCCTATGGACGAACTTTGCAGACACTTGGCAGGATTAACCCAAGCAGTCAAAAGTTTACAGGATGGCTATACCCGACTAGAGGAACGTGTTCAGGCCCTGTCTGCACCTACCAATCCTCAGGGGACTTCGTCTGCAACCGGGGCACCCTCCGTAGTCATGCTCCCTCCAGAGCCCAAAGTACCTATACCGGAGAGATTTTTTGGAGACCGAAGTAAATACCGTGCATTCCGGAATGCATGTAGTCTCTATTTTGCTCTGCAGCCTCGGACCTTCTCCCTAGAAACCACCAAAGTGGGCTTTGTTATTTCCCTGTTGTCCGGTGAGCCTCAAACCTGGGCCCATCATCTTCTGGAACAAGAGTCGGATGCCCTGGAAAGTCTGGACGCCTTCTTCTTGGCGATGTCTCAACTTTATGAGGATCCTCAACTAACCGCTTCTGCTGAAGCCTCTCTGCACTCCCTTCGGCAAGGCCGCAGGGCAGCGGAGGACTATGCTGTTGAATTTAGGCGCTGGAGTTCCGATACGGCATGGAATGACGCGGCTCTGCGTCATCAGTTTAGAATGGGTTTGTCCGATCCACTCAAGGACGAGTTAGCACGGGTTGGGATACCTCAGACCCTGGAAGAATTAATTAACCTCTCAATCCAAATTGACCGTCGTCTGAGAGAACGACGCACCGAAAGATCTACCAGTGCCTATCGACCCACTTGGATGCTTCCACAGGTTCCCAGTCCTCCTAGTAGGCCTTTGGCTCCTCCAACCTCTCCAGTTTTCGACACGTCAGAGCCTATGCAGCTTGGTCTGCTCCGTTCTTCCTTGACTCCTGAAGAGAAGTTACGTAGACGTAACCTTAACCTATGCCTCTACTGTGGGGAACCTGGGCACTACGCCAGCGTCTGCCCCAACAAGACGCGTAAGTGTCGTTCTTCTGCTCGTATATGTGCTACCATCATGCCAAAACCTAGTACTCACCTTACCATCTCTGTCACTTTGCAGCTTCCCGGAAAGGCTATCCAAGTTCCAGTCATCGTTGATTCCGGAGCATGCAGCTGCTTCATGGACCAGGCCTTTGCAGCTCAGCATGATATCCCACTCCGACTCAAGACCCAGAGCCTGGCTGTCCACCTTGCAGACGGTTCCGCCCTCCGTTCCGGTCCTGTCATTCAAGAGACTATCCCTATAATAGCTACTATAAACTCTGAACACCAGGAATTCCTCCGTTTAGATGTCATTTCCTCTCCCCTGTTCCCTGTCATCCTGGGCATGCCGTGGTTGCTGGGCCATAACCCCCATATCAACTGGGTTTCTGGGAAAGTGGAGTTTCTCTCTGATTATTGCCAACAACATTGCCTGCCAAGAATGGCCCATGAGATACCTCAACTCCTCGGCCTGCACTCTGAAACCAACTCACACCAAGCCATCCCAGAACCCTACCGAGATTTCTCTGATGTATTCAGCAAGAAAGGTGCTGAGACTCTACCGCCACACAGGCCCTATGATTGCCCTATAGAGCTGCTACCTGGAACCGAAGTACCCTTCGGTAGGATCTTTCCATTGACTGAGCAGGAATTGGATACACTAAAACAATACCTTGATGAGAATTTAAAGAAAAAGTTCATCCGCCCGTCCACATCTCCGGCCGGCGCAGGCATATTCTTTGTGGAAAAAAAAGATCATTCCCTTCGGCCATGTATCGACTACCGGGAATTAAATCGGATAACGATCAAGAATCGCTACCCCTTACCCCTGGTGCCTGAATTATTCCAGAGGCTAGGAACGGCAACTGTCTTCACAAAACTGGATCTTCGCGGAGCCTATAATTTAATCCGTATCCGGGAAGGGGACGAGTGGAAAACCGCTTTTCGCACTCGTTTTGGGCATTTCGAGTATTGCGTTATGCCCTTCGGTCTATGCAATGCCCCAGCCACATTCCAACATTTTGTGAACGACATCTTCCGGGAATTTTTGGATCTCTACGTCATCGTCTACCTCGATGACATTCTCATTTTCTCATCATCACTGACTGATCATCGCAGGCACGTCCGGAATGTCCTTGCCCGGCTCAGGCAACACGGGCTGTATGCTAAACTCGATAAATGTGAATTTGAACTCCAATGCATCCAATTCCTGGGGCTCATCATTTCAGTGGAAGGTATTAAAATGGACCCTCAAAAGGTGTCCGCCATCCTGGACTGGCCCGCACCTACGGACAAGAAGGGGGTCCAACGCTTCGTTGGATTTTCCAATTTCTATAGGAAATTCATCAGAGACTTTTCCAAGATCATTGCCCCCATTACTGAATTAACAAGACAGGGAACCCGATTCTGCTGGACCCCCAGGGCTCAATTGGCCTTTGAAAAATTAAAAGGATTATTCACGTCGGCCTCCATCCTCAAACACCCTAACTCTGCCTTGCCATTCGTGTTGGAGGTTGACGCCTCAGAGGTCGCAGTAGGAGCTGTACTCTCCCAACGTCAGGGTCCCAAGGCCCTTCTGTTTCCAATAGCTTTTTTTTCTCGCAAATTATCGGTGTCTGAGAGAAACTACGATGTTGGAGACCGGGAGCTTCTGGCCATCAAGACGGCTCTGGAGGAGTGGCGCTATCTTTTGGAGGGTGCTGTACATCCTATTCTAATCTACACGGACCACAAGAACTTGGAGTATTTGAGGTCTGCCAAGAGACTAAAACCGCGACAAGCCAGATGGGCGCTCTTCTTCTCTCGCTTTCAATTTCATATAACCTACAGACCCGGCTCCAAAAACATCAAACCAGACGCTCTCTCACGAATGTTCCATGACTCCAAAGAAACCGTCCCTCCGGACACTATCCTGCCTGCAGGAAATTTTTTATTACTTCAGGGGGATTTAATCTCCAGAATAAGGCAAGCTTCCACAACTATACCCCAACCCACTGAGACCAGCCTAAGAGATGGTTTACTCTGGCATAAGGAGAAGATCATGGTTCCTGAGAGCCTTAGGGTACCAGTACTAGAGCTTTGCCATGACCACAAGTTGGCTGGGCACTTCGGGGCTCAGAAGACAACCGAACTGGTGCAGCGCACCTTTTGGTGGCCACAGTTGGCCGAGGACTGTAGGAATTACGTCAGTTCCTGCCACACATGTGCCCGAAGCAAGAATATTCAGACGAAGGCCTGGGGCTTACTGAAACCCTTGCCCATCCCTGACAGACCTTGGAAAATGATCGCGATGGATTTCATTGTGGAACTGCCCCCATCCGAAGGCTTCTCTACCATCTTTGTCATAATTGATAGATTGTCAAAAATGGCTCACTTCTTGCCTATGAAAGGCACACCCTCAGCCGTGGAAACGGCGAAGATCTTCGTTAAAGAAATTGTGAGATTACATGGGGTTCCCTCTAATATCGTTTCGGACCGGGGTGTCCAATTCACCTCCAGGTTCTGGAAGGCATTGTGTGGTTCCCTCGAAATTGAGTTAGCGTTCTCTTCAGCCTATCACCCTCAGACAAACGGCCAGACGGAGAGAACCAACCAAACCTTGGAGCAATACCTCCGTTGTTTCTCGGCCTTTTCCCAGGATGACTGGGTTTCTCTGCTACCAGTTGCGGAGTTTTCATACAATAACTCCCTGCACTCAGCCATCAACCAGACGCCATTTTTTGCCAATTATGGATTTCATCCCTCCTTTCTACCCAGCTCAATACCTGAATGCTCCCTCCCTGCAGTGACCGAGACATTGGAATTCTTCTCTACCAACAACAAACTTCTGCAGGAAACAATGGCCCAATCCCAGGCTTCTTATAAAAAAACGTTCGACAAGAAGAGGCGCGGGGAGCTTATCCTGGAACCTGGCAATCAAGTATGGCTGTCCACAACTAACTTAAAAATGGCTTGCCCTTCTAGGAAACTAGGGCCTAAATTCATGGGACCCTTCTTGGTGAGAAGAAAAATAAACAACGTAGCGTACGAGCTCAGTCTGCCGGACTCCTTCAAAATACACCCGGTTTTCCATGTGTCCTTACTGAAACCGGTCGCTCCTGATCCTTTCCCCAACCGTAGTACCAGTCCTCCTGAGCCTGTTATGATCAATAACGAGGAGGAGTTTGAAATCGAGGCTATCCTGGACTGTAGGAAAAGGCGTAATCAAATACAGTATCTTATTAAATGGAAGGGGTATGGTCCGGAGGACAATTCCTGGGAACCAGAAAACAATTTACATGCCCCGGAACTTTTACAGACTTTCAGAAATGTTCATGCCTCCAAGTTGGCCCGGCTGGGCATCCGGAGGCTGCCCTTAGGGAGGGGGCACTGTCAGAGAGCTCACCTTGCTGGTCATGGGATTGGCCACCAGAGGGCGCGCCGGTGAGCAAGCTGGCCTATTTAAGTTTGTCAGGCACTCTGTTCAGTGCTGCCTGATCATCAGCTTCCTGTGCCATAGTTCCTGTTTCCTGTCTTGTCTTCCTGTTTACCTGATCTCCTGACGACCCGGATTGCTCTTGGATTCCCCCTTTTGCTGCCTGTACCCGACCTTGGCCTGTTTGACTCCGCTTCTGCCTGCTCCTATTGTACCTTGCTGCCAGTCTGTTGCCGAACCCAGCCTGTCTCCTGACCATCCTGCTCAGTCTCATCGCCTGTGTTCCAGCCTGCACCTGCTGTTCATAGACTGCTATTCCACCAGCATCTGGACTCTAGTTCACAGGCTCTCATACCACTCCGCACTCCTGTGCTTCCTGTTACCTTACCAGGGGCCGCGAGTCGGACGCGTAAGGGAGCCTACTCTCTGCCCAAGCGGACTCACCGGTCTGGTAAGTAGGAGTCTGATAATAGATCACAGGAGTGCAGTTAGTTCAGTTTTCAGCTGACAGTGGGCTACAGTCCACTGTCGGCTGACATCACTCAGTTGGTCCATGCTAGGGATAGATCCTGACTTTACACCCCGGATCCACCCAGATGCCTGGACTGGCAGTTAGCTCAGCCTCTCAGCAAGCCACTGAGAGCCTAAGCCACACCCCATCACTCCTGTGAGCACTGGAGGGGAAGAGCAGAGAGCTGGTGTCTGACAGTCATTACTCTCTGCTCAGAGCATAGGAGAGAACTGAGCGAACAGTGGTGTTTGATTGCTCAGTTCTCAGTGCAGAGCTAGCAGTGGACAGATGCAGCACCAGATTGATACTGCATCCACCTAGTCAACCCCATAGTTGTCATCGTATAACAGTAGGTGCCTAAACAAGGACCTTTATGGCAGGATTAACAGGGATCATTTGGTGCTCATTTATATTAATGCAGTGCATTAATGCTAGTTTATTTATTACTTATTTATTATTTTTTTTACACTTCCCTATTTAGTCTCTTTTTTATCACTTTTATTCCTATCACAACGAACAACAAACAAATGTAAACATCCCTTGTGATATAAATAAGGCATGAGCGATCATTTTTATGGAGACATCTCTCCTCTAACCTGGAAAGCATGAAATAAAAAATTTTTTTAAAAACTTACGTCATGACGCTGCTTCTGGCCTCGCAGGATCATAGAGATGGCCGGAGAACATCCGGTCGATAGCCAGCTCTGTGGTAACCCAGGGCGATCAAATCAGATCCCGGGCTCCCGATCACACAGGAGAGCCTGGAGACATTCTCTCCTGCTGCCTATATAAGCAACCCAGCGGCTAATCAGCATTGTAGGGGATCACTGGCTTAAAAGAAAGATACCAGGATTATGCCTGTAGCTGCAGGTATCATCCCAATATCTCCACTTCAAGTACAGGATGTCATATGACGTCCTATGAGCGGGAAGTAGTTCAAAGCATGTATTGCACGTGCTAGTTGTTAAAACGCATAGCTGCAAATTGTCTCTTTATGTAAGCTTTATCTTGTATAGGAATGTATTAACTGGGTTTAGATTTACTTTAAGCCTCACAATCTGTTGTTTCAGCATCTGTCAGGGCCCATATAGACCTGGGTGTATACGCAGAGGTGTATTTTTTTGTAGAATTTGGCTGATGTAGTGTCATACATCAACATTCTCTTAGTGTCTTGCCATGTGATTTATTGCCCATTTTTAATTTGAATTTAGAGTTTGGAGTAGATGAGGTAGCAGACATTGACCCAGGCAGAACTAACGCAAAAAATAAATTCTGAAAAGGTGAGCTCTTCATTGCAGAAGAGACATGCAACATCTCTTCTCCAATAAAATACGCTTACTTATTATTATTATACAGAATTTATATAGCGCCAACAGTTTGCGCAGCACTTTAAAACATGAGGGCAGACAGTACACTTACAATACAAATCAATACAGGAGGAATCAGAGGGCCCTGCTCGTTAGAGCTTACAATCTAGAAGGGAGGGTCAAGTGGAAACAAAAAGGTAATAACTGTGGGGGATGAGCTGATGGAAAAAATGAAAATACAGTTGTTAGGTGTGGGTAGGGTAGGCTTCTCTGAGGAGAAGGGTTTTCAGGGATCGTCTAAAAGCTAATAAAGTAGGAGATAGGCGGACAGATTGGGGTAGGGCATTCCATAGGATTGGAGAGGCTTTGGAAAAGCCCTGGAGGCGAGCATGGGAGGAGGTGACGAGCTAGAGAGCAGGAGGTCTTGAGAGGAACGAAGAGAACGATTAGGTTGGTATTTAGAGACTAAGCTAGTGATGTAGCTGGGGGTGAAATTGTGGATGGCTTTGTACGTAGTTGTTAGAATTTTTAATCTAATTCCTTGGCCGAGCGGAAGCCAGTGGAGGGATTGACAGAGAGGAGTAGTACACACAGAGTGATTGGTAAGGTGGATGAGTCTGGCAGCGGCATTCATGATGGATTGAAGAGGTGATAGACTATGTAGAGGTAAGTCAATGAGAAGGGAGTTGCAGTAGTCGAGGTGAGAGATGACCAGGGAGTGAATTAAGAGCTTTGTTGTGTCATTGGTTAGAAAGGAGCCTATTTTGGAGATGTTGCGGAGGTTGAGGCAGCAGGATTTGGACAGTGATTGGATATGTTGCTTGAAGGAGAGTTCAGAGTCCAGGACTACACCTAGAACCTTGGCATGTGGGGATGGGCTTATAGTTGTGCCATCGATTTTGACAGAGAGATCAGAGGAAGGGGCATATGGGGGAGGAAAAATTATAAGTTCGGTTTTGGATAGATTGAGTTTGAGGAAGTGGTGTGACATCCAGACTGATATATCTGATAGTAAATTAGTGATACGTGAGGAGACAGAGGGAGTGAGCTGAGGGGTAGAGAAATAGATTTGGGTGTCGTCAGCGTAGAGGTGGTATTGGAAGCCATGGGAGGCTATCAGTTGACCCAGGGAGGTGGTGTAGATTGAAAATAGGAGAGGTCCAATAACAGAACCTTGGGGGACCCCTACAGAGAAAGGAAGAGGAGAGGAGGAAGTAGAGTTGTAAGAAACGCTAAAGGTGCGGTTGGATAAGTACTTAATTGCCTGTTAACAAAACTCTGCAGTATGTACCCAGAGCTGCACAAGTGCAACTCCAATCATATTATTGGCACAGTTCCAGTGTGCCGGGATGCATGACTTCCACTCTTAGGCAGGAGTGACGTCATCCCGTATGGCTGATCAAGATTGCTGAAGACAGGCACCCAGAAGAAGCCAGGAAGAAGATGCCGGCGTCAATGAGGGACTTTGCGGATGTCGGACATAGGGGAGTATTCTTGTCTTTAGTTCCGCTTTGATATCTGTTGCAAATACATCAAAAATCATATTACCGGTATATGCATTTTGATGCATTGCCACTGACTTTTATGGGCCTTCCGATGCACTAAAATCAGACATGTCACAATTTTTTTTAAAAATGCACTGCACTGCAGCGCTGAAAAAAACCCATTGTATTATGGCGAACTACCGCATATGTGTTTAGCATGTATCAGAGCATGTGCAATAAAACGCAACAGTGTAAATGGGCCCCCCCAGTATGCTGATGAACAGTAATAGCTAAAAGATAGTGAGGGGATTTACTAAAAATGGTACACACAGAATATGGTGCAGCTGTACATAGTAGCCAATCAGCTTCTTCAGCTTGTTCAATTAAGCTTTACCAATAAGGCTGGGTTCACATTGGTATGACAGTGTACGTTCTGTGGATCAGACTTTGCCCTGCGACTCGAAGTCCGACATCCATCCGACTTTGATCCCGACAATACCAGGCACTTTGTGTCTGGTATGAATCTTTAGGGAAAACTCCATGCCAAATTAAAAAAAAAACAGCATGATTGCACTAAGGATTTCTGTGACCGTTTAAATAGCAGGTTGCCCTCCTCTGTTTATGTTTTTTTTTTTTGTGTCTCTTATGCGCTAGTTCTAGCTTCTGCGTGGGCAATCTAGGCACCTTTGTCATTGTTGTATGTTTAACACTATTTCTGCAATAAAAAACGTATTGAACCAGAAAACAAAAACGGCATGGGGTTCCCCCTCCAGGACCATACCAGGCCCTTTGGTCTTCTATTGATTGATTTTAAGGGGAAGCCCACGGCAAAAAAATATTGTGGGGTCCCCCCCAAAATCCATACCAGACCCTTATCCAAGAATGCAGCCCAGCAGGTCAGGAAAGAGGGTGGGGACGAACAAGCGCCCCCCCTCTTGAACCATACCAGTCCACAACATGGGGGTGTAGGTGCTTTGGGGCAGGGGTCTGGTATGGATTTCGGGGGGGACCCACACAGTTTTTTGGTGTGGGGGTTCCCTTTAAAATCCATACTAGACCGAAGGACCTGGTATGGTCTTGGAGGGGGAACCCCATGCCATTTTTTATTTTAATTTGGCGTGGAGTTTCCCTTCAAGATCCTCAGAGCACAAGTCGCATCCCAAAATCGGATCAGTTAAGACAATGATCAGACTTTGATCCGACTTCAATGATATTCAACGGGCCGAAGTAGGATCAAAGTCAGACCAAAGTAGTGCAGGAACCTTTTTCAAATTCAGACCGACATGTGTCGGACCAGTTAAGACAGCTCTCATTGGGAACCATTGATTTGCACACATCATGCAAGATGAGCTCCCAATGTCGGAGTGTTTGTCGTACAAATGTGAACCTGGCCTAAAACCCGAAAGCTGATTGGTTACTATGCACAGCTGCATCAGATTCTGTGTACACAAATTTTAGTAAGTCTCCCCCAAGATGTTCTATAATAGAAAAAGCATGCTTGCTCATTTGATTTACCAACAACAGAGTGAAACCATTGAAAAAAAGCCTGCTGCTGACTACAAAAAAAAAAGGGGGGAAAAATTAAATGAATATTAATACAGGCCCAAGAAGACAAGCGGAGGTCTATTAAAATATTCTATACCATAAAAAAAAAATCAATAAAATAATAAAAAATGTAGTTTTAAATCCTGTTTATCAGTTCAACATTACCACCCCAATGTACATTTATCATTCAAACAAAACCTCTTATGACTTGTATCAGAAGGATGTAAAATAATATAATGGGGGTATGGCCTATTGTGTGGACCAGAAAAAAAACGACTTTATTGTTCTCAAGGCTAAGAACGAACACAGGAAAAAAATGACCGTTTGATCACTGGTATATGGGAATACATTCTCCTATTCATTTTTACATGCTTATACAAAGATATTTTTCATAACCAAAAGGAAAATTTCTATTAAATCCCCTTTATAAAAAAAACTATATTTATATAACTTTAGTGTAAACGCTGTTATATACTCAGTAACATTCTGACAATTACCCATTAGTAAATTATTCACCCTGACATTACTGGCTGCTGGAATCAATTGGCAATCCTCAGAAGCAGCATTGCTGTATATAGGACCCTAACTCAGGACAGATTGTGCTGCCTTTAGCTGCAGTGTTTGATGGTGTCATAAATCAGTAACTGTGCTGCTTGTATCCTTGTGAGCCACTGTCTCTCATTTTATCATCCATGGGTTATACTTAAAGGGAATGTCCACCTTTATCTGCTATTCCTTTTCTTCTGTTAACCTACAGAACAGAAAGAAGCAGCCCCAGAATGTTCTCATTTTAACATTATAATAAAGATGAGATTGGTATATCATATAATCATTTTGGAGCAGTTGTCTGTCTTTTTCATTTGTTTTCCCCTAAATCTCTGGAAAAGTGTACATTTTTGGGCAACAGTGTCACAAGAAAAACATGGAAGCAAAATAAAGATGACTTATTTGGGTTGATTTACTAAAACTGGAGAGTGCCAAATCTGGTTCAGTTGTGCATGGTAGCCAATCAGCTTCTAATTCAGCTTGCTCAATTAAGCTTTTTCAAAAAAGCTGGAAGCTGATTGGTTTCTATGCAGAACTGCACCAGATTTTGCACTCGACAATTTTAGTAAATCAATCCCATTGTGTAAGACAAGCCTAATGCCGCGTACACACGAGCGGACTTTACGGCAGACTTTGCCCGGCGGACTTTTCGATGGACTTTATGACGGACTTTCTGAATGAACGGACTTGCCTACACACAATCCACCAAAGTCTGTCGAATTCGTACGTGATGACGTACGACCGGACTAAAACAAGGAAGTTCATAGCCAGTAGCCAATAGCTGCCCTAGCGTGGCTTTTTGTCCGTCGAACTAGCATACAGACGAGCGGTGATGAAATCCCGTCCACCGGGCAAAGTCTGCCGTAAAGTCCGCTCGTGTGTACGTGGCATTAGGAGCTGAACACTGGAGGGGCTACCATGTGTTTTGGCCCCTAAAACACCTCCTGTTACTGATTTAAATCAGGGATCTCAAACTTGCGGACCTCCAAATGTTGCAAAACTACAAGTCCCATCATGCCTTTGCCTGTGGGAGTCATGCTTGTAACTGTCAGCCTTCCAATGCCTTATGGGACTTGTAGTTTTGCAACAGCTGGATGGCCACCAGTTTGGAACCCCTTATTTAAATGGTACCTGAAAGAGGTCACTTTTACTAAGGGCATTGACCACAGGATCACCAAGACAAAGGGGTCTGCTTTTAGAGCACAGTAATGAAGCTAAAAAATAAAGGAGGTTCTGTCTGTTGCGGTTCAAGATTAACAAACAACTTCCACTTTCATTCCCACTTTGTCTTTGTAGACTTCAAGATAAAATGAATAGATTTAAGTTTCAGACTAATTTACATTATTCTTATATTTGATCTTTTTTCCTAATTGAAAATGACACCATTCCATAGTTCACACAAATTTCTTCAAAAAATGCTTCCCCAAGCACAAAAATAAAGCTTTTCCTATATTTTGAATCATGTTTATGGTGCTCATGTAGCCTTATATAATTGTACTGGTGTTTAATTTGGCTATTGGTGTCAGTCTGTCAATGTGAAAACTGAATAATGAAAGATAAAAACCAACACTGACACTAGTTAACAAAAACATTTTTTTAACCAATATGTAACTGTAAGTTTACAAAGTTTTCTTGACCCGCAGAGGGTTCTGGTGAAGCCACATGGTTATGGGTTTAGTTGATACATAGGGGTTAATTTACTAAAACTAGAGAGTGCAAAATTTGGTGCAGGTCTACATAGACACCAATCAGCTTCCAGGTCTTATTGTCTAAGCTTAATTGAACAAGTTGAAGCTAGAAGCTGATTGGCTACCGCGCTGAGCTTCACCAAATTTTACACTCTCCATTTTTAGTAAATCAACCCCATAATTCCAATTGATAGTACTTTTAATAAACCTGGCAGAAAGTGCTGTATCAAACTGTAACAATGTACATGATCTAGTGGTACAAACAAAAATATCCTGCTAGATTTGAAAAAAGTAGTACTGATTTTTAAAGGACCAATATACTATAGACACGCTCCTCATGTGAAGTTTGGGGGGAAATGTTTTTTTCCACCTCACTGATAACTGTTTCTCAAATGAGCTGTAAAAGCATTGTAACAGTGCTGTAAACACAACAGGCTCGTTTATGGAATGCTACCATAGATTTGGTTCAGGGAGTGGCAAATGCCTTTTCTAATGCCAGTGTGAAAAAGGCCTAATAATAATATTTAAAATAAAAAATATATTTTTATTTTAGGTGCCTTTATTTATTTTTTTCTCCACAGTAGTATGTACAGTATTTCACAAAAGTGAGTACACCCCTCACATTTTTGTAAATATTTTATTATATCTTTTCATGTGACAACACTGAAGAAATGACACTTTGCTACAATGTAAAGTAGTGCGTGTAAAGCTTGTATAACAGTGTCAATTTGCTGTCCCCTCAAAATAACTCAACACACAGCCATTAATGTCTAAACCGCTGGCAACAAAAGTGAGTACACCCCTAAGTGAAAATGTCCAAATTGGGCCCAATTAGCCATTTTCCCTCCCCAGTCATGTGACTCGTTAGTGTTACAAGGTCTCAGGTGTAAATGGGGAGCAGATGTGTTAAATTTGGTGTTATCGCTCTCACTCTCTCATACCGGCCACTGTAAGTTCAACATGGCACCTCATGGCAAAGAACTCTCTGAGGATCTGAAAAATAGAATTGTTGCTCTACATAAAGATGGCCTAGGCTATAAGAAGATAGCCAAGACCCTGAAACTGATCTGCAGCACAGTGGCCAAGACCATACAGCAGTTTAACAGGACAGGTTCTACTCAGAACAGGCCTCGCCATGGTCGACCAAAGAAGTTGAGTGCATGTGCTCAGAGTCATATCCAGAGGTTGTCTTTGGAAAATAGATGTATGAGTACTGCCAGCATTGCTGCAGGGGTGGAAGGGGTGGGGGGTCAGCCTGTCAGTGCTCAGACCATACGCTGCACACTGCATCAAATTGGTCTGTATGACTGTCATCTCAGAAGGAAGCCTCTTCTAAAGATGATGCACAAGAAAGCCTGTAAACAGTTTGCTGAAGACCGGCAGACTAAGGACATGGACCAAAGACCAAGATAAACTTATTTGGTTTAGATGGTGTCAATTGTGTATGGCGGCAACCAGGTGAGGAGTACAAAGACAAGTGTGTGTTGCCTACAGTCAAGCATGGTGGTGGGAGTGTCATGGTCTGGGGCTGCATGAGTGCTGCCGGCACTGGGGAGCTACAGTTCATAGAGGGAACCATGAATCCCAACATGTACTGTGACATACTGAAGCAGAGCCCGATCCCTTCCCTTCGGAGACTGGGCCGCAGGGCAGTATTCCAACATGATAATGACCCCAAACACCACTGCCTTGCTAAAAAAAAGCTGAGGGTAAAGGTGATGGACTGGCCAAGCATGTCTCCAGACCTAAACCCTATTGAGAATCTGTGGGGCATCCTCAAACGGAAGGTAGAGGAGCGCAAGGTCTCTAACATCCACCAGCTCTGTGATGTCATCAAGGTGGAGTGGAAGGGGACTGCAGTGGCAACATGTGAAGCTCTAGTGAACTCCATGCCAAAGAGGGTTAAGGCAGTGCTTGAAAATAATGGAAAATATTGACACTTTGGGCCCAATTTGGACATTTTCAATTAGGGGTGTACTCAATTTTGTTGCCAGCGTTAGACAAATAATGGCTGTGTGTTGAGTTATTTTGAGGGGACAGCAAATTTATACTGTAAAGCCCCTTTCACACAATCGGACCATTCAGGTCCGCCTGTCAGTTTTGACGGAGGACCTGAACGGGCAATCCATGTTAGCCTATGGAGCGTCGGATGTCAGCGGAGACATGTCCGCTGACATCCGACCCCGTCCGATCCGCTAAAAGCAGACGGATGGCTCTATGTCCAAGTCCGTCGCTAGCAGATCGGATTGGGTGAGATCTGACGGAAACAGACATGCTGTCCGTTTTCGTCCCATCCCTCCATAGGCAGCAGCGGCGCCTGACAAGCCCATCCCGCTCAGTGAGCAGAGAGGGACCTGTCATCTGCCGGCTCAGCGGAGATCAACGGACAAATCTCCCGCTGAGCCGACGGAAGGGGCCTTATACAAGCTGTACACTCACTACTTTACATTGTAGCAAACTGTCATTTCTTCAGTGTTGTCACATGAAAAGACATAATAAAATATTTACAAAAATGTGAGTGGTGAGCTACTGTACATGCAGATTGAGCTGCCTAGCAAAAAGTGACAGTAACAGGGACTGGGACAAACCATATATTGCTGCTGGGGATGCTTACATTGGTCATCGTTTAGGGTGCACAGACACTGAGAACAGTTGAATGGAACCATCCCCAAGTTCAATTTGTCCCACCTCCCCACTCATCCACTGGACTCACACTGAGTAATGTTCCGGGGACACTTATCACCGCTGCCAATCAGACTGCAGTAATTCCGGCTGTAGTGGCAACTCTGCACATGCTCAGTTTTCGGTGAGTTTCTACGCTGAGCATTTCCTCCCTATCACATCTGAGCAGCTCACGTGACTATACAGTAACACATGTGGGCGTATACACAGTGGTAAATGACAACCCACTCCCTCCCTCCTCCTCCACTAACCAGCTAAACACAATATGGCAGGATATTACATGTAGATAATACAGGCTTCACCTCCCTATTATTCAAAGACACAGGCTGGAGGGGCGTGACACAGCCTCTGATTGGCAGAAATCTGCCCACATGTGTTCTTTCCAAAAATAATAAATATTTGATTAAAAATATATATTTGTATGAACATTTAAAACAGTTTATTGATATTAAATATATTTTTTTACTCTCCATTCAAAAGGTTGTTTTATTTATTTTGAACATGTGACCAGCAGCAGAGGACTAGAAGCTCTTCCTGCTTATGTTTCCCTGCAGACAGGCTGGGAAAGAGCTGGGTCATGTGACAGCTGTATATCAATTAGGAAAAAGGTACATAATGTTTTTTTTTTATTCAAATAATTACAGTGCCATCATCCACATACAGAAACAGAAGGGACAATGCAAATTAAACATTGTGTGTTTAGTATTACTTTAACTCTAACCCTATCTTAATTTATAATCCTAACTTAGTCCCTGACCTAACCCCCTAATCCAGGGGTCAGCAACCTTTTTCCATTTAAGGCCCGGATTCAATGTATGTGAATACATGGAGGGCCGTATTCACCTGCTAATAAATGGAGATAGAATTACACAGCCCCTGCACCTCTTTACATTACACAGCCCCTGCACCTCTGGACCCCTTTACATTACACAGTCCCCATAACTCTGGACCCCTTTACATTACACAGCCCCCCTGCACATCACACAGCCCCCCCCCCTCACAAAGAGATGGGGCGCTTATATTTTTTAATTTTATTTATGTTTTTTATTTATTTATTTATTTTTTACACTGTCTCTTTAAAAACAAAAAAAAATCTTATCAATTTTATCGCTGTCAGAAGGAATGTAAACATCCCACGTGACAGTGATAAGCAGTGACAGGTACTCTTTATGGAGAGACATAAAAGACCTTAAATCCCTCCTTTGCACTTAAAAGCATTTAAGTTTTGCTGTTTAGAATGAGTTTTTATTCCCTGCTTAGCAGGGAGAAAAAAAAGCACTTTGCTGCTGTCTGTAGAGAGCCCTGTGTTAGTAAACAAACACAGGGCTCTCTTCTGTCATTTGCTCAGCCAATCAGCAGGTTCCATAACTCATTACAGTACGAGCTGATTGACTTGTGCTGTAGCACAGCCAGGTGCACCCTCTACTCTGAAACATAAAATCACATACATGTATGCGATCCAGAGCTGCAGGACCACTCTGCTGCAGTATAAGTGTGGTGGGCTGTCCTGAAACAGTTAATATGTAGACTTAGTAAAAATCTGCGCTTGAGATAAAGTGGTTAACAACAAACAGCAGCTGGCGCTATACCCTGATAATAGGCATTTAACACAAAACATAAACCAATAGTGCAGAGCTTATAATACCTTCTAAGTAAGAAATGTTTTCTGTAAAGGTGATATTAGCTGTCATCAGTACCCAATGAAGGCTAATTATGACCACCACAATTAAAAGATATAACAAAGCATAATAAAACATGTGACTTTAAAGGTAAAAGAAAGAAGTGTCCATAAAGTGTCCAAAAAAGAATAATTGAGCAGTGACGATATCAGTCCCACATGCCCTCATGGAAGTTGAAACTTCAAAGGTATCCAAGGTGTCACCTTCCACTCTCATGCAAGGGTTACCAGAATGCTTGTGACCCCCTAATTAGAGTGGTCAATAAGCCCTCATTTAAACACTGAAACCAACATCATGGAAAAGGGTAATCTTCATGGAAAAGCCCAAAATATATTAAATGGTAAAGCCACAACCTCCTCTGTAGTTAACACTGACTTCACAGTAATCCAACCTAAACCAATGGGATTGAAGCTTGCAATTGGATAAATGTAATGAAGGAATGCTCCACATAGTGTAAAACTGCAAACAAAGAGAATTTATTTTCTAAGAATGCACTTACACAATACCAAATAATAAAGCATGTGTAAGGAACGCCAGAGAGTCTTCCCCCAGAAACAAAGATGGCCGACGTCATCAGGTGGCTCCTGATGACGTCATGTATGATGAAATGTGTAGGGCGGAACCACACACACGCTACCAGGCCATCGGCCATCTTTGTTTCTGGAGTAAGACTCTCTGTTCACACTTGTACGCTCAGTCGCCCTACACTCTACTCCTTGCGCTCAAAAAAGTACATCAGCTTTTTTTTGGGGTGTATTTAGGCATTTTTGATCCTATAAATTTCAATGGGAAAGCCTATAAGTGCACGATACACATTTTCAAAAAAAAAAAATAGTAATTCTACTGTGCTCAGGTGTTTTGCATCAAGGAAAGAAAAAGTATACTAATCCTTATTGCCAATGCCTAGAGTCTTGCTGCAGGACCATGGGTATCCAAAGGCACCTAAAACGAAAAACAAGAGAAGGGCGCATCGACCTAGTGCAATACCTTAAAAACCATTTATTCAAGGATAAAAAGGGATACACAGAATACTCACAAACGTGTGTAGTAAAAGTACATGTCAAAACACAATGTAAACCAATCACCTCTAGGACTGCTGGAAAGCTCCAAAGTGCAAGGAGACCAGATGGCATCCATGATGGCTAGGCTGATGCGTTTCAAGGGAGAACCCTCTTCCTCAGAGCCGAGGCTCTGGTCTGCACACACTTCTCTTGTTTTTCAAAATCACCTGGAATACGCTCTGCTAAGGTATGAATGCAGGCTAAGGGTGTGAAAAAGGAAAAGAAGGGCAGCATTTTTGACATTATACTAAGAACACTGGGACGTGAGCTCAAACTAGCAGGAGAAAAGATCAAAATTAACCTAATGCCGCGTACACACGGTGGGACTTTCCAATGGGAAATGTTGGATATGAGCTTGTTGTCGGAAAGTCTGACTGTGTGTATGCTCCATTGAACATTTGCTGTCGGACTTTCCGCCAACAAATGTTTGAAAGCAGGTTCTCAAATTTTCCGCCAACAAAACTGAAAAAAAAATTTCTGCCAACAAAAGTCCGATTGTCTGTACACAAGTCCGTCGCACAAAAGTTCACGCATGTTCTGAACCAAGCAGAAGGAGCCGCACTGGCCATTGAACTTCCTTTTTCTCGGCTCGTCGTATGCCTTGTACGTCATTGCGTTCTCACATTCGGAATTTTTGCCCAACATTTGTGTAACCGTGTGTATGCAAGACAAGTTTGAGCCAACAACCTTCAAACAAAAATCCACGGTTTTGTTGTCGGAAAATCCGATCGTGTGTACGCGGCATTAGAAAGTATTATTTTACTGAAAGAGTAGCTGATGCTTGGAATAAAATTAGTGAGTCAGTCAACAGTAAGTGGATTTCAATATGCTTGGAACAAACATACTCAGACAAGAAAAAGTTAAAAATTTAATAAACAAATGAGGGGGGGCAGATTTGATTACCCACTTTTATGTTTCTTTATAGCTCATTATCTGTCCGGTTGCACAATTCCAGCCTCTAATGCCACAGTGAAGAGGCTAAAGAGTAGCTAGTGGACAATCATGAGCTCCACATCCCTAAATTGTATCCAAAACAGACCTTTTAATTTATGATGCTATTTTTTGGGTGCCACATACTGCATACTCTGGTACAGTTTTTGGTCTAATGCCAGTTGGTGATCCCGATAGTTTTAACTCCTTATGCTTATAGTTTGTTATTTAAAATCTGTGCCTTAGCTCAGACTACAGAATGTCTGCAGTATGACAGGTCCTCTTTAATCCGCAAGCTTTTGTTTGAAGCAAAAGTAAGAGCACATCGATTTCTACCAAAGCTCGGCCTACACAAGCCTCAGAAATGAGCCATATCATAGCGGCTTTGGCACGTCTCCCAAGGCTTCGGGAACAAGAACAAAACATTGAATTGCACTATTTTTTCTTCATACTTATCTTACACCATTTGGTAGCCACACTTGTCATATAAATCCAGATATAATTCTCCTTTTTTCTGTTAAGGTAAAGAAAATGGACGTGTAAGGCTGTTACTGGGAGCCAAGCTTTGGGACTGCTTTAAATTCTCCCCTTATTGAGTCTGGGCTGAAAATCATTCAATTCTGCTGAGGACACACAGGCAGTGTATATAAATATCCCTGACTCTCCAGATAGCCGGCAGATTTATACCACTGCCAAGCCTGCAGAAAATTGACTTGCTTCATGGAGGCAGGCTATTGACACATTACCGCAAGGAGGGTTAAGAGAGAAAAGAAGCGAGACCGGCTCCCCTCTATTATACGATAATGTAATCAGCAGTGTGGGAAATGGCTGTGGGTAAAATGGCATCACTGACATTTATATTAGAGGATATTGATGGTAGGAGCTGTGACCGCATCTATCCTGCCTCCCGTTTTCCAGGGATTGACACAAAAGCGCTTGTTGGCTGCCTCTCTCTCTCTTCCTCCCTTCCCTTTCTCCTCTTCCTCTAAGCTCGCTTGCCTGACACTGTCACAGCAGATAGGTAATTGAAAAATGGATCTCACCTTTTCAACAAACAGGAGGGGTTCAGGCAATTACTGCAGGGGTTATCTACTCAATCTCCAGCCTCGTCTCTGAAAGAGATTCAGAGGAAATTGAATTTTACATGGATCTTTTATTTTACCTGTTTTTTTTTTTTCTTCCTTAGCAAACAGATGCTAAGGAAGGAGAGAGAGAAAGAAAGAGAGAGAGAGAGAAAGAGAGAGAGAGAGAGAGAGGGGTGGCTGACAATGCAGAAGGCTGGGATATGGACTGTGATAATGCTGCCTTGGGCGGCAGGGGACCCAGTACAACCCTCCACCCCCACCAACCCCATTTCAATCAGTGGCTAAAAGAGGTGAACATTCGTCGCGTTGCCCTTGAAACCTCCACGGTGCGCATGAGTGAAACTGCTGCCACTTCCATTCACAGACGTAGCAGAAATGATCTGCAACACCGACGTGCGATGTGCTGATGCCTGTGGGTTATTCCTCATGCAGAGTTCATTGTGATCATTAAAGCTGAGATCATAGAGGAAGAAAATCTACATCACCTTAACGTATTTTCTAAGGCCTTCTGATGCTGAACATTGGATTAATATTTACTACAAAAATAATGACTATAAATACCTTCTCGCATCATGATGAGATTAAGGAATAGGTTAACTATAAGCATAAAAAAATAGTACAACTATTCAACTATTACATAAAATTATAATAACATTTTTCATAATGCTTTAAAGAAAAGCTTCTTTTTTTTCACAATTTTATATAAGTAAAAAGTAAATAACAATAATGGTAAATTATCATAATGCTTTAAACAAAAGTTGTTGTTTTTTTTACAATTTTATATAAGTAAAAAGTAAATAACAATAATGGTAAATTATCATAATGCTTTAAACAAAAGTTGTTTTTTTTTTTTACAATTTTATATAAGTAAAAAAGTAAATGACAATAATGATAATTCATCATAAAGCTTTAAACAAAAGCTTTTTTTATTTTTTTACAATTTTATAAAAGTAAAAAGAAAAATCACAATAATGATAATTCATCATAATGCTTTAAACAAAGGCTTTTTTTTTTTTTTACAATTTTGTACAAGTAATAAATACATAACAATAATGGTACTATACTGTACATGCAACATTCAAAAGCAGTTCCTGGGTTATTCATTTGTCAACAGGACATATATATGTGTGGAAAAATGGGGATGAAACTGAGATTTGATATATATGCTCCATAAATATATCAAAACGAGGTGATAGGTCTAATCCAATTCACCGGGGTGGGCTTCTTACTGTTTTACTACAGCCCTGCAGTGAAATTGTGTTCCATAATTAAAAGGATGGGAGTAGCTAGGCAGACACTGGTTGCTATCACTTTTGGAGTGACATGATACATATAGTAGTAAGTACAGATATGCCTTGAAACAGGAAGACAGATATTATAAGACACATGTGGTACTTTACTTGTAAAAAAAAAAGGATGTCCTATATGGTTTTTATTTGGGTAACTGTGTCCCAAGCAGACCTATCACAGACATACCGCAGTATCCTAAAGTATATGGTAAGACTAATCAAATATATAAGAAAATTATGTCTTGTATGGTTTATACAAAAAAAGCGCCACTCCCCACATCTATAACTGGCCATTGCTCTAAGCAGCATTGGAGGGCGACATAAGATATAAACAAGGCCAAGGATAAATCCAAGGAAAAAAACAAGCTTACTTACCGACCAGCTCGCAAACGACCAATTAAACCTGTCTAACAGTAGGCGTTAAAAGCAGGGTATGGTTTGTATCGTTTATACATAGGTAAAAGTGTCCCTTTAAAAACACACCACAGTATCACCACCACTGGACGATCAGGCCTTTTCTGACACTTTTTGTTTAAAACAATATTTTTTGCTGTAAAATTACTTATAACCCCCAAACATTATACATTTTTTTTTTTTTTTTAGCAGAGAATCTAGATCAGTGATGGCGAACCTTGGCACTCCAGATGTTTTGGAACTACATTTCCCATGATGCTCATGCACTCTGCAGTGTAGTTAAGCATCATGGGAAATGTAGTTTCAAAACATCTCGGGGGCCAAGGTTCGCCATCACTGCTCTAGAGAATAAAAATGGCGATCATTGCAATTTTTTTATGTCACATGGTATTTGCGCAGAAGTTTTGCAAACGCTATTTTTTTTAGGAAAAAATATATTTTAACCTCCCTGGCGGTATTCCCGAGTGTGGCTCGGGGTTAAAATTCAGGACCATTAGCGGTAACCCCGAGCCACACTCGGGATTACATTGCAGGATCCTGGTGCCTCCTTACTTACCTTGTCCCCGGGATCCTGCGATGTCACCCGCAGTGTCCGAGGGCTCCGTCCTCCTCCGAAGCCTCTCTGTTCCAGGCTCCGTTCCCTGCGAGCGTCGCGACGCACGGGGGCGGAGCCTGGCGGCAAATTCAAAAAAATGTAAAAATCATAACACATACAGTACTGTAATCTTACAGATTACAGTACTGTATGAAATCATTTCACATCCCATTTGTCCCCAGTGCTCTGGCCCATGCCCTGCATGCAGTTTTATATTGCATATACTGTTCTTTCTGCCTGGAAACTGGAGATTGTCCATAGCAACCAAAAAGTGTCCCTTTACGTCAAAAATGGCTTTAGACCAGCTAGAAAACAGCGATAGTAAATTAGAACACTTGCAGAATTGAGCGATAGTGAATCGTGTGGAAATTTATTTTATTACTATTTATTTTTATTTTTTTTAATTATTATTTTTTTTTTATTATATTATAATTTATGTTTTTGTGTTTCAAACTTTATCATACCCGGGATATCTACTAGACTCTTGTTTGGACAGATTGAAGTGTGTTATTGTTAAGAATTACAGACCTACAATATAAAACGCCAAATTTCAATGCAAAATAATTGTACCGCTTTCAGCACCTAAAATCAGAAAGAATCATACCGCCAGGGAGGTTAATGAATTAAAAAAAAACAAACAAGTATTTACCCCAATTTCTTTGTATAATGTGAAAGATGATGTTACTCCGAATAAATAGATACCTAACATGTCACACCAGGGGCATAACTAGAAATCACAGGGCCCCATAGCAAAATGTTGTAGGGCCCCCCCCACAAAAAAAATGAACAATGAATGTTGGTGCTTCAATCATCAGGGCACCATGGTTGGTATGGTGTCAGGATGATTGAAACACATTATTTCTATTATTACATTGTTATATAAAATGAAATAGTTCAACTCACCATAATGCAGAATCAGTGGGAGCCCTGAGCATGTCACTTGCCAACCTCACCTGCCACAGGTTGCAAATTGTCCACTTGCCATGTCACCTGCCACAAGTTGCGGATTGTCACCTGCCACAAGTTGCAAATTGTCACTTGCCACGTCACCTGCCACAAGTTGCAAATTGCCCACTTGCCACGTCACCTGCCCACATTGCGGATTGTCCACTTGCCACATCACCTGCCACACATTGCGGATTGTCCACTTGCCACAAGTTGCGGATTGTCACTTGTCACATCACCTGCCACACGTTGCAAATTGTCCACTTGCCACATCACCTGCCACACATTGCGGATTGTCCACTTGCCACAAGTTGCGGATTGTCACTTGCCACGTCACCTGCCACACGTTGCAAATTGTCCACTTGCCACGTCACCTGCCACATGTTGCAAATTATCCACTTGCCACGTCACCTGCCACACATTGCGGATTGTCCACTTGCCACAAGTTGCAGATTATCTCTTGCCACGTCACCTGCCACACGTTGCAAATTGCCCACTTGCCACACATTGAGGATTGTCCACTTGCCACGTCACCTGCCACACATTGCAAATTATCCACTTGCCACATCACCTGCCACACATTGCGGATTGTCCACTTGCCACAAGTTGCAGATTGTCACTTGCCACGTCACCTGCCACACGTTGCAAATTGCCCACTTGCCACACATTGCGGGTTGTCCACTTGCCACAAGTTTCAGATGGTCACTTTCCTGCTAAGGTGGGGAATGGGGTATTACACTTCCTGTTTCCTAGTCTGAGTCAGGCAGCAGAGAGATGATGTAATCTCTCTGCTGCCTGCACAGTGAGTGAGGACGGACCTGCCGGGATGCAGGGCGGGCCCCGGGCAGTCAGAGATTATGTCATCTCTCTACTCCACCACCTGCTGATTGGCCAGTCCACCCACCGAGCCCCCCAGCTGGCAGCGTCCCGTACGTTCCCTCACCCGCCCGCCAAGCCGCCCAACTGCTCGCACATTCAGTATGACTGTACCAGCACTGAATGGACGGGCAGCTCGGCTGCTCACCCAATGCCCGCTCACTTGCGCGCCGACTCACGGGGCCCTACTCGGTTGCGGGGCCCCATAGTGCCCGCGTGGGTCGCTATGGTGGTAGTTCCGCCACTGTGTCACACTTTAACATTGCACAAGCTGGTGGAATGGTGACAAACACTAGGTTACCTGTTTAGAGTTACAGAGGAGGTCTAGCACTAGAATTTTTGCTCTCGCTCTAACGTTCCCGGCGATTCCTGGTGCAAATACTGTTAACATATGCGTGCGCAACTTACATAGGCATTCACTTCTGCGTGTGAGCACGGAGGGATGGGGGCACTTTAAAAAAATTCCCATTTATATTTAAACTGTCGCTTTATTTTATTTTTTTTAATTTATTTTTTTATCACTTTTATTCCTATAACAAGAAATGTAAACATTCCTTGCAATGAAAATAAGGATGACAGGTCCTCTTTATAGAGAGGTCTGAAGTCAAAAAGACCTCAAATCTCTTCTTTACCTTTAAAAGCAAAAAGAAAACAACATTTTGATCTTTTGCTTTAAAAAAAAAAAAAAATTTACATCCAACCTGGACCGGAAGTGATGTCATGACATTGCTTTGGTCTTCCAAGGCCATAGAGGCGATCAAAGAGTATCTACTCTCTGATGGCTATAGGAGCAGCCGGCCACACCGTCGGATCGTTTATTGAGCGAAACAGTAAGCCCGAGAAACACTGGTTCGTAAAGCGTGCCAGCGTGCCATGAGCCGCTCGGAACAGAGTCATAAGAAACCGCAAGGGATGAACGTACGCCATGTACACATGCACCGCAACTGTTCTCCAGAAAATCTTGGTTCCTCGTGACAATGTCCACCTTCTCTGTAATGTGCATTTCGGAGGGACGCGCTGAGCCTCATCCACATCCACCTGTCCAGTGTTTTTCACTACAATTCCCTAGTAGCGGAGTGGGCCCCATCGTGCACTCTGTGAGGACACCACATGTGCCCTGAAAGCAGAACTCCACCCAAAAGGGGAACTCCGCTTGTTCGCATGCTCTCCCCCTCCACTGCCACATTTGCCACTTTTTGGGGGGGAGTGGGTACCTGGTTTTGACAGGTACCCGCTCCCACTTCTGGGTAAGATCACCGCACAGCAATCTAAGACATATCCGGCCCCTCCTCCTTCCTCTCACTGCCTTCTGGGATCTGTGTGTGTCCCAGAAGATGGCAGAACCATTCAGAAAGTGCAGCGCGACTCACGCATGCGCAGTAGGAAGCCAGCTGTGAAGCCTGAAGGCTTCATTGCCAGTTTCTCTTACTTGCAATTCCATCGCCTGCGCCCGAAGCTGATGGGCAAATCTGCTTAGGGTGCCAACATCACAGGGATCCCTGGACAGGTAAGTGTCCTTATATTAAAAGTCAGCAGCTACAGTATTTGTAGCTGCTGACTTTAATTTTTTTTTTTTCAGATGGAGCTCCGCTTTAACTTGACTCTTGAACTTCTGTACCTCTGTACACTGTACAGAATGGGAATGTTTGCGGCGTGAATCCGCTCCCATTGCTATGGAAGACAGGCCCCTGGCAGAAGGAGTGCCAACAACATCTCTCTCACTGCTAGAGGCCATGCCACCTGTAAAAGGTACACGCTATCAACAGGCTGCTTGTTACACTTCCATTATTCTAGGTAATCACTTGTATCTTCACACTACTTCACTCCACACAAATATCTTCATATCCCAATATGTCAAGACCCACTCAATGAACTATGTGTGCCAGTTATGTGCAATATAGATCTTTCTGTAACTTCAGACCAGGCAAGGACAATATTTCAATACTTTACTTTGTAAAAGTACAGAAATGAACATTCCACAGTCCAACATACTGTACATATGCAAGGTTATTCCTACACCCCTACTCCTAACTACAGCCTTGAGCGCTGCCCTAGTATACCTGCTAAGGTGTAGTCCAAGCAATTTCAGTCATTCAGAGGCATTCTCATTTAGATGCAAGTCCTTTAGAGGCATACTTCAGTACTTGTGTCTTCAGGGCAAACCCCAGGTTCAGACGACTTTACATTCTGATGCTGTTAGCTGGCGTCCTTCTACTCCTTGCGGGTATCATTCTCCCTTACGAGTGCACCATCTCTCTTCTGTAAAGGAAGACCTTCACTCTGGGGCTCTGGTCAGCAGGACGCTCAAATTCTCCCCAGCTACCCCTCTGGAAGTTCTCCACGTACCGGACCACTTTCCCATATTTATACAGTATATCACAGGATTAGTGGCCTGGACCCAAAGAAGAACCCGCCAAAACTACCAAAGAACTGGGAAAGGCATTAAGTTCTACCCTCCAGGCAAAGACAGCATCTAACTAGCTATTTCAACCTGCCCACATGTTCATGAAAGCACAGAAGTATTTTTGAATATATTTAAAGTAGAACTTTAGGCAAAACTTTTTTCATTTTGGATAGAGCAAGGGAGGGTTATAACCTGTCAGATTTTTTTTTCGCCATCTGTGTCCTATTGCAGATATTTCCCTTCACTTCCTGTCCCATAGCCAAACAGGAAGTGAGAGTAAATCCAGGAAAATTAAGGGAATTCCTTGGGGACCCCTAGGTCACCAGAACTAGTGCCCCCATTGGAAGATTTCCCCTCTATTACTTCTCTGGCGACAACCCAAAATGTGGGATTTTCTTTTTTTTTTACTTTCAATGATAATGGTAAATAGGACAAATAGAGAGGGTGGATCTCCTTAACGGGGACACAGACAGCAGTTCTAATCCTCGCCACTCTATCCAAAACTAAAAAAAAAAGCGATCATGTGAAGAAGGTCCTTTTTTTAGGCACTTCCTGCTATAGGGTGACAATGATCTGTCCCTGTCACCCAGTTGTGCTCTACATTCTCACACTGGCTTTCAGTGACAACTGGCCATTTTAACACACAATATTCAGGAAGGGCCTATGTTCTCACCATCAGGAAACCCACTCTGAGAAATGCAATGCAGCCATTGCTGGAGTGCATGCAGATGAAAAATTGCTGCAAAGGGGCTGCAGGAGAACAGCAGCACTGACATGTAACAGGGGGTGCAAAAATGGGTGAAAACAAGCATTTTTTTAAAGAAAACTTTTATATATGAATTACAGTGCTTAAGAAAAAAAAACATTGAGTTTGGGTTTACATTTACAGGCATATCTTTGGTCAAATGGAAAATTCATAAATGCATTTCCACATTGTAGTTCAATTATTTCTATCCTACTCCTATTAATCTGAAGGGTTCATGGATCCTAGTAGTAAGGTGTTTAAGACCTGTCATTTGATTTTTATCCTGACATGAATTTTCACTAAAGCCCCGTTCACATCTCTCTGCCTGCACGTCATGTAATTTTCCTTGTTGTGTTGTTTAAATTCTTTAACACGCATTATAATGCCCCGTACACACGATCGGACATTGATCGGACATTCCGACAACAAATTCCATGGATTTTTTCCGACGGATGTTGGCTCAAACTTTTCTTGCAGACACACGGTCACACAAATCTTGTTGGAAATTCCGAACGTCAAGAACGCGGTGACGTACAACACTTACGACGAGCCGAGAAAAATGAAGTTCAATAGCCAGTGTGGCTCTTCTGCTTGATTCTGAGCATGCGTGGCACTTTGTGCGTCGGAATTGTGTACACATGATCGGAATTTACTCAAACGGATTTTGTTGTCGGAAAATTTGAGAACCAGATCTCAAATTTTGTGCGACGGAAATACCGATGGAAACTGTCCAATGGAGCCTACACACGGTCTGAATTTCCGACAACAAGCTCCGATCGCACATTTTACGTCAGAAAGTCTGACCATGTGTACGTTGCATTAGTGTGTTTTACATATGTTTTTCCATGTGTCTTCCATGCATTTTCATGTGTTTTAATTAACTTATAGATTTCAATAGGCCAGAAAATACAGGAAAATGCATATAATATCAGACATGCCGAATTTTTTTAGGCTGGGTTCACACTAGTGCGAATTGGATGCAGATTTCATGGCATCCAATTCACATGACAGGAGGTTGTGACCGGCTCAATGGAGCCGGGTCACACATCTCCGGAGTGGCTGCGGAGTGGCTTGCACAGGGGTCCTGTGCGTCTTTGGCTCAGTTTCAGGTCCAAATTCAGGACCTGATTTGTCCCTGAAATGGTGAACAGGGATGCACCGGACCCCCTGCTGTCAGCCACAGCCGTGTTTAGTGTGAGCCCAACCTTACAGAACAAATGTGAATAATTTAATTTGAATCACTGTGCTTTCGCGAAACATGCACTTTAATAGGTCGAAGAACGCACAAAAAAACGCACAGGTGTGAACCAGGCTTAAAAATTTGAACTAAGCCTAGGTTCAAACTGAGTGAAAAATGAAATTGTGTGAGTTCAGCTGAACTCGCACGATTTCATTCCCACGTCAGTCCCGATTTCAGGGACGATTTCAGAGACATCTGTGTGGGTTTCTGCACAGATGTCAATGGAAATCGCACCCCGAAATCGCCAAAAGTAGTACAGAAACTAGCGTCGCACTGATTAGAACGGTGCTATTTCCGGCAATTGCCGCCGATTTGACATGCGATTTGACAAATCGCACCAATGTGAACCAAGGCTTTATGTAAGAGAAAAAAAAAAAACAAACAGGTAGGATTTTAATGCAGAAGAGACATACTATGGGACTGATTTACTACAACTGGAGCGTGCAAAATCTGGTGCAGCTCTGCAAAGAAACCAAACAGCTTCCAGGTTTTTTGTGAAAGCTTAATTGAACAAGCTGAAGTTAGAAGCTGATTGGTTACCACGCACAGCTGCACCAGATTTTGCACTCTCTAGTTTTAGTAAATCAACCCCACTATGTCTCTCCTGCATTAAAATTCCATTAATCATAAAAAATGGAAAAAGCGCTGGCATGTACAAAGAAAGCCGCTGGCAGAGACAGTCAGACACTGTGCACTCAACAAAATAAACAAAATTCTGCCACGCTAATAGTAATACAAACCAAATTAATAGAGTGAAAACCTACGTGAAAAAAGCATATAAATTATAAGTCTGTTTAAAATGTGCATAGATATAAGTAACAGTCCAATCAAAAGTGACATCCACCGCTGTGTAATGAGACGTGTCAGAAAGCTTCTACAGTGACTTGCAAAAGTATTCACCCCCCTTGGCTTTTTACCTATTTTGTTACATTACAGCCTTTAGTTCAATGTTTTTTTAATCTGAATTATATGTGATGGATCAGAACACAATAGTCTAAGTTGGTGAAGTAAAATTAGAAAAATATATACATAAAACTATTTTTCAGAAATAAAAAACTGATAATTGGCATGTGAGTACGGTATGTATTCACCCCCTTTATTATGAAGCCCATAAAAAGCTCTGGTGTAACCAATTACCTTCAGAAGTCACATAATTAGTGAAATGATGTCCACCTGTGTGCAATCTAAGTGTCACATGATCTGTCATTACATATTCACACCATTTTGAAAGGCCCCAGAGGCTGCAACACCTAAGCAAGAGGCACCACTAACCAAACACTGCCATGAAGACCAAGGAACTCTCCAAACAAGTAAGGGACAATGTTGTTGAGAAGTACAAGTCAGGGTTAGGTTATAAAAAATTATCCAAATCTTTGATGATCCCTAGGAGCACCATCAAATCTATCATAACCAAATGGAAAGAAGATGGCACAACAGCAGGGCTGGACTGGCCTACCGGGATACCGGGAAATATCCCGGTAGGCTGCCTGCCTTGGGGCTGCTTTGAGCTTCGGCTGCAGCTGCAGTGCTCCGCTCCCTCAATCTCTCCTGTGTATAAGAGCAGGGTATGTGTTCGGCGGCCGCGCTGTTACAAGGCCCCACCCCCCTAGACCGGCTCATGTGATAGTGGATTGAAGGTTCCACCTATCACACGAGCTGATCTAGGGGGGCGGGGCCTTGTAACAGCGCGGCCGCCGAACACATACCCTGCTCAGTGATACATCGTGGGAGATGTCTCTGTGTGACCTACAATGGTGAGCCGACTGCTACAAAAAAAGTGGGAGTTGGGTTTTAAATAGCAAATGTATTTCTACAGTCTCTATAAGTGATCTAAAAGTGAGTAAATGTAGAGGAAGAAAAGAGATATGAGGAAACCTGTCAGCTGCTTTAAGTGAACTCTTGCACCTTTTTTATCACTTTATAGTCCCGTGTGTTATGACTTGATACTGGTCTTTGCTTGGAAGTATCTTAAAATACCTCTCTCTCTTAGTAAAAAAAAAAGGCTGCTTCCTGCTCTCTCCCTCTAGTGCTCTGTGCTGTGTGTCCTACAATGGTGAGCCTGCAATGGAGGGCACAGTGAGGCTGAATGCATGGGCATAGGCTGAAATGGTGGGCACAGTGAGGATGCAATGCTGGGAAAAGTGAGGCTGAATTCACGGGCACAGGCTGCAATGGTGGGCACAGTGAGGATGCAATGGTGGGCACAGTGAGGCTGAAGTCCCGGGCACAGGCTGCAATGGTGGGCACAGTGAGGCTGAATGCAAGGGCACAGGCTGCAATGGTGGGCACAGTGAGGCTAAATGCACGGGCATAGGCTGAAATGGTATGCACAGCGAGGATGCAATGCTGCGAAAAGTGAGGCTGAATTCACAGGCACAGGCTGCAATGGTGGGCACAGTGAGGCTGAAGGCACGGGCATAGGCTGCAATGGTGGGCACAGTGAGAATGCAATGGTGGGCACAGTGAGGCGCAATGGTGGGCACAGTGAGACTGCAATGGTGGGCACAGTGAGACTGAATTCACAGGCTGCAATGGTGGGCACAGTGAGGCTAAATGCATGGGCACAGGCTGCAATGATGGGCACAGTGAGGCTGAATTCACGGGCACAAGCTGAATTCACGGGCACAGTGAGGCTGCAATGGTGGGCACAGTGATGCTGCATTCACGGGCACAGTGAGGATGCAATGGTGGGCACAGTGAGGCTGAATTCACGGGCACAAGCTGAATGCATAGGCACAGTTAGGCTGCAATGGTGGGCACAGTGAGGCCGCAATGCTGGGAAAAGTGAGGCTGAATTCACGGGCACAGGCTGCAATGGTGGGCACAGTGAAGATGCAATGCTGGGAAAAGTGAGGCTGAATTCACGGGCACAGGCTGCAATGGTGGGCACAGTGAGGCTGAAGGCACGGGCATAGGCTGCAATGGTGGGCACAGTGAGGCTGAATGCATGGGCACAGGCTGCATTGGTGGGCACAGTGAGGCTAAATTCACGGGCACAAGCTGAATGCACGGGCACAGTGAGGCTGCATTCACGGGCACAGTGAGGATACAATAGTGGGCACAGTAAGGCTGCATTCATGGGCACAGTGAGGATGCAATGCTGGGCACAGTGAGGCTGAATTCACGGGCACAGGCTGCAGTGGTGGGCACAGTGAGGCTGCAATGTTGGGCACAGTGTTGCTGCATTCACGGGCACAGTGAGGCTACAATGGTGGGCACAGTAATGCTGCACTGACAGGCACAGTGAGGTTGCAATGGTAGGCACAGTGAGGCTGAATTCACGGGCAAAGTGAGGCTGCAATGGTGGGCACAGTTAGGCTGCATTCATGGGCACAGTGAGGATGCAATGGTGGGCACAGTGAGGCTGCATTCATGGGCATAGTGAGGATGCAATGGTGGGCACAGTGAGGCTGAATTCACGGGCACAGGCTGCAATGGTGGGCACAGTGTTGCTGCATTCACGGGCACAGTGAGGCTGCAATGGTGGGCACAGTAATGCTGCACTGACAGGCACAGTGAGGCTGCAATGGTGGGCACAGTGAGACTGAATTCACGGGCAAAGTGAGGCTGCAATGGTGGGCACAGTTAGGCTGCGTTCACAGGCACAGTGAGGATGCAATGGTGGGAATAGTGAGGCTGAATTCATGGGCACAGTAAAGCTGCATTTGATGGGTACAGTAATGCTGCATTGATGGGCAGTGAGGCTGCAATGATGGCACAGTGAGGCTGCATTCACGGGCACAGTGAGGCTGCAATTGATGAGCACAGTGAGGCTGCATTGATGGGCACAATTAGGCTGCATTTGATGGGCACAATAAGGCTGCATTTGATGGGCACAGTGAGGCTGCATTTGTTAAGAACTGCTGAGGCTGCATTATTCTCCTGTATCATGTCTGCAGTCTCTGACCATCTCTTGTAGCATGTCTGCATTCTCTTACCATCTTTGGTATCATGTCCTCAGTCTCTAACCATCTCTTGTATCATGTCCGCAACCTCTGACATCTCCTGTATCATGTCTGCAGTCTCTGAGGGAGTCTGGAGAGAAGTCAAGAATGGGAGCAGGATGGGGGTCGTGGGAGAAGTCAGACGTGTGTGGACTGTGGTGAGGAGACTATAGCATAAAACCAGAGCCACCAAGCTGGAGCCGACTGACTTAGCCCTGCACGGTGCACCTAAGAGGAGGTCAGTGACAGAATCGCCATGACAGTCTGAGGGGGGTCACTGATGTAAGGGGGGCGTGAATGCAATAATGTAAGGGGGCACTGATCTGATATAAAGGTTTCCCCCTTATATCAGTAACCCCCCCTTACCTTAGTGTAGTCTTTCTGCAGAAGGTGGTCTCTGGTCAACAGAGTCCCCCCCCACACGTTTTCGAGTTCATGGTGTCCCCCTTGATGATTGACCACTTTCAACTGGAATTTGCTTTTATATATATATATATATATATATATATATATATATATATATATATATATATATATATATATATATATATAAAACCCTATGTGCTTTCATATCTGCCCTATGTGTTTTAAACTACATGGTTTTCCCTTCCATGAACAAGAAAGTTATGCTGTTGGGCTGGTATAATAATGCTATGGGGCTGGTATGAAATTTTTTCCAGGGCTGGTTTTTATGCCCAGTCCGGCCCTGCACAACAGCAACCCTGCCAAGAGACGGCCGCACACCAAAACTCACGGACCAGCAAGGAGGGCATTAATCAGAGAGGCAGCACAGAAACCTAAGGTAACCCTGGAGGAGCTGCAGAGTTCCACAGCAGAGAATGGAGTATCTGTACATAGGACGACAATAAGCCATACGCTCCATAGAGTTGGGCTTTATGGCAGAGTGGCCAGAAGAAAGCCATTACTTTCAGCAAAAAACAAAATGGCACGTTTTGAGTTTGCGAAAAGGCATGTGGGAGTCTCCCAAAATGTATGGATGAAGGTGCTCTGGTCTGATAAGACTATAATTGAACTTTTTGGCCATCAAAGAAAACACTATGTCTGGTGCAAACCCAACACATCACATCACATCACCCAAAGAACACCATCCCCACAGTGAAACATGGTGGTGGCAGCATCATGCTGTGGGGATGTTTTTCAGCAGTTGGTACTGGGAAACTGGTCAGAGTTGAGGGAAAGATGAATGGTGCTAAATACAGGGATATTCTTGAGCAAAAGCTGTACCACTCTGTGTGTGATTTGAGGCTAGGAGGGAAGTTCACCTTCCAGCAGGACAATGACCCCAAACACACTGCTAAAGCAACACTTGAGTGGTTTAAGAGGAAACATTTAAATGTGTTGGAATGGCTTAGTCAAAGCCCAGAGCTCAATCCAATAGAAAATCTGTGGTCAGACTTAAAGATTGCTGTTCACAAGCGCAAACCATCCAACTTGAAGGAGCTGGAGCAGTTTTGCAAGGAGCAATGGGCAAAAATCCCAGTGGTAAGATGTGGCAAGCTCATAGAGACTTATCCAAAGCGACTTGGAGCTGTGATAGCCGCAAAAGGTGGCTCTACAAAGTATTGACTTTAGGGGGGTGAATAGTTATGCACTTTGACTTTTTCTGTTATTTTGTCCTATTTTACAATAAAAAAAAAAATCTTCAAAGTTGTGGCCATGTTCTGTAAATTAAATGATTCAAATCCTCAAACAATTCATGTTAATTCCAGGTTGTGAGGCAACAAAATACGAAAAATGCCAAGGGGGTGAATACTTTTGCAAAGCACTGTATATTCACCACGTGGGCAATCACCAATAGTTAGATGGACTCCTACCACTATCTATGGACTCTATTATGGAGTCAGATAGGCCTGCAAACAATATCCTAGCATTTGGTGCTGAGATCCAGGTGGTTACATCTGATCCTCGTGATACCTCCAGTTGCTTAGGATTATAATGGATATATATGGCCACAATGATGGTACAAGATTCCTTAGTTTATAGATTTTATGACAAGGCACAGAGAAGTGCTGGGATATGTAGTTTGTTGGGGTAAGAAACCACTGAGAACCTAAGAAGGGCAGACACAGATGTCCACCCGAGAGGCCATCTGCACCACACTTTCAGTGCTGGCTTTGCCTAATTCAATCAAGCATTTGCGCCACTTTTGACAACATTATTGATGCAGGTGACAAATTTGGGTAGTTCTCACTACCACCACTTGAAGTATATGTTGCTATGGCATAGTTAGATTCTTAAAGAATTACCGCAAGTTCTCTGATTAGGAAATTGGCAGTAAATAAGACTAAAGCCTAGTACACAGCGGGTTGAATAAAAAACAACTGACAGCTCCGGTCGGAGCCAGTACAACCATCTCCCCGCTGAGCTGTTGTGTTTTGACAGGGAGACCGCCAGAACACTCCGGTCAGTGCTCTCAGCCATTGACTGAGAGCACTGATCGGGAGCCGGTCAGCTGCTGGTTTTCCAGCATGCTCGTCTGACAGAAGCCGAATGTCAGCTGTTTTTTATTGAACCAGCGGATGTCTCCCGACATTCGGCTCATGTGTACTAGGCATAACTAAGCTGGGTCATGTCTGTGCTAGGAAGCTGTCATGTATCCCTGGCCCCATTCAGCTGCTGGATATAAACAAAAGGGCCAGAGTAGTGGTGATGTCATTACCCAAATATAAAAATGCCTATGTTTGGGAAATTACTTTTCACTGAATGAGTAGAGCCTGATGGGGAACTGAAAGACTGGTTCTTCGTCAGAACCACCTGCTTGTTGATTGACAGCACATGACAGTGGGTGGATTTGAAAGCCTCAGTTGGACTGAATAGTGACTTTGGATCTGCCCACTGCCATGCACCATCAATCAACAAGCAGGTGGACCTGATGGGGAACTCCAGGCTCCATCCACCCCTACTACAAAACTCCTTGGTCACGAGCGCAACTGCACTTGCAAAGTGGACAGTCTTTTTGCCTTTAGTAAATCAACCCCAATGGGTCTGCTGAACTCCCTGGATGACAGTTATCTTAACAGCTATTAAAAGAAAACTTAGCTCTAACTTGGAACACATTTTTTAGGTTAAGGGCATTGATTTAATTTAGACATTTGAGGTTTTCATGATAATTTTGAGTTAGTGTCCAGAAGTATTACATTCAGAAACACCCAGGGAACCCGTATTTTCAGAAGCAGGTCAGCAACAGCAGTCTGCATAATTCTGTCTATTTAGGTTGAAAATTTGAATTAGGCTGAGTCACTAATAGTGCTCCATCTAGTGGAAAGTGCACAAATCACTAAATTAAAAAAAAAAAAAAAATATATATATATATGAAGGAGCAAGAAATGCTTGTCATATTAAAAATTTGGTTTACGATAGACACTGCAATAATGACTTAAAGGGGCTGATCTACCAAAGGCAAATACATTATTCTCTATGGTGCCAATTCGCATCAACACATCATGATGCAGTATGAATTAGAAATGGTGCGGATGCTTCTTTTGGTGCAGCATAGTGCATGTTTGTTTTTTTTTCCAGTATTATAGAATCAGGGTCTTTCAAATCTGTAAACAGTGAATAATTGATGAAAAACGACTTTAAATTCAGGCCATTTTCAGGCTGTTGCCACCATTTTCCCAACTTTGCTCAGCATCCAAAATTAAGAGGTAAAATAGATTTTTAATGTATTTAACCTCTTTAAGAATTACATTCTGAGTTCCATGAAGTTGTCACAAAGTTATCTATTGTAAACGTATTCAGCTAGCAGTTGGTGGTCCTATAGTATAACTAGCTGCATGGAATATGGCTGAGTGTTTAATGATCAGCTATGAATTAGTCCTCACCGCCCAAACCTGCTCACACTGCTCCATTTGCAACATGTACTCAGATTTCCTTCCTTACTTTAGTAGACCATGCTTAGTCTTCTTCCACCATAGGCACTTTTCCAGAGTCCACACACCTCTATCATGTCTCTCTTTTTGCCCTTAGGCATTTTGTGCACCTACACATTAGTGGATGCCAGCACGTGTTCTGGTTGGTTGAGCATCCTATTTAAAAGTAAAATGCTTCACTCTCAAGTTGCCTTTCTTTAATCACTGACTACATATTGTATGTCTGTCATCATTCCATGTCCGGAAGAATTAATGGACTACTGTTTATGAACCTTCTGGCTCATTGTCACTATCTTCTGTGCCTACCATGCTATAACACCAACTAGCCCCAGCCTGACTTATGATCAGTCAAATCATGCCAAAAGAGGTGTTCCAAAGTGTGAACTGTTTGCTTCTATGGGCTGGATGCCAGCTGTATGAAAGACAATGGGATCTATTTACTGAACAAGTAGAGCACGTTCACATTGAAAGGGAAATTTTTACTTAGTGATTAGGGTAAAAACTCACTATGGAAATAATACCCAATCACATCCAAGGAAAATAAAAAAAAGATCTTTGCTTACACATGACTGCAAGGTAGAAGTTAATGCAGCTTCACCTAGTTTACTGAGCTAATGAAAATCCCTTTGCAAAGTGAACATATTTCACTGATTTAGTAAATCACCCCTAATGTTTCCTAAGGATATAACATCTGGGCTTTGGTACAGATAAACTGTTAAAACTCTTAAATTGTCCAATGATCACTATCAGGCCAGGTATAATCCACAGTTCATGTGGTTACCCCCTGGCTAGTATTCACAGGGAAGTAATGACTATCAGCATTAAAAATTTCAGTCCTAGCCTCAAAGTCCTGACCAGATGGTACTTGGTCCCTAATCACCTAGCCAAAATGTATACTACAGCCCCCGCAGGATGTTTCCGAAATTGCAATCTGAGAGGCTCTATGCTGCCTATATGGTGGTAATGCCCTCAACTTATTAACTTATCAACTTAAACTCACTTATTCAGGGAAGCGTATCCCACACCCACCTAACAACCCCATCAAATCATTCCCCGCATCTATAACCTTTTGTGCCACCACCCCCTCCCTTTTGAATGTAAGCTCTACGAGCAGGGCCCTCCTGTCTCTTCTGTATTGTACTGTAATTGTGCTGTTCCCCCACCACATTGTAAATCGCTGCATAAACTGTTGGCACTATATAAATCGTGAATAATAATAATAATAACTCAGGGATTTGTGGAACAGGGTGTTTTCGATGCTCCGTAAGCTGACTGGGTTGTCCATTGAACAACAGTCCAGTCTAGCTTTGCTTAATGACTTACCGTCCAGGTTGTCTCATCTACTGAAACAACTGGTTTACTTTGTTCTACTAGCAGCTAAGATCACTATAGCGGGAGCATGGAAGACGGCCTCAGTGTCCTTCAGACTGCTAACATTTTGTGGATTATGATTCATTAAAAGGTTGCTAGTATTGTCATGCAATGACCGTCAGACTCTCCTTGAATATACCTGGGAACCTTGGGTAACATATCCCCACGTTCCTCTCTCTCTGACTGCTGGCACGGTAAGGTCTCCGGGCTCCTCCTCCCCTGCTTTGACCCCCCTTTCACCTAGACTTTCCTTCTTTGTCAGGATTCTTCCTTTCCCTCTGACTCCCTCTTCGTTTTCACTTATTTCTCTTTTCTTCTCTGTGCTTTTTCCCTGTGATTTTGGTTTGTACGTTTTTGTATTTTACTTAGGTGAAACTCATGGTGCCTATTGAGTTCACCTACACGTAATAATATTTACAAGATGATATCTTCTCTGATATGTATTTTTCACTACTACAAGCTATGGTGCTGCTACCACATCTCATTTTAGTAGTAAGTTTCCCCTATTAAGATTATTAAGTTACTACTAAGTGCTGGATGTTCGTCCTCTTTCGCTGCATTCCTGTACTTTGTATTATCCTGGATGGCACTGCGATGCCCACTTGCTGTTGTTTATACTTTGTTTTAACCTAAATAAAAACTAGATATAAGGCCATGTCCAGGCCATTTCCAGGGTCATCTGCATAGTACATAAATTGCATGCTCAGCTTAAATGATTGTGAATGTTTATACCTTAGAATTTATTTAGCAAATTTTTCCAATTTTAAAGACCACATGAACAGAACAGACAAATCATGCAACGCAGGGCGTCACACACACAAAAAAAACAAAAAAAAATTAATATATGTATACACATATTGGTAAGCACATGAATAAATACAGTTACATAACAATATCAGCTATAACTGACCTTCAGAAAAGCGCATCTAAAAAGAGCAATAACATTTGACGTTCAGACATGTGCACCAGTATTTAAAGGCCGGAATTAGCCTACACCAACACCGGGCCCATAATCTCAAGCCATTGCGACCAGATAGCATTAAACTTTGTAATTGAATTTCTTTAAAAATACGTATGTCTTTAAAAAGAAATAAGCCTGTTTACATAAAAAATTCAGTTAGATAAAGTGAGAGGGTGTGGAGAGGTCTACTTAAGGGCAATTTGTCTATGGGCCATAGGGAGAGCATGCACAATCATAGTCAGCAGCATAGGTGGTGTGTAAAAAGAGGAATCAAGGTAGTCCAGTGAATATGTTAATGGTTCAGTAGGGATATTCAAGTCCAGGAGCCCATTTAGTGTACTGACCACCTACGCCTAGTATCTCTGGAAATTAGGGCATCGCCACAGAAGGTAAATAAGTGTGCCAGGATTGCCACAACTGGCACAGGCTGGGTCAGATCTCAAGTCTATGGCATGCATACATTTGGGGGTTTTATACACCCTATGGAAAAAAAAAAACTGAGTTAATCTATTTGATGGGGAAAGAGAAACACAAGAGAGAAAGCGGAAGATCTTCTCCCAAACCTTCTAAGAGATAGGGCCAATATCCTGTTCCCACCTTGCCCTGGAAGGAACAGGAAATTTCAATAGAAAGTTATCTAACAAAGCCTAAAGCCTGGTACACACTATTGCCCCGTACACACGGTCGGACATTGATCAGACATTCCAACAACAAAATCCTAGGATTTTTTCTGACAGATGTTGGCTCAAACTTGTCTTGCATACACATGGTCACACAAAGTTGTCGGAAAATCCGATCATTCTGAACACGGTGACGTAAAACACGTACGTCGGGACTATAAATGGGGCAGTAGCCAATAGCTTTCATCTCTTTATTTATTCTGAGCATGCATGGCACTTTGTGTGTCAGATTTGTGTACACACGTTCGGAAATTCCGACAACGGATTTTGTTGTCGGAAAATTTTATAGCCTGCTCTCAAACTTTGTGTGTCGGAAAATCCGATGGAAAATGTGTGATGGAGCCTACACACGGTCGGAATTTCCGACAACAAGGTCCTATCACACATTTTCCGTCCGAAAATCCGACCGTGTGTATGGGGCATAAGAGTTTTTTTGTTAAACCCAGCAGGTTGAACAAAAAAATCTGTCAGCTCTGGTCGGAGCCGCTGTACTAACTATGCAAAGTTAGTATAGCGATCTCCCCTGCTAACCTGTTGTGTTTTGACAGGGGGGTGGCCCGCCCCACCAGAACACTCTGATCAGCGCTCTCCACCATTGGCTGAGAGCGCTGATCAGTAGTCGGTCAGCTGCTGGTTTTCTAGCATGCTTGTCCTACAGAAGCCTGCCATACGGCCGGCTTCTGTCAGACAGGGTGACATACACATGGGCCGAATGTTGGCCGTTTTTTTTAACTGCCCAATGTCTCCCGATGTGTGCACTGGGCTTTATACATTTCAGAGATAAGGCCTTAGTTGAGGTTGCTTGTACTATTATATCCAGAACAGGGGTAGGAGAAAAAGACACTACAGCCGAGGAAAATTGGGCTTGTAGCGCAAGACGCAGTTGGAAAACTGATAAAACCTAGCATGTAGGAGGAATTCTATTCTCAGTTGTTTGTACATTTTAAGAGAACCATTATCATATAGTTGGGCCACAGTAGAAATTCCTGGCTCACTCCCATCTCTGAAAAACCTGAAGAATAGAAATCTCAGGGAGCCTATCATTTCCCCAAATACTGGTGTATCTAGTAGGAAAGGAAATTCCAATCATTTTCTTGACAGCACATGAAACTCCCCACAGTGCCCCTTCCAGGACATATAGATGTGTCCGACCCCTAAACACATAGGAAAATAAATGATAGGCGGGACTAGAGGAGGGGTTGGAATCCTGCCCGCAAATGCTGTCATTGAGCGGCAAGAAAATATATCCTCGGATGAGGTGCTGCTAGTCCCCCAGCATCCCTAGAATTTTGCAGCACTTTTAAAGTGATCAAGGATTGTCTGTTCTCATTCAGATCTTGCACCACCAAGCCTTTTCTTCAAGACTTGGCTGACTAAATATAATCTGCATATATTGTGAAAAGACCATTCAAGAGGGAAAAATCACTGGTTGACTGTCAAGCGTTTACAAGTGTTCATACACTGCTGTATTGTCTCAACCGGTGTTCAAAATACTTTCAATAACTGTTAAGATTGGGTTATGCTTAACATGTCTTAACAAATATATCTATTATTTAGGAAGCCTTATAAAAAAATGCTGTAATTTAAGGATAGTTTATGTTTCCTTATCAATTCAATCACAAATACAGTATGTATTGTTATGTATACAAAGATAATACAAAGATTAAAGGACATTAAAATGGCTTGCATAATATGTTTGATTTAACTTAGTATAACATAACAATAATGTGTTAATCTATAAAAGGTATAAGTAACGTGAACTTTCTTTCAACAGTGCTAGGATATCCTTTTCTCCAATCACTCCAATGACATCTGCTGGAGAACAAACACTGCTAATAAGCGTGATCTTACCTTTCTCTTAAATTTCATTTACTCATCCAAAGTTGGAGTAGTGTCGGGTGGATTTCCTGAAACCCTTTCCTGCAATCTTAATCCCATTCTACGACTCTTGACTTTTAATGATTTAACATAAAAAGTACCTCAGAGAGTTAGGAAATGTGATCTGAGAATGGTTTCAGACCACATGTAAACTGTGTTTTACAGCAAGATTAAATCAAGATTAAATAAAGTTAAATCATCGTACTTTGAAGTTTCTACAGAGAAAAGCACATTTGGCATTGCCAGGCTGTCTACTGACCTAAGTGAGCTTATTAATAAGAAAACTATACTATTCAACTTTATGTTGCGTCCTGGTCCAAAACAACACCTGATTAAATTGCTGTGCTCCATCCACCAAACAAATCTACAAGTAGCCTGTACCATTGATTTACTGCAAGGCTTGAATCATAGACCTTACTGAGCCAATTGCAGTATAAAAGTATGTAGTCATTAATACAGTTGGGTCTCTGTTTTTTTTTTTTTAATTTTCATAAAGGCAGTGAGAAACCCATTGGGACCAATAATTACCAAGAAATGTTGCAGTGTTGTAGACTGTTACTGATCATCTGTTTCACAGTAGCTTTACAGCAGCTCTGGGGTTATTAGAGGGAGAGCTGGTCTCATGGGGAGGCCATAACTCTCAAAAATATGTGCTACCTACTTCGGTTCAGAGACTTTCATAGCCACAAAATCTACTGTATGTCACTAAAACTACAAACCAATCCCACAAATTGTTCAAATTTATGCCCTATCTCTTTATTATCCTTAATGTCAAAAGTCTGGTAAAGGATCTTGAGCACAAACTAAATGTTAGAATAGCCAGATTGATGAGTAAAGATCAAATGGACTTCATGACCAATAGGCAACCAACAAATAATGTGCATCGGTTATTCCACCTACTTCACTTGGCCAGAAAGTGTCACACTCTCAGTCTCTCACTCAATATATGCAATGCCTTTGACACCCTTGGCTGGTCCTTTTTTTGACAAAATTGGGTTTTGTCCACATTTCATTTCATGGGTAGGATCACTCTACTGCTTAAAGCCTTATTCAATACATAGGCTTTCATTCCCTTAAATTAACGAACACACCAGGGTTGCCCATTATACACTATCTTTTTTACTCTTGCCAAAGCAACTTGACAAAATGCTAACATACAAGGCCTGGAAATAACAGGTTAATAACAGGTTATGAATGCAAACGTTGCATGTTTGCGGGTTACCTTTTTCTTACTTGGCATCCTCTCTCAACAAGCTTGGTAATCAAATCACAGGTCATTTCAGGCGTACAGGTCAACCATAATAAATCAAAAGCTCTGAACATAAACTTCTCATCTGAAATTGCCTCATTACAATCCTCCTTTCCAATGGAAGACAAAGAACATTAGGATTTAATTTAACTTCTATCTATGAAAAATGTATCTGTGAACATTCTGGCCCTATTAAGGCAAATTACACTAACCTTGGAATCATGAACGAGCTATCAGAAATAAAGGCTAGGAAGATTAGCAGCAACAAAAATGACCCTCTTTCCCAAAACTGATTACCCTTTTAGACTGCTACCCCTAAACATCTCAACCTTTACCCTTTACCTGTTAAAATGCTATTTCTTGCAATTTATCTGGGGATGACAGTACCAGAGTCTCCTAAATATGTATCTTCCAGCCAAAGAAAAAAGGAAGCCTCAGTTCCCAATGTAGCCAACTATAATTATGCAGCTCAAGTTGTCCCTCTAATCTTCTACCATGTGATCCACTGTGCTCCCTTATGGGTAAGTGTAGACGCCATGAAAGTGGCACCCATAGCCCTGTAATTGACCGTACTAGTGTATAACAATACATTTTCAGGGAAAGTACTCACACTTTCCTCCAGCCACTATACTCTACAACCCCTCCTTCCTTTCTGCACCAAGGGAACCCTATAGGTTCCACAACTGGGCTAGGCCTAGCCTACGTAAATTATATGCTCACTCTCAAGGCCTCCTGGGCTTTTAATCCTTATGTAAGACTTTTAAAATATTACAATCTGATTGCTTTATTGAGTCATTCTCTGTAAAACCCATTTTGCTAAAATTATAATTATGTGTATAGTGCAATCCTATAGTCTATATTATGTGTTGCTGCTCAAAATGCAATGTGTATCCCACATCCACTATTGTAAACTTATGAAAAAGTGCCGTGCAATATTTTACAACCACTTAAATCTCCACTCTGTCACTCTGTAGAAAAATAAATCTACAGTATCTCACAAAAGTGAGTACACCCCTCACATTTTTGTAAATACTTTATTATATCTTTTCATGTGAAAACACTGGAGAAATGACACTTTGCTACAATGTAAAGTAGTGAGTGTACAGTTTGTATAACAGTGTAAATTTGCTGTCCCCTGAAAATAACTCAACATACAGCCATTGACGTCTAAACCGCTGGCAACAAAAGTGAGTATACCCCCAAGTGAAAATGTCCTAATTGGGCCCAATTAGCCACTTTCCCTCCCCGGTGTCATGTGACTCGTTAGTGATACAAGGTCTCAGGTGTGAATGGGGAGCAGGTGTGTTAAATTTGCTGTTATCGCTCTCACTCTCTTATAGTGGTCACTGTAAGTTCAACATGGCACCTCATGGCAAAAAACTCTCTGAGGATCTGAAAAAAGAATTGTTGCTCTACATAAAGATGGCCTAGGCTATAAGAAGATTGCCAAGACCCTGAAACTGAGCTGCAGCACAGTGGCCAATACCATACAGCAGTTTAACAGGACAGGTTCCACTCAGAACAGGCCTCGCCATGGTCGACCAAAGAAGTTGAGTGCACGTGCTAAGCATCATATCCATAGGTTGTCTTTGGGAAATAGACGTATGAGTGCTGCCAGCATTGCTGCAGCGGTTGAAGAGGTGGGGGGGTCAGCCTGTCAGTGCTGAGACCATACACCGCACACTTCATCAAATAGGTCAGCATGGCTGTCATCCCAAAAAGAAGCCTCTTCTAAAGATGATGCACAAGAAAGCCAGAAAACAGTTTGTTTAAGACAAGCAGACTAAGGACATGGATTACTGGAACCATGTTCTGTGGTCTGATGAGACCAAGATAAACGTATTTGGTTCAGATGGTGTCAAGCGTGTGTGGCAGCAACCAGGTGAGGAGTACAAAAACAAGTGTGTCTTGCCTACAGTCAAGCATGGTAGTGGGAGTGTCATGGTCTGGGGCTGCATGAGTGCTGCCGACACTGGGGAGCTACAGTTCATTGAGGGAACCATGAATGCCAACATGTACTGTGACATACTGAAGCAGAGCATGATCCTCTCCCTTCGGAGATTGGGCCACAGGGCAGTATTCCAACATGATAACCACACCTCCAAGATGACCATAGCCTTGCTAAAGAAGCTGAGAGTAAAGGTGATGGACTGACCAAGCGTGTCTCCAGACCTGAACCCTATTAAGCATCTGTGGGGCATCCTCAAATGGAAGGTAGAGGAGTGCAAGGTCTCTAACATCCACCAGCTCCATGGTGTCGTCATGGAGGAGTGAAAGAGGACTCCAGTGGTAACCTTTGAAGCTCTGGTGAACTCCATGCCCAAGAATGTTAAGGTAGTGCTGGAAAATAATGGTGAACACACAAAATATTGACACTTTTGGCCCAATTTGGACATTTTCAGTTAGGGGTGTACTCACTTTTGTTGCCAGCGGTTTAAACATTAATGGCTATGTGTTGAGTTATTTTGAGGGGACAGCAAATTTACACTGTTATACAAGGTGTACACTTACTACTTTACATTGTAGCAAAGTGCAATTTCTTCAGTGTTGTCGCATAAAAGAAGATATAATAAAATATTTACAAAAATGTGGGGGGTGTACTTACTTTTTTGAGATACTGTATATAATCATAAAATAAATCATATAGAAACAATAAAGCAATGTTGCTCCAATTTAATCTTTCAGTGCAATTTACAACCCCTGGCAAAAATAAAATATTAATTTAATTGTGTAGGGAAAAAAACTAAACACAGACATGCCTCAAAACTATTTTAATTTAACATGCCAACCTTCTGGCTTAAAGAAACATATAAAGAAAAGAAAGAAAAAAAAAAGAAAGAAAACTGTAGTCAATTTTAACTGTTTTTGGAGATCAAACAGAGGAAAGAAATATGGAATCACTCAATTCTGAGGAAAATATCATGGAATCACCATATACTTTGCAGTTCTAAAACAAACATCTGCATCAGATTACATCTGCTAATTAGTCTGAAGTTAAAAAAGTGCTTTCACACCTTGGTCAATCAGGTTGCACCAACCTGATTGACATGAATCATGGCTCCAACACGAGAGATGTCTGTTGAAACAAAGGAGAGGATTATAAAACTTCTTCAAGAAGGTACTGTAAATCATCACAGAATGTTGCAAAAGATGCTGTGTCTAAAATTTGGACCAAGCAAAAATCAAATGGGAAGGTTGTTAAAGGGAAGCATACTGGTAGACCAAGGAAGACATCAAAGTGTCAAGATAGAAATAGTAAAGCAATATGCCTTGAAGACAGAAAATGCACAACAAAACAAATGAGGAACAAATGGTCAGAAACTGGAGTCAATGTCTGTGACCGAACTGTAAGACATTGCCTAAAGGAAATGGGATTTACATACAGAAAAGCCAAAGAAAACCATCATTAACACCTAAACAGAAAAAAAACAAGGTTACAGTGGGCTAAAGAAAAGCTAACATGGACTGTGGATGACTGGATGAAAGTGATATTCAGTGATGAATTATGAATCTGCATTGGGAAGATAGATGATGCTGGAACTTTTGTTTGGTGCCATTCCAATGAAATATATGCTTGAAAAAAACATGCAATTTTCTACAATCATTGATAATATGGGGTTGCATGTCAGGTAAAGGTACACGGGAGATGACAGTCATTAATCCTCAATAAATGCACAAGTTTATATTGAGATTTTGGACACTTTTCTTATTCAATCAAGGTTGTTTGGTGATGATGACATCATTTTCCAGGATGATGATGCATCTTGCCATAGGGCAAAAGCCGTGAAAACTTTCCTTCAAGAAAGACATATAATTTCAAAGGCATGGCCTGCAAATAGTCCAGACCTCAATCCAATTGAAAATCTATGGTGGAAATGAAAGAAAAAGGTCCATGACAAGGCTCCAACCTGCAAAGCTAATCTGGCAACTGCAATAAAGCCCCATACACACAATAGGACTTTGTACAAACTTTCCCTTGGATTTTTGTACAAAGGGCGTTGGCCAGAAGTTTGCCTTGCATACAGACGACAGGACTTTTCCAGCCACCTTTCACCAAATCATGTGGCTTTTCAGCTCTTTACCACCACCCCTTGGTCAACTTCTGTATTGTTGTCTGATATTGTGTCAATCTCGCCACTTTTAGGGGCACGATTGACACCTTGCGAGCCGGATTCACACTGTTGCGGGGATCCTACTTGGATCCCCGCCAATGCCAGGCACTGTGTTTGGTATGAATCTTGAGGGCAAACTTCACGCCAAATTTTAAATAAAAAAACAGCATGGGTTCCCCTCCAGGGGCATACCAGGCCCTTAGATCTGGTATGGATTTTAAGGGGAACCCCCTACGCTGAAAAAACAGCGTGGGGGTCCCCCCAAAATCCATACCAGACCCTTATCCGAGCACGCAGCCCGGCCGGTCAGGAAAGGGAGTGGGGACGAGCGAGCACCCCCCCACTCTCCTGAGCCGTACCAGGCCGCATGCCCTCAACATGGGGGGTGGGTGCTTAGGGGGAGGGGGCCCCCCCACCCCAATGCACCTTGTCCCCATGTTGATGAGGACAAGGGCCTCTTCCCGACAACCCTGGCCATTGGTTGTCGGGGTCTGCGGGCGAGGGGCTTATCGGAATCCGGGAGCCCCCTTTAATAAGGTGGCCCCCAGATCCTGGCCCCCCACCCTTTGTGAATGAGTATGGGGTACATCATACCCCTACCCATTCACCTAGGGAAAAAAGTGTCAAGAAAAAAACACAGTACACAGGTTTTTAAAGTAATTTATTAGGCAGCTCCGGGGGTCTTCTTCCGACTCCGGGGGTCTTCTTCCGACTTCGGGGCCTTCTTCCGACTCCGGGGGTCATCTTCTGACTTCGGGGTCTTCTTTCGACTCCGGGGGTCTCTCAGGCCTCTTCTCCCTATGTCTGGTGTCGTCTCCATGTGCTCTGGTTCTACTCCGGTGCCTTCTTCCTTCTGCCGGGCTCCTCCGCTATCTTCTGTTCTTTTGCTAGCGGAGGAGCCCGGACATCTGGATCGTCTTCTTCCCTCTTCTCTTCCAGAGATGTTGACACAACGCTCTCTCTGGCTGTAATGCTGTCTGTGTGCTCTGCTATGACTTATATAGGCGGTAACCCCGTCCCCCTATGACATCACAGTCCTGGGGCATGCTGGGACTGCGAGGTCACAAGGGGGCGTGGTCATAGGATGATATGACCACGCCCCCTTATGACCTCACAGTCCCACCATGCCCCGGGACTGTACAGTCATAGGGTGGCAGGGTCACCGCCTATATAAGTCATAGCAGAGCGCACAGACAGCATTACAGCCGGAGAGACCATTGTGTCAACATCTCTAGAAGAGAAGAGGGAAGAAGACGATCCAGATGTCCGGGCTCCTCCGCTAGCAAAAGAGCGGCAAAAGAGATAGCGGAGGAGCCCGGCAGAAGGAAGAAAGCACCGGAGAAGAAACAGAGATGACACAGGAGAGAGGAAGAAGAGGCCTGAGAGACCCCCGAAGTCGGAAGAAGACCCCCCCGAAGTCAGGAAGAAGACCCCTGGAGCTGCCTAATAAATTACTTTTAAAACCTGTGTAGTGTTGATTTTTTTATTGACACTTTTTTCCCTAGGTGAATGGGTAGGGGTACCATGTACCCCATACTCATTCACATTGGGTGGGGGGCCGGGATCTGGGGGCCCCCTTATTAAAGGGGGCTCCCGATAATCCCCCCGCCCGCAGACCCCGACAACCAATGGCCAGGGTTGTCGGGAAGAGGCCCTTGTCCTCATCAACATGGGGACAAGGTGCTTTGGGGTGGGGGGCTGCAGGGCTGCGTGCTCGGATAAGGGTCTGGTATGGATTTTGGGGGGGACCCCACACCGTTTTTTCGACGTAGGGGGTTCCCCTTAAAATCTGTACCAGACCTAAGGGCCTTGTATGCCACCAGAGGGGAATTCCCTCTCGCGCTCGCCGCAATAGGAAAATGTGTTTTTCCTATTGCAGCCAGCGCGAGATGTACAATACCCTGGCGCCGAGAACCAGTGGGATGGGTTCGTGCTGGAAACATTCTCGCGACCACGTACTGTAGTTTGTACAAAAGTCCGATGCTTTTGTGTACACACGATCGGACTTTGCTCCATCGGACTTTTGTTGCCGGAAAGTTTGTCCGTTCGCACAGCCAACAAAAGTCCGATGGAAACAGAAAAAGTTTGTCCGATAGAGCGTACACACGGTCGGATGTTGCTCCAAAACAGCTATTTTGCATGTTTGTTGTCAAAAAGTCTGATCGTGTGTATGGGCCTTAAGAGAAAGTTAGAGCCGGATTGATGAAGAATTCTGTTTGTTGATAGACAAATCCATGCCTCAGAGAATTCAAGCTGTTATAAAATCCAGAGCTGGTGCAACAAAGTACTAGTGGTGTACTGTAGTTTTTTTTTTTCATGATTCAATATTTTCCTCAGAATTGAGTGAGTCCATATTTTTTTCCTCTGCGTGATCTGTAAAAACAGTTACAATTGACTGCAGTTTTCTTTCTTTTTTATTTTTTTAAGTGTTTTTTTAAAGCTAGAAGGTTTGAATGTTAAATGAAAATAGTTTTGAGGCATGTCTGTGATTAGTTTTTTTTCTACACAATTAAAAGAGTGGTGATTCCATACTTTTTGCCAGGGGTTGTATATCAACAATAGTGATAAACAGTCCTTTAAATCAAGTCCATAAAATATGTAAAATCTATTTGTTGTGTCTTCTTTAGCTCCTTCTAATATGATATTCTCCAGTGAGTACCACCACCATTCACACTTTGCTCTCACTAAAATGTATTGACCTATTATGTGCAAATAGGTCACTATGCGCATTCCCCTTTAAGAGGCCTCCTACATCTCTTCTAAATACTTTGGATGGTTGCCACCTGGTTATCTCCTCTACTTTTACTAGGACCACAGTAATCTGAATATATTTTCACTGGCTCCTCTGCTAAAAGGTAATTAAAACTTACATAGTATTTTACCATTTAAAATAAAATGGCACTTTATTAGAAATAAGATGAAAAAAATTACACTCACAAGAATGGTGCACTACATACAGCAATGCACTACCATAAAATCACTGTAAAGCCATTCAGGTACATGCCCCTTTTAAGATAGAGACCTTAGCATCCCCTTCGACAAGCAACCTGGTGGCTACTTCCAGGTAGCGTGATGAGATCACTAAGCTCTGAATTGATGCATTTCATCACTGTCCACATGACTTCTTCAAAGGGAAAACAGAGCCTTGCTGACAATATAGGTCTTATAAAGCTGGCATTTGTTTATTTCTGTTGCTAAGCTACAGGTATCATATTGTAGACTACCTCCACCATTTTTGGTTATACCAAAAACCGATCTAGACCAAAAGCTGCGGGGCACCATTTTATAGACTATCACTGTCATTTTGTCATTGCCTCCAATAACAAAAGGACCTATTTTTGAGCTGGATGCCTGAATAGTTTAAAGAGGAAGTAAACCCTTGATCAAAATGTTTTCTTCTCCCTCCCCAGCAAAGTAAAGACCTAATGTGCTAGTATTAATCGCATACTAGCACATTCTGTGACACTTACCTTCAAACGAGGCCCGCGTCGTCCCTGCTGCAGGCCGCATCCATGTTCGCTCCTCTTCCTTCCGGGGCCATGGACTCCGACTCTGTGACTGGCCGGAGCCGCGTGACGTCACTCTGTCACACTGTGATGCTGATATCTTTCCATAAATTATCAAATGATAGAAGCAAATGGTAATAAAATCCCATCAAGCACAGATATAAAATAAGAATGTTTAAAAAAATTTTTAAAAATATGTAAAAAAATGAAAAAAAAACCCCTCAATTTAGTACAATTGAACTCACCATTTAGGATCAATAACCTAAACTATAGAATGCCTAAAGCAAAACTATATCAGCCATAGTATAAAACCATTCTTTGTCCATCCTCTGTATTTGCATCTCATTACAATCCGATATTATCAAATCAAAAGCTGTAACCTTGTACCCACATCCGAATCACATTCCCTAAAAAAACTCATCCACTTCCAACATTCTTGTTTGCCTGACATCACAGGCAAAGGAGCCATCTCCATTATCTCCTGTCTCATACTCCTCTTTCATTCAAGTCAATGCCCAAACCCCTTACTATTACAGTTAATAGGAATGGGATCTGCAGAAACAAATTGACTCGTGGATTAAACCCATATTTTGAAAACTACGACACATTACTAGATTAATTATATTGTGATGAAAGCCAAACAAAAGTTATTTTTCAGATTTTACATGCCCCTCCTCCATAGGATGCCTAAATTTGTATAAAGGGTCTCAGCCAACTGCTTTCAAAGATGCTGTGCTACGGGTACCATTCTGTATATCTGGGGAGACTACCAAAAAACAAGAGTTTTTGGACTGGTATCAACTTGCACTGGGTGCCCCTAGGAAATCCTACTAAATCTTCAACTGTATTTTCACTTTTGCAAATTGTCAAATTTGAGAAAAACCCACTATATATTTTTATGTGTCTCTATTCACATAGCATGCCTAAAAATAGTTTAAAAATTATTTTTTTTTACCTAATTAGATGTTTCTTTGGAGCAGGCCTTTTACTGCGAATAATTTCAAAGTGAATCTGTTACCAGACAGTTTCACCTCATTAACATACAATGAGGAAGCCAAATTTTTAGATCTTTCACCTTTTGTTGCGACAGACAGTATTCAAATGTAATTTACAATTGATAGTGATAGACAGTACAGACAGGGTTATTTATGGTGAAAATTAACTCCTCAGTAGCCTTATTAGAATTGCACAGCAGATAAAAACCTAAAGTTGGAGTTTAGCAATTTATTTTTGTTTTCAGATCAGCACCAGGAATGAATGATGAATGGAGCACCTGCTGGTGGCTATTCTGTTTCTTAAAATGTTCAATCCTATGCCCCCCGGATACCCCCCCCCAAGTTATGATCTTCCTGTGCTGTGGGGTTTAATACGAGCGGCTCCACCTGTCACAGGCATTCGTCAAAAGTGCCCACTTTGCCCGCCCTTTCCTGCCTGTCTGCTCCATTGATAGAAGCAGCACAAGCCGTTCCTGCAATGAAAAGTGCTCTATGAATAGAGGACAGACAAGTCAAATAAAAGTAATTTTAAGAAACAGAGCTGCCACCAGCTTATGGGACACTAACCATTCATTTTTAAGTACTGTCCCTGGTGATGATTTAAAAAAATAAAGTATAAATTGGTAAACTACAGCCTTACATTTTGGAATTTTTAGAAAGGAGCAAGTACAACGTAAGCACACATTTTTTATTTTAATAGTCATGCTATGTGAATGAGACCATGTAAAATGTTACATGTGACATATAATAAAGATGCAATAATGACATAATTGGATGCAAAAGCAGAAACATGCATTAACCCCAAAGGCTAACACACAGCCAAGTTAAAACGTATAACCTTCCTATTCAAAGCAGCTAAACAGACCTTAGCTAAAGCATGAAATCAGGTATCCCAACCGTCTTTTAAGTTTTAAGGAAGATGTCATGGTATCTAGTGAATGTTCAATTAGCTGCAGTACTCCATGGATCTACACATAAGTTTCACAAAACCAGCCGCCCGGATGGGAGAGGATGTTGACAGCAATTTAGCCGGAACAGTAACTGAAAAGCAAAGGGACTGGGTTCCCCTGGTCACGCCTCTCCCTACCCGGTTACCTCTAATTTAAAACACACCCTGCCCCTTTCTACATCCACTCTTTCTCCCCTCTACCTTCCAACTGTCCCTTTTCCTTCTACTTCTCTGTCTTCTCAGGTCTTTCTAGGTCTCGAAGTTTGACATGACCACAGGTTAAAAGCACAATAATCAACAGTCCAACTACTAATGGCATGTCAAAGAGGCACTACGGAATGGAAAACATTTGATCTTTTTTTAATGCTTTATAACTGACATTTTCCATAGTAATGCCCTGTACACACAGTCAGACTTTCCGACGGAAAATGTGCGATCGGAGCTTGTTGTCGGAAATTCCGACCGTGTGTAGGCTTCATCACACATTTTCCATCGGAATTTCCGACACACAAAGTTTGAGAGCAGGCTATAAAGTTTTCCGACAACAAAATCCGTTGTCGGAAATTCCGATCGTGTGTACACAAATCCGACGCACAAAGTGCCACGCATGCTCAGAATAAATTAAGAGACGAAAGCTATTGGCTACTGCCCCGTTTATAGACCCAGTGTTTGTGTTTTATGTCACCACGTTCAGAACGATCGGATTTTCCGGCAACTTTGCGTGACCGTGTGTATGCAGGACAAGTTTGAGCCAACATCCATCGGAAAAAATCCATGGATTTTGTTGTCGGAATGTCCGATCAATGTCCGACCGTGTGTACGGGGCATAAGAGTGTCTACCCATTAAATATACAATACTCTTTTGTCAATGTCTGGCAGCAGCAATGGCCCTAGCACTGTACATCTTATTAATATTCAACAATTACTATCTTCTGCGATCAAAGATGCTTCACTCCAAAATGATAAGTAACTCCATATCTCCAGGACTCTTAGACCCCTTTCACACTGGGGCGGTTTGCAGGCGTTATTGCGCTAAAAATAGCTCCTGCAAACCGCCCCTAAACAGCCTCCGCTGTTTGTTCAGTGTGAAAGCCCGAGGGCTTTCACACTAAAGCGGTGCGCTGGCAGGAGAAGAATAAATCTCCTGCTAGCCGCATCTTTGGAGAGGGGAAGGAGCGGTGTATTCACCGCTCCTTCACCGCTCCTGCCCATTGAAATCAATGGGACAGCGCGGCTATACAGCGGTAATACCGCGGCTATAGCCGCGCTATACGAGGGGTTTTAACCCTTTTTCGTCCGCCAGCGGGGGGTTAAAACCGCACCGCTAGCGGCCGAATACCGTGGTAAAACAGCGCTAAAAATAGCGCTGTTTTACCGCCGACGCCCCCTACCGCCCCAGTGTGAAAGGGGCCTTAGGGACCACTCTTAGGTGGTACCAGTAGAATTGGGTTGACGAGCCGAAGGGGCACAATTGTGACTTTGCATGAGTAACCATATGAAAGGGGTGATCTTTTCAGTCTCCACAAATCTCCCTGCTCTCCACTGAAAAACTATATACAGCAGCTTTTAACGCCCAGCAGCTACATACTGTATATGCACCAATAGCAGCCCAGGTTTGCGCCCAGTACACTGACCAAGCTGTCACCTACCACTCTCAGTCACGACTTCTGATCAGAAGCCAGCGGAATGAGTTCTGTGAGAGTCAAAATCCACTTAACCACTTACAGACCGGAAGATTTGGCTGCTTAATGACCAGGCCATTTTTTGCGATACGGCACTGCGTCGCTTTAACTGACAAATGCGAGGTTGTGCGATGCTGTACCCAAACAAAATAGACGTCCTTTTTTTCTCACCAATAGAGCTTTCTTTTGGTGGTATTTGATCTTCTCTGCGGTTTTTATTTTTTGTGCTATAAACAAAATAAGAGCGACAATTTTGAAAAAAATAAATAAAATATTTTACTTTTTGCTATAAAAAAGATCCCCAAAAATGTTTTTAAAAAGCTAATTTCTTCCTCAGTTTAGGCCAATATATATTCTTTTACATATTTTTGGTAAAAAAAAATTGCATTAAGCGTATATTGATTGGTTTGCGCAAAAGGTATAGTGTCTACAAACTATGGGAAAGATTTATGGCATTTTTATGGAATTTTTATTATTTATTTTTTTTTTACTAGTAATGGCAATTTTTAGTGGTACTGTGACACATTTTTGGGACCATTGACATTTATACAGCGAAAAGTGCTATAAAAAATGCACCGTTTACTGTGTAAATGTCACTGGCAGCGAAGGGGTTAACGCTAGGGGCGATCAAGGGGTTAAATGTGTGTTCTAACTGTGAGGGGATAGGACTGACTAGAGGAAGAGACATACCATTTTTCCTACTTAGTAGGAGCAAACAATATGTCTCCTCTCTCCTGACAGAACAGGGATTTGTGCGTTTACACACACAAACCCCTGTTCCTGCTCTCATGCACGCGATCGCGCATGGACGGTGGCCCCTCAAGTGGCGCACGCCTGCTACCGCCCTTAAAGGTACAGATGTACTCATAATGCGATTAGCGGGAACGAACCACTTTGCCGACGTATATCGGTGTGAGCCGGTCGGCAAGTGGTTAAACGGCCCCCAGGAGGCTGCATTGAGGGGTTACGTTTTTTGCTGATAGAGCCTTTTTTATTTTGTGCACACATAATAAAATTCATATTCATTTTTTTTGTACATGAAAACGCACTTCAAACCTCAAAATATTTCATATTTTATGAAAGCAGAGACCATTTAGAATAAAATGGTGGCAGTTGCAATTATGTCACAAAATATTTATAAAAACAGGGGTTTTGGTACTTTAAATGAAGCAAGGCCTAATAAGGTCCTATGCCTCCATCCCTATCAATATAGAAGAAAAGGTGGGGCGGCACAGTGGTGTAGTGGATAGCACTCTCGCCTAGCAGTAAGAAGGGTCGCTGGTTCGAATCCCAAAGACGACACTACCTGCCTGGAGCTTGCATGTTCTCCCTGTGCCTGCGTGGGTTTCCTCCAGGTACTCTGGTTTCCTCCCACAATCCAAAGACATGCTGGTAGGTTAATTGGATGCTGTCTAAATTGTCCCTGGTATGTGTATGTATGAATGTGAGTTATGGACCTTAGATTGTAAGCTCCTTGAGGGTAGGGACTGATGTGAATGTACAATGTATATGTAAAGCGCTGCGTAAATTGACGGCGCTATATAAGTACCTGAAATAAATTAAAAATAAAAATAAATAAAAGGCGAGAAGTTGGGACTTTATATGAAGCACGTGGTGGTAAACAGATGAGTGATGGATATGAAAATATTTATTAGTTCATATACATATATACGGTAACTTTAATATCAAGTTTTAAGGCAATTTTCCATAATAGCAGTATACCTTGTAACGGTTTCAAAAATATCACATAATCATAATTTACGATCCAATAAAATGTAATTTATATACACATACACATATTACATAATATCTATATAGCCCATAACCTTGCTACTCTCTATCATTGTCAATAAAAAATAAATATTACCGTATATATTCGAGTATAAGTCGAATTTTTCAGCCCTTTTTTTTGGGCTGAAAGTGTCCCTTCAACTTATACTCGAGTCACCGCCGTCTGTCTGCATGATCAGCGTGTCATGCAGACAGACGGCTGCCGGCGTGTAATGATACTGTTCGGCGGCTATTGCAGCTTTCAAAAGCCGCGCCTCCTGCTTGTTTGTGATAGGCTGAACAGCTGTCAGTGTACAGCCTATCACGGACATTCTCTCATCCTCGTCCGTGGTATGAGAATGAGAGAATGTCCGTGATAGGCAGTCAGCGGTCAGCCTATCACAGACAAGGAGGAGGCGTGGCTTTTGAACTGTGGAATGGCCGCCGAACACTATCATCACACGCCGGCTGCCGCTTGAGGATGGAGATGGCCACAGAGAGGATGGAGATCACTACAGGGAGGCTGGAGATCGCCGCAGGGAGGCTGCACAGGACACCGGTAGGCTGCACATGCACACAGGACATGTACAGGACACAGGACACACATGTACAGGACACATGCACAGGGTACAGGTAGGCTGCACAGGACAAAGGGAGGCATGCAGCTGCAGATGGGCATTGTTGACCCTCTGCATTTCTCACACGCGTCTTATACTCGGGTCAATAAAATTTTCCCAGTTTTTTGTGGTAAATTAGGGGCCTCGACTTATACTCGGGACGACTTATACTCGAGTATATACGGTAAATTATTGAACATGATGACAATTTTTTTTATATATAATCATATAGACATGTATTATGTGAACGAATTACATAAAAATATTTTGTCAACACATTGGTTTGAATTACGGCAGCTGATAACTTGACGCATTTTGTTACTTATGGTCACTCTTCGGGAGAAAGCCCGTAGTATCTATCTATAATAAAAAATAAAAAATATACATATCTAGATGATCTAACAAGGTCACGAAGTAAAGCAGGATAAGAATAAGGAACCCCTTACTACATATTACTTATAAAAACATATGTGTGCGGATGGTATAGTGCTGGAAACCGCAAGTCATTCGAGGACATCATCTCCAAGAAATGTGGGGGTATGCACAGCGACAACAACCAACAAAAACAACATCCATGGTGGATAAGTATCCATAACGTGATCCTAATGTATAATGAGAATAGCAAAACCATGTGGAACCTCTGTGAAAAAAATGTGTGGGTTTAGAATTAACGTGAAGAAAAAAGAGGTTGCGCTAGTGCTAATGAAACATAATAAATAATTGACAGTGATAAAATTCATATATGTCAAAAAAATCAATGTGTAAAACTCTAATATTGAAAAAAAGTCCATAAAATGAAAACCCAATCAAGTGTTATACGGAGTCCAAAAAATCAATAAACATCAATGAAATGTTATTAAATGTCCAGAACCCCAATAGAAAAAATAAGAATAAAAATAAAAATAAAAAATAAAACTAATTGTGAGAAGTAAAAAATCCAAGTGATGAATAGTGAAGATCAGTAACAGCGAGGAAGAGTCCACCACCAGGTACTGAAGGGGTTACTTCTTACCAGAATGCCATGACCCCCCACTACAGAGGATCACAGCAAGCAGGGATCTTTTAAAGCCAGAATGGAGATTAGCAGCAGTGTCCACCAGGGGTCATCACCTCAGCAGCCGCTCCAACAACCCAGGGCATTGATACCATGAAAATAAAAAGGGGCTCACATAGTGTAAAACCACTTAACGCTTTATTAAAATAAATAAAAAGCAGATGTACACTTACAAAGTGTCAGATAATTGAACAGCCTTAAGTCCGGCTCCGTGGCCACCGGAGCTCGGACAAACCCGTCCACTGGAGATAGATTCGCTTGGGGGTGACGTCAGCGCGTCGTCTGGCTCCGCCCTACGCGTTTCGTGACATCATCACGTCTTCCAGGGGCACAGGCGGCGCGCTGCGTCACCCTTCTTAAATAGTGCTGAATCCGACCAAGCCTCACTGTGGATCACCGCACTCGCCGGACCGCACAGACCACCGCATACACTTCCGGTGTCAAAGTGCATCCAACGGTGCGATCAACCAGCGGAGACCACATAGCCCAGCCAGCACAAACTTAAATCAATATGTTCACAAAGCCTTATGTATTAGACTATTCCTCAACGGGGTGCCCAATACATGATAAGCCTAATGACCAATATCAATACATGCATATGCACAATTACACACAAAACGAACAAAGCGTACTATGTTAAAAAGTACTATATTAAAAAACTTTCCCAATTTGTACCACCATAGACCCACCAATCAACAGAAAACGATCCAGGATGAATAGATTGAACTAAAGGGAATCCTGATCACATTATGGAGTAATGGATAGAGGGCCCATGGAAGCCTCCAAAAGGGGAGTTAATAAGGGGCAAATAAGAGCCTCCAGCCCAATACCATCTATTGGAAGCGACAGCGCCAGAGGGCGTATGTCGTTCCCTTTTATAATTAGAGAGAGGTTTCGATCTTGGAACAGAAAATAAAATTTGTAAAAAACATAAATAAAATGAGGTCAATTAACTCCAGATGCATGAATAAGAACTGGAGCAAAAGGGGTCAACAGGATCCAACCCTCAGAGCCTCCAACGAGCTCAACTAACTTCAAGGTGCTCGTCTCCACCCCAGACAACGGAACTCCGAAGCCGGAAATGGGATATTTTGGCAGTTGTAGTCACCAACTGCCAACACCTAGTGAGTAGCGCCATCTAGTGGGTGTGCCAGGAATTATAGCAAAGGTCCATATTCCAATTGGAAATGTCAGTGTATAATTCCTGATGTAAATAAAAGCAAAATTGGCAAAATGTGTATAAAAAGTGGGTCTCTTTTTTGTTGCAGAATTAAAGATAAAAGAGATGTGATGAAATAAATAAGGGATTAAGAATGGATTTAAACCAATAAGCATATATGTTGTTCAAAAAGGGGCATTGGTAACAAACCATAAATTAGAAAGAAAAATTGTGCATATGTATGACCCAATATAACCCTGCAGACACTGACGTCGACCTACGTTAAGAGTTATTAATAAACGCATTAACATCAGTGTCAACATTTAACCCAAAAGGGGTATAAGTTCGAAGTCGGTAAATCCAAGACATTTCACATTTGGAAATTTCTCTTACAAGAGAGCTCCCCCTCCAATGTGGTCTGTACTTGTCAATCCCAACGTACAGAGTATTGGAGGGGTCCCTGCCGTGCACTTCGTCAAAGTGTCTCGACACAGGGTGCTTATCAAAACCCCTGCGGATATTACCAATGTGCTCGGATAATCTAACTTTAAGGGCCCTCTTGGTCCTGCCCACATATTGCAATCCGCAGGGGCATTGAATAAGATAAATGACCCCCTCTGACGAACAGGTTATAAAAGGTTTAACCTGATAGGTTCGTGAGGTACTAGCAGACATAAATTGATTTATTTTCCTACCTCTATCGCTGTTGTGGGAGCAGGCTTGGCAATTTCTGCATTTATAATACCCTGTGAGGTCATGAAAAAAAGACCTATTGGTGATGGGTGGATCCTGCACTGTTGGGGCGATTTTATTGCCCAGCGTGGATGCACCCTTAAATATAATGCGAGGATTGTCAGGTAGGACCGAACTTAAAATAGGGTCTGTGGTTAGAATGTGCCAGTGTCTCTTTATCAGGTCTTTGATCTGGCGATGCTGGGTGGAGAAGGTGGTGATAAAAGGTAGACTAAAGTCCCCTTCCTTGTCACGTCGTTGGCCTGTATTTAGTAACAGGGATCTATCTTTTTCCCTCACTTGCGCCAGCGATCTTAATAGTGCAGATTGATCGTAACCCTTCTCAACAAACCTCTTAGTTAGAGAGGCTGCTTGGTTATCAAAGGTCTCGATTTCGGTGCAATTCCGCCGAAGGCGTGTATATTGCCCCATTGGGACCGCCTTCAGCCAAGACTCATGGTGACAACTGTCAAGGGGAATGAAGGAGTTCCTGTCCGTAGCCTTAAAATGAGTGGACGTCACCAATCTATCACCCTGGACCTTGACTTTAAGGTCAAGGAAGCTGATTTCTTCCATGCTTGTCTCAAAGTTCAGCCTAATGCCCCTGTTGTTATCGTTCAAAAAGGTCATGAAGTTCTCAAGCTCAGTCTCGCTGCCATCCCATAGGAGGAGGACGTCGTCAATGTACCTGGCCCACAGGACCACCTGTGGTCTGGTCCAGGCCTTGACGACGTCCTCCTCCCACTTGGCCATAAAGAGGTTGGCCAAGCTGGGGGCGTATTTAGCAGAGATGTACCTAACTCGAGACTCTGATCTCGCCCCGCCCCAAAGGAATTTCATCATGGAGTTACTTTATTATGCAGCGAGCCATAATTATTTTTGGTTCGATCATCAATTTTTTCGCCAGGACAGGGGTGTGGCCATGGGGGCTAAATACGCCCCCAGCTTGGCCAACCTCTTTATGGCCAAGTGGGAGGAGGACGTCGTCAAGGCCTGGACCAGACCACAGGTGGTCCTGTGGGCCAGGTACATTGACGACGTCCTCCTCCTATGGGATGGCAGCGAGACTGAGCTTGAGAACTTCATGACCTTTTTGAACGATAACAACAGGGGCATTAGGCTGAACTTTGAGACAAGCATGGAAGAAATCAGCTTCCTTGACCTTAAAGTCAAGGTCCAGGGTGATAGATTGGTGACGTCCACTCATTTTAAGGCTACGGACAGGAACTCCTTCATTCCCCTTGACAGTTGTCACCATGAGTCTTGGCTGAAGGCGGTCCCAATGGGGCAATATACACGCCTTCGGCGGAATTGCACCGAAATCGAGACCTTTGATAACCAAGCAGCCTCTCTAACTAAGAGGTTTGTTGAGAAGGGTTACGATCAATCTGCACTATTAAGATCGCTGGCGCAAGTGAGGGAAAAAGATAGATCCCTGTTACTAAATACAGGCCAACGACGTGACAAGGAAGGGGACTTTAGTCTACCTTTTATCACCACCTTCTCCACCCAGCATCGCCAGATCAAAGACCTGATAAAGAGACACTGGCACATTCTAACCACAGACCCTATTTTAAGTTCGGTCCTACCTGACAATCCTCGCATTATATTTAAGGGTGCATCCACGCTGGGCAATAAAATCGCCCCAACAGTGCAGGATCCACCCATCACCAATAGGTCTTTTTTTCATGACCTCACAGGGTATTATAAATGCAGAAATTGCCAAGCCTGCTCCCACAACAGCGATAGAGGTAGGAAAATAAATCAATTTATGTCTGCTAGTACCTCACGAACCTATCAGGTTAAACCTTTTATAACCTGTTCGTCAGAGGGGGTCATTTATCTTATTCAATGCCCCTGCGGATTGCAATATGTGGGCAGGACCAAGAGGGCCCTTAAAGTTAGATTATCCGAGCACATTGGTAATATCCGCAGGGGTTTTGATAAGCACCCTGTGTCGAGACACTTTGACGAAGTGCACGGCAGGGACCCCTCCAATACTCTGTACGTTGGGATTGACAAGTACAGACCACATTGGAGGGGGAGCTCTCTTGTAAGAGAAATTTCCAAATGTGAAATGTCTTGGATTTACCGACTTCGAACTTATACCCCTTTTGGGTTAAATGTTGACACTGATGTTAATGCGTTTATTAATAACTCTTAACGTAGGTCGACGTCAGTGTCTGCAGGGTTATATTGGGTCATACATATGCACAATTTTTCTTTCTAATTTATGGTTTGTTACCAATGCCCCTTTTTGAACAACATATATGCTTATTGGTTTAAATCCATTCTTAATCCCTTATTTATTTCATCACATCTCTTTTATCTTTAATTCTGCAACAAAAAAGAGACCCACTTTTTATACACATTTTGCCAATTTTGCTTTTATTTACATCAGGAATTATACACTGACATTTCCAATTGGAATATGGACCTTTGCTATAATTCCTGGCACACCCACTAGATGGCGCTACTCACTAGGTGTTGGCAGTTGGTGACTACAACTGCCAAAATATCCCATTTCCGGCTTCGGAGTTCCGTTGTCTGGGGTGGAGACGAGCACCTTGAAGTTAGTTGAGCTCGTTGGAGGCTCTGAGGGTTGGATCCTGTTGACCCCTTTTGCTCCAGTTCTTATTCATGCATCTGGAGTTAATTGACCTCATTTTATTTATGTTTTTTACAAATTTTATTTTCTGTTCCAAGATCGAAACCTCTCTCTAATTATAAAAGGGAACGACATACGCCCTCTGGCGCTGTCGCTTCCAATAGATGGTATTGGGCTGGAGGCTCTTATTTGCCCCTTATTAACTCCCCTTTTGGAGGCTTCCATGGGCCCTCTATCCATTACTCCATAATGTGATCAGGATTCCCTTTAGTTCAATCTATTCATCCTGGATCGTTTTCTGTTGATTGGTGGGTCTATGGTGGTACAAATTGGGAAAGTTTTTTAATATAGTACTTTTTAACATAGTACGCTTTGTTCGTTTTGTGTGTAATTGTGCATATGCATGTATTGATATTGGTCATTAGGCTTATCATGTATTGGGCACCCCGTTGAGGAATAGTCTAATACATAAGGCTTTGTGAACATATTGATTTAAGTTTGTGCTGGCTGGGCTATGTGGTCTCCGCTGGTTGATCGCACCGTTGGATGCACTTTGACACCGGAAGTATATGCGGTGGTCTGTGCGGTCCGGCGAGTGCGGTGATCCACAGTGAGGCTTGGTCGGATTCAGCACTATTTAAGAAGGGTGACGCAGCGCGCCGCCTGTGCCCCTGGAAGACGTGATGATGTCACGAAACGCGTAGGGCGGAGCCAGACGACGCGCTGACGTCACCCCCAAGCGAATCTATCTCCAGTGGACGGGTTTGTCCGAGCTCCGGTGGCCACGGAGCCGGACTTAAGGCTGTTCAATTATCTGACACTTTGTAAGTGTACATCTGCTTTTTATTTATTTTAATAAAGCGTTAAGTGGTTTTACACTATGTGAGCCCCTTTTTATTTTCATGGTATCAATGCCCTGGGTTGTTGGAGCGGCTGCTGAGGTGATGACCCCTGGTGGACACTGCTGCTAATCTCCATTCTGGCTTTAAAAGATCCCTGCTTGCTGTGATCCTCTGTAGTGGGGGGTCATGGCATTCTGGTAAGAAGTAACCCCTTCAGTACCTGGTGGTGGACTCTTCCTCGCTGTTACTGATCTTCACTATTCATCACTTGGATTTTTTACTTCTCACAATTAGTTTTATTTTTTATTTTTATTTTTATTCTTATTTTTTCTATTGGGGTTCTGGACATTTAATAACATTTCATTGATGTTTATTGATTTTTTGGACTCCGTATAACACTTGATTGGGTTTTCATTTTATGGACTTTTTTTCAATATTAGAGTTTTACACATTGATTTTTTTGACATATATGAATTTTATCACTGTCAATTATTTATTATGTTTCATTAGCACTAGCGCAACCTCTTTTTTCTTTATGCTTTTCCACATTTGATGTTTTTGTGAAGGTTGCTGCTGATTCACTGTATTTTATTTCAACACTTGGTTTTTAGCGCAGTTTCTTTTACCATTTTTTCATTAGAATTAACGTGGGCAAGGGGACCCATAATCATGAGTGAGATGTGTAAAAAGGCAGGTGCACACCTAGTGGTGAAGATGAGTCTAAAAGGTGTGAGAAGCCAATAGCCGACTCAATGAAGTCTGATTTTAAACTAAAAAATAATGCTAATAATCTTTAATCTCACGTTAAATTTTTTTTAATGCCAATATTTCTAATTAATTTATCATTTTTTCTTTAATAAGCGTGTACTGATGCTTTGGACAAAACTTAAGAGACACAGGGTTTTTAATCCAGTGATTATGTAAGATAATAAAGCTTCTTATTCTTATGTGACAATTTCTCTAACTATTTACTGCAAATTCCTTTTTTGCTAAAAAACCCACATGAGGCTCCTGATATCTATTCCTGACCTCCATCGTAAATATTAAATTGTTCTGTGTTATGTTTTGTTAGAAGCACCTGCTAGGTAATGGAGGAACAGAGAACATGTAACTGATCCTCACTAAATCTTTAACAACAGGGTCACACTAACCCCCATGGAGATGACTTCAAGAAATTAACCCGCAGCTGGCAATGAGGGGGTAAAGTGAAAGTTGCTGGGAGAATTGTAAAGTCCCAGGTGCAAACCCGAAACCATGTCAATCACTTGCCTCCCCAATAAGGGACGCGACACTGACAACAGCTGAAAAACTGGTTTACATGCCTGTTAATTAACCACACTAAAGAGCTCTACTCAAAACTTAGGAAATTACTGTATATATTTTCTAAAGTCCCCATATATTTTTCGCCCTAAATAAAATTAACAAAAAAAAAATTATAATAAAAAATGTTCACAATAAGATTTTACCTAAAGTCCTGTGTTTTGTGCACTTTGCTTTAAACCTTAGACAACCAAATTCACAGTTCCCGCTTATGTCTCATTTGCATCCAAACCCCCCAGATGTCCCCTTTTTTCATCTACAGTGCCTTGAAAAAGTATTCATAACCCTTGAAATTTTCCACATTTTGTCATGTTACAACCAAAAACGTAAATGCATTTTATTGGGATTTTATGTGATAGACCAACACAAAGTGGCACATCATTGTGAAGTGGAAGGAAAATGATAAATGGTTTTAATTTTTTTTTATAAATATATATATGTGAAAAGTGTGGCGCGCATTTGTATTCAGCCCCCTTTACTCTGATACCACCCACTTAAAAACTAGTGGAGCCAATTGCTTTTGGACGTCACCTAATTAGTAAATAGAGTCCACCTGTGTGCAATTTAATCTCAGTATAAATGCAGCTGTTCTGTGAAGCCCTCAGAGGTTTGTTAGAGAACTTTATGAACAAACAGCATCATGAAGGCCAAGGAACACACTAGACAGGTCAGGGATGAAGTTGTGGAGAAGTTTAAAGCAGAGTTAGGTTGTAAAAAAATATCCCAAGCTTTGAACATCTCACAGAGCAATGTTCAATTCATCATCCGAAAATGAAAAGCTGACGGCACAACTGCAAACCTACCAAGACATGGCCATCCACCTAAACTGACAGGCCGGGCAAGGAGAGCATTACTCAGAAAAGCAGACAAGAGGCCCATGGTAACTCTGGCGAAGCTGCAGAGATCCACAGCTCAGGTGGGAGAATCTGTCCACAGGACAACTATTAGTTGTGCACTCCACAAATCTGGCCTTTATGGAAGAGTGGCAAGAAGAAAGCCAATGTTGAAAGAAAGCCATAAGAAGTCCCATTTGCAGTTTGCGAGAAGCCATGTGGGGGACACAGCAAACATGTGGAAGAAGTTGCTCTAGTCAGATGAGACCAAAATTAAACTTTTTGGCCCAAAAGAAAAGCGCTATGTGTGGCGGAAAACTAACATTGCACATCACCCTGAACATACCATCCCCACCGTGAAACATCATGTTGTGGAGATGCTTTTCTTTAGCAGGGACAGGGAAGTTGGTCAGAATTGATGGGAAGATGGATGGAGCCAAATACAGGGCAATCTTAGAAGAAAACCTGTTAGAGTCTGCAGACATGAGACTGGGGTGGAGATTAACCTTCCACCAGGACAATGACCCTAAAAATACAGCCAGAGCTACAATGGAATGGTTTCAATCAGGGGTGTCAAACTGATGGCCCTCCAGCTGTTGCGGAACTACAAGTCCCATCATGCCTCTGCCTGTGGTAGTCATACTTGTAACTGTCAACCTTGCAAAGCCTCATGGGATTTGTAGTTCTGCAACAGCTGGAGGGCTGCCAGTTTGACACCTGTGGTTTAGATCAAAGTATCTGCATGTGTTAGAATGACCCAGTCAATGTCCAGACCTAAATCCAATTTATAATGTGTGGCAAGACTTGAAAATTGCTGTTCACAGACGCTCTCCATCCAAACTGACAGTGCTTGAGCTATTTTGCAAGAAAGAATGGGCAAACATTTCACTCTCTAGATGTGCAAAGCTGAGACATCCGCAAAAAGCAGCTGTAATTGCAGCGAAAGGTGGTTCTACAAAGTATTGACTCAGGGAGGCTGAATACAAATGCACACCACACTTGTACATATTTATTTGTAAAAAAATTTCCAAAACCATTTCTCATTTTCCTTCCACTTCACAATTATGTGCCACTTTGTAAAGTAAAATTAAAATACCGCGCTAGAAAAATTAAATCAAAAAATCTAAAAAAGCAGCAGTAAACAGTACGACAACACAAAAAATCAAAATAAATTTTAAACTGCGCTAAAAATTAAATAAAATAAAAGTCCAAATTCCTCCTCAAGTGAAAGCACTCCGGATCACCAAAACGCTTCAATGTACATAAAACTATTAACGGTCCGACTGAAGAACCCAAACACCGTAGTAGTAAGTTGCCCTTACCAAAACAGCAAGCAATATAGACGAATGGCTTAAAACCAGCCAGGGCCTTTAAATGTAGAGAGTATTTCCGCTCTGTCCAGGCTCAGGTTACCGTTCAACAAGAAAACTGGCCATAGTGTAGTATATCTTATATCGTATGTAGACCTTTAATTGTGACCAACACCCTGATGTGCACATAAAACAAAAGGTGATATCCCCACCACCGTAGCTGTAGAGTATGCTTACCAACTTGCAAGCTTTAAAACGCATTTGGCTCAAAACCCCACTAGGAATCAATTGAATGGTGATAGGAAGTAAATTATTCGCCCACTGCAGCCAGGAGATCCATATCCTCAGTGTGTGACCCAAAAAGGAGATAAACTGACCATAGTGTAATATATCCAAGAACCACTTTAATAGATAAAGTAATGCACTTACAATTAAAAGATGAATTTGCGTAAAAGTATATAAAAGACGCCGGCCAGCATAACAAACATCAAGCGGAGCCCATCCTCCTCCTCTGGTCACGTGGTAGCGTCACTACGTGCGTACCCAGACGCGTTTCGTCATCAAGCGGACGTTCTCAATGGGGACGCATTTTACTTTTACGCGAATTCATCTTTTAATTGTAAGTGCATTACTTTATCTATTAAAGTGGTTCTTGGATATATTACACTATGTGCCACTTTGTGTTGGTCTATCACATGAAATCCCAATGAAATACATTTACGATTTTGGTTGTAACATGACAAAATGTGGAAAATTTCAAGGGGTATGAATACTTTTTCAAGGCACTGTATCAAAATCAGTTGCGGCTGGTGCTCCAAATTTGGGAGGGGGGGGCAAACAGACCAGGCCCCCTCACTCGCTCACACTACCCCCCACCCCCGGCACTTGATCGAATGATCGGTAAGGCAGCGATCCATGGCCTTACCTTATGCTGCAGTAGAGGTGCGGGGAGGAGGTTGTAGAGGGAAAAGCCAGGGCCATTGCTTCTCCTCCAGGCCAAAAGGGAAGTGAGTACTGGGACCCGATTGGCCGGGGGTCCTAAGACTCCCTGGCCAATTGGGTCTTAGGACGCCCTTCCTGGATGGCTGAGAGGAGAAGCAAGAAGACATTAGCAAATATTAATTTGCTAATGTCACACAAGTGGGTGGGCTGAGGGCGCAGTGCTTTGCGCCCCGAATCCACCCTTTTTTAAGCCAATTAGAGCCTCGGGCTCTAATTGTGTCCTTCAAAAATAAAAAAACCCCATTGAAAACAATGCGTCCGGTGCCCTGCAAGGAGATTATGGGCCGGGTACATGAATTAGGGGGTGTCGCCCCTGCACCCCTAATGAGTGCACTGATCAGTATGTACAATGAATGTGCTAGCTTAACATACGTTTTATATTGCTTTTCATGTTGATATTAAGTCCACAAATTATTATACTGCTTTTTTAAAGTTTTGAGTATAAATAGAAGAGCTGCCCAAAACGCGCTATAGAAAGTTTCTGTTTTCATATTCAAGAAACATGAAGCATCATGTTTTGCAGAGGGCAGTACAACTATAACAACATCAGTGTGTTCATAGGTATGTTAACAGTTAGACTTGGGTGGACATTTAATGTGCGAAAGAAAGTTTAAAATACTTAGCTTCCCTGACCTCTGTTGTTTTTCTTTCTTCCTCCTGTGCAATACATATAACTAAATGCCTAGGCACTGAGTCACATGTTCACATGCTGAAGAGGAGGTGCAGCCAGTCCAAACCTTGAACCTTTCTTTTCAGCAGAAATCAAATGACCAAATACTTAGTATTTCAAATGTTTTAATAATTTTTTCACCTGCCATACACAACTGTTAGCATAGCTTTAGGCCAACTCCAGACCAAACTTGTTTCTACATTTTTTTTGGATAGGGGAATAGTAAATATATCTGTCAAATTTTTATTGCTGTTCCTGAGCCCACTGGGGAGATTTCATCTCATAATTTCTCAGAGAGCAGAACAAGAAATGAAAGGTCACCAAGACAAGAAGACACAGACAAAATAATACCCTGACAGAAGATCTAACCTTTCCCCATTTCACTGACAAAAAAGCGTTTTGTTGCAGACTAATGGTGGCCATACATGCTTCGATAAATGATTGATTTCTTTCCTGACCATTCTCTCCTGATAGGAATAATCAATCCCTAATCAGCAACCCTATCCATAGATATGCCTTCACAGGGAAGTGGCGTTCAATCAATATAAGGAAGATGCTACCAATTATCTTCTCATCTCCATCTCTGTTTCAACCATACAGTCTCAATATCTGATCAATCAAAATACGATCGGATTTATGACCAAAGCTTCTTTGGGTTGTCAATTGAAGCTAAATGATTGCCAATTTGATTGTTTTGATTGACTAACACATTGACTGGATAATAAAGTCACAGTGTATGGCCACCATAAGGTCCCGTAAGAAAATTGAAATCACTTCCTACTACCTGTCCCTACAGAAAGTGAGAGAGAATCTCCCCAATGGGAACACAGTCCAAGTAAATAAATTGATAAGTGTTCTATCCCTTTCTAAGTCTAAAATAAATAAAGCAGGCCACTAACTTTATGAGTGTTTCTTATTGCTGTCAATGAAAGCACATAATTTGTGTCTCAATAAGTGTTCCTCCGGCTTTCCAGATCTAGTTTGACTGCCTCCAAAATTTGCAATAAATGTAAACTTTGACTTAATTTATGAATATAATAATATAATATAATTTTTAAAAAACTGTCATTTTCAGCTTACTGACTGCTCATTACACATCAGGCTCATGGTGTCAGAGGATGCACTGAAATAGCAAGTAGAGACCTAATTGGATTTGGTCCTAATTGCCAACCGTCCTTTCAGGGGCCGTCAGGTGGTAGATACACACAGTACCTGAGGCCGAGGAGATAGAGGAAGGAGCCAACCACAGAGATAACATCTACAGGAAGGTGAAATATCCCAGACCTTTGGATGAGACCGGTGGAGCAACCGCGGTGGGCCTAAAGATAAGCGTATTACCCCCGTGGGGGTGAGGGGATCTGGTGAGTGGGGATACTTGAGGGGGAGCATGAAGTCACAAGTGGAATTCCTGAACACTCACAGTCACCGTTTTTATGTCAACCATTATGAATGGAGATTTAATCTACCTGATGGACTATTAGCTACACACAGGTGCACCAAGACCTGTTGGAACACTCGTATTCACTAATTTGGGGTGCTAACCCCGAGGGGGGTTTCTACATACAATTATGGACTATCACTAAGTTTTTGTGCACTCATACATTTTTTATATATATTTTTTTTATTGCATATTTTTCACTGCATATTTCTCTATATGGTTTATAAGTGAGGTTATGTGCTCTAATAAGGTTTATACAAGTGTGCATCATCTTATACATTCACTTATGGTTTTGATTAATATATAGGATTGGTAATTTGGAGCTAGTAATCTAGCATGCACTTAGAGATTTGCACATTAAGGTATATTTACTAGTGGGAAACACTCACTGAGTGAAGATGAGTCAAGTTTCTGGCAGGATCATCTCGCTAAGTGAATAACAGCCTATTTATTAGTCACGTACTGACAGCTCACCAGAGCATTATTATAAAATAAGTTTTATTTTTTTCTCACTATTAAGGTCAGTTATATCATCACCTGGCACCCTTACCCAAACTAGGAAGTGCCACCACCCCCCCTCTTTCGTATTATTTGTCCTTTCAGGTATAGTGACATACACAGGTGTTGAGTGAGGCAGCTAAAGCAGACATATTGCACTAGGGATGCTGTTGAAACCAAGGTATCTAAACCTAGAAAACAAAACGGAATATATTGCAGCTTACCAGCCCTTAGATGCAGTGGCTGCATTAGTTTCCTTCTTTATTTTCACCTGGTGAACCTGCCAGTAACACACATTCTGTCCTAGAGCGACAATGCTCATTCACTGTACTATATCTATGGAGGAGCAGTGATGTTACCTTAGGCTGCTCTTCTGATTTGGACTACAAACACAAACCACTCTCCTTATCTCAATCCTTGGTCTAAATTGCATCAATCCCTAGTGTTATAGGTAAAAGCAGCAGAAATTACTGATCCAGGGAATATCAGATTGCCTTCTGTGGGATAAGGAAGGATTTTTCCCATACTGGAGCAAATTGGACCATGCTTTATAAAGGTTTTTTGCTTTCCTCTTGATCAACTGTGGGTATAGGATTCTGTATATGGAACTTTTCTACTTATTTATTATGTTTATTTATTTTTTTCTATTGGTTGAACCAAATAGATTTGTGCCTTTTTTGAACCTAACTATTTAACTATGCATAAGGAGGAGGATTTGTGTAGTTCATATAAGATAGCTGGGAAAGCAGATACTGGTCTTTGAGAATTTACTTTAGTACACAGGAAGTTACAAGGACACTAGATTTCTATCAGGATCAACAGGTTTTTTTCTACTTGTTCTACTTGGAAGAAATGTTCTTAGCTTAAAAAAAGGCTGGTACATTGCAATTATATAAATATTACATTTTTGTTCTTGGGTTTAGATCTGATTTAATGCATAGTACAAAGAAAAGATTTTTACAGGTAGACAATGGCTCTACAAATTATATTAATTTTCGAGTGGAGTATTTTTTATAACTTATAAAGAGACGAATGGACAACAAAAGTAGGAATAAAAAAAACTCCTTTTACATTTTTTTTGTTGTGTGTCCATTTCTCTTCCTGTCTAGGAGTATCAACAGGAAGTAAGAGGACATCTTGACAAAGTGAGGGAAAATGCCATTTTGGACAGTTGTTACCAAAACAAGTGTCAGCATTGGAAGATTTGCCCTTACCGCTTGTTCTGATGACAACTGAAAAAAAAATGAAATTCTTATGACTGTGTCACTGACTGTCCCTTCTCTATCTAAGATAAACAAAAAAGTTTTATGCCATCTTTGATACTATATGTGGAATGCAATATTTTTCTTATCACTATGGTGATTCTGATCGGCGGTTTACATTTCCCCCCTGATCTGAGATTTTTACATGCCTTATGTTTACCAGTAGATTTCATTCTGATGTCATTTCCCCTAATGGGCTGCTGTATGTACTTTTAATTTGGTTGTTGAAAAACCAAAGCATGATTTTTGGAATAAAAAAAAAGAAAGTCTTATATAAATAAAAAATGCATAAAAATGTTTTAATCATTAAGTCTATTTAGATCAACGTTAAAGTATATCTATAAACAATTACATTTTAAATTAAGTAAGTACCCCTGATAAGGTTTATTTTTTTTAAATGTGCTGTCCCATTGGAAATATTTCCCTTCGCTTTCTAAAAAAGCAAATTTAAAAAAAAATTTGATACAATTTAAGTATAATATGTCTTTTCTGAAAACAAAGAAAATGTTAGATATAACAGCTGAAGCCTCCATTACAACATATTAAATATTTAATTTGAGTTTTAGTGTAGTTTAAAAAATAATAATCCATTGATTTAATACAGTTACATCTGTCACTAAACACTTTTAGGTCACATCTGGTCAGCGAGCAACCATATTACATCATATCATATTAGAGGATTTCACTTTCAACCAATGTTACTTTACTAAAGCATTCACTGCTGGCAAGAAAAAAATACTGCTAGCTTTGGTTACTGTGACAACCTGAACTTAATTTAATGATGCCTTTAAATATATGAGAACACCAGTACAGCAGCTTAGAAGAAAAAAAAATATTTTTTTTGTGTTCAGGGGCAGAAAAAAAATTACATCGTCTTGTTATTTAAAAAGCAAAAACAGGAAACAGGCGAGCTGTCAGTTTGCGTTATAAAAACAATTGTTCATAGAAAAGTTATGTCTAAAGTGTTTTTGCAGCACTTTTGTCACAGTGGGAATATGCTGTTTTACATTTTCTAAATCTCATCTGAAAGCAGCAAAAATGATAGAGGATTTAATATGAGACTTATTAGTCATTGTTTTTTTTTTTTGACGTGCAGTTGTTAATAGACTGAACATATGTGGCAAACCTAATTTTGTTAAGTCTTGTTACAGAAATATATCACAATCATGTTATTTTTATGATATTCTGTGAATAATTCATTAAATGCGGCGCAAACATTTACAATGGAGCTAAAATGAGATCTGTAAGTGTCTGGAGCATTAAATACTAAGTAAATTAAATTGCAGTAAACCCCTTTCTTTAATAGAGAGGAAAAGCTTGTTCCTGACAATTGTTTCTTTTATAGGATGAAGCTTAAATTGAAACTTTTAAAGCAGTGCAAATGTTAGTTTTAGAACTAACAGTGGCAAGGAAATGAGTTCAGGATTATGTGGCAATGAAGAATTTAAACTCAGGAGCTAAACTCCATCCCAGCAGGTCCAATGCGGGAGGAGAGCTCAGTGTTGTCTGTAAATGCTGCTCATTACTCAGGCTCCTTGTGCCGGTACAGATTCCTGTTTATTATTTGACCTTAAAGCCTAGTACAGACGGGCCGAATGTTGGGCAGAATTGTCAGGTTCAATAGAAACGGGCTGAAATTTGACCCGTGTGTATGGCATCTGGCTTCTGTCGAAGGGTCATGATCGAAAAAGATCTGCCAACCGGCTCCCGATTAGCACTCTCAGCCAATGGCTGAGAGCGTTGACCGGAGTGTTCTGGCAGGGGGGGTGTGTCCCCCTGTCAGAAAACAATAGCACAGCAAGGGAGATTGATGTACTAACATCAGTTAGTACAGTGGCTCAAACCTGAGCAGTCAGGTTGTACAGTAGTGTGTACAAGGCTTAAAGTGGTTGTAAAGGCACAAGGTTTTTTTACCTTGATGCATTTTATGCATCAGGGTAAAATACCTTCTGTGTACAGTAGCCCCCCCCAGCCCCCCTAATACTTACCTGAGCCCCCTCTCGATCCAACGATGTCCACGAGAGCCTTGCCTCTCCTGGGACACGCACTCCTTTTGGCAGCAGTGAAAGCCATTAGCTCCTGCTGCTGTCAATCACAGCCAGTGAGCTAATCAGGAGACAGAGGGGGCAGGGCTGAGCCCCGGCTCCATGTGTGAATGAACACACAGAGACACGGGTCGGGTATGCGCCTGCTTGGGTCCCCCAGAGCAAGCTGCGTGCTGTGGGGAACCCTGCAGGTGGGAGGAGCCAGGAGCACTGGCGGGGGGACCCGAGAAGAGGAAGATCTAGGCTGCTCTGTGCAAAATCACTGCACAGAGCAGGTAAGTACACCATGTTTGTTAAAAAAAAAAAGAAACCAAGACTTTACTATCACTTTAAGGCTTTGTTTTTAAGGACTGCAGGGTGCAGGTCAGGGGTAAGGGTGGAAAAAATAGGCAGCTCAGTTGCGGTTTTACTGAGCCCCTCTTCCTCCTGAATAACCAGCCACAAGTTAACATGACCAGTGGGCATGTTGGCACACTTTGCCGTTATTGTGATATGGCAAAAGTTATACAACAGGTCACATTTGGCAGACAGCCAAGTGAATAGGGCCACACTGTAATGGTGAGGCAAACACTTGGCTTGCAGTGGTATTTTAATAGAACATCCCCCTTTGGCTAAGAAGAAAAATAAGGGTGATACTGCCACCTCCTGAATGCCTGACAGTCGCTGCTGTGTAAACAAGCATTTATTAGGCTTGGTATGTTCTGTGTTTTCCATGCTGTTTCTGTGTTAGTTAGTACAGCCCTAGCTAGACACACCCAGCTTCCCCTTCTAGGAATTGGTTTCAGCTTACCCTTGCTGAGTAAGAGACTTTTAGGCTGGATTCACACTTATGCATTTTTAGTGCTTTTTGCATTTTGCAGATTTTCGTTATAGTCCATTTAACATGGTTTCCTATGGAACACGTTCTGTAGTGAAAATCTGCAAAATGCAAAAAGCACTAAAAATGCATAGGTGTGAATCAGGCCTTAAGCCTAGTACACACAATCAGAAAATCGAAAAATATTGCTTTTAGAGCAATCATACGATAATCTGATCATTAGTACAGAGCTTTCAAGAGCCGATCAAGACAGTTCATTCGAAATTATCCAAAAGGGACAAACATGGACATTTTTCTCGCACGATACCAGATCATATGATTTTTGTTTAATCAGTACTGTTTTCATTCGGAAAAAAAAGACCACCAATGCTTGAAAACAAACAAACAATTCCAATACGATACAATACATTACATCACATCAAAAGTTGCATTCCATCATACAAGAATTTTCTTTAAGTTGAGTAAACACTTCATTGTGGTTAAAAAGCTTCAGAGATTCATTGTGGTTAAAAAGATTTTTCACTTTTTACACTTCTAAAAGACAAGAAAACACACACTGCATCTCCCAGCCTAATATAAACCACCACACATTGGATTCTACTCTTAAAGTGTTTCTAAACCCACAACAGTAAAATTAATCTGTATATGCAGTAAAGCATGCTTGTTATACTCACTGTGTAACCTAAGGGGTTAATCCTCTGCATTGTGTAAAAAAGGCTGCTTGATTGTGTATGCACAGATCCTCCTCTTCTTGCACTGACTCAAGAAAAGGTCCAGATAAGACAGAGTTACTGGAGTCAGGCTGCACATGCTCAGTTTACTGTGTATTGCTAGAGTTTTTTTTTCTTGGGATAGTGCATGTGATCAGCACAGGGCCAATCAGCACTGTCCAGACAGAGGGTCAGGGGTCCTGGATCCCGATAGAACAGCTCAGTGCAGTATGAAATCTCCTCTTACAAGCTTTAACCAGGAACTGATAGAAGTCACAAGACTGCTATATAACGCTGATGAGAAAAGGTATTTAGCAGTTTATATTTACTAAAATAATTGCATTTCCATGTTCTGTGTACTGTGGGAGACCAGATATAGTGAATGCAGGGTCCTGGGTTTAGTAACACTTTAAGCTTCTTGGTTAGTTGGACACTGCTTGTGGATCATGCTTAATCAGCAAGTTGCCATACTGTCCATACAGACTGGGTCTTAGAAGGCATGTTTTTTTGGATAAAGGGCCCAATAGTGCTTCCACTAAAGCTCCATCTCTCTTTAAAATACACACATACACTAAAAAAAGACAAAAGTCTATGTCCAATATAATGCAAACAGGCAACCCCAAGGACCGCTTTAGTAATAAATAAAGAATAAAAACACTGTTTAATTCCTCATCTATAAGAAATGGAGATGGTGTAATTACACAACTATAAAGAACAGGGAGGAATACAAAGAAATCCATCATGGCTTCACCACACTTCAGGATTATTTCGGGATTCCTATGGCATGCCAATATAGCCATTAAAAATGAGAGGAATCCTTTTGCAAGGCTCTGATTGGTCAAAGCATACCTACATAAGATTATAAAAGGTAGCAAAGATGAGAAGTGGCAGGCTGTCCATAAATTCCTTTTAATTTTGTGTAACATTAATGTAACTTTTTGTATACAATGTTTATAAATTTGTTATCTTTTATTATAATATGTTTTCATGATCTTATATGACATTACACATAGAATAAGATCTGGCTTCATAGAAAGCAACACAATACAAATAATCTAGTAGAACAAAGCAACATTTTCCTTACTGGTTATATATGCAGCCATACAATGCGAATAATCTCAGTCCACCCAACCTGGTTTGCTTGTCTCTACTCAAATACTGTAAAATCATAACTCGTGTCCTAGTGCCTGGGTTTAGTATGTAGCATACTGTGATGGATAAGAAGTAACCAATTGAAACATTGACCTGCTGGGAGGTTATCAGCAGCATCATTTGCTAAAATGATGACCCTTGCTGTGGCATCAGAAAAAAAATAGCACTTCCCCTCTTTATATAAGGTACCTTTACACGAGTGGCTAAGGGAAATGTTGAAGAAGAGGCAGCATCCCTTTAAGCCAATATGTTGCTATCAGCTCCATTGTCTGGAACAACATCCCACTCATCTGTCACTTCCAAAAACAATGCAATATCCTTTGTTCTAGTCAGGGGATAAACTCTCTGCCAACTGGCAGGGTCATCCCCATCACTCTCATTCTTGCTAACGAAATTACCCTATTTGGACTGGCTAAAGTCAAGCAATTGCTCTCAATTTGCTATTAGCCAGTCAACTCATTTTTATTGTTTATATCTGAGATCACTTTTGGCATGACAGCTGTCAGGAACTGCTTGTCATGCACAGAGTGAATGCAGATATGTTGAATTTTGGAAGAGATCACTATTGGGAAAAAACAAATGTTGCTAATCCATCTAATTTGTTTATAAGACACCAAATTATGTTCTTGACGACTTTTTTTCTTTTAAAGGCCAACTAAAATGTGAAACAAATGTAGATTTTATTTTAAATTAATACATATACAACAAAAAAATATTTAGTTTTAATTGATGCATTACCTAAATCAGTAGAACTAAATGCAAAATGTTATTATTTTTCTTTAGATTTTGATAAAGTGGGCATTGCTGTTTTGTTAAATACAAAGAATATACTAATGCGCAACCAATACCTAATTGATAGTGAGTAGCTGCCAACACGAAACATGTTCCCACACAGTGATAAATAAAAATAAATAAATGTGCTGCTTTCTCAGTGAATAAATGATACTAACATATTGAGTCAACAAGTGAAAAAATAAACAAATAAACTAAACACATCAGACACTTTTGACACATGTTTTTTTTCCCACAAATAGAGCTTTCTTTTAGTGGTATTTGATCACCTCTGCATTTTTTGTTCTATGCGCTATAAACAAAAAAAGAGTATAGCATCTATAAAATAGGGGATAGATATATGGCATTTTTAATATTATTTTTTTTTTTTACTAGTAATGGCGGTGATGTGTGATTTTTATTGGGACTGCGACATTTTGGAGGACACATTGGACACTTTTGAAACATTTTTGGGATGATTGACAATTATACAGCGATCAGTGCTATAAAAATGCACTGATTACTGTATAAATTTCACTGACAGGGAAGAAGTTACCACTAGGGGGCGATCAAGGGGTTAACTGTGTTCCCTTACTGTGTGTTCTAACTGTAGGGGGAGGGGACTGACTATAGGAGATGAGAGATCGTGATTCCTAGCTATTAGGAACTCACAATCTGCATCTCACAGAACAGGAATTTGTGTGTTTACACACACACATCCCTGTTCTGCCTCTGGTGATCGCTCATGGGCGGCGGGAATCATGACTGCCGGTCATGAGCATCGACACCTCCGCAATGCAGCAGGCGCGCCTACTATCCCGCTTAAAGGAGCTGACGTACAGCTACGACGGCTCGTGTGATCATGCTGACCTGCCCCCTATAATGATGATGGCTGGTCGGCAAGTGGTTAAAGTGCAAATAATGACTTGTGACAACAGTCCATAAAGTGCGTGGTGCAATCAGTCTTCTGTGCACAAAAATAGTTCATACAAAGTGTCAGCAATCAAAGTACAGACCCATATAACGAATTCCTCAATAGTGCTTCACCATCCGTATGTGCAGTGTGCCCCAGCCTCTCACCTCAAAGGAAGACCCCTATGGGTCTAGTCGCACAGATGATGAATCTCTTACATAAATCCAAAGCAATAGGCTCTCTCATTGTAGTCCTCTATTAGATAATGCAGCGATGTTCACAGATACAAACAGGCATTTGTGTTTACACCATAGCTATTTCCTCCACCTCCTTCACTTTTCACCACCAAAGCTCACATGTAATGAAAGTAGGTCTCTGTGTGTAGTATTTCAATAAAATAATTTATTAGAAATTCATCAACTCACATGTAAAAACACAATCAGCAGTTTTCTCGTGCATCAGGGACTTCTGGTCTCGGCCGGAAACGGAAGTGACGATCACCTGGCTCCACCCTACGCGTTACGTCACCGCTTACGGTAGAATACCCTTGATGAAGTCACCTGAGTGGTGACGTAACACGTAGGGAGGAGCTGGGTTAGCATCATTTCCGGTCACGGCTGAGACCGGAAGTCCCTGATACATGATAAAACTGCTGATTGTGTTTTTACATGTGAGTTGATACATTTCTAATAAATGGTGGTGAAAAATGAAGGAGGTGGAGGAAATAGCTATGATGTAAACGGAAATGCCTGTTTGTATCTGTGAACTTCGCTGCATTATCTAATAGAGGACTACAAGGAGAGAGCCTACTGCTGTGGATTTATATAAGAGATTCATCATATGTGCAACTAGACCCGTAGGGGTCTTCCTTTAAGGTGAGAGGCTGGGGCACACCGCACATACGGATGGTGAAGCACTATTGAGGAATTCGTTACTGTATATGGGTCTGCACTTTGATTGCTGACACTTTGTATGAACTATTTTTGTGCACTGAAGACTGATTGCAGCACACACTTTATGGACTGTTGTCACAGGTTTATTATTTGCACTTTAAAGCTTTATTATGAAATATTAATACACTATTATATTTGCACTATTATAATTGATTTACATTCATGTATTTTCACTGTGAAGGTTATATATCCACTGCTTGAGTGAGGAGTATTTCGCACATAGCACTTTATTTGCTATGATTGAATTAGTTATTTGTTTATTGGTTCACTTGTTGACTCATTATATTAGCATTATTTATTTACTCAGAAAGCGCCACATTTATTTATTTATTTTTATTGCTGTTTTATTGCTGTCTGTGTACCCTTTAGGGACATTAACCCTCTTTATTTGTCCTGTTTGCCATTATCATTGAAAGCTAAAGTAAAAGAAAATCCTAAATTTTGCATTGTTCCCAGAAAAGTAGTAAAGGAGAAATCTTCCAATGGGGACACTAGTTCTTGTGACCCGAGAGGATTCCCTTAATTTGCATGGATTTCCCTCTCACTTCCTGTTGTGGCTATGTGACAGGATGTGAAGGGAAATCTCCCCAATGGGACACATGTGACAAAAAATAAACTGACCTGGGTTATGACCCTCGCTAACTCTATCCAAAATGAAAAAAACATTTGCCTATAGTTCTACTTTAGGGACCAATGCCCCATCTATCTTTTATTTCACACCTAACCTATCTCTTTCCATACCCTTACACTTCACCTGCTCCCTATAATTAACCCTTTGGGGGTTATTTACAAAGGCAAATCCACTTTGCACTACAAGTGCACTGGAAGTGCACTTGGAAGTGCAGTCGCTGTAGATCTAAGGGGGTCATGCAAGGAAAATAAAAAACAGCATTTTAGCTTGCCCATGATTGGATGACAAAATCAGCAGAGCTTCCCCTCATTTCAGATCTTCCCCTCAGATCCACAGCGACTGCACTTCCAAGTGCACTTTTAGTGCACTTGTAGTGCAAAGTGGATTTGCCTTTCGTAAATAACCCCCTTAAAGTATCTGTGACTGCACATAAATAAAGATATAAAATATATAAATAAATATTTTAAAACAACTAATATTGTTCCTATACCAGAAGCCTGTTTATGTTAGTAAAATAGAACAGTTTAGTACATTTTTATTAGTAATTTTATTCTGTGGACATGTGGTAGAAGAGCCTTTTTTATTGTACTTTTCCAGATAATCGGTAGCATGTCACATTCCAAAAGTGGGAGGATCCTTTTTTTCACCACATACAACAGGGAAGTACTCTCCCCCTTTGTATGCTGCATTCCATGTGTTCCAGAAGGAGCTTCCAGGAGCTCTGGATGCTGTGGGGTTGATTTACTAATACTGGAGAATTAATCCAATGTCAGAAAAAGAAGCAGAGTTTCACAAACTGAACACCTTGACCTCTGTGCTTGCCATGGTCAGAATGAAAACTAAAGAAGGGAAACTAACAGGATTACCAGATGACTAAGCTGCAAGGGGCGGAACAAAACGCGTTGGCGCATGGCATGGCTGGAGTCCAGGCAAAGGTTGCCACTTACACACTTATCTTAGGGACAGTATCAATGTGTGGCTACAGGGAGTCCTTTCTTAACCCTCAGGATCACCAGGTACTTGGTATTTTAAAGAAGTCAAAATAAGCTCCTGCTTAACAGGCACAAATTTAGATACATATATGTAATCACATATAAAAATATATAATACTTTTTTTATGGGTTATATACATGTTAACCTCCCCCATGACACTGAAACCTAACTCCTAATGCAACCCTTAAATGATACCCTAATACATTCTTCATACAGTGTTGTTGGTTCCCCTGAAATTGAATATGGTAATAGCGAGTATACAAAAAATTAACCTATTCTATCATAATGCAGATAATAGTATTCAATAAATAAAAAATATAATTATGATAACACCAGAATGATCATTTTAATTCTATTGATTTCAATTAACTGTATGGCAATAAAATAGGTTTTTATATAGTCTCTTATTTTATATTCATTAACATATTCAATTTCATCCAGTAATGTAAATAACACTTTACACACTGGCTGGGCACACATCCTTTCCTTTTAATTGAGATCATATATTTATTATTTTATTTGTGTTATCTTCTTGAAGCCCTGATGAAGGAGGACCTTTTAACCCCTTAAACGCATTGTTTTTATTCTTGCTTCCAATAAGTACATCTGGGCTTTACACAATGTGCCTGATGCTTTATTACAGTACTGAAGACAGACAAAGCCATGGAACTAGCATCGTCAGAAGCAGGTCAGCAATAGAAGCCTTACATAAACACCAACATTACCCTGTATCCTAACTCTAAAAGTGAACTTGTAACATACATAATGCTAACACTTGAAGTAGATGCACAGCTTTACTAAATGAAATTTAATTTTTTAGTGCACCGTGTAACATTTATTGTGACGGAGCCCATACTCAAGAGGAGTATGTCCGCCGTTTATGTTTAAAACAACGAAAAAGTGTAGCGCTAAACAATATCAAACATAAAGCAACTATAGACCAGTCAGTATGCAGTGAAAGGGATCAGCTGTATCTGAGAAATGAATCTTATAAATAGGTAGTCCTCATGTAGACATTGTGACTGAACAATAAAGGTGAGTAGTCCTTATAAAAACATATTTTAAAAGAAAAAAAAATTTTTTTGAAAAAAATTTTTGGCATCCCAAATGTAGACCGGCTCACTCCCACCGAGAAATGAAAAGGCTTACCGGATGAGGTGGACCCAAAGGGGCATACGCCGAATTGGGTCAGATAAGGCTTGGGTGGTGAGTGGCTGTGTTAGGCTCAAAGAAGGATGTTATCTTGCGGATTACTGTATTCCTCCAAGTAGCACCCGGGTCCTGAAGGGTGTGGGCAATCTCACGGATATGGATGGTCCTGTAGATCCTAGAAGGGTGGGGTGTTCTGTAGGTAAATCCCTCGAAGCAACATTCCACGGACCTATCAATGCTTGAAATAAGTGGCTTTTGAACATAGAGATGACCTTCTCAATGGCCAGGCGTAGCTGCCTCTCACTTGGGTCCTGTAACTTGCTGCAGTAATCCTCTAGTAGTGACAACGCTCGCTCAGTATCAAATATGCTGCAGAAATCTCCCTCCACTGAGTCTGGCTGCAGCCATTTTAACTGTGGGCAGCTGCCCACAGTTAAATTCCACACTTATATTCCTCCTTTGCTGCTTTTCAGTGCTTAGTTACTTACGGCATATATCTATATACACCAGCGATGGATGCCTGACATTTCTAAGACAGGGTTTTTTGATGGTGACAACAGTGGACCATGTCTACATTAATGTGTGTTGAAATGATCACTAGTAGTCATTATTTAAAGTCCATGTGAAAGGTTGACAATGCAAAAGTGCAGCTGGGGACAGGGACAGAGCGTTGTCACACTATATATGCCTGAACAAGGCCCTTCATGGCAGGATTTTCAGGAATTAATGTAATCAAAGTTGCAGATTTAAATATTGAGAATTTATTTTCAAATAACATTGACATGTTAAAGCTTATACGATATTTCATTGATTGGGATTACATATGCCTTAACCCTGTTCTTAACTCAATACCTTAACACTCAATTGTGTGTGTAATTTTCATCTTCAGCAATCAAACCCAGTAAACAGCAGACTTTAAAGAGTAATGCCGTGTACACACGGTCGGAATTTCCGACAAAAAATGTACGAGGTGAGCTTGTTGTCGGAAATTCCGACCGTCTGTAGGCTCCATCAGACATTTGTTGTCGGAATAAATCCAGAATTCTGTTGTCGAAATGTCTGATCGTGTGTACGCGGTGTAAGGCAGCCCATAGATGGATCCATTTTTTTCATTCAACCAGCGAGCTGAACAGAGAAAAGAAACTGACCTGATTCCCCCATCCATTTATTTGATGTGGATGAGGGAATTCTCCCCACTGAGCTATTGTATTCTGACTGCAGGGAGACTTCCCCACCATCAGAATACATTAATGAGCATTGCCTGCAGTGCTGATCGAGTGGGAAAAATCCAACAGGGCAATTGTACAGAAGTCAATCGGCAGATCGACTTCTGTACAACCTTCCTGCAAGAACATTTATTGAAATTCAGCCTGTCCCTGCTGAACTGGGCGATTTCCAGTTCATGTACAGTATGACTGGCTTAACTCCAGTTTTGTTGAGAAAAACAATCCCCTCAGGATTATCAATGTACATTGCAGGCATTTTAACAAACTTTGTAGCAGATTTCTACCTTTTGTTGTTTTGCTTTTTTCACCAGACTGAATGTAAAATGATTCATAATGGAAGGATCTGGTTCATTATAATCAGCTAGTGCAATTTCAGTGTTTTAATGATAATAAAATTTGCAATGTCTGCATCCTTTTAGAAGTATTTAACCCTTGGGAGTACCTCACCAAAGCAAAAGTTCCTATGGCAAAGGGAGCCTAAAATTTGACTTCTCTGAAAATTAGTGAGCCAATCATACAAGTAGGTAATGACATTTCTGGGCACATTCTGAATAGTGTTCAGAATGCCTGCAGGTTACCATATTGCATTGAATGATATAGAAAATTACAGCGCTGCAGACTGAAAGGGAAAGGTAAATTTTTAATAAAATAATTTACAATATGGTATGTATAGCATCTGTATATGCTTTTTTTAATTTGCTATGTTTTTTCACTAACACTGAGTTACCCTTTAAGCACAGCAAATGGACAGATTAGCACGTACAGTGAGTATAGAAAATAATTACCTCCCTTTAAAATAATCACATATTTTGCTTTGCAGCCTGAAATGAAGACAGACATTTTTTATTTTATCTAGCTGTACTTACTAGTGCACAGAGTTGGAAAAAGGATCACCCCCTTATGTCAGTATTTTAATGAACCACCTTTTGCTTTAATTACAACCTTTAATCTGTTGGGATATGTCTCTACTAACTTTGCACATCTCGACTCTGCAATATTTGCCCACTCTTCTTTGCAGAACTGTTCAAGTTCAGTTAAATTTGATGGTGACTAGGGATGAGCCGAACACCCCCCCGGTTCGGTTCGCACCAGAACCCGCGAACTTACAGAAAGTTCGCACAAACGTTAGAACCCCATTGACGTCTATGGGACTCGAACGTTCGAAATCAAAAGTGCTCATTTTAAAGGCTAATTTGCATGGTATTGTCCTAAAAAGGGTTTGGGGACCCGGGTCCTACCCCAGGGGACATGTATCAATGCAAAAAAAACTTTTAAAAACGTCCGTTTTTTCGGGAGCAGTGATTTTAATGATGCTTAAAGTAAAAAAAAAAAAGTGAAATATTCCTTTAAATATCGTACCTGGGGGGTGTCTATAGTATGCCTGTAAAGTGACGCGTGTTTCCCATGTTTAGAACAGTCCCTGCACCAAATGTCATTTTTAAAGGAAAAAATCTCATTTAAAACTGCTTGTGGGTTTAATGTCATGTCGGGTCATGGCAATATGGATGAAAATCAGTGAGACAAACGGCATGGGTACCCCCCAGTCCATTACCAGGCCCTTTGGGTCTTGTATGGATATTAAGGAGAACCCCGCACCCAAATTAAAATAAGGAAAGGTGTGGGCCCACCAGGCCCTATATACTCTGAACAGCAGTATACAGGCGGTGCAAACAAGACAGGGACTGTAGGTTTGTTGTTAAGTAGAATCTGTTTGTAATTTTGAACGGGTACATTTTTAACGTGTTTAGCTCCAGCCAAAAAATCTTTTTTAAGCTTTTTGGAAAACATAGGGAAGGGTTATCACCCCTGTGACATTTGTTTTGCTGTCTTTCCTCCTCTTCAGAAGATTTCACCTCACTTTTTTGTCCCAATGAAAAATGTTTTTTGAAAATTTGGGTTTTTTTGTGGAACAAGGATTGGAAAGCATCAGTGGAAAGGAGAAATTGTTTTCCCATATTAACTCTTACAGGAGAGAATTTCCCTTCCTAGGGGTAGATTTCATCTCACTTCCTGTTGTCTCCTTCCGTTTGCAAGTAGGAGTCGTTTGTAAGTTAGATGATTGAAAGTAGGGTCCTGCCCTATATACTCAGCAGAAATTTGGGCCTTAGGTGTTGCTGTGGCCACAACACTGTAAGCCCTCACAGGGCCCTGCTGTGAAATATTAGATCAAGAATTGTAATTACATGCCCCTGTTGAACAGGAGCTGAAAAATTAGGCCTTAGGCACTGGTGCTGGTGCCACAACACTGCAACCCCTCACAGACACTCTAGTTGGAACGCAGGAACGAGCCCTGCTGCAAAGTATTGCTTCAAAAATTGTAATTACACGCCCCTGTTAGACAGGGGCAGAAAAATTGGGCCTTAGGCACTGGTGCTGGTGCCACAACACTGCAACCCCTCACAGACACTCTAGTTGGAACGCAGGAACGAGCCCTGCTGCAAAGTATTGCATCAAAAATTGTAATTACACGCCCCTGTTAGACAGGGGCAGAAAAATTGGGCCTTAGGCACTGGTGCTGGTGCCACAACACTGCAACCCCTCACAGACACTCTAGTTGGAATGCAGGAACGAGCCCTGCTGCAAAGTATTGCATCAAAAATTGTAATTACACGCCCCTGTTAGACAGGGGCAGAAAAATTGGGCCTTAGGCACTGGTGCTGGTGCCACAACACTGCAACCCCTCACAGACACTCTAGTTGGAATGCAGGAACGAGCCCTGCTGCAAAGTATTACATCAAAGATTGTAATTACACGCCCCTGTTAAACAGGGGCTGAAAAATTGTGCCTTAGGCACTGGTGGTGGTGCCCAGAACCAAAAATGTTCTTACAAGCTATCAGCGTGATGATTGAGGAGGAAGAGGATAATTACTCAGGGATAGTCACTCAGCATCAGCATAGGCAGTCTTTGAAGGGATCTGAGATTTCAAAAAAAATTATTCGGTTACATCAGCATCAGGTGCTTGGTAGCTGGTGGTGATCCAAGACTGATTCATTTTTATGAAGGTCAGCCGATCGACCGAGTCGGTGGACAGACGCACCCTGTGATCGGTTACCACGCCTCCAGCAGCACTGAATGTGCGTTCCGAAAGAACGCTGGATGCAGGACAGGCCAGTAGCTCAATTGCATACTGTGCAAGCTCTGGCCAGTGATCCATCCTCAAGACCCAGTAACCCAGAGGATTTTCGGTGGGAAAGGTGTCCAAGTCTGATCTTGCCCCTAGGTATTCCTGCACCATGTAAAACAGACGCTGGCGATGGTTGCTGGAACCGATCATACCTTGGGGCTGCGGACCAAAAAATTGTCTGAACGCATCGGTCAGACGGCCACCTTCTCCACCGCTCCTTCTTTGACTGACCGAAGCCTCAGCAACACGTTGTCCAGAAACAGGAGTTTGTAACCTCCCAGTCTCTGGGAACGCGTTGCACAGACCTTTCTGCAAGGCCTCCCGAAGATGTTTCATCCTCTGCTCCCTCTGCGATGGCAAGATAAGGTCCGCAACCTTACCCTTGTAACGTGGATCAAGGAGGGTTGCCAGCCAGTATTGGTCCTTCTCCTTGATACCACGAATACGAGGATCCTTACGCAGGCTTTGCAGGATCAGGGAGGCCATGCAGCGTAGGTTTGCTGAGGCATTCGGTCCGGAGTCCTCTGGGTCACTAAGGACAACAACGTCCGCAGCCACCTCCTCCCAGCCACGTACAAGTCCATGTGTTCCTTGGGACTGATCCCTTAAAGACTGCTGCTGATGCTGAGTGCCAGGCTCCACCTCCATACTGACACAATCTTCCTCCTCCTCCTCCTCCTCCTCGTCCTCTTCCTGTGTGATCGGCGGGCACGCAGGAACACTGTCTGGATAAAGGGGGCCTTGAGAGCTAAGGAATTCCTCCTCTTCCTGCCTCTGTTCTGCCTCAAGTGCCCTGTCCATTATTCCACGCAGCGTGTGCTCCAACAGGTGGACAAGGGGGACAGTGTCACTGATGCATGCACTGTCAGTGCTCACCATCCTCGTGGCCTCCTCGAATGGTGACAGGACAGTGCATGCATCCCTGATCATGGCCCACTGGCGTGGGGAAAAAAAACCAAGCTCCCCTGACCCTGTCCTGGTGCCATAGTCGCACAGGTACTCATTGATGGCCCTCTGCTGCATGTGCAGCCGCTGCAGCATGGCCAACGTTGAGTTCCACCTGGTGGGCATGTCACAGATTAGGCGGTTCTTGGGCAGGTTAAACTCCTTTTGGAGGTCCGTCAGCCGAGCACTGGCATTATATGACCGGCGGAAATGCACACAGACTTTCCTGGCCTGCCTCAGGACATCCTGTAAGCCCGGGTACCTGCCCAAGAACTGCTGCACCACCAAGTTAAGGACCTGAGCCAAACAGGGCACATGGGTCATTTGTCCCTGTCGGAGGGCAGAGAGAAGGTTGGTGCCATTGTCGCAAACCACCACCATTCCTGCCTTAAGTTGGCGTGGCGTCAACCACCTCTAAACCTGCCCCTGCAGAGCTGACAGAACCTCTGCCCCAGTGTGGCTCCTGTCCCCCAAGCACACCAGCTCAAGCACCGCATGGCATCTTTTGGCCTGCGTACTTGCGTAGCCCCTTGAACGCCTACGGAGCACCGCTGGTTCCGAGGAAGAGGCCATGGAGGAAGAAGAAGAGGAGGGGGTGGAGGAGAGAGGTGTGTCACAATCAGCATTTTGGAGGCGTGGTGGCGGAACAACCTCCAACACTACTGCACCTTGTCCTGCATCCTTCCCAGCCGCCAGCAGAGTCACCCAATGCGCCGTGAAACTTAGGTAACGTCCCTGTCCATGCCTGCTGGACCATGAGTCAGCGGTAATATGCACCTTACCGCTGACCGCCCTGTCCAGCGAGGCATGGACATTGCCTTCCACATGCCGGTAGAGAGCCGGAATCGCCTTCCGTGAGAAAAAGTGGCGTTTGGGTACCTGCCACTGAGGAACCGCACATTCCACAAACTCACGGAAGGGGGCAGAGTCTACCAACTGAAAAGGCAGCAGTTGAAGTGCTAGCAATTTTGCCAAGCTAGCATTCAACCGCTGGGCATGTGGATGGTTGGGAGCAAACTTCTTTCGGCGGTGCAGCAGCTGGGGCAGGGAAATTTGCCTGGTACAATCTGACGTCGGTGTACCAAAAGCAGATTGCCCACAAGTACTTGGCTGTGACACACCTAATTCTACACCTTCATTCCTCTCACTGCAGGTCTCAGAGAGGACTGAAGGTCTAGTGGGGTTGGAAATCTCAGCTGATGAGGAGCAAGGAGAGATCCTCTTTGTTCTTTGGTGTGGGTCTTTTAGATACGCTTGCCAACGAACTGCATGGCAGGTCAACATATGTCTGGTCAAGCATGTGGTACCCAAGCGGGAGATGTTTTGGCCACGCGAGATACGCTTGAGACATATGTTGCAAATAGCAGCGGTGCGATCTGATGCACTCGTCTCAAAAAAGGCCCACACCAAAGAACTTTTTGAATAACGCGCAGAGACTGCAGCGCCCTGCACATGTGGAGCTTTGGGGTGTGATGCAGTCAATGTGCTGCCCTTAGGCTGGCCCCTGGAGGGCATCCTGCCTCGTTGGTGATGTGCCGCCTCCTCCTCCTCCCCCTCTCTCCTATCAGGCACCCACGTTGAGTCAGTGACCTCATCATCCCCTCCCTCCTCATCACTGGAGCAAACCTGGCAGTATGCTGCAGCAGGGGGAGCATGACTGCCAGATTGCTGTCCTTCTTGGGCACCCCCTCTGTCCGTGCTCATGTTACTGCCTTCATCGAGCTCAGTATCATCATCAGAGCCTTCCAAATGCTGGGCATCCTCCTGGAGCATGTACCCAACACTGTGGTCAAACAGTTCAAGGGAATCCTCATGAGGACATGGTGGAGCTAGGGAAGGAGTCACTGATGACATTGAGGTGAGGGAAGAGGCCGCTGCTTTGCCAGACAAAGCACCCTGGGAATGGGTGAGAGAGGATGAGGAGGATGAGGACGGCTTGGTCATCCACTCGACCAAGTCTTCCGCATGTTGCGGCTCACCACGGCCAGCTGCCGAAAAAAAGGCCAAGCGTGTCCCATGGCCACGTGCTGATGAGGATGCACCGTCTCCACGACCAGCACTAGACACAGAGCCTGCTTGCCCTCTCTTATTGGCTTGTGACTGTCTGCCTCTCCTTCTTGGCCTTCCAGACATACTAATGGCCTGTAGCTGCACTAAGCTGGGATAGAACACCTGTAATTTTCTTCAGGTAGCTTTATATACTGTAACCAGACAAGCCTGCCTGTCAGTAGGAAGATAACAGGATTGGATCTAACTGAACACTGTGAGCAGGACGCACTGTACTAAATGTAAATAGTCTAGCTGCCTGACCGTGGTACTAATAGGATCAAATAGAACACCTGTAATTTTCTTCAGGTAGCTTTATATACTGTAACCAGACAAGCCGGCCTGTCAGTAGGAAGATAACAGGAACGGATCTAGCTGAACACTGTGAGCAGGACGCACTGTACTAAATGTAAATAGTCTAGCTGCCTGACTGTGGTACTAATAGGATCAAATAGAACACCTGTAATTTTCTTCAGGTAGCTTTATATACTGTAACCAGACAAGCCTGCCTGTCAGTAGGAAGATAACAGGAACGGATCTAGCTGAACACTGTGAGCAGGACGCACTGTACTAAATGTAAATAGTCTAGCTGCCTGACCGTGGTACTAATAGGATCAAATAGAACACCTGTAATTTTCTTCAGGTAGCTTTATATACTGTAACCAGACAAGCCTGCCTGTCAGTAGGAAGATAACAGGAACGGATCTAGCTGAACACTGTGAGCAGGACGCACTGCACTAAATGTAAATAGCAGGAACGGATCTAGCTGAACACTGTGAGCAGGACGCACTGCACTAAATGTAAATGGCAGGAACGGATCTAGCTGAACACTGTGAGCAGGACGCACTGCACTAAATGTAAATAGCAGGAACGGATCTAGCTGAACACTGTGAGCAGGATGCACTGCACTAAATGTAAATAGTCTAGAAGATAACAGGAACGGATCTAGCTGAACACTGTGAGCAGGACGCACTGCACTAAATGTAAATAGCAGGAACGGATCTAGCTGAACACTGTGAGCAGGACGCACTGCACTAAATGTAAATAACAGGAACGGATCTAGCTGAACACTGTGAGCAGGACGCACTGCACTAAATGTAAATAGCAGGAACGGATCTAGCTGAACACTGTGAGCAGGACGCACTGCACTAAATGTAAATAACAGGAACGGATCTAGCTGAACACTGTGAGCAGGACGCACTGCACTAAATGTAAATAGCAGGAACGGATCTAGCTGAACACTGTGAGCAGGACGCACTGCACTAAATGTAAACAGTCTAGAAGATAACAGGAACGGATCTAGCTGAACACTGTGAGCAGGACGCACTGCACTAAATGTAAATAGCAGGAACGGATCTAGCTGAACACTGTGAGCAGGACGCACTGCACTAAATATAAATAACAGGAACGGATCTAGCTGAACACTGTGAGCAGGACGCACTGCACTAAATGTAAATAGCAGGAACGGATCTAGCTGAACACTGTGAGCAGGACGCACTGCACTAAATGTAAATGGCAGGAACGGATCTAGCTGAACACTGTGAGCAGGACGCACTGCACTAAATGTAAATAGCAGGAACGGGTCTAGCTGAACACTGTGAGCAGGACGCACTGCACTAAATGTAAATAGTCTAGAAGATAACAGGAACGGATCTAGCTGAACACTGTGAGCAGGACGCACTGCACTAAATGTAAATAGCAGGAACGGATCTAGCTGAACACTGTGAGCAGGACGCACTGCACTAAATGTAAATAGCAGGAACGGATCTAGCTGAACACTGTGAGCAGGACGCACTGCACTAAATGTAAATAGCAGGAACGGATCTAGCTGAACACTGTGAGCAGGACGCACTGCACTAAATGTAAATAGCAGGAACGGATCTAGCTGAACACTGTGAGCAGGACGCACTGCACTAAATGTAAATAACAGGAAAGGATCTAGCTGAACACTGTGAGCAGGACGCACTGCACTAAATGTAAATAGTCTAGATAGAAGATAACAGAAACGGATCTAGCTAAACTGAATACAGTGTATATATATATATATGCAACACCTGGGATGCATATATATACACAATACACTGTAAGTGCAGCTAACTGACTGACTGTTCTGCCTAATCTATCTAACTCAAATCAAATGACACTGTCTCTCTCTCTCTCTATCTCTTAGCACACCGGAACACACACTACACAGGGCCGCCGTGCAGGCGGCCTTATATAGTGTGGGGCGTGTACTAAATCCCCTGAGCCATAATTGGCCAAAGCCACCCTGGCTTTGGCCAATTACAGCTCTCTCTACTGACCGCGCTGTGATTGGCCAAGCATGCGGGTCATAGTGCATGCTTGGCCAATCATCAGCCAGCAATGCACTGCGATGCCGCAGTGAATTATGGGCCGTGACGCGCCACACGAATTTGGCGCGAACGGCCCATATCGTTCACAATTCGGCGAACGGGCGAACAGCCGATGTTCGAGTCGAACATGGGTTCGACTCGAACACGAAGCTCATCCCTAATGGTGACCGTTTCTGGACTGCACTCTTCAAGTCATTCCACAGATTTTCAATGGGGTTTAACTCTGGGCTCTGACTAGGCCATGCGAGGACATTCAATTTTTTCTCCTTCAACCACTGTGTGGTCATTTTTGCTGTATGTTTTGGGTCATTGTCATGTTGGAAAGTAAACCTTCTTCCCATTGACCACTTTCTGGCAGAGGGCAGCATATTTTCCTCAAGAAAACTCATGGTATTTTTTGCCCCATCCATTTTTCCTTCTATCCTGACAAGTGCTCCAGTCCCTGCTGCAGAGAAACTCCCCATAACAGGATATTACTACCTCTATTCTTTACAGTAGGCATGGTGTTATTTGAATATTGAACTGTATTGGATTTCCGCCAGACATATTGTTTGGTGTTGAGGCCAAATAATTAAATTTTAGTCCCATCTGACCACCTTAAAGTGGTTGTAAACCCTTTACAACCAATTTTTGCTACAGGTAAGCCTATAATAAGGCTTACCTGTAGCTTCCCTGGATATCTCCTAAACCTGCACGGTTTAGGAGATATCCCTGTTCTGCATGTCCCAACGTCATCGGCACATGCGCACTGAAGCAATGGCACGTTCGTGCCGTTGCTTTAGTTAGTATGCCGTCCCCGGCAGGGCTTAAGTGGTTAAATAAAAATTTGAACAAGAAATGAACCGCACATGTCTATGATTGGCTACCATGCACAGCTGCACCAGATTTTGCATTTTAGTAAATCAACCCCTATAGTGTTCAAATCTAGTAAACTGATCTGATAAAATCTGCTTCGACAATACAGGCAGGGCTGCTTTTAGTAAATGCACCCCCCAGCCCTGTCATAAACAAACTATTGTTTTCCTTGCTGGAGCATCTAAAAAAGTAGGATGCAATTTTAGTTTTCCTTTTAGGTTACTTGAAGCAGGGGCATGAAATAAATATAAATTAGGTGTTATCCCAATTTGACTGCAAAAGTGGAAATACACTTTAAGCACTCAATGGAGAGATACTTTGTTTGTTTTGTAGTCTGAACCCATCGATTTAGCAGTTTAAAAACACAGTTACATTACCGGCATGCTATAAAATGCTAGCTGTCACATTTACTTATGCTCTCAACCAAACTGTCAAAAGATCCAATGGCTGGTGTCATAACTGATCACATGTGCAGCACCATGACAGTTAAAGGTTAAACAGAGGCCAAGATGGCAGCTTCCTTGGCTGAAAATGATAGGAGGGTTTACTTGCACTTTATATTCCAGAAAGCAGTTGCAGGCACCAGAGTCAGTTACCAAAGTCTCACATTGCAGAGCTCAGTGAAAATAGCTCTAAGCCTTTATTGGAGGGAAGTGCCACACACCCCATCTCTCAGTACACAGAGAACATGCATATCTATGGCTGTCAATCACAGGGTGTGTGCTGGAGCCCCCCCCCCCCCATCAACAATTATCTCTTGAATCTCAAAAATATTAAAGTTTTGTGTTGTGCCTAGAACATGCGGATTACAATATTTTTTTCCCAAAGGAAAACCAAATTTAGAGTTAGAATTTAGTTAATTTAAAAACATTTTCCATACTGCTCCTGCAAATTTTCTCATCACTAAGGTTGACCCTCACTTTCAACCTACAAACCAGTAGAAAATAGAATAAATGCTCCAAAAATGGAAATCTACTAATGACATTCTACTGGTGCTAAGGAGAGATTTTTTCACGTCTCCAGGAAGTAAACACAAATTCCCCTAATAATACCCAAACCACAGTAATAATATAAATAATAATAATAATTACCCCCTAGTCAATACAATTTTCTTTTCTTTAGATATACTCTAAAGATTGCTCTAATTAAAAGCTATTCCTATTCATGAAATAAAGTAAAAAACTAGTTCCCACAGGCAACCAAATCTGTGTTCTATACACCAATTTTCAAAAAGGCCCTTGATTATCTATGGGTACCATTATTTTTTTTTAAAAACCAGCAAAGTATCACTGAAATGTAAACTTTACTTTTGTGTTATAAAATCTTTGTTAATGCATTCTGCTATAAAAATATATTTTTTTAGAGCATCCTGTGTACTCGATGTGTTTTGTGTACCAGCTAATAAAGTCATTCTCTGCTTGCTGAAGAGATCTCAAAATTCTATTAGAATATTGAATTACTCTTTGCTGAGCTGCAGCAAGCAGAGCTTCCCGTATGTCATCCTGACAGATAAGATGTCATTCTCTGTCTAAGCTGTCTAATAAAAAAAAGTCAGGAAGAACTGATAAATACATTGTGCTCTGCAAAGAAAAGTCCTGAAATAAATGATGAAATATAGACATTAACATATAAAATGTGTCTTTCTCTTACAGCGCATCTTTGTCTTTTCAATAAGAACTTGGGTTACAAATCTCAATATTCTCTCAATAATGAACAATGGAAAATAGACTCTAACAAGTACAAAAAGGACAAAACAGTAAACACAAGTGGAGAGCGGAAACATTTTCCCAGACCTGGCAGTTCTGGCACAAAGCTTCTGGTGCTGAGAGTAAAGCCCCAGCAGTAGATTTCCTTCATATCAACCCTTCCTGTAATCTTACCACTACCGCTTTCTGGAACTCTAATGCCGCGTACACACGGTCGGACCTTCCGACGGTAAATGTTGGATGTGAGCTTGTTGGCTGAAAGTCCGACCGTGTGTATGCTCCATCGAACATTTGTTGTCGGACTTTCCACCAACAAATGTTGGCTAGCAGGTTCTCAAATTTTCCGCCAACAAAGCTTTTTTGTCTGACTTTCCGTACACAAGTCCGTCTCACAAAAGTTCACGCATGCTCGGACTCAAGTACGAGCCGGAAGCGCTCGGTCTTGTAAAACTAGCGATCGCAATGGAGATATCACATACATCTTGTATGTCACTACGTTCGTAATTGTTGGCCAACATTTGTGTGACTGTGTGTATGCAAGACAAGTTGGAGCCAACATCTTTCGAACAAAAATCCACAGTTTTGTTGTCGGAAAGTCCGATTGTGTATACAGGGCATAACAGTAACCCTTCTGCAACCTCAATCCTAACCTGTCCTGCAATCCCAACACTAATCCACCCTGTAGCCCCAACATTATCACTCCCCGTATCTCCAACACTAACCCTCCCTGAAGCACTAACCACCCACCCTTTTTGCATCTCCAATACTTTTAACACATTCCTGTAACCCAAACACTCACTTTCCTAACAGTTTAACAGACCAGTGACTGAAACAAACCCGCATGCACACTTCCCAATTCTCCTAATAAGTCTACCTGGGACCAGTACACTATTTGATTGTTCTATCACAAGCCCTGATGACCAATGAGCCCCTAAATTGTGTTGGCTGATTTGTGACTTCTATTGAGAATAATAAAGTCCTACTGCACTTACTTTGAACTAGTGTGATGCTCTACTTTTCTTACTGATCACATGCTACAGACCCACCCAGGCTCAGGAGCAACTAAAGAGCTTCCTCTCCCACTAAACCTTAAGGACCACTCCACTCAGGTATTGAGGATCACATTTTTAACTAGGGTACAGCACTTGACCAACACCTCCCATACTAAAGCCTAGTACACATGGGCTGAATGTTGGGCGGCATTGGCTGGTTCAATAGAAACCGTCCTACATTCGTCCCATGTGTATGGCAGTGGGTCCGACAGAAGCTGGGCGTTCTGCCAGCTTCTGTCAAAGGGTCATGACCAAAAAAGGTCTACCGATCGGCTCCGTATTGGGTCTCTCAGCCAATGGCTAAGAGCGCTGACCGGAATGTTCTGGCGGGGGGCCGTTCTCCTATCAGAACACAATAGTACAATAGGGGAGAACGCTGTTCTAACATTGGATTGTTAGTACAGTGGTTCCATCCTGAGCTATCAGTCTTTTTCATTCAACCCAGAAATCGACCTGTGCCACAGTCCCCTGAGTTTAGGAAATGTAGGAGAGCCTAAGCGTAGAAAAGAGAAAAAAAAAGGGAGAGGTGGAAAAAAAGAGGGGAAAACATAAGGGGGGGGTGAGGTAAGAGGGGGAGGGTGTACCGTCCTATGTGAAGATTCTTTAGTAAATAAAGGTTCTTACAAGCTATAAGAAAATTGGGCAAACATTTTCGTCCGAGGAACTTTCGTACGATTTTTGTATAGTGTGTACACAACTTTCAACAGCTGACTGCAACTTTTCGTATAAAAATTCCCGAAGAGACAAACTCCAAAATGTTTCTCGTACGGAAACAGAACAAACATTTTTCGTTTAATATGTATCATTTGTACAATTGTCGTACAGAAAAAATCAGAAAAGAAAGATTGTGCATGATCAGAAACAATAATCTACAAAAAAAAATGCTTTGTCGTACCAGATTTTTTGTACGAATTTTCGCTCATCAGTTCCAATTTGCTGTGAAACAACAAGGGAAATCAGACGATCGTTCGCCCAATTTTCTTATAGTGTGTACCCCATATAAATCTCATTGGTCAGATTAGATGAATTTCCCCAGCAGGTACAACAACAACAATAAATAACAATAAAATCCTGAAATAGGTTTTAGCACTTACCAATTCTATCCAAACCTAAAAAAAAAAGAAGTTTTGTGTTTCTGCTACAAGCAGCTGTCCAAGTTCTCAGTAAGCAGGCCTCTAAATGACTCAGCTATCCACCTATAACTATGAATAAAACACAAACAATAGCGTGAAAACCTGAATTTTGTAGAAATTGGTCTCCTTATCCTTTCACATTCGAAAAGTTACTCTTATAGATTTTATGTGCAAAACAAAATAATCTTTTAATGTGATTTAGGTTTCTTTTTTCTGTAATGATTTAGTATATTAGGATCTCTTTAACTACAATTATTGAACATTTGTGATAGTTATGGACACATCTGTGTAGCCTGGTCACAGTTATATTTTCATCTTGGACTAAAGATTACATTTTACTTTTACTTGCTACTCTATACTTGAGCCTCTTGTAATTGTTTGCTGTTTTACCAGGGAACGGAAGAGTGAGTAAAGTCTAAATGAGCACTTGTCATGCAAATTGGCTTTTGTGTTTGCCCCAATACTCAAAGATTTTAGCATATTCTTAGAACAGTAGTAATAATCTTGATGAGGAGCAGATGGAAAGTGACAATCCATAGGAACTTTCACAGAAAGCTTTTCTGGATATGGATTTAAATAGCTTTGTTTAAAGAATGATAATGTTTGGCTGTGTCTCCACAGAGGCTGTTATTTTATTGGATAAATAAAGTGAAAAGGAATAGAGAAAAAAAACACAATGCCTTTAGTTTTCACAAATTGTCTGTAAAGAACCCTGTGTGCCCTATTGTAGAAAATGTTTGAAGAATGAACAGTACTTATTGACCTGGCAATGAATCAGGTTTTCCTTTTATTGTCCCATATTGCTGTCATTGAGGGGGCCTGATTCGCCATTTTGCACTATTTGAATATTCTTCCATCATTTTGATCACGAAATCCATGAAAGAAGAAGGGAAGCAATTTATTTCCATACTGGAACTCAAAAGCAACAATTTGGAATTTGTCCATTCCATGCAAGGAACCAGAAAGGAGAACAACTGAATGCAACAGACAACAAAAACAGTTCTTCCATCATAAACATTAGAGGGAACGTATAATAAGAATAATTTATCAAGCAAACTAGTGACAAAATTAGATATTTTTTTTATTTGCAATCCTTGTGCTTGGAATCCTGGGCAAATATGTACAGTGTAGAGAAGTGAGTGTCACAGGTGTAGACTAAAGTACATTAAAGCTGAAGATTAACTAAAAAAAAAATAAAAAAAACTATACAGCTTTAGTCACTTCAGTTACCCGTAGTGAAATATGTCCCATATTGTGCAGGAAGTTGTATGCTGAAGAAATATCCATTGCAGGGGTGCCCTATCCTCTTCCTGGCTCTAAACTTCTGACACTGCAATAGTTAATAGCTTTGGGTCTTTAGGCAGAACAACAGTACAGATGGTCATACGGAGACACGTATCTCTTAACTACCAGTTGTAAAGAGCATACATTGCCGCTACCTTGTGTCTGACACCTAGACTACATGTCCCATGATTCATTGTTCGTATTTTGATAATTGTGCATGTGCACAATTGGCATATCACAGAGGTTCTGTCTTTCAAAGGCAAGAGGGTGGGGAGTAGGGTATGTAAGTACTCTCGCTACCAGGTAATTGATCCAATCAATCCAATATATATATATATATATATATATATATATATATATATATATATATATATATATATATATATATATATATATATATATGTAGAGATCTATATATATGTAGAGATCTATATATATATATATATATATATATATATATATATATATATATATATATATATATATATATCTCATTATATATATATAATGTGTGACTAAATAAATGAAGGTGATTGAAATGCTGCAAGAACAATGTGTTCACAGTACACGCAATACGATAAATAAATTTAAAAGAAAAAAGTGATTTTGCGCAATTCCTCTAGTGTTACTCTGTGTATAACATCATAATCCAAAACAATGTGTCCAGTCCAATCAATATCATGAATGGTTCATAAACCAAAAAAACAAAAATGTCCAAATATCAAAATAAGATGGATAAATGAATAATAAATAATAAAGTCCTTCTAAGTTGAACTTCCACCAATCACAGTTCTTTCAATAAACAGCTCAGTGCTCTCAGAACTCTCACCTCAATAATGTGAATAGAAAGCCTTCTGGACAAATATATAAGCTGATGGTCCTTCCTTGGTGTATTTCTTTCCTTATCTCCTCTATATGGAATCCAGGCTCTTAAATCCATTTTCTAAATGATCTAATGGCTGTTTAAAATGATAATAGAGGGCCATGAGAGAAGTCACTGTGGCCATTTTTTGTAGTACAAATCTCAGTCCATCTGCCATTTTCTTGAAGATAAATTGGATAGATAACCATCTAACCTCCAGAGGTTACATTGAATAAATGAGCAAATGTTAAACATCTATTAAAGGGGTTGTAAACCTTAGTGTTTTTTCACCTTAATGCATCCTATGCATTAAGGTGAAAAAACACCTGGCAGTCACGGGCCCCCTCAGCCCTCCATTTTACTTACCTGAACCCTCAAACTTGATCCATGGGGATGCGCTGTCTCTCTTCCTGGAGTTCCCGGCTCTTGATTGGATAGATTGATAGCAGCCATTGGCTCATGCTGCTGTCAATCAAATCCAATAACGTGAGTGCCGCGGGTTGGGGCCGAGTCCTGCATGGACACCGAATGCTGGACACAAGAGCGTGCCCACAAGGTAACCCCCTCGGGGAAGCGCTTCTCCGAGGGGGTTAGCAGATGTGGTGAGGAGCCCTGAAAACAACCAGGGGACCCCAGAAGAGTAGGTTCGGGGCCACTCAAAACGAGTTGCACAGTGGAGGTAAGTGTGATATGTTTGTTTTTTTTTGTTTTTTAAATGTTACCTTTACAATCACTTTAACTATGTAATGTGTAATGACTTACACTTCTAAGTGAATAATCTCGTAAAGTAAATATCTTCAAAGAACTAAGAATGAGTATATCAATCGAACAACTCTAATATGTAAAGTTATAAAATGATATGTTCGCACACCGGAAATGAAGTGTGAGATGTACATAGTTTTCATAACAACTGAGATATATTGCATATAATAATATGCATAAAAAACCTATAAACCATGCGCTTACTCAAAAAAAGTCATAGATGTAAGCAGCTAACACAACAAATAGAAAATTTGTAATAAATCATATGTAACCAAGTGTAGCGCTAAAAAATGAGAAAGAGAATATTGCTATACCACATATAATAGCAAAATGAATTGTGAAAAGATAGTGTTTTGTATACTTTGAAGTCTTGTATGACGAAACGCGTCGGGAGGACTCCACTGCCGCCATTTTACTTGCAAGCGCTTTTTATTCTGAAATGTAAGTGTTTTTCCTTTTAATACATTTTTTATGGTTTACGGAATTACGCTATGAGCCCCTTCTTCATTACATGTGGGTAATGTCCGTTGGTGTCCGAGCTTCCATATGAAGAGGACCTCTTTGGGATAGCAACGTTACAACTTCACCATTCACCAGCCCTTGGTTCCCTACCTTCATTGCCAGTGAGCAATCCAAGCCTGTTTGACCCATATAGCGTATGCTAGGTTGGTCCCAACTTTCTGGTAAGCCTCCAGTCATCCTAGGTGGCGGTTTCGCATAAGTGTCTGTCAGCACATGTTGGATTACATACAGAAATCTCTCATGAGTATATGTTTTGGAATTTATCACCATTGCAAAATTTATGTTCATCGTACCTGCACATTCAGTTTTGGACTTTATTGCCATTTTTACATCCTGTTATCACTTTTGGTGACCCTAAGGCTTTATAACATAAGTGTTCTATATGTATGAATGTTTACAAAGTATACAAAACACTATCTTTTCACAATTCATTTTGCTATTATATGTGGTATAGCAATATTCTCTTTCTCATTTTTTAGCGCTACACTTGGTTACATATCATATAATAATATGGACAATCCAAATCCAAATAATATAGCACAATCACAACAAAATAACTAGCTAATAAATACTTAAAAAACAATTCAGGTTGAACTCGACATTCAGGCATTCGGGTATAAGGGTCCTTAAAGTATGTATCCACTTAGATTCCTTCTGATTGATAGTTCTCACTTTATGGATCCCTCTCCATGCCCTATTGTATCTTTCTATACCCCAAAATTGTAAGTGTTGGGTCTTTATTGTGTACCAATGCAAAATGTCTAGATACACTATGTTTGGGGAAACCTTTCAATATGTTTTGTATATGTTCCTTTATTCTAATTTTGAGTGTTCTTTTGGTTCTTCCAACATACTGTAATTTGCAACTACATTGAAGGACATATACTGACCCTTCAGTATTGCAACTTATAAAATCTTTAATGGGGTAGGTATAACCTGTTCTAGTAGCCTCAAATTCCATTCTTTTCTTTTGCGCTTTTTTGAAAGTTGGCAGGCATAGCAATATTTATGGAAAAAACCTTTCCCTGTAAAAAAAAAAAGTTCTTTTGTCTCTCAATGTTGGAGCCCTTTTATAGACAATATTAGGTTTCTCCACTAGAATGATGTGTAGATGTTTATCACTTTTCAATATATGCCAATGTTGTTTGATCAATCTTTCCATTTTACTCACGTGATCAATTTGATTTCGTATAAATGATTGGGTATAACCTTTATCCTTAAAACTTGTTCTAATTAGTTCAGCCTGAGTCATGAAATCTTCTTCCTTTGTGCAATTCCTCTTAATTATCCATGCATAGGTAGCTGTTTGCATCTACATTTTAGAAATGTGTTTTTGTGAGCAGTTTATTTCCATCTATTCTTATATCAAGATCTAAAAATGTTATGGATTTCTCAGCAATGTTCCATGTCAGCTGTATGTTCTTATCATTGATACTTAAATCAAATTAAAAATCTTCTAGTGAATTTCTACTTCCATTCCATACAATGATCAGATCGTCAATATACCTTTTGTAAAAGGTCAACTCGACAGGGGGATTCTTATATACTCTTTCTTCTTCCCATTGTGCCATGAAGGCATTAGCCACACTGGGTGCAAACTTTGCCTCCATGGCTATGCCTGTAATTTGTCTGTAATAGGCTTGATCATGCCGAAAATATTTATTTTTTATGCAGAATTCAATACATTTGATAAGCTATTTTCTCAAGTTGACTGTCTTCCCTCAAAAGCCATTTTGTTACCTCACAGGCTTGATGGTGTTGCACAATGGTATAGAGGAATGACACATCCGCCGTTGTCAATATGGTCCTACCCTCTAATACCGCTATCGTTTCTAGCAATTTAAGTACATGTTTAGTGTCCTTAAGATAAGCTTTTGTTTGTTGTACAGCTGGTTGGATGAAATTATCTAAATACTGTCTCAGGGTATTCAGTAGGTTTATTCATGTCCAGTCTTTCTGTACTGCCTGAACATATTGGTGCACAGAGCCATGGTGCAACAGTGAAGTCCCAGGAGAAGAACATGCATTAAAAGGTGGACATCTATCACACTGGAATCCATAGATTTTATCCTTCAGACCTAATAACTGAAAAATTAGCAAGGGAAGGGGCAATATCATTCCACATTGGAAGCACCACACAGTCTGCTTGCAAGTCTGCTTGCATCACTCATTTTTCTTAGATTGGAGGATGTATGTTTCATCCTTAAAAAAATCCAAATATTTAGTCACAAGGCAATGAAATGTATTTAGTATGCATTATGAGCTACCTGTAGATGCAAAATGGTATATCCTTGCCTTATAGAACCACCTAGAGACTGACAAATTTTCTGTATAGCATTCTCCATCTTGTTATCACATACCTGGTAGCAGAGCCTGAAATCACGAGGAAGGCCCCTCTTACACCTCTCACTCAGGGCCCTTGATAGTGTGAACAGAAGGCGCAGGAGTGCTGAGTGGCACGGGTACCTATAGGTCTTGCCAGTAGCAGAGTGGGTATCCACGCCAGGCAGGAGAGGTCGTCAGTAGTCTTCAGTGAAGCACAGTGAAGCTGGCATACGGGCTGACAGACAGCTGGAGGGTGGCAGACTGAAGCAGGCTGGCACTGGCAACAGCGAGCAGGTGAGGCATGTGCTGGTAGCAGGCAGTAGAAAAGCAGGCACAGCAGGATGTGTCAGGAAGCAGGATCAGGCAAGCCAGGTCATACACTGGCAGGACAGATCAGGTACAGAGGAGCAGGCAATAGCGTGGTCTGGGTACAAGCCGGGTCAGGAGCCAATCAGTGCAATAAAAGCCAATGAAGCACACAGAAGCGGAGGTCAAGAACAAGCCTGGGTCGGAGCAGAGAAGCTGGGTCAGCAACTGGAATCAGGATACAGGATTAACAGGAACACAGCATGCGGGGAAGGCTGAAAGACAAAGCAGTACTGATCCTGAACACTGACTGAGTTTAAATGATTGGCGCCGACATCTGTCACAGGTGCACATGTGCGGCGTTGCACAGGAGACAGCTCTTGTGCATGTGTGAGTTCGCGCATGCGCATATGCATTAGCCAGTGCACAATTTTTGCAAGCGTTAAATGCAACATGTTTTAGCCTGTGCACAGAAGGCCTTACCTTACACTTGTGCTTTTTCTTTTTTTTGTACATATTTCTATGCACTGTCCAACTTTTGATAATAAAGATACAAAATGAATAAGTGCCTTTCGGTGTACTAAGTATTCATACTCCTAGAGAGAACACTGCATTATTTTACTAGTGCCTATACTCTCAGCCATAAATTCACTGTTAATGTGTGTGAAATCGCACTGTATGGCTGCTGATTGCATGCAGATTAGTGTCAGTGTGTGCAAGCTATTATCTGCCAGACAGTGTGTGTATGGTTACCTAACAGACCAGTCAGCCCACAAACTGTAGGAATTGCTTGGCTGCCCCAAAAAGCAGGGCCGGACTAAGAATAAAAACCAACCCTGAATATAATTTCATACCAGCTTCATAGCATTATTATACCAACCCAACAGCATAAAAAGCGAAAACCATGCATTTTAAAGCACATTTAAAGAGTGTATTATACTCACTGATGACCATAAGCGCAGCCTGACCAGTGCCCAGCAATGCAGCCTCACCAGTTCCCATCAATAAAGCCTCATTGGTGGCCATCAGCTCAGCCTCATCAGTGCCCATCAACTCAGCCCCATCAGTCTCCATCAATGCAGCCTCACCAGTGTCCGTTAATGCAGCCTGATCAGTGCCCATCAATGCAGCCTGACCAGTGCCCATCAATGCAGCCTCACCAGTGCCCATCAACTCAGCCCCATCAGTCCCCATCAATGCAGCCTGACCAGTGCCCATCAGCACCCATCAGTGCAGCCTCACCAGTGTCCATCAATGTAGCCTGATCAGTGCTCATCAATCCAGCCTCACCAGTGTCCATCAATACAGCCTGATAAGTGCCCAGCAATGCAGACTGGCCTACTGGGAAAATTCCTGCTATCCCAGTAGGCCAGGCCCGCCAGCCCTGCCCTAAAGCTACCCTAAACTGTATGTCTGGTGTGTGTATGTGGGGGGGAGGGGGTACAGTGGGAAAAGTGATCACAGAAGGACTGTATAAGATATCAAAAAGAGCCACGCTACAAAGCAGTGATATTCAAAAAAAAGTGTCCATACAAATTCCCTATTTAGGGATACCTTATAAAGTAAAGTCCAAATATAGAAAGAAAAAAAAGTGCAAACAGAGGGTGCAAAGTTGTATTCTCATCAGGGTGGATAAAAATCAATGATTTTTAAGAATTAAAATATCAGATTTTTTAAATTTAAGATGGATTTTTTTTATTTTTATCAAAATTATTTAGTAAAAAAATCTATCCAAAAGGTAGTTTTCTATTTAAGATACATTAATAATTGTGTTTATTCAGCATGAAATCTAGCTTACTTAGGCCCCTTTCACACGGACGGATAGAATTGTGCTTTTAGCTGCGGAGTTTCTCAGTTTTCTACCGCAGCTAAAAGCACACAATGCTTTCCTATGGTCCCATTCACACACTGCGTTTAGCTGCGATTTAGTTCCATGCAGTTTGGTGCGGATAGAAAAAATAGAATTGACTGCGTCCAGGAGCGATTTAGCACAGCTATCTGCAGCTATCCGCACATGACTGCAGGTAATCGCAGTGTACTATTTCTCCTGCAGATAGCAGTGGCAACAAGGAAAGAAAAGCAACAGGAAGCACATCAGAAATGGCAAGAATGTTCCAAACGCAGCTAAATGCAGCTAAACGCAGCCGCATGTAAATGCAAGTAAACTAAGGTAATCACACTGTACAAATGTAGCTGATTGCAGTGCCTGGAGTCTTGAATTTCACAGAACATATTATATGCTTTTAACTGCGGCAGAACAGCCGTCTGTGTGAAAGGCACCTTATGGAGCATGAGGCTGTATATTCTACAATATTTACATTTTTGGTAAACTCATTCAATGAATCCAAGCTCTGCAAGCTGAGATAACATGCACTGTATTGATGCATTCACAAAATTTCACAGTGACCATGAGATAAAACAAAGTTCAGGAATATTCCTTTATCCCATTGTTTTGCAAATCTACGTACACTACAAACTGTATGATTGAATCGGTTCTGATATTGCTGTTTTACTAAACTGACAGCTTATTATTCTAAATAGGAAACCTTAATTTTGTTTGCAAATATTAAAGATTCTAACTACCAGCAAGAATAAGTCCTTACATTTAAAGAGCACCTGTCATTTCAGATCCATCATGGCAGCGCTTGTTAGCGGGCATCCACTCACCTGCTTCCGCCACATCCCTCACCTTGTTGTGTCACTGCCGCATCACCAACCGTTCCATTAAAGTGAATAGGACTGTTGGTGAGTCAACAGCGGGTCAGAGGAGGAGTCGCTGCGGCCTGCGGGACAGAGATGACAGTTTTGGAAAAAGTGTAGGCTTACCGATGTCATAGGACTCTCTAATCAAAGAGAGGTAAATTGAGCCTGTGGCCAAACAACCTGGCCAGAGTATTTTTCAGAGATGTTTCTTCAAGGACAGGGGTTAAGGCTGTAATGGTCATCTCAACATCATCTCTAAGGAGTCATCACAGGAATAAAAGAGAAAGCTCCACCTAGTGTAAAAACCCTTTAGTAGACTTTATTGGATATTAACCACTTAAGGACCGAGCCTCTTTCTGAGATTTGGTGTTTACAAGTTAAAAACAGTTTTTTTTGCTAGAAAATTACTTAGAACCCCAAAACATTGTATATTTTTTTCTAACACCCTAGAGAATAAAATGGCGGTCGTCTCAATATTTTCTGTCACACAGTATTTTCTCAGCGGTCTTACAAGTGCACTTTAAAAAAAAACAAACACTTTATTGAATTAAAAAATAAGACAATAATAAAATTAGCCCAATTTATTTCATATTGTGAAAGATAATGTTATGCCGAGTAAATTGATACCCAAAATGTCATGCTTTAAAATGGTGACAAACTTCTACCCTTAAAAATCTCCATGGGCGACGTTTAGAAAAATTCTACAGGTTGCATGTTTTGAGTTACAGTGGAGGTCTAGGGCTAGAATTATTGCTCTCACACTAACGATCGTGGCAATACCTCACATGTGTAGTTTGAACACCGTTTTCATATGCGGGAGCGGCTCACATATGCGTTCGCTTCTGCACGCAAGCTCGGCAGGACGGGGCGTAGTTAAAATTTTTTAAATGATTTTCTTATTTATTTTACCTTTTATTTTTTATTTTTACACTGTTCTTTAAAAAAAATTGTGTCAATTTTATTCCTATTACAAGGAATGTAAACATCCCTGTTTAATAAAAAAAAAGCATGACAGGACCTCTTAAATTTGAGATCTGGGGTCAAAAAGACCTCAGATCTCATCTTTACACTAAAATGCAATAAAAAAGAAAAAAATTAAATGTCATTTGAAAAAAAAATTAAAAAATGTCTCTTTAAGAGCTATGGGTGGAAGTGACGTTTTGATGTCGCTTCCGCCCTGCAATGGTATGGAGACAGGTGGGGCCATCTTCCCCTCACTCATCTCCATACCTAACAGGACCCGATCGCCTCCGCCTCTGCCGACGGTTCCGGTAAGCAGCAGAGGACACCGGAGCGTGGCGGGAGGGGGCCCCTCTTCCGTCGCCGATAAAAGTGATCTTGCGGCGAATCCACCACAGAGACCACTTTTATCTGAAAGTGGACTGCCCGCTGAAGAAGAGGATACCAGGGTTATGGTAGCTAGCTACTGCCATAACAACGATATCCCTCTTCAAAGTACCGACGTATAACGACGGTGTGCAGTCCGTAAGTGGGGAAAGATTGCACTCACATCAATAAAAAAGGTTTAGCGTGTAAAATTCCTCACCGGCTGGCATACAGCAAAAACAACCTGCACTTCTGGGGTCATGTTAGAACGCAGCTCTGCCCCATACGTTTCGTCACACATGATGTGAACACGTGACACAAGAATTGTAGCTTGCAGGATAGTTGGGGGAATCTCTGTATTGAGTGTGAATAACTCAGCTGCCCCACAGCTCTTGGATTGCACCAGACTGTATGCATGATTTGTATCTGCATGTGTTTATACAGTTAGCTAGATTTGGGTGAGTCTCTCACTAGTGGTGGCTGGCAGTATTGCAGACAGTGATCCTTGTTTTACTTTACCAAACTAAGCTCATTCCTTATTCCTAATTCTATTCCTCCTCCTAATATGCCTCCAAAGCATATGAACATGTCATACAATACACCTGACCTTTCAGGGCACCGCAACACATAAATATGAATACATGTACGTCATGGTGTACTTCATTGTCAGTTAAGTCAGGTATATTTCTGGACTCATCTTAAAGGCCCACAGATGAAAGCACCAAAATGCATATCAACTTGCACATATCACTAGAAATAGGTTTTAAAGAGCATTTTACTAAAGACAGAGCTAGATTTTCTCCTTAAGCTTCAGATGGGACTTTTTTACTATATATACACATATTCTCCCATCAACAGTAGAAATACTGTCTATTCCTAAAAAATATATATACATTATCACAATGCTCAGGGTCATTGGTGAGGCTGCTTAGGGTCAGTAAAACAAGAACAATTTTAAATAACTTAATTAAAGTGTACCTAAAATCAAAACTTTTTTTTTTAAGTTTTGGGTGGAGTGGGAGTAGAATACCCCCCATTATGAAGATTCACCCTCTCTATTTGTCCTGTTTACCATTATCATCGAAAGTGAAATTACAAGAAAATCCCAAGTTTGGGTTGACCCTAGGATAGTAATACAGGAGAAATCTTCCAATGGGGACACTAGTTCTGGTGACCCTTGTGACTTTCCAGGATTCCCTAACTTTGGAGGGATTTCCTCTCACTTCCTGTTTTGGCTTTGGGACAGGAAGTAAAGGAAAATCTCCCATGAGGAACACAAATGGAAAAAAAAAAAACTGACATGGGTTATAATCCTCCCTTACTCTATCAAAAGTAACAAAAAAAGTTTTGCTTTTAGTTACACTTCAATAAAAAAAAACTGCGAGCGAGTATCATTTATAATCAGAGGAGACATGCTATATCTCTTCTGCAATAAACACTTACCTGCCTGCTCGAAGTCTTCTACGGAGTGCACACTGTGTATGAGCAGCTCAGCATTCATTCAATTAAAAGGCCTAAAACCTGGTATCCAGAAGTAGCTGGGGAGAAGATGACAGCAACTGGTGAAATATTTACCCGGCACATCGCTGAAATGAGAAGGTGAGTGTTTCTTGGAGTTTAATTCGCCTTTAAGCAGAAGGTGCTACTTTATGTGCCAAAGGTTGACTAAAAATGGGGAAAATTGGATTAGAAATGCTGTTTTTTGTACATAGCTGTCAAATAAAGTGGAATAGCAGTCAGGGATTCCCACAATGGCCCTACTCACTCTCAAAATAACACATTAAAAAAAAAAACACAAAAAAAAAAAAATCGACTTAAGTTCTTCCTGCTATTCCTGCTTGTTTTATCACTTCCAGGAATATATTATGTCAGACATTTATGTGCTACAATAGTGCACCCAATAAAAAAGCCTCTCTTTAATCTTTATTATGCAGCAGGCACAGCTCTTAGGAACTGAATGAATGAAAAGATGGATGGCATTTCAAGTTCTCTGCATATCTCCACCCACCGTCTTTGCTGACAACCCTAGCAGCAAAAAGATCTAATCCCGAACAGCCCTGGGAGCTCCCAGCTGCAACCTAACTTTATTTCCTAGCAATGTGTCTCTCACTTCCTCCTACCCTGATTGGCCCGCAAGTGTGAAATATCAAAACAGATGGAATTCGATCTGCTCAAAACAAAAAAAAAATTGCAAGATTAATCCAGGGTCGGCATTCAAGTCTCATGTTTTCTAAGTAAAAACCCAGTTGGGGAAAAAAATGTGTTTTACTTCTCCACTTCCCGTAATAACCGTATGTAAATTTTGAAATATGGTCCTCTTACTATTCAGTTATGAGGCAGGCTTTCTGCATTCGTACGCATTCATAACATTCAAATTTATAATGTAATCTTACTTCCCTTTCCATATTTATGAGAATTTTTGATGGGTGTTTTTTATGCGATAATATCAGACAGAATGCTAACCCATTGCCTAAAACCACTGTAAAGTCATTCAGTTACATAATTGACATCGGCATATTCTTTCATTATACAAGATTTAGCATGCATCTGCTCCAAGAACACTTCAAAATAGATGACTTTTTCTGCATTCCCTATTATCAATTCAAATTAGGCTCGATTTCCTCAAGCTACTGTATGGATTTTACAGTTGACAGTAAGGAAAAACATTGAATGTAATGACTGTCTTAAATTATTCAGGCCTAGTTAAACCCAGTTCAGTCTGATCTAGAAAGTGAAAGAGAGAGAGAGGGGGAAAAACATATTATAAAAACCAGCCATCTTTACAGTGAATTATAGGTGTGCCATCTGCAGAAAGCCTGCGAGTCTTTAATCAACAAGAAAACTCTGTCATATTAGAGCCTGTTCATTTAGTTAGTGTAATTGGGTTCAGAGAGAGGCTAAGGAGAAAAGTTAGAAGAGATGCAGCATTTATCAAGTTTATCTTCTGACAAGATGAATATCAAATCTATCTCATGTGGAAGGCTCGGGGACTTCTGCGGCTGCCTGTGACTGGTCACCTTCAAAAAACTAAGTTTAAAACTATCTTGTTACTTTAGAGGAGGCGGGAGATTGGATTACGCCAAGACGTTTTATGCTTCCTCTCATTCATTTTCATATAGATGCTTATGCTGGACACATATCCTTTTGACATCGTATCCTTTTCTTTCTCTTGATTCATAGACTTGTTCATTGAGTGTTCTGTACTTTTTTGTATTACATATTAATGATGAATCAAAACCAACAATAGTTAGATCAGCCATTCTCAACCAGGGTTCCTCCAGGGGTTGCTAGAGGTTCCTTGAGCTGTGGCTGATTCCCCTCCCATTTGACGATGCCTGCACAATTCCAGGGCCAATGCCACTTGGTAATATCGAAGGAATGACACCAATCATTTTTTAATCTATCTGTAAAGGTAGCATTCTGACTACAATTTTAGGGAGGGATTCTTCCCACTGACCCCTGATAAATTGATTTTAGCAGGGGGGTCCCTGAGACTGAAATTTTTTTTCAAGGGTTCCTCTGGGGTCAAAAGATTTATAATGGATTTGGACCTTCCATACTGTGGGCAGAAAAGATGGTGAGAAATTTACTAACATTTACTAATGCACTGAGCAAAAAAGAAATTCTTTAAGTATGTAAACAGTAAAAAAGGGAGGACAGACCATACTGGCCCCATAAAAAAATAAGGAAGGACATCTGGTTACAAAGGATGGGGAGATGGCGAAGGTATTTAATTTATTCTTCTCATCAGTCTTCAGGAGGGAATCGGGGGGCTTCAGTAACCAAAACTGCAGTATTTATCCTCATGACACATCACAGGAAGCACCCTCATGGCTAACAGAGGACAGAATTAGAATTAGACTTGGTAAACTTAACATTAATAATAATTAATTAATTAACATTAATAAATCACTGGGACCGTATGGTTCCCATTGGTCCTAATTCTTACTGACTGGAATGGTACCAGCGGATTGGAGAAAAGCCAATGTAGCACCAACATTTAAAAAGGGCCCAAAATACATCCCTGGGAATTACAGACCAGTTAGCCTAACATCAATAGTATGCAAGCTCTTGGAGTGGATGTTAAGGGACTATATACAAGATTTTAGTAATTAAAACAGTATCATTGGTAGTAATCAGCATGGATTCATGAAGAATTGTTCATGCCAAACCAATCTATTAACCATCTATGAGGAGGTGAGTTGCCATCTAGATAAAGGAAGGTCCTTAGACATGGTATATCTGGATTTTGCAAAAGCATTTGACACAGTTCCGCATAAACCATTACTGTACAAAATAAGGTCCGTTGGCATGGACCATAGGGTGAGTACATGGATTGAAAACTGGCTACAAGGGCGAGTTCAGAGGGTGGTGATAAATGGGAAATACTCAGAATGGTCAGGGGTGGGTAGTGGGGTCCCACAGGGTTTTGTGCTGGGACCAATCCTTTTTAATTAGGGTGCGCAACTACATGGCAAATAAGGTTTAATGTAGAAAAATGTAAAATAATGCATTTGGGTGAGAAAAATATGAATGCAATCTATACACTGGGGGGAGAACCTCTGGGGGAATCTAGGATGGAAAGGACCTGGGGGTCCTAGTAGATGACAGGCTCAGCAATGGCATGCAATGCCAAGCTGCTGCTAACAAAACAAACAGAATATTGGCATGCATTAAAAAAGGGATTAACTCCAGGGATAAAGCAATAATTCTCCCACTCTACAAGACTCTGGTCCGGCCGCACCTGGAGTTTGCTGTCCAGTTCTGGGCACCCATTCTCAGGAAAGATGTACTGGAAATGGAGCGAGTACAAAGAAGGGCAACAAAGCTAAATGGTCTGGAGGACATTAGTTATGTAAAAAGTTTGCGAGCCCTGAACTTATTCTCTCTAGAGAAGAGATGCTTGAGAGGGGATATGATTTCAATTTACAAATACCATACTGGTAACCTCACAATAGGGATAAAACTTTTTCGCAGAAGGGAGTTCAACAAGACACGTGGCAGAAGAAAAGAGGTTTAACCTTAAACTACATAGAGGGTTCTTTACTGTAATGCTGTAAAATGTTCGATGTGAGCTTGTTGTCGGAAATTCTGACCGTGTGTAGGCTCCATCAGACATTTTCTGTCGGAATTTCCGACAACAAAAGTTTGAGAGCTGGATCTCAAATTTTCCGACAACAAAATTTGTCGGAAATTCCAATCGTGTGTACACAATTCCAACGCACAAAATTCCACGCATGCTCAGAATCAAGCAGAAGAGCCGCACTGGCTATTGAACTTTCATTTTCTAGTCCCATTGTATGCGTTGTACGTCAGCGCATTCTTGCTGATCGAAATTTCCGAAAACATTTGTGCCACCATGTGTATACAAGACAAGACCTCACCTACTATGTAACTATATAACTTTAACTGGCAATTGCGCAATCATGTAACACTGCACCCTAATGAAATTTATATAATTTTTTTCACACAAAGAGAACTTTCTTTTGATGACATTTGATCACCACAAAGTTTTTTTTTTTATTGTTATATAAGCGAAAAAAATACAGAAAATTTAAAGAAAAAAAGAAATTCTACGATCTGTTATAAAACAAATCCAACAAGAACATCACATTTCTTCATGAAATGTAGGCTAAAATGTATTCTGCTAAATGTCTTTGGTAAAAAAAAAAAAAAAAAAATCCCAATAAGTGTATAATTATTGGTTTGTGCGAAAGTTATAATGTCTACAAACTATGGTAAATACTGTATACTAGAATTTACGTAGCTATAAATGCTATACTGTAATGGCAGTGATCGGCAACGTACTGTATAGTGTGACTGTGATAGGGTGGTAAGCAAGACCCTATCTAGGAGGGTCACTAACTGATCACTGATATTGGACATTGCAACTGTACTAATGACACTGGCTGTGAAGGGGTTAACATCTAGGGGCAATCACAGGGTTAACTGTGTGCCTAACAAGTGTAATGTATGCTGCTTTTACAAACAGATCTGGCTGTTTTTTCTCCCTGCAAGAAACAGCCAAATTGCTGATCTGTGTACAGAGCCCTGTGTATGTAAACACAGGACTCTATGCTGCGATTGGCTACAGCCGATCAGCAGGTTCTAGCCATAAATTATTGGCTGGGACCTGCTGACAAAATCCTGCTGTAGCCAGTGACAGCATGGGTTAGCATGCAGCCTGGATAATATACATCTACCTGATCAAGCCTACCCATGCCACCCTGCTGCAGTAAATATACTGTGGCTGGGCGGCAAGAGGTTAAGATGAATATTTATGAATGTTTTGTGGACATTACCATTTTACTGATGAACATACAAACATTTGACACTTCTCATGGGCAGTGTACATTTATCAATGGGTTGTCATTCGTTTGTATGCAATTGTTGCACGCCATCATCACTGCACCACAGGCAAAGTGATTTTATGAACTGGTGCATTTGGATCAGTCTGTTAGTAAATCAGCCCCATGGGCTGTTAATACTCCAAAGGGATGAGGGGATGAGTTTGTTAAACACTATGTTAGAATGATATAAAGGGGAATTATTATATACCTAAAGTACAAAGGCTGTTTTACTGTATCTTGTATGTTCAATTTAACAAAAAAGGGCTGGTATGTTATCATGTAGATCTAAACATGTGACGGCAGAAAATCTTATCTCTATTTCTACCCAAATACCATAAAAAGTTTTAGCTACTGTATACATGGACTGGTTGGCTCATTGTACTGCAGCCGTAATCTTCCAGTACAGGGGGGTAAGTACGAGCCAAGGGGCCTGTGATGGGCAATCATCAAGAGTTCCAAATATGCTCCCCCCCCCCCCCCATTAATAAATGTATACTACAGTATAGGTTTGGTCATTGAAAAACTATCTATGAATGAAGGAATGATGAGTGGATGAATAAAAGGTCCACCTCCACCATTCATAGAGTGCATTTCACTGAGTTCAGCTTTAGAGTCAAATTACATCTATGCTTTGCAGTAAAGCGCTAACATGTCTGTTACCACAACATGCAACAATGTACATTACATGAGTTGATGCATTGCAGTGCCATTCATTTTGAATAGCATTCCAATACCCTACATGTGTTGCAATGTGCTGTAACACATTGCAATGCATTGGGGTGCGATGAGGCAAAAATCTTGTCCTTTGACCAATTTTTGCTACATTTTCGTACATCAAAAGCCCATTAGGCTGCCTTAATGCAGCACATGTTAACATGCACATGCATTACCGCACCTCACAAATGTAAATGGGCCCTCAATGTTAATAATATCTTTACTTGTTAAAGATGATTAAAGAAAAAATTGATAATGGCTCTTTAAAATAAAAGAATAGAAAAATGTAAATTTAAAATGTATAAACTAGTAATTCCACTATCACATAATATTATGTGTATTTGGCACTTTTAATTAAAGTCCCAGGAGCTTGTCTTTACATTTTTAAAATCAGTTTATAAAACAAAGCCCTGTGATTTTTTTTGGTCAAATGAATTTTGCCTAAGGCAATTTTGAAATAAAACGAGAAAAAAGCAAAACTGATAATTTGATAGCTAAATCATCTTTAGTGAAATCACTCCACTTTTTTTTAATTATTTTTTTTTTATTAATATTCTTCCAAATGGTAAAATATCAAGGCATATCAAATTATATATTGATAACTTTTAGACACTTAAAGTGGTTGTATACCCTTTTTTATACATTTTTACCTACAGGTAAGCCTATAAAAAGGCTCACCTGTAGGTAAAATGAATATCTCCTAAACCTGTACGGTTTAGAAGATATTCACTTTGCATGCAGCCGCTGACATCAGTGGCGCATGCACTGTAAAGGTCTGGCTGAAGGTCTGACAGACGCTGCTCGACCTTGCCGGAAAGAAGACTCCCGCACGTATGCGTAGGAGTGACGTCATCGTGGCTCCGGCCACTCACAGCGCCGAAGCCGCGAACCTGGTAGACACTCCGAGCGTAACATGACGCCTCGTTCTAAGGTAAGTATTTCATAATGAGCTAGTATGCGGTGCATACTAGCTCATTATGCCTTTGCTTTACAGGAGTTTTTTTTAATATATTTTTTTTTTTTGTGCGGGTATACAACCGCTTTAAAGTGTTTCTAAAGCCTAAAGGTTTTTTACCTTAATGCATAAACCATCTGTGACACAGAATCCCCCCCACGGCTCTCTCCGTTCTATCCCCCCTCACTGGGCAGATTGATAGCAGCAGGAGTCATTGACTCCCACTAGTGTCAATCTAAACCTGTAACAAGAGAGTGGGGGGCGAGGTTGAGCCACTCTGTCTGGGTCAACAGACATAAACAGGCAGCTCGAAAGTGAGCCCGCAAGAGTGCCCCCATAGTAAGCGTAAAAATCAGATATATACTTACCTAATCCCCCCCCCCATCTTCTGCATGGCTGATATAGTTGGGCGAGCAGACCAACAGTTTGGCCTGAACATCGCCCGTTGGTGACGTCACATTGGGGGGCCACCAGGTAACTTCACCAGGTGGCCCCACCCCTTATCTATATAAGAACTGTCAGATGACAGAGCCTACAGTCGGCAGTTTAGCCTTTGTCTCAGTCTGAGCTTTTTTATTTCTTTTTTCGGGTCCGGTGGTGGCGACAGGCGTCCTAATTGACGATGGATCTACATTGGGGGACATTGTTTTTAATTTTTAATAAAAGGATTGTCAAAAACTGTGGGTGCCCCATACTCAGTCACATGGGGGGGCTGGATCTGGGGACCCCCTTGTTAAAGGAGCTTTTAGATTCTGATAAGCCCCCTGCCCGCAGACCCCCACAACCACAGCCCAGAGATGTCAGGAAGAAGCCCTTGTCCCCATCATGAGTGCTGCTGGTATCGGGGAGCTGTATTTCATTGATGGCATCATGAAGTCACAGATGTACTGCTCTATATTGAAGGAGAAGATGATACCATCACTCCATGCCCTTGGTTGTGCACTTTTCCAACATGACAATGATCCAAAATACACGTCTAGGGCCACTTTTGCATTTCTGAAGAACAACAGGATGAAAGTGATTCAGTGGCCAAGTATGTCTAATCTGAACCAAATCAAACATCTATGGGGAATTCTGAAGAGACAAGTTGAGCATCACTCTCCATCCAGCATCCAGGCTCTAAAAGAGGTCATTCTTGAAGAATGGAAAAAGATAAACGTTGCAATAAGTCGCCAACTTGTTCTTTCCATGCCTCGAAGACTTGATGCTGTTCTTACAAATTATGGTGGTCACAGAAATAATAGATGTAGCAGTTTTTGTCGTGGGGGGTATTCATTTTTGCATCAACTAATTTCAGCAAAACTGAAGATTTTGTAATCTAAGATATATTATTAACCTTACTTTCATCTAATGGGCTAAACAAATGTTCTATAAAACTCAGTTTTGTCAAATTTTTGGAAATTGTGTTTATTGAGATATTCATTAAAATCCTGCTTTAAAAAAGGGGTGTACTAAGTTATGCTGAGCACTGTATATACTTGTTGCAGTCTATGAATCATAAAGTAACCAAACCACTGGATCAGCAATATAACCAGGCAACTAGAAGTTAGTAATGATATCTATGAGTAGTCTCCGCACATGTTTCTTTTAAATTGTTCACAGATATAACATAGCAGTCGGAAGGTTCCAAATGACCTAACTGGGGTCAGCGTGCATGCTTATCTGAAAAGAACATTATACAATTGCAAAGATAACAGCAGCTTACTCTTACATCTTCCCTAAGTATACCTTATGAGGTCATTGTTCTTCATAGACATTCTCATTTTCATATGAAGTGACAAGCAATGAATGTCTACAAATACTTAAAATTTTCTACTGAATATTTGCTTTATTAGTGGATTAGTTAATTAATGTTTTGGGCCAGAAGATGAATGACCATAAACATTTTGGTTCTGACCATGCTGACTCAAACTATTGCACCCCCAAAATAGTCCTCTAATCACCTAAGCCTACTGCCTACTGAGGCAGAAAAAAGAAAAATCATATATGAATCAACATTTTTCTGCATATTCTGCGATCACATCTGTTCAAGGATAGCTGCCTTAAAGCGAATCTGTACTTGAGTTAAGTCATTGACACAAACATTTATTCCCAGGTGCCTATATATGTTTATATGTACCATTTGATGATTTTTTGGCACTGCTTTTTCAGCACTAGTTCTTCTTGGCACAGGACTTTTCCATTTGAAAAATATCATTAGCGATTTATTTTTAATCTGAAAATTAATTTTTCAGGATGGCAAGAGTTCCTTTTAAGTGTTATGTTAGGTGATAATTTTTATGGATTAGGCAAGGTTTAATCATTAGGAACTGGCTTGGGTAAAATGTAAGGAGTAAGTTAAGTGTCAGAGCATTTTAAGGCCCAGTTTATGTAATAAAGTATATCCAAAGTGAAAAGTTCGGTTTCCTTTTTTGAGTAGAGTGGTGGAAGGATAAAACCATTGTAAATTTCTTTTTTGCCATTACCATTTAGGTAGATTTCACTTCACTTCCTTACCTGTAGACTCAACAAGATGAGATAAATATTATTCCACCATGAAGTAATCCTCTCTTAGAGAATTGTCACTGAAACAAATGTCCCAGATAGAGGACAGGAAATGCGTTACTGACAGAATTAACGCGTGAATAAAAGGGGGTAAAAAGAGCCCAAAAGAATAATACTAATGCAGCCACCATGTTTAAGAACTGGTAAGTTACAATATATAACATTTTTGGCTTGGGGTTGACAGGGCTGGGCTCAGCCCTTCCTTCTCTGAGCTGGCAGCTCAACTGTAGGCTAATTGCCAGCTCCCACCTCTCTCCACAGTTACCCAGCTGTTGATGATCCTGCTCGTCAGTCCTCCAGTCCAGAGGAGCTCTGCCTTCGCCTTGGTCACATCACAAGAAACCATCTCCTGAGTTCCTGCTTAAAGACTGGCTTTGCTGACATCCCTTCTGGCTACAGATCCTGCTTGCTGTTCCACTACTTTCATCCCTCACACCTGGCTTGGCTGACTATCCGTTCCGGTCATTGAACTTTGGCTATGTTTTGACTGCGTTTGTTCTTTTTACTTTTATTATTAAACAAGTGTGATTTAACCGTACTTCTGTCTCGGTCTGATTTCATGGTTTCTGATGGTAGGCGAAGGCCATGAATTCAGAAGATACAGTCAATCCACTTGTTGGTAATTTTTTTCCAGATTGGATGAGCAAGGTCACCGCATGGATCAGTTTGCCATAGCGTTACAAACACTCCCGAGTCACACAGCTCACCTGGAATCTCGCACTGCGGCTGCTCCGGTTCAAACTGAGTTGCAGGCTTGTCCCTGCTGCTGCGCCAGTCTGTGCAGGCACCCGCCTCAAGTATTACCTCTATCAGAGGTATGTCTGTTTCCGCTCTGCTTCCCCAGCGATTTGGGGGCGATCCAGTTCAATGCAGAGGGTTTCTCAACCAGGTTGAGATATACTTTGAGATGCTGCCCCAGGCGTTTCCCATGGACAGAAGCAAAGTAGGTTTCGTGATACCTTTGCTTTCCGAGAGAGCCTTGGCCTGGGCTAACCTGCTCCGCTTCTGCTGCCAAGTGCCTCATGTCCATCAAACAGAGTACGAGAACTGTTGCCGACTACGCCATTGAATTTAGTACTCTGGCAGCAGAGGTTGCTTGGAACAATGAGGCCCTCGTGGCTGCTTTTTCTCATGGTCTCTCGGATTCCATCAAGGATGAGATAGCAGCCTGAGGTATACCCACTGAGCTGGAGAAGTTGATCACGTTTGCGATCCTCATTGACTACAGACTCAGAGAAAGACTCTCTTTTAAGGAGCGCTTGCGGAAGCCTCCTGTACGTTTGTCTCCAAGCTTTGCAGTCCCAGCCGTGCCTCCCTCACCTGCTGGTACCGAGTCGGCAGTGAAGGTGAACCCATGCACTTGGGTTTCACGCGTCTCTCTGCGGATGAGAGAGCCTTTAGGAGGAGGGAGAGAGTGTGCCTTTATTGTGGCCAGGCAGGTCACCTTTTGAAGTCCTGTCCTACCTGTCCAGGGAACGCCCGAACCTTGAGGTCCTGTCACAGACAGATCTTAGGTGGCGATGTTTCATCCCCAGTTATCCAGAAGGATAAGCCCCTGCTTTTGGTCATCCTTTCTTGGACTGAGTCGTCCGTCGAGATATAGGCTCTAATCGACTCTGGGTCTGCAGGCCTGTTCATTGATGCTGCCTTTGGATTGAAGCATTCGATTCCGCTACAGCTGCGTTACACTCCACTTGCCATTGAGGCTCTTGACGGGAGACCTCTACAGCATGCCCATGTGACTCATGAGACGGTTTCGTTGTCCATGGCCATAGGGGCTCTTCACCATGAGATAATCCAATTCCAAGTTATTTCCTCACCTAAGTTTCCACTTGTTATTGGTTATCCTTGGTTACAGAGGCACAACCCCTCTTTTGATTGACTCTCGCCTGGTCACCACAATGCAGTGAGACATGCTTCCAGAAGGTATCCAAGGTCCTGTGCACCTCTTCACTCTCCTCCCTGCCGGAGGAGTACCGCGATTTTAGCGATGTCTTTGACAAAGTTCAAGCCGGTAGTTTGCCTCCACATCAGCCGTATTGCGCAATTGACCTTCAACCTGATGCCATACACCCTCTTGGCTGGGTTTACCCTTTGTTGGTCTTGGAGGATAAGGCCATGGAGGAGTATGTTGCAGACGCACTTTCTCTAGGTTTCATCTGCAAATCCTCGTCTCCTGCTGGTGCTGGTTTCTTCTTTGTGAAGAAGAAGAGTGGTGAACTGAGACCTTGTATTGATTTATAGTGGTCTCAATCATCTCACGATTAAGAATGCCTATCCAATTCCATTGATCACAGAGTTATTTGACCGCCTCAAGGGAGCAACGGTTTTCTCGAAGCTTGATTTGAGAGGGGCATACAATCTCGTGAGGATTAAGGAGGGCGACAAGTGGGAAACTGCGTTTAATACTAGAACAGGCCATTATGAGTACCTCATAATGCCTTTTGACCTTTGTAATGCCCCGTCAGTTTTCCAGGAATTCATTAACAATGTCCTCCGAGATTCGTTGCAGTTATGTGTGGGGGTTTATCTCGATGATATCCTCATATTTTCCAAGTCCCTGGAGAGCCACCACACAGATGTCTGTCGTGTGCTTCAGAAACTAAGAGAGAACAATCTCTGTTGTAAACTGGAGAAGTTTAGTTCCATCATGAACAGGTTAAATGTCATTTCCACTGCTGGTTTTTCGATGGACCCAGAGAAACTTTTGGCAGTCCTACAGTGGCCCCGACCCAATGGGTTTACATCCTCTGCAGTGTTTCCTGGGCTTTGCCAACTATTATCGGAAGTTTATTTGGAACTTCTTGGCTCTGGTAAAGCCCCTGACTGATATGACCAGAAAGGATGGTAACACACAGAGTCCATTAAGGCCTTTGAGAGTCTCAAGGCTGCCTTTGTTTCTGCTCCTGTGTTAGCACATCCTGATCCTACATTACCTTTTATCCTTGAGGTTGATGCTTCTGAGACTGGTGTTGGCACCCTGCTGTCTCAATGTCCTACCTCTGAGAGCGCTATGCATCCTTGTGACTACTTTTCCAAGAAATTGACACCTGTGGAGTGCAATTCCGAGATTGGTGACAGAAAGCTGTTGGCGATCATTTTAGCCCTGAAAGAATGGAGACATCTCCTCGAAGGTACCACTGTGCCGGTTCCCATTCTTACTGACCATAAGAATCTCACATTCTTGTCTGAGGCTAAATGCCTCCCTCCCAGAAGGGCGCGGTGTGCTCTTTTCTTGTCAAGTTTCAATTACATTGTCTCATTCTTACCCGGGACTAAGAATGTAAGGGCTGACGCCTTGTCATGACAATTTTCCTCCACTTCCATTCCAAGTTGGAGTCGGTTCCGGTTCCTGTGATTCCTCCTGATTGTATTCTGGCTACGGTTCACACCAGTCTCACATCTCCTTTGGGTGACAAAATTCTTGCTGCTCAGGTCCATGCTCCTCCTGAGAAACCTTGTGACTGCTGCTTTGTCCCAGAGAGTCTCCGTACTGCCGTGCTCCAAACTTACCATTCTCCCAAGGCAGCTGGCCACCCTTGGAAGAATCAACTTGTTTGGGCCATTTCCCAACAATTCTGGTGGCCCAGTCTATGTGCTGATGTAACTGCCTTCATAGCTGCCTGTTCCGTGTGTGCTCAGAGTAAGACTCCACAACACCTTCCAGTGGGCCTCCTACAACCCATACCTAATGGAGAGAGGCCCTTGACCCACCTGTCTATGGATTTTATTGTGGAGTTACCCAACTCCCAAGGCAACACTGTTATCCTTATGGTGGCTGACGGGTTCTCAAAGATGTGTCATTGTATTCCACTTAAGAAGTTTCCCACTTCTAAGGAACTGGCCTCCATTTTTGCTCGGGAGATCTTTCGCTTACATGGGCTACTCAAGGTGATTGTCTTGGATGGGGTAGTCAGTTTGTGTCCCGGTTCTGGTGAGCCTTTTGTGCACAGTTGGGAATTCAGCTTGCTTTCTCCTCTGCGTATCACCCGCAGTCTAATGGGGCAACAGAAGCCTGCCTGCGCCTTTCTACCAGGTTGGGGACAGGGTCTGGCTGTCATCTCGCAACCTCCGACTTTGTGTTTCCTCACTGAAGTTCGCACCTCGGTTTATTGGGCCTTTCCGTATTCTTCTTAGGATTAACCCAGTGGCTTACGCATTAGACCTTCCTTCTAATATGCGTATTTCTAATGTATTTCATGTCTCCTTATTAAAACCTTTGGTCTGCAACTGCTCTTGGATCTCATCCTTTGATGTACATGCCCCAGTCCTCCTCTGTGATTTCAATAGACGTTTTCCCCTCAAGCCTGGTGGTCCTCAGAGGGGTCGTTGAGGAGGGGGTACTGTCAGGGCTGGGCTCAGCCCTTCCTTCTCTGAGCTGGCCGCTCAGCTGTCGGCTAATTGCCAGCTCCCAACTCTCTCCACAGTTACCCAGCTGTTAATGATCCTGCTCGTCAGTCCTGCCTACTTAAGCCGTCCAGTCCAGAGGAGCTCTGCCTTCGCCTTGGTCACATCACAAGAAACAATCTCCTGCGTTCCTGTTTAAAGACTGGCTTTGCTGACATCCCTTCTGGCTACAGATCCTGCTTGCTGTTCCACTACTTTAATCCCTGACTCCTGGCTTGGTTGACTATCCATTCCGGTTACCGAACTTTGGCTATGTTTTGATACGTTTATTCTTTTTACTTTTATTATTAAACAAGTGTGATTTAACTGTACTTCTGATTTCATGGTTTCTGACAGGGGTTCAAATTTAAGGACTTATTGTATAAGTTCCTAACTCCTGTTGCTAGCTGGATAATAGACTAAATATGTCATGTGACACTTTCCACTTTAAACCAACAGACTTATCACCCAAACCATTTCCTCCCAAGACCTCATGCTCTCTATTTTCCTTGCCTCCTCAACCCATGCTCGCTTTCAGGACTTCTGCAGAGCCTCTCCTATCCTCTGGAACTCCCTAGCTCAATTTGTCTGGCTTTCTCCTACTTTGTCAACTTAAGCGATTTATGAAAACTCATCTCATCAGGGAAACCTATCCTGTCTTCAGCTAACAGCTTAATCTATTAGTTTTCCCATCAGGTCATTTCTTAAAGTTATTACCTTTTGTTCCACTTGCCCCTCCCTATTAGACTGTAAGCTCTTAAGAGCATGGCCCTACTAGCCCTCTTGTATTGAATTGTATTGCTACTTTATATTGTAAAGCGTTGCACAAACTCTTGTTTGCTATATAAATCCTGTATAATAATAATAATAATGACAGACTAGAAGCTATAGCTACTAATATAATCTTACAATACATGGCTAATGTATTTATAGTTACTGCACATAAATCTACATCAAGTTTGATCACTTGTCTAGTTCTGAAATGAGAGGACTCTCGGGGGGTCAAAGATGACTACAGGGCTTGAGCATCTTAGGCTATATAATCTTCTCTGGACTTGCTGTGGTACAAGCTGGACATAGGCCACATAGTGATTCTTGATGAGCAAGCCCTGTTTAAAGTCTGGAGCACTCAAGGGTTTAACAGTCAATTAAAACATAATCCACTCTGACATGATGCTCTTTTTTCTGCATGGTGTCCTAATTACCTGGCAATCACAGAGTTAGAGATTTGTATTGGGGTCTCTTCCAAGGCAATAGGATACAGCAAACAATTACTTTAATCAGTGCTACTCACTCATTGGTATACATGTAAAACTATTCTAAGGTATTTGGCTAATACCAGTTCTACAAAATTATGTAAAATGGGCAAATGAAAACACATACAAAGGGTTCTGGTTTGTTAATTTTATTGTTTTTAGCCTTAACATGTCACTTAAAGGTTATATTTATAAATTACTGAACATGACATTTGCCAAACATTCACTGCAGAGGAATCTTCTAGGTACATGTGTTTAAAATGACAGTGATTCACCTGCAGTGAATGTTTGGTGGATATAATTTTCACTGCTTTGTAAATTTGCCATCGGACATATTTAAAGTAGAATTCCATGTTTCACTTGATTTTTTATAGCGATACACATAGTCCAGTGGATTCTTATGCCCTGTACACACGGTCGGACTTTGTTCGGACATTCCGACAACAAAATCCTCTGATTTTTTCCGACGGATGTTGGCTCAAACTTGTTTTGCCTACACACGGTCGCACAAAGTTGTCGGAATTTCCGATCGCCAAGAACGCGGTGACGTCAAGCACGTACGACGAGACTAGAAAAGGCCGGTTCAGAACCAAGCGCAGCACCCTTTGGGCTCCTTTTGCTAATCTCGTGTTAGTAAAAGTTTGGTGAGAGACGATTCGCGCTTTTTCAGACTCGTGGCTTTCAGATCGTTTTCTGCCGTTCAGTTTGTGCTTGTGGGTTTGTATCTGCTCTTCAGTGCGTGCAGTCAGTTCGTATTGGAGTTTTCTGTGCGATCTTGTCCACTCGTTGCTGTTTTTCAGGTCGCTCTTCACAGGCCTTGCTGTTCTTCAGTGCGTTCTGTTACTTCGTTCTGAGCAGCCAACCGTTTTCTAGCCATGTTTCGTATGCGTACTCCTCGTACAGTTCGTGCTGTGCGGGGGCTTGGTGTTGGGGTCCTGACCTTGACACAAGTCCAGTCCATGAACAGGGTGGGGAGGAGTTCATGGACCAAGAATTGGTTGCTTCAGCGTGACCAGTTCTGTCATATGCCTTTGCTCCGTGAGATCCGTGAGAATAATCCTGGTGATTTCAGGAACTTTCTCCCGATGACGGACCCCGTATTTCACCGTTTGTTGGCATCGCTGACCCCCTATATCAGCAGGCAGGATACCTGCATGAGGCAAGCCATCACTGCGGAGCAGAGGTTGGTCGCTACCTTGCGGTATTTGGCCACAGGGAGAAGTCTGCAGGACCTCAAGTTCTCGACAGGCATCTCCCCCCAGGCTCTTCTTTGTGGACATTTACTGCTTGTGTTTGTTTGAGCTGACCCTGACAGAAATGTGTGGAGTGCAGAAAATGGCGTGATTGTGTAACCTTATACAAAGCACTGTTGGCTGTTATTTACTAAATGCAAAGACACTTTTCACTACAAGTGCACTTGCAACTGCACTGAAACTGCACTTGTAGTGCAAAGTGGATTTGCCCTTAGGAAATTACCCCCATTTTCTCATAAAACAACAATTACATCACCCCAAAAGTGTTGTAGCGTTGAGACAATAATCCACACATTCTTGATGAACAATCTTTTTAATACCAGCACAATCACATTGCATTTACCAAAGGTTTTTCTGACAAACCGACATGTTTGTTGTATAACATATTTTGTGGTGTCATTATCCAAAATCAAAATGTGCATTTTATAGAAAACAGGCCTGTGTAAAACCCACAAGAAAGACACAAATCTTGATCTTACAAAGTTCACATTTGGTAGAACTTGAAGGCAATATCAGACATCAGTATTTAGGAACTGTGTTTGATATTGCGTTCAGATGGGGGGAAATCACCCCTGGAAAAGCCAAATTTGGAAGATGCACACAAATTTCACAATGTCAACATGTGCTATCTGCCATCAGGGGGGATCAAGGGATGTGTTTTGGGGGAGAAAGCCCTTCCTCACCGCTACTTTATTATTGAGGAAGGGGTTGCACCCCCAAAACGCGTCCATTGATCTCCCGTGATGGCAGATAGCACATGTTGACACACTGTGTGCATCCTCCAAATTTGGCTTTGGGAAAAATCACAAAAACATTTAGCACATTGTAGCACACAAAAGAAGAAAGTGATTTTGAGGGGCTTTAAACTCGCCCCAAAACATCAATGATGTTTTTATATTTTGGAATAACATCATTGATGTTTTGCTTGATGTTTTCCAATTGTAAATTACACCCCATGATCTCCCCGATCAGGATCTGGGCACTTTCGGATGTGAAAGGATCTTCATCCACAACCTCACGATCACCTAAAAAGAAAGGAAACCCAAAATAAATTAGGTCTAAAAAAAATGCCGCCATCCATCTCTTATCTGAGCCTGTGGTCGCAGACACTCACCTGTTGTGGTGACTAGTTCCACCACGTCTTCTTCCTCCTGCTCATCTTGTCTTTGTGGGATTTCCCCTTCTTCCAGAGGGGGGGGGCTCTGGTCTCCTCGGATGAGGGGTGTCCTCCGAGTCTTTTCTCCCCTATGTAAAACCAAAAGGTATAATTAGCACACAGATATTTGATGGCAGAACTATAAATATGAAACATTGCTTGGAAGTGGGGTACAATTGTCTATTTTAGCAGAGTTCCAAGATGTAGCTTTTTTAGTGTCCTTTGTCAAGCTGCAATACTTTACCTGTTTGGTACAAGCTTCACAGATGGAGACCCCCCTATAGTATACACTGGAGCACCTGTGTGGCCCCCCTAATAAAAAGGGTGTTCTGGGGTCCCACACTAGTGCTCCAGTGTCCAGATGTGAAAACAGCTGCTCAGTGTCCTCTCCTTACACACAATCTAGTTTGCATTTCATTCTAGTAACAAAGCCATCTACACAACCCAATTCTTTGAAGACAAGTATAGGGCCTCAAAATGGTGGCCAAATGCATATGGGCTAAACAATGGTATTTTATAGTCCGAAAAAAAAAAAATGTGTGATCCGAATAAATAATGTGCCCATGAACATGAAAGTTGCCATTTTAAACTGTACAACAGTTCCTAAAAGCACATGGAGCAGCACGAACGTAATAAACACAAGAACAATAGGAACACAGCACAACTACTTACTTTTTTGCAGCACTCTCCGGATCTTTCTGTACTGCTCATGTTCTCGTAATTTCAGGTCCGACCACCGCTTCCTGAGCTGATCTTTCGATCGTCGTACCCCGAATTTCCGGTGCAGACTCCTGACCACTTTCGCCATGATCTTGGCCTTTCGGACATTGTGGTTGGGGTAAGGCCCATACTTTCCATCATAGTCGGCCTTCTTCAGGATGTCCACCATTTCCAACATCTCCCCAAAGGACATATTTGAGTCCTTTAATCTCCTTCTGGATCGGGACGTTTCAGGCTCCAGCCTTTCCTCCTCCTCCTCCTCCTCCTCCTCGTTGCTGTAATTAGCACTATCCTGCTGTCTCTCCGCCATGTGCTCTTCCTCCACTGCGCCGAACAAAAAGGGGCGGGGAATAGAATAGAAAGAACGTCAGGGGTGGGCGGAGTTATACGCATGCGCAGTGTGTATAAATCGTAACGCGCGCGTCTTACGTACGATCTGTGAGCAAGGAGCATCGGAGACGCCGATCGTGCTAACGAAGGTAGGATCTAAACTTGGGCCTATACTGCTTCGAAATTGAAGCCTATATTGTAACAAGATTAGGGGAGTTTGGCCTGACATTAGGGTTTGTCTTGTGTTGTGTCTTGCAGAGAAAATGGATGGGTTCAACGACCACAATTTCCTGCCCCTGTTTATTGACAAGTACAGGGAGCTGCCCTGTCTGTGGCAAGTGAGACACCCCCACTATAACCACAAACAGAAGAGGCAGGCAGCGCTGGAGAAACTGCTGGAGTTGGTGAAGCCGGTGGTCCCCACAGCAACCATCCCTTATTTAAAAGCTAAAATTGGTGGCCTGAGGAGCACTTATCTCAGGGAGCGCAAGAAGGTCACAGATTCCCAGAGGTCCGGAGCTGCAGCAGATGACGTTTATGTCCCCAGGCTGTGGTACTATGAGAGACTGCGATTTCTGTCAGACCACACTGAAGTCAGGGAATCCCTCTCCACTCTTCCTTCCACGCTTCCTTCCACCCCAGCTGAGGCTTCCGATGTCCAACCTGGGCCTTCCAGCCAGGAAGAAGTGGAGGAGCCCAGCTGGAGTCAGGTATAGCATTCTTCTACAGATTTCTGGGCAATAAATAAATGATGTTTACTAGATGTTATTATTGATCACTAATTGCTGATTAAAAAAAGTGTTTTACATATCAATAGACAGTAGTGGGCAAAAATAATTGGGACAAGAATGCAAAATGCTGGGCTCAGAAGGATAGTCTGTTATATTTGTTAACATTCAATTTGCAGCAGTCAGGAGGTGAAAATTGTGTGTGATTGATGAAAACAATACTAAAACTATGTCCCTTTTTCATACACAGGAAGACCTCAGCCAGGAGGAGGCTGTGGAATGTGGCAGTCAGGAGGAGGCGGGGATTAGTGGCAGCCAGGAGGAGGCGGGGCTAAGTGTCAGCCAAGAGAAGCCAGGGACAAGTCGCAGCCTGACTGAGTTTCAGGTCCCTCCCCTCCGCCTGCCATATAAAAGGGCCAGGAAGGCCACTCCCAGTCCTGTGCAGGATTCAGTGTACAGGCTGATCCAGGAGGCTTCGGCGTCCCTCAGAGCCTTCCCCAGTCCTGCAGAGGCCTTTGCCTGCATGGCTGCCACCAAATTGCTGGGCATGCAGGAGGGCCAACGCAAGATCTCTGAGGACCTGATTTATAAAGTCCTACGTAAGGGGGAGAGTGGGGAACTGACACCCAAGACGGATGTCATGGAGAGGGATGATCCTCCTCCTCCTCCTCCTCCTCCTCCTCCTCCTGCTGCCACAACTCCACCACCACAGCCAAAGCCTGTAAGGAAGCGTGGAAAGAAGACCTGAGAGTGATGGCCCTGGGTTCAGTCTGGTCTGACAGAAGCTGCAGTCTCTCGTATGACCACAGCCTGGGGACACAGATGTCATCTGCTGCTTTCCGGATCTCTGGGACTTCTGGACCAGACTGCCCTCTCTTAGATATGGACTCCTCAGGCCACCAATTTTGCTTTTAAATAATTGATGTCTGCCCTGGGGGTCCAAGGCTTCGCCCACTTCTGCAGTTTCTCCAACGTTGCCTCCCTCTTTGTTTTTTTATAGTTGTGACCCCTTAATAAAATATTTTTAGGTAAATTCTACTCTCCTGTGTGTGTTTTCATCCAAAAAGGACAGTTTGTTGGTGAGTATTCAGGTACATTTCTAAAGTACAATGTGAAATTAACAAGGGACAACAACACCAAACAATCTCCTCCTACAGATTAAATAGAACAACATATCAATGGTGTTGTGGGAACTTGTCACAAAAAACACACAAACATTTTCGGGAGTACAAATCAAAATCACCAAAAAAAAATAAAATAAAAAGAGAAACACAAAAAAAGATTCTACATTAAAGTAAAAAAAAAAAAATTAAAAAATATGTTGTCAGATGTGAGAAATCAAAATATATTGAGGGAATCCCGATAAATAGTAACGAAAAAAGTTTGTGAGAAGTGTGTGTGAATATGAGCATCAAAACGACTTAATTCTTGTCACATTATAAAGAAGAAGAGAGTGCGCTGTATTAAACCATTTTTTACAGTACATTGCAGCGTGACGAAAGTGCTTTATCCATTACGAACGCTAAGTTTACCAGAACGAGCTGTCCCGTGTCGGAATTTCTTCTGAGCATGCGTGGCACTTTGTGCGTCGGAACAGGCCACACACGGTCGGAATTGACGCGATCGGATTTTGTTGTCGGAAAATTTTATCTCCTGCTGTCCAACTTTGTGTGTCGGAAAATCCGATGGAAAATGTCCGATGGCGCCCACACACGGTCGGAATTTCCGACAACACGATCCGATCGGACATTTTCCATCGGAAAATCCGACCGTGTGTACGGGGCATTAGAGGTAGATAGGGGAAAGCCTTCCACCTGAACATTTTTGCACCCACAGCAGAATCGCCTCTCATTAACATATAATGCATAAAGCCTAGCTTCTAAACCTTAAAGCCTGGTATACACTAATTAAAAATATGTTGAATATCGTTCAACATTTTTCATTGTAAGAATGTTGTAACAATATTGGTTATTTTTTCTAATCATTAGTGGGTCAAATTGACATTCGTTTTCAACTGCAATTATGAGAAAATTTAAAGGGGCAGGATGCAAATTTGTTCTTGAATGTACGAATTTCTAACAGTGAATTTGGTTTTCATTCTATAAAGTCCATTCATGCCAAAATCGGATGTTAAAAGCAAACAAAATCTTGAATTACCTTTGAACGATATTCTAATGTTCTGAGAATTTAAATAAGATTTTTTTCAAGAATGTATTTTTTTTTTTTGTAGCAATTTTCATTGACATTTTTCTTGTGTTTACCCAGCTTTAACCCTTCGAAGGACAGACAGTGCTTAAATCTAAATAATTAGGATAATAATCTGGATTATCCATTGATAATTAGGATCCACCTGCACAGTGCAGATAGGGTTAATTTTTTGAAAACACAGCTACCATGCCCCTCATAAAAAGAGAACTAGTAGGATTTTACATTGCTGGAATTTTCAGAACAGATTATCTAAAAAGGTAGGCTGTGTTTTTTAAATATTTTATTTAAGTTATGCAATGTGAATGAGAACATGTAAGAAATCTAAGGTAGGTGTTATCCCTATTTGACTGCAAAAGTGGAGATACACTTTAAGCTTTAATGGTCAGTAATGATGCACAAATGCAGGCTCAGCTGGAAATCGAAATTCATCACCTAATGATAAATGCTTTTACAGTATATTGTCAACTTATTTGAACTATAATTGTACTTTGTCTATAGTATGAAAAATAGCAGTTTCCTTTTATAGAAGGTACAGTAGGTATAACAAACTTACCTCTCCTGTACTCCTCTATCACCATGATCCACTGCCAGAAAATTATGTTAAAATTTTATCTTCTGGAAAAGTCATTGGATAGCACTCAGGCTGCTCAGACACTAGGTACTGTATTGTGAAAGGCAGATGGAAATGTCACATAGTAAAAGGTCCAGGTCCAGTGACAGATCAGTGGTGTGGGGGCACTAAAAAATAAAACATATATCTACTTTCTATAAAGTGAGCTTGTTATTTTGCTTAGTATGAACAAAGTATTAAATCACTTTAAACTTGTTTCTCCTAAAATGAGAAATAGACAAAACTTTTAGAAAAATTTTACTACATATTTTTTATTAAATACCGTTTATATATGAATTTTCAAACATTGGATTTAAAATACCCCACAATCTGATTTATTTAATTTGAGTCTGACAAGTCATTTGTCACCAGCCACCCTCAAACCAGCTATGATGATTTTCAGAAGTGTTGGTTTAACATCTCAGTAATCAGATTAGTTATGTGCTCTACCGTTTATTAAGTGCAGATGCATTGGTGTGCAAGACTCACTCCACATCGCTGCAATTTTTCACATTAACAGAACAAAGCCATATTGGTGACAACTGATTGTCTATGTGGCTAACAAAATGTAAGTTAAAAAGCAATTTACATTTAATAATGTGAAGTATATACTGTATATGAGTATACATATTAGCTGTATACTAATAAATTTCACTTTTAGATTGTTAATTTTGTATTTAAATTCTGCTCCTCTGTGCTCAAATATCTAGGTATTAGAATTCCCACTGACCCAGCTTATTTATATTTAATGAATTATCTTCCTCTTATGCAACCTACATTACCAGACCTCAAAAAGTATGACAATGCCTTACACTCGTGGTTCGGGATGATCAACATACTGAAAATAAACATAATACCCTGATTCTTGTACTTTTTGCAAACTATACCTATTGTTTTTCCCGATCATTTTTTAGCACACTACAATCAGCCTATACAAGGTTAATTTGGGGACATAGTAGACCTAGACTACATAGAATAATTGTATCACTATCTAAAGCGAAGGGAGGTGTAGGTGCACTGGACTTATACTATTATCATGCTGCGGCAGTTCTTACCATGTTCTTGAATTGGTCCCACCACTCTCACTTCAAACAATGGGTTTCTTTAGAACAGTGGATGAATCCATATAATTTCCAGGCGCTTCCTTTGATAGACTCGCCTCTTCATGGTCCTCACCAGGCCCCATTCTCCTCTCTACCTTTTCTCACATCTTATCTACTAAGCATTTGGGATAAATTGATATCTTGACTAGGGCTTTCTTCACAATCAGGACCATTGGCTCCCTTATTTGGTAATCCACAATTTCCACCTGGGATGACCCAGACTTGTTTTTTAAAGTGGAATAAGGAGTCTCACTGAAGAGTGAGCCAAATTCAATTTTAAAGAACACTTCCGCCCTTATCGACCTTAATCTGTACACAACAGCCCTCACATATGCAATGGATGGAATATCGGCAACTGTCATTCTTTCTGTCTTCTATCTCTCTAAATGAAGCCCCTTCTCATCTGAACATCTTAAACCAAACCATGTTCTTTCAGTGGTATACAAGATTCTTCTTGCAAAATACCACCCTGATCTTCCAGAATTCACAACCAAATGGGCATATGATCTCAATGTCCAAATGACAGCAGAAGAGTGGGAGAAGTTGTTCACTCTCACACAATGTAATATATCCAGATGCATCTGATATATGTTGGCGTTGCCACTCTGCTAAGGGCTCGCTCTTACATATTTGGTGGGAAATCCCTCAAATCTATGATTTTTGGGACTGGATTATGCAGCTGCACACTACAGTTACGGGGGGATTGTTTCCAACATGCCACAAACCACCTTACTTTCTATTTTACCAGATTACTTCAAACATATCAGAAAAGGTCTTCTTGAACACTAGTTGACAGCAGCGAGATCGGTTATACTATGCCATTGGCGGTCGACACAGTCCCCCTTTGTGACTGAGTGGGTCACAAAGATGGATTATATTGAAAGGATGGAGTCCCTCATGGTGTATGAATTGGATACACATGAACAATGCCATCAGGTATAGGCCCCTGGAGGATATTCAGGGAGTCAATAGAAATGTGGAATCTTTCTATGAAAGCATAGTAGGTCCTAAATATGAATATATGTGAAGCTTCTTCATGGATGCCTAATTTTGACTGCTTTAACCTTAATTCAAATTTATTTAAATCCTCTTTTTTTCCCATCACCAAATTGAACTAGCACATGACTGCAGAAATTAAAACATCCATGTACACACACATGCCAGTGCTCCCAATCCCCATGACTGAACAGACCTTAGGCCTATTTAATAGGACCTTCCCATTTTACAAGCATGTGTTGTATAGTTCTTGTACTCCTTGAGTGATGTGAGTCCAATCATTTGTCTCTCCTCATTCTTACTAACCCCTTCTGTTTTTGGATCTACAACCTGTTGCTTCTATCATCATTGTTTCTGATCCTATGCCTGTCTTTGGCTTCATTTCTTTTGATCATATGCCTGTCTTTGGCTATCCAACTGCCTGATACTATTGTATTCCACTGTGTTTGTGGCTACTCGCTGAGCTACCGTAATCCTGCACAGAAGTCCACTGTGTACCTGGGTACTAACATGTATATAAAGTGTCCTCAACAGTTGGTTATTATAAGATGAAGAGCATTGACGGGTGGTTATTGTAAGGGCCTGTGAGGATACACTTCAGTTGGGAAATTCATGTGCTCTTCACATCAGTTGGAGATGCTTCTGAGATCATTCAGAATTACATGGACAGTTGACCTGCATTTGACCTGCTTCAGCTGCTTTTGCATTTCTATAGACTTGTATGGAGGAAAAGTAGTTCTAAAGTTAACAAACGCCCATCAACATTGACCCTTGCTGAGCAATCCCAGATCCATAATTCCTGAAGGCTACAAAATCCAGGTGCTTATTGAACCCCTGTTGGCATTTCCCAATGCTGAGTTAGTAGTGTTGGTTGGAAATATATTAAGGAATAACAACATTTACATATTTCACTCTTTTGACTGGTGGGGAAACCTTATTTCCAAATTAAAGCAAATTTTTTTGCTTTAGTGGCCTGAGCTTCTGAAAGGCTCATGACTAGGAGACAGGAAGGAGTTAAATTATTGAGGTGTATGACAACTTGTGTAAAAGGCTGGCGCTGTCAACGCACCAGCTTGAGAGGCTCATTTTTCTGTAATTTATCAAATTCTTGAAACTCATCAGCAGACGGATTTGCAACCAGCACCATCAAATGACCTCCCGCGGGCTGGTAGAATATGTTGAAAGTGTCAGACATTTGCTTCAATTTCTTTGACATTGCAAAAAATCCAATGTTTACAACTGATTGTAACTTCTCGGATCATTATTAAAAATGCAGTGGCAACAAATATCCCGCTTTACTTGCAAACTTACTTAACCGAACTAAATCTGTGTCGTGTAACCCAACAGAATGTCGCGGTTTTCGGAAAGCAATGCTTTGTTCTAAACGTCTTAAAACTCTAAATGTGACAAATGACACCTAACTGCAGTCAAACAGACAGACGTTCCCATTGGGTGGTCATTTGTTCTGTTTTTATTCCATACCAGAGGAAAAAAAGTAAAATGACAGATGTCAGTTAATGCCTAGAGGAATTGTACGCTGATCTAATTGTTAAATCTCTGTGTCAGAGGAGTAGGCATTCTCATTTTACCATTTTTTTTCTTTTTTTTTCTGTATTGCTATAATAAAAACACAGCGTTCTACTCAGTATTCCACTGAAAAACACAGCAAAGTAGAAAAAGGGATAGTATGCAAACATCTGGTATTATTATTAGCGCTACAACTACTTAGTCCAGCTCAACAAAATGTGGAGCCTAAGGCAAATACAAATGGTGGGGGACTTAGGATATGAGATCCATATACAAGGCAAAAAAATATATGAGACACAACCAAGGACCTTCTTCAGTCTCTAACGTAAAGAGATTATTTCAGAAGCTTATTCTGGAGCTGGTCCTAGCCAGTACTGACTGTAATATGCTTTCCCATATAAAACATGCAAGCATATATTTTTTATACCTAGCCAAAACTTTTTCAGCAACATAAATATTGTTGGAAAATATTAGGTAAAGTGAACCCAACCAACTATCCCGTTCATGGTGGAAACAGATTTCTGTGAGATAAAAAAAAAAAGTACCATGAAAAGTATGACACATTGTGAAAGGCTGGTCCTGAAGAATATGATTCATTGAGACATACCTTTTCACATCTTCCAGCATCAGATTCCATTATGGGTCTTGGCATTTGGTCACATGACAAAGCAGAGCAGCAAAGGAAGTTGGTGCTGGAAGCAGGTAGCTACATAATGCCCAGCATATGTCACTGACAGTGGGTCCAGCTCTATTCAATGATTGAATGGTGAAGAATCTCCATTCAGTGCCACCAGTCCAACATATCTTATTAGCACTGGCTTAGGGGGAAATCCCCCGCCCCCAACCAGGTTCTCCCCTGTCCCTTTTGGTCATGTTTTTACAATTGGCACAATGCAATCTGAATCTGCCAGTGCACCTCTCTCACCATATACCGTCTGCAATTAGGAACATGTATTCACATGAGAGAAACAGTACTGATGCAGTTTACAATAAAAATCAAATGTATAAAACATGAGATCATGTCAATTTAAAGGGGTTGTAAACCCTCGTGTTTTTTCACCCTAATGCATCTCCCAGCGGTCCTGGCTCTTGATTGGATAGATTGATATCAGCGCAGCCATTGGCTCCCGCTGCTGTCAATCAAATCCAATGACGCGGGTGTCGGGGGGCCGAGTCCAGCATTCATGTCTATGGATGCAAATGCTGGACTCAGGAGCGCGCTTGCAAGGTAGCCCCCTCGGGAGAGTGCTTCTCCTAGGGGGTTATCTGATGCAGGGAGAAGCCGCGAGAGCCGCTGGGGGACCCAAGAAGAGAATGTTCAGGGCCACTCTGTGCAAAACGAGCTGCACAGTGGAGGTAAGTATGATATGTTTGTTATTTTTAAAAAATAAAAAATTATCCTTTACAATCACTTTAAAGTTATTAATTTTTAAGAAACATAATGTTATAAACTTTCAAGAGTTTGATGTTATAAATAAAAGTGTGCCATATCCAAGGAGATAACTAAACATCTAGTATTAAGTATTTATTAAGATTATGTAGGTTTAATTGTAATTTAGATTATAACTAAAGGCTGTATTACTAGCCTCTTAGTGGATTCTCCAAAGGAATACATAGAGAATACATTCCCGAGAGAGCAGACTGATCAGACAGCTCAGTTCCCAGCAATGGCCGGGTTTCATAGGGACAGTAAATAGAAGGTCCTTTACTCTTCTGAGAACAAAGACAGCAATTAACACCCAACAGGGCTTCTAATCCTTCCCCTCCCTATTTAGAACCCCAAACAATATGTACGGAGATCCTTTTGCTCACCATTCTGACTTATGCAGGCCGTGCTTCATACTAATCAATCACGCCTATATTTGGACAAACCTCTATAAATATGTTATTTGTTGTGGTTCTGTCCAAATATGCTGCCATATTAATTTTAGGAAGAGCCCTGTCATAATAAAATATTCTGGCAACAAATACTATAAATATAATAATGTAGTCCAGCAAACTCTAAAGGATTATGTACAGAGATATTCTTATGCCCCGTACACACGATCGGACTTTCCGACAACAAAACCGTTGATTTTTGTTTGAAGGATGTTGGCTCCAACCTGTCTTGCATACACACGGTCACACAAATGTTGGCCAACAATTACGAACGTAGTGACGTACAGGACATACGTGATATCTCCATTATGAACGCTAGTTTTACAAGACTGAGTGCTTCCGGCTCGTACTTGATTCCGAGCATGCATGAACTTTTGTGCGACGGACTTGTGTACACACGATCGGAAAGTCCAGCAAAGTTTTGTTGGCGGAAAATTTGAGAACCTTCTAGCCAACATTTGTTGGCAGAAAGTCCGACAACAAATGTTCGATGGAGCATACACACGGTCAGACTTTCAGCCAACAAGCTCACATCCAAGATTTGTTGTCGGAAAATCCGATCGTGTGTACGGGGCATTAGAGTTTGTGGAATGCAATGTTAAGGTAGTATGTAACTATATTAGCTTATGTTTATTGCTGTTTTTGTACTGCTATTTATTTGTTCTATTTCTTTTCACTAGCAAAATGCTCAAAATTGCATTACAAAAGCAACCACATACAGTTAATGTAAGCTGTCTTATGTCTACATTCAATTGACTTTAGAGACTGACACCTGTATACAATAACTCATATGGTGGGAACTGAAGATGATTTAGCAGGCCAGACCTACAAAGGACACTTTGAGTATAGCCCAGAGTCCGAGAGCCTTCCTGAGCCTACCTGAGCCTACCTGTTAACATACAGTCAGGTCCATAAATATTGGGACATCAACACAATTCTAATCTTTTTGGCTCTATACACCACCACAATGGATTTGAAATGAAACAAACAAAATGTGCTTTAACTGTAGTTTCAGCTTTAATTTGAGGGTATTTACATCCAAATCAAGTGAACAGTGTAGGAATTACAACAGTTTGTATATGTGCCTCCCACTTTTTAAGGTACCAAAAGTAATGGGACAATTGGCTGCTCAGCTGTTCCATGGCCAGGTGTGTTTTATTCCCTCATTATCCCATTTACAAGAAGCAGATAAAAGGTCCAGAGTTAATTTCAAGTGAGCTATTTACATTTGGAATCTGTTGCTGTCAACTCTCAATATGAGATCCAAAGAGCTGTCACTATCAGTGAAGCAAGCCATCATTAGGCTGAAAAAACAAAACAAACCCATCAGAGAGATAGCAAAAACATTAGGTGTGGCCAAATCAACTGTTTGGAACATCCTTAAAAAGAAAGAACGCACCGGTGAGCTCAGCAACACCAAAAGACCCGGAAGACCACGGAAAACAACTGTGGTGGATGACCGAAGAATTCTTTCCCTGGTGAAGAAAACACCCTTCACAACAGTTGGCCAGATCAAGAACACTCTCCAGGAGGTAGGTGTATGTGTGTCAAAGTCAACAATCAAGAGAAGACTTCACCAGAGTGAATACAGGGGGTTCACCACAAGATGTAAACCATTGGTGAGCCTCAAAAACAGGAAGGCCAGATTAGAGTTTGCCAAACAACATCTAAAAAAGCCTTCACAGTTCTGGAACAACATCATATGGACAGATGAGACCAAGATCAACTTGTACCAGAGTGATGGGAAGAGAAGAGTATGGAGAAGGGAAAGGAACTGCTCATGATCCAAAGCATACCACCTCATCAGTGAAGCATGGTGGTGGTAGTGTCATGGTGTGGGCATGTATGGCTGCCAATGGAGCTGGTTCTCTTGTATTTATTGATGATGTGACTGCTGACAAAAGCAGCAGGATGAATTCTGAAGTGTGACTGGCAATATTATCTGCTCATATTCAGCAAAATGCTTCAGAACTCATTGGACGGCGCTTCACAGTGCAGATGGACAATGACCCGAAGCATACTGCGAAAGCAACCAAAGAGTTTTTTTAAGGGAAAGAAGTGGAATGTTATGCAATGGCCAAGTCAATCACCTGACCTGAATCCAATTTAACATGCATTTCACTTGCTGAAGACAAAACTGAAGGGAAAATGCCCCAAGAACAAGCAGGAACTGAAGACAGTTGCAGTAGAGGCCTGGCAGAGCATCATTAGGGATAAAACCCAGCGTCTGGTGATGTCTATGCCTATCAGACTTCAGGCTGTAATTGACCGTAAAGGATTTGCAACCAAGTATTAAAAAGTGAAAGTTTGATGGATGATTGTTAATCTGTCCCATTACTTTTGGTCCCTTAAAAAGTGTGAGGCACATATACAAACTGTTGTAATTCCTACACCGTTCACCTGATTATGATGTAAATACCCTCAAATTAAATCTGAAAGTCTGCAGTTAACATCTTGTTCGTTTCATTTCAAATACATTGTGGTGGTGTATAGAGCCAAAAAGATTAGAATTGTGTCGATGTCCCAATATTTATGGACCTGACTGTATATGCAGTCTTTATCCTGTGAGTTGCTTATCCTGGCTTGCTCTGCACCTATAAAAGTTGGCTGATAAACCTCGCACAATTGAAAATACAGATGATACAGCCCATTCTTTTCCCATGTTTATTCATAGCTTTTCTAAACTCTGGCTGCTTATGTTAAAAGCCATTTAGAATCTCTGCCCAAAGCAAAGTTATACTATGTAGGACTCTACTGTTCTCCATAATGGGAACAGCGTTAGCGTCTGACTAGTTGCCCAGTAGGGGTTCCCACTTCCTGTCCAATTGAGACATAAGTATCAAAATAGGTGTAGAGATTAAGGAGTCAGGGTGTGGAGCACAGAATGGGAGAGTATTCAGTAAGGACTGTTGTGTGGACCTTAGCCCCTGTGTTTAGTAATAATAGAAATTGAATCTTAAATCATTATTACAAAGGAGGTCCCTTGCTCAGCACAGGTGCCATTCAGAGAATAATTCACATTTTTTCAATGAAGGCAAAATGTTCTCCAAGTGGATGGAGTGGAGATTGGGACATCACCTCACCATCCTGCCTGTCCACCTTGTCCAATCACAGAACTCTTTGCATTCATTGAGAAAATGCAGAGTGTATCCTGAATGATCATGTGTGTGTCAATTGTTTCAAGTGAGTGACCTTGTGTGTTCACAATGAAGCTGGGCAGCTGCTCGGCATGGAAACTAAAAGCTAATGAAGACTGATGTAGCAGCGGTGCCCACTACAGTGATTTCCGGCTTTCACCACAGGTATGGGACATACATACTTACATTGGTTGAAGCTTGACCAGTGTAACTATGTACAAATTTACATACGGATAGGCTATCGGGTGCTGCCACAACCATTTATGTTAAGGGAAGCTGGTAGTGAAATCTTTCGGCTTCACAGCCGGGTCCCTACTGCGCATGCGCGAAGCGCGCTTCTCTTTATAACTGGCCCCACAGCGGAGGAAGGAGAAGGGGGGCTTAACTTCCGAGGGACAGCGTACCGTGGCATAGTCTCCTGGAAGTGGGGAAGAGTACCTGTCAAGAACAGGTACCCATTCCCCCCTCCCCCCTGAAAGGTGCCAAATGTGGCACCGGAGGGGGGGAGAGAAAGCAGATATGTGGAGGTTCCACTTTTGGGTGGAACTCCGCTTTAAAATGATTGTAAAAGATCACCTTGTAAAACAACCCATCCAGTTTAACCGCTTGCCGCCCGCCGGCTGTCATATGACGGCCAGGCAGCGCGGCTCTCGTTCTGGGAGGGCGTCATATGACGGACCTCGATTTAAACAGGGAATGAACGCGATCGTGTGCGCGCATCCCTGTTCCTTCGGTGGTGGCATGTCACAGAGACACCGCTCGCCACCGAGGGGGGTGAACAGCCATTGGGCATGGCTGTTTACCACATGATCGGCCGATCACAGGTGGTACCGCCCCACTTTGCACGGCGCATGCGCGCAATCTCCAGCGCACTTCGCGTGCACGTCGGAGGCGGCGTGTTCCCGGGAACACTGCTCGTCACCGACGCTGGTAAACAGCCATTGGCCGGCGGCTGTTTACCACGTAGTCCATCAGAGTACCCAAGTACCTGTCACAGTCCATCAGAGTACCCGAGTACCTGTCACAGTCCAACAGAGTACCCGAGTACCTGTCACAGTCTATTAGAGTACCCGAGTACCTGTCACAGTCTATTAGAGTACCAGAGTACCTGTCACCAGGCCATCTGAGTACCCGTCACAGTCCATCTGAGTACCCGAGTACCTGTCACAGTCCATCTGAGTACTGAGTACCTTTCACCGCCCTTCAGCGTACCCGAATACCAGTCACGGTCCATCAGAGTACCGAGTACCTGTCACGGTCCATCAGAGTACCCGAGTACCTGTCACCAGTCCATCAGAGTACCCAAGTACCTGTCACAGTCCATCAGAGTACCCGAGTACCTGTCACAGTCCATGTAAGTACCCGAGTACCTGTCACAGTCCATCTGAGTACCTGAGTACCTGTCACAGTCCATCTGAGTACCCGAGTACCTGTCACAGTCCATCTGAGTACTGAGTACCTTTCACCGCCCTTCAGCGTACCCGAATACCAGTCACCAGCCCATCAGAGTACCTGTCACGGTCCATCAGAGTACCCGAGTACCTGTCACCAGTCCATCAGAGTACCCGAGTACCTGTCACAGTCCATCAGAGTACCCGAGTACCTGTCACAGTCCATCTGAGTACCCGAGTACCTGTCACAGTCCATGTAAGTACCCGAGTACCTGTCGCAGTCCATCTGAGTACCTGTCACAGTCCATCTGAGTACCCGTCACAGTCCATCTGAGTACCCGAGTACCTGTCACAGTCCATATGAGTACCGAGTACCTGAGTACCTGTCACCGCCCTTCAGAGTACCCGAATACCAGTCACTAGCCCATCAGAGTACCCGAGTATCTATCTGTAGCCCATCAGAGTACCCGAGTACCTGTTACCAGGCCATCAGAGTAACCGAGTACCTGTGACCAGTCCATCAGAGTACCCGAGTACCTGTCACAGTCCATCAGAATACCCGAGTACCTGTCACAGTCCATCTGAGTACCCGAGTACCTGTCACAGTCCATTTGAGTATCTGAGTACCTGTCACAGTCCATTTGAGTACCCGAGTACCTGTCACAGTCCATTTGAGTACCCGAGTACCTGTCACAGTCTATTTGCGTACCCAAGTACCTGTCACAGTTCATCTGAGTACCCAAGTACCTGTCACAGTCCATATGAGTACCCGAGTACCTGAGTACCTGTCACAGTCCGTATGAGTACCTGAATACCTGAGTAGCTGTCACAGTCCATATGTGTACCGAGTACTTGAGTACCTGTCACTGTCCTTCAGAGTACCCAAATACCAGTCACCAGCCCATCAGAGTACCTGAGTACCTATCTGTAGCCCATCAGAGTACCCGAGTACCTGTCACCAGGCCATCAGAGTACCTGAGTACCTGTCACTCGGCTATCAGAGTACCCGAGTACCTGCCACCAGCCCATCAGAGTAACCGAGTATCTGTCACCAGCCCATCAGAGTAACCGAGTATCTGTCACCAGCCCATCAGAGTAACCAAGTATCTGTCACCAGCCCATCAGAGTACCCAAGTACCTGTCTGCAGCTCATCAAGTTACCCGAGTACCTGTCTCCAGCCCATCAGAGTACCCGAGTACCTATTTGCAACCAATGCCTCATAGAATATACGTTGGGGTGTTTGCTTTCCAATATTTGTGGGTAATTCCACTGTCCTGGTGCTCAAGGACCCTCAAAAGTGTGATAGGTAGGAATGAAATGAGATGTGTAATTTATGCTCCTAGAACGCCTGAAGGTACTACTTCAATGTTGGGCCTCTGTATGTGGCCACGCTGTGTTAAAGCCTCACACATGTGGTATCGCCATACCTGGGAAGAGTAGCAGAATGTATTTTGGGGTGTAATTTTTGCTATATACAGGCTATGTGTTAGGAATATCTTATAAATTGACAACTTTCTGTAAAAAAAAATGCGTATTTTTTCCACATTTTCCAAAAACTTCTGGAAAAAAATGAACCGTTCAAAAGACTCATTATGCCTCATAGATTATATGTTGGGATGTTTGCTTTCCAAAATGGGGTCATTTTGTGGGCAATTCCACTGTCCTGGTGCTCAAGGACCCTCAAAAGTGTGATAAGTAGGAATGAAATGAGATGTGTCATTTATGCTCGTAGAACGCCCGAAGATGCTACTTCAATGTTGGGCCTTTGTATGCGGCCAGGCTGTGTAAAAGTCTCACACATGTGGTATCGCCATACTCGGGAAGATTAGCAGAATGTATTTTGGGGTGTAATTTGTTGTATGCATATGCTGTGTGTGAGAGATAACCTGATAATTTGACAATTTTGTTAAAAAAAAAAATCTTCATTTTGCAAAGAATTGTGGGAAAAAATTACAACTTAAAAAAACTCACCATGCTACCATGATATGTAGCAGTATAAATTTTGGCCAAAATTTATTAAGAAAAATTACTAATTAGCAACATTTTATGACAGAAACAAAGAAAAAGGTATTTTTTTCACAAAATTCACGGTCTTATTTATAGCACAAAAGATAAAAAAACCAGTAGTGATTAAATACCACCAAAAGAAAGCTCTATTTGTGTGAAAAAGGACGCAAGTTTCATATGGGTACAGTGTTGCATGACTGAGTAATTGTCATTTAAACTGTGAGAGCGCTGAAAGATGAAAATTGGTCTGGGCAGGAAGGGGGTGTAAGTGTGCTGTATTGAGGTGGTTAAAATAGAAATGAAAGCTAAACATTTGTTAATAGAGATTAAAAAAATAACATTACAAATAGCTTTTTTCTCCTTTTTTTTTACAAGTGATCACATTCCCTCTGTTCTCAGCTGCATATAAGCTGGGGGGGGGGGGGGGAGCAACAGTACACTGAGCTTCCTAGTGAAAGGCTGTGCGGGAGGGGTGTGTCAGAACAAGTCTGATCGTTGGATTAGAGCATACTGAGTTCCCAGCATAACTAGAGAACTGACCACAGTTTGTTCTCCTACTTAATGTGGTCAGTTTTTTAATAGGAAAATAGAGGAACTGGCAGGAACACCAGGAATATCACACAAAGGAAGCAATACAAATAGAACAGGATACCTTTTCACACAAGAACATGGTACAGCAGGAACATGTCAGGAATATGAAATGTTGGGGTAACAAACACTTTAAACCTCAGCTTTCATGTGTCCTTTCAGTGGAAAATACAAAGATTTTATGTTAGCTGAATGAATGAATGAATGAATGATTTATAAAGCGCTGCAAATGCGAACTGAATCGCCTCAAGGCGCTGGATGCATTCTCTGATGTCAGCTTCTCAGAAAAGGAAGGTCTTTAGTTTTTTTCTGAAGGCCTGGTGGTTTTCTTCCATGCGGATGTTGGTAGGAAGAGAGTTCCATAGTTGAGGTCCTTGGACTGCGAATCTTCGTTCTCCCTTTGCTTTGTAGCGGTATTTGGGAATGGTAAGGAGGTTTTGGTTAGCTGATCGAAGACTGCGATTCGGTGTGTAGTGTTTTATTTTCTCGCGGAGATATGGTGGGGCGTTTCCTTGTACGCATTTGTGGGTGATGCAGAGGGTCTTGAATGTGATCCGTTTCTTCACGGTTAGCCAGTGTAGGCTCTTTAGGGAGGGGGAGATGGATTCCCAGGGTTTTTTTCCTGTTAACAGTCTTGCCGCCGTGTTTTGGATGAGTTGTAAGCGCGCAAGCTGATATTGGGGTAGTCCTACGTAGAGCGAATTTGCGTAGTCGAGTCGGGAATTGATGATTGTTCCCACAACTGCCGCTTTGTCCTCTTCTGGGATGAAGGGGATTAGTCTGCGTAGTTGGCGGAGGAGATGGTGGGATCCGCTCACCACTGATCCTATTTGTGCATCCATTGTCATTCCTGAGTCAAAGATGACTCCGAGACTCTTGACTTTGGTGCTTGGGGAGATGGTCTGTCCAAGGATGATGGGAGGTGTCCATGTAGTCTTTATTTTGGAATTTTTGTTAGCTTGAAGGAGAAGTAGTTCTGTTTTTGATCCATTGAGTTTGAGGGAGCTAGTGGTCATCCAGTCGTCTATTAAGGAGAGGCATTTCTGTAATTGCTGATGAGGGTCTTTTTGTCCGTTGATACGAAGGTAGAGTTGGGTGTCGTCAGCGTATGAATGGAAACAAAGATCGGTTTTCCTGATGATATTGAGAAGTGGGCGGATGTAAATGTTGAATAGTACTGGTGACAAGGGTGATCCTTGAGGGACTCCGCAGGAGACTGCCCGGGTTTCCGAGGTGAATGTACCTAGTTTCACTGTCTGGGAGCGATTCTCTAGGAATGATGTAAACCATTTTAGAGCAGAACCTGTAGCTCCTACTACTTCAGCGAGGCGTTAGCTGGTTGTCTTTGATTGAGAAGAAAGCCAACATGACTGTACCTCAGAAACCCTTTGACTTCAGAAGATTCATGAGGAAAAAAACTCAAAACTAAAGGATTCATCAACTTCAGTCCTCTACCCTGTGCAATAACAACACATACTGCAGGACATGGATTTAAATGGCCACAGCAGCCATTTTGTTTACAAAAAGCAAAATAAATATAACACAACATTAACATAAGCAATAAGCAATTCTGCAACAAGGAGAGGTCTTTGGGTGGTCTTAAAGTATAACTGAAGGAAAACTTATTTTTGCTTTGGATAGAGTGGAGAATTTTTTATTGTCTGTGCCCCCTTTAGGGAGACTCGGCCTCTCTATTTGTCCTGTTTACCATTACCATTAAAACTGAAAGTGGAAAAAAAAATCCCAAATTTTGGGTTGACCCCAGAAAAGTATTAAATGTGAAATACTGGTACTTCCAGTCTCATAGCCAAATAGAAAGTGAGAGGAAATCCCTGCAAATTAAAGGAACCTTAGTTCTGGTGACCTGGGGGTCCCCAAGAGATTCCCTTAATTTGCAGGGATTTCCTCCAGAGACCTCCGTACCTGCCAAGCTGATGTGGCAAAAATGTTATATACTGTACATACAGTAGTTATTTTTAAGTTAATAACTTCCCACAATCCTTAACTTACAACAAAATGAAAGTGTAAAGTTGCATGGGGAAACTTCCTCTTCATCTGAACCATTCAGAACGGATATTCAGCGTCCTTCACATGAACAACTCCCCGATTCCTCCCCTTAGTCATGCAGCCCCTCCACCCATTTTCTCTTGTCCAGGTCCCACTCTAAAGTGAAAGTACACTGTATCTGAGCACTACTAACCAAAAAACGCTAATTTATTTTTAACAATCAAAGCAAACTCCCCCATCAATCCTTGTCTCCATGCTTTGTTTGCTGAGAAATCATTTTGGAAAACACCCTCCTAGCATTTCTGGCTGTGGTCATCTTGAGTAAGGGCAGATGATTCATGTGGCATTTACTTCCTGCAGTCCATCTGCCCTTAGCTCAGACAGGCAGGAGCATGTGCTTGGCCGAGAAAACCCCTCCTCCCCTCCTGAAAACTCCTGGGATATATGATATCATTTGCCTAGGCATAGAATCCAGGAAGTAACTGAAGAATTAAAAAAAAGTTTGAAACAAGTATATTATACTTTCCTATCTATTTACTAAGGTGGCTTGTGGGGGGTGACACCACACATGTGATAGTAGTGTTTTTGTCATTTTTATACTTTTATGAATGACTTTAAAATGTCTTACTGTTATTGTTATGATTGATGCTCTTTCTCTCTGTTTTTGGCATGATGTGTGATCTCTGTTTTGTAAACACCATATATATATATGCAAAAATCTCCTGAAGAAGCGGTGAACATTTCCGTGAAACATGTCAAGTATGCCAAAAATATAGTTGTTACTGGGTGAAATGGTAATCTTAGTCTTTTTCAGTTACAGCCTAGATGTTTGAACTTACAGAGCTTTTTTAAATACATTTTGTATGTGTTTTATTATGTTGTTGTAAATTAAATAAAATTCAACTTTTTATTTACCTACCAGATCCCAAGCATTTGAATGGTACCATTAAAGTCCATTGTGGCCTCAATACAAATAAATCTCTCTAAATTGATAGGGTGAAGGTACCCTTTTTCTTTATATATTCATTAATTTGTAAGCCACTTTATTCAACTATTTATTAATTCTAGCAGCATAAGGAAAATTTTCAATGTTGCGAGAGTGAAATTCCACTTTAACTTTTTATTCAGCTAAAGAAGGCCAACATGGCTCCACCTCAGAAATTCTTTGACTTCGGAAGGTTCCTAAAGCAAGAGTCTTATTACCTTTCTGTCCAGCCAAAATAAGCCAAACCAGCTCCAAATATCCTAGTTTAGCAATAGTTGGGAAGTGGAATACGATGACCCTTGACCATTACTTGCCCTGTTATAATGAATGGTAGAGCCTGGATTAACCAGGTATTCTTTAAACCTGACAAGAAAATTGGTCTTGTGCTGTTGTCACAGGTTCATCATTTGCAGAAGTTATTCTGTGATTGAACCATAACCCTCTTTGTTGCTCTGGTCCTCTGTGGATTTCAGTCAATATTAAATTTTTTCAGCAGGGAAATAAGGCATAGACAGCGATGACAGGTTGTCATTTAAGAGAAAATCATTGGTTGTCAATCTTTCCCCCTGTAAATTCACCCTGTAATATCATTTAAATCTTGTTATGATGACTTATTGTCTGTATGTAGCCGTCGACAATACCGATGTACTGCTCGTCTGTGCTTAAACTGCTCCCCGTCTCCCTCTGGAGAGATGTAACACAGACATTCTGCAGTGTTCAGGCTGGAGGATTTAAGTTACAGCTCCCTATAAATGTACCTGGCAGGATCTCTGCTCACAACAACATATCAGTCAAGAGTTTGGCTGCTTGTGTTAAAAAGCACTTTGAGCTGTGTGGCTTCTGTACATACAATGTATGACAACCATCTATTTATCTGTTTATGGAAATCCTATCAATTATAGACACAGATCTCCAATGATTTGTTACCTGGAATATGTAAAATATCAGGTCACTGGCTTGCTAAATATTTCTTTATTACAAAACCATTATATATTGCACCTTGCAGTCTTTAGATGAGGTGGCTGCATTAGTGTTCTTTTTTAATTCTTAATTTATTTTTACCTGGTGATCCAGCCAGAACACAATTCCTGTGTTAGGGCTCTTTCACACGGGGCGGATCAGTGATGATCCGCCCCGTGAACACCTGCTTGCTTAGCGGGGATCGCTCCGCCGATCCCCGCTGAGCAGAAAGATGACAGGTCCATCGCTGCACACTGTGCAGCTACGGACCTGTCAGAGCGCCGCTCTCCCCTATGGGGGATTGGATGATGACGGACCGTAGTGTCCGTCGTCACCCGATCCGATCCGAAAACAGATGGAAAAGTAGGTTTTTTCCTCCGTTACACTTTTCGGATCGGAGCGGGTCGGATGTCAGCGGACATGTCACCGCTGACATCCGACGCTCCATAGGGATACATGTATGTCCGTTTTTCATCCGAAAATGGAAGGATGAAAAATGGACATACGGATCCCTCGTGTGAAAGAGGCCTTAGACTGGATTCACACCTATGCATTTTTAGTGCTTTTTGCATTATGCAGATTTGCACTACAGTCCATTTAACATGGTTTCCTATGGAACACATTCTGTAGTGCAAATATGCAAAATGCAAAAACACAAAACATGCATAGGTGTGAATCGAGCCTAAGGCTCGATTCACATCTATGCATGTTGCTTTTGATAGTTTCTGCAGTGTTTTTTGCATTGCTTGCCGCGTTTTTGAGCATGCGTTTTTAACGTGTTTTTGCTGCGTTTTGCGTTTATTTTTTTTTCTTCACAGTGTTTTTTTTTATACTGTATACAGTGTAAGGAAAAAAAAAGCAGCAAAAACGCATTAAAAACGCGTCAAAAACGCGGTACTTGCGTTTTTGGATGCAGGTCCATTGAATTCTATTACATGCAAAACACTGCATTTTGCATGAAAAAAGTCCTCGACCCTTTCCAAAAACGCAGAGGCACAAAAATGCATTGATTTGAACATGTTCCATGGGAACCCATGGTAAAAAAATTCCCATGCATTTCTGCAAAATGCTAAATGCATCAAAAAAACACATTAGTGTGAATGGAGCCTTAGGGAGTCTCTTTTATCTATTGGGGGAGTAAAGCTGGCCATACGTTATACATTTTTGGGTAGCACTCTCGCCTAGCAGTAAGAAGGGTCGCTGGTTCGAATCCCAACCAAGACACTACCTGCCTGGAGTTTGCATGTTCTCTCTGTGCCTGCGTGGGTTTCCTCCGGGTACTCTAGTTTCCTCCCACACTCCAAAGACATGCTGGTAGGTTAATTGGATCCTGTCTAAATTGTCCCTAGTATGTATGAATGTGAGTTAGGGACCTTAGATTGTAAGCTCCTTGAGGGTAGGGACTGATGTGAATGTACAATGAATATGTAAAGCGCTGCATAAATTGACGGCGCTATATAAGTACCTGAAATAAATAAATAAATATTATATGGTTTGGGTAAATCGAAGGGAAAATTGTATAATGTATGGCCAGACTAACTGAGCCACTCTTGGATGGCAGCATTGTCTGGAGAGGGTGATGTTAAATGGACTAGTAGACTTAGTTGGACTTTTGGATTGATGTAATCCTCTATGCATACCATACATTTTTCACTCTTGGCCTAGATCCTTCTATAACATTGTGGATAAGCTATATTTGACCTAATATCTTGGTCCCGAGTCACTATTGTCCACCCCCCCCCCCCCCCCTTAGAAAAAATCTGCATGATAATATTTGGTTAAATTTGGAAACTCTGGAACGTTCTGGAATTTTCCTTGGATCTGGTATGTATTATGAGTTTATGGGACTCTTATGAAGGTATCTTTAGTACCAGAATTTAATCCATTATTATTATGATATCACATGCTGTGCTCTCCAACCAGGCTCCCCATTGTATACTGCCCCATACCCACTAGGGAGATGTTTTTTTTATCTTGTGCTCTATCAGCTGTGGGTATCCTCCATGTAAGCTTTCATAGGCCCTCTCTGGCTGTTTTTTCCTGTCCAACATTATGAATTATGTGTATGCATCACTATATGTGTTATCACATTTTTCTATAGATGGTATGCTCTGTAAATACTCCTGAAGAAGATAGAACTGTGAAACATGTCGAGAAGAAATGGATACATCTATTGTGATAGACTTTATCATCTAGTCTTTGGTACCAATATGTATTTATCCCATTAAGAGAGCTTTTTAGTGCCCTGTGTTGGCACACATTTGTGTGTTTTTTTTTATTCAATTGATGTAATAAAACAATGCTTTTAGAAATACTCATGTGTTGAAATTTATGGCAGTACCATTAAAGTCCACACAGTCGGAAATTAAAAATGTTTTTTGACATCAGTTGGAATTTACATAAGTGACTATCAAATTAAAACCAAACTCTGAATAATACTTTTTAGGTGGTTAAAGAAAACGTTTTTTGGTTTTGGAAAAAGGTTTTACATAAATGAATAAAGCTGACCATTGTAAGCAACCCTGTCAGTGTAAATGGTTTGTCTCAAACCTCTAACTGCCACTTTCGATGGACAGCTTGGTCTGTTAATGGATGATGAAAATAATACAGGGGGCTCAGGGAAACAAAGACTGTTATGATAATGCTAGTGACAGACTGCATCATATATGTCATTTTTTTTCTGCCTTATTAGATCTAAACCCTTACTGGATCACAATTAGGGCCAGTGTTAATGGGCATTTGTTGGCATCAGATGGGTTTTGCATTCCTATACAAGTCTATGGGAATGTAAAACTCACGTAGGTCAGAGGAAGATCAACCGCAGGTCACCTGTCAATCATTTCCAAATGATCTCAGAAGTTACTTAAACTGATGTCAAGTTGATGCCATCGACACTGATGCCCAAAGTCTGTTGACACGAACCCCCAATTTGCTTAAAGGTAACTCCATTCTCATAGAAAAATGGAGCAAATAAAAAAGTTATATAGCATATACAATTGCTACACAAGCCATATTGTAGTTTAATTTATTTAAAATATTACCTTTCCATTTCAATACGCAGTGTTGTAAACTTCTATAAAATTCAATGCAATATGGTAACCTGGAGGCATTCGGTACACTGCTGTTATACAGAATGTCCCCAGAAATGTAATTTCCTACAAGTGTGATTGACTCAGTGATTTTCCCAGAAGTCTGCACTAACATACTAGTCAAATTTTAGGCATCCTCTGAAGCAGGAATTTCATTTTTTGGTGAGATACTCCTTAAGGGTTAAAGGGGTTGTAAAGGTAAAATTTTTTTCACCTTAATGCATTCTATGCATTAAGGTGAAAAAACTTTTGACAGTACTGCCGCCCCCAGCCCCCCCGTTTTACTTACCTGACGCCTCGAATCTTCGCTGCTCGTCCTCGTCATCTTCATTGCAGCTCAGCCTGGTCGCTGATTGGCTGCAGTGGATGGATTGAAAGCAGCGCAGCCATTGGCTTGCGCTGCTGTCAATCACATCCAATGACGCGGCGCGCCGGGGGGCGGGGCTGAGTGATACAGCGAGCGGCTATAGCCGCCGGCTGTATCACGGGAGCGCGCCCGCAAGCACTCACCACCATGCGAGGGAGCTCGCATTAAGGTGGTTAATGCTTGCGGGGAGGAGCTGAAACAGCCGCCGAGGGACCCCAGAAGACCAGGTTCGGGGCCACTCTGTGCAGAACGAGCTGCACAGTGAAGGTAAGTATAACATGTTTGTTATTTAAAAAAAAAAAAAAAAATGACCTTTACAACCCCTTTAATTACCTTTGAGGGGATGCAGAACCTTCAACTTTTCTCATTGGAACACTGAGAGTGCACCAGCTGATTATAATGAACATGGTCAAAAAAACAGCTATTTCTTCACAGCAGAAACAGGTATGATTCTTCAACAACATTTGTTAAAATCCTTGCAATGTACAACTTTCAGAGAGGATTGGGTTTTTTTTTCTCAGTAAGGCTACTTTCACACTGGGGTGGGCGGGCCGCTTTACCGATGTTATAGCTGCGCTATTCAGCTGGTTTTAACCCCCGTTAGCGGCCTTAAAAGGGCTAAAAACACCCGCAAAGCGCCGTTGCAGCAGCGCTTTGCCGGCGGTGCCCCATTGTTTTCAATGGGGAGGGACGCTTTATGAGTGGTCTTGCAGCGCTGCAAAGATGCTGCTTGCAGGACTTTTTTGATCATCCTGCAAGCGCACCGCTCCAGTGTGAAAGCCCTCACACTGGACAGACAGGAGAGGCGCTTTGCAGATGCTATTTTTAGCACTGTAGTGCCTGTAAAGCCTCTCAGTGTGAAAGTAGCTTAAAAGTGGAGTTATTCTTTAAGCACTCTGTATCAATCTCTTTTCATAATTTTTGCATATCAGTGCTATTTATCTGCTCCATCCTCTGTTGGTCACTACTTGTCTACATGCACTTGCTCCAGCGTCAACTGCACATCCTACCAGTGACAACAGGAGACCATGTCCATGCAATGTTTGTCAGCATGTTGGTAGCTTTCACCAAGGGAACAATGCAGTGGAAAACTGTTGTCAATCCATAACAAAAGGTTCTTCAACAAAGACCTTTACAGCAGGAACACCAGGAATATATTAAACCACTTGCCGACCGCTTACAATACATTTAGTGTGGCAAGCCTGTTCTGGGTTAGGGGGCACGCAGCATGCCGCTGCAGATCCCATGATCACGTGATCAGAATGTGAACAAAGAATGAATTTCATTCATCACAGCTGTGTTTCTTGCAGAGTGATGCTGTGATTGCCCCACAGCTGTCACAGGGTACCTGGGCCAATCACAGCACACCTGTAACCCATTAATGACAGTTGAAAACAGTGCTGTTACAATAATCATTATTATAACAGCAATCAAAGTGTGTAAAAAATTAAAAAATCTCTGGTCTAATGTGACACTGAACTACTCTGATTAGAGTGTGTACAAAAAAAATAGTACAAAAAATACAAAAAAAATGTTAATAAAAGAATAGTAATTGTTTAAAAAAATGTTTAAAAAACGGAATATTTTTTTCTTTAACATACTGTCACCAGTCAGTATCTCTGATCACCGCCACACCAGTCCTATGATCACACTGTATTGCACTGGCAGTATATAAAAAAAAAAATTATATAATTTGTTCATTTACCAAAAAATGGTGACAAAAAATTGCAGCTTCAAAAAACTCTCCATGCCTCTTACTAAATGCCTCCAGACTGTCTACTTTCCAAAAAGGGGTCATTTGAGGAGAATTTGTACTGTCCTGGCATTGTAAGGGCCTCAAGAAATGAGAGAGGCCATCAGGACTGATCAATAGTTTGTAGATTATTATTATTATTCAGGATTTATATAGCACCAACAGTTTACGCAGCGCTTTACAATATAAAAGGAGACAATACAGTTACAATACAATAAAATACAAGAGGATTAAGAGGGCCCTGCTCAGAAGAGCTTACAATCTAATAGGGTGGGGCAGATAGATGCTATAACTTTAACACAAACCAATTAATATACACTTATTGAGATCTTTTTTTTTTTACCAAAAACATGTAGCAGAAAAAAATGTTGGTCTAAATTTATGAAGAAATTCGATTTTATTGGATATGTTTTTTTCTAATGTTATATAGCAAACAATAAAAAAAAACAGTGGTGATCAAATACCACCAAAAGAAAGCTCTATTTGTGTGAAAAAATTATATAAATTTCATTTGGGTACCGTGTGTGACAACGCAATTGCCAGTTAAAGGAGCACAGTGCTGAATAGCAAAAAATGGCCTGGTCATGAAGGGGGTTAAACCTTCTCAAGCTAAGGTGGTTAATGAAAATTGTGTTTTCATATAAGTTATAGTATAATGTTAAAACCTATATGACATTCAATAATTGGGTTTTAATTTACTTGGACGCAGTTGGCCAGCTTAAACATGTAAATATCCAGGTTTTTTTTTGCAAAGTTTGCTAGAAAGGGTATAGCAGTGTGCAGAAGGTTTTAGGTTTTTAGTGTTAATGTGGTCACACCCCTTTAGCACCTGGTAGTTTATATGCATGTACAAGCTATTAGGATCTGAGCACAGGAATATCTTGTTTCTTTAATTTACTTTTTGACACCTTGATTTGAAGGCTTTCATTTTTAACAACTCCAAAGTTGTTAGTCCACAGTGTGGTATGCCGCTCATTGACCATACAAGTTTAGAGGGAAACCTCGATGAGGTTACTGCACATAATCTCCACGTTTTCCACGAGTGACTGCAGTACTAATACACGGAACTTGCTGCATGGGTCTCACTTGTGTTCTACAGTCACTTCCAGTAGTACTACAATTATTGCACAGTTCACTAAGATCCCAAATATTACAATTCCCTACATCTCCTATATTAAGTGTCATTCACCTACACCTGTTATAAAGCCCACAGTTGGTCACATGAGAATGGGGGCAGAATTCATTCATGTAGCAAAGAAAGACTTTTTTACATGTGTTTAGTTACTTTGTCAGGTGAACACTGGGGGGGAGATTCACTCGAGATTCACTCTGTTTACTGCTGACCATTGTCACCGGGAATAAAAGTGAGGGAATATCCAAAATTCTGGGAATAATCACAGGCATTGAGACATTGTCCCGACGTGCGGCTGCAGAGATCGAGAAATGTCTCACTGCCTGTGATTAGCGCAGCACAGTGCCGATTTCTTGGCGGGCTCTGCACGTGGGGTGTGCGAACACGCCGAAGCTCATCCTTAACTGGGAACTACAGCCGCACATATGTGAACCCGGCCTAAATGTCTCAACAGGAAGGGGTCTCTCCATTTGTCTCATTTGTGTGGATGGAGGAATATGTCTTTGTTCAGGCCACTAGCTGAGCAAAAAAATAATTAATCATGTATGCAGCTCATGAGTGGATTTCCTTTACTTTTGAGAGATTTTCTCTCACTTTTTGTTGTGAACACAGGACAGAAAGTGAAGGAAATTCTTCCATTGAGATAGAGATGCTAAAAAAAAAACATGACAGGGGTTCAACTCTTCTGGACAAGCTAAAATAAAAAAAAAAATGTGTTGGCTTTAGATACTTTTTTGGTTAACACTGTTGCCCATGTAGTGCTGGGTCCTGGATTCAGAGCTTATCATTAGAGATGGGCTCAGGCGTGTTCGGGAACGGGCACCTGGGATTTCAAACACTCCTGAGCACATCTCTACTCATCATGGATATCCGTTACATGAAGTCCTGGCAATCGTTATGTGCATACATGTGTTTTTCTTTGTCTTCCACGATTGAAACATCATGATCATTTGTCCTGTTGTGTTTGTGGGACTGATGGGAATGGTTCAAAGTTCTCTGCAAAGGTTTGGAGATTATGTTGGCACTATATTAAAAAAATCACAGTCAATATTAGATGGGAGCCCATGTGTATGCAACGATGTAATTGTAGACGGGTAAAAAAGCCGGTGTTAGGGGTAAGGGTAGGTTTTCAGGGTACAGGGAGGTTAGGTGCGGGACGGGGTGCTTTAGAGTAGTACTTTTTATTAATTAGTGAAGCACTGAGCACTAGTTTTCTCCAATGGAAGCTGTGTGCTGAAAATTAACAGTGCCAGAACCCTGGAACCAAGAACAAATGTAGTAATATAACAATGTACTATATATTACATAAAATGATATATTATCTTCACCTAAATAATATACAAAATTGATATCATCTTTATGCACATAAAATGCCACTTACTATATTACACTTAATTACACTTTATATATCTGTGTTAATATGTGTAAAGGAGATGTCAGTAGCCAAGGCGAAAAAACACCATGGAGTTTGTTTTCAAAAACAGTTTTGGGTGTCAGAAATCTGTGTCTGGCCCTGCTGTTCCCACATTACCACTTGAAAATTCTGTGAAAGTCATACACACATCAAACCAAATACCATCTGAAGCGTTCTTTACAAGGCTTCCAAACAGGTGTGTTCGATCCATTAACCTCTCAGCTTCTACCAGGGCCTGTCCATAGCACGCACAAAGCTGCCCTCACAGCACACCGACTACAAGCAATCTGGAAAGGGTACATTGCAATCAGCAGCTCCAAGGTTTTTTCATATCTTGGATGTTAAGGTTGCATCAGACGCCTCCGTATCACATGGTCGTTACATATTTCCAACCGTGTCAAATGAAAAATCTCTCCTGGTTCTCTCTGTGCCAAGCAAATTGATAGCTAATGACAGTGGATTGGCCAGGTCACAAAGGGCATCAGGGACATTAAGGGAGTGCACCCCATGGACAAGGCAAATATTCCAGTGTCATTAGATGGAAAGACTATACAGAGCTGTCTGTCAGTGTAAGTAGAATATAGGAAAGGAATGTAGAAAAATGGAATATATTTTTCTTTGGGAAATAGTATTACACACAGCAGAAAAGAATTGTAAAGAACAAAACCTCCAGAAAAAAAATTGAATTGAGGCATGTGGCCTTCTTTAAAGGCGGTCCCATCAAAGAAACCCTAAATGTACTAAAACATTTGCTAAAACTAGCATTTTTTAAGAACAGCCTGGTACAAATGATTTCACTAAATGCACATACAGTATATTTTATCCTAACAGTATGGCCAAGAGACCTGAGCATGTAGAAAAGTCACCTAGGGCTCTTTCATACAGGGGTAGTGGGTCAGTAAAAATAGTCGGTTTGGAGGCATTTTTACTACTCCTAGACTGCCCTCCGTAAGCTGCAAAGACAGCCATATGGGGTTGTACACATACCAAGTCAAAAATTATACCCCATGTTGTTTCCGGAGGGCAGTACCGCTGATGAATGCAACCCATTCAAGTGAATAGGACCATGCCACAACCACCCTGCAACTGTGTTTAATGCATGCTGTGCATTGGTGCAGACTTTTCAGGGTTAAATCAGGCAGTGTGTAGATGATTTATCACCTCCTAGCCCCCATGTAGTGTCCAGTGGGCAGTACCCAATGGCGACCCTAGGGGGGGCCAGAGGGGGCCCTGACCCCCCCAACATTATGCTGGGCCCCACCATGTGCCCCCCCCAAAAAAAAAATTTTTTTTTTTTTACAAAAAGGCAATTTCTTTTTGTTTTGTATTCATATCGGATGTGCCGCATCTTACTCAGGCCACCGCTGGGGTAACACAGTCTCTATTGAGAGGGAGAACGTCCCCAGTCAGCTCCTGCAGGTGATTCCTCCCCCTCCCTCTGCTCGCTGACACTGCATAATGCAAGCGCTCACACAACCACGGCCGCCTGATCTGCTCCTTTCCCTGCATCCTCATTGGCAGGGAGAAGAGCGAGTTGCAGGAAGGACTCCACCAGGACTCTCAGTTACTGAAAAAACAGACTGATTTCTCCCATCCTTAGGACAGGAGAACCAGCCTGTAAATTCTAAGAGATGCCAGACCAGAGCTGTCAATAGCAGGGGCAGGACAGCAAGAGGAGGCTGGGGAACCCCACAGTGACAGAACACCAGGGCCTGGTGGCAAGACAACCTTTGCAACCCTGATAGTTCTCCCACTGCTTTGGACCCTTATATTTTCTTGGTATGCTGGTGACATTTATCTCTTGTTCTCTGTCACCCTGGGGGGGCCCCAATACAGTAGGAAGGGAGCTCACTGCAGAACATGTGAAAGGGCCATTGTGGGATCGTAGTAAAGGGGTAAAGGGCCCCAGGATAGATAAAATATATATAGATAGATGGATCTATCTATCTATCTATCTGCATTTTATATTGCCCCCCTATTTTTGTCCCTGTCCCCCCATGTGCCCCCCCTAAATATGAAAGCTGGAGACGCCACTGGCAGTACCATCAACAAACCCAACTCATTCAAGTGAATAGGACCACAACTACCCTGCAACCATGACATCACTATCCACCATGGATCTCTTTTCAGAGGGACAGCAAGGCCTGCAACAAGTGTGAACAAACCATTAAAACTTTACCTAGGGCAGTGGTTCTTAACCTGGAGCCCATGGTCCCCTAAGTGGCCATGGATGAGTTTCAGGGGTACACAGTATCAGATAAAAAAATAACATTTAGGCTGGGTTCACATTATTTTTGTATGCGGCTCACAGCAGGGATCAGGTGTGTCCCCATTCACGTCAGATTTCAGCCCGAATGTTTGGCAGAATTTGGACCTGAAACGAACCAAAAGACGCACAAGGCTCCTGTGCAAATTCACACCAGAGCCGCAGCGGAGATATGTGAACCGGCTCCATAGAGAGCCGGTCAAAATCTCCTGCTATTGCAAATTGGATGGGGTGAATCCGCATCCAATTCGTAATAGTATGAACCCAGCCTTACATTCACTATACAACGCCACCTCCCTTGTCCCACTCAATGGTTTCCCAATGAAAGAAATGAAAGAAAACACACCCTTCCACAGCTTATAGCAATGACTTCTAAGCGTCTCTTGACTCCCTATTGGCCCATGCTTACCATTTAAATTTGTATCGTCATTCCTTCAGCTGCCATCTTGTGCCACTCTGTAATAGTACGTGCTTATTTTCATTTTCTAGTAGTGATAGATTTGAGCAGAATTAAAATAGTTTTGTTTAATGTGCACAAGATAATGGATTTTATTTTTGTAATAGGTCGCCATTATTTTTGCATGAAAAGATTGTTTACTTTATTCAAACATTGTATATGCCATATACAATCTGGGGCAATCAAATTTCAATAAAAATAAAGCACATATATCAATTGCATGCAAAGTTGTGTTTATGTTATTATTTCTGGTGAGGGTCGGGTTGCCACCTCATCCCTTTAAACCTGAACACATATGAATTACACAGGTTCTGAGGCTAATTTAATGCAGATAAGGCACCACGTGAGTTTAATTACCACCTTAATCAGCCACAGAACCTGTGTAATTAATATGTGTTCGGGTTTAAATGGATGAGGTGGCAACCCTAGGCGAGGGGGTCTGTATTTTTCTAAAAGTGTCCGTGAGTAAAAAAAGGTTTAAGAACCACTGACCTAGGACAACAAAAAAATCTTTTATCTATTATAAGAGAAATAAACGATAGTAATACTTTGTGAAATCTAGGCCTGATAGCAAGCAGTATTGCTCTATGGCCTGAGTTTTTTCAGCAGTTTTTTGATGAATATCCAGAAAGAATGTACTGGACATTTGAATCTCTGGCATATGAAATAGCTAAATGTTTTATTGACGTGAACTTGACGGTGAGATGTATACACGATTCCATAAAAAAGCTAAGCACCAAGACCTCTATAAAGTGTATCTTATGTGGCTATGCATGAGTTAACTAGAAAATGCACTTAATTAAGGAAAGTGAGAAAGTGAGTCCTTTCTTCAATGAGACTAAGGTATCTGCTATGATTGCCCATTGATTGAATTGGAAGGTTGTCTCTGCACAATTATGCTATGGTGAATAGTTTATTGCACATAATAAATAATGGAGAGAAATCTGGGGCATGTCACAATGTGTCTATACTTGAAATTATTGTAACCCCTAACAATTAGTTTATATTATTTTCCCCTTTCGTTTCCTAAATATACAAGTATCTCTATCCAGTATCAGCTCAATGGGCTCCATGTCAGAAACACTTGAAAGCCTTTTTTTCCATAGAATTTTCAAGCCAATTTTTATGGGGTAGGTTGCCGCATAGTTGGGGCATGGGATGTGGGGAAGAGGGCCCTTGTCACTTAACATTGGGATGAGCTGCTTTGCAAGAAGGGGAGGCTTTGGCTTTTCTATGGGTGTAGCTTAAAGAGTAACTCCACTTTTGTTGAGAAAAACATTCCCCTCAGAGCAATCAATGTCCATTGCAGGGATTTTTAACAAATTTTGTTGCAGATTCCTACCTTATGTTATTCTGAAAAAATAGCTGTTTGTTTGTGTCCATGTGCAAAGTGAATGTAAATAGATTTATAATTATCAATCAGCTGCTGCACTTGCAGGGTTCTAATGAGGAAAATGTCAGGGTTTGAATCCATTTAGACATGTATAGTGTTACCCCCTAGAGGGTCACTGGATTTTGGGCCCCCCTATTCCTGCATAGCTAGGCAACACGCATTCTTCAACTTCCATACAGAGTCAGTAATCAATCCATGAGCCTGTTTTTGTTGTTTTATTGAGGGAAATCAGCTTGGATAGGGATGAGGGATTATGGGATGCCCAACTTGAACAATGCGAGAACAAACTTCCTTCTCTATGTACACAAGAATGGATGCTGGACTGTACTCCCTTCTGGAATAATGCCATTCTCTACTGGATCAATAGCAGGGTTCCTCTCTCAGGAGCTCTTTGTCCCCTTGGTGAAAATCACAAAGTCCCAAACTTTCAGGATCTCAATGTCCTCTTGAAGAAACTCACAAAGTCCCAACACTTACAGACAATACCAGCCTGCCTGGCTACTTTGAAAAGTGTCCCAGACCAAGGGATTTACTGTAGATTAGCTGTGGCACTGTCCCAATGAAAGCTTGTTGGATATTGTATCTGGCAGCTTTCTGTCAGAAACCATGAATCAGACTGAGACAGAAGTACAGTTAAATCACACTTGTTTAATAATAATAAAAAAAAGGTAAACAGAGTAAACTTAGTCAAAACATAGCCAGAGTTCTGGAACCGGAACGGATAGTCAGACAAGCCAAAACGTCAGGGAGCCAGAAGGAATGTCAACCAAGCAAGTCTTACACAGGAGCGTGCCTCTAGAGATGTGACGAAGGCAGAGATCATCTGGACTGGACAGCTTAAGTAGGCAGGACAGACGAGCAGGATCATCAACAGGTAAGTCATTGTGGAGAGATAGGAGCTGGCAATTAGCCGACAGCTGAGCGGCTAGCTCAGAGAAGGAAGGGCTGAGCCCAGCCCTGACACTTTCTCCCTTGTAGACCCTGGGGGTGTGGAGGTATTGACACTGTCCCTTGAATTCTGCTGCCTTGAGTAAGACTGCTGTACAGGTCTTCCCATGCTAGACAGGGTGTCTCCTGGATGAGAAAAAAGGGTGGTGATGGTCCCTCACTTCAGCTTCCTCGCCTTCCTTCCTCAGCTCCAGCCTGAAGGCAGAGCCCCTCCCAGGCCTCACGATCCTCAGCATTCCACTTTCTACATGACAACAGCAACCCTCTACTGGCCAGGCTCTTCAATATTTATATATATTTACCACCCTGCCAGGCCTCCTGCTGGGGATTGGTCAAACTCCCATAAATATTCAGATCCTTGCCTCTGTACCTCCACACACTAGTTTCTAGAAGTTTCCATGGACCTCCAGAACCAGGGGAAGACGATAGAGGCCTGGTCTGCAGAGCCTTCTAGCCAGACCTTATGATGAACCCACAACAATAACCCAGACTCACTAAACTACTGTGAGTCAGCATAAATTTACCTAAGAGAACTGTACACTAGAGGCTGCTACACATGATTTCCCTTTGGGTGTATTTCACCAAAAATGAAGTTTTGTTGCAGAGGATACTCAAAATCTTCAAAGGCTACTCGGTAATTTCTGGGAAAATAGGTAAGCCAATCTCACAAGCAGGAAAATACATTTCTAGGTAGGTGGTGGTGGGGGGGGGGGGTTGTACACCATCTGTGTACAGAATGCCTCCATGTTGCCATATTGCCTTGCATTTTACAGAAAATTACAGCACCGCAGATTGAAAAGCAAAGTCTTTTTAACATTCAATGACAATATGACTTGTGTAAGCTCTATCGAGCAGGGCCCTCTGATTCCTACTGTATTAAAGTGTATTCTATTTGTACTGTCTACCCTTTAAGTTGTAAAGTGCTGCGTAAACTGTTGGCATTATATAAATCTGATTTCGGACCTGAAACGGACCAGAAGACGAACAGGACCCCTGTGCAATTCGCTCCAGAGATGTGTAAACCGGCTCCATTGAGAGGCGGTCACAATCTCCTGACATGCGAATTGGATGCGGAGAAATCCGCATCCAATTCCCAATAGTGTGAACCCAGCCTAAAGCTAAGTTCCAGAGAGATATAACATACATTTGTTTTTTTTTTAAATTCAATGATTGCTGATCCTTCATAATGTCATCAAGCTGCTATTGCGGCCGGCTCCCCACTCTTCTCTTTCTTTCCTAACACACAGACATGGGGAGAGGAGCCTTTAGCCGAGTGGATTACATCTAGAGGATTCTCACAGTTGTGTGATAAGCTTGGTGCCATTCCGGGATCATGCCCTTCTCTGCTCTATTGCTTTTTGTTTGGATTGTCCAAAGTCCTTGTTTTGGCAAGTCACGGGATGGCTGCCAGACCCTGATATAGTGAAGGCTGCAACACTGGTTCAGAGTATTTTCTGGCTGCTCACTCCTGAGCACAAGAGTGGGATTAATGGTGATCTGGTTAATAAAAAATTAGATTTTTGTGATTAAACAGTGGGTAAACATTCAACAGGGATTGGTCCCACGGAAAATAATGATCCGGACTGTTGTTTAAAATCTTCACTGCGCTATTCAAAATATAAAATGAGAAATTCTGGACAATTTCATTTCATTGTGGCCCGCGACCAGTGATCAAGCCTGGGGAAGATGCAATATGTGTGGAACAGTGCCTTTTTCTCTGAATCTGTACACAGTTATTTTACAATCAATCTGTAAACAATCTAGTTTACAACTAATCATGAGATATGCCAGCACAGCACAGAAAGCATTAAAGTGGTATTAGCCCAGGTTCACACTTCAGCTGAACTCGCACGATTTCATTCCTGCATGTTAGTCCCGACTTTGGGGGCGATTTCAGAGACATCTGTGTAGGTTGCTGCACAGATGTCAATGGAAAGCGCACCCCGAAATCTCCAAAAGTAGTACAGAAACTACTTTTTGGAATCGGATGTGGACGGTGTCATTGCTAGCAATTGCCGCCAATTTGTCAAAATGCATGACAAATCGCATCAATGGGAACCAGGGCTAAAACCCAAAGGCAAATATTTATTACATTTCAGCTTACCAATTATTAGATGTGATGGCTGCTTTAGTTTCCTTTTTTTTTTTTCATTCTTTTACTTTCACCTGGTGATCCTGCAAGTCTGTTGTTTTTCAACAGAACAAGCTGTCCTGCAGATGTAGCAAGTTACAGGGTTAACACAAACCATTTAACACTGACAGAGGTACTTACAATGATCAGCTTTTATTTATGTAAAACATTTGTCCCAAAAGTAAAAAAATGGTTGCTGTAACTGCTAATAAATTAGTAGCTGAAATTCGGCTTTAATTTGTTAGTGTATCCAAATCTACTAGTGCATCTAGCATCCCCCCTCTCCGCCCCCCAGACTGACAATGCTGCTGTTCAAAGGGGTCTCTGTTGTTCCTTCAGTCAAAGTGTAGGCACCCAAATACAGGAGGTGTGTTACTGGCTAGATCACAAGGTGAAAACAGGGGAGAAAAGCCTAAAAAAGAAAACTAATGCAGCCACCACATCTGATTGGTAAGCTGAAATATATTACTGGTGCGCACAGTGGTGTAGTGGATAGCACTTTTGCCTAGCAGTAAGAAGGGTTGCTGGTTCGAATCCCAACCATGACACTACCTGCCTGGAGTTTGATTGTTCTCCCTGTGCCTGCGTGGGTTTCCTCCGGGTACTCGGGTTTCCTCCCACACTCCAAAGACATGCTGGTTGGTTAATTGGATCCTGTCTAAATTGTCCCTAGTATGTATGAATGTGATTTAGGGACCTTATAGTGTAAGCTCCTTGAGGGTAGGGACTGATGTGAATGTACAATGTATATGTAAAGCGCTGCGTAAATTGACGGCGCTATATAAGTACCTGAAATAAATTTAAAAAAAAATAACAAATATTACTTTTTTGGTTCTAATGCCGCCATAATTATGGCAAACATAGCTTCCCAGTCTTCTTAGAAACAAAGAGAACCAAGTAGGATTTTTTAGTGCTGGCACTGTTAGAAAAGAGTAGACATGTGCACTTCGTTTCATTCCAAATCAAAATCCGAATCAAATTTTTAATTATTCGGAAATTCGGATGCATCCGAATTTCTGAATTACAAAAGAAACAAATTTATACGAATCCGAAAAAAAACGAACGAATTCGAAAACAAATTTGAATCAAATTCGAAAACAAATTCAAATCAAATTTCAAAAAAATAGAAAACGATTTTCTAAAAAATACAATAAGATAGAATATAAAATAATAAAGCAATAGAGTATATATACATATATAATATTTTTTTTTTATTATTCTGTTCTATTGTTTTTCTATGCTTTTCTTTTCTATTATTTTCTATTCTATAATAGTCTTTTCTATTCAAATTCATTCTATATGAAATTCGAATTTCGGAACATGGCTTCTGAAGTTTGAATTTTGTATAGAATGAATTCGAATTTGAATAGAAAAGTTTAGAATAGAAAAGAATAGACTAGAAAAACAATAGAACAGAATAGAATAAAATATAATATATATATTAATTTTTTTCTATTCTGTTCCATTGTTTTTCTATGCTATTCTAAACTTTTCTATTTCGGAAGATGGCTTCTGAAATTCGAATTTCGTATAGAATGAATTTGAATTTGAATAGAAAATATTAGAATAGAAAAGAATAGACTAGAAAAACAATAGAAAAATATTTATATTTTATTTTATTCTGTTCTATTATTTTTCTAGTCTATTCTAATCTTTTCTATTCAAATTCGAATTCATTTTATACGAAATTCGAATTTCGGAATATGGTTTTAAATATATATATAATATTTTTTTTCTTTGCTGGTCTATTGTTTTTCTATGCTATTCTTTTCTTTTCTTTTCTATTTTATTCTAATCTTTTCTTTTTGAATGCAAATTCATTCTATACGAAATTCGAATTTCGGAAAATGGTTATCTAGAAATAGAATGAAATAGAATGAAATCGAATTCTAATAGAAAAGATTAGAACAGAAAAAACAATAGAACAGAATAGAAAAAATATTATATATATTGTCTATTCTAGTCTTTTCTATTAGAATTCGATTTCATTCTATTTCTATATAACCATTTTCCGAAATTCGAATTTCGTATAGAATGAATTCAAATTCAAATAGAAAAGATTAGAATAGAATAGAAAATAATAGAAAAACAATATAAATGTTATATATATATATCTATATATATATATAGATATATCTATATATATATATATATATATATATATATATATATATATATATATATATATATATATATATATATATATATATATATATATAACCATCCTCCGAAATTTGAATTTCGTATAAAATGAATTCGAATTTGAATAGAAAAGATTAGATAAGTGTAGAAAAGAATAGCATAGAAAAACAATAGAACAGAATACAAAAAAATATAATATATATATTATATTTTATTAAATTCTGTTCTATTGTTTTTCTAGTCTATTCTTTTCTATTATTTTCTATTCTAATCTTTTCTATTCAAATTCGAATTCATTCTATACGAAATTCGAATTTCAGAAGCCATCTTCCGAAATTCGGATTTGGTATAGAATGAATTCAAATTCGAAAAGAAAAGTTTAGAATAGAATAGAAAAGAATAGCATAGAAAAACAATGGAACAGAATAGAAAAAAACATAAAATATATATATTATATGTTATTCTTTTCTGTTCTATTGTTTTTCTATGCTATTCTTTTCTATTATTTTCTATTCTATTCTAATCTTTTCTATTCAAATTTGATTTCAGTCTATATGAAATTCGAATTTAGGAAGATGTTTTTTATATATATATATATATATATATATATATATATATTTTTTTTTTCTATTCTGTTCACATTGTTTTTCTATGCTATTCTTTTCTATTCTATTCTAAACTTTTCTATTCGAATTTGAATTCATTCTATACAAAATTTGAATTTCGGAAGATGGCTTCTGAAATTCGAATTTCGTATAGAATAAATTCAAATTTGAATGGAAAAGGATAGAAAATTGAACAGAATAGACTAGAAAAACAACAGAACAGAACCGAATAAAATATAATATATATATTATATTCTGTTCTTTTGTTTTTCTAGTCTATTCTTTTCTACTTTACTCTAATCTTTTCTATTCAAATTTGAATTCATTTTATACGAAATTCGAATTTTGGAAGATCCTTATATATATTTATTTCTATGCTATTCTTTTCTATTTTATTCTAATATTTTCTATTTGAATGCAAATTCATTCATTCTATATGAAATTCGAATTTCAGAAAATAGAACATAATAGAAAAAAAAAAAATATATATATATATATATATATATATATATATATATAAACATCTTCCGAAATTGGAATTTGGTACAGAATGAATTTGAATTTGAATAGAAAAGATTAGAATAGAATAGAATATAGAATATTTTTTCTAATCTGTTCGATTGTAGTGAAAGTAAAGATTCTTTCAAGAGACTTGGGATTTTTGAGGGGAGATGATACGTCTATTTACAGTAGGTATCAACAGAAGAAATAGTTAAAATATTATTTTTATTAAATTGCAGTAAAAAAGAAAGGAGTATACAAGACACACATCAAAATATATGTAAAAGACCAGTATGACCATCCGGTATTGTATTCAAATTTCATTCATGCCTGTCTGCCAACATGTTTCGCAAACGTTTAATTGCTTCATCAGGGCATAGATCGGCATCATTGATTCTTTTAAACTATGTAAACAACAGATAAGTACGCAGTTACGTGACGGTCATACACATTCGAGTACAGCAAAAAACATATGAAATTTGGTCGAAATATTTGATCTAATAGTCTCACCTACTGGTACACGTCTAAAACCAAATAGCACAAGCTACCATTGCCAGATATCGTCCACCGTACCAACTGCTGCAAAAAATCCGAGGGTGCCAGATCCCAACCGGATAGTGCCAATAGAGGGACTGGACCGTACACCAGCCAAACAGGAATCTAGTATGTAAAAGGCAAGATGGGGAAATAGGTAAGTCACTAAGCTACCCAGTCCAAAGGATCATATATATGTACTTAATATGTTCAGTAAGGTAGTCAGTAAAGCATATAGTCCACCTCACTTAGCCAGTGTTGGTTAACAATTGTATAACACTAACAAGCTTAAAAGTGGGGGTCTAGTTTATTGTGCATTTATACAGAGCTAGAGGCCCTATGACATGGCGTGATTAATCATATCAGGGGATTAACAAGCAACCTGCCCATGATTCTAATTCTAAACAAATACATCTTCTCCATCCCCAAGGGTACATGAGGGAGATAGTACAAGGAGACACCCAGATATGGTAAGAGATGAAGGTTCAGTTTAAGAGTTTACCTGTAGGGCTCAGATATAGGGGCTCCTTAATCACCAGGAATCGTCCTGTCAGCATAGACGGGATGGGGCCGGCTATATAAACACAGCGGCGCCTCCATCTTTAATACGGTCCCACCGGAAGTGAAAAGGTCAGTGATGACCTCCGGCATCACTTCCGGTTCGGACGTCCCCGCACATGACGCGCGCGCACCACGCCAAACGCAAACACCGTTGGCGGATGCGCGCACATTGCCCACACAAGGATGACGCAGTGAGGGCATACGGGGCGGACATAGAAAGCTCCGCCCCATTGCGCGGGGACGTCCGAGTCCCCCTATCTAAGGCAATAGCAACAGTGCGGTACCCGACTCATCCAGCATATGGGGTGCTTAGTTCCAATATAGTCCCGCAAATGACTATATATGTTTCTATTTTGAAAAGTACTGAGGGTGTAGAGCATTAGATGTCTTAATATATTAGGCATAATAGTAACCCATGCAGGGATCTTTCCCCTCAAGACCAAACAGGTATGCATGAGTGAAAATCTGGCAGCCATTTATACTTGATATTTTGATATGATAACTCATGCAGGGATCCTTCCCCTCAAGACCAAACAGGTATACATGAGTGAAATTATGGCAGCCATTCAATTGACAAAATGGAAAATTAAAGATTGAGAAAAAAAAAAAAAAAAAAGGGGGGGGGGAAGGGGGAGAGAAAAGAGTCCCACCTGAGGCTCGCAATTTATTATTATAAAAATGATTTATAAGAGAGTGCTGTGTTAAGGCCTGGTGGATGTGTGGCCTGCTGGCCAAAAATCCATCTCGCCTCTCTCTGGAGTATCCGTTTGTCTACATCTCCTCCCCTCTCAGAGTTAGATATGACCTCTAGAGCAAAGAAGGAGACGTAGCTAGGATCAAAACTATGATGGAGGCCAATGTGCTTGCAGATAGGAGTGTATAGAAGTCCGGCATCTAGGTAGTATAAATGGTCCTGGATCCTTTTGGCAAAAGGACGTTTAGTTTTACCAATGTAGAAAGCGCCGCAACGGCACGTGGCAAGATAGACAATGCCTGTTGTGGAGCAATCTGCGTAGCCCTTTAGCTTATGGAAACCTCCTCTTGGGAGGGGGCAACCTGTGCCTTCTCTGATCCATGGGCAGACCTCGCAGTGTCCACACTTAAACGTGCCGTTGCCGCCCTCCGCTCCCAATGGGGGTGTTGTAGGTTGTAGATGGCTGTGTACTAACGTGTCCCTAATAGACCTTGATTTTCTATATGTAATCTGTGGCACATTGGCTACGTATTTGGACACTATAGAGTCCTCAGAGAGGAAGTGCCAGTTTGCATTGATGAGATTCCGAATCGTCTGTTGATGGGTCGTGAAAGTGGTGATAAGCTTTGTAGTAGGATGAGGGTCCTTTACTTTTTGTTTAAATAAAAGGGTGTCACGTATATTTGATTTGGCCTGCTTATAGGACCTTTTGAGGATTTTCTTGCTGTAACCCCTATCAAGTAACCTCTTGTAAAGAGCTTTTGCTTCTCTTTCGAAGTCTTCATTTCTCGCACAGTTCCGCCGTAATCGCAAGTATTGGCTATACGGTATACTGTGTACAAGCGTACGGGGGTGAGAACTCGAGAAGTGCAATATGGTATTTCCCGCAGTTTCCTTCCTATATAGTGTGCTGAACACAGAACAAGGCACAAGGGCAAGGCGCAGATCCAAGAAGGAAATGGAATGGGCATCTGATTGAATCGTAAACTTCAAATTGAAGTTATTCTGAGACAGGAATTCCATGAAGTCCGACAGCAGCTTGGTTGGGCCTGTCCAAATGAGGAGGACATCATCGATGTATCTCCGCCAGAGAAGAATGTGGCGGAGATACAACGACGCCTCCTCACTGGAAAAAAGAGTGCGCTCCCATCCCCCCAGGTACAGGTTGGCATACGATGGGGCACAAGAAGTCCCCATCGCTACCCCCTGTACCTGGAGGTAGGTGACACCATTAAACAGAAACATATTGTTGGTTAAAATATGTTCCAGTAAGGTGGTGATAAATTGACCTAGTTCCCAGCTATTTGTGTCTCTTTCTCTCAGGAATTATGAAATTACCTCTATACCCCTGGTATGTGGGATGCTTGAATAGAGAGCCTCTACGTCAATTGCTGCCAAGATTGCCCCTTGAGGTATCGTGAGTCCTTCCAGGATTTTCAGTAGGTCTAACCTATCCTTGAGATATGAAGGCAAGCTTGTAACATGTGGGCGTAGATAGGCATCTACATATTGGCTGGCAGTCTGGGTATGGCTGCCTATCCCAGAGATAATTGGACGTCCAGGGGGGTTCACAATGTTCTTGTGGACTTTGGGTAATGAATAAAAAGTTGGCGTAATTGGCCATTTGATTTCCAAGAATTCCCGGGTATCCTTATCAATCAGGCCCTGTTGGTATGCTTGATCAATGATGGCCAAATAGTTAGATCTTGCCTCAGTGAGCTTGTGAGCTGGGACTTGTTGATACCATTCCTGGTTATTGAGTATATTCAGACACATATTAATGTAGTCCTCCCTGTTCATCAGGACTACATTTCCTCCCTTGTCGGAGGGTTTGATTACTAGGTCTTCCCTCTCCATAAGATTTTTTAAAGCTAATTGTTGTGCCGGTGATAGGTTGTTAATAGTACACTTAGGAAATTGCAACCCTTCAATTTGCTTGGTCGTTTGTTTCAAAAACGCCCATATCGCTGGGCATGTTTAAAGATTTGGGAACTTTTGAGATTTTGCCTTAAATTTGAGTGGTACGATTGGAGTTGCTGTAGTTGCCTCATCCTCCTCTGATGATGAGTCTTGGGAATCTACATATCCTTCATTCTCATCCAATAATTGGATCAGCGTTTTCAGTGCCCTAAAGTCCTGTACTTTGAAACCTTTGTAAAGGTCTTCTTCCCTTTTGACCCCCTTCCCATTGTCGGTGTCAAAAATATACTTATATGTTAAATCTCTTGCAAAAATATGCAAGTCTTTAACTAAGGTGAATTTGTCTAAATGCTGTGAGGGACAAAAGCTAAGCCCTAGTTTCAGTACCTCCAATTCCACCAATGTAGGCTGATATGATGAGAGATCAATGATGTCTAATCCCGATTTGTTACATTCTGTTTGATTACTATTTCGACCAAATGTCATATGTTTTTTGCTGTACTCGAATGTGTATGACCGTCACGTAACTGCGTACTTATCTGTTGTTTACATAGTTTAAAAGAATCAATGATGCCGATCTATGCCCTGATGAAGCAATTAAACGTTTGCCAAACATATTGGCAGACAGGCATGAATGAAATTTGAATACAATACCGGATGGTCATACTGGTCTTTTACATATATTTTGATATGTGTCTTGTATACTCCTTTCTTTTTTACTGCAATTTAATAAAAATAATATTTGAACTATTTCTTCTGTTGATACCTACTGTAAATAGACGTATCATCTCCCCTCAAAAATCCCAAGTCTCTTGAAAGAATCTTTACTTTCACTACAATTTGAATATATATAGGGATTGGGAGACTCGTCTCAGTGCCTGTGTATGTCCACAACTGCTCACCACTTCCTCTAACTATATTCTGTTCTATTGTTTTTCTATGCTATTATTTTATATTCTATTCTAATTTTTTCTATTGGAATTCGATTTCATTCTATACGAATTTCGCAAAATGATAAGATATAGTTTACTTTCTCAAATTTGATTAATCTTTTTTCGAATGCGGTCAAATTTTTTCGAATATGAAATTAAACAAATACCGAAAACGAATGCAACTAATTTAATTAGACGAATTTAGTTAAACAACGGATCAAAACGAAAGGAAACTAAACAAATTTTTTCATCCTGCACATGTCTAGAAAAGATCTAAAATAATAGCAGCAAATTTAAATGATTTTATATGCTAGTAAATGAGAACATGTAGTAAGTATAAAATAGGTGGTATCCCACTCTGGCTGCAATTAGGGCACAAAGGCATACCTCCCAACATTCTGAGATGTGAATGAGAGACACCTACCAGCAAATGTATGTAGGCATGGGAGACACCCCCTGCCACAATCCCTTAAAGGAGAATTAACTTAAAAAAAGGTTAATTAAATCCACAAGGGCTTTTTTTACCACACTATTATCCCTTTCTATTGGCCTTTAAAATGTACAAATGCAGCAATTTAGAATTTGGATGAAAGGTTTAGCACTGGGAAACACTTTTTGAAAGATAAAAAGTTCATTTTATATACAGCTATATGGATCAGACCAAAATGAGGGACAAATGAGGGGGAAAGAGGGACATTGCTCCAAACCAGGGACAGTCCCTCAAAATCAGGGACAGTTGGTAGCTATGCAAAGGGAAGGGGTGGGGGTGAAGGGCACCACAGGGATTTTTCCCCCTAGCTATCAGGCTCTTCACTGTTGCCCATGACTTTAGTCATTTTTTTTTTTTGGAATTGTCCTTATCTGCCATGTTTGATTTTAAAATTAGGCCTATCATGTATTTATTTGCAGGGCTCCTTCAGTTCAGAACAAGGGCATGTCCTTCTGCCATTGCAAAATATGTCTGTGATATTTGAGGGCTATCATAAGAAGGTGATCCAATAATCCCATACAGACAGGACATCATCAAAACAGATTACAGCCGAGGAACACTGACAGCACCACTCCCTGTTTCCCTTTCTACTATATCAAAGGATTCCTGAACTTATCAGATTTACCAAGAATAATGTGCATGTGTTTTTCCCTTTCCTTTTTTGTGGCAACAGCTGGAAATGGAACTAAATATGATTAATTAACATTGTAAAAATCATGGGTGCAATTAAGATTTATGTGCGCAGGAGGGTGAGAGGCAATCGGGGGGAGAAAAAAAAAGGGGGTTGGATTAAGACTTAATGCTTCTTCGTGCTAAAAGGTATAAACAAGAAACCGCTGCCAACTGCGTCTGAGCTGGCGGAAGAGAATGCTTTGCAGTGCTCAAGATCATATGTTGAACACAGAAGCCATCTGAAAATTCATAGACATGATTTACAACACGCAGCTCCCTGCCAGGCTGCAGGCATACAAGAGCTGTCATTTATTTCAATAGTAGCCACAAACAGGAGAAGGAACATTAAGGAGAAGGAGAGGGATGTTGATGGGTTTTTTAAGTCCCTGTTTTTTTATTTCTGTACAGGGATCAAAGTGTCTTATATTCTTCTGGTCTTCAGAAATAAATATATCACATTTCTGAAATGTTTGCTTTTTGCCATTTTTAATTTATCAAGTTGAAGAAAAGTCTTTGAGGGTTTGTACAATGTGTATAAGCCAACCATGAACACCACTATCAGCAGCCTGCCCACTACTATTATCAGTACAGCCCTATGTTTTTCTCAGCAGTGTCTTCAGAATCATGGCTTACACAGCTCCTATTGGCCTAGGAATCACAGACTCCATTTACTCTAACTGTGAGAATGACAATAACATCAGCAAACAAAGGAAAAGGGAGTCTGAAGATTAATAGCAGAGTGCCCATTTACTTATCATGATCAGATGCATACGCAGGCTCTTTAAAGTGTTACTAAACCCAGTAATATGACATTAACATAAAAATATTGCCACTATATACCTTTTTGGCTGATCTTTTATCACAGTCACATAATAAACTGCAGAGTTTGTCAAGAGCTGTGTGTTCAGATAGGATGAGATTTCCATTGCAGCCTGTATACACGCCCACATGTGTGATGTCAATATCATGTGACCTGCCTAGCTCTGAGAACAAGGAAATGTTCTCTCCAGCAAAAAAGAGACAACTGAGCATGTGCAGGTCGGCTCCCCTGCCTGTGTGTTAGCTGGCCTTCCCTAGATAGACAGTGCAGGAGGGAAGGATCTATGCATACAGGATAAAACAGCTTTTTTACACAATGCAGAGGATTAACCCCTTAAGTTCCACAGTGAGTATAACAAGCATGCTATGCTGCATATATAGACTGTTGTGGGTTTAGTAACACTTTAAGACCCCTTTCACACTGAGGCAGTTTTGAGGCATTTTAGCTCCTGAAAACTGCCTCCCATTCATTTGCATGAGTGCTTTCCCACTCCAGCAATGCGCTTGCGGGACGTTAGAAAAAGTCCTGCAAGCCCCTGCCCATTGAAATGAATGGGCAGCTCTTCTGAAGTGCCTGAAAATTGCTTCGAAAAGCGCAGCAAAACGGGTGTTTTTTAAATTTTGTTTAAGGTCGCGTTTTCACGTGACCTTAAAAAAAAAAATGCCCCACTGGTGCCCAAAAAGCACCGCCAAATCGTCCGGTGCTTTATTATTATTATTATTATTATACAGGATTTATATAGCGCCGACAGTTTACGCAGCGCTTTACAACATTAGGGCAGACAGTACAAGTACAATACAATTCAATACAGGAGGAATCAGAGGGCCCTGCTCGTTAGAGCTTACAATCTAGGAGGGAGGGTCAAGTTATACAAAGGGTAATAGCTGTGGGGGATGAGGTAACGGAGAAAATAGTGCAGTTGTTAGATGGAGGCAGGATAGGCTTCTCTGAAGAGGAAAGTTTTCAGGGATCGCCTAAAAGTGGATAAAGTTGGAGACAGTCTAGTGCTGTTTTAGCAGCACTTCAATGTGAAAGAGGTCTAAGGGTCCTTTCACACGGGACAGATCCGTGATGATCCACCCCGTAAACATCTGCTTGCTCAGCAGGGATCGCTCCGTCTATCCCCACTGACCAGGCAGATGACAGGTCCATCGCTGCACAATGTGCAGCGATGGACCTGTCGGAGTGCCGCTCTCCCCTATAGGGGATCGGATGATGACGAACCGTAGAGTCCGCCGTCACCCGATCCAATCTGAAAACGGATGGAAAAGTAGGTTTTTCCTCCGTTACACTTTTTCGGATCGGAGCGGGTCGGATGTCAGCGGACATGTCACCGCCAAACAATTGAAAAAATGTGAGATTGCAATCAACAAGCACACTCTCTGTTGACACAGGCTTATTGGCAACTTACCCTAGGTTCACACCTATGTGTTTTTTGGTGTGCTTTTGCAGTTTGCAGAAACGCACTACAGTCCATTTAACAGGTTTCCTATAATACACGTTCAAATCAATGCGTTTTGCGGCCGGTGTGTTTTTTGAAAGGTTCGGGGACTTTTCTGCATATTGCGTGTAAAAGACTTCAATGGAATTACACCAGAAACGCAAGTGTTGTGTTTGTGATGCGATTTTTGATGTGTTTTGTGCGTTGCAGTTTTTATTTTTCTGTTTAAACACTGTATATAGCTGGTTAGTAAGGAGGGGGCTGGGAAGCCGGTCACTGCATCCTTAACAACTGATGAGTCATCAGCTGTCAGTGGGATTCCACCGCTGACAGCTAAATGTAAAAAGAAAATTGCCGGCAAAAAAAAAAAAACGGCGTGGGGTCCCCCCCCCAGGAAGATACCAAGCCCTTCGGGTCTAGTATGGGTTTGGAGGGGACCGCCCCACATGGCGTTGAGTCCCCCCCCCCAAAATTCATACCAGACCCTTACTTAAGTATGCAGCCTTGTAGGTCAGGAATACGAGGGGACAAGCGAGCGCCCCTCCTGAACCATAACAAGCCGCATGCCCTCAACATGGGGAAGGGTGCTTTGCGCTTTATTTTTTTGCCGGCTATTACTTCTTTTTTACATTCAGCTGTCAGCAGGGAAGCCCGCTAACAGCTGATGACTCATCAATCATTAAGGACACAGCGGCCGGCTTCCCGGCCCCCTCCTTAGAAACCAGCTATATACAGTGTTTAAATAGAAAAATAAAAACCGCAACACGTAAAACACATCAAAAATCACATCACAAACACAACACTTGCATTTCTGGTACAATTCCATTGAAGTTTATCACATGCAAAATGTCAGCGAGGAAGAAGACAGTCCACTCTTGTTTTTTTTAACATTTCGCTGCTTTTTGGGGTAAATGGTTAGGGGTATGAATGGGGGGGTGGGATTAGATCCCCCCAAAGCACCCATCCCCCTCCAGGGCATGCGGGCATGCGGCCTGGTATGGTTCAGAAGGGGGGGGCGCTCGCTCATCCCCTCCCTTTTCTGACCTGCAGGGCTGCATGCTCAGATAAGGGTCTGTTATGCATTTTGGGGGGGACCCTACGCCATTTTTTTTACATTTTGGCGTGGGGGTCCCCTCTGAATCCATACTAGACCCAAAGGGACTAATATGGAGGGGGCCCTACGCCATTTTTTTCGTGAACCTCTCTGACAGCTGATGAGTCATTGGTCATTAAGGATGCGGCAGTCGGCTTCCTGACCCCCTTCCTAGCAACCAGCTATATACAGTGTGTTTAAAGAGGAAAAAAAAAGGAAAACGCAAAATGCATGAAAACTGCATGCAAAAAAAAGATAAAAAAACAAGGGTTTAAAAATACAAAACGGCCTGCAAGACGTGTCTGAAAAACGCGTTAAGCGCAGCCACATAGATGTGAACCTAGCCTAAGGGGTCTCTTATCTACTCCATTATTATAGTGCAGCACAAATCGCCCCACTCAAGAGACTACATGCTACTATTAAAACCCCTATTTGGGCATTATTAGATGCGATAGATTGTCATACAACAGCCTTGATTTCCTTGATATTTACCACCCACTGTCCGTTACCTTTGTCTAGAGCAGGAATATGCAATTAGCGGACCTCCAATTGTTACATAGTTACATAGTAAGTGAGGTTGAAAAAAGACACAAATCCATCAAGTCCAACCTATGTGTGTGATTATATGTCATACATGTATGACATTGTATATCCCTATATGTTGTAGTCGTTCAGATGCTTATCTAATAGTTTTTTGAAACTATCGATGCTCCCCGCTGAAACCACTGCCTGTGGAAGGGAATTCCACATCCTTGCCGCTCTTACAGTAAAGAACCCTCTACGTAGTTTAAGGTTAAACCTCTTTTCTTCTAATGTTAATGAGTAGCCACATATCTTGTTAAACTCCCCTCTGCGAAAAAGTTTTATCCTTATTGTGGGGTCACCAGTATGGTATTTGAAAATTGAAATCATATCCCCTCTCAAGCATCTCTTCTCCAGAGAGAATAAGTTCAGTGCTCGCAAACTTTCCTCATAACTAATATCCTCCAGACCCTTTATTAGCTTTGTTGCTCTTTGTTCTCGCTCCATTTCCAGTACATCCTTCCTGAGGACTGGTGCCCAGAACTGGACAGCATACTCTAGGTGCGGCCAGACCAGAGTCTTGTAGAGAGGGAGAATTATCATTTTATCTCTGGAGTTGATCCTCTTTTTAATGCATGCCAATATTCTGTTTGCTTTGTTAGCAGTTCGGCATTGCATGCCATTGCTGAGTTTATAATCTACTAGGACCTCCAAGTCCTTTTTCATCCTAGATTCGCCCAGAGGTTCTCCCCACAGTGTATAGATTGAATTCATATTTTTGCCACCCAAATGCATTATTTTTCTACATTAAACCTCATTTGCCATGTAGTTGCCCACCCCATTAATTTGTTCAGATCTTTTTGCAAGGTTTCCACATCCTGCAGAGAAGTTATTGCCCTGCTTAGCTTAGTATCATCCGCAAATACAGAGATTGAACAGTTTACCCCTTCCTCCAGGTCGTTTATGAACAAATTAAATAGGATTGGTCCCAGCACATATTCCTGGGGGACCCCACTATCCACCCCTGACCATTCAGAGTATTCCCCATTTATCACCAACCTCTGAACTCGCCCCTGTAGCCAGTTTTCAATCCATGTACTCACCCTATGATCCATGCCAACAGACCTTATTTTGTACAGTAAACGTTTATGGGGAACTGTGTCAAATGCTTTTGCAAAAACCAGATACACCACGTCTACGGGCCTTCCTTCATGAATCCATGCTGATTACTGCTAATGTATGCAGTTTCATTACTAAAATCTTGTATATAGTCCCATATCCTCCCCTCCAAGAGCTTGCATACTATTGATGTTAGGCTAACTGGTCTGTAATTCCCAGGGATGTATTTTGGGCCCTTTTTTAAGTATTGGTGCTACATTGGCTTTTCTCCAATCAGCTGGTACCATTCCAGTCAGTAGACTGTCAGTTAAAATTAGAAACAATGGTCTGACAATTACTTGACTGAGTTCCCTAAGTACCCTTTGGGTGCAAGCCATCTGGTCCCCGTGATTTAATAATGTTAAGTTTCCCAAGTCTAATTTTAATTCTGTCCTCTGTTGTTAACCATGGAGGTGCTTCCTGTTATGTGTCATGAGGATAAACACTACAGTTTTGGTTACTGAAGCCCCCCGATTCCCTCGAAGACAGAGGAGAAAAATAAATTCAATACCTTCGCCATCTCCGCATCCTTTGTAACCAGATGTCCTTCCTCATTCCTTATGGGGCCAATATGGTCTGTCCTCCCTTTTTTACTGTTTATATACCTAAAGAATTTATTGGGATTCTTTTTGCTTTCCTCCGCCATGTGTCTTTCGTGTTCTATCTTAGCCACCCTAATTGCACCCTTACATTTCTTGCTGCATTCTTTATAGTTTAAACCGGTTGCAGAACTACAAGTCCCATGAGGCATAGCAAGACTCTGACAGCCACAGGCATGACACCCAGAGGCAAAGACATGATAGGTCCGCTAATTGCATATCCCTGCCTTAGAGCAGTCCATCAAGGTATGGGAAATATTTCAGTGGCCTTATCTCTCCCCAGTTATCACTCCTTAATCTGACACATTGTCTAATATTTTCCTCGACTGTTTTTTCCTCTGTCTTTTTTTCTTTTTTTTTCACTTCTTTCTCTTATTCCCCACCTTGGCTCTCCTATTTATTCTTGTCCCTTCTTCTCCTTTGTCTCATTTTATACCCTGTGGTGTTACCTCACTATTTCCATGCCTATAGGTCTTGACATTCCATGTCTTAATTGCTTTTATTTTACCCTATGACCTATATGTGCAATAATCCCTCATTACCAGTCATTCACTTGTGGTAGCTTCATTTTTCTTATTTCGATGCTTCATTGTTATACTGTAAAACATTGAAGAAATATTTGTCTCTAATGCCATCCCTTGAATTTAATATTCCTTCCAAATTTCAATGGTAGATCCGCAAGGGCTTCGCTGATGCCTACTCCTTCCCTAACTCTTATGGGTTTAAGCCATTTGCTTATTTTACAGAGAAGTATGATGCACCCCCACGTGAAGTCTTCAGTTAACTGCAACTTAGACAATATGCCACTACACTTCTATCACATACGAACACTCCGCATATCCTCACATGGATTGAACACAAATACCACTTTGATCCTCATGCTCCAGGGTATTTTTTAGTTTTCTATACTTCCCTAAACTCTTCCATGGTCAGTCAAAAAAACAAAAAAAATTATATGTTGGGAGGAGAAGCTTGGTATTGTTATCCCAGAGATCGATTGGAAAGACATCTGTTTTTCCACGGCCACTTCTTCAAAGAACAGACAAACTATTTAATTTCTTATAAAGTTTTGTTGCTTTGGTATCTGTCCCCTGACCGTATGTTCAGATACATTCCTGGGTAATCTCCTCTTTGCTTTAGGGGTTGCAGACAGGAGGGAACAATGGCACATATATGGTGGGTGTGTCCAACAGTGCGAAGGCTGTGGATTAGAGTTTACGCGTTAATAAATTCAGTCCCCCAGTGTAATCTATTCTTTTCAGGAAATTTCAGGAAGTCAAAACTCACCTGACTGGTACGATGGTTAACAAAATGTTGACAGCCCTACCTAGCGGAGGATAAACATGACTCCTTCTTGAAAGTTTGGACCCCGTGGATAGATTACTTACAACCCAGTTATAGAATGTTACACCTTAACACTGGTGTTGAATCCAGGACATCATCCCCCCCCCCCCCTTCCCAGTTTCCTCTTTCTTCTCCTTCTTTTACGTTCTCTTTTACCTCCTCTTCTGTTCTCCTAATTTCTCTCCTCCCTTCCTGGCCAACCTTACCACCCCACCAACCCAGCCTTGGGAAAAGGTTACAGATTTTCATTTGCCTGTCCCTTTCCTCCTCACAGTCCCATAAATCCCAAAACATAGCTTACAACCCTATTAAAGTCTACAGGAAGCAAATATTCTAAAAAAAAATTCTGGCCTTTTTCAAAGCCAGTTTGCAAACTTTTGTTAGGAAAAGGGCATGGGAAGCCAGACACTAGTATGAGAGACAACACAATTTAAATAAAAAATACAGTTTATTGGTGAGCAGACCAAATAATAAGGCTTAAAGAGCAACATAAAAAATACACAAATCCTTTAAATAACATGCTTGGGGAATGTCTTTAACCTGCACGTCAAGTGGCGCACCTGTACAATGTACTTCTGCAAAAGTGACATTTGAAAAATAAAAACATTTGCTGCTCAATGACATTACCCAGCCAGCTTTGTTTTGTTTGTAAAAAATGACGTGGAGAGCCCACCAAAATCCATACCAGACCCTTATCCTTTTTAAGGGTTTGATATGGATTTGGAAGGAGAACCCAGGTAAATAAAAAAGCATAAAATGCATGATGGAATTTCTTTACTTCGTTTTACAGAAGTTCTTTCTCTGTTGCTCTAAATCAGTGGGCTCCAAATGGGATGTGGCCCTTTGCTTGCCTGTACCTGGCCCTTGAACACTATTCCGTGCACAACTGATACTAATGATGTGGCACTATCCCTCCCACTGACACCAGTGGTGGGGCACTATTCCTCCCACTGAAACCAACAATGGGGTGCTATTATTCCCGCTGGTATCAACAATGGGGCATTAATATTCCCACTGATACCAATAATAGGGCACTATTCCTTCCATTAAAACCAATGATGGGGCATTGTTTACTTCCACTGACGCTGGGTTATTTTCTACTCCCACTGACCACAGTCTGGCCCCACTAAAGTCTGAAGGACAGTAAACTGGCCCTTTGTTTAGAAAGTTTGAAGACCCCTGCTCTAAATCATATCATGCTGATGACAAAACAAACTCCAAGTAAAACATATTTATTCATTTAAAGTGTAATTGCAGTCAAAACCTTAACCACTTGACATCCACGCTATGGCCGAATGGCGGCCACAGAGCAGACCTGAATTCCTGGGAGGCCGTCATATGACAGCCTCCCCTGTGCACGCGCCCTGCTGACAGCGTGAGTAGAAAAAAAAGCCGATCACCGGCTCGGATGCGAGGGACATCAGTCCCGAAGTGGAAGAGGCACATCTGCCTCATGTGTGCCCACATAACAGTGCCCACAGTGCCACCTATCAGTGCCTACAAGTGCCACCTATCAATGCCCACAAGTGCCACCTATCAGTGCCCACAAGTGCCACCTATCAGTGCCCACAAGTGCCAGCTATCAATGCCCACCAGTAGTGCCAATCAGTGCCACCTAGCAGTGCTGCCGATCAGTGTAACTGATAGTGCCCATTATTGCCACCCATCAGTGCCCATCACTGCCACCCATCAGTGCCCATCACTGTCCCCTATTGGTGCCCATCAGTGCCACCTCATCAGCGTACACCAAGGAAGGAGAAAAATTACCTGTTTTAAATTTTTTATAACAAAATATAAAAAAAACAATTTTTCTTTTTTTACATTCAGTTTTTTTTAATTTTTTTTAACAAAAAATAAAAACCGCAGAGGTGATCAAATACCACCAAAAGAAAGCTCTATTTGTAGGGAAAAAATGATAAAAATTTCATTTGGTGCTGTATGACTGCGCAATTGTCATTCAAAGTGCATCAGCGCTGAAAGCTGAAAATTGGTCTGGATAGGAGGGGGGTTTAAGTGCCCAGTAAGCAAGTGGTTAAACTTCACATTCCTTTCTATGAGTCAGTTAATCGCCTTTTGTATTAATCATTCTAACCTGTGTAACTACTAATGAGCTTTTTTCCTTTCATTCTACCCCTCTCTGGACTTCCCTCTCTCTGGCTGACAACGCTATAGTGTTGTCACTGAATAATGCTGCTAAACTCCACTTCTTTATAGGGTTGTCAGCTAAGGAATTTCCCTTCCTGTCCTGTGATGTATGCACATCAGATGATTTCTCATGAATGAAGATCCCGAACAGCTCCTCCTATTCTTCTAGACTCACTTTGGCTTTCAGGAGTGAAGGAGAGCTGTAAGTGTGTGTTTCCCCACCCTTATGAATGAAAACACAGTACACGTAACTCGTTCTGTTGCCATAGAAACCGTGCATATAAACGGCAGTGCATCATTTCTGGAATTCAACTTCAATGGACTAAGGGTCGGTTCACACATGGGCAACACGACTTTAGCGTGACTTTGTACCGCGACTTCAACGCGGCTTCAGCGCGACTTTAGCGTGACTTCAGCGCGACTTCGGCAAATTACGAGGCGACTTGAAGTCGCCTCCATGACAGGCGACTTCGCCTGTGGCCAATCACCTCTCTGGGAGGGAGGGGGGGAGGGAGGGGTTTTCTCTGCAAAGTCGCTTGACTTTACAGAGAGATCCGACTTGCAGGCGACTTACATTGAGTTGAATGGGTACAAGTCGCCTACAAGTCGGATAGAAGTAGTACAGGAGTCTTTTCTGAAGTCGGAGCGACTTCAGTAGTGTCAATTAAGACGCTCCCATTGCCTACCATGTTAACCTAAATGCAAAGCGACTTGGGGCGACTTGGGGCGACTTGAGGGCGTACAAGTCGGATCCCAAGTCGCCCCAGTGTGAACCGACCCTTAGGGGGACCATGTCTTATGAACTGATCATTGTTCAGAAATGCAGGTGGCAGGAGAGGAAACTATGCGTTTTTTTTTCTTTACAGGTATGTAAGCAGGGCCCTGATTGGTTGCCAGCAACGAGCATGCTTGCCAAGAGACCCTTCTAGCATCCCCCTGCTCAGAAATGAGATTGGGTGCACACACCTGTAACGTGGTGAAACCCGGACATCTATGGCCACTTACATTCTCCACGTCTGTGGCCCACTTCCATAACTAAAGAATATTCGTCCGTTCAGCCTTTTTTTTATGATTTTGCCATAGCAGAATAATAATGGGCAGCTCTTTCGCAACACAACCTTCACCTCCGCTCCTTTAGTTCAGACATCCATAATTCTGCACATTGCGAGTCCAACATTAACATCGGATGACTGCCCAACTCTTCCATAGTCCTCACTGTAGGTCCCCCATAACCCAGAAAGAAGGGATAACTTGCCACAAAATTTGTGGCAATGTTGAATTGTTATGCCCCGTACACACGGTCGGACATTGATCGGACATTCCGACAACAAAATCCTAGTATTTTCCGACGGATGTTGGCTCAAACTTGTCTTGCATACACACGGTCACACAAAGTTGTCGGAAAATCCGATCATTCTGAACGTGGTGACGTAAAACACGTACGTCGGGACTATAAACGGGGCAGTGGCCAATAGCTTTCATCTCTTTATTTATTCTGAGCATGCGTGGCACTTTGTGCGTCGGATTTGTGTACATACGATGGGAAATTCCGACAACGGATTTTGTTGTCGGAAAATTTTATAGCCTGCTCTCAAACATTGTGTGTCAGAAAATCTGATGGAAAATGTGTGATGGAGCCTACACATGGTCGGAATTTCCGACAACAAGGTCCTATCACACATTTTCCGTCGGAAAATCCGACCATGTGTACGGGGCATAAGTCTTGTTAACTTGCTGCTCATTTTCACTGGCATGTTGAACACTTGCAGAGCACTTGAAGTACAAGTTCTAGTTGACACTTTTCCAAATTGTAGCAAATTTGCATGGCAAATCTCTAGCAAGAGCAAAGTTGCAGTGGACAGTCTACAGCAAGCGCTCTGCAAGTCACAGTGGTGGTGGTGGTGGGATGACTATAGCACAACATAACAACCAGAACTTGCAACGGACTTGCAGAATGTTTGGACCAAAAGTTGATCTGGAGTCATGCAATGCAGACTTGCTGTAATTAACAAAGTTGTGAAGCCTGGCAAGTCTAGCAATAGCTTAGCAAGTCATTTTCAAACTTGCAGCTCAATTGCGTGCTATCTGGGAAGTGGGTTTTTCACCTAAGCCGGTTATGGACTTTACCAAGGTTACAAGCTTTAAATACTAGGGATAGCCTTTTCCCATCACCCTCTGCACCAGGATCTTCTGGCTCTAGATTTTAAAGGACAGGCTAGCTCCACCCACTATGTCTAAAAGGAGTACTAACCCCTGCTTACAGGTACATGCTTATTTTAATCATTTTACAGTATATACAGTATGTGACAGGCTCTCTTTACAGTGCTCCTCCCTAAGGCCCTAGGATCTGGCACAGGGATATCCAATATAAAAAGGCTCTTGCTCACTGGATACCACCAAATAAAACAAGTTTTGTGCAGTCATAACTTTGGTGACTTTGGGTTGAGTTAATACAGCAAAGAAAAGCTATGTACTTGTTGGTTTTTTATAGTAAAATATAACATTCCCAAAATAAATCTCAGACATGAACTTTACATTATAAATTCAGAAATTCAGCATAGCACACTATGATAGATGTAAGTGTAACAAAAGTTAAACAGCTTGTTCAATCATTTTACAAGAAGAAGAAAACAGCTGAATTTGTTTATTTTATTTTATAGAAAAAAAAGTCTGTTGAGCTGTTTGTAAATGACACAAAGAAAACATACCCCTTGCTTCACCCCTGGTTATTCCCATGTAGCCAGAAATCCTCAGCGCTTAGAAACAGTATTGACCATCAGCAAACTGTGAGCTGGAAATTAAGTTTACACAAGTGCAGAACATTAAGAATTCCCTTCCATACTCAGCATTTTACATGCTGTATGAAGAAAATGTTCTGACATTCTGCTTCACAGCTGGAACTAGGAGAATTTTGTATTAACCCTATTTAATGTGTTGCTTAGCAGTGTGTGGGCTCCATTCATAGAAAATAAAGCAATGAAAACTGATGCTTTCTTACGCAGCAGCCAATCGGATTCTAGCTGTATTTTTTTTCTGTGTAGGTTGAAAGCAAAAAGTTCTGCTGCCAACATCATCTCTATTTTTTATTCAAAGTGAAATTCTTGGCTTTACCCAGTTACTCTTAAAACTGTCCCTGCCCCCCTTCTAACACCTATACTTACTAAACTGTGTAAGAAAGATGCATACACTTACCAATTTTCAGACTCCGGTCTGGTCACATGATCCTGCTCCCCTGTCTCAGCTGCTGCTGATGAAGGGGAGAGGAGGGAAAGCTGACAACAGAATGGCCATAGAAGCCTATTGGTGATGTCATTGCTCCAGGCTTTACTAACTGTTGTTGGAGCGATCTCTCCTCTGCCTTGCAGCCACAGGGGAGATCACATAACCAGACTGGAGTGGCCCGAAAATAGGTAAGTAGATATATATTTTTCTTACGCAGGTTAGTAAGTATAGGTGTTAGGAGGGGAAAAGGGACAGTTTTAAGGGTACAGAAGTTAGGTAAAGCCAGGAATTTCACTTTAACCACTTGCTGACCGCGCTATAGCTGACTGGCGGCTACAGCATGGTTGGCTAGTTCTGGGAGGCCGTTATCACAGAGCGGACAATGCGCTCTGTGATCACTGTATCCTCCGGACACTGCTGATCACAGATTGAGGTAAAGAGCCAATCAGCAGCTCTTTATCGCGTGATCAGCTGTGTCCAATCACAGCTGATCATGGATGTAAACAGAAGCCAGTTATGGGCACTCCTTTTCTCATGTTGACAGCGCGAGGAGAGGAGAAGAGAGCCGATAACCGGCTTCTCTAAAAGGGACATGTACACTGATAATCAGGGCCCAGTCCCTACAGTGCCCACCAGTGCTGCCAATAATTGCCCACCAGTGTTGCCAATCAGTGCCCATCAGTGCTGTGTATCAGTGTCCATCAGTGCCCCCTATCAGTGCCGACTTATCAGTGCCCATCAGTGCCCCTCAGTGCAGCCTCATCACCGCACATCAGTGAAGGAGAAAAATTACCTGTTTGCAAAATTTTATAACAAACTATGAAAACGTTTTTTGTTTTTTTTTTCAAAATGTTCAGTCTTTATTTGTTTATTTGGCAAAAACCCAGTGGTGATTAAATACCACCAAAAGAAAACTTTAGTTGTGCGGAAAAGAAAAAAAAAAAATAATAAAAATGTTGTTTAGGTACAGTGTTGCATGTATTTGTTATTCAAAGTGTGACAGCGCCAAAAGCTGAAAATTAACCTGGGCAGGAATGGGGGTAAAACTGTCCAGTAGGCAAGTGGTTAAACTTTTTTTATTATTTTTAAATATATTTTTGAGGATAAGAAACAAATTACATTCCATTTAAAGTAGCAAAACAAAGAGACAGAAGGGATGAATAAAGCGCAAAGTAACAATGAAAAATATTCACATGAAACCAGAAAAACTCTCAGCAGTGGCTGGGCAGATGTATGGAGAGGTAAAAAGTAACATTTTTTTTTTAAATAATTCAACCTCTAGTCCTCAGGAGGACCATCAAGTTTTTTTTTTTTTTAAACTAAGTGAACTATAAAAGCTCTGTTAACATTTTTAAGTTTGTATACATTGTACAATACAAATTAAAAGAAACCCTTAAAGCGGTTGTAAACCGGGGATGTTGTTAAAAAAAACAACACACCTGCAAGGCAGTGGCATATTGAGCTAGCAGATAAAAATGACCAAGCAGGGTTACTACTGCTTTAAAGCCCATCTCCAGAATATTATTAACAAAGATTTATTAACACGGGATGTCTCTGCCTCTATGGGCTTCTGATCCAGTTTGGAGAAAGCACTTGCTGGGAACTCTTTAAGGGCAGAGGTTGTGAAGGAAATGAGGAGAATACATGGCTAGAACCTTCAAGAAAGCAAGTTATTTGGACATGATCCTAAACAGTGCAGTGACAATAAACTATTGGAGATGGTTCTATAAAACTGACCAGACTTTGGGAAGCACTTGGTTAACAACTGTGCAAAGTCTACCAGGTAGGACTTTCCTGGGTGAAAGCAATGGACTTTGACTGAACTGTGGCCTTTACACCACTGACGTTAAATGGTAGACTTGTCAGAAGTCTGACAGGCTGTAGAAGTGATTCATGACCTTTCAATGACAGAAGCTTGGCACTGGTAACTCCGTGTTGGTATACTGTCCTCTTCTGTGCTGCAGAACTTCTGTTTTGTCCGTATGTTACCATTTGAGCAGATTAACCACTTGCCGACCGCCTCACGCCTATATACGTGAGCAGAGCGGCACGGGCAGGCAAAATCACGTACCTAGTACGTGATTGCCTTCCCGCGGGTGGGGGGTCCGATCGGACCCCCCCCCTGTGCCAGCTGCGGTCGGCATTTGGTTGGGAGCGATTACAGACGAGGGGGAGACCATCCGATCGTGGCCCCCCCCTCGCGATCGCTCCCAGCCAATGGGAAACATCCCCTGCCTCTGTATAGTACACACAGGCAGAGGATGTGATGTCATCTCTCCTCGGCTGTCAGTTTCCGTTCCAGCGCCGAGGAGAGATGACATGTAAGTAAGTGCACAACACAAACACACACAGTAGAACATGCCAGGCATACATTACACCCCCGATCCCCCCCCGATCGCCCCCCGATCCCCCCCCAATCACCCCCCCCCCTGTCACAAACTGACACCAAGCAGGTTTTTTTTTTTTTTTTTTTTTTTTTTTCCTGATTACTGCATAGTGTCAGTTTGTGACAGTTAGCAGTGTTAGGACAGTTACTGTAACCCCCCTGTAGGTCTAGGGTACCCCCCTAACCCCCCCTAATAAAGTTTTAACCCCTTGATCACCCCCCCTCACCAGTGTCGCTAAGCGATCATTTTTCTGATCGCTGTATTAGTGTCGCTGGTGACGGTAGTTAGGGACGTAAATATTTAGGTTCGCCGTCAGTGTTTTATAGCGACAGGGACCCCCATATACTATCTAATAAATGTTTTAACCCCTTGATTGCCCCCTAGTTAACCCTTTCACCACTGATCACCGTATAACCGTTACGGTTGACGCTGGTTAGTTCGTTTATTTTTTATAGTGTCAGGGCACCCGCCGTTTATTACCGAATAAAGGTTTAGCCCCCTGATCGCCCGGCGGTGATATGCGTCGCCCCAGGCAGCGTCAGATTAGCGCCAGTACCCCCCCTAATAAAGTTTTAACCCCTTGATCACCCCCTGTCGCCAGTGTCGCTAAGCGATCATTTTTCTGATCGCTGTATTAGTGTCACTGGTGACGCTAGTTAGGAACGTAAATATTTAGGTTCGCCGTCAGTGTTTTATAGCGACAGGGACCCCCATATACTATCTAATAAATGTTTTAACCCCTTGATTGCCCCCTAGTTAACCCTTTCACCACTGATCACCGTATAACTGTTACGGGTGACGCTGGTTAGTTAGTTTATTTTTTATAGTGTCAGGGCACCCGCCGTTTATTACCGAATAAAGGTTTAGCCCCCTGATCGCCCGGCGGTGATATGCGTTGCCCCAGGCAGCGTCAGATTAGCGCCAGTACCGCGAACACCCACGCACGCACCGTACACGCACCATACACCTCCCTTAGTGGTATAGTATCTGAACGCATCAATATCTGATCCGATCAGATCTATACTAGCGTCCCCAGCAGTTTAGGGTTCCCAAAAACGCAGTGTTAGCGGGATCAGCCCAGATACCTGCTAGCACCTGCGTTTTGCCCCTCCGCCCGGCCCAGCCCAGCCCACCCAAGTGCAGTATCGATCGATCACTGTCACTTACAAAACACTAAACGCATAACTGCAGCGTTCGCAGAGTCAGGCCTGATCCCTGCGATCGCTAACAGTTTTTTTGGTAGCATTTTGGTGAACTGGCAAGCACCAGCCCCAGGCAGCGTCAGGTTAGCGCCAGTACCGCTAACACCCACGCACGCAGCGTACACCTCCCTTAGTGGTATAGTATCTGAACAGATCAATATCTGATCCGATCAGATCTATACTAGCGTCCCCAGCAGTTTAGGGTTCCCAAAAACGCAGTGTTAGCGGGATCAGCCCAGATACCTGCTAGCACCTGCGTTTTGCCCCTCCGCCCGGCCCGGCCCAGCCCACCCAAGTGCAGTATCGATCGATCACTGTCACTTACAAAACTCTAAACGCATAACTGCAGCGTTCGCAGAGTCAGGCCTGATCCCTGCGATCGCTAACAGTTTTTTTTGTAGCGTCTTGGTGAACTGGCAAGCGCCAGCGGCCTAGTACACCCCGGTCGTAGTCAAACCAGCACTGCAGTAACACTTGGTGACGTGGCGAGTCCCATAAGTGCAGTTCAAGCTGGTGAAGTGGCAAGCACAAGTAGTGTCCCGCTGCCACCAAAAAGACAAACACAGGCCCGTCATGCCCATAGTGCCCTTCCTGCTGCATTCGCCAATCCTAATTGGGAACCCACCGCTTCTGCAGCGCCCGTACTTCCCCCATTCACATCCCCAACCAAATGCAGTCGGCTGCATGAGAGGCATTTTCTTTATGTCCTCCCGAGTACCCCTACCCAGCGAACCCCCCCAAAAAAGATGTCGTGTCTGCAGCAAGCGCGGATATAGGCGTGACACCCGCTATTATTGTCCCTCCTGTCCTGACAATCCTGGTCTTTGCATTGGTGAATGTTTTGAACGCTACCATGCACTAGTTGAGTATTAGCGTAGGGTACAGCATTGCACAGACTAGGCACACTTTCACAGGGTCTCCCGAGATGCCAGCGCATTTTGAGAGACCCGAACCTGGAACCGGTTACAGTTATTATAGTTAGTTACAAAAAAAAGTGTAAAAAAAAAAAAAAACACAAACAAAAATATAAAATAAAAATAGTTGTCGTTTTATTGTTCTCTCTCTCTCTATTCTCTCTCTATTGTTCTGCTCTTTTTTACTGTATTCTATTCTGCAATGTTTTATTGTTATTATGTTTTATCATGTTTGCTTTTCAGGTATGCAATTTTTTATACCTTACCGTTTACTGTGCTTTATTGTTAACCATTTTTTTGTCTTCAGGTATGCCATTCACGACTTTGAGTGGTTATACCAGAATGATGCCTGCAGGTTTAGGTATCATCTTGGTATCATTCTTTTCAGCCAGCGGTCGGCTTTCATGTAAAAGCAATCCTAGTGGCTAATTAGCCTCTAGACTGCTTTTACAAGCAGTGGGAGGGAATGCCCCCCCCCCCCAACATCTTCCGTGTTTTTCTCTGGCTCTCCTGTCTCAACAGGGAACCTGAAAATGCAGCCGGTGATTCAGCCAGCTGACCATAGAGCTGATCAGAGACCAGAGTGGCTCCAAACATCTCTATGACCTAAGAAACCGGAAGCTACGAGCATTTTATGACGTAGATTTCGCCGGATGTAAACAGCGCCATTGGGAAATTGGGAAAGCATTTTATCACACCGATCTTGGTGTGATCAGATGCTTTGAGGGCAGAGGAGAAATCTAGGGTCTAATAGACCCCAATTTTTGCAAAAAAGAGTACCTGTCACTACCTATTGCTATCATAGGGGATATTTACATTCCCTGAGATAACAATAAAAATGATTTAAAAAAAAAAAAAATGAAAGGAACAGTTTAAAAATAAGATAAAAAAATAATAATAATAAAGAAAAAAAAAAAAAAAAAAAAAAAAAGCACCCCTGTCCCCCCTGCTCTCGCGCTAAGGTGAACGCAAGCGTTGGTCTGGCGTCAAATGTAAACAGCAATTGCACCATGCATGTGAGGTATCGCCGCGAAGGTCAGATCGAGGGCAGTAATTTTAGCAGTAGACCTCCTCTGTAAATCTAAAGTGGTAACCTGTAAAGGCTTTTAAAGGCTTTTAAAAATGTATTTAGTTTGTCGCCACTGCACGTTTGTGCGCAATTTTAAAGCATGTCATGTTTGGTATCTATGTACTCGGCCTAAGATCATCTTTTTTATTTCATCAAACATTTGGGCAATATAGTGTGTTTTAGTGCATTAAAATGTAAAAAAGTGTGTTTTTTCCCCAAAAAATGCGTTTGAAAAATCGCTGCGCAAATACTGTGTGAAAAAAAAAAATGAAACACCCACCATTTTAATCTGTAGGGCATTTGCTTTAAAAAAAATATATAATGTTTGGGGGTTCAAAGTAATTTTCTTGCAAAAAAAAATTATTTTTTTATGTAAACAATAAGTGTCAGAAAGGGCTTTGTCTTCAAGTGGTTAGAAGAGTGGGTGATGTGTGACATAAGCTTCTAGATGTTGTGCATAAAATGCCAGGACAGTTCAAACCCCCCCAAATGACCCCATTTTGGAAAGTAGACACCCCAAGCTATTTGCTGAGAGTCATGTTGAGTCCATGGAATAATTTATATTGTGACACAAGTTGCGGGAAAGAGACAATTTTTTATTTTTTTTATTTTTTTTTGCGCAAAGTTGTCACTAAATGATATATTGCTCAAACATGCCATGGGAATATGTGAAATTACACCCCAAAATACATTCTGCTGCTTCTCCTGAGTACGGGGATACCACATGTGTGAGACTTTTTGGGAGCCTAGCCGCGTACGGGACCCCGAAAACCAAGCACCGCCTTCAGGCTTTCTAAGGCCGTAAATTTTTGATTTCACTCTTCACCGCCTTTCACAGTTTCGGGGGCCATGGAATGCCCAGGTGGCAAAAAAACCCCCCAAATGACCCCATTTTGGAAAGTAGACACCCCAAGCTATTTGATGAGAGGTATAGTGAGTATTTTGCAGACCTCACTTTTTGTCACAAAGTTTTGAAAATTGAAAAAAGAAAAAAAAAATTTTTTTTTCTCGTCTTTCTTTATTTTCAAAAACAAATGAGAGCTGCAAAATACTCACCATGCCTCTCAGCAAATAGCTTGGGGTGTCTACTTTCCAAAATGGGGTCATTTGGGGGGGGTTTGTGCCACCTGGGCATTCCATGGCCTCCGAAACTGTGATAGGCAGTGAGGAGTAAAATCAAAAATGTACGCCCTTAGAAATCCTGAAGGCGGTGCTTGGTTTTCGGGGTCCCGTACGCGGCTAGGCTCCTAAAAAGTCCCACACATGTGGTATCCCCGTACTCAGGAGAAGCAGCTAAATGTATTTTGGGGTGCAATTCCACATATGCCCATGGCCTGTGTGAGCAATATATCATTTAGTGACAACTTTGTGCAAAGAAAAAAAAAAAAAAAAAAAAAATTGTCACTTTCCCGCAACTTGTGTCAAAATATAAAACATTCCATGGACTCAACATGCCTCAAAGCAAATAGCTTGGGGTGTCTACTTTCCAAAATGGGGTCATTTGGGGGGGGTTTATGTCATCTGGGCATTTTATGGCCTTCAAAACCGTGATAGGTAGTGAGGAGTAAAATCAAAAATGTACGCCCTTAGAAATCCTGAAGGCGGTGCTTGGTTTTCGGGGCCCCGTACGCGGCTAGGCTCCCAAAAAGTCCCACACATGTGGTATCCCCGTACTCAGGAGAAGCAGCTAAATGTATTTTGGGGTGCAATTCCACATATGCCCATGGCCTGTGTGAGCAATATATCATTTAGTGACAACTTTTTGTAATTTTTTTTTTTTTTTTTTTTTTTTGTCATTATTCAATCACTTGGGACAAAAAAAATGAATATTCAATGGGCTCAACATGCCTCTCAGCAAATTCCTTGGGGTGTCTACTTTCCAAAATGGGGTCATTTGTGGGGGTTTTGTACTGCCCTGCCATTTTAGCACCTCAAGAATCGACATAGGCAGTCATAAATTAAAGGCTGTGTAAATTCCAGAAAATGTACCCTAGTTTGTAGACGCTATAACTTTTGCGCAAACCAATAAATATACACTTATTGACATTTTTTTTACCAAAGACATGTGGCCGAATACATTTTGGCCTAAATGTATGACTAAAATTGAGTTTATTGGATTTTTTTTAGAACAAAAAGTAGAAAATATCATTTTTTTTCAAAATTTTCGGTCTTTTTCCGTGTATAGCGCAAAAAATAAAAACGGCAGAGGTGATCAAATACCATCAAAAGAAAGCTCTATTTGTGGGAAGAAAAGGACGCAAATTTCGTTTGGGTACAGCATTGCATGACCGCGCAATTAGCAGTTAAAGCGACGCAGTGCCGAATTGTAAAAAGTGCTCTGGTCAGGAAGGGGGTAAATCCTTCCGGGGCTGAAGTGGTTAACACTTTAAAGTGAACCTCCCACCTTTCCATCTTCTCTTCTCCCAAGCCTCATTTTTGATTCATCCTAGTAATGGAGAGACTCAATGACCAGTAGTGGAAGAAGGCTAGGCAAGTCTAATGCTGGCCATACACTATACAAAAAAACCATCCAAAATTTGGTAATGTGGCCGTTTTTCAGCCAGTCAATGGGCACAAAATTGGTAATCGTTTGGACGTTTTTGAGCCGAAAAAACGAAGAACAAGTTTGGAGATTTTCTGTCGAACGAACGATAAATTAAAAGGTTAATGTGTTTCCCGACCGAACTGTTTGCACTCGGTATTTGTAAAAAAACAAACAAAAAATTGATTCATTTATGTCCACTGAACAATTTATTGGTGATTACATGATGGCACTATCGTTTGCTCTCACTGCTGTTCGTTTTACAAAAATGGGTTCTGCTGATTTTTGGCCAGCATAAGTAGCTTCAGTGGTCATATGCATATTAAAGCTTCGGGGCTCTATGAGAGCTTTACCAGGTGGTATATGGCTATAACAACAGTTAAAACTAAAACCTTTGCAAGTGAATACAGGTTGACTAAAAGTAGAAGTCCACCCTAGCACTAAAATCCCTGCATCTACAAACATCCACAATCTAACACTAACCTATCGTATCTAGCCCTGTAAAGAAGAAACCAGTATACATACCTTTTTTAAAGCCGATCCAACCTGATCCCACGCTGAGCTGTCAGCTGTGGCTTCGCTGTGGAGGCGTGTGCAGAGGGGGCAGCCAACAATGATGGAAGCCCCATAGTAACCCTATGGGTGACGTCAATCCCCATTCATTTCACAGCCGTTGTCGGCCGTGTCCTTTGAAGAGCTTCCGCCGCTGGAGACCGAATTGGCTTAAAAAAATTATGTATACTGATTTCTTCTTTACAGGGCTAGATGGGTTAGTGTTAGATTGTGGATGTCTGTAGATGCAGGGATTTTAGTGTAATGCTGCGTACACACGATCACACATTCCAACATCAAAATCCATGTTCTTTTTTCCGACAGATGTTGGCTCTAACTTGTCTTGCATACACGCACACAGCGTCAAGAACGCGGTGACGTACAACATGTATGACGAGCCCAGAAAAATGAAGTTCAATAACCAGTGCGGTTCTTATGCTTGATTCCGAGCATGTGTGGAACTTTGTGCGTCTGAATTGTGTACACACGATTGGAATTTACAAGAACGGATTTTGATGTCGGAAAATTTGAGATCCAGATCTCAAATTTGGTTTGTCAGAAATTCTGATGGAAAATGTCCGACGGAGCCTACACATGGTCGGAATTTCCGACAACAGGCTCCCATCGAACATTTCCCATCGGAAAATCTAACTTTGTGTACAGGGCATTAGGGTGGAATTCTACTTTTAAAAAAAAAATGATTTAGAGCACATTGAGGCCCTCTTTACACTGGCACTAAAAGCAGGAGTTTGGGGCGCATGTTCAACTCTCCTCAAACGCCTAGTAAAGCAGTCTGCAATTGATATTGTGGACAGCGCACAGTGCTATTCACATTATCAAAACATGGAGAGTTTGTGTCACGTCGCCTTGCTACATTTAAAAATTGAAGCTTCATGTGGAGTTTGGAAGGAGTTGAAGCATCTCAAATCCTTCTGTTCAAGTCTATGGACTTGCACCATAAACACGCCGGAATGTGTTTGCAGCGAGTTTGCATTGCGTTTGCAGAGTGTTAGGCCTTGTTCAGCGCAACCAAGAAAAACCTAGGCATCTGGGGAGCGTTTTTAACGCTCGTCAAACATTCATAGAGCGTTTTTACCTTGCCGATTCAAACTCAACAAAACTATCATAAATGTTATAGGCGTGTTTGTTAAGTATCAGTATTTTGAGCAAGTGTGAACGTGGCCTTAGCAAGCAGAAACAAATTTATGATTCAATAAATTTGCATAAAAGCTATACTTTTTTTTATATCCTAAATGATATTTATGTTTGATTTTCTTTACAAATTAATATGAAAAATGCACTGTGGCTTTTCAAAGCACTCCAACTTCCTAAAGTATTCAGCTTTGATTATACAGAGTGGAGAATGGGCTTGAAGAACAGAAGACAGAGAGTGTGAAAAGAGTGTTTCTACATGAGCAGTACACCCGAGGGAGCCCTGCTACAGCTGCACTTGCTGCTCGTCAGCCATAAGGGGACCACTAAGCAGAGATCCTGTGCTCAACTTCTGCCTGTTTAATCACACATCTGTGGGTTAAAACAGATTTAGTGAACAAGACTAAAAGCAGGTAGCAGCAGGTGACAAAAGCTGCTGATTCTGGTTAAACTCTGGAAAAGTGACTCCAGAGAGAATCACACATTCTGCTTATGCCAAGCCGAATGCTTGTACAAAAGGTATGCCGTTAAAAGCCCAACATTAGGAGTTTATGACATGGTAAACAGGTTTTATTCTGTACAGAAAAGCATGTTAATTCTAAACTATTGTTACACATAGCATCACGCGTACACGCTTATTAAAAGTAGATAAGACTGCAGTCCTTTATACATCTGACTGCACTGAAACATTTTTTTATAACTCTTTTAGCATTTTTTATGTTTCTGTACACACACAAGAAAAGTCCAATGTGTTTTAACACTTTGCATTTTTTAAGATTTTTATCTTGTAGTCAGAAAATAAATAACTGCAACAACATGAAAATACCTTGTGAACACCTTTTAATGGTAGATGGATCAAACTGCAAATAATCTATTAGAGTGTAAGCTCTTCTGAGCAGGGCCCTCTTAATCCTCTTGTATTGTATTGTAACTGTATTGTCTCCTTTTATATTGTAAAGCACTGTGTAAACTGTTGGCGCTATATAAATCCTGTGTAATAATAATAATAATAATAATAACCAGGGCTGTCAACTATCCTCTTCTACTGACACATATAACTTAAAGCGGCAATTTTTTTTTTTTAAAGTCAGCAGCTACACATACTGCAGCTGCTGACTTTAAAAATATGGACATTTACCTGTCCAGGGCACCCACGATGTCCTCACCCAAAGCGGACCTGTCCCTCGGCTCCTGTGTGGAGGCACCGCTATCATCGGTAAGGGAATCAGGAAGTGAAGCCTTTGCGGCTTCACAGCCTGGCTCCCTACTGCGCATGCGCGAGTCGTGCTGTACGATCCCACTGGTCCCTGCTGTCTTCTGGTCCCTGCTGTATCTGCTCCCCCCTGAAAGGTACCAAATGTGACACCAGAGGGGGGGGGATTCCGAAAAGTGGAAGGTTTTTTTTTGGTGGAACTCCTCTTTAAAGTAGAGCTATATGCAACATCTTTTTTTATTTGGGATAGGTCAAAGGAGGGTTATAACCCCTGTCAGATTTTTTTTTTTGCCATCTGTGTGCCATTGCGGAGATTTACTTTCACTTCCTGTCCCATAGCCAAACAGAAAGTGAGAGGAAATCCCTACAAATAAGGGGAAACCCCAGCTCACCAGAACTAGTGTTTGGGGACAACCCAAAATGTTGGATTTTCTGGTACTTTCACTTTCAATGATAATGGTAAACAGGACAAATAGAGATGGTGAAACTCTTTAAGGGCTCTTTCACACAAGCGGACCGATCATGTCCGCCTGTCATTTTTTTCAGGCAGACCTGAATGGACACTCCATGTACCTCTATGGAGCGACGGATGTCATCCAATCTGCTCTGCTAAATCCAGACGGATGGAAACCCTATTTTCCATCCGTCTGGCGGAGCGGATGAAAACAGATAGGCAGATCCGTTTTCATCCGATCCCCCCATAGAGAAGAGCGGGGCTCTGACAGGTCCGTCCCTGCACAGTGAGCGGAGATGGACCTATCATCCGCTGGCTAAGCGGGGATCAACGGAACGATCCCTGCTGAGCAAAATAGAGCTTTCTTTTGGTGGTATATTATCACCTCTGCGGTTTTTATTTTTTACGCTATAAACAAAAAAAGACCGACAACTTTGAAAAAAAAAGCAATATTTTTTACTTTTAGCTATTATAAATATCCCCAAAAATTAAATAAAAAAGGAATTTCTTCAACAGGTTAGGCCAATATGTATTCTTCTACATATTTTTTGGTTAAAAAAAATAACAATAAGCGTATATAGATTGGTTTGCGTAAAAGTTATAGCGTCTACAAAATAGGGGATGTTTTTTTTTGCATTCTTATTATTTATTTATTTTTTACTACTAATGGCGGTGATCTGCGACTTTTAGCAGGACCGCAACATTCCGGCAGACAGATGGGACAATTTTGACACTTTTTTGGGACCGCTGACAATTATACAGCGATCAGAGCTAAAAATAGCCACCGATTACTGTATAAATGTCACTGGAGGGGAAGGGGATAAACTAGGGGGCGATCAAGGGGTAAAGCCTTTTTAAAGAGCCGATGTACAATGACGGCAATTCGCGTACTCCTGCCAAACTGCCGCAGTACAACTGCGGCGGGTAGTGGGCAAGTAGTTAAATAAGATTTATTAATAATGAAACAAAACCCATCCATAAACCAGTAAATGGAATACACAGCAAACAAGAAGATTTAAGTGAACCATAAACCAAGTGATAGAAACCCTCACAGACAACCTAACTAACAAACTAACTTAAAGCGGACCTTCAGTCATTTTTTCAACTTTCCATCTATTAAATCTTCTGACCTTATTGTTTTAACTTTGGATAGTAAACCATTTTTTTTCTGCCAGTAAATACCTTATACAGCCCACTTCCTGTTTCTTGTCTGGTCATTAGCCTAGGGTTATGACATCATGCACAGCTTGTGAGAGTTTGCCAGGAAGGGAGGGGGGATGAGTCATAAGAGGGCCAATGAAAGCTGCAGGGCTGCAGAGCTGGAGGTGTTCCTCTGTGGAAGTGAACAGGCAGCAGCTTCAGCTGGCCACAGTTAAAATGGCTGCAGGCAGACTTAGTGGAAGGAAATTTCTGCAGCATACTCGGCAAGTACAGAATGACAGTATACATTATATAAAATAATATGCAAAGTGGTTGGAGGGAAGCTTCAGAATGGCAAAGATGTTTGTATTATAAATTATGTGAGCAGACTGCAGTTCCTCTTTAATACAATACATACAAACAAATGGGGAACACGGGTAAAACTGAAGGTGCAAGAAATAGTCAGGAAGGGGAAACCAGAACTGGAATCCAAAACAAGAGTTGCAGATAAGAGGCAGCAGGGCACTGGATGCAGGTAGGGCAGAAGCAGGATCAGGCAATATTTAGGCTCAGGATAGTCAACAAGCATTTATCTGGCTTGCAGGCAAAACACTGCAGCAAGAGGTAATGGTAGAGGAGGAACTAAATGCCCTCCTGGCGGCCAGCATCAAGTGAAGTCTAATTACTGGGATCTGCTGGCCGCTGGGAGTACCCACTGGTGGACACCAGGACAACCTTCTGGCTTGAGGACCACAGTGCCAACAGCAAGTGATCCAATTCCTGACAACATCATTGAAGAGGGAGCAAGAGGACCAAACATTGCCCAAAAAACACCAGTTTGGCATGCCTGATCCACACTTTCTCATCAGCACTATCTGAAATCTTCAATAACCAAATAAAGTGATACACAGTATGTACTAAGTCTTTCACTGATGCTTTAGGTTTCAGCTTTTTGAGGATTCATCTTCTGTGACATAGTTTATAATACTATGTTGTTTTTCAGTGGTTTATTTTGGAAATTCCTAGGTGTTAGATTAAAACTATAGGCAACATTTTTTTTTTTTCCTTTTCATTTCCCATTGGGAAGATTTACCTTCACTTCCTGTCCTATAGCCAAACAGGAAGGGAGAGGAAATCTCTGCAAATTGGGGAATCTCTTGGGGCCCCCCAGGTCACCAGAACTAGTGTCCCCATTGAAAGATTTCCCCTCTATTACTTTTCTGGGGACAACCCAAAATGTAGGACTTTCTTTTACTTTCACTTTCAATGATAATGGTAAACATGATAAATAATAGACATGTGCGCTGTCAATAAATTTGTTTCGTTTTGTTCCGTTTGTACGAAAATTAATTTGTATTTCGTAATTCGTGTCCAAAATTCAATTCAGATTCGTACGAAATCAAAATTTCGCTAGATTCGTAAACTTTTCGCGAAATAACGAAAGTTCGTTATGATGAATTTATCATTATGAGGGGCTCCCTGTGCTGACTTCCTGGGTTTTTAACCTTTAGGTTCATTAACTTTTCGTAAACACCCGCTGTGCCCATTATGAGGGGTTCCCACCATCCCCGTGCTGTGCTGACTCTGATTGGTGAACAAAACACCAGTCACGTTTCTGTTGTAACGGAATTTGGATCCAAAATTCCCAAATTCGTTAACAAAATTTCGTATTTCATATAAAATTCGTAAGCATAGAAATTCCCATAGGGTTCATCCTTGTGCTGAGTTCCCAGATCTGTACACCTGCTGTGTCCATTATGAGGGGTTCCCATCATCCCTGTGCTGAGTTCCTGGGTCTAAGTGTACACCCGCTGTGCCGATTATGAGGGGTTCCCACCATCCCTGTGCTGTGCTGTCTTCCTGGGGTTTTAACTTTTAGGTTTGTTAACTTTTCGTAACAATTACGAATTTTCGTTATGATGAATTTATCATCATGAGGGGTTCCCACCATCCCTGTGCTGTGCTGACTTCCTGGGTTTTTAACTTTTAGGTTCGTTAAGTTTTCGTAGCAATTACGAATGTTCGTTATGAATTTGGATCCGAAATTCGTAAACGAAATTTCGTATTTCGTACAGAATTCGTATACAGAAAAATTCGTATTTCGGATTCGTACAAATGTATGAATTTCCAGCAATTCGTATGAATTTTTGATTCGTGCGAAACTAATCGCACATGTCTAATAAATAGAGAGGGTGAATCTCCCTAACAGGTGAGGGTAGGTAAAAGGACCGCTCGATATCCAGTTAGACGTGAAATAAAGGTTAATGTGTAGTCATTTTATTGAAAATAGCAAAACATGATATAGCGAACGTGCTTTGACGGAACAAAGACTCCCCCCTTCTTCAGGGCTGCTGCTGTATGCTAGTGGCGAGTAAAAATGTATCCCAAACTGGTGTGTCTGTGACACCGAAGGTGGCAGCATAGGGCCCTATTTCGCTTCTAATTGGATATCGGGCTCTCCTTTTACCTACCCTTACAAGTATTTGTGGAAATTACCTTAAGACTGTACCCAGAGGTATCAGCCCAAGTCCCTCAAAAGAGCTCACCACCACCCTTCTGTCGAGTTGGGCCGGATTGATCGGGAGCTAACTCTCCCAACCCGCCCCAATCATCACCCACTCATAGACCTTCAACCGAGTGAGTCAGTCCAGTGCAGTCTTCAACCTTTTAGCTCTCCCTAACATGGGCACAGACAGCAATAAAAACTGAGAGGTGTTCTAATCCCTCTCCACTCTATCCAAAACCAAAAAAAAAGTTTTGCCTTTAGTTATACTTTAATGTGTTGCTGAATAAGTGACTAATACCATTGTTCATTTTTGAAATACATAATCTAATTGCACTGCCTTTCCTTAAAATATGAAAGGATCAGAATAGTGTTGCAGAAAACTGCTCCCTTGTTAACATACTTTTCAAGCCACTGGAGAATTTTGGAAGAAAGATGAGTTCTATTCAGATCTTTGAAACTGAGAATAATAGACAGGTTTTGTATTCTGAATTTTTCATAGTGCTTTTCAGGATCCACATTTTCCAATCTAACAGCCTGGAAAAAAGTTACAGCAGGGATGCATCTGATGGTACCTTGATGTCTACATGGATACAATATGGTGAAAGAATACAGTCTGGGTAGTTGTTAGAAAGCAGAGTTTAGACAACTAAGAAATAATTGTAGATTTTGACAAAATCTTAAATTATTTCTAATTCTATTCCAAGAACACAGCTGACAGACCCAAGGACTGCTACGTAGTACAAAAAAAAGTTTAATGGGTAGACAGTCGCAATTATATCTACTCAAAAAGAGTGTTCGAAATTCCATTTGAGCGAAGTTCCGCTAAATGTTTATTTGACCTTGGATCTCTGTAGATACAGTTGCCTGACCTTACCTTCACCTTCTTTCACCATCTTGTCGTGACTTCCACAATTAGTGTAACTGCATTGCTACCATTACCGTTTTATATATATGCATCTTTTTATCGTTCCAAAATGGTGGCAAAATTAATCTGTTAAAGCTGTATGTAGCAATAGAAGTACATCTGTTAACACTGATACTTTATATGCTAACAACTTATGACTGCAAAGCTAATACAGCTCAATGTGCAGGAGCAAATGCTGCATTAGCGAGCTATTTTTTTTAATTACTTGATTATCCTAATATCCCTTTTCACTTTACGGTTACAACAGCAAGTTGTTAGGAACTACATTTCTTACCACATCCGGCAACACATTCATGCTAATTATTTTGAAGAATAATGCCATTTTTTAAAGATATACAAGCACTGTTGTACTGTATTGCTGTATTTTGTGAGGAACTCATGTCAATACTAAAATATAATTTTAAATTATTTATTTTTTTAGACATTCCTTAATGTGAGGGAAATTCCATTTTACACATTTGTCACTGGAAAAGGTATCGCCACTGGAATATTCTCCTTCTATGTCTGTTCTGGTGGCAACTCAAAATTTAGAATTTCCCCACAATTTCAGTCCAGTTCAGTACTCACCAAAATAATTAAATTACACCTTCTGTGTTCTTTTCAATTGGAAAAAATACACCCAACAAGTGGAGTGGGATCCTCTTGAAATGGCTGCACAAGTGTTTGTGTACCTGGGGGCTTACGAACCGTCTTGTCTTGCCACCAGAAACATAAAACAGGTGAATAAATTAGCTGCATGAAATATAGCTACTATACATAGTAAGCAACAGTGCTGGGACAAGGTCATCAAGATCCAGGGCAAACATGCCAAACTGGGCCCCCCCACCCAAGATATATGAACATTATGTGTCAGCAAAAATCCCCCCACAAAAACACTGAACATTAATCTGCATGCTCACCCCTCCAAGTACAAATCCCCTGCTGAAATCACCCCTCTCAGCACAAATCTTTGCCCCCCCCCCCCCCGAAAACAAAAAAGTCACCTCTCTCCTAACACAAATTTTCTACCCCTAAAATTCCCTCTCCTAGTACACATCCCCCCCCCCCCTTTAAATTTCCCCATCCTAGCACATATTTCTCTATTTCCCCTAAAACCCCCTCCTAGCACATATTTCCCCATTTCCCCTAAAACCCCCTCCTAGCACAAATCTTCTCCCATCCCCCCTCCCAACACCAGTCCCCTAATTTACCACTATTAACACTCCCCCCCTCCCCAAATGTCCCCTCCTAGAACAATACTTACCCCTTGATGCCCCCAAATTTCCCCTTCCAACACAAATCCCCTCCCCCCCAATTTTTCTGTGGTGCCCCCATCTCACATGATACCACACTGACCAGGGCAGCTGCCTTACCTGCCCGGCCCTGGTAAGCAAGATCCACAAAAGACAAAAGTTTTTCTCATACTGAAAATTTCTAACAGAATATCAATCAAACAAAAGTTCTACCCTATGTGTTATTTTAAAAAATCGAATTAATTGTACCAAGTGGCATGTTCATCCAGTCAGGCTATTCATATCTGATGTGCTACACCCTATATCTGAGCAGGTGCACCCCACAGTAGCTGGTTCTTTTGGAGAAGCTAAGTGCTATTAGGCTCTGGACCAGGCTGCCTGCACATTAATTCTGGCAGTGAAGAGCCGCTCACCTGTCTGCAAATCACTTGCTCAGCTACCTCTGCCTCATCATGTGTGGCCTCTCTGAGATTCTGATGAACTTATCTTCCCTGGGTAAGAGCAAGAACACAGAGAGTTGTCGGAAATTGATGTAAAGGGGCTTGTGCCTGCATCTGGGCTCCCTGCTACACTTCAGTCCAGTTGAACTTGCTGTCCCTGTAAAATTTTCAGACCAGTTAAATTCATTATCTGCAAAGAGTACAGGGGGTCTCCCGAAGTTAGGTCTTTGGGAGTGCCTCAGGGTTAATTTTCAGTTTCATCTTACAGGACAAGAGGCAACACATCTGTCAGGAAAGGTACATACATGTACACAGCCGCAGAACCTTAAGAAACTGTTTGTTGCCAATGTGCAGGTGCACATGCGCATGTACATACAAGCCCAAGGTAGACTATGTATGCTGGACAAGTGTTTCGGGTCATTGTCATTTGGTCTCCTACATATTGACCCTCTGCTACCAACCTGATCTGCTTCTGACTCTTCCTGAACGCCACATGCACCGACCCCCTGGCTAGTTTCTGGATTATACCTCTGCCTGCTCCTTTAGCTCATCTGCTTTGCTGTTACTGATCCTGGCTTGACTCCTGATTACTCTTGTGCCTGCTGTTTGTACCTGATCTGCTTGCTAATTGCTGACCTGGACTGCCTGACTTTGCTTACGGACTTCCTTCCTGTACCTGAACTTGCTCATCTGTGCCTGACTCCTGCTCCAGTCCATCTGCCAGCGAGCATCAAGCCTGCCATCCCTGCTTACCCTGGACGCACGGCCTGCTCATCAGCATCTGTCAGCAGAAGACCTGTCACTTGTGCCACTCTGTACTCTAGCGCTCCATGTTAACTTAACAGGACTCCTGAGCCAGAGGTGTAAGAGAAGCCTACTCCTATATGTCCGGCTCCACCACCAGGGATGTTACAATATCTCTGTCTTCAGGCGATTCATTGCATGGTGGTTCAGAGGACTAAACAGCAGGAGCATGAACCTGAGCTTGGGGGATCATTGGGCTTGGTATTATTGTCACGATCAATGCCTTTTCCTAGGAGTCTTGAAAATAATGGTGGAAGAGAAGGTGTCACATAACCTGGGGCTGTACAAGAGTTCTCCTACACGTCAGGCTCTGCCACAAGTTAAGAGCCACTGGTGTTGCAACAGTGAGCTTGAGCGCGTGGTGAGGTAAGAGTGCATAAAATATCTTCCATTGGTGGCAGAGGGGTATAGTGGGTGTGTCACCAGAGTTGGGCTGGCTAGCTGAAGCACTGGATGACAGCTGGAACAGCAGATGCAGGCACACAGCAGATGGAGGACCCAAACACAGGAATCAATATACAGGAACCGGAATAAGGGTAAAGCTGCAGATCAGACAGCAATGCAGTTGTTCAGCTGCTGCCCTTATATAGGCCATATGGCGTAAGCACTAAAAGCTAACACACGCGCACATGTGCATATGCGTTTGCCTGTGTATGCTCATATTTTCGTGCACGCATATGGGCGTTTGCTTATGCCTGGCAAGATGGGCACCTGCAAAAGCACATCTGTGCATGCGTATCTGCATCTGCCTAGGAGCTTCAGCTGTACTATGGCAACCATCATTTAATCTTTGGTGGCAAAGATGTTTTTGGCTCACAATGTTGGGAAGGTTTTTTAAAAACCCCCTTAAAGGCCTCTCTGTGGGTCCCAAAGGGTTGGAGACGTTTTCCTTGTGTCCCTTCTCTCTGGATATCACCTGACATTCCATGGGCCATAGTAAGACAACTCTAGGGACTTCTGCCGATGGAGTTAACAACTTTGCTTTCTGGTGTGCACCCCTCTGTTGGGCTAGCACTCGTATCCCAGGCTGAAGGTCAAAGTCTGACGCTTACAACTCTCCTTGCTTCATCCATAATCAGTCTTTATCAAACTTTTGGACCTCAGAAAGGCATTGTTCTCACTCCCCAATTCAGAAAGTTGCAATGTGTTCAAATTTTTCTGTGGGCACTATGGCCTATACCAAACATAACACGGTAGGGTGAATCGTAGGTATGTACTACTGTATGGCTGTATTTTCAGATCAATTTGTCTAAGTAATGGGTCCATTTGGTTTGTTTCACATGAGCTAAGTCTTTCATCAGTTGTATCAGGGTGCAGCTGAACCTCTTACATGCCCCATTGCCTTGTGTGTGGTATGCAGTAGTGTGCAACTTCTCAATGTCTAGCAAGTGGCGCCATTTTTAGAAGAACTCACTTTGGAAACAGGGTCCTCGGTCTGAATCTACTGTAGCTCATGCCAACAGTCAAAAGGAAGGCAGAATTACTTCTATGCCTTCTGGGTGGTGGTGTTGACAGTTTTGGCATTGGTCAATACTGCCACTCAGACTTTGTAAAGTGGTGCACCATAACTAGAATGTCATAGTATCTATGTTCTGACATGTCAAGTCTAAGAATGCCGATAGGAAATACTTCCAGTAGAGTAAATGTGTGCTAAGTCAAAACTGGAAATAGGGCCTCAGCACCTTCAACACAGAAAAGACTGCACAGTTTTGACAGACTTGTTCATCCAACTGACCCACACACATGGCTTGTTTCTTGAATATGTTGATCATTTTGTGGACAGCCCAGTGTCCTGCTACATCATGGATTCTCTCTGCCACAGAGAGGGCCAAGACTCTTGACAGTACAACCTGCCAGATCACTGACTAGTCATGGGAGAACATTATTTCATGGTTCAGTATTTCATTCCTCCAGACAAAATTGAATCACTTACTCAGCAGATTGTTTGTTTCTGGTAGAAGCTTTGATCTTTCTCTGGGACTCAGCCACTGTCCTAGCATTATCACCATTATTAGAGAGGCAACCACTAAATTCTATCTCTGTGTCTCTGCCCTGTTATACTCTTCCAGTACATGGATGAGGTTCACTTGAGCTCTACTCTTGGGCTTTCCTCCAGTCAAATTAGGAATTTCTAACTTTTCAGTTTCTTCATATACATTTTAATGAAACAAAAGCTGGTGGGTACCATGATAAAGCATAAAACCCCTTTTTCTTCTTTCCAGGGTTATATTGCAAGAATAATTCCAACTTCTCCAGGGGGGCTACCTATTGTTGCTCCAGAGTGCAGGTTTAGTTGTTTGGAGAAGCACCAATAAATGGTTATAAGTCCAGACCTCAGGCCATGTTCCTGTCAGGTACTCCGCAAAGAATTTGGGTACAGCCCACACCAAGTCCAACAGCTAAAGCTTGAAGGAGCTGTAGTTTGAAGGGGTGCATGTAAGTTTTGACTGGTGTAGGTGATGCCCCCCAGGTCCTGAGTGCTGGCATGGGGCTTAGCTGGACCGGAGAGAGAAATCTGCAAAGACCAGCACAAGAGCCAACAGTAGTTCTACTGTTGTTCAGACACATATTCCACTTTCATGTGGCACCTTTTCTTTGCTACCCTGTGTAAGAGTATTTGATGGGTGTAGTGCTTGATGAAATGATGATAATATCCTAGCAGCCTCAGAATAGTTTTGACTTGGGTCCTGGTTGTTGGAGACATTTCCTGTACGACCTTTACTTTCTTTGGATTGGGAAATACACCTGTCCTAGGAACTCAAACTCACGTTGGAATAGATGGCACTTCTTCTGTCTAAGCTTCAGCCTATACTGGTGCAGCATAGTATCTAAGTGTGAAAGATGGTCCTTGAATATGATAGAAAACACCACTTAATTCAGATAGATCAGATACTATCTAGGTTTATGTTCCCAAGGCAGGGGTTTTATCCGTTTTCTGAAATTGGGCAGGCACATTGTTTAGCCTGAAGGGCATCCTTTTGAACTGGCACAACCCAGTGGGAGCAATAAAAGCAGCCTTCAGCCAGTTCACCTTGGTGACAGGGATCTGCCAAGATCAAGTGTGGAGAAAAATTTGTCTGGTTCTAGGGCAGCAAGGGATTTCTTAGTTCATGGAAAAGGATAGGCATCCTAACAGCAACGCTGTATCCTGGCCTAGGCCGACAAGGCCCAGGCCTAGGGCGGCACTTTGCAGGGGGGCAGCACGGAAAGAGTCCCCGCTGGCTTGCGCTGTTAGTGTAGAGCCAGTCTTATGGGGCGGACTGGGCTGAGAGGTAAATAAATCTAGTGCCCCCATAAAGCGGATGCACTGCTTCCAGTATGCGGGCGGCTGGCATTCCCCAACTGTGAGGGGGGGGCGCCACTTCTAATTTTGACTGTCCTATCATCCTGGACCACAAACCTTCCTCACTGTGCTATATGTTTTCTGCTGCACCATTGGCATGGTTATATCTTCATAGTCCTCTCTATAAAATTATCAGAAATTTGTGCTTAAAGTAGAATTATAGGCATCAATTTTTTTTTCTTTTCATTTTGGATAGAATAAGGGAGGGTTATAGCCCCTGTCAGTTATTTTTTACCATCCCTGTCCCATTACAGAGATTTCCCTTCACTTCCTGCCCCATAGACAAACAGGAAGTGAGAGGAAATCTATGCAAATTAAGGGAATCCATTGCTCCCCCCCCCCCGGCCCTCAGAACTAGTGTCCCCCATTCGAAAATTTTGGGGTGGGTCTTAAACAGGAAGGGGTGTAGCCTTGTCAGGAAGGGGTGGGTCATATTTAAATTAGGGGGTGCACGAGTTTAGTAAGGCCTAGGGCAGCACACAACCTAAATACACTACTGCCTAAGAGTATACAGATACCTACAGCCTACACAAAATGGAGGGTGCTGTCTTTTTCACCACTTCATTACCTCATTTGTTTTAGCATCTGTTTGACTTATTGTTAGAGGAGTGGAGGTATGCTTTGATATCCTAGATGGGAGGGCTCTCTCCTGTGGGTATCTTGTGTTCAAATCTTATAGCCTAGGTCAAGAACTTCAATTCCCATCATGCCTAGTCATGTCTGTGAATGTTAGAGTTTTGCAATGCCACATGGGACGCGTAGTTCTGCAACAGCTGGAGGGCCGTAGTTTGGAGATCCCTGGCCTAGGTGATAGTTCCCCTGTGAGAACACCTCTGACCACTTGTTCTGTAGTCCTCTTACTTCTTCTAACTCAGTGGGTGTCATTTCCTCAGTGGTTAGTTGTATAAGTGATAGTATTTGCTCTTATTTCCACTGAGTCACATTCACTTTTGTCACGTATAGATGACTACGAAAGTTTCAGAGCTCTATGTGCCCCACCTTTGGAAGCAATCATATCTGTGATTAGAGCCAGTTCTTCCATTGCTGTCCCAGGGAGCAGGCAGAGTCAAAGAGTCTTGGTGTTGCAAATTCTAACTAGTACAAAACCTTCCTGGACCACTGTAAAAGTCCTGGCATCAAATGGAACCAGTTTTGTGGGCAAGGGTTTCACAAGGATTCCACTTTCATCTAGATAATCCTGGCTACTTCTTTGAGGGAGCTTGTTGTTGGCTTTCAATGAGATCCATGGTGTGTTTCGGCCTTTTTTTCTTCTTCGCATAGTATTGCTGGAATACTGGTTCTGGGGTGAAAGTATTGAAAACAAAGTTGCTTTCTTGGCTAAAATTCCCCGAACAACAGGACAGTCAACCATAACATCATTGGTTGTTCATCATTCCACTACTTGATTCCTGGCAGCAGGTTGTTTTCCATTTAATGACTTCCCCTATTTGATTTTGGGAATCTCTCTACAGATGACCCAACGTTATAGCCCCAGCACAAGAATTGACTTGACGGACCCCCAAGGATATGTTCGCCATCTCCACTTGGGGGCATTTCCTCCTTTTTCCTTGTCTACACTTCAATATAGTTAATTCTGTATGGAAGTGAGCCATCCCTTCTGTTAATTTCCAGATGGCAACCTGTAATGGATCTATCTGTGCAACAGTGGATAGGATTATCGATTTCACAACTATGATGGCCATGGGTATGCCGTCTGTTTGTGTGTGTTCCTGCTGCTTCTAACAGTTCTTAAAACTTCAAATTGGTGTGCTTCTATCTTTCTCTTGCAAGTTTTCTCTGACCTTATCAGACGGCAGTTTATCTACAAACTTTTCCTTCAGCCATCCATCCCCATCAACTTAGCTGGGCTATCTTACTCTGTCCTTCCCCTTCAGGGTACCTCTGCTACTATTTCTTGCAGTTCCAGGGCATATTGCAGAATAGATTCTCCCGTTCTCTGTTGATGAAATAGGCCATAAGGTTACCACTTGGCTATACACTGCTTCTAAGCAGTTAGCTATCTTGTCAAGGGAATCCTGGTCTTCTGCTGGAAGGTACAGGATTAACCTTTTTGCTTCCACCAGGGTGTTAATGGCCAGTGGTGAGCAGGCAAGACCCAATATGATCAGTTCAGCCCCTGCAATCTCTTGACTCAAGGACATAAGCCCTGACCTTGTACTTGTAATTGTTGCATCAGTAATCCAATCAGGAAAAATGGGTCACTATTGCATGGCTGCCTGTCTGCGTTTGGTGTAGTACTACTACGTTCTACTGTTACCCCACTCCCACAATTGTCTGACATGGCTAAGCCTGTTTGTAGAATCCAAGTGTTATAGAATACCTAATCGCCAAATGATCACACAGGGAGTGACTGTTAAAAGCAGTTTTTAAAGCAGGTCCAAAAGGAGAAGCAATAATGAAAAACAAGATGAGCATACAGACACTGCAGAACAATTCAGATTAAAGAATAACAAAGGGCAAAACTTTTTTTTAGTTTTTGGACAGAGTGCAGTGGGATTAGAACCCCTGTCAGTTTTTATTGCCGTCTGTGTTCCCATTAAAGCGGTAGTAAACCCCACTTGGTCATTTTTACCTACAGGTAAGCCTATAATAAGGCTTACCTGTGGGTAAATGAATATCTCCTAAATGTGCACCGTTGCAACCAGTTATGTCATTGGCACATGCACTCTGAAGGTCCGACATACCATGTTCCGGAACCAAGGGCTCCCACCCGCATGCGTGGGAGTGCAGTCATCACAGCTCTGGCCAATCACAAAGCCGGAGCATGCAAACTCGGAAAAAATGCGGGGAGGAGATGTCAGCCCTCTCAGCACTGATAGTACAGTGCTGGAGAGATTTGTTCCAAGGTGAGTATTTCATAATGTGCTAGTATGCGATGCATACTAGCAAGCACATTATGCCATTGCTTTGCAGGTGTTTTTTTTTTTTTTTCACAACAGCTGCGGTTTACAACTGCTCCTCTCTATTTGTCCTGTTTACCATTATCATTGAAAGTGAACATAAAGAATATCACACATTTTGGGTTGTCCTCAGAAAAGTAATAGAGGGGAAATCTTCCAATGGGGACACTAGTTCTGGTGACCTGGGGGTCCCCAAGGAAATCACTTAATTTGCAGGGATTTCCTCTCACTTCCTGCTTGACAGGGGTTATTATAACCCTCCCTTACTCTATACGATATGAAAAAAAAAGGTTTTGCCTATAGTTCTACTTTAATACATAAAAGCTGCATAAACATTGACATTTCGCAGCAATATTTCTGTGCCTCACTTGGAGTAACATGTGGCTGCATAGCATAGTCTCTATAGGATTCTATAGCAACAGAAAGTCTAGCCAGGAATCATTATTTTCAGTAAAACATTTCAGAACAAAAACAGATACCTGCAATTACCTTCATGAAAAGCAACATTCTCTGTAAAGTCGGGGGTTGACCTGGTAGCACAGGCCAAAAGCTGGAGGGATCCAAGTCCACCACTGCCCGCATGCTGCTTCTGACAGTGCCCAGTTACTGCCTCATCAGGTGTGGTTGAGCCATTCTGAGCTCTGTTCTGAGGGAGGAAAGCTGAGGAACCTATGTCTCCATCAGAGCAGGATGAGTAAATGGGCACTCTTCTACACTATCAGTGTTTTGCACTCTGTTACTTCCTCGTTTATCTCTCTACTGATTCAGATTTATTGTTTCCTGCATCACCTCAGTGCTAATTGGACAGAGGTGATGCTAAGTTTTTGTTGAGTAAAGACGGCCATATATGGTTCAAAATTTGATCGGTTCAGCAGGGACCAAATTAAATTTGATCCATGTATGGACACCCTGGTTGTACAGATGTGGATCTACTGATCCACATCTGTACAACCAGCCTATCAGGTTTTCCCAAATTTATCAGTGCTGCCAGCTATAGTCAGCAGCACTGATCATTGTATTCTGATGTTGGGGAAGCCCCCCCCCATAATAGCAGGAGTGATTCCCCATCCAAATCGAATGTGTGGATGGGGGAAATGGATCATGTTGTTTCTTTCAACCCACTGGTTGAACAAAAAAAATGATTAATGTATGACTGAATAATGTATGGGCTGCCTGGGAAGTGGCATTGTTGAACTAGGAAATAATTGTGTGCCTTGCTGGCTGTGCAGTGTGGCAGATGTATGAAAATGACATGATTGCCTGCAGAGAACTACACACCAGCTGGCAAATAGAACAGTAAACATATGGGTTTATACTATTTCCTGGAGTTCAGATGTAACAGAATGTGTGCTGTCCTATAAAATATCACCAGAACTGCTCTGGTGTCCCATACACATCACTGTATTTGTATATTACAGACGCATTAAAGATCGCTTTACAGAGTGCATAGAACCACTTACATGAGAGCCAGTCATGAAGAGAATAACGGTTGTAGCCCTCTTTTGAGGGGGGTTTATGACAAGTGTCCCTCCCCAAACAGGATATTGTGTTGTACCTGTAGGCAAATAGAGAATCAGAACCTTAGCTAAGTGGAAGAGTGGATTTGATCATATATTTGGCCTCCACCCAGGCCAGGAACTCTCTGAACAGAGGAGATTCCCTTCCTGAGAAATTAACCAGTAATATAGAAAAGTAATTGGTAGCACAGGAACTGTGGCAACCAGCATATAACATTAATTATAAGTCTATAGATGCATGCCAGTATGGAAATAATACAAGTTTATATAAGAAAAAATTAATAATAGTACATACATAACAATGTACAAACAGGTATTATCACAAGGAGCCTGATAGGAGTCCTGGTGGAATTGTGCACGTTTACTTGGGTATATATCATTCTTAATAGAGATACCTCTAGGTGAATGTTGCAGCCAAGTCCGGTTGGAGGGACCCCTGAGGATGATCATGATGTCGTGTCTGTCTTCATGTCAGAGAATTACAGACAAGGTCAGTGGTGATGGGGAGATCCTTAAACTATTGTCCAACCGGCCTGGAACGCAGCTTCTTACCAGCAGAAACTGTGGTGTGGTACTGGAACTCAGATTCAGCCTATCTACTCTGCGCTTAAGTCCCTCCCTAGTAGTTTGTAATCTGTCATGCAACTGAACCTCTAACTATCAGACGTGCCTAACCTGGCTCTAGCCTATGCTGGTTATCAAACCCTAAAGTAAAACTAACTATAAAATACCACAAATGAAGAGACAGAAGAGAGTTAACTAAAATAACGTTAGGTGCAATAAACAGGTTCACCTACTAATACTCTAGAAGGTGAAACACACAAGCTGACAAATACTTCCAGCGCTATGAGGTCCTCTGTGGTGCAAAGCAGGAAGGACAATGGTATTAGTTCCAGATACTAGGCGGATGCAGCCCTCCTCAGAGGGGGTTATTCGAATAGATATTACAAAAAACAAAAGGACTGGAAGACGTACGCACCTAGTGCATTACCGAAAAAGGTTTATATTTAATGCAAAAGCATTGCAAAGTTGCAAAAAAACACACAATGTCATGCAGTGCGGACAACAAATGTCGTAAGCATCAAACGGGTGTACAGCTGATGCATTTTGGGGGCATACCCCCTTCCTCAGAGCTCGGCTACTCTGGAAACCACAAGACAAGCTATTTATATATGGACATCAAAACCAAAGTCAAGAAAGCCCACTCCCCTGGGGGGGGTTAGGGGGAAAGCAGAGAGGGTTGGGGAGGGGAAGGGAGAAAAAAATATATACATGTATATATAGTAAAAATTTATTGTGTATAAGTCATATTATATTGTGTATAGAGAGGCCAAAAATTGTATTTTAGTAGTATATGTATGAGAAAACACCCAGGTCCACTGTCATTAAGGTACTAATGCTAGTAGGAATGCTAATAATAATAATATTAAGGATGACAGCTCACCCTGTGTTATCATCATGGCTACTGGGAAAAAATGGCTGCTGGAACGCAAACTGGCACCCCATAAGAAGCCAGAGACACCTATGGACACAGATTGTGAGGCCATGTCATCCGCCATCGGGTCCCAACTGGGCCACTCTCAATGAGATGTGGTCAGTGAAGCGGCGAGAACAGATGCGCCGATCCTTCCACCCATTGTAGGGAAACAGAGGCCCTGAGCCATCTGATGCGGCCAATGACGTCATCTCCGGCCCTCGGTGGATGCAGCCGATGACGTCACCTCTAGCCCTCTGCAGAAGTCTCTGGCTGTGTCCCCAGGTGGAGGAATCGTAAAAAAACAAACAAAAAAAAGGGGGATTATTTATTTAGATATATATATCTATATAAATAATTTTTAGATGAACTATTAACACTCAATAATTGCAAAGGAAATTCTTATGCCGCGTACATACGAGCGGATTTTTCAGCATCAAAGGTCCGACAGTCTTTCCGACGGACTTTCGACGGAGTTACGATGGACTTTCGAACGACCCGACTTGCCCACTAAAGTCCGTTCGTTTGAACGTGATGACGTACGAAGGGACTAGAATAGGGAAGTTCATAGCCAGTAGCCAATAGCCGCCCTTGCATCCTTTTTTTGTCCGTCGGACTAGCATACAGACAAACAGATTTTTCGACCGACTCAAGTCCGTCGGAAAGATTTGAAACATGTTCCAAATCTAAAGTTCATCTGATTTTCGACAGAAAAAGTCCGCTGAAGGTCAGATGAAGCCCACACACGGTCGGATTGTCTGACGGATTTGTTCAGTCGAACGAGACTGGTCGAAAAGTCTGGTCATGTGTACACGGCTTTAGGCAAATTATTAACTCTCTTTCCTCTCTCCTTAATGCTCCTTTTTACTAGGATGCAAGTCCAGCAGTGTCAGAGCATAGGAGCCTCAACATAATAAGTATACAAAAATTAATATATGGACAAGTAAATAAATAGATATACATAGATGGGACTAATTAATGAATTAGAAATGTCTGAACCAAATACTGAGACATAAGGATGCACCAATGGATAAAGATAAACATGAAAATAAGAATGGAAGTGGAAATAAAGATGATATGGAATAAAAACACAAATACAATTACAGGCAGTCCCCGAGTTACAACACAATAAGGACTGTGGGTTTGTTCGTAAGTGGAATCTGTGTGTAGGTCGGAACACTGCATTTGTAAGTGTAACTTCCACCTGTGCATGGCTGTGGAAAGTTCTGGATGCTTCTGGGCATGTAGTTATGTTATCTGGGGCTCTTCTGGCCATGCATAACATGTAGTACTGCAATGTGGGATGTGTCCGGCGCTGCAAGATAGCAGCTCGGAGGTATCCAGGACCAGCGTGGAGCACAAGCGGCTGACATTGAGGCCATTCGTAAGTAGGAGTCGTTCGTAACTCGGGTGTTCGTAACTCAGGGACTGCCTGTACTCCAATACATGTGCATAACTGTGTAATACATAATTGTGGTTTACACAGAATGCATATATAATCAACATGAATATATAGTTAATACAAATATATATTTAAAAATACATCTATAGTTAAAAATAACAATAAAAACAAAAAACATATCTGGACATCTAACACCACACTCAAGCCCCTAGGTGTCAAAGCCCCTAGCCGGTGTATCCAGAATGTCTCTCTCCTACATTGTTTCCGGAACCGACGGCCTGTGTCTGCATCTTCACCAATCGTTTCTAGCCCAAACAGCCTAAGATTGGGGAGGTTTTTATTATGTTCCTCTAAAAAGTGGAGAGGTACTGAATATTTTTCAAACCCTTTTGAAAAATTTATTTTATGTTCCCCAAAACTTGTGCACAGGGGACGTATTGTCCACATAGAGCAAACCACTTGGACATTTTAGACAGTAGACCACAAATTGTGATCCACAGTTGATAAATTGTCGGATGATATGTGTCTGACCATCACTACCCATGGCATCTTTCTTCCTGTGCCACATGAATTGGCATGCTCCACAGTTGGGGACCCAGCACCTATAGCTGCCCTTTTGATCAAATTAACTGCTCCAGTTGGAACCTAATGTTTTCTGTGCGCGGACTCTGCTAGGTACAATGTAACCCCTAAAATTTTTAGGTCTACGGAAGATGACATTCGGACGCTCGGGATCACTTTGAGTTAGGCAAGAGTCACGTTTGAGAATACCCCAGTATTTCTCTATGATGCGTTTGATGGGAAAGGCTTTACTGTTGAACCGGGTGCTGAAAGTGATGTCTGAATAGTTGTTGGAATTGCTCTCCCTGACCAAAACCTCCCTGCCCTTAGCGGGGATGTGGCCTCATGATGACATTTGTCAACAGCTGCCTCTGTATACGTCTGATGATATTTCATGTATGCATTAGCTATAGTAGCCTGATCATACCCTTTCTCCAAAAATGTCTTTTTCAAAAGGTCTCTCTGCTTGTCATAGTCCAACAGACGAGTGCAGGTCCTTTGGAGCCGGCAGAACTGCCCAAGGAGTACATTTTTGATCCATCTAGGGTGGAGATATGATTTCCCTGCTGATGGCTTGACATGTGTGTGGGAGATAATGCGTTGGTCATCGTCCACCATCAGCTCTAGGTCCAGAGGTATCAGCTTCTGACTGTTCAGCACGTGGGTGAACTCAATCCCAAAGGGATTGTTCTGGCAATATTCCAGAAGCGATTTCAGATGGATGTCACTACCGTCCAAAATGATCAAATATCATCAAAGTAACGAGCATAGAGGGGATTATTGGACCAGATATGGAACTCCTCCCAATAACCCATAAACATGTTAGCAAAACTCGGGGTGATTCTGGCCCTCATAGCTGTGCCCTTGTACCCTATTATAAATGCTGCTGCTAGACTAATACACCTCACTAATTGATCCATGACTGCTGCTCCTCTCTGCCAATCCTTTCCCTGGCTTCCCCTACCCCACCATATAAAATGCTAACCACAACATACAAGGCCATCCACAACATTGCCCCCAGCTACATCACCAACCTCATCTGTAGATATCGCCCAAATCGTCCCACCGCTCCTCCCAGGACCTCCTGCTCTCTAGCTCCTTTGTTACCTCCTCTCATGTTCATCTTGAGGACTTCTCCAGAGCCTCTCCCATCCTCTGGAATTCCCTGCCCCGGTATATCCGATCAGCCCCCAACCTGTCCACCTTTAGGAGATCCCTGAAAACTCACTTATTCAGGGAAGCCTATCCCACACCCACCTAACAACCCCATCAAATCATTCCCCGCATCTATTACCTTTTGTACCACCACCCCCTTCCTTTAGAATGTAAGCTCTACGAGCAGGGCCCTCCTGTCCCTTCTGTATTGTACTGTAATTGTGCTGTCCCCCCTCTACATTGCAAAGCGCTGCGTAAACTGTTGGCGCTATATAATTTGTGAACAATAATAATAATTTGTCTGTAGTACTCATCCTGAAACACAAAATAGTTGTGTGTCAGGGTATATTCAATGCTACATGCAATAAAGGAGGCCTTCCTGGGGTGTAGATGGGTTTTGCCTGTCAAAAAGTATTGCACAACCTGTAGCCCGATCTGATGTTTTCTAGAGGTGTGTAACCAGGCCACATCCAATGATAAACATTGGTAGTCTGTCTGCCATTGATAATGGGCTAAAATCTCAAGCATGTTGCCCGAATCCCGAACATAGGAGGGGAGCTGTACCACCAACTCCTGGAGGAAATGGTTGATATAGCTCTCTATTGGGCTAGTATGACTGTCAATACCGGAGAAAATAGGTCTTCCCGGAAGGATTGGTGGCATTCTTATGGATTTTGGGAATATGATATAAAAATGGTGCAAGTGGATATGGATGGAACAAGAATTGCCATTCTAGCTTGGATAAGACCCCAGAGCTTCATCCAACAGAGACTTTAAGGCTTCCTTGTATGGACAAATTGGGTCCCCCTCTAACTTCTCATAGGTGTCGATATAAGTCTATATGCTTCTATCAAATAGTCCTGCCTGTCCTGGATGACCCAGCTCCCTTCCTTGTCTGCCTTTCTAATGATGACTGTGTTGTTGTTCCTGAGTGAATTCAGTACTCTCCTCTCCTTGTGAGACATGGATGAAGTGTGGCCTCACTACACAAATGGGCCAATTCAGAATAGACTATGTCATAAAAGATGGGGATACACTTTCCCTTGGTCCATTGGGGATGGAACACTGACTTAGGCCTAAAATGGGTATAAGCTACTGGAGCTAGACAGGTAAAGCTAGATGGAAATTCCATCATGGGCAACTCAGTATCCCGGGTACCCTCAGACCACAGTTCTTCCAATATTTGTAACATGTTCAGGTCCTGATATGGATCCACAGACTCTTGGGGAGCTGCGGATTCACTCACAGTCTGTTTTTTCATGGAAAAATTACCGCTTGAGGGTAAGGTCAACGAACAGTTCGAATAGGTCAGGGGGATTGGGTGGGACAAAGTTGAGACCTTTGTGTAGCAGGGCAAGCTCAGAAAAATCACTGGGGATAGATTATAGATTTTAATAGTATCACATTCAGATATTACTTTTCCACTTTTTTTTGGATTTCTTTCCTCCTCACTTTCCTCGCCTGTTTTTTCTACTGACCTTTTTCTCCAGTTGACCCCCCACCAGGGTGTGACCTTCAGCATAAAAGAAGGGGGGGGGGGGGGTGGTGCAGAGCAGCCCATAGAAGATATGGGGTCAGGGAAAGAGATTGGCATGTTCACCCCCAATGTGTCTCCCGGAGACTTGGGGATAGCCAAATCATGATCCATTACACATGTAGGGGACTGATGGACCACACACACTCACAAGGCACCGCTGCTGGTATATGGGATGAAGAAACTGGGTCCTTTACCCTCCACTGCGGTGGGGAAGATCTGTGCGAGTAACAGCCAGTGCCTGGGAAACCCCTGGTGCAACACTGCCAGCGGGTGCTCCTCCTATTGTATTTGTTATTTTTCAACTTTTTTCCTTGGGGCCGATGGGACCCATAAAAAATTCCCGGAGGATGAAGGGCCAGGAACTCAGATAGATGGACTGGGATGGGTTTGTGGATGTTAGGAGGTGCCAGAGGGAAGCCCCCTAGGGCGGGGCCACTGTCTGCCCTTACAACGATAGGTGGAAGGATCCCTGAGGAAAGGGGTGCTTCCCCAAAATGCATCAGCTGCACACCCCTTTGATGCTTACAACATTTGTTGTCCGCACTGCATGGCATTGTGTAGCCAAGGTGACCAATACTTACATACAGTAGTACAGACCTAGCTATCTAGGACTGTGCATGTGAGATAATAATAAGAGGTCAGAGATACCCTGTCACACAGATTCAGAATCACACTCAAGAAGGTATACTGCATTTAAACTATTGGGACATAGGAATAATTGCATAATGGTCTTTTCTGGTCTGGATTTAGCAGCATGGACAGGACATGTGGCTGAGACATTCTCTGTCTCTCCATCGCCTCCTTTAGGGCTTTTTCAAAGCCAGTATACCAGGGACAGGAAGTGCTAATACATAATTACACACAGCACTGCAACATGGTGATATTAGAAGTAGAGGGCAGCAGATCCCTACACAGTTTGATGCTCTTGAAACACTAATACACAATCTAATAGTCCTACACTTTAATACAAAGTCTGGGACAAATTAAGCTACCAGTATGGAGGGAATACTTACAGGATATCTACATAAATATACCAATTTCACACAGAGTTTTCGATGAAAATCAAGAGCAGGACCCCAACATTGCACAGCAAAGAGTACCAGCTACCTAACCACAGCAAATGGTTAGCTAAAGCATGGTTTCTCAACCTGTAGTATATACAGTATCTCACAAAAGTGAGTGCGCCCCTCACATTTTTGTAAATATTTTATTATATCTTTTCATGTAACAACACTGAAGAAATTACACTTTGCTACAATGTAAAGTAGTGAGTGTACAGCTTGCATAGCAGTGTCAATTTTGCTGTCCTCTCGAAATAACTCAACACAGCCATTAATGTCTAAACCGCTGGCAACAAACGTGGGTACACCCCAAGTGAGAATGTCCAAATTGGACCCAAAGTATCAATATTTTGTGTGGCCGCCATTATTTTCCAGCACTGCCTTAACCCTCTTGGGCAAGGAGTTCACCAGAGCTTCACAGGTTGCCGCTGGAGTCCTCTTCCACTTCTCCATGACGACATCACGGAGCTGGTGGATGTTAGAGACCTTGCGCTCCTCCACCTTCCATTTAAGCATGCCCCACAGATGTTCAATAGGGTTTAGGTCTGGAGACAGGCTTGGCTAGTCCATCACCTTTACCCTCAGCTTCTTTAGCAAGGCAGTAGTCATCTTGGAGGTGTGTTTGGGGTCGTTATCATCTTGAAATACTGCCCTGCGGCCCAGCCTCCGAAGGGAGGGGATCATGCTCTGCTTCAGTATGTCACAGTACATATTGGCATTCATAGTTCCCTCAATGAACTGTAGTTCCCCAGTGTCGGCAGCAGGGTAAGGTCAACGAACCATGTCACTCTCACCACCATCATTGACTGTAGGCAAGACCCATTGTGTTTGTACTTTTCACCTGGTTGCCGCCACACACATTTGACACCATCTGAACCAAATAAGTTTATCTTGGTCTCATCAGACCACAGGACATGGTTCCAGTAATCCATGTCCTTAGTCTGCTTGTCTTCAGCAAACTGTTTGCGGGCTTTCTTGTGCATCATCTTTAGAAGAGGCTTCCTTCTGGGACCACAGCCATGCAGACCAATTTGATGCACTGTGCGGCGTATGGTCTGAGCACTGGCAGGCAGAACCCCCACCCCTTCAACCTTTGCAGCAACCTCTGGATATGATGCTGAGCACATGCACTCAACTTCTTTGGTCGACCATGGTGAGGCCTGTTTTGAATGGAACCTGTCCTGTTAAACCGCTGTATGGTCTTGGCCACCATGATGCAGCTCAGTTTCAGGGTCTTGGCAATCTTCTTATAGCCTAGGCCATCTTTATATAGAGCAACATTTTTTTTTTCCAGATCCTCAGAGAGTTCTTTGCCATGAGGTGCCATGTTGAACTTCCAGTGACCAGTATGAGAGAGTGAGAGTCATAACACCAAATTTAACACACCTGTTCCCATTTACACCTGAGACCTTGTAACACTAACGAGTCACATGACACCGGGGAGGGAAAATAGCTACTTGGGCCCAATTTGGGCATTTTCACTTAGGGGTCATAAAGTTGGGGGTTGTTTAGCTTAATGTAGAGCCTATCAGTGAACTGAGTCCATGCCTGTTGTGCCAATTAAGGGCTTGTTAGCCCACTTTTATTAAAGGAAAAATAAGTCCAATAACAGAACAGTTGCCAACGCAGAGGTTTCAGCTTTCCACAGCAACAATATAAATGAAAAATGCCAAGCCACCTTGCTCTCTTCAGCAGCAGCACCACCACTGATCAGGCTCCCACATGGAGCCCTCCAGACTGCTGTCAGTGACCTCAGGCTCGGGTCTCTGGCTTTCACAGTGCCGCCTGCACTCTCTGGCTACTCCAGTGCACACCTGCACTCTCTGGGTTCTGCCTTGCAAGCCTGGACTCCTCGGGAGGGTGGAGCCCAGAACCATGGTCCTGACTCTACCATCAGACCCACACACACCTGAACAATCAGTGTGCCGGTGAGTCTCAAAACCCGGACCCAGGAATAGGGATTTTATCCCACCCGGATCTCTAAGAAATCCCTGGGCTCCAGGTCCCATAGTGGACTTTACTAAATAATGAGGAAACTGAAAAGCCAGTTTCCTCCAAAATAAGCAAATACACTCGACCTGCCTGGTTGAGAGTCCTGCATCCATACATTGGTGGAGTACCACACTACCACAAGGTGTACTCACTTTTGTTGCCAACGGTTTAGGCATTAATGGCTGTGTGTTGAGTTATTTTGAGGTGACAGCAAATTTACAGTGTTATACAAGCTGTACACTCACTACATTGTTGCAAAGTGTAATTTCTTCAGTGTTATCACATGAAAAGATATAATAAAATATTTACAAAAATGTGAGGGATGTACTCACTTTTGTGAGATACTGTATACACTTAGGAATATTTTTAGCTAAGACTTCTACATATAATGGTACACTGCCATTACAAACACAAAGTATCTTTTGGAAATATATTTCTTTAAAATGAACAAGCAATAGAAGTAGAAACTTTTGGGGTATTTTAACCTAATGTGCACTACAATTTGGCACATAACAATGTTGAAAAAAACACTTTAAATAATGCTATTGATTCTCTAAAAAGTTATTAAAGCTATGGCCACAAGTGTATAGATGGTCAATCTAATGTATAGGGGGAAGGGGTTGCTAACAAGGGACAATAATACATTAATCCCAGAATAGTTCAGGATTAGGCCATGTATGCCCTACTTCTAGTCTGCTAGATCCTCACACAAATACGGTATGTGCAAAATCTCTTATAAAAAAACCCACCCCCATTTTTCCTCAGGTAGTGGCTCTTTGAGGGTCCTATAATTGCTTTGCCCACCATTTACAGTAGAGGGGGTGCGGGAGACACAGGCTCACCAGGCTAGCCACATAGTGAAGTTCTTCCCAAATGATTCCAAGGCCTGTCTAGGCGCAATTGAAGATCTACACCTGTCACCGGGTGATGTTGACCACGCCCCCTAAAACATCACAGTCCCAGCATGCCCAGGGACTGTGACGGCGTAAGGGGGCGGGGTCTCCGCCTATATAAGGTACATCGGAGCTCTCAGAGACCATTCCAGCCTGAGAGAGCGTCGTGTCAACATGGGAAGAAGAAAAGAAGCCCAGAAGCCACAGGCCAGAAGTCCGGACCTCCGCTGGCAAGAGAGCGGCATGAAGACAGCGGAGAAGCTGGCCAAAGAACTGGAACACCGGGAGAAGAGGAACTGGAGGGACCCCCGAAGTCGGAAGAAGACCCCGGAGCTGTCTAATAAATTACTTCAAAAACCTGTGTAGTGTGTTTTATTATTGACACTTTTTCCCTTGGTGAATGGGTAGGGGTACCATGTACCCCATACTCATTCACATATGGTGGGGGGCCGGGATCTGGGGGCCCTCTTATTATAGGGGGCTCCCGGATTCTGATAAGCCCCCTGCCCGCAGACCCCGACAACCAACGGCCAGGGTTGTCAGGAAGAGGCCCTTGTCCTCATCAACATGGGGAAAAGGTGCTTTGTGGTGGGGGCCCTGTAGGGCGCCCCCCTCCCCCAAAGCACCCACCCCCCCATGTTGAGGGCATGCGGCCTGGTACGGTTCAGGAGAGGGGGCGCTCGCTCGTCCCCACCCCCTTTCCTGACCGGCCCGGGATGCGTGCTCGGATCGGGGTCTGGCATGGATTTTGGGGGGACCCCATGCTGATTTTTTGGCGTAGGGGGTTCCCCTTAAAATCCATGCCAGACCTAAGGGCCTGGGATGCCCCACAATGGGGCTCGCAAGGTGTCAATCTCACCGATAAAAGCGGCGAGATTTACTTCCTTTTCTAGTCCCGTCGTATCCGAGTCACGTTCAAATTGAACGTGTGTTCATTCTGCCGTAACTCCGGCGAAAGTCCGTCAGAAAGACGGGCGGACCTAGCCTGCTGGAAAGTCCGGTTGTGTGTAGGCAAGTCCGTCCGTTCAAAAAGTCCGGCGGTAGTCCGCCGGAAAGTCCGGCAGGAAGAACGTCGGAGCAAGTATGCCGGAAAGTCCGCTCGTGTGTACACAGCATAAGACTCCTCTGCTATCAGGATGCATCTTAAGCAGCTCACCTTGGAGCCTCCTGAGGGCATCCACACTATATGATCTAAACACATCAAATAGTAAATGTATTAATTTGACCAATATCAGGGTAGTGTAAAGTCTGCCTAATGGATGAGCCTAAAATCCAAGAAAACTAGAATAGTCCCAAGAAAATATGGACTGTTGTTACGCAACAGTATTAACAGGCTGCTGGGCATATGTCAGTGAGAGGGTTAAGGCCTATGCTTGTTGCAGATGCAGTGCCAATGAATCCTCCCCCAGCTGATGTCTGCCGTTAGACAAATGTGTAACTATAGTGTAATGTGTATTTGTATGGTTGTTCAGCAAGGCTCAGACGGCTGTTAGCAATCTAGTTAATTTTGCCTTTGTAGGAGGTAGCCTTAATTTGTTATATCTTTTGCCAATAAACGCCGGTTGATGCCCCCTAAACGAGCATCATGAAGAACTTGTCTGCTTGCTCATTCAAACTCAAGTAATCTCCCTTTTTTAGCTGATCCTCAGTCTCCTCGATTCCCCTTTTTTTGAAGAATTATGTAGCATGATGCAGCTTGAGTCAGCCACCATCTTGAACTAGCAATGAACTTTGCTTTCTACATATAAATACAGATAGCAATCACACCCCAATCAGCGTGCAGGCTTCAGGGCATCATCTTTGCAACTCTAACGTTCCCATTACGATAATGTGATTTTCACTCAGTCTATAATATTGCCTGCCATGAATAAAACAACTGCCTTTTTTCTGCTCTGTGGCTAGATTTCCTAGCTGTTTGTGTGTTTTCATTTCCTTTTAGCTTACTTTATTTTTATTTTTGCTCTCTTTATCAATAAGGCGCTTTGTGCATACGCCTGAGTGAAGACGCTTCATAGCCTGACTATTTTTTACAAAGCACCTTCACACGTTACAAAATAGTGGATCTTTAGATGACTGCCTGGAGGTAACGGATGCTGTGGCTTTGTAATTTCTGCATACCGTTGGGTGCTAAAGTCCCATTACACAGCCTTCTGTAATTGCTATTTGACGTAGAGCCACTGTACAGTAATGACTTCAAAAACAGCATCTTCAGGGAAACGTCTTACGCCTCCTAAAGCCAAGTGACTGATTTCAGATCAAGCTGTCATTATGGCATTCAATAATATTTCATATTGATCAATCAGACAGAGAATGGTAAGACCATACTTTCGTTTTACCCAATGCAGATGTTTTAGTATTAGCCACACACTTACATTGTAGGTAAGGTTGAAAAAAACACAGGATGTGTCCATAGAGTTTGACCAAAGGACGATAAATTAACCCACGGCCCTAGCACAATCTGTAGGTTAATGTTTCCCAGCAAAATGTTCCATGCTTGAAAAACATGTGCATGTGTGTCATGTGCAAGGAAAATATGAAAAACAGCATTTTTGCTTGCATATGATTGGATGATAGAAATCAGCAGAGCTTCCCCTCTTTTCAGATCTTCCCCTCAAATCTTCAGTGACTGCACCTCCAAGTGCACTTCCAAGTGCACTTGCAGTGCACCTGTAGTGCAAAGTGGATTTGCTTTTAGTAAATCAACCCCTGTGTGTCTGCTACCTGTCAGACTGGGCTTTTACTCACAGCTCTGGTCCCCAACCATAGTGGTTCCTGATCGTGTGATTGCTATGTTAGCTATGACATTGTAATCACGTGCTTGCTGGTGGCTTCATTGACAAAATATGCCTTCAAATGGCACCTTAGGAGGCACTGCAGTCTGAAGTATTGTGTATCTCTTACATAATGTAATTGTCATATACAATTACAGTATTTAGAAAAATAAATTCCTGTATGTACTGTATGCATTTGCCAGTCACTGATGAGAAAAGAGCAGGTTTTTTTTACGACAGTGTACCCAATAAAAACCTTATATGCCTTTTAAAAAAATATAAAAATCATTTAGGTATGCAATTTAGTATTTAATGACAAGAAGCAAAAAGGGTGCACCAGCCTCCTGCATTCTTGCTTCTTGTCATTTAGTTTTTAGGATTCCCCATATCTAAAGAAGTCAGTAAGACCTGGAGTGTTCCTGGTTACCTACTGAAGTATGAAAACAGCAAATTAGTATAGCCAAGTTAACCAACGCATGCTGATGTTTTGGCCAAGGCATCTAGGCTTCAATGACCTCCAATCACTTAGGAGTTAAAGGATGCACTCATATAAACATGTTTAAAGCATGATGATATAAAATCTGTTTACATTAAAATTATTTTAGAGCTTTTTAACAAAAACAGTGCAAAAAGGAAAGTAGGCATGTTGCTTATAGAAAGTAGTTTTTTTATGCTAAATTATGTGGTGTATCATACTGGGCTTGACAGACAGATTGTATTGTCCTAGGTACGTACGAATAGTGATATTTCCTTTTTTAGGGAATTTAGAATTTTAGAAGTATGCTGTTTGCCCTAAGTTGAAAATTACCTATGCCTGATAGTCGAAATATGGCTAAAAGAAAAGAGGACCTGTATGCTTGTTTCCTGGGTCTCGTGACTCCTCTCAGTAGCCTTTAATCCCGCACCTGCAATATGGTTAAATTTACAGATTCCCAGAAGTGTACATAAAACATAATAATAATAATAATAAAGAAAAGTGAACTTAACACTGTAAATATTGTTTTGACAGTGCCCTCTGTTAACCCAATGTTCTGGGCACTGGCCCACTATATCCCTTTTGTTAAACAGCCCTGTGATTAGTGTAATGGCATCCACTTCTGCACTACATTTAGCAACAAATCCCAGCAATATTAAAATACTCAGGTAATGTGGATTAAGTGCAACACTATGAGACTGTACATATAGTGCCTAAGTAAAAAGAATCTCAAGACTAAAAGATGAGTTGCAGTGCAGAACTCTATAGCGGGGTCATATAAATGGTAGAACCGCTGATGCATTGTCTTATGCTACAAACCTAAGTGTGTTTTCTATACAGTATGTATAGCGGAAGGCTGGATTCATGTGAACTGAGTTTGTTTCCAAGATAAATATCAAAAGACCTCTCTTTGGAATATACAGTCAGGTCCATAAATATTGGGACATCGACACAATTCTAATCTTTTTGGCTCTATACACCACCACAATGGATTTGAAATTAAACAAACAACATGTGCTTTAACTGCAGACTTTCAGCTTTAATTTGAGGGTATTTACATCCAAATCAGGTGAACGGTGTAGCAATTACAACAGTTTATATATTAACCTCCCACTTTTTAAGGGACCAAAAGTAATGGGACAGATTAACAATCATACATCAAACTTTCACTTTTTAATACTTGGTTGTAAATCCTTTGCAGTCAATTACAGCCTGAAGTCTGGAACGCATAGACATTACCAGATGATGGGTTTCATCCCTAGTGATGCCCTGCCAGACCTCTACTGCAACTGTCTTCAGTTCCTGCTTGTTCTTGGGGCATTTTCCCTTCAGTTTTGTCATATATATATATATATATATATATATATATATATATAATATAATAAAGTTGTTTTTATGGTACAAAGTTTCTTATTTGTATATTCACACAAGATCCATGACTACACATTCTGTTCATAGATGTATGTGTTTTCTATATGGTCACAAATCTACATAGTTTTTCTGATTTTAGTGATGTACTGTATGTGTTGCAAATTAACCTTAGGTTCAACACTTAGCTGAACTTTTCTTCTTAATCTCCTTAGCAGTAATCCCGAGTCTGGCTCAGGGTGGACTTTCAGTACCAAAAGCAGTAACCCCGAGCCACACTCAGGATCGGATCGCAGGATCCAGGCAAAGTTACTTACCTTGTCCCCAGTCTCCCTGCTGTGTGTGCAAGCTGTGTCTTCGCTTGATCTATCACTGGGCCGAGCTCTATTCCCTGCGAGCATTGCGACGCACGAGGACGGAGCATGGCGCCAAATTCAAAAAGTTAAAAACACATTACACATACAGTACACTGTAATCTTACAGATTACATTACTGTATCACATTATTTCACCTCCCTTTTGTCCCTAGTGGTTTGTCCAGTGCCCTGCATGCAGTTTTATATGATATATACTGTTCTTTCTGTCTGGAAACTGGAGATTGTCCATAGCAACCAAAAAACGTCCCTTTACATCAAAAGCAGTTTTAGACCAGCTAGAAAACAGCGATAATAAATTAGAATCACTTGCAGAATTGAGCGATAGTGATTTGTGGGGAAATTCATCATCAAACACTGAAAGTAATGACATTGACAATTCTGCAAATGAGCAAATTTCAGTGTTTTTGATTTGATTACATTATTTAATAATTTTAATTATTATATTATTATTTGTTATTATTTATAGTTATTTAATATATAATATTATTATTATATTTTAATTTATGATTTAGTGTTTCAAACTTTATCATACTCGGGCTGTCTACTAGACTCTTGTTTGGACAGATTTAAGCGTGTTATTCCTAAGAATTACAGACCTACAATATAAAACACCTAATTTCCATGCAAAACATTGTACTGCTTTGAGCATCAAAAATCTGACATAATCATACCGCCAAGTAGGGTAACCAATTGATCTAATTGGATCACAGAGACAGAATTTTTTTTATTATTTTTTCATTGTCCAGGACAAGCATATAAAATGTTATTTCCAAATAAAAGTTTCACTATCAAGGAACTTTTCCTTTTTTCCAAAGAACCAATATTTGGAATTATATTGACAAAGATATTGGCCATTTTTTTTTTGCCTTACAGCTCTCTAAGGAATGTTCATGCCTTTTATAAATGTGTGCAGGATATTAGTTATTAGCATGCAGAAAAGAGTGTTTATTTGTAAAAATTAGAAAATACTAAAACACGTGTTTACTTGATATAAGTGTTTGAACATTACTTTGGGCCATAACTCACAGTTCACCCTCCTCCACTGTCCACATAGAATTTTAAATCATTTGGTACCACCTACATGAAAAAAAAAACCAGCAGAACACTTATAGGGCGTACACACGGTCGGACTTTGTTCGGACATTCCGACAACAAAATCCTAGGATTTTTTCTGACGGATGTTGGCTCAAACTTGTTTTGTCTACACACGGTCGCACAAAGTTGTCGGAAAATCCGATCGTTCTAAACGCGTTGACGTAAAACACGTACGTCGGGACTATAAACGGGGCAGTGGCCAATAGCTTTCATCTCTTTATTTATTCTGAGCATGCGTGGCACTTTGTCCGTCGGATTTGTGTACACACGATCGGAATTTCCGACAACGGATTTTGTTGTCGGAAAATTTTATCTCCTGCTCTCCAACTTTGTGTGTCGGAAAATCCGATGGAAAATGTCCGATGGAGCCCACACACGGTCGGAATTTCCGACAACACGCTCCGATCGGACATTTTCCATCGGAAAATCCGACCGTGTGTACGGGGCATTAGATTGGAAACAGGATCATGATACAATGGTGTCACATCAATAAAATAACCAAGTGTGTGCATTCTTTAACATATATATATATATAATAAATCCTAATATTTCAGCTAGCCATTGTTAGCATAAAAAATGCAGCTCTCTCTGCAATACTTATCTATCAGACTGGATCTGGGCATTGAAGAGCAACTATATTGTTTAGGTTGAATTGCATTGCTTTTAAGTTTTGAGTGTTTAACCTGATATTTTACAACTTGGTATTGCATTTAAACATTTAATACAGAGTGCACTCATTACATTTTGTTTCACAGAACTTTAAGGGGTGTTCCAGAGAGCAAGCCAAGCAAAATCTGTTTGCCTTCAGGCTCTTTCTGTCTCACAAAAACTCAATACAGCCTGGTGAAACAGAGCAGGCAGGAAGAAGGAATGAGTTATTCTGATTCATTTACTTGTGTTTTAAACTTGATCTACTGAACTCTGTTGACAATAAGATACCAAAAAATAGACAAGCAAACATGTTAAAAGCAGCATGAAGCTCTGCTTGCTAGTTAGAATTTAAAATACTAAAACATTTGCTGCAGCACTTTATATTTATCTAAAGAACTCCAGTCAACTTTATTGTACTTTTCGATAATCTGGGGAGTGGCGAAGGCTTAAAACCTTTATTGGGATCGTATTTTTGCCTGTGTACAATTCAAGGAAATTTCTTTTCACTTTTTGTCCAGGTGACAGGTGTCAGAAATAGGAGAAGGAGAAGAGAAATGCCCTCTATGTGGACATATAGAACTTCTTCAGCATGGATATAGCATTTAAACCTGACACAAGTTTTTTCCCCGCAAAAATTGCTTTGGTGGCTTGAAGGATCCAAGAGATGAGGTGCGTAAAATGACATTATAATGCGTAATAATATGCGGTGTGTTAAGGCTGCCCATTTTTTTGAATAGGCTGCCAAATGCACCACAATCGATTTAAAGTAGTACCTGCTGCCAACGCACTTAACGTTTATTACTTCAACACATCGATGTAAACAGGCTCTTCAGCTTAGACTGGATGCCAGGAAATCAATACAAACACAAATTGGGAAAGCATTGATATTTCTGTTTCAATGTTTTTATTAAAGTTTGAAGTACAAATAGAGAACAATACAGCGATAGACCTTTAATGGTAAATTTAGGTAGAACTCGCAACGCAGGCGAGACACAACTGAGAAAAATGTACAATAGTGGCGTTTTTAGTAGGTATAGCAAACGCTGAAGAGTGGAAGTAGCAACAAAAAGAAAACAACCAGGAATAGTCAAACAGAGAACAAAGGAGTGGGTGCGCTAATTCCAAAGGAGCGGGTCAAGTAAACTAAATGTCTGTTGATGTCTGCTCCATCCTGTTCCGGAAGATGATAGATACAAAACTAACGGGGTGCTACACGACTCTTCATAAATTATAAGAGAACATTATTCTATCAAAGGGAGAGGGGATAATAAAGGAAAAGAAGGGGGGAAAGGGAGTAGGAAAGGAAGACCTAGGAGAGAGGTACAATCCACCCACCCTATCATTTTTTTAATTAAGATTGGGTTTGTATGTAACTAATCCACGGGTTCCAGATCTGCTCAAATCTTGTAGAGGTACCACATAGGTTGCTAACCATCTTCTCATTGTTGATCCACAAGAGTTTACGTTTCATCAATGTTAAAGTGGAAGTCCATGCTACATCTAAAATTCCTGCATCTATAGCCACCAACATTCTAACACTAAGCTCTCTAGCCCTGTAAAGAAAAAATTAGTGTCCGTACCTTTTCTGCAGGCGATCCTACCCGATCTCCAGCGGCAGAAGCTCTGCAGAGGGCACGGCTGACACCAGCTGTGAAATAAATGGGATGAGACATCACCCATGGACTTACTATGGAGCTTCCATTGTCGGATGTGTCCTCTGCACCCGCCTCCACAGCGAAGATGCGGCTGACAGCTCAGCATGGGATTGGGTCGGATCAGGGAGCAGGATAGAATATATGTACGCACACGCACCCCTTTGTGCACACATCAAAACACACTGCCAGAAGAGAAAAGTCAGACTCAAGTAAAAACAATGCATACATAAATTTTTAAACACTTGGGCATGCGCCGGTATTTTTCCCACCACAAGGCCCTTATGGCCAAGTCGGCCCACCGCTGCTGCTCCTCCGGCATCATGGGGAGGGGGGTTTAGGCTCACTTGCTGGTTGCTGCCTGGCTGGGCTGCGGCCTGTTCCAGTGCTGTCCTGTGAGCCTCAGTGACAGGCAGCACACTGAGTCTGGACTGAGGGGTCACTTCAGCTGGCTGTGGAGTGTGTGCTGCTGCTGCTGCGGCCTGTTGCTGTGCTGTCCCACGGGCGGCAGACCGCAACACAGCAGATGTGGAGGGGAGGGCTTTTAATCAGACCCAGAAGCCCAAACCGGAACTGGTTGGAGGCCACAATAAAGCCATGTAACCGGCCCCCCCTCTGCCCCCAATAAATCATTCATTTAGTTTCTGACATTCTCCTTCTGGGAACTGTCTGGTGAGTGAGTGGTGATGTGTGCAAACTGCATACTATAGCCCCGAGTTCCCAGTCAACCCCAGGCCTTGGGACTCGTGCTAATAATTCTCAATGAGCAATACGAGACCTGGGGCTTTTTGGGGGCTCACTCAAGGCTATAGCCTGGGTCAGCCCCCCTCCCGACGCTACTGGTGAGGACACTTACCCTTTAGAAACCTGACAAAAATTCAAAACTGTCTCATACTGTATTAGAGCTTGAAAGAAAAACATTTTGATTGTAGGTCCACTGTAAATATAGTGATTCTGTATTTAAACCACTGTCTGTATTGTATATACTGTGTATATAAGCCCAAAACTTTTTTTTTTTCATTTTGGATAGAGTGATGAAGGATTAGAACCCCTATATCTCTCCCACTAAGGAGGCTCACTCCTTCTGATTTTTCTCAGAAAAAAGGTGGATAGGTATAGGAACTTCCCAAAATTAACTTAACTTAAGTTAATTTGTGTCTCCGTCCCCTACCCACCTCCAAGCACTGACCCTTGGTCCCGTCCCTACCCACCTCTGAGCACCGACTCTTGGTTTCACCCCCTACCCAGCTCCCAGCACGGCCCCTTTCAGGGAATATAGAGTCAAGTATCATTTTGTAGTGCTAATTTGTATGGAATTTGGTAATGATAACAAACAATAAAAGATCCCCTGCAGCCAGCAGCATAAGACCCCCCAGCAACAATAGAACCCCAGCAGCAACAACAGATCTCCCAGCAGCCAGCATAAATAGATTCTCCAGCTTCCAGCAATAGTAGACCCCTCCTTAAACAGTAGATCCCTTCCAGCAACAATTGACCCCCCCCAGTAACAAAAGATCCTCCACCAGCAACAATAGATTGCCACGCAAAAATAGATCAACTCCAGCAAACAATAGAGTCAGCAGTCAGCATCAGTAGACCCTCCATTACACCCGAACACCCCTTGCCATTGCATACATTAAGTGCTGAAGGGACTGAATGTGAGGGAACACATAATTATCATAATTTGTCACCAGAACAGGAATAGAGAGGAAATCTTTGAATGGATTTTTCAGGTAACACATTGAAGAGATATCCCCTAGCTTCTTTAGTTATGTCTACAGGACAAGAAGTGAAAGAAAATGGGACACAGAAAAAAAAATGAAAGAACAGGTGTTTTAAACATTACTTACTCTATCCAAAATGAAAAAATAGTCTTTAAATATACATTAATCTATGCAATAGTGGTGGAATAGGGTTGGCTATACAATGGTTACAAGGGGCCCTTCCCTATAAAATACAGAATTTAAATTTTTCCTGGAAATCCTCTTAAACGCAATTATAAAATAAAAAAAAGATTAGATGCCTTTTAATTACAAATCTCCTGGAAAGCATTCTAGAAGGTGAATTGCTTGCGATGAAGTTTTCTCCTGCAGCTCAGCCCTTTGCTAGTCGCGATGCCCTTAGAATGCACTTGCCCTGTGTGCGACACACAGCTCTTTATATGGCTAACTGAGTAGACCAGCGAGTGTTGCACACCAGCCTCTCTTAGCAAATTTGGTTTACCCAGCATGCCTTCTTTTTATGAGTCTTCTGTTATAGTGGCTGCACATAATAATTGTGGCAAGGAAATAGAATCACCACATAAAAGGACACTTATATTTTTTTTTTCTTTATTCTACAAAAACAAGGGAAATGTAAACCTTCTTTCAATACATAATCCAATCCAATTTATAATTTCATTTTATCCTGCACAGCAAAAAAAAAAAAAATGTAAGGTAGGAATACCTGTTTTTTTTTTTATATAAATTTCTTTTTTTTTCTCCATGTTTTTTAAATTAGTGCTAAACTGCAGCATCACTTTTGGTGGGCTGTCAGTGTATTGGAAACATCGTATATAACCTTCACTGTTTGCAGTTTAATCTCCCTTGCGTCCCCGCAGGCAATGTTTTGACATTTTAAACCCCATAAATGACAGCAAGGCTTTGAGCCATTGTGAGAAGGAGGGAAGATGAAAAAAAAAAGTCTGAAAAAAAAAAAAAGCCAGACACAAACGAACGCGTTGGAAGGATGCTGCTTCTTCAAATGACCATGCAAAAAACTGGCAATATCAGATGGAACTGACACCAATTCAAAGGAGTACGATAATGGGGATTATAAGTAATGAGTAAAATTAGATTGAGTGATAATACAAAGCTGTGTCATTGGCTTATTGTCCTCCAAACTATGAGACTTCAACATCGTGTCTTTAGAATAAAGAATGTGTCTATCATACCCGAACAATGATCTGCTCACAGATGGGCACTACATTGTGTTCAATTTATTCTTTTTTTTTATGCATATTGTTTCTGCTAAGATAGCTATAACAAAATAACAGTAAAAAGTATTTGGGTATTTTACCTTATCCCACGTGTAACCATATCTTAGCCAAAAACTCCAAAATAATATCTAAGAGGGGCCTTTGTTGGTGCTAAAGCTCAGTACAATAATCCACAAAAGTTAAGATGGCCATATAAACCTTTTATTTACAAATGTTGTAAAGATTTTGAGCATTGCTTCCAACAATTAAACAATACAGATCCCAAGTTTATGTAAAAATTAAGTACTTTTTAGACTATATACAGTACGTAGGGGTTGATTTGCCAAAGTCAATTAAACTGGGCACTTTGCAAATATAGTTGCACTCTGCAATGGAATTTGCTCCGGAGCTTAGTAAATTAGGGGAAACTCTACTTACTTCTATCATCCAATTATGTGCAGGCAAAGATGCAATCCTTTTTTTTTTCTTGCATGTGATTGGGTATTGTTTGAAAACTGAGAAGCTTTATCTCATTTACTAAGTTCTTGAGCAAAGTCTCTTAAAGAGTGCAACTACACTTGCAAAGTACACAGTCTTTTTGCCTATGGTAAATCAACTCCAGTATATAGCTGGAAGCCTAATTATATCTTGTTATGAAACTAGTGTGATTAGCATTTACAGCTATCCTCACAAAGGGTCTCTTACTCCTTTGTGAAATAAATAGACTGCAGTGACCTTCAGAGAGTTGCTCTGTGTTGGCAGCCTTGTAAGTAAAAAGCTTATGTTTTGTTGAGCTAGTGTTTCTCAATTCCAGTCCTCAAGGCGCACCAACAGGTCATGTTTTCAGGCTCTCCATTATTTTGCACAGGTGATTTCATCAGTTTCACTGCCTTAGTAAATACCACAGCCGTTTCATCTGAGGGAAATCCTGAGAACATAACCTGTTGATGACTGGAATTGAGAAACACTGAGACAGACACAAGGTTCAACTCGCTAGTAGAGAGGGACTTGTCTATGTAGTAAGTGATGGGAAGGTTGTGATTTATTTTGTGTCTTATGTTTTTTTTTTTTCCTGTAGAGACACTGCCCAAGCTGTTTTTGATGCTGGAGTTAATACCAATATTTAAATGAACTCATTTGATGCAGTCTGCCTCAACAGACAAAGCTTTTATTCTTACAATGTCTGTGTATGGGTATATGGGAGTACTGCATTTACCTATTTACCCGGGGTTACCTTTTAGGGTTTGTTCACATGTGCAGGCCCCTCTGAAGAGCAATCTGTGTTGTATAACTCTTCCGAGGGCAGGGCACTTGACAGGTGGTGAAGAGGCATTATTTGGGCTCCTCAATGTAATGAAATTGCTTCCCACACGCCTAAGTGCTTATGTCATATACCGCTTCCTCCAGTCTGAATATAGATATTAGATATTATTGCCGCATATTACAACCAAGAACAAGGCAGGACTCGTTTTGGCTGCAAGCTGGAACATGAACTGTTTATTTGAACAAAGGCACACAGATATACACTCAGGGGACAACCCCCCTTATTTGCATAATGAAACAGGGCAGGGTAGACTTTACCTCCACCAGTAGAATGACACAGGTGTGATCAAACTTCTCATCAGTAGAATGTCTTTGGGAGGGGCTGCTGGGGAACCCCCCCCCCCCTCCCCTCTCACAGCTAATCCACAGAGACATATACATTCCATTATTATTATTATACAGGTTTTATATAGCGCCAACAGTTTGCGCATTGCTTAACAAAATAAAGGCAAACATTACAGTTACATTACAATTTGGTACAAGAGGAATCAGAGGGCCCTCCCATAATAGGTTGCTCCCAAGGCAGACACAAACAATAGAACAATGGGATACAGCCACACCTCAAAGGATCTAGTAAAGCGTCTACAACAGTATATGAGACAATATACAATATATATATATATATATATATATATATATATATATATATACATACACACACACATACACACACAATATTTCAGTGTGGTTGTATAGTGAGTCTGACTAGTGCAGATCAGACTTGGGTTCTAGGTCACCCTGTGCCCCTAATAGACACAGGGTAACTTACACATAGGAGGGGCTGGGGGAGCTGGACAAAGAGATTCCAGTGCTCTCCAAGGAAAACTGGGTTCCACAAGCCCCCTGCCAAAAGTGACTCCTGTCACACATCTCCCCTTTTGGCAGAAGACTAACACAGAAAGAGACCCCAAACGGGTGGACTTCGAGGTTAGTCCGCAGTTCCAGTCCCCCAATGCCCATCCCACTCAGTACCCCAAACACATTGTCCCAAACAGAGCGTTACTCAACCAGCCAACCTCTGCCTCTCTCTTAGAACATGTCCGTTGCTGGGGAGAACACAGGATGGCTGGGCTCACTTCATCATGCTGTTGGGGATCTGGGCCGACTGCCCAGCATCCCTGGGGTATACAGGTGGTGACTGAAGTCCTATCCACTTTTGCTAGATGAAAATCCCCCAGCGCTTGCAAAGCATGGCTGACAACCTCCTGTCTGAGTGCTGGACCATTTTCTGAGGTTGTGTCAGTGGAGACCAAAGTCCCATCCACTTTCACAGGAACTCTATCTTCTGTTAGTTGAGGGCAGAGGCCAGCAGCGCTCTGTCTTTCTGCCAGCGGTTCAGCTGGAAGTAGGAGCTTCACTACATCAGCTAGATCAGCTAGTCACTGGGGAGGGAGGCCGACTGCCACGGCTCCCTGGAACTCCGCAGTTGTTGCCGGTGCTGAGCAGAGGTTGGTAGCACTCTGCCCTGTTGCCAGCACTTCTGCTGGCTTTCTGTTAGTGGAGACTGCAGGACCATCTACCGACACCAGCTCAAGCTGCTGTTGTGATGTGCCGATTGTATTCTCTCCCTGGAGCTCCTGCGGAGTGGATTGTTGTGCGCAGAGGCCAGTATTGTTCTGCCCTGTTAGCGCTTCAGCGCTCACATCATCCATTTCAGGTAACTGTTGGGGAGGGAAGGCAGGTTCCTCCAATCTGGCTGACTGTTGGGAAGGGAAGATGACAACCTCCTCTCCCTTCTCCTCCTGGATCCTGATCTGCTACTCGGGTGTGACTGCCACCTCCTCACCCTGGGCCTCCAGAACTGCCGAAGGTGTGGGGCAGAGGTCTTGGACCCTCTGCCCGGTTGCCAGAACTTCAGCTGGGTTGGTGTCATCATTCTGGGGCAGCGTCTGCTGCTGTGACGCCCTTTTTCTGATACTGTCTCCCAGGTGCACGAATCCTTGTTGGGGAGGGCGAATGGCTGCTTCCCCTCCCTGCATCTCACAAATCCACTGGGGAAGAAGAACCACTACCTTTCCACCTCGGGCCTCCGAAACTGCCACGGGTGTGGAACAGGGGTCTGCAGTACTCTGTCCTGCTGCCAGCACTTCTGCTGGGGGTTCCTCCTCTACAGAAGAGACTATTAAATCCCTAGTCTCTAGAATTGCCGAAAGTCCAGGGCATGGGCTGGTGGCCCTTGGGCCCAGTGCCAACACTTTGGCAGGTGACACATTATCCATAACATTCTCTGATAAAAAATCAAGTAAATCCATGATTTCTGTGATCCATGTCTGGGGAATGAGGACAGCCTCCTCTTCTGCTGAGCCCTTGAACTGCAGTTGGACAGACACATATCTCCATCCAGGCTCATCCTGTGCAGAGGTTTGTCAAGGTCAGTCTACACTTGCTGCATCCGCCATAAGACCTCCGCTTCCATAGCTGCAGGCGGAGATGGGCAAAGCACACTGTTACTCTGCTCCATTGCTAACACTTTTCAGCACTTTACTTCTGGATAGTCCCAGGCAAAGGGAGCCCAGCCGTCTGTAGGCGATCTCCAGCTCCCATTCCTGCAAGGCCAGAAACTCTATATCTTACAGTGCCCAGTGCACTTCCGAGACATTCGGTATCTCTTCTCTGAAATCCATGATTTCGTACAACCACCACTCCAGAAGTTAGGGTCCCCTGACAGCTTCATGTACAACAGTCCCAGGCCTCCGTAGCCAAAGCCTTCCATTGGGCTGTCATCTGCTATCCAAGGGCATGCTTGGGATAGCTCTCATCCAACTGCATCTCTGCCCAGTCCAGCCTGCTTAACTCAGCTGTCTGCTCCTTGAGCGGTTTTTCTCCCCAAAATCCTGCAATCCATACTGTGACCAGTACCTTTCCTGGATGGAGGGGAGAATTTTACCCTGGTGGCACTGCTCAGGGGCTAGCGTTTCCTTCCAGAGTTTGCAGCAGATAGAATCATACCATCCCAGCAGGACCTGCTTTAATACTGATCCCCTGTACTGTATCTGCATCTCTCGCAACCTTCTTCCAAATTCCTCCTCCATGACAGCTGGTATCTGTATCTGTTGAGGTTTGGTTGTCCGAGACTGCAGGAAGCATCCCACTGCTGCCACCAATGTAACGGAATCGCTTCCCACACTCCGCTTGAGTGCTTCCATCATATACCGTTTCCTCCAGTCTGAATATAAATATTAGATATTATTGCCACATATTACAACCAAGAACAAGACAGGACTCATTTTGGCTGCAAAGCTGGAACATGAACTGTTTATTTGAACAAAGGCACACAGATATACACTCAGGGGACAATCCCCCCTTCTTTGCATAATGAAACAGGGCGAGGTAGACTTTACCTCCACCACTAGCATGACACAGGTGTATTCAAACTTCTCAGCAGTAGACTGTCTTTGGAAGAGGCTGCTGGAGGACCCCCCCACAGCTAATCCACAGAGACATATACATCCCATAATAGGTTGCTTCCAAGGCAGACACAAACAATAGAACAATGGGATACAGCCACACCTCAATTGATCTAGTAAAGAGTCTACAGTATATGAGTACATGAGACAATACATATATAGATATATCTATATGTATATACACAGTATCTCACAAAAGTGAATACACCTCTCACATTTTTGTAAATATTTTATTACATATTTTCATGTGACAACACTGAAGAAATAACACTTTGCTACAATGTAAAGTAGTGAGTGTACAGCTTGTATAACAGTGTAAATTTGCTGTCCCCTTAAAATAACTCAACACACAGCCATTAATGTCTAAACTGCTGGCAACAAAAGTGAGTACACCCCTAAGTGAAAATGTCCAAATTGGGCCCAAAGTGTCAATATTTTGTGTGGCCACCATTATTTTCCAGCACTCCCTTAACCCTCTTGGGCATGAAGCTCACCAGAGCTTCACAGGTTGCCACTGGAGCCCTCTTCCACTCCTCCATGACGACATCACAGAGCTGGTGGATGTTAGAGACCTTGCGCTCATCCACCTTCCATTTGAGGATGCCCCACAGATGCTCAATAGGGTTTAGGTCTGGAGACATGCTTGGCCAGTTCATCACCTTTAACCTCAGCTTCTTTAGCAAGGCAGTGGTCATCTTGGAGGTGTGCCTGGGGTCGTTATCATCTTGGAATACTGCCCTGCGGCACAGTCTCCGAAAGGAGGGGATCATGCTCTGCTTCAGTATGTCACAGTACATGTTGGCATTCATGGTTCCCTCAATGAACTGTAGCTGCCCAGTGTCAGCAGCACTCATGCAGCCCCAGACCATGACACTCCCATTAACATGCTTGACTGTAGGCAAGACACACTTGTCTTTGTACTCCTCACCTGGTTGCCGCCATACACGCTTGACACCATCTGAACCAAATAAGTTTATCTTGGTCTCATCAAACCACAGCACATGGTTCCATTAATCCATGTCTTTAGTCTGCTTTTCTTCAGTAAACTGTTTGCAGGCTTTCTTGTGCATCATCTTCCTTCTGGGATGACAGACATGCAGACCAATTTGATGCAGTGTGCAGCGTATGGTCTGAGCACTGACAGGTTGACCCCCCACCCCTTCAACCTCTGCAGCAATACTGGTAGAACTCATATGTCTATTTCCCAAAGATAACCTCTGGATATAATGCTGAGCACATGCACTCAACTTCTTTGTTGACTATGGCGAGGCCTGTTCTGAGTGGAACCTGTCCTGTTAAACCGCTGTATGGTCTTGGCCGCCATGCTGAAGCTCAGTTTCAGGGTCTTGGCAATATTCTTATAGCCTAGGCCATCTTTATGTAGAGCAACAATTGTTTTTTTTTCAGATCCTCAGAGAGTTCTTTGCCATGAGGTGCCATGTTGAACTTTCAGTGACCAGTATGAGAGAGTGAGAGCGATAACACAAAATTTAACACACCTGAAACCTTGTAACAGTAACAAGTAAGATGATACCAGGGAGGAAAAATAGCTAATTGGGCCCAATTTGCACATTTTCACTTAGGGGTGTACTCCCTTTTGTTGCCAGCAGTTTAGACATTAATGGCTGTGTGTTGAGTTATTTTGAGGGGACAGCAAATTTAAACTGTTATACAAGCTGTACATTCACTACTTTACGTGGTAGCAAAGTGTAATTTCTTCAATGCTGTCACATGAAAAGATATAATAAAATATTTACAAAAATATGAGGGGTGTACTCACTTTTGTGAGATACTGTATATATACAATACTCCAGTGTGGTTGTACGGTCTGACTAATGCAGATCAGACTGGGGTTCTCGGTCACCCTGTGCCCCTAATAGACACAGGTTGACTTACACATAGGTGGGGACGGGGGATCTGGACAAGGAGACTGCAGTGATCTCCAAGGTAAGCTGAGTTTCACAAGCCCCCCGCCCAAAGTGACTCCTGTCACACACCTGATTTAACCTTGTAAATGCCACACTACTGTGCTGCAATTGCGTGCGCTGCACATGCATTGGTTGCATTCGGCAGAATTAAAACCTGAAGAATGCGACATGCTGTTTCATTTTTGCAGCGGAAGCCCAGCATATAATCATGGCCATGGCATGTGTACAGCCCTGAGCGGCTGCATGCTCAGATTCAGGCGGGCGGTTGGGGGGTGGTAAACCCATACTTCAACTGCCTGGTTTTAAAGCCCCCCAAGCTGCACATGTGAACGAAGCTTTAATCCAGCTTTTGTAGCATTCCGAGGCACAGGTGGCAGATATTTGTCTTACATCATTCAGTCTCCAAACACATTTAAATGCATGATTGGGCTTTTTTAACAAGGCTCATTAATAACCACCACAGACGAGCTTTCAATTAGCTTTCATATAATCAATGGCCCTTCATGATTTTAACATTTGTTTACTGTATACAGTAAGGTGAGCCCCAGTTACTGACCTAAAGGCTGGCATCTCAAATGAGCTGAAATTTTAATGCTAAGTAATTTTCAGAATAATGACATGAGATTAATAAAAAAGAAGCCAGCTAAGATAAATAATCAGGTATATTTAACTGTGTAATTATCTTGCTCTCAAATAACAGCTTCCCAATTATAATCCAAGGTGATTAATGCATCCTCTGCGTGACAGCTTCAAACAAGAAGGTTGTAACGTTGCAGTAATTTGTTTTGTTTTTTTTGATCCAACAATGAATGACAAAATGATACTAGAGCGTTAGAGAAAAAAATCAATCTGCCTTCTAATATAGAAAATGGATTGGAGCTGATCCAAAGACCTTGTTAAGGAAGGAACCAATCCTAAAGAAAATCAGTCATCACCGCACTTGCAGTTTTTAAAACAGTGCAGTTATTTATGACTCTTCAGCTTAAAGCGGAACTAAGCCCTCCTATCATTTTGAGCTAAGGAAGCTGCCGTCTTGGCCTCTGTTGGATCTTCAACTGCTATGATGCTACATGTGATCAGTTATGACACCAGCCATCTGATGGTTTGACAGTTTGGTCAACCATCAGTTTGGTCAACCAATGTAATAGTTACATTCCCGCCACGTGCCAGGAATGGAACTGTTTTTTTAAACTGATAAATCAATGAGTTTAGTTCCATTTTATAAAACAGGGGTCAGAGGTATGGAGAATTTTAAGCATTGCTTCAGTCGGGCTACCTAACCCAGGGCTGGGACTGGGGAGAAAAGGAGAGGCAGCTGCCCTGGACACAGTGTTGTATTGGGGGGGAGGAACACCATGAGACAGCAGCCTGTAGAATACATTCAACTGAGCTGAAAGCCTGACCTCACTCCTTCCATCCTTTACTGACCCACACTGCCATCTAGGGGGCAGCTCTACCTTACGGGAGGAGCCTGAGCCAAGAAGCAGTGATGTCTCCGGAGCCGAGGTTCATTAGCTGCACTGGTGGCATATTTAGGGGGGTGCAGGAGTGCTGTCCGGGTACTGGCACCATGGGAATGTCAGCCGATCTCCCGACTTTTTATTTTAATCGTACCTTGCAACTGTAAGACAGACAGAAGCAGTGCAGTGAGACATTATCAACCTTAATGCGACCTATGACCCCTAATACTCAAACTGAAATGTAAGAATCAACAAAATAAGCAACGCTAAATGGTGGAATTGAACATGTCTTAAAGAAAAACTTCACTCCCCCATTCTTTTTTTTTTCCTTTCCACTTTTACCTTGTTCGCTTTGTTGTCCTTCGAACAACATACTCAAATGGCCAGCGGATCCAGTGTTATCTGGTGTAAAATGCCACTCTATTGCTGCGTGTCAGGTCCCACCATGCCATCTTCTCTTCTTACATCATTAGGAGATGGCTGTTTCTTTCTAGTTTTTGTATGATTCGACACATAGCGTGCATAGTGGGGTGGAGTTTGCATGAAAACCTCCTGGGATTTGTGACATGGTGGTATCTCAGAAGGCTGATGTCATTCTCACCTAGGCGAGAAAGCAGAAAGTGCAAGGCCAGATATTTAAAATAAAATAAAAAGCCCAATTGTGTAACAGGAGGGGGGGGGAATTATGTAAGTGTTAAAAAGGGTGTCAGGGCAAAACAAAATATAATATATATATATATATACACACACACACATTGCTCAAAAAAATGAAGGAACACTTTTTAATCAGACTCAAGTCAGTTAAACTCATGGAATATTGATCTGGACAGTTAAGTAGCAGAGGGGTTTGTTAATCAGTTTCAGCTGCTTTGGTGTTAATGAAATTAACAACAGGTGCACTAGATGGGCAACAGTGAGACAACCTCCAAAACAGGAATGGTATTACAGGTGGAGGCCACTGACATTTTTTTCCCCTACTCATCTCTTGGAGGAGATTCCAGGAGACAGGCAATTACTCTAGGAGAGCTGGACAGGACCGTAGAAAGTCCTTAACCCATCAGCAGGACCGGTATCTGCTTCTTTGTGCAAGGAGGAACAGGATGAGCACTGCCAGAGCCCTACAAAATTACCTCCAGCAGGCCACTGGTGTGAATGTCTCTGACCAAACAATCAGAAACAGACTTCATGAGGATGGCCTGAGGGAGATCCTCTAGTGGACCCTGTTCTCACTGCCCAACACCGTGGAGCTCGATTGGGATTTGCCATTGTACACCAGAATTGTTAGGTCCGCCATTGGCTCCCTATGCTTTTCACAGATGAGAGCAGGTTCACCCTGAGCACATGTGACAGACAAGAAAGGGTCTGGAGAAGTCGAGAAGAACAATATGCTGCCTGTAACATCGTTCAGTATGACCGGTTTGGTGATGGGTCAGTGAAGGTCTGGGGAGGCATATCCATGGAGGGACGCACAGACCTCTACAGGCTAGACAATTGCATTCTGACTGCCATTAGGTATCGGGGTGAAATCTTTAGACCCATTGTCAGATCCTACGCTGCTGTAGTGGGTCCTGGGTTCCTCCTGGTGCACGACAATGCTCGGCCTCATGTGGCAAGAGTATGCAGCCAGTTCCTGGAGGATAAAGGAATTGGTACCATTGAATGGCCCCCACACTGACCTAACTTCAATAGAACACCTCTGGGACATTATGTTTCAGTCCATACAATGCTACCAGGTTGCACTTCAGTCTGTTCAGGAGCTCAGTGATGCCCTGGTCCAGATCTAGGAGGAAATACCCCAGGACACCCTTCCGTCGTCCCATTAGGAGCATGCCTCAACGTTGTCAGGCATGCATACAAGCACGTGGGGGCCATACAAATTACTGAGTACCATTTTGAGTTACTGCAATGAAATTTCAGCAAAATGGACTAGCCTGCTGCATCTTTTTTCACTTTGATTTTCAGGGTGTCTTTGAATTCAACCCTCTGTAGGTTAATAATTTTCATTTCCATCAAACTGTAGCACTGCCCCCGTAGGGGTTGCTGAGGATGGATTTCCCTGGGCCTCCCTCTCTTTATCCTGAAGCCAGATGCTTGGGTATTTTCACACGGCCAGGTGCACACTCATCTGCTCGTTATTCAATGACCAGTCTAAGGGATTTGTTTTTTGTGTTTATTGGTAGAACTTGGATAGGAGAACGGATTAGAGGGATACTCCAACTTTAACTATGCACAGATGAGGACAACTCTCACTTGGCCTCCCTTGTTTCAACTGAATAGCAGACCCTCTGCTGAATCATACAACATGTGTATGGAAGAATAAGTCCTTTGCTTGCTCTGGCAACAGCATCGATGAACTCTGATCCTTCGGGACACTAACCAGTATCCCTTTTAGCTGGCACCCGTGCAGGGCCGATCCTGGCCGGGGTGCACGGGGTGCAGTGCACCCAGGTGCCACAGAATTGGGGACGCTGAAGCGCCAGAGTGCTCCCCTCCCTCCTCCTCCTGTCCGTAGGCGGCTCTCTCCGCCGGTCACCGTCACCGCCGCCGCTGTGCCCATCCCCCTCCCTCCTCCTGTCAGAGGGGGAGAGCGAAACAGCCGGAGACTGGAGCGGCTGTCATGAGGGAGGGGGGGCGGTCCGAGCCTGACCCCGATGTGTTCCACTTCTCCTCCTGCCTGCTGCCCAAGCCCGGCAGGCTCTGTTCTCCACCCGGGCGGCGCGGCTGCACACCGTCCTCTCCTTTCCAGCTGCCGCCTGGGTGTTTTTAATTAGCCTAATGGAGGAGGAGGGGGTCTGTACTAAAGTGGGGGGGTGATTTGTCCTGGGGTCTATACTAATGTAGGGGGGAGGTGATTTGTCCTGGGGGGGTCTGTACTAATGTAGGGGGGTGATTTGTCCTGGGGGGTCTGTACTAATGTAGGGGGGTGGTTTGTCCTGGGGGGTCTATACTAATGTAGGGGGGAGGGTGGTTTGTTTTGGGGGGATCTGTACTAATGTAGGGGGGTGGTTTGTCCTGAGGGGGGTCTGTACTAATGTAGGGGGGGTGGTTTGTCCTGGGGGGATCTGTACTAATGGAGGAGGTGGTTTGTCCTAGGGGAGTCTGTACTAATGGATGGGGGTGGTTTGTCCTGAGGGGGGGTCTATACTGATGTGGGGGGGTGGTTTGTCCTGGGGGGGTCTGTACTAATGGAGGGGGTGGTTTGTTCTGGGGGGTCTGTACTAATGGAAGGGGGTGGTTCTGTACTAATGGAGGGGGTGGTTTGTCCTGAGGGGGGTCTATTCTGATAAAGGGGGGTGTTTTGTCCTGGGGGGTCTATACTGAGGGGGGGTTTATACTTAGTGGGGGGTCTGCACTGACGGAGGGGGGTCTATACTTAGTGGAGGGGGGTCTGTACTGAGGGGCGACTATAGTTAGAGGGGGTGATACCATGTTTTACCGCACTGGTGACACAAACCCTAGTGACGCCACTGCAGCCGCGGGCTCTTTTCTTCCCTCTCCCTCTCCTCCTCATGCGCACTGCTGTACTAGTGAGCGGCACACTATGTTTCTTCCCCGCCTTCATATCGGCCAGGGAAGAAAAAAAAAGGAGCAAAGAAGAGGATTGTGGGACATGTAGTCCCAAGGACTGGCAGCCCAACTGTAACACAGAAACTGCAGGCCACACAGCATGCTCAGCTGAATGGGAAAGAGAGAGCCAGGAGCCCGGGAAAACTTTCAGGGAAGTACACCCAGGACTCCAGAGGGAGAGGACAGTGCTGAGGGAACACCATCAGAGAGAGAACCCCGCTGACCTGCGCCACCAGAGGGAAAGCCACACAGCCTAGCGCCATCCCTGGCGGAGAAAGGAATAGAGTCATTGCCAGAATACAGATCTGGGCTCTACTCTACCCAGCAGAGTCGCCACAGGCAATTCAGAGTGAGCTGACTCCTGATCAGAGGAACCGTTGTTGCTGTATCGCTGGATCAGGTGAGAGGGCCGATCGGCCATTATTTACTAACGTCCATAGGAACTGCAGTCTCTGACCATCTCTTGTAACATGTCTGCAGTCTCTGACCATCTCTTGTAACATGTCTGCAGTCTGTGACCATCTTCTGTACCATGTCCTCAGTCTCTGACCATCTCCTTTACTATGTCTGCAGTCTCTGACTATCTCCTGTATTATATCTCCAGTCTCTGACCATCTCCTGTACTATGTCTGGGGGCTCTTTCTAACAGATTCTCTAACAGAAGCCCTCTCTGTGTGCATCAGAGAGACTCCCCTCCAGGTCCCATTTGTGTACGCTCTTCCTGTATTTTCTTTATTGTTAAAAGATCATGGGAGGACCTCAGGGTAACAAAGAGTTCTTAGGGGAACATCTCTGTGTTTGAGTCATTGCCATAGAAACATTTGTAAAGGGGAGGAGTTGGTAAGATGACCACGCCCACGTGGCGGCGCCAGAAATATTTCTGCACCCAGGCGTCTGTGACCCTAGGATCGGCCCTGCACCCCTGTACTGAGTTTACTAGCTTGCAGGGATGGCCCTCTCAGAACAGGCCCATAGACTTAGGACTGTACTCACAGCAGCCAGGAACAGATCCTTTTATGTGTGTCTCCCTCCCATTCAGCTCTGCAGGACATCTGGGTTGCAGATTCTGTTGCTCCAGCCCTTAGGTTGACTACCTGAGACCACATGGCAGCCTGTACAGAGGAGGGGCAGCGACCCCCCTTCCTCTGGGACCCCGCTCTCCAGCTGAAGACCCCATGCACATGTGCTCTCTTGGTATAAACACAGTCACCCAGCATGCCTTGAGGCACCTTCCTCTGCCAATGCCTAGGGCTGTATCTACACCCATGCTCCCATTTGTCAGGTTTCCTCCCACTGTCAAATATGCCATTTCCTCCTCATGTTGTTTGTGAAACAAGCAAACAACATGAGCAGCATCTGATCACAGTGAGCAGACCCTATCAATGGATCACCACTCCCTGTTAGGCAGAGAGCACCTAAATTTGTCTGACACTCCCCCTGTTAAGCAGGGAAACCCAAAAACTATGCACTTTCTAGCACCTACCTAGGAGGGTGCTACAAAATGATGCGGCATCCTTTCGTTCCTAACACATTACCCAGTGCATATCAGTATAGATATCCAGCATGATATTTTCCCCATTGAGATCTGATGTGTTTTCAAAGTGTTCCCTTACTTTTTTTGAACAGTGTATATACAGGGCTTTTTTTCAGGGGGAACTTGGTGGAACTCAGTTCCACCACCTCTGGCTCAGACCTTTTGGTGCCTGCTCACCACAATCACTTGTAAACACAGAAGTCCGACAGCTCTGCAGTCTGTGTGTAACCCCCATGAACTCTGCACTCTGTATGTAATGCAATCCTAATATTTAATGCCACTTTAAGACCCTCCCACTGTTTGTGAAGTATGACCATACCCTCTATTTGATGTGATTTGGAGGGTGTGTGTGGGGGGAGGGGTTTTGGGGGGTCGTGGTTGAGTTCCAGCACCTATTGTTTGAGAAAAAAAGCCCTGTGTATATATAAATGCAATACATCAATGCAATGCATGCACTTTTCTCCATGTTGTATATCTTTAAAAACACTGCAAGTATGGAAAAATTGTTGTCAACTTCCTGTTTGAATGAAAAAAACATAGTGCATTTGCTGCTTTGAAATGCCTGCTGGATTACAAAATACCACCTATTTGGCCCCTCTCCACAGCATACATTTATTTCTTTCCCAGCAAAACAATATTGCTACTTTTTGACTCCTAGGAACCTGTCAACACTGTAGTAGGGAAAGGGCTTTTTAGAGATGTAGTTCTGGGAGTATGCTTACCTTAAAGTGGAACCTTACCCATAACCACTTGATAAAAAAATAATGTTCTTTAGCAAGGAACATATATTCCACATTAATCATTATGCTACCAATATTAGTGTGTGCTGTAAATTGCCTTTAGTATTGTTCCTGTTTTTTCTTGCTGGAGGCTGATATTTTGCTGAAGCCCAGAGCCCATATGCAGCAGTAAATCTATAGGTTGCCAGAAGATCGGCCTCTACCTTTTCGGCACAGTGCTGAAAAATAAAGAGCAACTGAGAATGTGCAGAGCAGGGCGAGACAATGTATTACTGGATTTTAAACAGTATAAGCACTTATTTTTATTGTTTTACATAGCTATACCTGCAAAAGGGACCAGCCTATAAAGGAAATCTATAAACACAGCATATATTTTTATTCTATAACATCAGCATTGTAATAACAATACAAACAACAGTTTTGTTTTTTACAATCCAATATAAACTTACTTGAAAAATCATTTTTCATGTTTGCTGGCCAGGACTCCCTGCATACATTGCAGCTTTGCCTCTGCTGTTTAATTTCAGTTTCTTAGGACTACATATCCCATGGTACCTTTTCTGCCTGCAAGCAGTGATTCCTGTACTGACTCCACCTCCTGAAACTCCTCCTTTCAGCACCTCTGTAGATCAGAAGGCAGGCTCTGTGAAATGTATGACACAGCAGTGCCTACTCAAAGGGCATAGTGTATATGTGTCACAGAATTCAAGGAAGTAATTGTATGCTGATCTTCACAAAGTAAATTTACAAACTTCAAGATTGTTCAGATTAACAGGAGTAGGCTTGCAATACCATGTGGAAATTAATATATGTGTAGCGCTGGTAGATTTGCAATCTACCGCATGTTAGGTAAATTTAGTAAATTGTGCGTTAGGAAGGTTAAAGTTTGCCTCTGTTCCAGCTTGGCTGACGCTGTGTGTGTTTCCGTGCTGACCGGTGGGTGTCGCTGTTGCCACTGGTCAGGGTTGGAAAGGCAACGTGTTGAAGCGTATGGATGCTCCTCGGTCCCAGAGGCACGCTCGGTGGAGGTGGTCCTCCGAGTTGCATTACCTAGCTAGATAGTGTCAGGGTAAAGAGATCTGCGTGGTCAAGATCTACAGATTCTGTTGAGTGTTTAAATCCAAGGACTTTTTTTTTGCTAGCCAGATTTCTTTTATAGAAAAAAAGTTCTTATGCAGGGATGGGCTCCTAAAGTATATTTTTTTTCTAGTATAGGTTGTGGAAAGAGAGTATCATTTTTAATGAGGCTTTGCTCCTACTGTTGTATAGGATGTATATGTGTGTGTCTAACTATGTTTCCTTTTCAGGGATTATCGGATCATATATAGAGCTGGGAGGCTTTTCAGCTAGTTAGTTAGTGAGGTTGTGTACCATTATACTGTGGTTTTGTTTGCGGCTGTGAACATAATGTTTTATAGATATAAGTCTCATAGTGTCTTTAAACTGTCCTTTCTCTCCCTTTGCCTATCCAAAGTTATAAGAAACTCAAATGCTTACTCTCAGGCTTGAGAGTTACTGTTACTGTGTCGGGACAGACGTTGGGGACAACGTCTATTGTAGTGAGGGGAGTATGTAGCGCTGGCAGATTTGCAATCTACCGCATGTTAGGTAAATTTAGTAAATTGTGCGTTAGGAAGGTTAAAGTTTGCCTCTGTTCCAGCTTGGCTGACGTTGTGTGTGTTTCCGTGCTGACTGGTGGGTGTCGCTGTTGACACTGGTCAGGGTTGGAAAGGCAACGTGTTGATGCTCCTCTGTCCCGGAGGCACGCTCAGTGGAGGTGGTCCTCCGAGTTGCATTCTGGGCGAGGGTATTTATGGGACAGACGCCATATTTTGGGGTTTGTTTTACAGCCACCTGCTGGCCCTCCTGGCCGACAGGTATGCGTTAAGGAGCTACCTCGTGGTCCTCCGTTCGGGAGGCCCACGATACAGCGGCGCAGGGGTGGGTCCAGAGGCTTGTCTGGAGCCTACCACCGCGGCCGAGGAATGGTCCTGAGCTGTCAGTCCTGTGTGACGAAGCTGGACAGCCGAGGAGATCCCAGGGGAGGACCCGTCTTGGAGAGATCACGCAGCGTGCTGGTCTATAGAGGGGCCTGGTGACTCGGTTGGAGGACGTATCCGAAAGTAACTATACAGCATAGTGTTGCCGGCTCGGCTTAAAGGTTCAAGCACTGTGACTGACTTTCACTACAGAAAACCCTATACATCCTGTGGCAGAGGATCATACGGAATTTATTCCCAAACAAGTCTGTGGCAGAGACTTTGATTCGTGCTGAGTGCTGCCTGCTAGACCGGTGAGAGAGGTCTATCCAGACGAGCAAGGAGTGTGTCCCTCGAGGGGAGCACATTTCAAATAGTACTTGCATTCTACCAGGACATTTTGTCAAGAGAACCCTACCAGAGAATATTTGAGTTTCTTCTGCAAGTTTCCTTTCTACCTCTTTCCTGCTACTTCCTAAGTCGTTAGTTTTAATAAAGCATTGAAAACGTACTCTAGTGTTGGTGCGTGTCTTGTCCAGGAGTAAACTCAATGGAACCCTAGACCCGGTGCCGGTGAAACAGAGGGAAGCAGAGTGAAGGTAACAGACCCGCTTAAACAAGCAGCTCCACCATGAGTTAGTGCTACATATGATTCCACATTTTGCCCATAGATAAGCTCATAGGATTTTTTTCTGCGCAGAAATCTGCAAAGTGTATAAAATTCACTGAAACGTGCATGAAAACTGATGGAAACTTGTGTTTCCATCAGTTTTTCTGCATGTATCGTGTGAATAAGGCCTTACTGTATTAGGTTTTCAATTAAATTGCTGAAGCACATTCTTAATTTTTTGAATAATACATAAAGGTCCACTATTTCAAAATAAAAATATTTATTTCATTTTTTATTTTACATATTTCTAATTCTATTTTTCTCCCCATTACTGTAGACTAAGTTGTTCTGCAAAATTGACAGTGACAGAGGACAGGATAAACTATGACCCTTGCAGGAGGGCTTTTAATTATCACCTTGTATTCACATGGTTTAATCTTCTTAAAATATATATAATTCTGCAACTTCTCAAGCACCTCTGAAAATGTCCACCACCATTAATCATCACATACAAAAATTAAGCATTGGAATCTCCCAGAATCACAATCTGTACGCCTCTTCTACCATAATGAATCTTTATGAGATTTAATAATTCAGTATACAAAACAGAGCCTTTGAATTATCTGTTAAAAAAAAAAAAAAAACTACTGAAGCATGAAATGAAAGGATTTATCTGAATAAATATTTTTATTAGAATAATTGGTTTAATGGTAATGGTTTTTCAATTGGCATTTTGTAACAAAAATGTGGTGCCCAAACTATATCCCTAGCTATTCACTAGGACGGGAAAAACTTTTTTGAAAAATGATACTGTTGCAGTATATTGTGATTTATCAATAATTATTTACATATCTAGGAACTTTTCAAAGAGAGAGAGAGGCAGGCCAAGGGGGTAATAGCAGCGCCCTGGTAAAAATGAAAAATGATTAAACAGCAGAGTAGAAATTCTAGTTCCACTTTAGGTTTAAGGCTCCATGCAGCCTTGACCTGAGAGTCTTTTATCATTTCTTACATTTTCTGGGCTTTTTGTAGCATCTGAACAGGTTTTGTTTTTCTTTTTTTCTTTTTTTGCCAATGGAACACTAGCTACTAGCAAAAAATGTCACAGAATCACATTAAGTTTAGTTTTGAATAGAGTGGAGAAGGATTAGAAAACCGGTCAGTTTTTGTTGTTGTCTGCGCCCCAGTTAAGGAGATTCACCCACACAAATTGTCCTGTTTATCAATATCATTGAAAGTTAAAGTAAAAGAAAATCCCAAATTTTGGATTGTCCCCAGAAAAGTAATAGAGGGGAAATCTTCCGATGAGGACACTAGTTCTGGTGACCTGGGGGTCACCAAGGAATTCCCTTAATTTGCAGGGATTTCCTCTCACTTCCTGTTTGGCTGTGGGACAGGAAGTGAAGGGAAATCTCCCCAATGAGACACAGATGGCAGAAAAAAATATGACAAGGGTTATAACTCTTCCTTACTTCCAAAATAATAAAAAAAAAGTTTTGCCTATAGTTCTAGCGTAACTCCACTTTTGTTGAGAAAAAAACATTCACATCTGGGTGATCAGGGATTTTAACAAACTTTGTTGCAGATTCCTACCTTTTGTTATTCTGAAGAAATCCCTGTGTGTTTCCCTGTGCCCCTGTGAGAAAGTGAGTCTGATTGGAGTGGTTTTATAATTATCAATCAGCTGTGCACCTGCAGAGCACTAATGAGGAAAACTGCTGAGCCTGCATCCCTTTAGGCGTGTTCCTATTGGGAGTATCTTACCAAAAAATGACATTTAGAGCCCTTTCACACTGGGGCGGTTTGCAGGCGTTATTGCGCTAAAAATACCGCCTGCAAACCGACCCAAAACAGCCGCTGCTGTTTGTTCAGTGTGAAAGCCCGAGGGCTTTCACACTGAAGCGGTGAGCTGACAGGAGAAGAAAAAACTCCTGCCAGCCGCATCTTTGGAGCGGTGAAGGAGCGGTGTATTCACCGCTCCTAAACCGCTCCTGCCCATTGAAATCAATGGGGCAGCGCGGCTATACCGCGGCTATAGCCGCGCTATACGAGCGGTTTTAACCCTTTTTCGGCCGCCAGCGGGGTTAAAACCGCACCGCTAGCAGCCGAATACCGCGGTAAAGCAGCGCTAAAAATAGAGCTGTTTTACCGCCGACGCCCCCGTGTGAAAGCAGCCTTACAGTATGTTGCAGGGGATGCCTGAAATCTGACTTGTATGTTAGTGCAGACTTCTGGGAAAATCAGTGAGCCAATCACACAAGCAGGAAATTATGTTTCTAAGGGGGTGTTCTGTACACATTCTGTGTAAAGTACACCTCTAGGTAGCCTTACTGCACTGCATTTTCAGAAATTTACAGAGCTGCAGATTGAAAAGGAAAGGTAATTTTTAATAACATTCAATAACAATATGACTTGTGTCGCAATTGTATACGCTATATTATTTTTTATTTATTTGCTATTTTTTTTTCCCCACGAAAGTGGAGTAACCCTTTAAGTAGTCTTACAGACACTCCCATTGAAGTCTCTTGAGGTCAAAACAAGTGACTCTGCCCCAAAAGAATGTCATGAACAAGCAACACTATGCTCAGGTGTGAACAGGCACCATTGATTATAGTGGGAACCCTAGTGTCAGTCATTGAAGCGCTTCTGGGGACAACTGAAATTGCTCAGGTGTGAAAAGGGGTCCCAGGATAACATTTTACTTTAAAAGGCTAGGTCAAAGGTAAAGTAAAGTGGAACTAAACTTTCTCAATCAACATTATCTATTTTTAAAAATCCTTTATTTAGATAACGAATTCAAGGTTCACAACCATGATGCAGGTACAGTAATACCTCAGATTGGGAGTAACGTAGTTTAGGAGCGTTTCGCAATACAAACTATTTTTTTTTTAATCCTGAATCGGTTTTGCAAAACGAGCAGGATTCAAGCCTCTGGGGTGTGCAGTACCGCATTTTGCCAGAGGTGCGGGGGGTGCCGGTGACACTCGGAGCCGTTCAGAAACACCCTGTTCCCAAGTAGTGTCTCCGAGCCTCTCCAAGTGCATCCGAGTGGCTCCGAATGCTCTCCAAGTTTCCGAATGTCTCCGGCACTCCCCCACCTCTGGTTACATGCTGTACTGCATACACTAGCAGTGCCACTGGAACGGATTATCTGAGTTTCCATTATTTCCTATGTGGAAACTCGCTTTGATATACAAGTGCTTTGGATTACAAACATTCTTCTGGAACGAATTATGCTCGTAATCCAAGGTACCACTGTATTACAAGAGTTCACAGCAACAAAAATTCATGTACAAGTCTGTACTGATAAAACCTGGAATATGCAACAGTTAGAACAACAGTACAGTTATGTGAAAAATACCGTGTTCAAAGACCACCTAGATCAGCAGCAGATTGAGTATATGACCAGATAACCCCCAATAACAGAGTTCTCCAGAAGAATAATGGGTTTTACGCATGCCATGAAAAGGTAGACGTATACTTAGATACAGGGGTCTTAATTCTCATTTTTTCATATTTTCTGCGGGGTACGGGGAAGGATAGTGATGGAAGGGAACATCAGTAGTAGGGGAATAGAGGAAAAAAAGTGTGTGGGGGGCAAAATGGGAGAGTAGGGATGAAGGAGGTGGAGGAGGGAGGTTAGGGAGCATCTGGGTTGACGATAGGCATGTCCTCTGGGTCAGGTCCAAACAGAGTCTTTTAGAATATTTGAAAGAGTTCCAGTGAAACCACGGTTAGGTGTAGGCCTCATGTTGGTTGTGAGAGGATGAGATCTTCCATGTTGTATATTTTTTCGACTTTAGAAACCCATAGTGATAAAGAGGGGGAGTGAGTGAATGAATGAATGAATGAATGGATGAATGAATGAATGACTTGTAGAGCGCTGCAAATGCGAACTGAATCGCCTCAAGGCGAGGGTATTTCCACTTTAATCACTTGACCTCCAGAAGATTCACCCCCTTCATGACCAGGCCATTTTTTACGACACGGCACTGCGTTACTTTAATTGACAATTGGGCGGTCATGCAATGCTGTACCCGAATAAATTTTATGTTCTTTTTTTCCACAAATAGAACTTTTGGTGACATTTGATCACCTCTGTGTTTTTTATTTTTTGCGCTATAAACAAAAAAGGCCTACAATTTTGAAAAAAAAAAAAAAAATTTTTCTTTCTGCTATAAAACATATCCAATAAAATTTTTTTTAAAAAATCGAATTTCTTCATCAATTTAGGCCAAAATGTATTCTGCAACATATTTTTGGTAAAAGAAAATCCCAATAAGCGTATAGTGATTGGTTTGCGCAAAAGCTATAGCGTCTGCAAACTATGGGATATTTTTATTTATTTTATTTTTATTTTTTACTAGTAATGGAGGTGATCGGCAACTTATAGCAGCACTGCGATATTTCGGCAGACCTTTTGACACTAACTGACACTTTTTGGGGACCAGTGATACTAATACAGTGATCAGTGCTAAAAATATTTGCTGTCACAATGAACTGGCTGGGAAAGGGTTAAACATCAGGGACGATCAAAGGATTAACTGTGTGCCTATCTAGTGTTTTACCATACTGTGGGAGGTGCTTTACTAGGGGGAGAGAAGGAATTTGTTCCCTGCTTTGCGATCTGCCGTGTTTACACTGTGTGTAATTATAGTGGGAGCAAGCCGCCAGCGGCACGCATGCGCGGCCCCTACCCAGAAGTGTCGGATCACTTATATATATGTGATGCGGCACACAGGTGCCATCCTGTAGCAGTACAATTGCTATAGGGTGGACCTTGATGCATTGATTAGGTGATGCAGAACTGATTTCTTATATATTCTAGTTGGTATCTCTGAGACATTGAGGAGGAAAAACAAGGGGTCCTCAGGGAGGGCGTAGTCTGTGAATAATTTGGGAAATCCCCCGTACTTCTCCCCAGAAGTGTGTCAACTTTGGGCAACACCAGAATATGTGTAGGATGTCCCCTCTGTCCTAACATTAACAATGTTTAATCCATATGCTACTAGCATAAGTAAAAAGATAGGAAAGTATAAAGTACATTTATATTTCTTGCTTCCTGATTTCTGCCCTAGGCAAAAATGATGTCATACATCCCAGTAGTCTTCATGGCATTTGTTTTTCTTTCATCTGGAGGATAGGAAGAGGAGCTTTCTTGGCTAAGCTCACCCTCCTGCCTGCAAGCCTGAGCTAAGGCCAGGCAAATTCCAGGAAATAAATGCTACATGAATCATCTGATCATACTCAAGATGGCCACAGCTAGAAATGTTAGGGGGTGTTGTTCAAAGTGATTTCTCAACAAAAGAAATCATGGAGACATGGATATATGGCTGAGTTTGCTTGGAATATTAAAAATGAATGAAATAGCATTTTCAGTTTTTGGTGCTCATATACAGTTTAGTTCTGTGTAAAGTGTCATGCCCCGTACACACGATCGGACTTTCCGACAACAAATGTTGGGTGTGAGCTTGTTGTCGGAAAGTCTGACCGTGTGTATGCTCCATAGAACATTTGCTGTCGGACTTTCCGCCAACAAATGTTTGAGAGCAGGTTCTCAAATTTTCCGACAACAAAACTTGTTGTCGGAAATTCCGAGCGCGTGTACACAAGTCCGACGCACAAAGTTCCATGCATGCTCAGAACCAAGCAGAAGAGCTGCACTGGCTATCGAACATCATTTTTCTCGGCTCGTCGTACGTCTTGTACGTCACCGCGTTCTTGGCGTTCGGAATTTCCAACAAGATTTGTGTGACCGTGTGTATGAAAGACAAGTTTGAGCCAACATCCTTTGGAAAAAAAAATTCCCAGTATTTCGTTGTCGGAAAGTCCGACCGTGTGTATGCTCCATAGAGCATTTGCTGTCAGACTTTCCGCCAACAAATGTTTGAGAGCAGGTTCTCAAATTTTCAGACAACAAAGCTTGTTGTCGGAAATTCCGAGCATGTGTACACTGGTCCGACGCACAAAAGTCCACGCATGCTTGGAATCAAGCAGAAGAGCCGCACTGGCTATTGAACTTCATTTTTCTCGGCTCGTCGTACGTGTTGTACGTCACCGCGTTCTTGACTTTCGGAATTTCCGACAACATTTGTGTGACCGTGTGTATGCAAGACAAGTTTGAGGCCACATTCTTCGGAAAAAAATCCCAGGATTTCGTTGTCGGAATGTCCGATCGTGTGTACGCGGCATTAGTGTTTTATTGGAGATGCTTTATATTTTAATGACAATAATGGGATCTTCTACTTACTGTGCCAACAATGGCCAACCAACACCCATGTACAATATACTTTTATACCATCGAAGGGGTCAGGCCTTCTGTGTGTGCGAATATCTAGGGTGATAGAAAAGGAGATTTACAATGGGACTAGGAAGCTTGAATTAATTTCCCCCTCTAAATATTCTTTACCTCATTACAATTATGAACGTTTTAAATTAATACACGGAATTATTCTAGAAAAAAAAGATAAGCGCGTGAATAGGGAGGTCTGCATGAGTTAAGCAGCAGCCAGCCATCTCTAAATGCTGCTCTCTCTCTGACAGATGCCTTAGAGCCTGGGGCCACAGTTAAGGTGACAAGATGCTGCAATTCTTTATGAACATTTCATTCCCACTCGCTACACGACGTAAATTAGATGGTGTGTTACATTCGGGCGATAAGAGAGATATGTCACTGCAGTGCTGCCCCATTGGATAGAAAGGGTAATCCTGCAGTGAATTTCATTACTGCCTTGATATAGTCAGAATTAGCTAGTTGACAGCGATGGTGATTGTCTTTCACTAGGGGTTTTTGGCTGGAAGCTGGTAGAATCTCATCCTGAAGCAAGCCTTGCAAGCCACTGACCTCCCCTCACTAGTCGTTTTTGCCGAGCTTGTAACGTACCTTTTGAACTCCGAACAAATACTTAGAAAATTACTGAAACGGTTTTTCCCTCAGGTCAGCAGTCCAATAAAAACATGTCCAACAAGTTCAATTCCAGAGCCCACAATGTAGGAGAGAAATTCTGTTAGCGTCTGAAAAAGATGGGGGTTTTAACTGTATGATTGCCAAGACAGTGAAGCGGGTAAGCCTGCTGTGAAATAAAGTAAGAGAATTTATGGACACAATCAGGCCTTGATGGGAAAAGACATAACATAACATAAATTGGGGTTCTTTAGAAACATTAGTGCTCGTATCACTGTACATGGCTCTCATCTGTCAGTCACTGGGACTATGTCCTATGAGCCTTGTTGCTGGCAATTAAATAATGAAAAATGATCATGATAGGAAAAGGAAAACTGCATAAAACATTGCAGATTTCGGAGAGAAATGAGTTAGACAGAGGGAAACCAAATGTGCTGTATCTTGATCAGCTTATGTACATTCTGTTCATTTTTAGGTTTATCTCTAATTTATAGCACTTTAACAATGTACTGTATAATGCTGTGCAAGAAAGGCCATTAAAAAACTGGTGTTTACTGTTAGGGCTCCTATATTTTTCACTCCTGGTATTATACTGACTGTCATGGAGTTTGGTGGATCCATCATGTCACCAGGGGTGACAGTTGACTAACAGGCAGGGCAGACTCAAGAGCAGGGTAAGTCTTCAGACAGATGGCAAAAGTAAACAGCAGATGGAAGCAGAATCAGCAGGCAAATGGCCAGATAACATACAGGAAAAAATAGTCTGAATAGAGTCCAAAGTTCAGATAGGTAGATAGAGAAACGACTGAGAATAATTGTTATAGCAGGTTAATAAGCAAGGCAAGCACAAGCTGAGTACAAATGCAGCCCAACCAATTTACAGGAATCATCCAGGGCATTAACTGACAGACATAAGATAGACCTTGATCCAGGACATGAGCAGATAGAATACCCTGTAGATCATGCAAAAGCTACATGTCTAGCAGTCTATTTAGGCTTTCTTGATTAGGGCAGATGTGTGTGGTGGAGACCAGAACTGCAGTGCTAAGTATTGACCAGTAGATGGCAAAAGTTTAAAGCAAATTTCCACTTTTGCAGTCAAATTTTGGAAAATCGCACTATATGTTTGTTATGTGTTCCCATTCACAGAGCATACCTAAAAAAAAAGGTTACAATTTTTTTTCTTATATTTTAGATGTTTCTAAGGAGAAGGTGTCATTGCTGATTCTAATGCCGCGTACACATGATAGGAATTTCCGTCAGAAAAAACTTGGATGGTTTTTCCGACAGAATTCCGCTCAAGCTTGCCTTGCATACACACGGTCACACAGAAGTTCTCTGAACTTTCAACCGTCAAGAACGCGGTGACGTACAGCACTACGAGGAACTGAGAAAATGAAGTTCAATGCTTCCGAGCATGCATCAAATTGTTTCCGAGCATGCGTGATTTTTTGCGCTTCCGAATTGCATACAGACGAACACATTTTCAGATAGGAACTTTTCCCGACCGAAAAATAGAGAACATGCTCTCAATCTTTTGCTGGCTGGAATTCCGCTAGCAAAAGACCGATGGAGCATACACACGGTCGCATTTTCCGACAAAAAGCTCTCATCGGAGTTTTGCTGGCAGCTTTTTCGATCCTGTGTACGCGGCATAAGCCATTCTTAGATCTGTGAGATCCTAAGTCGCAGGACATGTGAATTGCCGAATAAATCTATGAGAGCCATTCCAATTGACACTACTGAAGTCGCTGTGACTTCAGAAAGGGTTCCTGCACTACTTTGTTCCCACTTTAACATGACTTCAATGGCAGAGAGTGTAAAAGTCTTATCAAAGTCACTTCAAAGTCGTATTCCACAGTTGCACTGAAAATCACGCACTTTGGAATCGACTAGTGTGAAAGGAGCTTAATAATTGAGAGTCTTTATGTTGGATCACATATAGCAATGGATAAATTAACAGAGTCCTGGTTCACACTAGTGCATTGTGCAAGATCACGTTTGATTTGCACCGCACTGCAATGCAAATCACATGCGATGTCCGTGCGATGCAATTTCAGCCATACAGATAATATGGCTGATATCACATTGCATTTGGACCAAACTCGCACAGGACCCTTTTTTTAGTCAGCACCAGAATCGGATCGTATGGGCGTTCACACCCATGCGATACGATTCATGTCTGAACTGTCAGTTTGCAGTGTGATATGTGAACTGAAATGGGGGTGTCATTAACAATGTATTGACACTCCCAGCAGTTCGCATATGGCAGTGTGAACTGCCGTGAGAGTCGGGTGCGGGATTTGCAGGATTCCCACATTGCACAAGTGTGAACTGAGCCTAAGTATGCCAATTCCTCCTACTATTACTTGTCAGCCCCCTTTTAAACAATACAAAGGTGGGACAGCATGTACAGTGCCTTGAAAAAGTATTCATACCCCTTGAAATTGTCCACATTTTGTCGTCATGTTACAACCAAAAACATAAATGTAATTTATTGGGATTTTATGTGATAGGCCAACACAAAGTGGCACATCATTGTGAAGTGGAAGGAAAATGATAAATGGTTTTCAAAATTTTCTACAAATAATTATCTGAAAAGTGTGGCGTGCATTTGTATTCAGCCCCTTTACTCTAATACCCCTAACTAAAATCTAGTGGATCCAATTGCCTTCAGAAGTCACCTAATTAGTAATTAGAGTCCACCTGTTTGCAATTTAATGTATATGTATAAATACAGCTTTTTTGTGAAGCCCTCAGGGGTTTGTTAGAGAACCTTAGTGAACCAACAGCATCATGAAGGCCAAAGAACACAACAGACAGCTCACGGATAAAGTTATGGAGAAGTTTAAAGCAGGGTTAGGTTATAAACAAATATCCCAAGCTTTGAACATCTTACAGAGCACTGTTCAATCCATCATCTGAAAACAGAAAGAGTATGGCACAACTGCAAACCTACCAAGACATGGCCGTCCACCAAAACTGACAAGCCGGGCAAGGAGAGCATTAATCAGAGAAGCAGCCAAGAGGCCCATGGTAACTCTGGAGGAGCTGCAGAGATCCACAGCTCAGATGGGAGAATCTGTCCACAGGACAACTATTAGTCGTGCACTTTATGGAAGAGTGGCAAGAAGAAAGCCAGTATTGAAAGAAACCCTTAAGAAGTTCAATATGCAGTTTGCAAGAAGCCATGTGGGGGACACAGCAAACATGTGGAAGGTTCCCTGGTCAGATGAGACAAAAATTGAACTTTTTGGCCTAAAAACAAAACACTATGTGTGGCGGAAAACTAACACTGCACATCACCCTGAACACACTGTCTCCACCGTGAGGATGCTTTTTTCAGCAGGAACAGGGAAGCTAATCAGAGTTGATGGGAAGATGGATGGAGTCAAATACAGGGCAATCTTAATAAAAAAACCTGTTAGTCTGCAAAAGACTTGAGACCGAGGTGGTGGTTCACCTTTCAGCAGGACAACGACCCTAAACATACAGCCAGAGCTACAATGGAATGGTTTAGATCAAAGCCTATTCATGTGTAGAATGGCCAAGGTAGTTCTTCAAAGTATTGACTCAGGGGGGCTGAATACAAATGCACGCCACACTTTTCACATATTTATTTGTAAAAAATTTGGAAAACCATTCATCATTTTCTTTCCACTTCACAATTATGTGCCATTTTGTGTTGGTCTATCACATAAATCCCAATACAATACATTACCTTTTTGGTTGTAACATGACAAAATGTGGAACACTTCAAGGTGTATGAATACTTTAGATTTATTTTACTTTTTAAAGCTGCAGGCAGATGTAAAAGACACAAATGTGTGAAGCTCCGTAATCATTAATACTTAATTAAAGTATAACTAAAGGCAAAACTTTTTTTTAGTTTTGGATATAGTGGAGAGAGATTAGAACACCTGTCAGTTTTTATTGCTGTCTGTGCCCCCGTTAGGGAGATTCACCCTATCTATTTGTCCTGCTTACCATTATCATTGAAAGTGAAAGTAAAAGAATTTACCCAAATTTTGGGTTGTCCCCAGAAAAGTAATAGAGGAAAAAGCTTCCAATGGGGACACTAGTTCTGGTGACCCAAAGAAATCCCTTAATTTGCAGGGATTTCTGCTCACTTCCTGTTTGGTTATGGGACAGAAAGTGAAGGGAAATCTCCCCAATGGAACACAGATGATGAAAAAATATCTGATAGGGGTTATAACCCTCCCTAGCTCTATCCAAAATGGAAAAAAAAATGTTGCCTATAGTTTTACTTTAAATTTAAAGTAGTAAGTAAGTAAGTTTGACTCCAACATCGGGTGTTCATTTGTTCGCAGAATAAACTAACATATGGGGTGCTCGTGGGATATTCGCCTGCCGACGAGCGCCCCATAATGCACTGTAGTGCATTGCAGTGCAATGTGCATTGCATTGATGGCTGCTGATTGGCCAAAGCATACACCTGACCTGTATGCTTTGACCAATCACAACGCAATGTACTGTCAGAGCCATGATTGACCAAAGGCAGGGTGCCTTTGACCAATCATGGGTCAGGGTCCAAGTCCACGCCCCACACTATATTAGACTGCTTACACGGGGCCATGTGTAGTGTTACATAGTTTTTGTAAAAAAACCTTGAAGGTTAACACTGCGCTAGAAATAAAGAACAAAATATATTGAAAATCAATGAAAGTTGCCAGTACCAAAAGTCTAATACAAAAATTTAAATGCAATGTGATAAATAAAAATGCAGCGCTAATAATGTGAAATAATGGAAAACCCAATGATCGGAAAGTAATAGTAAAAAAACTGGAAAACTAAGGCAAATACCACAAAGAAAACTAAAAAGTGATAACTGATATACCAAATGAATCAGATATAAAAATAATAATAAAACCAACATCAATTATAAATGAAAAAAATAATGAATAAGGTAATGGTGAAAAAACCCTCACCTAAAAAATCTAAAGCCGATACCACAAAATTTGTTGAAAATAAAAGTGATATAACAATAAATCATAAATGATAAAACCACATATTAAATCTAAAACATATACAAAAAATGAATGAAGTGAAATTGTTTTGCAAATCAATGATGAAAAACAAAAACAAAGTCCCATTCCAGTAGAGAATCTGTGTAAAAAAAAATCTGTAAAAATCCATATACAGTGTAAAAAATGGTACTCCAAAAAGAAAGTATAGTGAAGAAAGATCCTTCATCCAAGATTCTTCACACCTGAGTGAGTATTAAATCTCCTTACTTACTAACAATGAACAGCAGGCACAGGGAATTCAGGTCTCCAAAAACCTATACCGATATCTGTAGTTGAGGCTATAATCGTGGCACTCGAAAGATAAAAACAAAGAATACTCCCATAGTGTAGTACTCAATAAAAAGTAATTTAATGTGCCAAATGAATTGCACTTACAAGATATTTCATCCTTCATAAGCGTGGTAACAATGTAAATCAAACATGGAGATTGCAGCGTCTCCACAGGCTTCCTATTGCTTGCTGTTTGCTTCCCATCAATCTCCCAAGAGGAAAACGTAATGATGTCACCGTCACAGGCTCCACCGTACGCATTTCGTCACTATAGGACGTCATCTGGGGATTGGCCAAGTGACGCTGCCATTACGCATGGGGTTTAAATAGTCCCGTGGTGCCATTTTAGATACTGGCCGCTCCGGATAGAATGATGGAAAGGAGGAAGGCGCCACTATATTACCTGCTGGCTACCTATGCAAACTTAATGTACAAGGCGAAGGGAAGCCAAATAAAAGAATAAAGAATATTCCACCAACTTGTGGCCAAAAATATATACATATAATTTACTGATGGGTTACAATCCAGCAAGCAAGAAGTCAGGGAAACGTCGCATAGTATACAAAATAAACATTGATAGTGTATATAAATAAACATGAAAATATATTGACAATCAAATGAAGCAACATTGTACAATTCATGAAAAGAAATTCAAAATTCCCATATGATTAATAAAATTCATTAAAAAAATGTATTATAAATTTAATAAAGGGAGTATAAAATAAAAGCACTAAGAATTATTGATAAAACAATTAATATCCCAGTCAACGTTTAAGCCAAAGGGCACATAGAAGTTCATGTCAAAAATCCATCTCGTTTCAAGTCTGGAGATGGCTCTAACTTTATTTGTGCCTCTCCAGTGAAGTCGAAGTTTATCCAAGGCTACAAAAAGAGTCCCTTTAAGCTTTTTTGTCATGATATTTAGCTTAGTGTCTGGATCAGTTATGTTTACTGAAACCACACTTAATGTTACCCACATGCTCAGACAAACATACATGTAAAGCTCTTTTCGTACGTCCAATGTACTGTTTGGAGCATGAACACTGAATCAAATACACTGCGCACTCCGTAGAGCAAGTAATGAATGACTCTATTTTGTATGATTTATTTGTCTGGATCGATTGAAAGGTTTAACACCTCCGGCCTCTAAAAGAATTGATTTGACAAATATCACATCTCCTACACGGATAAAAACCCTTCATAGTTTGAAAAAAAGAGATGGTATTAGGGAGATCAACTACGTTGGGGGCAAGACTATGGCGTAGAGAAGGTGCTCCTCTGCAAATAACCAGAGGATGGTCTGGAAGGGCAGGACCAAGCACCTTATCATTCTTCAATAGATTACAATATTTATTAAAAATCTTTTTAACCGAAAAATGTTGATTGGAATACCCTGTCATTATTATATCTGATTCATTTGGTATATCACTTATCACATTTTAGTTTTCTTTGTGGTATTTGCCTTAGTTTTCCAGTTGAGAGTTTTTTCACTATTACTTTCCGATCATTGGTTTTTCCATTTCACATTATTAGCGCTACATCAGTGTTACATAGTTACATAGTAGGTGAGATTGAAAAAACCTATGTGTGTGATTATATGTGATTATATGTCAGTATTACATTGTATATCCCTGTATGCTGTGGTCATTCAGGTGCTTATCTAATAGTTTTTTTTCCCCGCTGAGACCACCGCCTGTGGAAGAGAATTCCACATCCTTGCAGCTTTTACAGTAAAGAACCCTCTACGTAGTTTATGGTTAAACCTCTTTTCTTCTAATTTTAATGAGTGGCCACATGTCTTGTTAAACTCCCTTCCGCGAAAAAGTTTTATCCCTATTATGGGGTCACCAGTATGGTATTTGTATATTGAAATCATATACCCTCTCAAGCGTCTCTTCTCCAGAGAGAATAAGTTCAGTGCTCGCAACCTTTCCTCGTAACTAAGATCCTCCAGACCCTTTATTAGCTTTGTTGCCCTTCTTTGTACTCGCTCCATTTCCAGTACATCCTTCCTGAGGACTGGTGCCCCAGAACTGGACAGCATACTCCACGTGCGGCCGGACCAGAGCCTTGTAGAGCGGGAGAATTATCGTTTTATCTCTAGAATTGATCTCCTTTTTAATGCATGCCAATATTCTGTTTGCTTTGTTAGCAGCAGCTTGGCATTGCATGCCATTGCTGAGCCTATCATCTACTAGGACCCCCAGGTCCTTTTCCATCCTAGATTCCCCCAGAGGTTCTCCCCCCAGTGTATAGATTGCATTCTAATTGTTGCCACCCAAATGCATTATTTTACATTTTTCTACATTAAACCTCATTTGCCATGTAGTTGCCCACCCCATTAATTTGTTCAGATCTTTTTGCAAGGTTTCCACATCCTGTGGAGAAGTTATTGCCCTGCTTATCTTAGTATCTTCCCCAAATACAGAGATTGAACTGTTTACCCTATCCTCCAGGTCGTTTATGAACAAATTAAATAGGATTGGTCCCAGCACAGAACCTTGGGGGACCCCAGTACCCACCCCTGACCATTCCCAGTACTCCCCATTTTATCACCACCCTCTGAACTCGCCCTTGTAGCCAGTTTTTAATCCATGTACTCATCCTATGGTCCATGCCAACGGACCTTATTTTGTACAGTAAACGTTTATGGGGAACTGTGTCAAATGCTTTTGCAAAATCCAGATATACCACATCTATGGGCCTTCCTTTATCTAGATGGTAACTCATCTCCTCATAGAAGGTTAATAGATTTGTTAGGCAAGAACGATTCTTCATGAATCCATGCTGATTACTGCTAATGTATGCAGTTCTAATTACTAAAATCTTGTATATAGTCCCTTATCATCCCCTCCAAGTGCTTGCATACTGTTGATGTTAAGCTAAACGGTCTGTAATTCCCAGGAATGTATTTTGGGCTCTTTTTAAATATTGGTCCTACATTGGCTTTTCTCTTATCACCTGGTACCATTCCAGTCAGTAGACTGTCAGTAAAAATGAGAAACAACAGTACTTGACTGAGTTCCCTAAGTACCCTCAGATGCAAGCCATCTGGTCCTGGTGATTTATTAATGTTAAGTTTCCCCAAGTCTAATTCTGTCCTCTGTTAACCATGGAGGTGCTTCCTGTGATGTGTCATGAGGATAAATACTGCAGTTTTGGTTACTAAAACCCCCCGATTCCCTCGTGAAGACTGAGGAGAAGAATAAATTCAATACCTTCGCCATCTCCCCATCCTTTGTAACCAGACGTCCTTCCTCATTCCTTATGGGGCCAATATGGTCTGTCCTCCTTTTTTACTGTTTACATACTTAAAGAATTTCTTGGGATTTTTTTTTGCTCTCCTCTGCTATGTGTCTTTCGTGTTCTATCTTAGCGGCCCTAATTGCACCCTTACATTTCTTGTTGCATTCTTTATAAAGTCTGAATGGTGATGATGATCCCTCAACCTTGTATTTTTTGAAGACCTTCTCCTTTTGCTTTTATATGCATTTTTACATTGGAGTTAAGCCATCCAGGACTTTTGTTTGCTCTTTGAAATGTTATTACCCAATGGAATGCATTGGCTAATATAATCTTAAAGCAAACCCATCTCTCCTCCGTGTTCTTTGTTCCTAAGATTTTATCCCAATTAATGCCTTCTAGCAAGGTTCGTAGTTTAGGGAAGTTGGCTCTTTTGAAATTCAGTGTCTTTGTATTCCCCTTATGTTTTCCTACTTGTGTGATTTATACTGAAGCCAATTGACCTGTGATTGCTGTTTCCTAAATTGCCCCGTATTTCCACATCCGTGATCAGGTCTGTATTGTTGGGAATCAGTAGCGTTTTATTTCTAGTTGGCGCGTCTACCATCTGAACCATGAAATTGTCCTGCAAGACATTTAGGAACTGGCGAGCCTTAGTCGAATTTGTGGTTCCCTCCGCCCAGTTTATATCTGGATAATTAAAATCCCCCATTATGATAACACTTCCATCCTTGCTGCTAATCCAACTTGTGATAGGAGATCCGACCGCCAGGCTCCTGGCATTGTTGATCATGCCACGTTCCGATATTGCAACTAGGACTTGTTACTATACTTACCTTGGCTTTATGTGCTTTAGTCAACCTATCACTAATCCCCCCAAGACTACCCTCTGGAATATGTTCCGAGCTGACTATATCCACCTCTGCCCCCCCCCCCTGTCGCCTAGTCTAAAAACCCCTCTAACTTTTCAGCCATCTTCACTCCCAGCAGATCTGCACTCTCCTCATTTAGGTACAGTCCGTCCCTTCTATACTGAGAAGTATAACAAGTGTGTTAGAGTGGGGACTGGAGAGATTAGGCAGAATAGTTAGTGGAGTGTGTGCAGTGCAAAGTATGTAATACAGTGCAGTGCAGAGTATATAATAGAGTGGAGTGCAGAGTATATATTACAGTGTAGATTAGTGTGAATAACACAGTGTTGTGGTGCTACTGAAGTGTTGGTGTACAACACTTCTGTGTCACTACTGATCCGATTTTTGATTTCAGGTTCTGTTGCAGCATTATTAATACTCCCCCTTCTGTGTCGCAGGTGTTATTCCTTCTGCATCAGTACAGCAGTGGTTTATTTTTATTTATTTTTATTTTTATTTTTTTGATGGAGCAGCAGCACTAAGAATATTTAGGGCATAATTGCTGTCCCCCCATCTGCGTCGCAGGTGTTTCTCTTTCTGCATCAGCAGTGGTTCCTTTTTTTTTTCTTCTTTGGGCTTTTTGGATTTTTTTTCTAGCAGCAGCAAAAAAAATTCCCCATAATTGCTGTTCCTTTTTCTGAGTCGCAGGTGGTCTTCCATCGCCACCACTGTTTTTTTTGGGCATTTCTCAATTTTTTTTTACATTTATTTTACATTTTTGCAGCAGCAGCAAAGAAAAATCTCCACAATTGCTGCACCCTTATTTTCTTTATTAAAAAAAACTATAATAAAATGGTTTATAGTGCACCAAGCACAAAAGTATGGCACTCAAGCACCATATTTTCATTCCACACTCTATAATAAAAAGTTATAAAATCCCCCCCAAAAATAAAAAACAATAATAAACGGGTTATAGTGCACCAAGTACAAAAGTATTGCACCCAAGCACCATATCTCCACCCCACGCTCTCTAATAAAAAGTTTTAAAAATCCTCCCAAAAAATCCCCATCATGTCCTTGGCCACTAAAAGAGGGCAAGCAGCCTGTGTCTACAGTGAAAAGAGGTGGTCGCGGACATGGTGCATCCTCTGCAGACGGGACACGCTTGTCCTTTTTTCCGCTGCTGGCCATGTTATTGAGCCACAACATGCAGAAGAGTTGGTGGAGTGGATAATTAAGCCGTCCTCATCCTCTGTCACCCAGGCTCATACTAGTTTGCCTTCCACCGCAGCTGCCAAAGTGGCCTATTCCACTGGCTCCTTGTCCACAGCTACACCTTCCGTAGTCCCACCATCATGCACGGAGGAGTCACCTGAATTATTTGGTGCCTGAGAGAACAGACAAGGAAAGTGAGGAGGATGCATAACTTCAACGAGGCAGGATGTCCTCCAGGGGCTGGCCTAAGGGCAGCCACCCTATTGCATCACACCATAGAGCTCTACAGGTGCAGGGCACTGCTAATTTCCAAAAGTTCATTGGTGTGGGCTTTTTTCAACACATGTGCAGCAGACTGCAGTGTTGCTGCTTGCAATCTCCATCTGAAGCGGATCAAGCATGGCCAGAACACCAACTGCTTGGGCGCCCCATGCTTAACAAGACATATGACGACCTGCCATGCAGTCCATTGGCAACAGCACCTGAAAGACCCACATCATTAAAAAATGCAGACTTCTCCTTGCTCCTCATCTGAGATCTCTACCCCTACTATACCTCAAGTCTTCTCAAAAACCTCCACTAGGAGGAATGATGGTATAGCAATGAGTGCCACAGGTACTTGCACCAAATCTGCTAGCAGTACACCACCTATTGATTTCAGCAGGCAAAGTTCACTACCCCAGTTGCTGAACCATAAAAAAAAACTGCCCCAGCCATCCACATGCAAAGTGTCTAAATGCCAGCTTGGCCAAATTGCTAGCACTATAACTGCTGCCTTTTCATCTGGTAAACTTTGCCCCCTTTCGTGAAATTGCGGAATGTGCTGTACCACAGTGGGAGGTTCCAAAAATAAATTTATTTTCACGTAAGGCCATTCCAGCTCTGTACCATCATGTGGAAGGCAATGTTTTAGCCTCGTTGGTCAGCAGCAAGGTTCACATTACTGCTGACTCATGGTCCACCAGGCATGGTCAGGGACGTTACATTTCCTTCACGGTGCACTGGGTAAATCTGCTGGCAGCTGGGAAAGATGCAGGACAGGGTTCAGTGTTGGAGCTTGTTCCACCACCATGCCTCCAAAAAGCTGGTGGTGATTCTGCCAAATCTGTCTGCTCCACCCCCTCCTCTTTTTCTTCCTCTATGGCCTCCCATAGTGCTCCCTAAATGTTCATTAAGCTACGCAAGCAGTCAGGCTAAAAGATGCCATGCGGTGCTTCTGTTGGTCTGTCTAGGGGACAGGAGCCACACCGGGGCAGAGATTCTGTCAGCTCTGCAGGGGCAGGCTCAGAGGTGGTTGACGCTATGGCAGCTTGAGCCAGAAATAGTTGCATGCGACAATGGCACTGACTTTCTCTCTGCTCTCCGACAGGGACACTTGACACATTTTCCATGCTTGGCACATGTCCTGAATTTGGTGGTGCAGCATTTCTTGAACAAATACCCAGGCTTACAAGATGTCTGAGGCAGGCCAGGAAAGTCTGTGGCCATTTCCGGTGGTTATACAATGCCAGTGCTCGGCTGGCTGACATTCAACAGGAATTAAACCTGCCCACCAACTGCCTCATTTGTGACATGCCCACCAGGTGGAACTCAACATTGGCAATGCTGCAGCGGCTGTACATGCAGCAGAGGGTCATCAATGATTACCTGTGTGAGTATGGCACAAGGACAGACTCAGGGGAGCTTGGCTTCTTTTCACCATTCCAGTGGCTACTGATAAAGGATGCATGCACTGTCCTGTCACTATTTGAGGAGGCCACAAGGATGGTGAGCTGCGACAATGCATGCATCAGCAAAACTGTCCCTCTAGTGTTCCTGCTGGAGCACATGCTTTGTGGAATCATAGACAGAGCACTGGAGGCAGAACAACGGGAGGAAGAGGAGGACTTCCTTTCCTCTTAAGGCCCCCTTTATGCAGATACCATTCCTGCGGGCCGCCAAACACACAGAAGGAAGATGAGGAGGAGGATTGTGTCAGCATAGATATAGAGGATAACCTACAGTAGTCTTTAAGGGATGGTTTTTAGTCCCCAGAAACCCCTGGAAATTGTACGTGACTGGGAGGAGGTAGTTCCTGATAATGTCATCCTTAGTGACAAAGAGGACTCAGAATCTCTTGCCTCCTCAAACTTATGCTGCATTGGCTCCCTGATTTTGCAAAGCCTGCGAAAGGACCCGAGGATTTGTGGTATCAAGGAGAGGGATCATTACTGGCTGGAAACCCATCTTGATCCATGTTACAAGGGTAAAGTTGCAGAGCTCATCCTGCCTTTGCAGAGGTTGAAATATCTTCAGGACACCTTGAAGAAAAATTTGTGTAACACCTTTCCAGACACTAGGAGGTTACCATTTCCTGGACAACTTGTTTCCAGGAGAGTGGAGAAGGCGGCCAGCAGACCAATACCTTTAAACAGTTCTTTAGACCTTAGTGCCCAGGGCTGTTAAGTTTAAGCAACCATCGGTAGCATCTGCATCATATGGTGTAGGATTATCAAGGGGCAAGAGCAGACTTGGAGACCTTTCCAACTGAGCAACCGCTGGGTTACTTGAGGATGGACCACTGGCCAGAACTTGCTCAATATGCAATCGAGCTACTGGCCTGTCCTGCACTCAGCTTGCTTTACAAACGGACATTCAGTGCTGCTGGAGGTGTTTGTGATGGATAAAAGAGTGTGCCTGTCCACAGACTCTGTTGACAGGCTGACATTTATCAAAATGAATCAGTCCTGGATCAACAGCAGCTATCAAGCCCCTGATGCTGAGGTAACTGATTGAATTTGCTAGGTATCTGGGATCCCTTGAAGACTGCCTATGCTGCCTATCCTATTCCTGAATCTTGATTATGCTAACTTCCAACAATATTTTTGGTTTAGGGCACCACCAACACAAAGGGCCCAATTTTTCTGCACCTGTTTGACAAAGTGCATGTGATTAAAAAAAATTCACATTTTTAACAGCAGGGCCCGTTCCTGCACCCAACAAGAGTAAAGCCTCGTCCACACATTTCCGACGGGAACTTTGTGATGACAGGCTGTTGGCGGAAAATCCAACCATTTGTGCGCTCCATCAGACAATTGTTGTCGGATTTTCCGCAGACAAATGTTGGATGGCAGGCTTTAGAATTTTTCATGGACAAATGTCTGTTGTCGGATTTTCCGAGCATGTGTACACAAGTCCGTCAGACAAAAGTCCAAAGTACAAACACGCATGCTCGGAAGCAAGGACGAGCCAGAAGCGGTCGGTCTTGTAAACTCGTGTTCGTAATGGAGAATTAACATTCGTAACGCGACAAATTATGAAATCTCGAAATGCAGCGCACATTTTCTTCTTCTTTAAAGGGATAATAATGAAGATGTTTTGCTGGTAAAACTGATGGAGTTAACACTGCAGCCCAAGCTCTGCCTCCTAGGTATTCTAACAGACCCCGAATTAAACAAATTCCAAAAGGTCTTCGTACATGAAACACTTTTTTCTGCTCGAAAAGTCATCGCTAGAGCTTGGATGAGACCTAATCCCCCTGAGCTCTCACACTGGCTGGCTGAAGTTAACAATACACTACCCTATAAAAAATTGATCTATATACACAGAGGTTGCCCTCTAAAATACGAGCAAATATGGGACAAATGGACACAGTCATCTGACACTTATACTTAAGAACAAAATAGGTGACAGGGTAACCTGGGGACCAACCCCCCCTCTGACCACTCACGCTAAGAAACTACAACATGACCAAGCTAAACTAACACAACAAGACAGACTAGCTCTGCATATACACCATGGGTAAGACGGCAACAAAAGGAACAAAGAATCGAGACATGAGTAATAGCACTGAATACGACTATATTTATACACTCTGGGAAAAGTACTGTTATTTTTTATGGTTTTCACAGAGTACATCATACTCCTTTTTCCTTTTTATATTCTCATTTTCTGTTAACCCTCACTAAATCTGCATTCAATGTAACTGGCTTTAACGGATCACACCCATTTAACTATAACGTTAAAATATCTTACCTAAGCTCTGTGCAAGGCCCAATAACCGGGCATAATACTTTCATTAATGTACAATCTAAAGATATTACGACATATTTGTTTACAATGTACTTCTGTAATTTGTAATTTTTCCTTTTTATGACAAAAATAAAAACTTTTCTGAATTAAAAAAAAAAAACTGATGGAGTTATTGCAAACAAATTTTCAAAGGCTTTTTTTTTCTAGTGATATCAAGAATAATATTATTATGCTTGTTTTTTTGGTTTTTTTTGGTGCAAGTTACCACAACACCATTATCCCATAGTTTTTAAGATCGAAGATACAACTATATTGGTGTCCCTTGTTAATTTTACATTGTATTTTTTTATTTACAAACTATTTTATTTGGTATAAAGGTGGTACAAAAAGCTTTGACATATGCCATAGAAAGGTATAATACAGGTATTGTGGCCTACTCCCAAACTGTCATTTGAAGTAAAACACATAGCCAAGTATTATTCTACAATTCTATTCAATTTTTTTATCGTGCATTAAAAAAAAGAAAACAAATACAATTAGACATGCAATCTGCCAATAGAACTTAATCAAAAAGTGCTTTCTATGCATCCAAAAATATAGAAAATATACCAAATCAAATCATTATTCAACTAAAAAATAAAATAAAAGCCTCATGCATGTGTCCTGCTTCTTAATATAGGGGGTCAAAAATGCCAAGAGTTGGTGAAAGCAGGGGTCCGTCATCCTGGAGCTCCCGCAGCAAAGGCATATGCCATAATTGGTCACGATGAATAAAGCAACCAATATTTGGCCCAAGAAATCCTCCTCCTCCTGTTCCTGGACTAGACTTGGGTCAAAGCAATAACTCCAAGGCCAATAATAAATAACACGTTATCTCCTCCGATTCCGCAACATGGCTGCAAATGAACTGAAAAGCGTGAAATGAAAAGCACAAATCAACACTCACCAAACTTCTACTAACATGAAATTAGCAGAAGGAGCCCAAAGGGTGGCACTGAAGAGCTAAAAAAAACACATAGTACATCACTACGTTCGTGTTTGTTGGCCGACAATTCCTTGCCGTTTGTATGCAAGACAAGTTCCAGGCCAATGCCCTTCGGAAAAAAGTCAGAGGTTTTGTTTGCGGAAAATCCGATCGTGTGTACGAGGCTTACTGTGAGGGGTTACAGTGTTCAGGGCACCGCCAACACCTAAGGCTCAATTTTTCTGACCTGTTTGACAGGTGCATGTAATTTCAATTTATTGTCGAGCACACAGTCAATAGGTTGTTAAGGCTTCCCGCTGAGAGCTAAATTTTTAAAAAATTGGTAAAATAAAAAACCCAGTGGTGATTAAATACCACCAAAAGAAAGCTCTATTTGTGTGAAAAAAATGATAAAAATGTTGTTTGGGTACAGCGTTGCATTAATGAGTAATTGTCATTCAAAGTGTGAGAGCACTGAAAACACCCAGAGTCCCCCCCCATGTGACTGGGTATCGGGTACATTGTACCCCTACCCATTTACCAAAAAAGTGTCAAAAAGTAAATACTACAAGAGACAGTTTTTGACAAATCCTTTATTAAAAAAGAAAAACGTCCCTCGATGTAAATCCACAGTCAATCATGCCATTGGACAGACCAGAAGAATAGTAAAAAATTTAAGATGCTTCTGCACCCTGGGAGGCTACGCGTATGTGCTTTCTTCGCTTGGACAGGGGTGGAGCCACCTGGTTACATCACCCGGTGACCCTGCCCCCTTCTGACGTCACGAAACATCAGTAGAGGGCGGGGTCACTGTATTACGTAACTGGGTGGTCCGGCCCCTTGCCTATATAAGAGCTGTCAAAGCGAAGAGAGCACATACGGCAGGTAGCCTCCCAGGGGGCAGAAGCATCTTCAATTTTTTTCTATTTTTTGGGTCAGTCGGGCAGCGTGGTTGACGGTGGATTTACATGGAGGGACACCTTTTTTTATAATTTAATAAAAAACTGCCTCTAGTGTTTTTTTTTTGGTGGTTTTTACTTTTTGACACTTTTTTGGTGAATGGGTAGGGGTACGATGTATCCGATACTCATTCACATAGGTAGGGGTCTGGGATCTAGGGGCCCCCTTGTTAAAGGGACTTCCAGCTTCCGAAAATCCCCCCACCTGCAGACCCAGACAACCACAGCCCCATCAACATGGGGACAAGGTGCTTTGGCTGGGGGTGCACACTCCCCCTGCCCCAAAGCACCCACCCCCCCATGTTGAGGGCATGTGGCCTGGTATGGTTCAGGAGGGGGGCACTTGCTCATTCCCCTCCTTCTCCTGACCTGCCAGGCTGCATGTTCTGATAAGGGTCTGGTATGGATTTTTGGGGGGACCCCACGCCGTGTTTTTTTTTATTTTGGCGTGGGGTTCCCTTAAAATCCATACCAGACCTGAAGGGCCTGGTATGGACTGGGGGGGGGGTACTCCATGCCGTTTTAAAAAAATATTTTTAATCTGTATTGCCGCAAGTTTAAATAAAATTTTTTCCGTTAGAAATGTCATTGTTTTACTTTAAGCATCATTAAAATCACTGCTCCTTTAAAAACGATCGTTGTAAAAACCTTTTTTTTTGCATTAATACATGTCCCCTAGGGCAGTACCCGGGTCCCCATAAACTTTTTATGGCAATAATTTGCATATAAGCCTCTAAAATAAGGATTTTTCATGTTTTTGTCCTATAGACCCTAAATAGAGTTTGCATGTTCAGTAGAACTTTTTGCCTATTCGAGATGTTCTAGTGCGAACAGAACAGGGGAGTTGTTGGGCCCATCCCTAGTCAGCATATGGCATTCTACAAAATTTTACTCTTTTAATGGCTTTAGATATACTTTAACCGCTTGCCGACCAGCCACCGTCATTTTACTGCGGCAGGTTGGCTCGGCCACCCGCGATCGCTCCAGAGAGAGCCAGAATGGGGCTCTGTCAATGTAAACAAACAGATTCCCGTTCTGACAGGGCAGTAGAGATTGTCTGTTCCTAGTGAACAGGAACAGCGATCTCTCTCTACTCCCTGTCAGTCCACTCTCCCCACAGTTAGAAACACCTCCCTAGGGAACACTTAACCCCTTGATCGCCCCCTAGTGTTAACCTCTTCCCAGCCAGTGTCATTTATACAGTAATCAGTGGCTATTTTTAGCACTGATCGCTGTATAAAAAAGTGTCAAAAGTGTCCGATCTGTCCACCGCAATGCAACAGCCTAGACTAGCAAACACAGTCATGCAGGCCTTCCACTTATGCTGTGTCCACAGCTCCCAGCCTATAGCTGTATAAAAATTTAGCAACCCTGCAGTGTTCTCAAGTTTAAAAGCAAAATTTAAAATTTGATTTGCGTGAAGGTAAGACACAAACGTTTGTAAGAATTACGTAAAACTAAATGTCTACATTTTCCTCTTCTTCATAAAGTGAACTAAAGTCTTGGTTTTTTTTGTTTAAAAATAACAAACATGTCATACTTACCTGCTCTGTGTAGTGGTTTTGCACAGAGCAGCCCAGATCCTCCTCTTTTTGGTTCCCTCGCCAGCACTCCTTTCCCCTCCCCTTAATGCTGAGTGCCCCCACAACAAGCAGCTTGCTACGGGGGCACCCAAGCCAGTCCCACCCCTCTCTCTCCTCATTGGCTCACTGACTTTGACAATAGCAGGAGCTAATGGTGCCCACTGCTGTGTCTCAGTCAATCAGGAGGGAGAGTCCCAGGCAGCCGAGGCTCTCGTGCAGTATCTCTGGATGGAGATGGGGCTCAGGTAAGTACTAGGGGGGCTGAGGAGGGCTGCTGCACATAGGTTTTTTATCTTAATGCATAGAATGCATTAAGATAAAAAAAACCTCCTGTCTTTAGAACCACTTTAAAGAGTTACTAAACTCAGAACCTGCATTCACTATATCTGGTCTCCCACAGTACACAGAACATGGAAATGAAATTATTTTAGTAAATATAAACTGATAAATACCTTTTCTTATCAGCAGTATATAGAAGCCTTGTGACCTGTATCAGTGAAGCTTTTAGGAAGAGTTTTCATATTGCAATGAGCTGTCCTATGAGCAGGCCAGACTTACCATTGAGCTTGACTGGGCTCAAGCTCATGGGCCCCGCCCAATATGGGGCCCTGCGGGCCCCAGCCGAGTAATCTCGGCTATACTCGGCTAGTTCCGCTCACAGTCACGCCTAGTCCCACCCTATGATGGACATAACACAGGGACTGGGCGTGACTGTGAGCGGAGCTAGCCGAGTACACTCGGCTATGTATGTATATCGGCAGTGCTCGGCTCCGCTCACAGTCTTGCCCAGTCCCGCCATTGGACTTGTGTTATGTCCGGGGGCGTTGCTAGGGGGTGGCTTTTGGGGCTATAGCCCCGAATCTGAGGCCAATAGCCCCGAGTCTCTGCAGGGGTCCCCAAGGGGAGGGGAGGCTCTCTGGGGACCCTTATGTAAGTGGGGGGGCTCTCTGGGGACCTTGATGTAAGGGAGAGGCTCTCTGGGGACCCTGATTTTAAGGCCTAGGCTCTCTAAGGAGCCAGATTTAAGGGGGAGGCTCTCTGGGGACCCTAATGTAAGGGGGCCTCTCTCGGAACCCTGATGTAAGTGGGGGCCCTCTGGGTACCCTGATGGAAGAGGGAGGCTCTCTGAGGACTCTGATGTAAGGAGGAGGCTCTCTGGGGACCCTGATGTAAGGTGATGTAAGGGGGGGCTCTCTGGGGACCCTGATGTAAGCGGGGGGCTCTCTGGGGATATATATACACCCACACGTATATTACTGTATATACATGTGTATGCCCGCCCAAGCGTATGACTTTCTTTACTATGCTGCTATGGGCTCTAGCCCCAGATCTTTTGTAGACCTAGCAACGCCCCTGGTTATGTCCATCATCGGGCGGGACTGGGCTGGATTGCGAGAGGAGTCGAGAAAAGCCGACAGGAGCCGAGATACACAGGACCGGCTCTGTGTATCTCGGCGGCACCATATTTAAACTGCAGTGACGCTAACAAGTCACTGCAGTTTAACTGCAGCCTGGGCAAGGCTGCAAATGACACGGACAAGGCTGCAGATGGACACTGATAAGGCTGCAGATGTAGCCTGCAAATAACACTGACAAGGCTGCAAATGACACTGACAAGGCTGCAAGGCTGCAAATGACATTGACAAGGCTGCAAGGCTGAAAATGACACTGACAAGGCTGCAAATGACACTGATAAGGCTGCAAGGCTGCAAATGACACTGACAAGGCTGCAATGTCACTGGGCAAGGTTGCAAATGACACTGACAAGGCTGCAAGGCTGCAAATGACACTTGTAGGCTGCAAGGCTGCAAATGACACTGATAAGGCCGCAAGGCTGCAAATGACACTGACAAGGCTGCAAATGACACTGACAAGGCTGCAAGGCTGCAAATGACACTGACAAGGCTGCAAGGCTGCAAATGACACTGACAAGGCTGCAATGTTACTGGACAAGGCTGCAAATGACACTGGACAAGCATGCAGATGGATGCTGTGCAAGGCTGCATTGATGAGTATTTAAATGTAAGTTTTTTTCCATAAAATTCCCTAAACTCTTATCATGAGGTTTGCTGATTGGTTATTGGCAGTTACGTAGTGCCTCGTTTACTGCCATTGAGAAAACCTGTCTGCATTAGACAGTGATGTAATGGCGGACAAACGGTATCAGAGTGGCACACTTAAAACAAAACTAAAGGTTTAAAGTAATGTATAGAAGGTAGGGCCGAAAGTGACTCAAGCCCAGGGGCCCCCACGACCCTAAGTCCTGCCCTGCCTATGAGGCTGCAGGGCTTCTGACACTCTGTCTGGTCATGTCTGGACAGTGCTGATTGGCCCTGTGCCCTGTGCTGATCACATGCACTCTCCCAAGAATAAAAAAAAACTCTCTAGCAATACACACCAAACTGGGCATGTGCAGCTTGACTCCAAAGACTCTGTCTTATCCAGATTTGTCCAGGGGGAGGATCTGTGCATACAAGATCTAGCAGGCTTTTTACACAATGCAGAGAATTAACCCCTTAGGTTCCACAGTGAGTATAACAAACCTGATTTACTGCATATACAGTACAGACTGATTTTACCGTTATGGGTTTAGTAACACTTTAAAGCGGAGGTCCGCCCACCACTGCAAAAAATTAAAATCCAGCAGCTGCACATACTGCAGCTGCTGACTTTTAATAATAGGACACTTACCTGTCCTGGAGTCCAGAGATTTCGGCACCAAAGCTGACGTTTCCATCAGCTGTTGGGTGCTGCCGCTTCCATTATGATTAAGGGAGCCCAGCAGTGTAGCCTTACGGCTTCACGCCTGGACCCCTACTGCGCATGCCCGATGCTATGCTCCTCTCTCCTACTGGCCCAGCAGCCGAAGAAGGAGAGGGGAGCCCGAGCAGTGACGCAAATATCCGTGGCTGAGGCTCCCAGAAGTTTGGACAGGATACACGTGAAAGACAGCTAACCTCTCCCCCCTCCCCCCTGAAAGGTGCGAAAAGTGTCACCAGAGGGGGGAAGGAGTACAATGAGCGAAAGTTCCACTTTTGGGTGGAACTCCGCTTTGAGTAGAGCATTGAGCCTGACACAATAACAAAAGCTTGTCTGTCACTTGGTTTTGCTTTGATATGGTTATGACTCCCACCAGTTAATCATTATATACAATGTACTCACTTAATACATTTATAAATAAATTGATGTAAATGGGGAAACACAGTGAGAACAACCACCAAACTAGCCCTGCTTTAGCTCACAGCTTCAAAAAGCTCATTTACACTTGCAGTCGGGGGGGGCTCACTGAATATAGGTGTTTGCCATAAGCTGCATATTCAGCTAAGCAAGGGTGTACACATGCTGCAGCCATAAATTTTTTTTACCCCTGTCACGTTTGTTGGGCAGTACTTCTGCCAAATGCAATACATTAAAGTGAATAGGGCAGCACTGCAACCACCCTGTAACCCTGTGTAATGCAGCGTTGTATAAACATATGCAATTTGTTTCGGTCCAAATACCAATTCAGACAAAATTTGGGTTGTTCAGTGATTCGGATGTATCCAAATTAAATAGTAACGAATAGTTATGAATTTCATTGAAATTCTTTAATATTCATTTTGTTTATTCGTTTTCTAACGAATTCTAAATTTTCAGAACGATTAGAATTCAGATCGGTCCAAAAATGATCAACCAATTAGCTGGTTGTTAAGCAGCAGGTCGGGAAGCTGGCCGCCACGTCCTTAATAACCGATAACTTATCAGCGGGCTTGAAATATAAACAAAACAATGCTGGCATTAGGAAATTCAGAAAAAAAAACACGCCAAAATAAAAAAAACATGGCCTGAGGTCTCCACCAAAATCCATACCAGATACTTATCCGAGCATGCAGCCTGGCAGCCCAGGATATAGGGGGGACGAGCGAGTGCCCCCCTCCTGAGCCTTACCAGGCCACATGGCCTCAACATGGGGGGGTGCTTTGTCGATGGGAACAAGGGTCTCTTCCCCACAACCCTAGGGAGTGGTTGTGGAGGTCTGCGGGCAGGGGGCTTATCGGAATCTGGAAGCCCCTTTTAACAAAGGGCCCCCCAGATCCCGGCCTCCCACATGGGAATTAGTATAGGGTACATAGGAATTTTTCATTTTTATTATTTCACTTAAAGTTGGAACCCACGTGAAACAATAAAAATAAAAAAAAATTCCTTTAAGTATAGTGCCTGGGGGGGTCCCCTTAGGCTGCCTGCAAAGTCTGCAAAAAATACATTTCTAAAGGAAAAAAAAAACGAGTCAAATCACATTTAAATTGACTCGCGGTTGCAATTGCCGGCTCAGCTATTTAAAAAACAAAATAAAGAAAAAAACGGCATGGGCCCCCCCAGTCCATACCAGGCCCTTATCCGAGCATGCAGCCCGGCAGGCCAGGAAAGGAGGGGGAGCGAACGCCCTCCCCCTTGAACCATAACAGGACACATGCCCTCAACATGGAAGGAAATAATGTCCCTGTGTTTGTGGCGTCACTGGAAGGAACAAATGTCCCTGCATTGGTGGTGTCACTGGAAGAAAAAATGTCCCTGCTTTGGTGGTGTCACTGTATCAGTAATAGTAAGGGAAAGGTTTTTGTTGCATCTGTAATATCTGTCTGAGAAGAACTAACATGGCATCTGTGTTAGTGGGATCAAGAAAAGGAGGGAAGATAGGAGGTTGGGAGCAGGACGCATTCATGGGTGCATTAAACTCAATAAGCCCTTTCCTAGACAGTATGTCTCCATAAGACTTGTCTGCCGGACCAACCCAAGTCCTAGACATTTTCCCTGAAGCATTAACCCCATGTAGCCTGCTATTGGGAGATAATGCTTAGTTGGCAGGCTGTCTCTTGGTCCAACCTAGAGGGACAGCAGTCTTCTGTTCTCGCCAAGTTCAAATTCTGCTCCAGTGAAGAGAGGCGGGCCTGTGAAATGGGAAGGGGTGTTACAGCAGCATGGCTGGGTAGGCAGAAGAGCTGTATCAGCAAAAAAGGGTGCTTGTGCTGAGAAGGAGACATGTTCTCAGTAGATGCCCTCCCCTCTTCAATTCAGAGTAGGCTGCTACTGCAGGGAGTAAAGCGCAGAATCACAATCCTCCCTCCAGCAGTTATCAAGGCCTCTGCTCCTGTTGACAGGAGTGACACTGCTGTCCATCCTGTCTGCGAAGCAGCTGGAGAATGGCGTTTGCGCAAGCTGCCAGGGCCCCCCCACTTTACATAATAAAAATGCGCCCATGGCACATGCCCCTTCTCTCCCTCCCCCCCTTTGTCAAAGTCCTGCATCTTATCCACTTGTCCGCTAGGCACTTTCACCCCCTTCCTGACCAGATCAATTTCAACTTTCAGTGCTGTTGCAAATTGTGTAGTCATGCTAAACAATTGAAAAAAGACCAAAAATTTGGGGAAAAAAAACCCCTTTTCTTTGTTTCTGTTATAAAGTTTTGCAAATAAGTAATTTGTCTTTTTCACTGATGTGTGCTGATGAGGCTGCACTGATGGGCACTGATACACTGCACTGATGGGCACTGATACACTGCACTGATGGACACTGTTGAGGCTGCACTGATGGGCACTGATACATTGCACTGATGGGCACTGATACACTGCACTGATGGACACTGATGAGGCTGCTCTGATTGGCACTCATGAGGCTGCACTGATGGGCATTGATGAGGCGGGCACTAAAGGACACTGATAAGCTGAACTGATGGCCACTGATGGGCACTGATGAAGAGGCACAGATGAGGTTGCACTGATAGGTGGCACTAATATGCACTGATATGCTGCACTGATAACCAGGGCACTGAGGATCAGTGCCCTGATTATCAGTGTAAATGTGCCCTGTCACAGAATAGCTGGTTACCGGCTTTCTTTTCCTGACACAGTAAGAGAGCCGAGGAAATAAAATGGTAAAAGGCCGCTGTGATTGGCCTTTTACCTCGGTCCGTGATCAGCTGTATCCGATGGACACATCAATCACAGAGCACACCTGATGCACGCCCCGAGGGCACGCAGATTGGCGGGGTTCTGGGAGAAAGTCAATAGACGCCCTCCCAGAACTGGAGGACCGCACTGTAGCCGTCTTTCGGCTATAGCGTGGTCGGCAAGTGGTTAATATGTTCTGTCCTGGGCCCTGGAGGCTTTCTAGAGATTTTGGTGGGAGAAAATCTCCATCTCTAGGTCTACATTCTCCCCGATGTACAGACCTCATTATTAATCTCAGCTGTCCATAGGCCTTTATATATGCAAGCTGACTGATGCGCTCTCTCTCTCTTTCTAGCTCTACTGTGTGGAAAGGGTGACTGCTTACAGAACACTTAGGGCTCATTCACACAAGTGAGCCATGATAATTGTGTGGATGTTGGCGTGCAGTGTGGCTATCTGTGTCCCCATTAGGGAGATTTACCCTCTCTAATTCTTCAGTTTACCATAAACGTTGAAAATGAAAGTGAAAGAAAATCCCAAATTTTGGGTTGTTACTGGTACAAGAATAGAGGAGAAATCTTCCACTGAGGACATTAGTTCTGGTGACAACCAGTGATTACCTCACTTTGGGTGGGTTTCTTTTCACTTCCTGTTTAGGTTATAGGACAGGAAATGAAAGGAAATATTCCCAATGGAACACAGATGGCAAAAAAAAAAAAAAAAAAATGGCAGGGGTTATATCCGTCCTTTACTCTGTCTAAAATACAAAAAAAGTTTTGCCATTACTTCTACTTTAAGCTTTTCCCCCTTACAACTGTGACATGTTGGGGATTGATTAATGTAGTCTAGAACTGATATAGGCAGACTTGCAAAGTTCCTGAAAGGTCCACTGTAAGACATGTCAAATGACATGATACAGTATGTAAGAGGCTTCTTTAGCATGCCTTCAGAGCTATTCAGCACTCCCTAAGGCTCCATTCACACTAACGTGTTATTTGATACATTTTGCATTTTGCAGAAATGCATGGGAATTTTTTAACATGGGTTCCTATGGAACATGTTCACATCAATGTATTTTTGTACCTCTGCGTTTTTGGAAAGGGTCAGGGACTTTTTTTCATGCAAAATGCATCGTTTTGCATGTAATAGAATTCAATGGACCAGCATCAAAAACGCAAGTACAGCTTTTTTACAGCGTTTTCACAGCGTTTTTGCGGCTTTTTTGATGCATTTTGCGTTTTTTTTTTTTTAGACAGTATGCAGTCTAAAAAAAAAACTGTAAAAAGAAAAAAATGCAAAACTCAGCAAACACGCTGTAAAAACGCTGTAAAAACGCTGCTCAAAAACGCGGCAAGCACCACAAAAACACTGCAGAAACTCTCAAAAGCAACATGCATAGATGTGAATCGAGCCTAATGCCTGGTTCACACCTATGCATTTTTCTAGTGCGTTTTCAGTTTTGCAGAAACACACTACAGTCCTTTTAAGCTGGTTTCCTATGGGTCACGTTCACATCTGTGCATTTTATGAAAAGGGCCAGGGTCTTTTTTCTGGTTGTTGGTTCCATAGACTTCAATGAGTCAAAAACATGTATTGAAAAATGCAAAATGCACCTCAATTATGCAAACTACAACTTGCATAGGTGTAAGGCCTGATTCACACCTATGCATTTTTAGTGCTTTTTGCATTTTGCAGATTTGCACTACAGCCCATTTAACATGGTTTCCTATGAAACACGTTCTGTGGTGCAAATCTACAAAATGCAAAAAGCACTAAAAATGCATAGGTGTGAACCCAGCCTAAGACCTCTTTCACACTGGGGCCGCCCGTGCATTAGCAGTAAAGAGCGCTCGTTTTAGTGGTGCTTTTCCTCTGTTTAAGCAGCACTTTTCGGCTGCTAGCGGGGAGCTTATTACCCCAAAGAAGGGGTTAAAAACTCCCGTGTTGTGGCGCTTCGGAAGTGCTGCCTATTCATTGCAATGGGCAGGGGCGTTTTGGGAGCGCTGTATATAGGGCTCCCAAACCGCCCCAAAGATACTGCTTGCAGGACTTTTTCTAACGTCCTGCAAGCGCACCGCTACAGTGTAAAATGCAATGAATAGGAGGCAGTTTTCAGGCGCTTTACAGGCACTATTTCTAGCACTAAAACGCCTGAAAACTGCCTCAGTGTGAAAGGGGTCTAAGGCTCCATTCACACTAGCGCGTTTTTTGATGCATTTTGCAGAAATGCATGGGAAATTTTTAACATGGGTTCCTATGGAACATGTTCACATCAATGCCTTTTTGTACCTCTGCGTTTTTGGAAAGGGTCAGGGACTTTTTTTCATGCAAAATGCAGCATTTTGCATGTAATAGAATTCAATGGACCAGCATCAAAAACGCAAGTGCAGCGTTTTTGCAGCGTTTTTTTTTTGTTTTTGTTTTTTTTTTGTAGACTGTATACAGTCTAAAAAAAACTGTAAAAAAAAAAAAAAAACGCAAAAAGCAAAACGCGGCAAAAACGCTGTAAAAACGCTGCTCAAAAACGTGGCAAGCATCACAAAAAAAACTCCAAAAACGCTCAAAAGCAACATGCATAGGTGTGAATCCAGCCTAAGGCTGGATTCACACCTATGCATTTCTAGTGCTTTTTGCATTTTGCAGATTTGCACTGCAGAACGTGTTCCATAGGAAACCATGTTAAATGGACTGTAGTGCAAATCTGCAAAATGCAAAAAGCACTAGAAGCATAGATGTGAATCCAGCCTAAGGCTCCATTCACACTAGCGCGTTTTTTGATGCATTTTGCACTTTGCAGAAATGCATGGGAATTTTTTAACATGGGTTCCTATGGAACATGTTCACATCAATGCCTTTTTGTATCTCTGCATTTTTGGAAAGGGTCAGGGACTTTTTTTCATGCAAAATGCCGCGTTTTGCATGTAATAGAATTCAGTGGACAAGCATCAAAAACGCAAGTGCAGCGTTTTTGATGCTTTTTTGCCGTTTTTTTTTTTTTTTTTTTTTTTTTTTTTAGACTGTATACAGTCTAAAAAAAACTGTAAAAAAAAAACAAAAAACAAAAACAAAACGTAAAACGCCGCAAAAACGCTACAAAAACGTGGCAAGCATCACAAAAAAAATCCAAAAACGCTCAAAAGCAACATGCATAGGTGTGAATCCAGCCTAAGGCTGGATTCACACCTATGCATTTCTAGTGCTTTTTGCATTTTGCAGATTTGCACTACAGAACGTGTTCCATAGGAAACAATGTTAAATGGACTGTAGTGCAAATCTGCAAAATGCAAAAAGCACTAAAAATGCATAGGTGTGAATCCAGCCTAAGTGCAAAAGCAGTTTGATGAATAATGTCCACAGTGCAATTTTAACATGTTGCTTTCAGAATATCTTTTAAAATATGTTTGAAGGGAAATTCTGAACACAAATGCTCTTTGGCACCTTCAATCTTGTAATTCATATGTTCCACTTCAAAAAAAAGAAATCATATGATTAGCTCAAAATGACATAACAGTTTATAAGTAATCAGAATCTATGACAATACTTCCCCCAACTGTTTTCCATTCCAAAACACCCGCAGTCCAAAAAAAAAAAAAAAAAGAAGCGGGGGTATCATTTCCGGCCCATGTGCGTATGATAAAAAGATTGGCTGTCAATCGAAGAATTGAATTTTTTACAGTTCCCAGCACAAGCCCTCTCATTTATATGTAAAATAGCCATTAGTCATAGTTTTGCTCTCTCACACTGCCTGATGTACAATCACATTTTACAGAGAATGAATCTTTCAGCACAGCTGCTCTGTTATGAATAATCCGCATCGGCATCTATAAATCACAAAAAATCATACACCTCATTTTCTTGATTCTTATACAAAGCCATATATTTTACATGAGGATGAGCTAAATATTCATGAGTATGTTTAAAAGAAAGCGTTGCAGGCATTTGACTGTGTGTTTTATTTATTTCTAAATATTTCTGTCGGGCTCCAGATTCCTTAAAGCAGTTAAGCTTTTAAAAAGTGTTCTGTTTTTTTGTTTTTTTTGCAGGCGTATCAAGTGTGTATCATCTTAAAATTTAATTTATTCAAAGCTTATGAGAATTTATTTAACACTTATAAGAAATAATGCCTTTAATTCAAATAACAGTTGTGTTTAGACCTGTTTTGGAAAACTGTTTTACATGCACATTGTATATTAAAAAGAATATATAGATGTACATGGGCAAAAATTTATTGGATGTACAGTGTAAGTGAGATTTCTGTCAACATCTTTAATAAGTTAAGGCATATTTTGCCTGCATGCCGTCGGGGAGGCAAAGCAATAAGTCACAAAAGTGCCTGATGCCTAGCAGTACTAGTAAGATATAGTTATTGCATTACCGCCTATACTAGCTTTTGGGTTTCAGCAGAAACTGTAAACTAAAATGAAATAACCCTCTCCTTAAGGAAAACAGGATTCTGGGTAAATTACATTTTGAGTGTGGCATGTGAACGCCCCACCCAATGTGTTTTTGAAGCAGTCTTTGTTGAGACAGAACATCTAGCTGTGGACAGTATTGTGTTGTTGTGTAGGCCTCTCAGCACAAGTTTTTGGTCCTGGATAGCTACCAATTGTCTTGGAGCGACACTCAATTCCATTAGGGGCGTACAGGCGCCGCCCCCCCCCTATCCATGCGTCCGGCCCCCTAATCTACATAGGGGGTGCCGGATGCATGGATTCCAATGGGGGGGGGGTTTAAGCACGTGTTTCGAGCCAGAGGTTCTAATAGGCTTCAAAAAAAGGGTGGTCTCGGGGCGCAGAGCACTGTGCTCTGAGCCCACCCAGTTGTGTGACAATAGCGAATAAATATTCGCTATTATTTACACTGAATCGCGTACCCGCCAATCACGAAGCGGGTCATGAGACCCGCTTCCTGATTGGCCAAAATGCCAAGCGATCCTATTGGATGCCTAGGAGGAGTAGAGAGCACGGCCGGAGGAGAATACTGACCAACCCACCAGCTGCCACTGTGACCTTGGATGGCTCACCTGCAGTGGCTCAGCCATTTGGCACTCCCCGACTCGGACAGGGGAGGGAGGGGAAATCGAAGTGTCATCCCAGGCATGTAAAGAGGCTGTCCGTGCTGCATTCCCTGCATTATTTTTCCCCGGGGGGGGGGAGTGGAACGGCCTTGTCTCCGGAGGGGGGTGGCGTTGGTTTGCCGCTCCCCCGGAATTATTGAGCACCATCCACCACTGCTCAACACCCCCCTGCCATCTTGGTCCTCTTCAGCTGGCTGCCTCTTCCAAGTACAAGCAAGATGTTACCAATGACATGCAGGGCATCCTGCAGCCATCTGCTTTATGGGCTCAAAACAGTTGCCTCCTGGGAGATGTGATGAAAGTATCCCAGGAGGGTGCAGGACCAGGGACACATCCCTTTAACCTAGGCCAAATAAAAAATAAGCACAAAAAAAAGCAATTATGCTGGGGGGTTAATGGAACTAATATTCTATGGAAGTTAAAGTGATTTTAAACCTTCTTTTCTAAATGAAAAACTATCCAATACTTAACTGCTCTGTGCAATAGTATTGCACAAAACAGTCCCTTCCCTCCTCTTCTGGGGTCCCCCCCCAACACTCTCCACCCCTCCTCTCCTGCGTAGGCCCCCATAGCAAGCCCTGTGCTATGGGGGGAGCAGGCTACCTCCAGAGTTAGGCTGTGTGCATCCATAAACACACACAATGAGGCTCAGCCATGTTCCCACTCCATCTACCCAGGATTTGATTGGCAGGAGCAGCCAATGGCTCCCGCTGCTATCATGTAGCCTGTGAGTGCAGAGAGAGAAGACCTGAAGCCAGGCACAGCCTTGGATCAATAAAAGAGTCAGGTAAGTGTTTAGGGAGCGGAGTGGGGGGAACAGGCAGTGGAAGGTTTTTACCTTAATGCATAGGATGCATTAAGGTAGGAAAAACTTTAGAGTTTAGAATTAGAGTTCCACTTTAAGGAACCAATTCCCTCTATCCCTCTTTCCTCCAAAGCTGTCAATTAATATGGTATGATCTATAGACCTCAATGAAAAAATCACTATTTATATCCAATGCATGCTTTGCCATTTCCTCTGTATTGCATCACAAATGTGGGAATGTTAATGTGATAAAACCACGTCTCTTCCAACATGACGAGCTCTCTGATAATTGCTCTGCCTGTTTGTGTTTGTTTTAGATCTAATTACTGTTTAGCATACCTCCCAACTTTTTGAGATGGGAACGAGGGACACCTATTGGCAAAAGTATGTAGGCATAGGACACACACCCTGCCACACCCACTTAAAGGACAATTAGACAAAAAAATTATTAGTTCAGCCCACAAGTGCTTTTTTTTTACCATTACTATTCCTTTATACTGGCTTTTAAAATTTTCAAATGTGGCAATTTAGAAATTGGATGAAAGGTTAGCACTGGGAAACACTTTTTGAAAGATAAATAGTGCATTTTATATAAAACTATATAGATCAGACCAAAATGAGTCTGTGCGTCTTTTGGTCTGTTTCAGGTCCGAATTCAGACCAAAAATTCAGGCTGAAATCGGACTTGAAATAGTGAACGGGGACGAACCGGACCCCTGCTGTGAGCCACATGTGGCAATAGTGTGAACACAGCCTCAAAGAGACGTGGCAGGGGGTGTCCCATGCCTAAATACTTTTGCTAATAGGTGTCCCCCATTCCCATCTCAAAAAGTTGGGAGGTATGGAAATATGAAGATTTTCACAGGAGAAGGGCCTATTCCTTCTGTAGTGAACTGTATTGTAATTGTTCAGTCTCCCTTTATATTGTAAAGCGCCACATAAACTGATGATATAAATCCTGTATAATGATAACAGTTCATATAGGCGGTGTGTACAGGGCAACAAATGACGCCATGGAACTACATGATCAATGCACAACGTATGCAGGTGAAAAATACTAGGTGAAGCAAGGAAGGTTTCAATGCTATCAAACATATTATACAACACTAAGCCTTTCATCCAGTGTCTATATTAATGCATTTATTATTTTGAAAACCTAGTATAAATAATAATGATAGAAAAAAGCACTTGTGGGTTTAACTAATGATTTTTTGCATATGAATTCTTCATGGTCTGCATAACTTAGAGCATGGCAAAGGTGTATCCTTTATCTTCCTTTTTTTTGCTCAAAAGATGCTCCTCTTTGTCACGTCAGAAAACTGAGAGATATTCACATGGATGCCTTCACTGGGGTACAAACATAGGCGTGAGCAGGGGGTTTGCCAAGTGTGCCTGGGCACACTCTAATCACCCTGTGCGGCTCAGATTCGCCCTGATGATATTTTACCGAAGCCCCAAATGGGGCTCCTAAAAAAAAATTGTAAAAAATAAATAAATAAAAAAATTAAAAACTGACACTGTCCACTGCCTTACTGACACCATCCACTGCCCTACTTACACCGTTCATGTTTTAATACATTTGGGGTGCACACCCTAATCGTGCAATAGGCTGCACACACCTATGGGTATAAAGCATGTTTAGGAAAATGTCAGACAATATACCCCGGAGAATGTATATAAATTGTTTACCCAAAAAATAGATATATAGAAGACTCATGTAAGTGCTAGGCAGTAGGTTAGGGGCAAACTAGTTTTTGAGGCTGGGTTCACACTCATAGGCGTGCGCAGGGGGTGTGCCAGGTATGCCTGGGCACACCCTAATCACTATGTGTGATGCCGCTTCCCCCTATTGCCCAGACTTTCCCCCCCTTGTTGGCCCCTCCACTCCGCAGTGCTGCTGGCTTCTCTCTTCTCCCTGCTACTGTGGAGTATGTTTCAGGATGGAGAGCAGGAGAAGGGGCTAGTAAATATGTAATTTACCAGCCCCTTCCTTTCTTTTCTAAATGAACACATAGAACACACTCGCTCACTGTGTCTATTCATAACTGAAGCATAGTAAACTTTTTTACTATTTATTTTGTGGTTACCATGCTTCAGTTTGTGAATGAACAGAAAGTCACTCAGCACAGAGCACTTCCCATTCATTCACTGCCCCGTGAGCTGAGGCTGCCGGGAAAGGCGCAAGTGTTTGAACTTTGGGGTGCACACCCTAATGCAATAGGCTGCGCACACCTATGTTCACACTATTGCAATTCGCAATAGCAGAAGATTTTGACCGGCTCTCTATGGAGCAAGGATCACATATCTCTGCAGCAGGTCCGGAGCGTTTTGCACAAAAACGCTGTGCGTCTTTTGGTGTGTTTCAGGTCCGAATTCAGCCAAAAATTCGGGCTGAAATTGGACCTGAAACGGTGGACGGGGACGCACCTGACCCCTGCTGTAAACTGCATGTGATGATAGTGTGAACCCAGCCTGAAGGGTTTTTTTTACCTTAATGCAGAGAATGCATTAAGGTAAAACACTTTAAAGACCTAGTTAATGAGCCATTCACTTGAAGATCTGCTATACAAAATTAACATTTACCTTCAGGTCCTTACTCTTTCTTGTCAGCAAAATTTGCATATATTCATGTAAAAAAGTAAGTACACCCCAAAGAAATTATCAACTTTGTAAACATTTTTGAACAGGAAAACATTAGCGCTTCGCTCAAACAGTGCCTACAGATAGAGGTAATGTACTTGAACAAGTAAAAGATAAAACTGGTGTATTCCTTCTCATAATCGAAATTAACAAAAATGTAGATGTGTCACATTCAAAAAGCAAGTACACGCCACCTCCATTTCAAATCTTTGAAACTAGAATCAGGTGTTCCAAATTAGGTGCCAATGATTAGAACCTCCTAAGGCACTTTTCACACGGGCTTTCCGATCGGGTCCGCCTGTCAGTTTTTCAGGCGGACCTGATTAGATGCTCCATTCACCTCTATGGATCGGCGGATGTCAGCGGTGACATGTCCACTGACATCCCATCCTGTCCGTGAAATCCAGAAGGATGGAGACCCTATTTTCTATCCGTCTGGCAGATCAGGTCAGATGAAAACGGACAGGTGGTCCATTTTCACCCGATCTTCCCATAGAGGACAGCGAGACTCTGACAGGTCCATCTCAGTACAGTGAGTGGAGACGGACCTGTCATTCGTCTACTCGGCAGGTACCAGCGTAGCAATCCCCTGCTGAGCAAAGCGGGGTCCGCTGGGCAGATTGCCCGTGTGAAAGGACCCTTGGTCAGACCTGTCGGCAATCACTAGCACGGAGCATTTGCCAACATCTCCTGCGGGGTGTCTCCAGCGCAGTGATTGCCGACACTTTAGCAGCTGGTATCTGTCCCAGCCAGCTGCATGTTAGCAGTGTCAGAGCGCCGAGGGAAGTTTCCTGCAGGTTCCTCCTTCGCTTTTGGCGTGTCTTCTGACAGGACAGGAGGAGGAGCCTGGGAAGTAACTGATAACCGGTAAGTCTGTGCTGGGGGCAGGGATCTGAGGATTTGTGCAATAAGAGGAAGAATTTATGCTGAGAGGGATTAAGAGTTTTTTTTTTTAATGGGAAAATCTGGAGGCGAGTGCCTTTGTATTGGGGTGGGGGTTGTGCTTGTAGGGGGGATTGGCAGGGAGGGATTAAATAAGAGGATTTGTGCTGAGGATGGCTTGGGTGGGGAAATAATAGAATTTGTGCGAGAAGAGGGATTTAATACTGAAAGGGGTATATGGGGGTGGGGATTTGTGATCAGAGGGGAGATTTGGGGGGGTTTATAAGATCATTTGTGTAAGAAGGAGGGGTTTGAGAGGGATTTATACTAAAAGGAGAGATTTGTGCTGAGAAGGGGGGGATCTGTGCAGGGAGGGGGGAGATGGGGGGATGATTTGTGCTGAGAGGGGGGATTTGGGAGGTAAAAGAATTTGTATAAGAAGGAGGGGTTTGGGGGGATTTATACTGGGAAGAGGGATATGGGGGGCATTTTGTGCTGAGAAGGGCGAGTTGTGCTGAAAGGGGGTATATGAAGGTGATGACTTGTGCTGAGGGAGGGGATTTGTGCTGAAAGGGGGTATATGGGGGTGAGGATTTTTGTTAAGGGGGGAATATTGGGGGGGGATTTGTGATGAGAGGGGGGTGAGGGAAGGAAAAAGAGGAATTATGCTAGGAAGGGGTATATGGGGGTGAGGGGCACTCTGCACATAGTTCTTTAGACAATGGGGGGGGGGTGACACTATGTTTTACCGCACCAGGTGACACCAACTCTAGTGACGCCACTGAGTGAGTCAATGACACAAGCAGGAAATTACATTTCTGGAGATGTTCTGTATACCAGCTGTGTACAGAAGGCCTCCAGGATGCCATATTGCAATGAATTTTACAGAAAATTACAGAGCTGCAGATTGGAAAGGAAAGGTCATTTTTAATAACATTCAAATGCAATATGGCTTGCATATCAATTATATAAGCTATATTCTTTTCTATTTGCTATCTTTCCCCACAAAAGTGGAGTTACCCTTTAAACCACAGATATTTAGGGTCTGGTGTTCTCTTTGCTATTGACATGTATAGTATGTTGCCATTATGCAAAGATCAATAGAGCACTTTAACATTTTTTAGAAACAAAGTTGTGAATGTCTATGCCAGATTGACAAAGTAACAGTAGACATGTAGGGTGCAGACTGAAGACAGCATTTTAGGGGAATACCAACTGTGTAACATGGTGGTGGAAGTGCTATGGTGTGGAGTTGCTTCAGGGAGCTGTTTCAGGGCTGGGGCAACTTGCAGGTATTGAGTCAATTTTGAATTCAACAAGTTGAACCAGAAATGGGTTCTTCAGTGTGACACTGATACAATGCTTGTTAGCAAATCCACCAACAAATGGGTCAAAAAGAAGAAATAGAGGATTTTGGAGTGTCTTATGCCGCGTACACACAAGCGGACTTTATGTCAGACTTTGCTCGGCGGACTTTTAGACAGACTTTATGATGGACTTTCCAAATGAACGGACTTGCCTACACACAATCCACCAAAGTCCGTCGAATTCGCACGTGATGACGTACGACCGGACTAAAATAAGGAAGTTCATAGCCAGTAGCCAATAGCTGCCCTAGCGTGGCTTTTTGTCCGTCGAACTAGCATACAGACGAGCGGACTTTTCGACCAGACTCGAGTTCGACGGATAGATTTAAAACATGTTTCAAATCTAAGTCCGTTCAACTTTTGAGCAAACAAAGTCCGCTGGAGCCCACACACGATCGAATTGTCCGACGAAATCCCGTCTGCCGGGCAAAGTCTGCCATAAAGTCCGCTTGTGTGTACACGGCATTAGACAAAGCCCTGTTTTAAATCCATTGAAATAATGTAAGTTTATTTGAAATGGGCTGTTGGTGCAAGGAAACCCACAAACATCTTGCACCTGAAGCAATTTTCCATGGATAAGTGGTCGTAAAAAAATGCCTTCAAGATGTAATTTCTGATAAAAGGGGCAAAACAAGCTTCTGAAGCAGAGGGTGCGCTTACTTTTTTCCAAACTTCACCATTACATTTATTTTATAATAGTGCATCAAAATATTTGAAAATTTATGTTGGAAAAAAGTTATTGAAAATGCAAATTTCTCTTGTGTTTTATTCAAGTATTTTACCTTTATATGAAAGCAATGTTTGAATGAAGATATAAAGTAAAAAAAAAAAAAAAGTTGAAAAAAATGACTGTAAATGCAAGTTTCCTGTGTGTTTTATTCAAGTACCGGTATATCACCTTTATCTGAAAACAATGTTTGAATGAAGATATAAAGTTTGCTTGTTCAAGTGAATTTAAAAGAAAATCATTTCCATGGGGTGTACTTACTTTCTCTTGGCTGTATATTACTCAAAAAGCATCGCTTGAAGTTTCTATTCCATTGAGGGATGTTTGCGCAAGCCTATTCTGCTGTTTAGTGTGTTTAGTTAAAGAGTACCTCTACTTTTGTTGAGAAAAAAATATTTCCCACTGGGTCATCTATGTAATTTTCAAGGATTTTAACAAACTTTGTTGCAGTTTGTTTGTCTGTGTTCATGTGTAAATTGAATCTGTATGGGATCAGGTGCTGCACCTGCAGGGCTCTAATGAGGAAAATTGCCTTTGGATGTGATTCCCTTTTAAGCCCTGGTTAACACTGACTGCGGGAATGATATTCAGTTCAGCTGAACTCGCACAATTTCATTCACGCATGTCAGTCCAGGAGGCGGCGATTTCAGAGACATCTGTGCAGGTTTCTGCACAAATGTCAATGGAAATCGCACCCCCAAATCGCCAAAAGTAGTACAGAAACTATTTTTGGGAATCGGTGCTGTATCGCAAATGCGGCATTGCACTGATTCGGACGGTGCCATTGCTGGCAATTGCTGCTGATTTGGCATGCGATTTGACATTTAAAATCGCATGCCAAATCACATCAATGTGAACCAGGGCTAAGAGTATGATACCAAAAATTACATTTTGCTCAAAGTCAAATTTGTATCTTAGTGCAGACTTCCGGGAAAATCAGTAAGCCAATTACAAGCAGGAAATTACATACCTGGAGGGGTATGTACACCATCTCTGTACAGAACACCTCCAGGCAGACATATTGCATTGCATTTTACAGAGTATTACAGAGCTGCAGATAGAAAAGGAATGCAAATTTAATTTAATAACATTCAATTGCAATATGACTTGTGTCACAATTGTATATGCTATATTATTTTTTTTATTTGCTTTTTTTTTTTTTAGTTACCTAGTTACCCTTTAAAGAATAAGTACAATTTAACACTATGCATTAGAGTCCATCATTAACTAACTTTATTCTGGATGGCCTGCTCAGGACAACTACACCTGATGCTCCTTTCAATCTACATCTTAAAGTGGAGCACCACCCAAAAAGAGAAGTCCTGCTTGTTTGCTTTCTCCCCCCTTTCGGGGGGGGGGGGCGGGTATCTGTTTTTGGCAGGTACCTGCTGGGCTGCTGATAAGGCTGTACAGTCAGCCCTCTTGTACTGGGCCCAGGCCTCATCAGTTCAAAAGGGGGGTCCGGCACCTGCGGAGCAGGAGAGCCAGCAGTACTGCCTTATTACTGACACATGTGCAGCGTTGCCGGCTTCTACTTTTCTTTTCTTCCTCCTGCTGCACTGCAGGAGGATCAGTTCTAGTATCTGCGTCCCCTTCCCCCTGCTGCCTGGGACCTCTGTGTGCCCTTTTCCCCCACAGAGCTGCCCTTTCCCTTCCCCTCCCGCTGGCAGCTGCTCAGGGCACACAGGCGGGTTATTTCAGAATGGTAAGCAGGGGGGGCTCATCATCCCGAATGGGCACACCACTCTGAATGAACACAGCGAGCAATTGGTACCGTTTGCTCACTGTGGGGGTGCAAATATTGCCTTTGTGCCACTCTTTACTTGAATGCGTCTTGGTCAACGAGGGTATCATTTCTGCCTTGGCTGCAAAGCATAGCAATTTGGGCAATTTTATTTAAGCAAAAAAATAATTTGCTATTTAGCAAAAATAATATAATATAAAGGGGGGGGCTGTCAGGTAGGCTGTATGGGGCCCCGTTATTTCTATCAGCAGCCTTGGGTATCCGTCCCTACTTCCGGGACACCTTGCTGCGACGAGATCCCTTGGAAGTTCGGCGCCCCTCCTGCTTCCCAACCGCCGGGCCATTCAGAAAGCGCAGTGCGCTTCGCGCATGCACAGTGAGGGAACCAACTGTGAAGCCAGAAGGCTTCAATACCAGTTTCCCTTACAACGAATAGCGGTGGCAGCACTCGAGAGCTGATTGGGAAACTGGCTGAGGTGCCGACATCGCGGGGTCCCTGGACAGGTAAGTGTCCTAATATTAAAAGTCAACAGCTACAGTATTTGTAGCTGCTGCTGACTTTAAATTTTTTGGTGGGGGGCTGGACATCCTCTTTAATTACAGAGCCTGCATGCACTGGGTTAAGACTTGAAACTGTTGTGAAGCCTAGAAAAGCTTGTCTGCACCATAGGGCATGCACCAGACTGAAAATATACTGTAAGACAGTTCCCTATCATCCAAAAATGAATGCTTCAATCGTTCTTAATGGAATTTAAATGACAAGTAGAATAGACTGTAGCAGAGAACACCTCATACTGTACAAAGCCACCCTATAAAAGCACGCAGGTTTGGGTTCCTAGAAGTCATAGAGGTGCAAAGGCCAAAGAAAATAAAGTTTAAGCACTTTGTAAAGTGTGATTATCCTATAAAGAAGTGCACCTAAAGCCAAAAACCATGTTTTTATTATTTGGATAAAGAGGAGATGGGTTACAACACCTGCCAAACTTTTTATTGCTGTTGTGCCTCTGCTGGGCTGATACACACACTGGGGTTGATTTACTTAAAGTGTAAGTAAACCCCCCCTATCGTTTTCAGCCAAGGAAGCTGCCATCTTTGTCTCTGTTTATTCTACAACTGCCATGATGCTGCACATGTGATCAGTTATGACACCAACCATTGGATGGTTTGACAGTTTGGTTGAGAGCACAACCAATGGGAGTGTTACATTTTCGGCACGTGCCGGAAATAAAACTGTTTTATGGATGGGTTTACTTCCGCTTTAAGCTTGAGAGTGCAAAATCTGGTGCAACTGTGCATGATAGCCAATCAGCTTCTAACTCCACTTTCACCTTCAGCTTCACCTTCACCTTCAATTAAGCTTTGACAACAAAAACCTGGTAGCTGATTGGTTTCTATGCAGAGCTGCGAAAGATTCCGCACGCTATAGTTTTATTACATCAGCCCCACTCTATTTATCTTGATGACCAAGTGAGACAAAAGTTTAAGCTGTCTCCAAAACAGCAATAGAAGGTAAATTTTTGAATGGGGACACCCGTTACGGCACTAATTGCACACAGATGCCCAAAAAAACTGATCTACCTACTCCTATGCTATCCAAAAAAAAAAGAGTTTATTTTTAGATATACATTTTATGTCAGTGTATATAGGACGTAATGTCTGCGTACAGTACAACGTATATCAGACCACATAGATTCATTGTTGGGACTATATTATCCCATTGATTATAAATATATAAACAGTAGATAATGTAATTGGTGAATCAGTTAATTTGCATACTATTATATGACTCATTTTGTGATCATTAGTGATTTATTGTTACCAGGGTATCATTAAAATATAAATTACTTCATCATAACATTTACTCTGGTAAAAACACAAAAAATGTACACAGAAATAACAATGCTTCACTTTGTTACCTGATGAAGTGGCCATTATTGTCACTAATCGGAAGGGGTCATCGGTTCTCTTGACTGGCTGGCGAGGAATGACGTCACCCTGGAACATGGGCACTGGGTGTCGGTAGGGTTGAGCTCAGGCGTGTTCGCAAACGGCACATGCAGAGCCCGCCAGGAAGTCAGCACGGCGCTGCGCTAATCACAAGCAGTGAGACATTGTCCCGATGCGCGGCTGCAGAGATCGGAAATGTCTCACTACCTGTGATTAGCGCTCCACAGTGCCAACTTCCTGGCGGGTTCTGCACGTGCCGTTTGTGAACACGCCTCAGCCCATCCTTTGGTGCCGGAATGTAAACAGAGCTGCATATGCGTGAAAAGGCAGGTAAGTTTACTTTATTTCAATAGAGACATCAGGGGTTATTTGTATCCATATTTTGCAATAAACAGTCCGCCTGTTTACATTTTTTTTCTTTTTCAAATTTAGCTTCAAAGTGTGAATTCATCTTTTCACAAAAAATTTAAAGGTAAACTAGCTCCAAATATCCTGGCTGAACCCCGTTGCACATAAAGGCCATGATGCTCCATGCTGCCGGTATAGAATGCTTTCAATAGCGAGCACGTATTGGTCAGCATGACCACAACTACCAATGAGAAGTGCTTCTTTCTTCCGGAACACCTTACCATAAGAGGAGGCCTCAGATACGCTTCTCATTAGTCAGCATGGTCACATAGCTGCGTTGACCAATGAGAGCTTGCCATTGTGAGCAATATCATGGATACTCACTCTGGGGCTGTGTATTGTGGTGTATAGTGTATGGACCCCTACATCAGAAGCATGGGGCATTAAGGTCGATATGTGCAGAGAGGTACAGGGGGTGCTCAGGATATTTGGAGTTGGTTCAAAAAGGTGAATCAACTCTTTAAGTCAAACACTGCCAGGCAACTAACCTTCACAGCTTTCGGGTATCTGCCCCTATATATCTCTGGCCTCCTGCTCCATCTGGGTTGAAGCTGTGGAAGCCTTGGTATGTGATGGAAATTTTCATATGATGTATCATTTTTTTATGATGTATGATTTTTTTTTTCGTGTATGTATTAAAGTGATTGTAAAGTCTTGTTTTCTTTTTTTCTCTAAAAATAACAAACATGTTATACTTACGTGCTCTATGCAGGGGTTTTGCACAGAACAGTCCAGATCCTCCTTTTCGGCTTTCCTGGCCCCTCCCTCCTGTTGAGTGCCCCCACAGCAAGCAGCTTGCTATGGGGGCATCCGAGCCGAGTCACAGCTGCCTGTGTCTATTTAGACACGGAGCCCCAACTCGGGCCATCCTCTCTCTCTCCTGATTGACTAACTGACTTTGACAGCAGCGGGAGCCAATTCTGCCGCTGCTGTGTCTCAGCCAATCAGGAGGAGAGTCCCGGACGGCCGAGGCACTCGTGGACATCGCTGGATAGAGATGGGGCTCAGGTAAATATTAGGGGGGCTACTTCACACAGAAGGTTTTTTATCTTAATGCATAGAATGATAATAAGAAATATTAGTCACCACAAGTATGACCAATCCCAGCGCTCCTAGGATAAAATTGTACACTAAAGCAGCTATTATACAAATACAAAATATATAAAACAAATATGCAAAGATAAAAACCTCAGCATTACCAGCGCTAATAAATATCTAAAATTAATAAGTGCAATACTAAGACATTCAGTGGGCTATGAACATTGCACACACACAAAGTGAGCTAAATCAAAGTCCATGCAATAATCCTTAAAATAGTGTATGGTGTTGCGTCCCATCAGAAATATGAAACAGCAAAAGTTCCTGTCCTGAATACCATCACCAATCCACCTCATGATCACTTCTTTGGTGATGCACTCATAGCAATAATGAAAAAGATGAGCCTGATATCTCCCAAAGGATATTGGACACTCTCCCAAGGTTTACCAAAGGCTAATCCTGGACCGGCTCATGTCAGGAACTTGGTAGGAGGCCGAGATGCTGGGAGGGCTCCCCTTGCGGTCGAGTGCAGCACACCACTGAAGATGACACAGCAGGTGTGGTGCCCACAGAAGCACGGGTGCCTGGTTGCTGGAGACAGACGTGCTTGGGCAAGTCCAGGAGACAGGGACCAGTAGAGTAACTGGATAGCAGAGCCAGGAGCCAGACCAGGGGTCATACACAGGAAGACAGTCCGGAATCAGAATGACCAGAGGAGAGCCAAGTCTTAATATAGGGAGCAGGATAAGCAGAGTCGAATAGCCAGGCCGGGATCAGATGCAGGGAGCAGGCATAAGGAGGTCAGGTGCAAGCCAAGGATCGAGCCGGTGGATCAGGAAGAGCAGGTCAGAACAAGCCAGGTCGGTACACAGGAGATCAGATCAGCAGGTAATACAGGGCACAGGAACTGAGCTGAAGATAAACCAGCAGTGCATTGTTGTGAGCAGTGGCGCCCAGATTACGGCGAGTGTGCGGCATTGCGCATTCGCCCGTTCACGGCGCCGCGCGTCCTTGAGCGCCGATGCGCGCCAGAGTGCCCTTGCCTGTGCTGGTTTGCCAATCCAGCACCATTGCACACAGGGATGTGTCTATTTCCCTGACAGCTCAGCTCATCAGGTGTAACATAAAAAACACAAGGGAATACTGTAACTTATTTGGAGACTCAACCCCCGCATACATAATGTACTTACAAGATAAATTAATAAAAATAGCGTATATGAATTTAGCCTGTACAACACTACTTTGCGTCATCTCACCACTTCCTGGAATTCCTAGAATCACTGACCGCGGTGAGACCCGGGATGACGCACGTTGTGATTGACAAGAGAGACCTGCGTTCAAACGCGTTTCGTCAGCACGTCTTTGTCGGTGGGCGTGGCCACGCGGTACAGCTCATTCATTAAATACCAGAAGGGAGCAGGTAATTAGCCCTGCGAAAGAGGAGGCACGTCATGAGCATCACCACTGCCAGTGATGAGATGACCAAAAGGCGTGTGTTAATTCACACGCAGTATGATCGTTTAGAATGATAAAAAACCTTCTGACTTTACAACCACTTTAATTATATCTACTTTCTCTATAGTTTGTACTGTTGCACTTTAATACTTCCTGAAGAAGCCAACTCGAAAGATGTAGTAGACCTAAGTGCATTTGGAATCCAGTACAATGCAACACTATTGTTCGCTTAATTATTTACATGTATCTGTAAGTTGTATGTGTATATGGAATTAAATTTTTTTCACAAATAAAATGTACATGTTTTAAATCTTACTTATTTGGTGGACTTACCTGGCACCTGGCACCTATAAAATCCCATTCCATTCCTGTACTTCTCTCATGACAGAGTCGCTTAAACCATTTTTTTTTTTTTTTTTTACCTATATAACTTGAGAAGTGACCTGGATGTATTGTTAAAGGCAAAGGTGGTCTAAACTAATATTGATTTGCTTTACTTTTTTCTGTCAATTGCTCTTCCTCAAAGGTTCTTGATTAATCACTTGCCAAACAGCCACCGCAGTTATACTGTGGCAGGTTGGCTTGGCTGCATGAAATGCCATAGGTGTACGTGGGCTTGTACATGGTTTTCTGTGGGCGCGCGCACCAGGGGGGGAGCCAATTAGTGGGTCCGGCCACCCGCGATCATTCCGCGCAGAGACAGAACTTGGATCTGGCAAAGCAAACAAGGCAGACCTCCGTTCTGTCAGGGGATGACACAGAGATCCTGTCTTTCTGCTATGCAGGAAGACGGATCTGTGTGTTGTCCCAGGCAGCCCCCCACCAGGGCCGTTTTTTAGGCAGGGCAAAAGGGGCAGCTGCCCTGGGCCCTGTCATTGTTGTGGGGCCCAAAGCAGCTGCCTTATACTTGCCAACTATCCCAGTTTAAATTCCCTTGCCCCTTTGAAGTTTTAGTCCTGTGCTGTGTCCTGATATCTCAGTGTGAAATGCTGCTACTAATGCTGCTCAGTTCTGCCCTATTGTTTTGTACAAATGACTCACTTGCAGACCCTGTGTTTACATGTAAATAACCGGCAAACATATGTAAATAGCAGCGGCATTCATATGTAAATAGCTGCATCCGGCGGCATAGATATGTAAATAAAAGCGGCATTCATATGTATATCATGCCCCCTACAGTGAGGAGATGATGTGCTGTAACCTCTAGCAACCAATCATTGAGCAGTATTACTGTACAGTAATCTCTAGCAACCAATCAACAAGCAGAAATCATGTGCTGTAACATCTAGTAACTAATCAGTGAGCCGTAATGTGTGCTGTAACCTCTAGCATCCAGTTAGTAAGCAGTAATGATATGCTGTAACCTCTGGCAACCAAACACAATCGCTGCCTGATCTGATACAATAAACTGATTTTAAGTCTAGCTGCTATTTGTTGTATGTCTCAGAGCAGGTGGAGAGCAAAATTGTATGGGGGGGGGCCCAAGAAAACGTTTGCCCAGGGTCCAATCAATATTAAAGACAGCCCTGCCCCCCACAGTTAGTAAAGACACCCAGGGGACACGTTTAACCCCTTGATCGCCCCTGATGTTAACCCCTTTCCTGCCAGTGCCATTAGTACAATATCAGTGCATATTTTTAGCACTGATCACTGTAATAATGTCACTGGTTCCCAAAAAAGTGTCAATAATGTCAGTTAGATGTCTGATCTGTTCGCATCAATGTCGCAGTCCTACTAAAAATCGCAGATCACTGCTATTACTAGTGAAAAAATGATTGGGTATGTTTTGCAGCAGAAAGTAAAAAATATTATTATTTTTTTTAAATAGTCTGTCTTCTTTTGTTCATAGCGCAAAAAATAGAAAGGTGATCAAATACCACCAAAATAAAGCTCTATTTGTGGGGAAAAAAGGACATACATTTTATTTGGGTACAATTGTCATTTAAAGTAACGCAATGCCGTATCGCAAAAAATGGCCTGGGCAGGAAGTGGGTAAATCCTTCTGGAGCTCAAGTGGTTAACAAAAGCTATTTATTGCATTACCTTTGAAAGCATTATTGCTTCAGTGCCTGAAACATGTGGACAGTACTGTATATTGTGTATATATAGAATAATGCTCCCCTAAGCTATGTAGTAATTACATTAAAATAATAATAAATGTGCTATTTTGACCATTGGTAATCACAAATCGTTTTCACTCACTTGATGCTACACTGGAAGGAGCAAACTCCATTTCAGTTTATAACGCTAGCATTTAGTTAAATTATATTCTGCTTTGGCATTTTGCTGCATGGTTTTGAGTGAATTATGCTTGGATGCAAGCAATGCCTGGCAGCCTTTGAGTAAACATGTGCCTGGATCCAGCCAGATCTGGCATGGGCCGAGTGAGTAATGTCGGGTTCTGACAGCGACCAAGTTATGTCTTGATCTGGCTGTATTTGTGTGATCAGCAGGATGCATATAATTTCCCGTGAATTATGCATAGGCCCACCTGACTGAATTATGCCTGTATGTGAAATGGGCTGCCTTCTAAATTGTTATTTAGAATGAGCTGGGATTACAGCTATAAATCCTGTAAATATCTGGAAGTGTGCTGGAAGAAATACACCTCTGTACGTACTTCACAAACTCTTCTTAAAGTGGACTTGTGACATGCACATGATGAAAGCAGATGTCTATCATCTGACCTGGACCAGCCTTTACAAGAACCTTTCTTGGCCATTTATAACATGTTATACGGCCGGCAATACTAAAAATTAAAGTGAATGTGTGCTTCATTTTAGGAGTAAACACATCAAGATGTTTGCTATTACATTTATCAGCCAAGAAGCCTCTTCTTCTTCGGAGCTGAGGCAAGGAACCCCGCCCCAGCCGAGAAAACATCCACATAGCATGCCTGATGACCACAACACATTCCACATGTATGGAGATTATTTCAAACATGGTGTTCTGAAAAAAAATGTGTAAAAAATTGTGTAAAAAAATTGGGTTAAAAAAAGAACACCATGTTTGAAATCATCTCCATACATGTGGAATGTGTTGTGGTGATCAGGCATGCTATGTGGATGTTTTCTCGGCTGGGGCAGGGTTCCTTGCCTCAGCTCCAGAATAGACAATCAGTTTGGCGTTCCATCTTCCTCAATGCTAGCCAAGCCCAGTGTTTTAGCCGACCTGTAAGTATAGACCCCCTTCTCCCCATGAGGTTTTTTTCTCCCCTTAGGGGTAGAACATATTAACTAATATTATATACCCATTTGTATTTACAGTTTATTTCTGTACACAATTATACATAAGCCATGAAACGCGTTAAGTTTTCTTGGGGTGCTCAGTCAAGTCTGGCTCATTATCTAATTATTGGCCCATATATACCTCTACAGTCGTATGCAAAAGTTTAGGAACCCCTGACAATTTCCATGATTGTCATTTAAAAATATTTGGGTGTTTGGATCAGCAATTTCATTTTGATCTATCAAATAACTGAAGGACACAGTAATATTTCAGTAGTGATATTAGGTTTATTGGATTAACAGAAAATGCGCAATATGCATCAAAATAATATTAGACAGGTGCATAAATTTGGGCACAATAAACCATAAAAAATACCGCGCTAACATAGGAGCCAGTGCAAAGAGCAGCAGACAGCTGTGATGCCATGGAATGAAGATGAACCCATGCTGGAGATGACTCTTTATTGTGGTCAGAGGAAAAGGCAGGTGATAGAGTACAAGGTCCCCTTGGTATGCTGTCTGAGGTCCGCTGCAAGAGAGTTCCTGTCTACCCCTTCCTGGCGAGGAGGTCCATAGAGTTGTGTCCCCCGTGTGGATATCCATAGATAAGCTATTATCCAGCTTACCTCTGGTAAGCGTACATCTTATAAGGTGGAGGATTTCTCACTGGGTGCTGAGTGTTACCGTTTGACCACCCTTTATCAAGCTCTGACTTCAGAGACTCACTTCTTTTTTGAACATTTTCACCATTCCTTTGGACATATTCTTGGCAGTTGACACATATATTTTAATGTCATCATTTGTGTCATATCCGGTTCACCTATTATTCATTCATTCACCTTTGAATAATTGACTTATTGCTTTTTTTAATTACCTAATCATATAAGGTGTTCAATATGTATTCTAGCGCAGTCTTTTTTTGATTTCCTTTATAAATTTGGGCACCCTTGTCATTTTGTTGATTTGAATACCTGTAACTGCTTAGCACTGATTAATTGGAACACACAATTGGTTTGGTGAGCTCATTAAGCCTTAAACTTCATAGACAGGTGCATTCAATCATGAGAAAAGGTATTTAAGGTGGCCAATTGCAAGTTGTTGTTCTCTTTGACTCTTCTCTGAAGAGTGGCAACATGGGGGCCTCAAAACAACTCTCAAATGACCTGAAAACAAAGATTGTTCTACATTATGGTTTAGGGGGGCTACAAAAAGTTATCGCAGAGATATAAGCGGTCAGTGTCCACTGTGAGGAACATAGTGAGGAAATGGAAGACCACAGGCACAAGCATCTAGAGGCTGTTATTTCTGCTAAAGGAGGCTCTACTAAATATTAATGTGATTTTTCTGTTGGGGTGCCCAAATTTATGCACCTGTCTAATTTTGTTTTGATGCATATTGCGCATTTTCTGTTAATCCAATAAACCTCATTTCACTACTGAAATATTACTGTGTCCTTCAGTTATTTGATAGATCAAAATGAAATTGCTGATCCAAACACCCAAATATTTATAAATGAGAATCATGGAAATTGTCAGGGGTTCCTAAACTTTTGCATATGACTGTACATTTGTAACTTTGTTATTATCTACTTCAGCCCAGAAAGAATTTACCCCCTTCCTGTCCAGCGCACTTTTTGCAATACGGTACTGCGTCGCTTTAACTGAAAATTCTGACGTTGCACCATAACAAAATTGGCGTCCTTTTTTCCCCCATAAATAGAGCTTTTATTTGGTGGTATTTGATCGCTTCTGCGGTTTTTATTTTTTGTGCTATAAACAAAAAAGTGCCACAATTTTGAAAAAAAAGCTATATTTTTTACTTTTTGCTATAATAAATATCCCCAAAAAATATATAAAAAACAAATTTTTTCCTCAGTTTAGGCCGATCTGTATTCTTCTACATATTTTTGGTAAAAAAAAATCGCAATAAGTGTATATTGATTGCTTTGTGCAAAAGTTATCGCGTCTACAAAATAGGGGATAGATTTATGGTAATTTTATTGTTCATTTTTTTTAATTAGTAATGGCGGCGATCTGCTTTTTTTATCATAACTGCGACATTATGGCTGACACATTGGACACTTTTGACACTATTTTGGGACCATTGTCATTTATACAGCGATCAGTGCTATAAAAATGCATTGATTACTGTAAAAATGACACTGGCAGGGAAGGAGTTAAACACTAGGGGGTGATCGAGGGGTTAAGTGTGTCCTAGGGAGTGATTCTAACTGGGGGGGATGGGCTACCACTGACATGACAGCGATCACTGCTCCCGATGGCAAGGAGCAGTAGATCCCTGTCATATCACTAGGTAGAAAGGGGAAATTCCTTGTTTACATAGGCATCTCCCCGTTCTGCCACTTCGTGACACTATCGCGGGACACCGGCGGACATCGAGTCCTCGGGACCTGCAGGCATGGTCACGGAGTACGCATTGTACGCGCGCACGGACAATGCCGCATCTTAAGGGGGACGTACAGGTACGCCCATTTGCGCAGCCGCACCATTGTGCTGACATATATTGTTGTTCACTGGTCGGCAAGAGGTTAGAATTAAAAAAAAAAAAAAAGAAGCCTCTTCTGTGCCCCACTCTGATTCAGTTTCACTTTATTACTGGGGCCTGGGACCTGATGTTCCCTGACTTTGTGGCTAAGCCTCCCCAGATCCCACTCCCCAGTCAAACTAGAAGCTTTTATTAGCCACTATTAGCCACTAAACTCATTGGACAGTGGAATGGTATTTGGCAGGGCATAGCCATGAAGTTGGGGATATTGAAACCAAAGATTTGGGAGGAGGGACCGCTAGGAAAATCCCTCTAATAGGTGGACATGATAATTGTCCGGTACCACATCCTAATGAAATCATGCACAAAAGAACCCTAACCACTAATTCAAGGACTCAGACGGTACTATTGGAATAAAGTATCAAAAATGTTATTGTACAAAGATTAAAAACGTATCAGTGACATAGAAAAACACATTAATACATAACAAAAATTATATGAAAAAATTCCTGTGAGAATATTATACATTTATCATCACCCTACTGCAGCTAGGTGGTGATTAGCTCACAGTAAATTCACTTCAACGCAGGTGCGTTTCACTGGTACAAAAAGCCCACTTCTTCAGGGAAATAGAACTACAGCGTGAGCTCTGAATAAAATAGAAATAGAAATAACAATGGTCGTTCTACAATCAGCTGTCACCAACTCCCTCAGTACATGGAGTAGTCCATATGGACTCTAGGTCTGCCATTACCCAGTGTAGTCAAAGAAAACATTCAAATGAACAGTAATCTCATGTCCCTTAGGTGCTGGTAAAGTAACCAGAAAGTGTTCACTGGATAGATGGAATGGTCGAGCCGTGAGAAGCGGTGGGAGGAAGAGAGCCTCGTGTCACTGCCTCTATCTTGCAGAGGGTGTGGCTCTCTTCCTCCCACCTCTACTTTCACAGTAGAGTCCCATAGAACTCTATGAGCCTCCACTGCATAGACATGGCCAGGGAAAGACTTGTGACTTTGCATGTCAACAAACACATAAGGTTGCAGTTGTTGGATCTTAGTATGTGTACTTCTGCTTTGTTTGAATCGGCACTTATTTTTTAAAATAGATCAGAGAGGGGCACAGAAGAGGCTTCTTTGGTTACCAAAGATAACATTCAACTTGCAGTGTCCCTTCATAAGCAGAACCTTTAGGCCTCATACATACGGACGTTTTAACAGCGGATATTTTGAGCTTTTTTTGCTGCTTAACCCATTCATGACTAAGCCTATTTTTGAATTTTGGTGTTTACAAGTTAAAATCCGTATTTTTTGCTAGAAAATTACTTAGAACCCCCAAACATTATATATTTTTTAGCAGAGAATCTAGAGAATAAAATGGAGATTGTTGCAATATTTTATATCACATAGAAACGCAAATTTTTGGGAAAAAGGACACTTTCATGAATTTTAAAAAATCCAAACAGTAAAGTTACCCCAATTTTTTTGTATAATGTGAAAGATGATGTTACGCCGAGTAAATAGATACCAAACATGTCACGCTTTATAAATGCATGCACTCGTGGAATGGCGACAAACTACGGTACCTAAGAATTTCCATAGGCGACGCTTTACCTTTTTTTTTACGGTTACCAGGTTAGAGTTACAGAGGAGGTCTAGTGCGAGAATTATTGCTCTTGCTCTGACGATCGCGGCAATACCTCACATGTGTGATTTGAACACCGTTCACATATGCGGGCGCGACTTCGGTATGCGTTTTTTCGATCCCCCGCATCGCTGGACCCAGGGACAGGTAAGTGTCCAATTAAAAGTCAGCAGCTGCAGTATTTGTAGCTGCTGACTTTTAATTTTTTTTTTTTTGACGGCCCCCCTGGGTGGAACTCCTCTTTAACAGAGGCCACAGAAGCTGGACAAAGTAGCATGGACAAAAACCACGAAGGGACGTGAACCCTCAATCTTCTGATCTGAAGTCGGATGCCTTCTCTATAAGGCCACGCAGTCTTTTAATAAAACTTTGGGCCCTTGAACTCCTTTCTTCTCCCTTATCTCTCCTCCATAACCTCCAACGCACCTGAGGCTAATTCATTTAACATGGTTTCCTATGGCGCACATTCACATCTATGCTTCTTTCACAGCCGCTGCGTTTTTTGGAAAGGGTCAGAAATTTTTTTTTAAATGCAAAAGGGTGCTTTTTTTAGTTCAATAGACTTTAATGGAGAAGCTGCAGAAAAGCATGTGGTCCGATTGCAGTGATTTTGGTGCGATTTGCATTTTTTAATCTGCCTAAAAAGGAAAATCATAACAAAAATGCAAAACGCAAATCGCGGTAAAAACGTACAACAAAAAGCACTGTAGAAACGGATCAAAAACAAACTGCATAGGTATGAACCTGAGCCTTAAGGTCTGATCAGTTTAGGGAAAGTCAATTACTATAATCTCTGTTGTAGGATGAACATTTTTTTAGAGCTCAATCCACCCAGAACTAAATTTCTCTTTTGGTCTTTTGTGGTTTAGATGTAACCTTTCATAAAATGAAAATGTAAATTCTTTTTGAAATTAACTGGGCTTCTGACAATGAAAGGGGGCCCATCAAATGGGAGGATATCACATTCTATTACAAATATATTGAATGGGTTTTTAAAACAATATAAATGACTTTCTTCTTTACGTCCTATTGTTATATTCTCTGTACCTTTTCTTACCAATATTTTCTTCTCCAGGTGTCTCAGACAAAACAATGATGACTACAATCAAGCTATGAACATTTTCCAGAAGATGAAGGCTGAAGATAAAATCCCACGCCATTTCTTCCTCAATAGGGGAAAGTTGGAATCTATCCATGATGAGCTCCGTGACACATTCATTGAAGTCACTGGAATGTTTGAAGAATACGCCGACAAGTACGTTTCTGTTAAATCCGTTGGGACTCCCTGTTTCTGGGGAATGGTTTTCACACACGTTTTTTTTTTTTTCCATTCTTTAACATCTAGGTCTGACGAATTCTCATATGAGATTGTCAGTCCCATTTAGCTTTAGCAAATGGTTTACCCCATTTTACTTTTTTAAATGGGTTCATATGTTATTTATTTTTTACTTTCATCAAAATAAAAAATGCTCTATTATGTCTTCTGCAACCCGTCCTAACCTCCATATTTCTTTATAGGTGTCTTTGGGGAAACAACTGGGACTGGGTACAGTCTTTGAACGATTTCAACTTCCTGAATTCAGAAGGCCAAATTCCTCCACAATGTTTTTACCGACATGAGGGACAGACCATCTTCCCATCAAACAAAAACATGATGGTCTTTGAATTTGCCAGCATGACCAACATGCGCCCTCAGTGGGCGGAAAAGTAAGTCTGGGTTTCTTTTTCTATTTTATTGTTTTTTATGTAATTAAAGCTGGCCATACACTAGGAGATTTTCATCAGGAGCCAGCTTAAATTCGCTCCATGTGTGGCCCTGTCTCCACCCTGCTGCCTGACAATCTTTGGTTGAAAATGTTTGGACCAACAAGGACTGGATGCAGCTGCTGTTTGGGTATTCTGAAGGCCATCCCCAGCGGCTGTCAGAATACACTAGAAGTAGCAGAATGGATGGGGAAAGCTATTCAATTTTAGTATTATTATGTCTCAGAATTACTCTAGTGATCTTCAAGTTTGCTTTTTTTGTTGAAGGACTTTTGTTTATGTCAGGTGGGCTTTGGATCCACAAACAAGTCTATAGGAATGTAAAAGCCATATGAAGCAGGTCAAATGCAGGTCAGAAGGAGGCCAACTGCAGGTCATATACACCTGTCAAGGAATTCTTAATCATTTCAGAAATATCTTAACCACTTGACCACTGGGCACCTAAACCCCCTTAATAACCAGACCAATTTTCAGCTTTTGGTGCTCTCACATTTTGAATGACAACTACTCAGTCATGCAACACTGTATCTATATGAAATTTTTGTCCTTTTTTTCACACAAATAGAGCTTTCTTTTGGTGGTATTTAATCACAGCTGGGTTCTTTATTTTTTGCACTATAAAAGAAAAAAGACCGAAAAATCTGTAAAAAAAATGCATTTTTCTTAGTTTCTGTTATAAAATTCTGCAAATTAGTAATTTTTCTTCATATATTTTGGCCAAAATTTATACATATCTTTGGTAAAAATAACCCAAATCGGTGGGTATTATTTGGTCTTTGTGAAAGAGTCCAAAAGCTATGGTGCCAATATCTGAAAATTGATCACACCTGAAGTACTGACGGCCTATCTAATTTCTTGAGACCCTAACATGCCAGAAAAGTACAAATACCCCACAAATTACCCCTTTTTGGAAAGAAGACATTCCAAGGTATTTAGAAAGATGCATGGTGAGTTTTTTGAAGTTTTAATTTTTTCCCACAATTCTTTGCAAAATCAAGTTTTTTGTTTTTTTTTTTTACTTTTTTTTTTTTTTTCACAAAATTGTCATATTAGCAGGTTATTTCTCACACATCGCATATGCATACCACAAATTACAGCCCAAAACACATTCTGCTATTACTCCCGAGTACGGCGATACCACATGTGTGAGACTTTTACACAGCGTGGCCACATAAAGAGGCCCAACATGCAGGGGAGCACCTTCAGGCGTTCTGGAGCACCCAGGCCAATTCTGACATTTCTCTCCTACATGTAAAAATCATCATTTATTAGCTAGAAAATTACATAGAACCCCAAAACATTATATATGTTTTTTTAGCAAAGACCCTAGAGAATACAATGGCGGTCATTGCAACTTTTTATCTCGCACTGTATTTGTGCAGCAATTTTTTGAACGCGTTTATTTTGGAAAAAAAAACAGTTTTGTGCTTTAAAAAAAAACAAAACAGTAAAGTTAGCCCAATGTTTTTGCATAATGTGAAAGATGAAGTTACGCTGAGTAAATAGATACCCAACATGTCACCTTTCAAAATTGCACACGCTTGTGGAATGGCGCCAAACTTCGCTACTCAAAAATCCCCATAGGCAACGCTTTAAAAATTTTTACTGGTTACATGTTTTGAGTTACAGAGGAGGTCTAGGGCCAAAATTACTTCTCTCACTCTACCGATCGCACCAATACCTCACATGTGTGGTTTGAACACCGTTTTCACTTACGTATTTGTTCGCTTCTGCATGCGAGCACACAGGGACAGCGGCGCTTTAAAATTTTAATTTTTTTTATTGTTCATTTTACTTTATTTATTTTAGTTTGATGCTTTTTAAAAAAAAAAAAAAAAATTTGACCTCTTTTATTCCTATTACAAGGAATATAAACATCCCTTGTAATAGGAATATGGCATGGCAGGTGCTCTTTACACTGAGATATGGGGTCAATAAGACCCCACATCTCACCTCTAGGCTGGGAAGCCTGAAATAAAAAAAATAAAAACAAAAGATCCTGGCTTCGATCGTAGCGGTGAGTCGGTAGAAGCACCGGAGGGTGGCGGGAGGGGGGGACGTCCCCTCTCGCCTCCCGTAAGAACGATCAAGCAGTGGAACAGCCACTGTGATCATTCTTATGATGTAGGGAATCGCCGGCTAAAAAAGTTGATATCTGAATGATGTCTGTAGCTGCACCCATCATTCAGATATCCCCGCACAAAGTCAAGGACATCGTATGGCAGCCGGCGGGCGGGAAGTGGTTAAAACGCACTTTTTTTTAACACAAAGTTGTCCATTTATACAATATTTCTAACACATAGCATGTACATATCAAAAATGACACCCCAAAATAGATTCTCCTACTCCTCCTGAGTACGGCGATACCACATGTGTGAGACTTCCACAGCCTGGCCACATACAGAGGCCGAGTACAGCCGAGTATGGCTAAGCATGGCTGGGTATGGCTGAGCATGGCTGGGTATGGCCGAGCATGGCTGGGTATGGCCGAGCATGGCTGGGTATGGCCAAGCATGGCTGGGTAAGGCAGAGTATGGCTGGGTATCACCGAGTATTGCAGAGTATGGCAGGGTATGGCAGGGCATGGCTGGGTATGGCAGGGCATGGCAGGGCATGGCTGGGTATGGCAGGGCATGGCTGGGTATGGCAGGGCATGGCTGGGTATGGCAAGGCATGGTAGGGCATGGCTCGGTATGGCAGGGATTGGCAGGGCATAGCTGGGTATGGCAGAGTATTGTGGGGTATTGCAGAGTATTGTGGGGTATTGCAGAGTATGGTGGGGTATTGCAGAGTATTTCAGGGTATTGCAGCGTATTGCACAGTGTTGTGGGGTATTGCAGAGTATTGCACAGTGTTGTGGGGTATTGCCGAGTATTGCACAGTGTTGTGGGGTATTGCAGAGTATTGCACAGTGTTGTGGGGTATTGCAGAGTATTGCACAGTGTTGTGGGGCATTGCAGAGTATTGTGGGGCATTGCAGAGTATTGTGGGGCATTGCAGAATAGTGCAGGGCATTGCAGAGCATTAGGGATGGCTAAGCATGGATGGATGGATGGCTGGATGTCACTGAGCAGCGCTGTGGGCACTATAGATCCAGCCCACAGTGCTACTGCCATCCATCCACCCCCCTATCGCAGAGTATGGCTGGGTATGGCTGAGTATGGCAGGGTATTGCAGGGTATCACCGAGTATGACTGGGTATGGCTGGGTATCACAGAGTATTGCGGGATATTGCAGGGTTTTGCGGGGTATTGCAGGGTATTGCGGGGTATCACAGGGTATTGCGGGGTATTGCAGAGTATTGCGGGGTATTGCAGAGTATTTCAGGGTATTGCAGCGTATTGCACAGTGTTGTGGGGTATTGCAGAGTATTGCACAGTGTTGTGGGGTATTGCAGAGTATTGCACAGTGTTGTGGGGCATTACAGAGTATTGTGGGGCATTGCAGAGTATTGTGGGGCATTGCAGAGTAGTGCAGGGCATTGCAGAGCATTAGGGATGGCTGAGCATGGATGGATGGATGGATGGCTGGATGTCACTGAGCAGCGCTGTGGGCACTATAGATCCAGCCAACAGTGCTACTGCCATCCATCCATCCCCCTCTCCACTCACAGTGTACCGATCGGTACACAGGAGGGGAGGAGAGGAACCAGCGTCATATGATGACGCCGGTTTGTTTACATGTGATCGCTCCGTCATTTTGACAGAGCGATCACATGGTAAAGCGGTCACGGATGTGTTCAGGTGCGCGCCCCAGGGGGCGCGCGAGAGGGGAATTCTGGGAAGACGTCATATGACGTGATCCCAGAGTTAAGCAACCGCCCTGCTGCCGTCATTCGGCTATGAGCCAGTTGTAAAGTGGTTAAACTAATATTAAACTGATGTCATAGGCACAAGCCCAAAATCCGTCTACACAAGCCCTTTGACAACAGTTTTTCCTTTTCTAACGGCCTACTTTTTCCTGGTGGTACAAAGCCTTTATTGTACTAGTCCATGGTGGAATTGTGTCCTGCTCAGAGCAGAGTGTAGTCCTTTACTGCTCTTCTATATGAAGTCTAGGCTGTTTACATTAACAATGAGATAATCGATTCAATCGATCTCTGAAAAAATGGAGGTGACCTAGGAAATCAGAGGGAAATTTTATACTTACCATTGTTTCCACTATATTTACATGCTGCTTGGATATTAAATGTTGAGTTTTGTGTATAACCCATATATATATGTCCTGTCATTCCAGATGACAGGACATGCAATTGTCTATTACTAATCTCAGTGACACTTTCCTTTTCAGGTGCCTTTCTGACATGAAGTGGAGTTGGCAGGACGCAGAGGCCATCTTTAAAAAGATGAAGGCAAGTCTATCAGTATATAACTAAGGGGGGTATTTATAAAGCGCAGCCATGGGGTTGTGAGAGAAAAAAACTGGGGGACGCCAAAAGTCAGGGTCACAGGCAAACAGGGATAGTCCAGAACGCGCCAAAGGTCATGGTCACAAGCAGACAGGAATAGTCGGGAACACGCCAAGATGGGTAACAGAGACAGAGACAAACTTAGAGCACACAGCAAACAGGAAGCCAAACACACAATATTGCACGGCAAGGCAGTCTTGGAGAATACGGTGTTAAATAGTGGTTCCTGTTGAGGCTAGGGTGGAGCCACACAGAGGGAAGATTACTTAAGCATGCAGGTGTGAGAGTAGACTTTTTTCTTTTCCTGCAGGCATGTGTTGGACCGGCTGTGAGGGGAGGTTGGAGGCCGGTAGACTTTTCTTTTCTTGCAGGCATGTGTTGGACCGGCTGTGAGGGGAGGTTGGAGGCTGGTAATCTTTTCTTTTCTTGTAGGCGTATGTTGGACCGGTTGTGAGGAGAGGTTGGAGGCCGGTAGACTTTTCTTGCAGCTGTGTGTTGGACCGACTGTGAGGGGAGGTTGGAGGCTGGAAGACTTTTCTTTTCCTGCAGGCATGTGTTGGATCGCCTGTGAGGGGAGGTTGGAGGCGGTAGACTTTTATCTTTTCTGCAGACGTGTATTGGACTGGCTGTGAGGGGAGTTTGGAGGCCAGTAGACTTTTTATTTTCTGCAGGCGTGTGTTGGACCAGCTGTGAGGGGAGGTTGGAGGCTGGTAGACTTTTTTATTTTCTGCAGGCGTGTGTTGGACCGGCTGTGAGGGGAGGTTGGAGGCCGAAAGACTTTTTTATTTTCTGCAGGCGTGAGTTGGATGGGTAACAGAGACAGAGACAAACTTAGAGCACACAGCAAACAGGAAGCCAAACACACAATATTGCACGGCAAGGCAGTCTTGGAGAATACGGTGTTAAATAGTGGTTCCTGTTGAGGCTAGGGTGGAGCCACACAGAGGGAAGATTACTTAAGCATGCAGGTGTGAGAGTACAAGCCTCAAGGCTGATACACAGACCAGGTAAGAGACAGACAGGTCATGAATGTATTACTGCAAGGTCATGACAGAGGGTAAATGTGCAGGGGGTGAGGAAGCCGCACCCAGACTGCAGCCCATACCTCAAACAGAATCCACAAAAGATGAGGTCATTGGCAAGAATTTTCTTTTCTTGCAGGCGTGTGTTGGACCGGCTGTGAGGGGAGGTTGGAGGCTGGTAGACTTTTTTTATTTGCTGCAGGCCTGTGTTGGACCGGCTGTGAGGGGAGGTTGGAGGCCGGAAGACTTTTTTATTTTCTGCAGGCGTGTGTTGGACTGGCTGTGAGGGGAGGTTGGAGGCCGGTAGACTTTTCTTGTCCTGCAGGCGTGTGTTGGACCGGCTGTGAGGGGAGGTTGGAGGCCGGTAGACTTTTCTTTTCCTGCAGGCGTGTGTTGGACCGGCTGTGAGGGGAGGTTGGAGGCGGTAGACTTTTCTTTTCCTGCAGGCGTGCGTTGGACCGGCTGTGAGGGAGGTTGGAGGCCGGTAGACTTTTCTTTTCCTGCAGGCATGTGTTGGACCAGCTGTGAGGGGAGGTTGGAGGCTGGTAGACTTTTCTTTTCTTGCAGGCGTGTGTTGGATCGGCTGTGAGGGGAGGTTGGAGGCTGGTAGACTTTTCTTTTCCTGCAGGCGTGTGTTGGACTGGCTGTGAGGGGAGGTTGGAGGCCGGTAGACTTTTCTTTTCCTGCAGGCGTGTGTTGGACTGGCTGTAAGGGGAGGTTGGAGGCTGGTAGACTTTTCTTTTCTTGCAGGCGTGTGTTGGACTGCCTGTGAGGGGAGGTTGAAGGCCGGTAAACTTTTCTTTTCCTGCAGGCGTGTGTTGGACCGGCTGTGAGGGGAGGTTGGAGGCCGGAAGACTTTTCTTTTCTTGCAGGTGTGTGTTGGACCGGCTGTGAGGGGAGGTTGGAGGCCGGAAGATTTTTTTCTTTTCTGCAGATGTGTATTGGACTGGCTGTGAGGGGAGCTTGGAGGCCAGTAGACTTTTTTATTTTCTGCAGGCGTGTGTTGGACCAGCTGTGAGGGGAGGTTGGAGGCTGGTAGACTTTTTTCTTTTCCTGCAGGCATGTGTTGGACCGGCTGTGAGGGGAGGTTGGAGGCCGGTAGACTTTTCTTTTCTTGCAGGCATGTTTTGGACCGGCTGTGAGGGGAGGTTGGAGGCTGGTAATCTTTTCTTTTCTTGTAGGCGTATGTTGGACCGGTTGTGAGGAGAGGTTGGAGGCCGGTAGACTTTTCTTGCAGCTGTGTGTTGGACCGACTGTGAGGGGAGGTTGGAGGCTGGAAGACTTTCCTTTTCCTGCAGGCGTGTGTTGGATCGCCTGTGAGGGGAGGTTGGAGGCGGTAGACTTTTATCTTTTCTGCAGACGTGTATTGGACTGGCTGTGAGGGGAGTTTGGAGGCCAGTAGACTTTTTATTTTCTGCAGGCGTGTGTTGGACCAGCTGTGAGGGGAGGTTGGAGGCTGGTAGACTTTTTTATTTTCTGCAGGCGTGTGTTGGACCGGCTGTGAGGGGAGGTTGGAGGCCGAAAGACTTTTTTATTTTCTGCAGGCGTGAGTTGGACCGGCTGTGAGGGGAGGTTGGAGGCCGGTAGACTTTTCTTTTCTTGTAGGCGTGTGTTGGACCGGTTGTGAGGAGAGGTTGGAGGCCGGTAGACTTTTCTTGCAGCTGTGTGTTGGACCGGCTGTGAGGGAAGGTTGGAGGCCGGAAGACTTTCCTTTACATGCAGGCATGTGTTGGACCGCCTGTGAGGGGAGGTTGGAGGCCGGTAGACTTTTTCTATTCTGCAGGCATGTATTGGACTGGCTGTGAGGGGAGCTTGGAGGCCAGTAGACTTTTTTTATTTCCTGCAGGCGTGTGTTGGACCAGCTGTGAGGGGAGGTTGGAGGCTGGTAGACTTTTTAATTTTCTGCAGGCGTGTGTTGGACCGGCTGTGAGGGGAGGTTGGAGGCCGGAAGATTTTTCTTTTCCTGCAGGCGTGTGTTGGACCGGCTGTGAGGGGAGGTTGGAGGCCAGTAGACTAGTAATTATAGATGTTAGGGAACGCCAGGCCTCCATACCTTTTGAGAAGGGCCAGGGTGCTTGGATTAGGTCTGGGGAGTTTCTGGGCCCACATGAATTTAAAAAAAAAGGGAGTTCACTAATTTAAGGAAGGAGAGAGGGATATGGATCAGGAGGGTCATAAGTAAGTGACTTATGAATGAGTCACTGAGGAATTTTGTGAGGATTGTCATTTTAAGGATATTGCAGGGACCAAACTAGGAAAAGGGGCCGGTGTTTCATTTTTGTAGAAGTTGACGGGTCCTGATTTAAGAGGAGGCCAGTAGTATTTTCAGGCATGTTTTGGAACTTTTTTTTGCTAAAATTGAAGGTGATTTCACATATGATTGCAAATATATGCAACCAATGCACTGGCGTGGGGACAGTGGTCTCGTGAGCCAGTGAGGTAGGGGTGCCTGTGGAATCTGAAGTAGCTGGCACAGATGACAGCGGAGGCAGGTGCAGGTCATTGACCTGATGAGCTGGTAGATGCAGGATCAGCAGCAAGCTGGAGCAGGGTGAGACAAGCCTGGTCAACACAGGAGATACACAGAGCAAGGCAGCAGGCGGAGCAAGGTCAGACAAGCCGGGTCAGAGCAGGTAATCAGACAGAGTAATGCAGCAGGCTGAAGCATGATCAGATAAACAGGCAGAGGTTGGCAACGGGATATCGAGCCGAGGTATATGCAGGGTCAAGGCAAGCCGAGGTCAGGATTGGCGATGGCAGGTAAGTCAATAGAGCCGGGTCAGTACAGGTGATCAGCTGGCAGATACAGGTCACTGGACGCAGGAGCTGCAGATCAAATAGCACTGCACAAGTGCAGCTGCTGTCCTTTTAAAGGCCTATTGGTGCCAAGCAGTGCTTAGCGCGCACGTGCGCACCCGGTGCGCATGCATGCGCACCTGTGGTGCACGCTCGTGTATGCGTGCATACACACGCCACTGTCTAATCTGACCAGTTCCATCATGGCAAGTGCCTGACAACGACTAATAGTTGTCCTGTGGACAGATTCTTCCACCTGAGCTGTGGATCTCTGCAGCTCCTCCAGAGTTACCATGGGCCTCTTGGCTGCTTCTCTGATTAATGCTTTCCTTGCCTGGCCTGTCAGTTTAGGTGGACAGCCATGTCTTGGTAGGTTTGCAGTTGTGCCATTCTCTTTCCATTTTCGGATGATGGATTGAACAGTGCTCCGTGAGATGTTCAAAGCTTGGGATATTTATTTATAACTTAACCCTGCTTTAAACTTCTCCACAACTTTATCCCTGACCTGTCTGGTGCGTTCATCAGTGCCCATCAGTGCAGCCTCATCAGGGCACATCAGTGAAGAACAAAAATTACTTAGTTTCTTTCTTAGTAAATTTTGTAAATAAGAAAAACTGTTTTCTTTCAAAATTTTCAGTCTTTTTTATTTTTTTTGTAAAAAATAAAAAATCCAGCAGTGATTAATCACTTCAATACCGGGCACGTTCGGCCCTTCCTGCCCAGGACAATTTTCAGCTTTCAGCGCTGTCGCACTTTGAATGACAATTGCACGGTCATGCAACACTGCACCCAAACTACATTTTTATCATTTTCTTCCCACAAATAGAGCTGATCAGTGCCCGTCGGTGAAGGAGAAAACAAAATTTTATAACCGAAACAAAGAAAAACTTCTTTTTTTTTAAAATGTCGGTCTTTTTGAATTTGTTTAGCAAAAAATAGAAACCTCAGTGGTGATCAAATACCACCAAAATAAAGCCCTATTTGTGTGAAGAAAATTATTAAAACTTAATTTGGGTACAGTGTTGAATGACCGCACAGTTCTCATTCAGAGTGCGACAGCGCTGACAGCTGAAAAATGGCCTGGGCAGGAAGGGGGTGAAAGTGCCCTGTATTGAAGTGGTTAAACAGCAGCCTGACTAGAAAAGCCTGTGCCCTGACAGCATGCTGCAGGAAAGAAAGGTCCCTTGCTCTACATGGGGAAGCAGCAGTCTCTCTGTAGAGGTCCAGCTTGCTCCCTGAAGGGTCAGAGCTCTCCAATAGCAGGGAGGTTGGGCTGTATTGATTGCAGTGCTATATCTCAGACTCAGCAGGGGGCATGTTGGACCTCTGCAGAGAGATAATTGCTTCCACATGGAAAGCAAGGGCCTAAACATACAGGATTTAGCTGATTTAAATGAAATGTTCATTTGGGTTTTAATGGAGGAGAGTGTCAGGAGAGTGAAAGGAAGCAAAGTATGCCCACCTGAAGAAGGAGGCAGTAAAAATGTAATATATTACAGTTTACCAGTCCTAAGATGTGGTGGCCACATTAGTTTCTTATCTGATGATCCTGCCAGTAACATACTTCCTGTCCTAGGGTGACAAAGTTAAAGGGGTTGTAAAGGTAAAAGTTTTTTCACCTTAATGCATTCTATGCATTAAGGTGAAAAAACTTCTGACAGAACCGCCGCCCCCAGCCCCCCCGTTTTACTTACCTGACGCCTCGAAAGTCAGCTTCGCGTTCCCGACATCTGTTCCTCCGCTCACCCTGGCCGCTGATTGGCTGCAGTGGATGGATTGAAAGCAGCGCAGCCATTGGCTCGCGCTGCTGTCAATCACATCCGATGACGCGGCGCGCCGGGGGGCGGGGCCGAGTGATACAGCGAGCGGCTATAGCCGCCGGCTGTATCACGGGAGCGCGCCCGCAAGCACTCACCACCGTGCGAGAGCTCGCATGAAGGTGGTAAATGCTTGCGGGGAGGAGCTGAGACAGCCGCCGAGGGACCCCAGAAGACCAGGTTCGGGGCCACTCTGTGCAGAACGAGCTGCACAGTGAAGGTAAGTATGACATGTTTGTTATTTTAAAAAAAAAAAAAAAACACCTTTACAACCCCTTTAATTCGCCATACTCTATGTATGGAAAAGCATCATAGGTACCCTTGGGCAAAAAGTGTGTTAGGACTATAGGACACCCCCTCCTGATCTTCATAACATAAGGGGCAGGTGTTCTGTAGTCTATAGAGGAGAACTCAGCAGGGCTGACAATAATGCTTGAGGTTTCAGTGCAGCAGAGGCACAGAGCACGGAAACACACAGGCTTAATGAATTTCTGGCAGGTATTTTTTTTTTATTGGACAAAATAGGAGAAGTTCATTGTTGGGGTTTGCATATCCTTTAACCCATTAATGTATTCCATATGTCGGCAGCACTGGGGAGTTTTACACACACTCCCTCCGCAATGTCCTTTGTATCACCTGTACAATTAAAGGGCCAGTCCATCCAAAAGTGATATTTCAGTTAAAAGTGGAGTCTGCTGGTCTTAGTCGCCCATGGCTTCTTATGTATCCTGTAGTATCATCACCTTACAATAGTTCCTTGCTCTATTCCTGCCCACAAGGAGGTGCTCCCATTTCTCCTGTTGCATGCACCATCCAATGAATCGCTCATCTGAGAGAGTCATCCCTCCATGTGATGGTTGGAGTAAATGTGAAGATCTGGGATCTCAGTTCCAGACATCTCATCACAACATATGAGATAGTTAGGTAGTATAACACTCCTCCATCTATGTGACCCACAACAGAAATAACAGGTGCCGCTCAAGGCTCCACCAGGTCCTCTTGTATGACAAACCACTAGGAGTGCTGACAAGGACAGATCTCGTCTCAGCTCAAAACATCCAGGAGGCAAAGAAAGTCCTAAAAGTCGCACATCACAGCAAAACCCGTGAGGAGGCACATACCAGCCTCAGCCCGGGCTCCAACCAAGCCATGCCCCTCCAATGCGTTACTCTTCCCCCCGGAACTTAATCATGGGGAATTAAGGCTCCTCCATCTTTTACTGAATGTTTTGAGTGGAATGACCCTCCAAAAATGACCACACATAACATTTTCCTATATAACCATAACATTGCCTCTGCTCTGGTCTTGTTCAGGAAATCAGCATCAACCGACAGTCAATATTCTCAGCATTGGTGCCAGTTGACACACAAATAATCCCCAACATTGCAGTCAGTGGGCACAATAATAACCCCCAATGTTAGTGTTAGTGGATGCAATATTAACTCCTAACATTGGTGTCAGTGGACACAGTAATAACTCTCAGCATTGGTGTCATTTGTATGAACAGGGAAATAGCTAGGTGTTATTCCCTACCCAAGCAAATAGTAAACAAATTCATTTATTTTAGGATCTGCTCCTTGTGAGGTTGAAACCTATGAGTGAAGATTTTGTGATGAACCGCGCTCCCTATTTGCATTAAATTAAATGAACCTTCTTAGCGGTAATTCTGAGTGTGGAATTTTCCCTTTGCTTCATTTGCTATATGCTTAGCCTGCACCTGGTATTCATGCTCTGAGGAGAGCCTCGTGTCCATACATCCACCTGGAGCGGTGATCCCTTCCCCAATCCTGAGTGTGGCTCGGGGTGAATTTTCCATACCAAGAGCGGTAACCCCGAGCCACACTCGGGGCTGCATTGCAGTATCCAGGGAAAGTTACTTACCTTGTCCCCAGGATCCTGCGATGTCCCCCTGCTGTGTGCGGCGGCTGTGTCTTCTGCCCGATGATCTGTATACCGGGCTCCGTTCCCTGAGAGGGGCGTGATGCAGGGTGACAGAGCCCGGCAGGAAATTCAAATGCCCCGTACACACGGTCGGACTTTGTTCGGACATTCGGACAACAAAATCCTAGGATTTATTCCGACGGATGTTGGCTCAAACTTGTCTTGCATACACACGGTCACACAAAGTTGTCAGAAAATCCGATCGTTCTAAACATGGTGACGTAATACACATACGTTGGGACTATAAACGGGGCAGTGGCCAATAGCTTTCATCTCTTTATTTATTCTGAGCATGCGTGGCACTTTGTCCGTCGGATTTGTGTACACACGATCGGAATTTCCGACAACGGATTTTGTTGTCGGAAAATTTTATAGCCTGCTCTCAAACTTTGTGTGTCGGAAAGTCCGATGGAAAATGTGTGATGGAGCCTACACAAGGTCGGAATTTCCGACAACAAGGTCCTATCAGACATTTTCCGTCGGAAAATCCGACCGTGTGTACGGGGCAAAAGAGTACAAAAAACAGAATACATACAATACAGTAATGTAATCTGGAAGATTACAGTGTATCAAATCATTTCACATCCCTTTTGTCCCTAGTGCTTTGTCCAATGCCCTGCATGTACTTTTATGTTATATAGACTGTTCTTTCTGCCTGGAAACTGGAGAATGTCCATAACAACCAAAAAATGTCCCTTTACATCAAAAGCGTTTTAGACCAGCTAGAAAACAGCGATATTTAGAACACTTGCAGAATTGAGCGATAGAAATTTGTGGGGAAATTCGTCATCAGACACAGAAAGTGACCACAGCGACAATTCTGCAACTGAGCAAATTTCAGTGTTTTTGAGTTGATTACATTATTGAATAAATGTTATTATTATTATTTTTAATAATTATTTATAGTTAATTATTATATTATAATTTATGAGTGTTTTTCAAACTTTATCATACCCGGGATGTCTACTCGACTCTTGTTTGGACAGATTTAAGAGAATTATTCCAAAGAATTACAGGCCTACAATATAAAACACCAAATTTCCATGCGAAACAATGTACCGCTTTCAGCATCAAAAATCTGATATAATCATACCGCCAGGAAGGTTAAAGTGCACAGTGCAAAAACAAACTTCTAGGTGTCCCCAGTGTGTAAATAAAACAATATATTAAATAGACAAATAATGAATGTGCATTGAGATATCAACTAGTATTCAAGAAGTGACAAATATTCAAATATTATGTCCAATAATAGTTAAAATGAGTGATAAAAGTGAAAAGAAGTCCAAGAAACCTTCATTAGATGGTTTCCAAAAGTGCAATGATCGCATGAATCCAACAATCAAGTGACTGAAATTTTCCTCCACCAACACCGGTCACTCGGCCTACTCACCAGATGTTAATGACCCCCAGAAGTCATATATAGCAAATGGGGACACCTAGTGGTTGCGTATGTTTTTGCACTCTGCACTTTAATTTAATGCAAATAGGGAGCGCGGTTCATCACAAAATCTCCATTGTTGTCATTTGTCACAATAGTAACCCCAACATTGGTGTCCGTGGATACAATAATAACCTGAAGCTGGATACCCACAGGAGACATTTGTATTAGTGGTAATAATAAGCCCGACATTTGTGTCAGTGGAAGGAATAACAACCCCGACTTTGGTGTCAGTGAATGGAAAAAAGCCTCTTACATTGGTGTCACTGAATGCAATATTAACACCTGACATTGATGTGGACACAATATTAATCCCTAATAGGGATGAGCTTCGAGTTCGAGTCGAACTCATGTTCTACTCGAACATTGGCTGTTCGCAAGTTCGCCGAACAGCGAACAATTTGGGGTGTTCGCGGCAAATTCGAATGCCGCGGAACACCCTTTAAAAGTCTATGGGAGAAATCAAAAGTGCTAATTTTAAAGGCTTATATGCAAGTTATTGTCATAAAAAGTGTTTGGGGACCCGGGTCCTGCCCCAGGGGAAATGGATCAATGCAAAAAAAAGTTTTAAAAACGGCCGTTTTTTCAGGAGCAGTGATTTTATTAATGCTTAAAGTCAAACAATAAAAGTGTAATATCCCTTTAAATTTCGTACCTGGGGGGTGTCTATAGTATGCCTGTAAAGGGGCGCATGTTTCCTGTGTTTAGAACAGTCTGACAGCAAAATGACATTTGGAAGGAAAAAACTCATTTAAAACTACCCGCGGCTATTGCATTGCCGACAATACACATAGAAGTTCATTAATAAAAACGGCATAGGAATTCCCCACAGGGCAACCCCGAACCAAAATAAAAAAAAAAAAATGATGTGGGGGTCCCCCTAAATTCCATACAAGGCCCTTCAGGTCTGGTATGGATATTAAGGGGAACCCCAGCCAAAATTTTTTAAAAAAATTGACGTGGGGTTCCCCCTAAATTCCATACCAGACCTGAGGTATGGATTTTAAGGGGAACCCCGCGCCAAAAAAAAAAAAAAAACGGCGTGGGGTCCCCCTAAAAATCCATACCAGACCCTTATCCGAGCATGCAACCTGGCAGGCCGCAGGAAAAGAGGGGGGGACGAGAGTGCGGCCCCCCCCCCTCCTGAACCGTACCAGGCCACATGCCCTCAACATTGGGAGGGTGCTTTGGGGTAGCCCCCCAAAACACCTTGTCCCCATGTTGATGAAGACAAGGGCCTCATCCCCACAACCGTGGCCGGTGGTTGTGGGGGTCTGCGGGCGGGGGGCTTATCGGAATCTGGAAGCCCCCTTTAACAAGGGGACCCCCAGATCCCGGCCCCCCCCCTGTGTGAAATGGTAAGGGGGTACTTACCCCTACCATTTCACTAAAAAACTGTCAAAAATGTTAAAAATTACAAGAGACAGTTTTTGACAATTCCTTTATTTAAATGCTTCTTCTTTCTTCCTTCATCTTCTTCTTCTTCTGGTTCTTCTGGCTCTTCTGGTTCTTCCTCCGGCGTTCTCGTCCAGCATCTCCTCCGCGGCGTCTTCTATCTTCTTCTCCTCGGGCCGCTCCGCACCCAAGGCATGAGGGGGGAGGCTCCCGCTCTTCTCTTCATCTTCTTCTTCATCTTCATCTTCTTCTTCATCTTCTTCTTCTTCTTCTTCTTCTTCTTCTTCTCTTCTTCATCTCTTCTTCCTTCTTCATTTCTTCTCCGGGCCGCTCCGCAGCCATGCTGGCATGGTGGGAGGCTCCCGCTGTGTGACGGCGTCTCTTCGTCTGACGGTTCTTAAATAACGGGGGGCGGGGCCATCCGGTGACCCCGCCCCCCTCTGACGCACGGTGAATTGACGGGACTTCCCTGTGACGTCACGGGGAATGCCACAGGGAAGTCCCGTCATGTCCCGTGCGTCAGAGGGGGGCGGGGTCACCGGGTGGCCCCGCCCCCCGTTATTTAAGAACCGTCAGACGAAGAGACGCCGTCACACAGCGGGAGCCTCCCTCCATGCATGGATGCGGAGCGGCCCGCAGAAGAAATGAAGAAGGAAGAAGAGATGAAGAAGAGAAGAAGAAGAAGAAGAAGAAGATGAAGAAGAAGATGAAGATGAAGAAGAAGATGAAGAGAAGAGCGGGAGCCTCCCCCCTCATGCCATGGGTGCGGAGCGGCCCGAGGAGAAGAAGATAGAAGACGCCGCGGAGGAGATGCTGGACGAGAACGCCGGAGGAAGAACCAGAAGAGCCAGAAGAACCAGAAGAAGAAGAAGATGAAGGAAGAAAGAAGAAGCATTTAAATAAAGGAATTGTCAAAAACTGTCTCTTGTCATTTTTAACATTTTTGACAGTTTTTTAGTGAAATGGTAGGGGTAAGTACCCCCTTACCATTTCACACAGGGGGGGGGGCCGGGATCTGGGGGTCCCCTTGTTAAAGGGGGCTTCCAGATTCCGATAAGCCCCCCGCCCGCAGACCCCCACAACCACCGGCCACGGTTGTGGGGATGAGGCCCTTGTCTTCATCAACATGGGGACAAGGTGCTTTGGGGGGCTTCCCCAAAGCACCCTCCCAATGTTGAGGGCATGTGGCCTGGTATGGTTCAGGAGGGGGGGGGGCCGCACTCTCGTCCCCCCCTCTTTTCCTGCGGCCTGCCAGGTTGCGTGCTCGGATAAGGGTCTGGTATGGATTTCTAGGGGGACCCCACGCCGTTTTTTTTTTTTTTTTTTGGGCGCGGGGTTCCCCTTAAAATCCATACCAGACCTGAAGGGTCTGGTATGGAATTTAGGGGGAACCCCACGTCAATTTTTTTTAAAATTTTGGCTGGGGTTCCCCTTAATATCCATACCAGACCTGAAGGGCCTTGTATGGAATTTAGGGGGACTCCCACATCATTTTTTTTTTTTAATTTTGGTTCGGGGTTGCCCTGTGGAGAATTCCCATGCCGTTTTTATCAATGAACTTCTATGTGTATTGTCGGCAATGCAATAGCCACGGTAGTTTTAAATGAGTTTTTTCCTTCCAAATGTCATTTTGCTGTCAGACTGTTCTAAACACGGGAAACATGCGCCCCTTTACAGGCATACTATAGACACCCCCCAGGTATGAAATTTAAAGGGATATTACACTTTTATTGTTTGACTTTAAGCATTATTAAAATCACTGCTCCTGAAAAAACGGCCGTTTTTAAAACTTTTTTTTGCATTGATCCATGTCCCCTGGGGCAGGACCCAGGTCCCCAAACACTTTTATTGACAATAACTTGCATATTAGCCTTTAAAATTAGCACTTTTGATTATTCATGTTCGTGTCCCATAGACTTTAACGGTGTTCGCGTGTTCGAACGAATTTTTTTCCTGTTCGCATGTTCTGGTGCGAACCGAACAGGGGGGTGTTCGGCTCATCCCTAATCCCTAACATTGGTGTCAGTGGACTAGATATTAATCCCCCAACATTGTTGTCAGTAAATGCTATAATAACTATCAGCATTGGTGTCAGTGGACAAAGTATTAACCCACAACATTGGTGTCAATGGATGCAATAGTAACCCCCAAATTGGTGTCAGTGGACACAATGATAACTCTCAGCATTGGTGTCAGTGGACCCAATAATAACCCCCAACATTGGTGTCAGTGGACACAATGATAACTCTCAGCATTGGTGTCAGTGGACCCAATAATAACCCCCAACATTGGTGTCAGTGGACCCAATAATAACCCCCAACACTGATGTCAGCGGACACAATAATAACCTGGAGCTGGATATCCACAGGGGCCGGGTGACTCTCCTGGGAGATGTTAAGTATTACATTTGGTTACTTACAGCCCCTATTCCTCTCTCCTTGTGTGCTAAGCAATAAATTCCTTTAAAAAAAAATTAAAAGTGACTGACGCTCAATGTTTCCCAATCCCTTTTAGATTTGGACTCAGCCCTGGGCTAAATGTCAGCCCACCCAGCCACTAGGGGTCACTCAAATGCTCATGAAAATTGGGGGGGGGATATGCTACAGACACAAGACCTTATATCTGGCACACATAATGAGATTATCGGACGAATGATCATCAGTTTTTTTTTCCTGTTAGTCTTCATATCGAAAATGAAGAAGTTACTAACATTTAAAAATTCTCGAACGACAGAATAAAAAAATCTAAAGGGATGTAATATATTGTAATATATTGTATTGTGTTTGTGTTGTGTTTTCAGACAAAAGTTGTACTGGTTAAATGATCTGCTATCGTACGAGAAAAAACTTTGTGTTTGTCCCTTCGGATAATTTCGGACGAAAGCTGTGTACTAACGATCAGATAATCGTAGGATCGTTTTGAAAGCGGTATTTTTTGTACGATTTTCTGATTGTGTGTACGGTCCTTTAGTTAGCTGGTAAAACCAGATCAGTCCACCAAGTTATCTTCACTACTGTAGATGAATTCAAGTAAAGTGATATAGACACAGCAGACACATCCAACCACTGATGCCTGCAAGATAGTGTTCCGAAGGTTATCAACAAGTGATCCACAAAGGATCTCCCACAAGAATGTATTTAGTGGAAAGTGAAGACATCCAGTCCGATGAAGTGGAATATTACAGTACAGGCTAAATAAAGTCCATATATGTAACATGGATCATTCTAAACAGCAAAGGCCTCAAGAGGTGGACCATGTGTTCCACAGTCACTGTATAAGTCCGCTCAAGAGTGCATACATGTGATACTTGTCACTAAAAAGGTCCTCCAGGGGCAGTCCAGCATGTCATCCACAAATATAAATAAAATGTGAATATCTCTTCCTTTTCTCATTACTTCTCCCATCTTTACATCCACCACTGTCATAAGATCCTTTCCTATCCATACAAGTTATGTATCTCCTATTTGGGGATTTGGAATACTTTTTACAATTTACATAGTTGGCAAGGCTGAAAAAACACACCAGTCCATCCAGTTCAACCTGTGGTGTGTGAGTGTGCTTATGTCAATAGTACATTGTATATCCCTGTATGTTGTGATTCTTAAGGTGCCCCTCTAATAATTTTTTTGAACTATCAACGTTCCCTGCGGATACCTCTGCTTATTGAAGAGAATTCCACATCCTTACGGTTCTAACAGAAAAGAACCCTCTACGCAGTTTAAGGTTCTCTTCCAATTTCAGTGAGTGGCCGCGTGTCTTTTTAAATTCCTTTTCACTGAAAAATAGGATTTTTGTAACAGATTTCCTGTAAAATCCTTTTAGGCACATGCAGATATGCATCTTTAATGTCGATTGACGCTAGCAGTTCTCCCCCCCATAGGGTGGAGACTACCGACCGGACTGACTCCATGCGAAAGGAGGGGATATTTAGGAATTGATTTAGACCCTTGAGATCTAGGATGGGTCTGACATCCCCATTTTGCTTTGACACTGTGAAGAGATTTGAATAAAACCCCCATCCGTGCTCCTCTGTGGGAATCTTTACGATCACCCCTTGAGACAACAACCGGTCTAGCGCCAGAAACAGAGACCTTCTCTTTACTGGATCTTTGGGAACGCTTGACTTCAGAAAATGAGGCCATGGAAACTCTCGCAACTCTAGTTTGTAACCTAGAGATATAGTAGAGATGACCCATCTGTCCTGGATCTCCTCTTGCCAAGTTCCTGAGAACTGCAGAAGCCTCCTCCCACTCAATCGAGCGTGGGCGTCCCTTCATAAGGAGGCCTTGGGACTCTTTGGTAGGTTTCCGCCCCCAGGACTTCTTGTGTCCCTGGGCTTGACCTTGAGCTTTCCCTCTCGACCTTGACGGCGGAGGCCGTCGTGACTGCCTAGAGGCTGATGCCCCTGGCGCTGGAGAGGAAGCCCGTTTAAAAGAAGGACGCCTACTCCTTCTGTTAACTGGTAAAAGAATACCCTTTCCACTTGAAATCTTTTGGATGTATCATCCCCGAACAATCGAAACCAGCCAAAAGCTTCTTGCATGGAGCCTCAGCTGACCAATTTTTCAATCACAGGATTCTACGCATATGCACCAACAGGAGCGTAAGGCACGAGGCCCTGATGACTAGAATCCTTAATAGCGTTAACTGCAAAACATAATGCCCTTGGCAGCTCGGCTAAGTCTCGAGCTTGCTGAGCAAGAACAACCCTGAGTACCTGCTTCACTTGATCTTTTAGGAATTGACAAATACCTATCGCTGCTACTGCAGGCTGAGCTACAGCACCTGCCATAGAAAAAGAGGTTTTCAATAAAGATTCCAGCCTCTTATCCGTTGGATCCCTGAACATCTGAACATTGTCCACCGGACAAGTTAGACTTTTATTCACACAGGAGATAGCAGCGTCAACTGCTGGGACACTCCACTTCTTGGTGAATCTCTCTTCCATGGGATAAAGTGCAGAGAACTTTTTAGGAGGAAGAAAATGCTTATCTGGATGATTCCAATCCTCATATATAAGTTGTTCTAACAAAGGATGGACAGGAAAGGCATGCAGAGCCTGCGGGGCTTTAAAGAACCCAAGGAAGAAACAGGCGTTGCAGGCAACTTAAATGCTGAACGAACCATTTCTGTAAGAGATTGCACTAGAAATTTTTCAGATTGTGAGGCTGAAAAGGAGAGGAATCATCAGTCTGTCCCTCTTCTTTATCCCCTGGTGAACTCATGGTCCATTGGTCACTGCTGCTCTGTAGCCTGAGGACCCGGGGCTGGGGAGGGAGACCTACCACACTTCCTTCCACCTTGGGAAGAAAATGCAATTAAAGTCGCTAACCGCTCTTCCAAACCTATGAGAGCTGAAGAAAGAACTTCCTCAGTAATATGAGCAGAGGCTGGGAGTTGGAGGCCGCTGCAGCACCTGACAGTCCCGCTGACACACCCTGTTCAGCCCCATCTGGTTTTTCCAGAGAGGATGGCACTGAGGAGGCGTGACCAGGATCCTCAGAGCCTGATGGTGATGCCTTTGGAGCCTTTTTTGAAGAATTTGCCCCTGTTTTAGCAGCCTTTATCCCCAAATTCCTGGAAGGAATAGTCCTAATCACAAAAGCAGAGGTACTAATCTATTATATAATTACTTCTGGTAAAATATAAAAGATGAGGTCGCACGAAGCAAATAGATCCCCAACATGTCAAGCTTTAAATTTACTTGCTCCCATAAACAAACCAAAGAACAAACCCCCATAAACAGACAATGAACTTCGGCACCCTATATTTTCCATAGGCGACGCTGTGGTTTGTGTACAACTTATAACGTCAACAAACTATGGTATATGTATACTATATAATATATACTAGTGATGGCGGTGATCAGCCACTTATAGTGGGACTGCAATAGTGTGGCGAATAATCTGACACTAACTGACACTGGGGGATAGAAGGAGAGACTCCCTGGTGCCACACATCCAGTTGGTTGTGTGATGATGAGAGAGACTACCTTAGGCTGGGCTACTACCAGGCAACGCCCCCAACATGGTTTGCTCTGCCCCCTGAAGCTTAGTTATAACTGACACTGAGTGGGAACTGATACCACCAGTGACCATAATACAGTGATCAGTGATATTACTATACACTATCACTGTACTAATGACACTGGCTGGGAAGAGGTTAACATCTCGGGGTAATCAAGGGGTTAAGTGAGTGCCTAGCAAGTGTTAATTTGTGTAATGTGTGCTGATTTTTACTAAAAATCTTCCTTCTCCCTTTTTATCGGTAAGCAATTTTCTTTTGTTCTTAAAGTATATGTGAACCTTGTAAAGCAACCCATTCAGTTAAAAATAGAAATTTAAGGCAACCATAGTTATAAATAATTTTTTCCCTTTTTGTTATAAAAGATTACATGACCTCTGTTCACAGTTGCAGAAGAGGCTTATGCCCCGTACACACGGTCGGACTTTGTTCGGACATTCTGACAACAAAATCCTAGGATTTTTTCCGTCGGATGTTGGCTCAAACTTGTCTTGCATACACACGGTCACACAAAGTTGTCGGAAAATCCGATCGTTCTAAACGGGGTGACGTAAAACACGTACGTCGGGACTATAAACGGGGCAGTGGCCAATAGCTTTCATCTCTTTATTTATTCTGAGCATGCGTGGCACTTTGTCCGTCGGATTTGTGTACACACGATCGGAATTTCCGACAACGGATTTGGTTGTCGGAAAATTTTATCTCCTGCTGTCCAACTTTGTGTGTCGGAAAATCCGATGGAAAATGTCCGATGGAGCCCACACATGGTCGGAATTTCCGACAACACGCTCCGATCGGACATTTTTTATTGGAAAATCCGACCGTGTGTACGGGGCATTAGAATGGTGAAAAAACAGCAGGACACTGATCTTTCCAGAGAATATCTGTGTGTGTGTGTGTGTGTGTGTGTGTGTGTGTGTTTGTGTGTAGGGGGGGTCAGCACAAGTCTGATGATTGGAGGACAGGCAGGCCGTTCTCCCAGTACAGCCAGAAAACTGACCACACCGGGATGGATGGGTGCTCTAATGCAAAGCGTGGTCAGTTTGAGATAGGAAAGCAGAGACACTGGCAGGAAAACCAGGGATTTCACACAAAGGAAGCATTACGAAGAGAACAGGATACTTTTTAACACAAGTACAAGGTACAACATATCAAGAATATGAAATGTTAGAGTAAGATTCTTTAGGACACTGCAGTTTGCAACTAATTTATCACAAGAGGTCTAGCTGGCCACCAAAATGGGCAGTGTGTCTAGGCTCCTCTAGGGCAAACAGTGCACAGTGGATACATTACCAATGGCTTCCTTGAGGTATCTCTGTCCTATCAGTTTCAGATACTCCTCTATGGCTTTAGTTGCCATATGGAGAATAAGGTGTTCTCTATCAAGGAAGCAATTAACCTCAGTCATAGCCATATCCGAGAAGAAGTCCTGAGAAGAAAGAGAGATAGGAGTAACAGAAAGTGCCTAAAATAACAGTTCTGCTGAGTACAATGGTTAGTTTATGTGTCCTTGTGAAACCCCTTGGATAACAGGCCCAGACCATACATCGGTCAGCCATAACATTATGAACACTGACAGGTAGAGTAAATAACATCAATTATCTTGTTACAATGGCATCTGTAAGTGTGTTGGATATATTAGGCAGTAGGTGAACATGCTTTCCTGTAGTTGATGCGCTTAAAGCAGCAAAAATGGGCAAGCATAAGGATTTGAGTGACTTTGACAAGGGCCAAATTGTAATGGCTAAATGACTGGGTCAGAGCATCTCCAAAACTGCAGCTCTTGTGGGATGTTCCCAGACTTCAATGATTAAGTGGTTCAAGGAAAGAAAGCTGGCAAACCGGTAACAGGGTCAAGGGTAGCCAAGGTTTATTGATGCACGTGGGGAGTGAAGGCTGAACTGTGTTGTCTGATCGAATAGAAAAGCTACTTTAGCTCTTCTATTGCTGAAAAAAGTTAATGCCGGTTCCAATAAAAATGTGTCAGAACACACAGTGCATCACAGTATGAGGCGTATGGGGCATATGGGACATATGAGGCAGCATATCCACAGACCGGTCAGGGTCCCACCACTGGCTCCTGTCCAAAAAATACAGGCCAGTCAAGTTCCTCCACCCCAAACTCACTCATCCATGTCTTTATGGACCTTGCATTGTGCACTGGTCCAAATCATTTATGCCGCGTACACACGGTCGGACTTTTCGGCTACAAAAGTCCAACAGCCCGTCCGACAGACTTTCGACTGACTTTTGGCGGACTTTTGGCGGACTTGCGGCAGACTTTCTAACAAACGGACTTGCCTACATACGATCACACAAAAGTCCGACGGATTCGTACGTGATGACGTACACCGGACTAAAATAAGGAAGTTGATAGCCAGTAGCCAATAGATGCCCTAGCGTGGGTTTTTGTCCGTCGGACTAGCATACAGACGAGTGGATTTCTGAGTCCGGCGTAGTTACGATGTAAAGATTTGAAGCATGTTTCAAATCTAAAGTCCGTCAGATTTGCGGCTGGAAAAGTCCGCTGAAAGTCCGGGGAAGCCCACACACGATCGGATTGTCAGCCGGCTTTGGTCCGTCAGCGTCCGTCGGACTTTTGTAGACGAAAAGTCCGACTGTGTGTACGCGGCATTAGTCATTTGGTGGATGGAGGATTATGGTGTGGGGTTGCATTTCAGGGGTTGGGCTTGGCCCCTTGGTTCCAATGAAGGGAACTCTTAAGACATCAGCATACCGAGACATCTTGGACAATTTAATGATCTCAACTTTGTGGGAACAGTTTGGGGATGGCCCCTTCCTATTCCAACATGACTGCGCACCAGTGCACAAAGCAAGTCCATAAAGACATGGATGAGCGAGTTTGGGGTGAAGGAACTTGACTGGTGTTCTATTGGGTTGAGTCCTGACCGATAAAACACCTTTGGGATGAATAAGAGTGGAGACTATGAGCCTGGCCTCCTCGTCCACATTAGGAATGAGCCGAGCACCCCCCGGTTCGGTTCGCACCAGAACCTGCGAACGGACCGAAAATTCGCACAAACGTTAGAACCCTATTGAAGTCTATGGGACTCGAACATTCGAAATCAAAAGTGCTAATTTTAAAGGCTAATTTGCATGGTATTTTCCTAAAAAGGGTTTGGGGACCCGGGTCCTGCCCCAGGGGACATGTATCAATGCAAAAAAAAGTTTTAAAAAGGGCCCTTTTTTCGGGAGCAGTGATTTTAATGATGCTTAAAGTGAAAAAAAAGTGAAATATTCCTTTAAATATCGTACCTGGGGGGTGTCTATAGTATGCCTGTAAAGTGGCGCGTGTTTCCCGTGCTTAGAACAGTCCCTGCACAAAATTACATTTTTAAAGGAAAAAAAGTCATTTAAAACTGCTTGCGGCTTTAATGTAATGTCGGGTCCCGGTAATATGGATGAAAATCAGTGAGACAAACGGCATGGGTACCCCCCAGTCCATTACCAGGCCCTTTCGGTATTGTATGGATATTAAGGGGAACCCCGCACCCAAATTAAAAAAAGGAAAGGCGTGGGGGTCCCAGGCCCTATATACTCTGAACAGCAGTATACAGGCGGTGAAAACATGACAGGGACTGTAGGTTTGTTGTTAAGTAGAATCTGTTTTTAAAAATGTACCAGTTCAAAATTACAGTGTAGCTCTAGCCAAAAAATCTATTTTAAGCTTTTTGGAAAACATAGGGAAGGGTTATCACCCCTGTGACATTTGTTTTGCTGTCTGTGCTCCTCTTCAGAAGATTTTACCTCACTTTCTGTCCCAATGACAAATGTTTTTTGACAATTTGGGTTTTTTTGTGAAACAAGGATTGGTGATAAAGCATCAGTGGAGAGGAGAAACGTTTTTCCCATATTAACTCTTACAGGAGAGAATTTCCCTTCCTAGGGCATAGTTGCCAACAGTCCCGATTTTCCCGGGACAATCCCGATTTTGGGACCCTCGTCCCGATTGGAGGCTGTCCTGAATCGGATTTTCCATAAGGAAAATCGGGAATGTTGTTTTTTTTTATTTTTGGAGCAGCTGGCTCCAGCAAAATGGCGGCCGGCGCCGCCACTCGATCTTCCCCCTAGTGTTGAGTAAGTGGAGAGAGGAAGGGGGCTCAATCCATGCAGCCAATGAATCGGCTTCTTTAGCTGCACGACCCCTCCCCTCTCCACTGAAGCAGAAGACACAGCGCCGCCGTCGCAGTGTCTTGCCGAAAGGTTCCCCAGCCCCGTACTGCGCAAACGATCCGCCTGCTCAGTAAAGGGGGTCCTTACTTGCCGAGGGGAACTTTCTCGGCAGAACACCGGCCGCTCCTGCACTGAGCGGGGGGGGCTGCGCTGAGGGGGGGCTGCATTGAGGGGGGGTCTGCACTAATAGAGGGGGGCTGCACTGAGGGGGGGCTGCACTAATTGAGGGGGTTCTGCACTAATAGAGGGGGGCTGCACTGAGGGGGTCTGCACTAATAGAGGGGGGGCTGCACTGAGGGGGGGGCTGCACTAATAGACAGGGGGCTGCACTGAGGGGGGTTGCACTAATAGAGGGTGGTCTGCACTAATTGAGGGGGGGCTGCACTGAGGGGGTCTGCACTAATAGAGGGGGGCTGCACTTAGGGGGGCTGCACTAATAGAGGGGGGGCTGCACTGAGGGGGGCTGCACTAATAGAGGGGGGGCTGCACTGAGAGGGGGGTCTGCACTAATAGAGGGGGGTCTGCACTGATGTAGGCGGTCTGCACTGATGGAGGGGGTCTGTACTGATGGAGGGGATCTGCACTGATGGAGGTGGTCTGCACTGAGGGGGTCTGCACTGAGGGGGTCTGCACTGATGGAGGGGGTCTGCACTCATAGAGAGGGTCTGCACTGAGGGGGTCTGCACTGAGGGGGTCTATACAGACTCTGCCGGGGGCACCTGATGCAAGGACAGACTCTGCCGGGGGCACCTGATGCAAGGACAGACTCTACAGGGGGCACCTGATGCAAGGACAGACTCTGCCGGGGAAACCTGATGCAAGGACAGACTCTGCTGGTGGCAGGCGACGTGGCTAGTGACACGCTCAGGGATCCCACTGATTCGGCATTATGGTGAGTTGAATGATTTAATTTTATATTACAATGTAATAATAGAAATAATGCGCTTCAATCATCCTGACACCATAACAACCACGGTGCTGGGATGATTGAAGCGTTAACACCAGGTGTTTGGAGTATCTTTATCTGCTGATTGTTAAACTTTCTAGAATACACATATTTCTATTGTGGAGGATCTGGGGCTGCTGTCCCGTCATTTTCCTCTCCCCCTTTCCTTCTCCCCCTTTCCTTCTCCATCCCTCATTCATCACACCCTCTTGAGCCACGCCCATTTAAGCCATGACCATTTAAGCCACACCCACATAAACCACGCCCATTTTTCGCCGCTTAGCGTGCCGCACTTCTCATTTTTTTGCTAAGCCACGCCTACAAACGAATGCCCCGTAATTATTTTATGGCTCAGCCTACAGCCAAAAAAGTGTCCCACATATTTTTTTTGCAATATTGGCAACTATGAGACGGATAACTGGATGCAGGGTCAGACAAGCCAGGTCAGCAACGATAGATCAGATACAAGCATAAACAGCTGCCAGAGAATGGTCAATGTGCAGGCAGAGGTTGGCAACAGAATATTAGGCAAATGAAAGATATAACAAAGTCTTACAGGCAAGCCGAGGTCAGGATAGGTGGAGAGCAAGCGTGGTCAGGATAATCCGGGTCAAACACAGGAATCAGGCAGAGATCACAGGAAACGGGTAGACAGGCAATGCTGCAGATCAGACAGCAAAGCACTAGTGCAGCTGCCACCTTTATAAAGGCCATTCGGTGCCAGCATCAGAAGCTAACACGCGCACGCATGCGCATATGCGTTTGCCTGTGCGTTCTAATATTTTTGCGCATAATCTTTTCCTATGCTCGGCAAAACAGGCACCTGTCCGCCTCTGCCTCAGAACTTTGGCTGTGCTATGGCCAGTACGTCCTTAACAGGTACAGTCTCTCTGAGGACTACATCCCCCACAAGTCTGCTCCTTCCAGCATGTTCTATCCTTTCCCAGGTTGCACAGCAACGGCATTACTGCTTCCCTTGTTTTCTCAGGTGGTGGGCAGGGCTTTCTTCTACTCTTTTTGTGGCTACACACAGCCCTGGAAATGTTCAGTAATTTGTCTATCTCTCTCCCCTTCTCTCCTTACTGACAGGCAAGGAGAGGGAGAACAGCTGCAGCACTGGCTGTGTGTGAATGGCTGCAGCATGTGAGACACTGTCAGTGAAAGCCTGGTCTGTGCAGCTGTAGTCCAGAAAGGGACCCTGACTGGGCTTCATTAACCTCTTGCTGTTCGGGGCAGTTTTGACATTTTTCACATACATGTTAAAAATCAGCAGTTTTAGTACTAGAAAATTACTTATAACCCCAAACATTATATATTTTCTCAAAGCAGAGGCCCTGGAGAATAAAATGATGATTGTTACAATTTTTTTATGCTATACGATATTTTCACAAACGTTTGTAAAATGCAAATTTTTAGGAAATTTTTTTTTTAACCCCTTAACAACCGGCCCATAGCCGAATGACGGCTGTAGGGCGGTTGCTTAACTCCGGGAGGGCGTACTATGACGTCCTCCCAGAATCCCCTTCTCGCGCACCCGAACACATCTGTGACCGCCGGGTTCAGAGGACCCGGCGCATCACGAATCCCGGTAAATGGCCGCTGATCGCGGTAGTTTACCATGTGATCGCTCTGTCAAATGACGGAGCGATCACATGTAAACAAACCGGTTCCTCTCCTCCCCTCCTGTGTACCGATCGGTACACTGTGAGCGGAGAGGGGAATGAATGGATGGCTGCAGCGCTGTGGGCTGGATGTGTAGTGCCCACAGCGCTGCACAGTGACATCCAGCCATCCATCCATCCATGCTCAGCCATCCCTAATGCTCTGCAATGCCCCAGAATACTGTGCAATACTCTGCAATACCCTGCAATACCCTGCAATACCCCGCAATACTCTGCAATACCCCGAAGTTCTCTGCAATACCCCACAGTACTCTGCAATACCCCGCAGTACTCTGTAATACCCTGCAATACTCTGCAATACCCCGCAGTACTCTGCAATACCCCGCAATACTCTGCCATACCCAGCCATACTCTGCAATACTCAGTGATACCCAGCCATACCCAGTCATTCTCGGCGATACCCTGCAATACTCAGCCATACCCAGCCATGCTCAGCCATACTCTGCAATACCCCGCCATACTCTGCCATACCCCGCCATACTCTGCCATACCCCGCCATACTCTACAATACCCTGCCATACCCTGCAATACCCCACCATACCCTGCCATACCCAGCCATACTCAGCCATACCCAGCCATACCCAGCCATACCCTGCCATACCCTGCCATACTCAGCCATACCCAGCCATACCCCGCCATACCCTGCCATACCCAGCCATACTCTGCCATGCTCGGCCATACTCGGCTGTACTCGGCCTCTGTATGTGGCCAGGCTGTGGAAGTCTCACACATGTGGTATCGTCGTACTCAGGAGAAGTAGGAGAATCTATTTTGGGGTGTCATTTTTGGTATGTACATGCTATGTGTTAGAAATATTGTATAAATGGACAACTTTGTGTTAAAAAAAAAAAAAAGCGTTTTAACCCCCCCTCCCGCCGCCCTCCGGTGCTTCAACCGACTCACCGCTACGATCGAAGCCAGGATCTTTTTTTTTTTTTAATTTCAGGCTTCCCAGCCTAGAGGTGAGATGTGGGGTCTTATTGACCCCATATCTCACTGTAAAGAGGACCTGTCATGCCATATTCCTATTACAAGGGATGTTTACATTCCTTGTAATAGGAATAAAAGTGGTCAAAATTTTTTTTTTGGGGAAAAAAGCATGAAACTAAAATAAATAAAGTAAAATGAACAATAAAATTATTTTTTTTTTTTTAAACGCCCCTGTCCCTGTGTGCTCGCATGCAGAAGAGAACGCATACGTAAGTCCCCCCACATATGAAAACGGTGTTCAAACCACACATGTGAGGTATCGCTGCAATCGGTAGAGCGAGAGCAATAATTTTGGCCCTAGACCTCTTCTGTAACTCAAAACATGTAACCAGTAAAAATTTTTAAAGCGTCGCCTATGGGCATTTTTGAGTAGCGAAGTTTGGCGCCATTCCACAAGCACGTGCAATTTTGAAAGGTGACATGTTGGGTATCTATTTACTCGGCGTAACTTCATCTTTCACATTATGCAAAAACATTGGGCTAACTTTACTGTTTTGTTTTTTTTTAAGCACAAAACTTTTTTTTTCCAAAAAAAGCGTTAAAAAAATTGCTGCGCAAATACCGTGTGAGATAAAAAGTTGCAATGACCACCATTGTATTCTCTAGGGTCTTTGCTAAAAAAACATATATAATGTTTTGGGGTTCTATGTAATTTTCTAGCTAATAAATGATGATTTTTACATGTAGGAGAGAAATGTCAGAATTGGCCTGGGCACTCCAGAACACCTGAAGGTGCTCCGTGCATGTTGGGCCTCTGTATGTGGCCATGCTGTGTAAAAGTCTCACATATGTGGTATTGCCGTACTCGGGAGTAATAGCAGAATATGTTTTGGGGTGTAATTTGTGGTATGCATATGCGGTGTGTGAGAAATAACCTGCTAATATGACAATTTTGTGAAAAAAAAAAAAGTACAAAAAAAAAACTTGATTTTGCAAAGAATTGTGGGAAAAAATGACAACTTTAAAAAACTCACCATGCATCTTTCTAAATACCTTGGAATGTCTTCTTTCCAAAAAGGGGTCATTTGGGGGGTATTTGTACTTTTCTGGCATGTTAGGGTCTCAAGAAATTAGATAGGCCGTATATTTCAGATATTGGCACCATAGCTTTTAGACTCTATAACTTTCACGAAGACCAAATAATATCCACCGATTTGGGTTATTTTTACCAAAGATATGTAGCGGTATAAATTTTGGCCAAAATATATGAAGAAAAATTACTAATTTGCAAAATTTTATAACAGAAATGAAGAAAAATGCTTTTTTTTACAGATTTTTCGGTCTTTTTTCTTTTATAGCGCAAAAAATAAAGAACCCAGCGGTGATTAAATACCACCAAAAGAAAGCTCTATTTGTGTGAAAAATGGACAAAAATTTCATATAGATACAGTGTTGCATGGCTGAGTAATTGTCATTCAAAATGTGAGAGCACCAAAAGCACCAATTATAGGTATTATATATACATAGGCGTGCGCAGGGGGTGTGCCGGGTGTGCCTGGGCACACCCTAATCACCCTGTGCAGGGCAGATTCCCCCTGCTGATATTTCACCAAAGCTCCTAAAAAAATGTAAAAAACATAAATAAAATTGTAAAAAATAATACAAAAATAAAATAGTAAAAATAAAAAAACTACTGACACCAACCCCTGCCCTACTGACACCATCCACTACCCTACTACATTTTAAAATGTTTACATATATTTAGAGAGTGTGTGTGTGTATATATATATATATATATATATATATATATATATATAGGCACACATGTGTGTTTGCATTTTGGGGTGCACACCCTAATGCAATAGGCTGTGCACACCCATGTATATATATTTAACCTTGAGGCTGGGTTCACACTATCTTCGCATGCAGCTCACAGCAGGGGTCTGGTGCGTCCTCGTTCACAGTTTCAGGTTCGATTTCAGCTCGAATTTTTGACTGAATTCGGACCTGAAACGGACCAAAATATGCACAGGACTCCTGTGCTAATTTGCACCGGAGCCGCAGCAGAGATATGTGAACTGGCTCCATGGAGAGCCGGTCAAAATCTCCTGCTATTGCGAATTGGATGCGGAAAATCTGCATCCAATTCGCAATAGTGTGAAGCCAGCCTTACAGCCCAGACAGCAAGGATAACTTGCTACAAATTTGTGGAAGTGTTGAATTGTAAATCTGTTAACTTGCTGCACATTTTCAATGGCAAGTTGTACATTTGCAGAGCACTTGAAGCACAAGTTCTAGTTGACACTTTTTGTGGGGCAAGTCTCTAGCATAAACAAAAAATAAATTGCTCAGTGAATATAACACTCCTTATAATGCTGTGACACACTAAACAAGTGAATAAAAATAAAGTGCAATATGCAATAGCAGATGATGAAATCATCCTTCGTAAAACATGAGTCTTTGGAATAAGAAGAAAAATGGTCCAAGAATATGTGTATATTTCACCACCAAGTGACTGGACGCAGGATTTTTCAGTGGCACACCACCTATGTAATCAGGGACTCTTACCAAATGGTCGGGACCACCTATCTCTATAATTGGTCAAGCAGGCAAGCAGAATAACCTCTGCGGGATAACAAGAAAGTAACCTCCAAGGGCAATGAAGTGGCAGATGAATTCCTCACTGTAGTCACCACTTACAGCGGGACCTCCAAAACATCCTGAGGCAGGCGGAAATTATAAAGGAAGAAAAGCTCCAATAATGTAATACTTACTAAAATAGGATTTATTGATAACGAAAAGCCAAATGGCTACTTACAATAATAACATTTTGTCTGTGCACATAAGATCAATTGCCAGCAGAAACAGAGCAAACACCCACACTTCCAGGGTCACCTGGTCACGTGGCAGCCATTTTTTAAGGCCACAAGTCTCCCGTGCCATCTTGTCATAAGAAGACACAGCTGCAGTGACCTTTCTCCCTCCCTTCTTCTTTAGCTCATACAATCCACAAACTCTTCGTTGTATGCCAGACACATCTTATCAATCTGTTAATAAGACTAGCAGAACCTAACTTCAATACACATCTCAGGGCCCAGAAAACTGTTGGACTTGCCTGCTTGATTGAGTAGAGTGTTAACAGACATTAGTATTAGTACCTTAGTTGAAATCTGTAGAATACACATATCTGTCTCTTGGTAGAATTCATTGTCCCATTATATTTCATAACTTCGGAAATCATGACAGTATAGCCAAAGTCATATTTACCTTCATCAGTTATTGGGTAGCATTTTGAACCCAAGCACCCCTAGGCTAGGAGGTACCAAAGTGGCTTAGCCCCCCCCCCTTCCATGGGGAAATAGATATCAGAGACCTGTGATATCTATATAAATTTTGAAGCTAATTTCATGCTGGACAGTATTATGCAGGGTAGCCAACTGTATCCTGCAGGTATTCCAAGATATTAATACTTACGGAAACTGTACCTGGGATGTAGTCATAAACACAGTGACATCCTAGGCCCACTCCTCCGCTGTCTATTTGGTCAGATGGTCTATGTCGACGCCCCCCTTGAGGTAAAGAAAAATGGACTGCAACCTTAGTTAGCAGCTTTTGTTTTAACATTAAAGCAGGGAGGCAACAGAGTCACAGCCTGTGAAGCACTGCCCATTCTCCTAAACGCAATTAACTCATGTACCTCTGCCTACATGGAAGCTAAACCTACACTAGCAACTGTGAGGGTGCTACAAGGGCATACTGTGGATTCTTGTGGCTGTAATCATTTGTGTTTGCAAACAGCTGTGGCCCTATGCCTGGTACGAATCAATGACAGTTAACAAAGGAAGAAGTCTTGTGACGAAACATGTAGGGCAGAGGTCATCGCGTCTTACCAGAAGTGTTGACGGATGCCATTGTCTTCTAGCCGGATGTTTTTGGAGATATTTGCAATCTTATTTACCTATGTGAGTGTATTTCTTACTGAATAAATAGTGTTTTAAAAGGTTTTACACTATCCAGCTCTTTTTGCTTATATAGCTCCAGATGGCGAGTGGAGGTTGTCTACTGGAATGTTGATATAAAGGGGAAATCCCCAAAGCTTGCCAGACCTGCCTTTAATTAGGGGGTCCTTGTCTTATGGTAAGCGTACACCCTGTCCATATGTCAGTGGCCAGCTTGTATGGTGAAGGTAACCTGTTGTGTTTTCACCTGTGATTTGTGATGAGAAGAATTTCACGTTTACCTGTCAAAGGACTATTTATTTATTTTCACTTGGTATTTTGCACAATTTTCCTTTTTTCACATTTTCATCTGTCAATGTTTTGATGTTACTAATGATTTATAGCACAGCACTTTGTATATGTATACAAATCAATGACAGGCTGACATTGGCTGCAACTATCCTTACATAATCACACATGGAGCCAATACCCGTGGATAGGGACAAAGGAGCAGTTCTGGATGTATTGTAAACCATCTGGGATCAGGACCGATCTTCTGTCCCCAACCATACGTAATTACGTGAACCCAGGTGTGTTTGGATCCTAGTACAGGCATACCCCACTTTTAAGAACACAATGGGACTAGAGCATGTATGTAAAATGAAAATGTACTTAAAGTGAAGCAATACCTTTTTTTCACTTCTAGGGTGTAGTGGGGGTGTCAGGGGCACACTGGAACAGGGCGGGCTACACTCTTGGAGCTTCAGCTCCTTCTACTTCAAAATGTCTGTACAGTACTTGCGAGGTGCTTTATATACACTAGCAGGTATGTCCGTTCTCGCGAGTGTACGTAGAGTGAGTGTACTTAAAGCGGGGTATGCCTGTATAAACCCGCCTGAGATATCCTGCCAGGAAGCTGTCATGGTCCACCACACCGCCAATCATAAGTGACCGAGGCATTCAATACCTTGCAGTCACATATATACCTGCCCCATGTACACTGCAGCTGTAAGACGGGAATGCCTTATGATTGGCCTTGTGCAGTGACGGGTTCCTGGCAGGATAGCTAGGTGGGTTCACACTAAGTTCTGAACACGCCTTAGCTCATTCCTGCATGTGAACAGCCGCAGCCACTGTCAGCCTGTCATTGATTTGTTCTACCTGTTCATGACTGATCGGAAACACATAAAACCTAGAAATACTCTGATCTGGGCAGTGTTTGGCCTTAATCAGCTTTGTATATGAGCTCTAAGGCCGGGTTCACATACGTGCGAATTGGATGAGGGTTTCCTGGCATCCAATTAGCGTGACATGTGAGTGTGCCCGGTTCACACAGGTCCAGGGTGGCTGCAGTCAGCATTTCTAAAGGGCGCCACCCTTTGGGCTCCTCCTGCTAATTTCATGTTAGTAAACGTTTGGTGAGTGTTGATTCGTGCTTTTCATTCCGCGCTTTTCAGTTTGCGCATTTCAATTAGTTTCGGAACAGCCGTTCATCAACCAGACATATTGCGGAATCGGAGGAGATAACGTGTTATTTATTACTGGCCTTGGAGTTATTGTTTTGACCCAAGTCCAGTCCAGGAACAGGAGGAGCAGGATTTCTTGGACCAAAAATTGGTTGCTTATTAATCGTGACCAATTATGTCATATGCCTTTGCTGTGGGAGCTCCGGGAGAATAATCCGGATAATTTTCGGAATTATCTCTGGATGATGGACCCCTGCTTTCACCAACTCTTGGCATTGTTGACCCCCTATATTAAGACGCAGGACACATGCATGAGTCTTTTGTTTAATTTTTTTGGTTGAATAATAATGATTTGATTTGCTATATTTTCTATATTTTTGGATGCATAGAATGCACTTTTTGGTTAGGTTCTATTGGCAGATAGCATGTCTAGTTTTATTTGTTTTCTTTTTTTAATGCACAATAAAAAAAATTGTGGAGAATAATACTTGGCTACGTGTTTTACTTCAAATGACAGTTTAGGAGTAGGCAGTTACATTTTAAAGAATACGATGTAAAATTAACAAGGAACACCAACATAGTTGTATCTTTGATCTTAAAAACTACAGGATGATGGTGTTGTGGTAATTTGCCCAAATAAAAAAAAACATAATAATATTATTCTTGATATCACTAGAAAAAAAAGCCTTTGAAAATTTGTTTGCAATAACTCCATCAGTATCACCAGCAAAGCAGCTTCATTATTATCCCATTAAAGAAGAAGAGAATTGGGCGCTGCATTTGGAGATTTCATAATTTGCCACGTCACGAATGTCAATTCTCCATTATGAACGCTAGTTTACAGAACTGACGGCTTCTGGCTCGTCCTTGCTTCCAAGCAAGACATTTGTCTGACGGACTTGTGTACACACGCTCGGAAAAACCGACAACAGACATTTGTCCGCGGAAAATTTTAAATCCTGCTATCCAGCATTTGTCCGTGGAAAATCCGACAAGAATTGTCCAATGGAGCGTACAAACGGTCGGATTTTCCGCCAACAGCCTATCATCACACAATTCCCGTCGGAAAATCAGATCGTGTGTGCGAGGCTTAAGACTCCATATACGTCTACTTGTTCAGCCAAAATGTGCAGCACAAGAACACCCGAAAAGGTGCAGGAGCTTCTTCTGGGGCATTTATTTGTTGCGACTTTTGGCACCGCAAGCATGATGCACACTTTTTTTTTTTTTTTTTAATGTCTTCCCGTAATGGGTTGCTGTACGGCTGTCGTGCGCAAAAAACGCACCAGAAAAATGCACAGAAACACGGCGTTAGCAGGAGGCGCAGTGTGAACGTGGCCCAAGGACTGGTCAGCTGCAATGAGTGACATTGTATTCTGGGGTATGAACACACTTTAATGTAAATGTCATGTCTGCCTCTATATTCTACACCATGCTGTGTCATCATCTTTGTATACACTCTGCTATTCACAATAACATGTCATCCTCCCGCCGGCTCCGACTTCTCAGGAGGTTTGAGCCTGACGGGTCGCCGTAGACGTCTCGGTTAAGGGCGGCACGTGACTATGACGTCATGTGACGAGGAAGTGGCTGTGTGATCTGGGTGTTCTGGGGTGATGGCATCATACAAAAAGGTAATGGGGTGGATCGGATAGCGGGGGGCGATGGGGGGGACAGGGAGGGGGAGGGGATGAGATTGGGGCTCCATCTGATCTCCGATGGGCCCCATCCTGGCTGTCTCTGCCATTCAGCCTGAGGCCTCCAGGTGCTGGGGGACTACAAGTGACAGCATGACCTGCCGGGGTCTGTTGTGTCTGTGATGAGATGACATGATCAGTCTGTGTTCACCATGATCAGATCTCTTCCTGTATATGTCTGCCAGTATAGATCCTGTATATACAGTACATGGGGGGGAGACACTGACAGCTCTCATCTACAACTCCTCCCATCATCACCACAAAGAAAATGTATATCTATAGGTCTATACCTGGGACTGTATGTGTACAATTATATATGTATAAAAATATATATATATATATATATATATATATATATATATATATATATATATATATATATATATATATATATGTATATATGTGTGTCTTCTTTTGTCAATGGAAATCTAGCCATGGACCTCCTGATTACATTTATATTAATGTTTGTTAATACTTCGTTCACACCTGAGTGTAATGGTGAAGTGTTTCTGTGCGAATTTCCGAAATATTCCAAAACACGAAACGCACGCTTGGGTATCATTCATTGTTAATGGCACCAAAGACTGCCCCCCCCCAAAAAAAAAAAAAAAAAGGGGGTAGAGGAGCTACTTTAGTTTGCTTTTCAGGCGTAGGGCAGCACATTCGAGTGAATACGTTTGCCTACACTGTCGCATGGAAAATGCACTTAAAAGAAAATGACGCACTGCTAAGGCGTGAATGGGGCCCTATGAATTGGATGATGTGATGACCCTCTGGGCTCCTTTTAGACTTAAAGTGATTGTAAACGGACCCCCCTTGTAAAACAACCCATTCAATTTAAAGAGGAACTGCAGTCTGCTCACATAATTTGTAATAAAAACATCTTTGCCATTCTGAAGATTCCCTTTAAACACTTTGCATATTATTTTATATATACTGTGATTCTGTACTTGTCAAATATGCAGCAGAAATCTCTCTCTACTAAGTCTGGGTGCAGCCATTTTAACCGTGGGCAGCTGAAGCTGCTGCCTGTTCACTTCCTGGATTTACACAGACACACCTCCAGCTTTGCAGCTCTCATTGGCCCTCTTATGACTCATCCCCCCTCCCTTCCGGGCAAACTCTCACAAGAGTGAGAGAGAGAGAGAGAGAGAGAGAGAGAGAGAGCTGTGCATGATGTCATAAGCCTAGGCTTTTTACCAGACAAGAAACAGGAAGTGGGCTGTATAAGGTATTTACTGGCAGAAAAAAACGTTTTACTATCCAATGTTAAAACAAGAAGAGTAGAAGATTTAATAGATGGAAAGATGAAAAAATGACTGAAGTTCCGCTTTAACCATCCACCATATAGCAATATGATGATGGCAAAGTGGTTTAGCTATCCTGATCGGATGACGTGATCAGGATAATAAGTCGGGGCACAGCGATCGGAGCTGCTGTGTGTCAGTCTGATATACCGCAACTCTGATCATGGTATGGAGCCTCTGATAGAGACTTCTTATTACGTGATCAGCTGTGACCAATCACAGCTGATCATTGAGTGAACCAGGAAGTGCCGGCAAACGGCTTTCCTCGGTTCACGCTGCTTGGGAGAGTCGATCGGCAGCTCTCCCTGTCAGAGGGGGCTGGAAGGGGGGAAAGTGCCGGTATTGAAGTGGTTAAATTAGAAATGAAAGGGCTGGAGGGAGGAGGAGGAGAAGGAGCAGCAGACTGATCTTCCTAGTGAATGGCTGTGCAGGGGAGGCGTATCAGGACAAGTCTGATCATTGGAGGAGAGCAGGCTGATTTCCTAGCATAGCTATAGAACTGACCACGCTGTGCTCTCCCGTATAGTGTGGTCAGTTTTTAACAGGATATTAAAAGGGACTGGCAGGAACATAAAGGCAGCAATACAAGGAGAACAGGATACTTTATCATACAAGTACATGGTACATCAGGCAGAGGAAAGGGGGCTTAAAATGGTCTTTCCAGCTGGTATTAAATGTCAGTAGGCATGTTTGTTCAGTATTGGCCACAGCAGCTCCCCTGGGTCAGTGTCTATTCTTTCTAGTATTTCATTGGCTGCTGGAGTGAATCTGTCAGTGGAAATAGAAGTCATAGTTACTCATCACATCTTGGATGCAGTATACCAATTCTGTATGTTTGGGGCCCATTGCCTGATAGACAGGGTCACTTTAGTGCTTTCATGGCTACAGTCTTATCACATGAGAGGACCTCCATCCAAAAAGCTGTGTGTGTGTGTGTGTGTGTGTGTGTGTGTGTACAGCATTGATGTCACATCAAAGTTCATCATACACCAGTAGAATCTTATTTGTACATCAATTCTGACAAAAAGAGCATTCAACCTTGCCATCGTTGAGTAAATGCAAGTGAAATTTTCAAATGACATTCTTTCGTTCAGCGAATGTACAACTATTTTTCGTATGAATATTCTCATCCTGAAAATCGATACGTGTGTGGCCAGCATAAGCCTCCATTCACACCTATGCAGTTTGCTTTTGATCCTTTTCTGCAGTGCTTTTTGCTGTTCTTTTTGCATTTGTGTACATGTGATTTTGCTGTGATTTGCGTTTTTTTTGCATATCCTATGCCTTTTTTTTGGCTAATTTGTTGTTGGGCAGATAAAAAAACGCAAATTGCTGCATAAAAAGCAATACATACTTTTCTGCAGCTTCTCCATTGAAGTCTATTAAACCAAAAAAGCACCGTTTTGCATTTGAAAAAAGTCCTTGACCCTTTCCAAATACGCAGCTGCTGAAAAAAAGAATAGATGTGAATGTGTTCCATAGGAAACCATGTTAAATGAACTTTAGTGCGTTTTCTGAAAAAAGCACCAAAAAAAACGCATGGGTGTGAACCAGACCTAAGACGTTTAGTAGTAGTAGCAGCAGCAGCAGAATGCTTTTTTTTTTTTGTTGGTATCACCTGTCATCATGGAGTTAAAAAAACCCCAAAAAACTAAAAATTAACCCTTTATAGTACAAAAAGAGCAGATTATCGCTACCATAAGGGGTTCATTTATACTGTGAAACGGGGAAAGTAATTTTTATATATAATATATATTATAAATATATATTTAAACTAGACATGAAGCTATATGAAGGGTGGAAGGGAGATATAAATCTTCTAATGAAGTAGTACTAAAAGCTGAGACTTCTTATTTTTATTGATATGATCATTTTAAATATAATGCACAATACTGGTAAAAGTTTACTTTAAATGTATTAATAATGCCTTCTATTACCTCCAGTCTATCAATCGCCACCTTCTCTGGGTTCAGATTCTGATCTTCCCTATGCAGAGTCTTTAAAGTAATTTTTTTTTAAAAACAACATCCATGTTATACTTGCCTGCTCTGTGTAATGGTTTAGCACAGAGCAGCCCTGATTCTCCTCTTCTCGGGTCCCTCACCAACACTTCTGGCTCCTCCTGCCTTTGAAATACCCCAATAGCAAGCTGCAAGGTAGAAAACTTCTGCCTTTAGACCCACTCACTTCCTGCCCAGGACTACATGTCCCATGAGGCATTGCTCCTCACACCTTCACACGTTCTCAGGCACTTGCTGACATGTATGGATGGTGTACTGAGCTGTATGTGTGCTGCACTGTATTTCCTGATATGTAAACAAATAATGCATTCTGTATGCAGGCCAACTAATCGGCTGGCCGATTAATCAATTATGAAGATAGTTGACAACTATTACTTGCGAATTTGAGCGATCGCAACGGCTCAAATTCGCAATAAAATTCGCAGCAGTGTGAACCTAGCTTCAAATGGATCCATGATCTACTGGTGACATATGTTTCCATGTGGGTTAAAGAGGAGCCAGGTTCCACAAAATTTAAAAGCCAGCAGCTGCAAAAATAATAAACAGACGCTTACCAGTAGAGGTGCGCCGAAATTTTGGTACTGAAAATGCATGATGCACTTAGCTGAAAACCAAAAATGACAAAATATATATATATATTATTCATTTGTATTATATTCAATTTATTAATTAATATCACGAATTTAAATGAATATGTATTTATTGTCGGACATTATTGGCACCGTTTAGCTCAAGAAAAATGCAAATTCTATGTATGGCTTTACACTGGTCCGTTGCGCTTCCCTTGTGGTGTTAAAAATCCGTCTTGCTGCATTTTTTGGTTAGGTAAAAAAACACACCAAAAATGCACGTTATAATGCATTGAAAACGCATCAATAACACACCCGTGTTACGTTTTTGAGTCACATGACCTATGAAAAACACACCATAAGCGCAGTAAAATCGTGGTAAAATCGCAGCGTAATCGAGTGCATTATCGGCACCTTTTTTCTCTTAACAGCAAAATACAGATAACTCCGTTTTCAGCCGATATGTTTAGGCGCATCTCTACTTGCCAGTCCAGGCATCCGGTGCCGCCCTTACCTGGGCTGGTTCTTCACTGGTCTTCGGGTCCCTGGTGCCAGCATGTTAACTGTGGGAAGCTGGCTGTGACCCCAGAGCCAGCCTCCCACTATGCACCGCACCCTGTGATTGGTCCCACAGCCTCCTGGGACCTGTAATGTGTCCCAGAAGGTTGTCGGAGGGGGGGGCAACTTCCGCTCGGATTGTGTGGGGAGAGGTTCTTGCCAAAACTAAATACCGCTCTCCATCATAAAAAAATAAAATAAAATAAAAAATTAAAATTTGGTAGAGGAGAAGGGGGGAGGATTAAGAGCAGGACTTCCCGTTTTGGGTGAAGTTCTGCTGTAACCAGCTGGTTAACCTGCCCCCCCCCCATACTCCGGCTTTCACCCAGGAAGACGTGTGATGGGAATATATCCATGTACAGCTTTGGAGTGTCTCCACTGAGATCATCGGCCATCATCAGTCCAGCCAGGAATTTGTGTTCTCTGATTTTCTATGAAAAGCTATGAAAAGCCTTGACCTTTATTTGGGATTATTAGTCTCTGAGTGTATGTAATACAAGCCAGAGCCCTAGAGTCAGAAGAAATATTGATCCGACATGTAAGAAGCTTTTCACCAGATCCCATTGTGTACACCGATCCCTTTACAGAAAAATACCAGAGCTGCTATTGCTGATTTCCACCTGAAATGTTTATTTGCTGGTCGATATGTCAGGCTTCAATATTTTCTTGCCAAATCAGGACTAGTATAGAGATCAGGAGTTGGCAGCTAGTCCTTTCACAAGATGATCAGCAATGGCAGCCAACCTGTTTTATGACAGGTCTCCTTGAACTGATTGATACACGTCTTGACAAATCCCAGGTTGCCATGGCGACCAGAAGTTTTGTGCTTACACCAGGGGCGCTGCCCAAATTCACCCCACATATGCCCCCCGCTATGTATCCCAGGCTCCGCTTGCCCATCTGCAGGCACAGACCGACATAGTGGGTGCCGTTGGGTAAAGGGGAGGAAGAAGAGGAAACACTCGTCCCCTCTCCTCCCCTTCTAGTTTTTGACCCGGAAGTGACGTCACTTCTGTGTCCCCATTCACAGTGCCATGTGCATTGCGTTGCATTCACTGGAGCACAGGGGAGATGTGCAGGGTCTTTTAAACCCTAGGTATCTTATTAAAGAGAACTTGTCACCAAAAATTAAATATCATCACTTAGGGGACTCTTTGTTTCCTGTGTGATGGAAAAGAAAAAAGTTAAATAAAAGAAAAACATTTTAGGCTGATATAAAAGACACAAATTAATGTGGCCCAGTTTTCATTAATACCTCATTAAATTATTTCTTTTAAATGTAAGCAGTGTGTAGCTGAATTGTATTTAATATCAGTCTCTTGTAGTCTCTTTTACGGCAGGACTTAGACTAGGGGAGGAAGAAGCAGCACAAGTTTTGTAGGAAGTATGAAGCTAGAAAGAGAGAGTAGAGTGTGGAAGTGATGAGCTCCTCAGTCTGCTGCTTCTCCTTTCACTGTTCAGTCACAGAGTGGAGATGGGACCTTTTAGGCCACATTCATATGGCCATTTACATGCAGCTACCAGATTCCAGCAGCAAGTATCAGCAGATTCTTGTGGCTGGAAAGACCGGGGCATGAGAATAGCAGCGGCCGCTCAGCCCGTTTCATATTCTCTGAAAAATGGCCAAGAAATCATAAATTCTGCTAGGGTATGTAAACTTATGAGCACAAGTGTGTGTGTGTGTATATGTGTATATATATATATATATATATATATATATATATATATATATATATATATATATATATATATATATATATATATATATATATATATATATATATATATATATATATATATATATATATATATATATATATACAATATTATATTCGACAGTTTAAAGCAGGACTTCAGTCATTTTACATCTTTACATCTTTACATCTTTTAAATCCTTTGCCCTTGTTTTAACTTTGGCTAGTAAATATCTTATACGGCTCACTTCCTGTTTTCTTGTCTGTTCATTAGCCTAGATTTATGACATCATGCACAGCTCTGCCTCTCACTCTTGTGAGAGTTTGCCAGGAAGCGGTGGGGGTGGTGTGAGTCATAAGAGTGCCAATGAGAGCTGCAGAGCTCGAGCTGTGAAGTGAACAGGCAGCAGCTTCAGCTGCCCACAGTTAAAATGATTGCAGCCAGACTCCATGGACGGAGATTTCGGCAGCACATTTGGCATGTACAGAATCGAAGTATATATAAAATAATATGCAAAGTGGTTGGAGGGAAGCTTCAGAATGGCAAAGATGTTTTTATTACAAATTATGTGAGCAGACTGCAGTTCCTCTTTAATTACTAGCATGAATTTGTCTGCCATTAATCAGCACCTTTGGCGCAAGAAAAATGCATCCCTTTAAATCCTATGTATGTCTTCACACTGGTCCCTTGTGCTTCTGTTGTGGTGTTAAAAAATCTCACTTTCTGCATTTTTGGTCAGTTAAAAAAAAAAAAAACGCACCAAAAACACACCTCCCTATTAAAATGCATTGAAAACGCAGCAAGAATACATCAATAACGCACCCTTGTTACGTTTTTGATGCGTTTTTGAGCACGGGAAAATCTTGTGCGTTTTCGGCGCCATTATTGGCTCCTTTCTCTTTATCGGAGAAATGCCAAAAACTCAATTTTCGGCAGAAATTTGGGTGCATGTTTATGATGTAACTTGTGGTTCTCTTGCACATTGGTGGTGTTGTAGTTGGTCATGTATGTTGGGAGATCAGTCTGAGAATATGGAGCGATCGTGTACATCTAGATTAGTCTGAAATCAGAAAATCGAAGTCAGGAGGTAGAAGAATGTGATCATCTAAATCATTTTTCCAGATTAACTTTTTTAATTACAAAGTGAAGTCTTTGTTTTATGATGTAATCACTTGTGTAAAAGCCTCTTTTATTATCAATGTTATTGTCTTTTAACTTTGAGCATTTTTTTTCTGTAAGGATCCTCTTCTGAGCAGCTATAACACTGAGATTTAATTAAGAAACAGAGAATATAAAGTGTACACTGTACTGGGCAAACGGGAAATGATTTCCATGTATTTACTTTTCTGCGTACTCTGTGATATGACATTGGAAGGAAGCCAAACTACCCAATGGTAGGACGATCGTTCACATCCACAGAATGTGCAGTGTGGTTGACCATTGTGCCATTGACCTTTTAGGGCACATTTACATGAGCTTTGATGGCATTTGGCCACAACAAAAGGGTTTTGGGGGAAAAAAAAATATATAGAATTCTGTGAGTCGCCCTTATCAAATATTAACCACATCCCTTTACTTTAAGGTTTACCCCCCCCCCCCCCCTTCATCCCTTCATGACCAGGCCATTTTTTTGCGATACAGCACTGAGTTACTTTGACTGACAATTGCGTGGTCGTGCGACACTGTACCCAAATACAATTTTTGTCCTTTTTTATTTTATTTTTTTTAAGACAAAGCTATATTTTGGTGCTATTTGATCACCACTGCATTTTTTTGTGCTATAAACAAAAAAAGACTGACCATTTAAAAAAAAAAAAAAAAAAAAATCAATAACAATATGTTTATTTGTGCTATAAAACGCATCCAATAAAAAAATGTGAAAAATCTAATTTCTTCATCAATTTAGGCCAATATGTATTCTGCTACATAATTTTAGTAAAAAAAAAATCCCAATAAGCGCTAATTGATTGGTTTGCGCAAAAGTTATAGCGTCTACAATTTGGACAATTGGAACCCGCATTCAATTTGCAATAGTGTGCACCCAGCCTAAAGGTATATTAGAAGAAGAGAGTTTACAGACTGAAAAAACAAACAAACATCAAAAGCTCATTCGGGGAGGAGCTGAAGAGCAGAAAAAATTCTGAACGCGTCTAACGCCTAGATGCATTTAGGCGCAGTTGATGATTAATGCATTCCTGTTTGCAGAATAAATTATTATTCTGGTCAATGGAATCCATTAACGGTCAAAGCTTGACGTGCCTAAACACACCCGCCGTACATGGCTTTCGGTGCATTTCTTAAGCACCTTTTCTCCTGCCAGGAGTTCTGGTGTTCAGAGGGGCAAAGCAAATGCCGTGTGCATGAGGCCCAATGGCACTGACTACCATTCAATATAATGAACAGTAGTCCGTACCTTTTTATTGCACTTATTAATTGCTACCAAGGAAGATTCCTGAAAATGGTTAACTACAGGCTGCATGTAGTATAAGTACCAAATAATGCAATGTCTGTGCAGTGCAAATTTTAGCCATACAGTTTGTATAGCTGAAATCGTAACGCATTCGGACCAAAATGGTGCTGGACTTTTTTTTTTGTCCCCACTGGAATCGTACCGTATGGGTGTTCGGACCCATGTGATCCGATTCCACAGTTTGCACTGCATTCTGTGAACCAATTTGGGGGTGTCGTTAACCTTATATTGACACCCATAGAGGTTTGCAGAGAGTAGTGTGAACTGCCTGCGATTCAGATGCGATGCAGGAACCCGCACAGGAATCGCTGTGGTTCCCCAATCACACCAGTGTGAACCCAGCCCTAATAAATGACTGAGTGCAAAGTATATGCATTGGTGGCACCATGGGGCGGATTTGCTAAAACTGGAGCATTAGGAATCAGGTACAGCTGTGTATGGTAGCCAATCAGCCCCTAACTTCAGTTTCTTCAATTAAAGTGTTACTAAACCCAGGACCCTGCATTCACTATATCTGATCTCCCACAGTACACAGAACATGGAAATGCAATTATTTTAGTACATATAAACTGCTAAATACCTTTTCTCATCAGCAGTATATAGCAGTCTTGTGACTTCTCTGTGTCCAGCCAAGCACTGGTTAAAGCTTGTAGGAGGAGTTTTCATTCTACTCTGACTGACCTATGATGCTGCATGACCCCTGACCCTGTGGCTGGACAGTGATTGGCCCTGTGCTGATCACATGCACTCCTAAGGGAAAAAAAAAACTCTTTAGCAATAAACATCAATCTGAGCATGTGCAGAGTGACTCTAAAGGCTCTGTTCTATCAGGAGATTGATTGGGAACAGTGGAAGATCAGAGAAGACGGGATCAAACAGCCTTTTTACACAATGCAGAGGATTAACCCCTTAGGTTCCACAGTGAGTATAACAAGCATGCTTTACTGCATATAAAGAATGATTTTACTGTTGTGGGTTTAGTAACACTTTTTAGGTTTTGACAATAAAACCTGGAAGCTGCTTGGTATCTATGCAGAGCTGCACCAGATTTTGCACTCTCCACTTTTAGTAAATCCCCTCACCATGTGTCAAACACTTTACTGTTTATCCTCTGTTGGCGCTACACACATCACAGGTTTCCACCCATTAGCCCTGCACAAACAGGAATATATACAGTATATACCTGATATACTTGCTCATCTTTCCACCCCTCGGATTGTCACTGATTTACGTCAGGTTGTCCATGTGTTAGATTGTAGCCAATACTTGCATTGCTATTCCAATAATGATCGGGTAATAACTGTGTGCACCTTGTGGAGCCTGATTGGTGATTGGTGTGATCCAATACTAATGGGAGAACACACCAATGCTGCTGCAGATATTTGCAAGCACCTCTAGTCTCCTGCACTGCATACTTGCAATAGTTTGACATCCATGGCAATCTTTAGCATTAGGTCTGTTTTTCATGATAAGTGCATGTACCCGATTTTTAAAATGGGTAACAAGTACAGGAATATGTTGCCCTTACATTCCCTTCCTGCTTCTGAAAATGCCCTTACCTGCTTTCCTCTCCAGAAGACATGGACATAACCATAACTATTCTTAAAGCTGTCCACTTCTAACACCTATGCTTACTAACCTACTTACCTATTTTCAGCTGCTCTTGTCCAGTCACATGATCTCCCCTGCGTCTGCCAGTTGTGGCTGCAGGGGAAAGGAGAGAGCGCTCAACAAAATCTAATAAAGTTTAAATGGTGATGTCACCCATAGGCTTTAATGACCCATCCATTATTGGCGCGCTCTCCTCTCCCCTGCAGCCGTGCTGGCTGACACGGGAGATCATATGACCAGGCTGAAGATGGGTAAGTGTACAGATTTTTCTTACACAGGTTAGTAAGCATGGGTGTAAAGAGGGAGTATGGGACAGTATCAAGAGTAGTTAGGAATACACCCGGAATTTCCGGGTCCGGGTCAGTATCTACCAGCCATTCTCATCCAGGATTCCTCAAACTTTGGGGTTCCTCCTGAAATTGCTAGAAGTTCTTTGAGATTTCTGTACACTGATCACCAGTGCAAAGATGGCAGTTTTCAACTAACCTCCAATGTAAGTGGTCTCTTTTACGCTGACCAGACACCACAATTTTTACTGTTTGTTCTTTTTTTTTTGTTTTTCTTTTATGAATATTACTGAAAGCAATTTTATTGTATAAAGCAGGAGGGTCTGGTCTTGGTGTCAAATATGCTAGGTATACTACTGTCTTCTTTTATTTTTCTTTGGAATAGCTCAGGTTTCGTCCAAATTTGGGTTTGGATGCCCCTTGGGTAGATTAGGTCAATGCTATTGACTGGGGGGGCACAGCTTCCTTCTGGGCCTGGTTTCAACCCAAGTCTGGACCATCATCCCTAATGGCAGCCTATAAAGCAAAACTATTCATTTCCCTAGTACAAGGGGTTTTCAAAAAGTTAAAGGAAAATTTGAATCTAAAGCATACAATTGTAGGAATAACCTTTATTCTTCTACACAAGCCCCATCCATATCAAGCCAATTCTGTAAGTGATGATACAAGCCATTTATGCCATCCCAGAAGAACTGAGGGTCCAGAGCCAATTTAAATTTCTTTATATCTTCTTAAACTTATAGATCAGGGTCTCCAAACTTTCTAAACAAAGGGTCGGTGTATTGTCCTTGAGACTTTAGGGGGGGGGGGGGTGCAGACTGTGGCCATTGGGAATGGAAATTTTCCTGGCATCAGTGGGAGTAAACAGTACATTTGGTATTAGGTGAAGGTACAGTGTCATTGGGAGGAATAGTACCCCATTGTTGGTGTCAATAGGAGAAGTGGTGCACCATTGATGTCTGATGACATAATAGTGGAAGGAATAGTACCCCAAAGGCTGCATAAAAGCAAGCAAAGGGGCTACATTCAGCCCCCGGGCCACAGTTTGGAGACCGCTGTTACTTTAAAGCTGTTGGTGGACATTCAGTTTTTTAGTACTATTTTAAGGCTTTTCCTTATTTGTGATTTGAATAAAAACTTACTAATGTTTAGAACAGCATGAAAGCCAGAGGCGCAATGAAGATAATTCAGTTTTTTGGTAGGTTCTCATCTCTTTATTGGTGATAACAGGCAAGCATCTTATGTTTACTGCAAGTGTCAGGACAACTGTCACCAGAACACGACTTTGGGCGGGGAATGCAAGAAGCACACTGCATAGTTTCTAACCCATTTCTTGTTGGAATTTGATTTTTGAGGAAGACAGCTGCACCCCATTTCCTTGGTGTGGAATTAAGTTCCAACATTCTTGAAAATGAATGGGCTTAACCTAAGTTCAACATTCTATCTTGGCTAAAAAAAAAATAAATTACCGGTACCCTATTTTGCGGTGTTTGTATACTGTTTGATTTATTTATTTTATTTTGTTTGTTTTCAGTGTTGTTATTGTGATACACACGTTATTGCACAAAATTCTGTGCTATACTTGCGTCCCGTAAATGCACCACAACAGTCTGAATGGACCTTTAAAAATTGAGCAGCTTCCTAGGAACCTTAAATAATTGAGATGGGGGGGGGGGGGGGGAATTGAAAATGAGAGAAATATAATGGGGCTGCCTGCAAGTCATTAAAGCCCAACTCCTGGCACAGCTTTTCTTCTTCCCTTTTTTTTTTTTTAAATGATTTAAAAGCTCCTCAGAGAGCTTCTTGTATGTACAACTGCATTCCCGGCAACCTGCTGCATTGGATCGAGATCTATGAGCAACCCAATTGCGGTGCTGTGCTTTTGTGAATGGCACATCAGAGTGGTGGGGGGGACGCACAGCAACAGAACTGGTGTGATTCTTAGACCCTGTTCTTCATACAGTGGGGAGGTGTAAGTGCTGCTCCCATTGTGCATATTCAGCATTTTCAGTGGATCTTAGACTACTCCTGAAGTGGGGAAAAAAAGAAATGGCTGTGTCTAGAGTTGGGCTTTAAGTCTCATAAAGAAATAGCCAGATGTGTATTGTACCATGTGGCCCGCCTGCACAATGATGAAAATTTGAGTTATCCTAGGTCGCAATTATGGGCTGATCTAGGGTCAATCATATTTATGGGATGGAGAGGACAGCTAGAGAAGCAGTTGGTTACAACTTGTTTTAAAAGTAGAGATGTACACTAAAGATATAGTGAGTACTCCCATTAAAATTGTGTTGTGTGTTTTTTTTTTTTTTTTATATATATATAATCTACATTATGGTTAAGGTTCGGTTGACACTGCCGTGATTTGGGATCCAACTTGTGAGACCTTAAGCCCCGGTTCACACAGGGGCGGCACGACTTGCAGGTCGCCTCACCGAGGCGACCTGCACACGACTTTATCACCGAATTGCAAAACGACTTCTGTATAGAAGTCTATGCAAGTCGCCTCAAGTCGCCCCCAAAGCAGTACCTGAACCTTTTTCTAAGTCGGAGCGACTTGCATCGCTCCTATTAGAACGGTTCCATTGTACAGAACGGGAGGCGACTTGTTAGGCGGCTAGGTCGCCTGACAAGTCGCCCCTGTGTGAACCGGCACTAAGGCCTTATGCACGCTGCTGGTAAATGGACGTTTCGGAGCAGTTGGGCATCCTCTGTTATCTTATCAGTACATGTACACAGGGTCGTTTACAGTTGTTTCTAGGCAGTTGAGTTTAGAGGCTTTTTTTGGAACACAAAAAAATGGGTTCAGAAGCTGAGTTTAGAGGCCGTTTCAAGCGCCAAACGCTTCTAAACTAGGTAACTCGCGCTTTCTTTACAGTTTTTAATTTTTGCCTATTTTGAAAAAAAAAAAAAAAAATTATATAATATAAATATATATATATATATATATATATATATATATATATATATATATATATATATATATATATATAATTATAATGTTTATTTTTCTAAATGCAGCTATACGTGGCATGTAAACATGGTAAAACGGACATTTTAAACGTGGGTTACTTTCTGTCAAGTTAAAACCTTCAGGAGAGGTTGTAAAAACGTCCCGTGTACATGAAGCCTAAGTCGCATGACATCCCATTTTAGTCCATGAGAGCTGTCTTAATTTGCACTACTGAAGTCGTTCCGACTTTAGAAAAGGTTCCTGTACTACTTCAAAGCGACTTCTATCCAACTTGTGCACAAAGACTTTAATGGAAGTCGTCTCCAAGTCACATTCTCCTCTTAATTGATATGATTTTGACCCGACATCCGCCTATAAACGCAACTGCCTAAAAACGCCAGTAAATGAACCTGTGTACTAAGTATTTCTGTTCCTTTCTGTTCGAACATGACTGCGCACCAGTGCTCAAAGCAAGGTTCATAAAGACATGGATGAGCGAGTTTGGGGTGGAGGAACTTGACTGGCCTCAACCAGATAGAACACCTTTTGAGATGAATTAGAGTGGAGACTGCGAGCCAGGCTTTCTCGTCCACATCAGTGCCTGACCTCACAGATACACTTCTGGAAGAATAGTCAAACATTCCCATAGACACACTTCTAAACCCTGTTGAAAGCCTTCCCAGAAGAGTTGAAGCTGTTATAGCTGCAAAGGGTGGGCCAACTCAATATTGAACCCTACGGACTAAGACTGGGATGCCATTAAAGTTCATGTGGGTGCAAAGGCAGGTGTCACAATACTTTTGGCAATATAGTGTATGACAGTTCACGTACCTTCTCCATGTCTGGGGTTTAGAGGGAATGGATCTGGCCTTGTGGCAGCAGAACCCTGGCATGTGAATGAAATGTCGCTTGACATTTCACTTGTGTATGGGAATGTAGCTCCATGGCTGACGTAGTGGAGCTGTGCGTTCTTGTAGGACACGTCGTGTGTTTCCAGCACACTGGTGTACTAAAAGTCAAGGTTGGAAGACCCAGTTCTTTAATAGGCTGTTTTTGACTTCTATTGGCCTGGATAGTTCCAATTTTTAAAGCTCACAAAGTTATACTATATACCATGTGTGACAAAAATGTCCAGTTGCTAAAGCCTACGTTTTTTTATATAATATATATTATTCTTTTCAATGATGTATAAGGTAAACATAATAAAGCTAGAGGCATAAGTGCTTTGTAGTGTCAAAGTGTCATCCGAGTATATTTCAGTTTGTACCCTCAGGCATTTCTGTCGTTTTGTCTGTTTGTTGCCAATGAAATATATTGTTCTTGTGTTCTTCTTATACTGTGTCACTTAGTAACACATTCATAAGGAAGAACAGTAGTTTTCTCACAGGACTTTGGTTGATCGCTTTGTCCAAGTTCTTGTTAAATATCAGCATGACTGCCCACTTGGACCCTTGCCAGCACCCTCTCTCCTAGGTTTGGAGAATGCACCTGTTATGGATTTGAGTGGACATGATGTTAAGACGGGTAAGTGCCACATCGCCCGTGTTCGGTGACTCTGCCTGTTCACAGCATCTCACGTATTTCTAGTACGTAAACTTCACAACATGTGCACCAAAGTGGCTGAAAGTATAGGAGGGTCTAATTGCAACGCGGCTCCATTATTTTCTTGCAAAGAATTCACATTAAATATATATTTAGGTGCTCTGTGATCTGGTTTGCTTTATATGGATTGTAGTAAGATATACGGCAATTCAAATCCTAGATTGGCTGCCACAAGTTGCTATATGTAATAATTGTTATACCTTTTGTATCAAAAGTGGCATATATAAAAATTAGCTACCGGTATTTAGAAAAAGTGTAAAAACTTTCTTGGATGTATATTCACATTGAGATTATCACAAGAAATGTCAGAGATCTATATGTGGTTAACATAAAATGGATAAATCAAACAAATTCTAAAATCTGGTATCTTAAGTCTCAGATATTTCTAGCATGATACAAGATTTTTGCCCTTTAAATATATATCGTAAAGTGTTCCTAAACCCAGGACCCTGCATTCACTATATCTGGTCTCCCACAGTACACAGAACATGGAAATGCAATTATTTTAGTAAATCTAAACAGCTAAATTCCATTCTCATCAGCAGTATGTAGCTGTTTTGTGACTTCTATCAGTGTCCGGCGAGCACTGGTTAAGCACTTGTAGGAGGGGTTTTATTTCTCCTCTGACTGTCCTATGAGGCTGCATGACCCCTGACCCTCTGTCTGGACAGTGCTGATTTGCCCTGTGCCGATCACATGCACCCTCCCAGCACTCTCAAGCAATTAGCACCAAACTGAGCATGTGCAGAGTGCTCCCAAGGCTCTGTACTATCAGCAGCAGATTGGGGACAGTAAAAGAAGAGGGGGATCAGAGAAGACAGGATCAAAAAGCCTTTTCACACATTGCACAGAATCAACCCCTTAGGTTCCACAGTGAGTATAACGCGCATACTTTACTGTGTATACAGACTGATTTTTACTGTTGTGGGTTTAGTAACACTTTAAAGAATAATTTCACCTTTTGTAACATGTTACACCCGTATTCAGGGTATAACATGTTACTGTTGCATCAGCCCCCGCACCCACCGATCCCCTTGTGACAGCGAGTGGGGGATCTTCTCCCCGCTGTCACAATTAAATGTGTCCGTGCAGCGTTCCGCCCACCAGGCCGCATCATTCATTCACAGAGTTCTGTGAATGGGAGAATTGCAAGTACGGACAGCCTTTGCTGCTATTGGCTTGTAGTTCTCAATGAACTACCAGGGCGCTGTAGATCACTCCAGGAAATTCATTGAGGCTTCCTGTCAGTGTGTAACTACCTTCCCGTACGAGGAGACCGTTTTACACTGGTATTCTGCAAGAGTCCTGCAATGCATCTGCGATCTGATGATTGTGGGTACATTGCTTTTGCAGGCTCCTAGTAAAAAAATAATAGCAGGAAAAAATGTGCATTCATTTTTTTTTTTCTGGCTGTGTTTGCTGTTAAGAGATTTTTCCATCACTTTGTGTCTTGCAAACCCATTGTCACATGGATGGTAAGTGAGAGAAGATATTTCTGACAGTGCGTCGAACAACATTAAGGAGAACTGGCAGGAGTTATAAAATTAAAAAAAACAAAAAACTTTTGACTAGATATGCACTCTGGATGGGGATCCAAAAAAATGAAAATGTGCAGAATTTTAAGACCCCAACATAGGCTTGGGGGTTGATTTACTAAAACTGGAGAGTGCAAAATCTGGTGCAGCTCTGCATAGAAGCCAATCATCTTCCAGTTATTTTGTCAAAGCTTAATGGAACAAGCTAAAGTAAGGCTGGCCAAACATTATACAATTTTCTTGCACAACTTTCCTTTAGGTTTACCAAAACCATAAAATATGAGTTCAAACCTAAGCACTTTCAATTTGTATACAATCAGGCAGGCCCTTGCACTACATAGTTGAAGGTAAATCTAAAGAAAATTGCATAAGAAAATTGTATGGTGTATGGCCAGCTTTAGAATCTGATTGGCTACCATGCACAGCTGCACCAGATTGTGCACTTTCCAATTTTAGTAAATCAACCCCTTAGTACGAAAAAGACTCCACGTAGTGATATTTCACTAATATTTATGTACCAGACTGCATTTGACCTTTGTTGTGGAGCTTGCTTCTCTTTCCTTGCACATTTTCTGGTTTTTTACTCCTGAAGTGGATACATTGCAGAAAACATTTTGAGTCCATCTGCCTATTCTTTACCGTATACTAGCGACAATAGTGGATTTGTAGTGTCGTGTGTGTAGTGTTATGTTAAATTGGAAGTCCAGGCTAAAACTAAAATCCCTGCATTTATAGCCACCAACATTCTAACACTAACCTATCTAGCCCTGTAAAGAAAAAAATCTGTATACATACCTTTTTCTGCAGGCGATCCGACCCGATCTCCAGTGGCGGAAGCTCTGCAGAGGACACGGCCAACAACAGCTGTAAAATGAATGGGAAGTGATGTCACCCATAGAGTTACTATGGGGCTTCTGTTGACTGGATGTGTCCTATGCAGCTGCCTACACAGCAAAGCCGCGGCTGACAGCTCGGCGTGGGATCAGAGCTTCCGCCACTGGTAAGTGTTATGCCGACTTTTCGACCGGACTGGTCTAACGGACAATTCGACCATGTGTGGGCTTCATCGGACCTGCAGCGGACTTTTTCGGTCGAAAATCAGTCAAACTTTAGATTTGGAACATGTTTCAAATCTTTACGTCGGAACTCCGCCGGACCCAGTTCCTATCGAAAAGTCCGCTCGTCTGTATGCTAGTCCGACGGATGAAAACCGATGCTAGGGCAGCTATTGGCTACTGCTATCAACTTCCTCATTTTAGTTCGGTCGTACGTCATCACGTACCAATCCGTCGAGCTTTGGTGTGATCATGTGTAGGCAAGTCTGTTTGTTCAGAAAGTCTGTCGGAAGTCCGCCGGATAGTCCGTCGGACCAGTCCGGTCGAAAAATTTGCTCGTGTGTACGCGGCATTAGAATGTTGGTGGCTATAGATGCAGGGTTTTTAGTTTTAGCATGGACTTCCACTTTAAGATCTTATGTAAAGCAAGAGGTATGTAGGTGTTAGATAAGGTGACCAATTTGTATGGGTTTCTCTTCATGTGTGATTGTTTTGTTTTTTGTCTTATGTTTTGGGTTTTAATACACTTGTACTAAAAAGAATTCTGTTTTTCTACTAAAGCAGGACATACTTGGGTCGAATTCCTAAAGAATTTTCTTATGAAAATCGTAACTAAGATATTTCTTTCAAATTTTCGCAACCATTAGTGGGCTGCAGCAATGGCTTATTTTTGTGCTGCCATCGAATTTGAGCGATCGGGCATGTTGGAAATTTTTGGAAAAACAAACAAATTTCTAATCAATTATGAGAGAATTGTTTGAGAAATATAATTGAAAAAGAAATGCGCATGAGCTGCTACCTGGAAAGAAAAGAAGATTCCTGGCCACAAATTCTTTTCTGTAGCAAAATGAGGTGAAATTGAAGGCTTGGTTTGTTCGAATTTCAAAATCAATGGTGGCACCATCAGATCACAAAATGCACGAAAATTCTGATTTTTGAAAGACTAATCGTTCAGCATTCGACCCGTGTATGGCAGGCTTAAGACCTTGATGGTACCTTGAACCTGCACATTTTCATAATTTTGAATCTTCAATTTATATTGGATGTGGCACCATGATATCAGACCACCCTTTTATCTTTAAGTGATGGAGGTCATTAATAGTTCATCATTTAATAATGGGAATAGAACATTTTTTACACCAGACAAAAGATCTCTGTATGGGTTCATATGTGTTGACCAGGAAATTTAAACATTTCTCTAATTTTGCCTATTCACTGTTTTTTGTTTATGTCAATTGAGCTCTCTGTTGTTCTCCAAAGGCAGTGCAATTGGAGACTCGTCTGTCTTGGGTCACCTAATAGAAATCTGTAATGATTTCCCCCAAAATTTCTAGCAAGTCGATAAGTGTGAGGTTAATGTTTGTTTTCTTGTGATTCTATCACATTTCTACTCTAAAACATATCGGTGACCTCCCTCCCTTCTTGGTCCTCAGTTAATCTATTCTTATGTCTTTTTAGCCCCATTGCTTTCATTTGTACTCTATATTCTCCAGTATTCACTCACTTAGCCATTCTATCATCATACACACACCTTTCTTCCTAAACTAAATTATATAATATCTAATCTTGCAATTCGCAGCATTTTAGAAATTATTGTAGACTTTAACATGCTTCAGCTCTCATTGTTTTATTTTCATTTTGGCCACCTACTTTTGGGACAGCTACACAAAAACATGATTTGTTGCACTTCAGTACACAATGGGGGTTTCATATATTTAGAACTATTGCAACTGCATGTTGGTTAGAAGTCCTTGAAGTAGCCTGTGGTGTTCGGCCGTTACTTTGGTTAGAAGTTGCTAGTTTGGCTTTTTTCCAGGCGTCACTTAACAAAGATCATCCTTTGTACTCCTGTTTGGCCCAGAATCAAAGTGTTCCCGTTTCTAGATCTTCCATGTTCATATTGAAAAAGTCTATTTGGTTGCTTTAATCTACTTCGTCATTAACCTTTTTGATGGATCACGTAGTGCTTATGTTTCATATGATGCATAAATAAAATTCCTCCCGTGTTTAAGTTATGGGAGAAAGTGAGACTCTTGGCCAATCTGAAGCTTTGCAACTTGAACTGGACCATTTGGATCTGATGAAAGAGGGTAACGAAGAGTTGGTCTATCGACTGAAATAGCTGCCAGCAGCTGGCTCTGATATCTCGTTCAGCCTGGTCACTTATATATTCTATATTTGTGATATAGAGTGTGCAAGTTTTAGATACAAGGCAGGATGAGGGTTTTAATGGCAAGGGCAGCTGCATTGAGTTCTGAGAGCTTCAGCTGTCAATATATCCCTCTTGGGGGTAATAGTGACAGTTTTACTACTTCGTCTTGTGTTCCATTTTTTTTTTTTTTCTTATAGGGTTGCATATCAATTTTAAACATTTAGAGGTTCATGATTTTCCATTGCCGTCTAGTGACTGGAGACATTCCACTGGAGTGTGTTGATTTATATAGCGCCAATCTCGTACTCAGCATTTCATAAGATTACAGCACCACAAAGATATATTACATAACGTATTGACGAGCATGCACATTACATAATATAGAAACAGGCAGCTTTTGGTTGAAGGGATAAAACCTGGGAGAATGTGCATTCATTTTATTTTATTTTTTTCTTTAGATTGCCTGACATACACTTTAAGGCTTGAAACAGGAGAGGGGTTTGCGGGACTTTATATGAAGCACATAACTTAATTAAACAAACCAATAATTGTAAAATAGTAGATGTTTATTACATTGGGCATACATAACGTAAAACAGTAAAAATATATATATAGTAGGTTGCAGTAGATATAATCTAAACAATTCATAAATATATACACAATTAGACTACCAATTGTGTATATATTTATGAAATGTTTAAATTATATCTACTGTGACCTACTATATATATTTTTTACTGTTTTACTTTATGTGTGCCCAATGTAATAATAAACATCTACTATTTTACAATTATTGGTTCATTTAATTTAGTTATGTGCTTCATATAAAGTCCCGCAAACCCCTCTCCTCTTTCAATACGTATCAGGGATGGAGGTACATGTACTGGTATAGTCATGGCCTCACATAAAGTCAATCTTTCACACTTTAAGGCTTGCTGGTCATCATTTGGTTAAAGGTGGATCTCATACTACTGGATTGTCAACCAATTTTGAAAACTGATTCGTCCGCCTGGACAGGGTACCTCCACAACTACGGCACTGTATCTAAAAAGGTTGGGATAGGGGACAAAGGGACAAGAATAGTTGTAAAGGAGGACCAGCCACAGTGTGTGTAATTGGGGATATAAACTTTATTAAATACAAATGGCATATAATTTAGACAGGGGCACAATGGCCCACCACTCCAAAAAGAAAGCGATAACGTTGTTCCTTCGCAAAATACACAGGATGTTGCTCACATGTACAATCAAACCGCAATCGACCCTGGGAAACTTCCAGGTATCTAAGCCCAGGAGGTCTGTGTGTAAGGTGGTCAGGCACCAAGCAATACTTGTTCCGTTCTGGGCTTGTTGTATGCTATTGGTGTAACCTCTAAACACCCTAGACCTGGCCATTTTGGCAGGATCCTCAGGCAAAGCAATACATTTGTGTAAGTGACCCATACTGCATAGCAAAATTGGAATGTAGAGGTAGCAGCTAGATGGATGGCCCAGAACACTATCGGACAATACAGGACAATCTTTAGAGCGGGGGTCTCAAACTGGTGGCCCTCCAACTGTTGCGGAACTACAACTAAAATCATGCCTCTGCCTGAGGGAGTCATGCTTGTAACTGTCAGCCTTGCAATGCCTCATGGGACTTGTAGTTTTGCAACAGCTGGAGGGCCACAAGTTTGAGACCCCTGCTTTAGAGTATTCCTCTCAAGAGTTGAAAATTGATGGACTGGCTGAGATGGTTAATAGTCCATAATTGAATGTGGATCCGTATCAGGGCTTGGTAAATATGTGTAATGCTCCCCCCTGGTTCTCCTTTATTGCCAAATGGCATCTACATACCAATCAAAGCCCAGAGACGGGTGTCCCAGTGATGTCTATAAACTGTGTAGACTGCTCATGATGCTCGTTGTCATACTAAACAAAGATGTATCTTCTGGCTTGTACAGCCAGGTACTGACCACTAACCTATTTATACAGTCTCTGTGGAGCCCACGTTGTAAATCCAAGACTCTTGGCTTATATTGTTGTTCCCCTTGTGTGTGGGTGTTATAGGGGCCCCCATCTGTAATACATAATATTCATTCGCTGAGCTACTGGTGAGAAACCGAAAATGTGAAAGAATTGTTTCTAGCAATTTGGGGATCTGCAAACATTTGAGCCTGTGCCCAGAGGCTGCTCACCTAGGTTCTAAGTCATGTGAAACGTATTGGCCGTTGATGGCCGACTTTGCTGTAATGTCGATAGCAGTTGTAATGTAAAAAAATTGGAGCAAGCTAAATCTGATTTATATTGACGTGATGCAGCTCATCTCGTAATCTGCTATAGAGCACATATGGTTGATACTAATACGTTTGGTTTCTAAAAAGTTGTTCATCTCCAGCAAATGAGAAAATCTAAAAACAAAGGCAGATTACAGACCAAATGATGTTTGTTGTACTTGCTGCCAAAATACATTCATATCAGGAACAGCTTGTGTAAAACACACCATTTCTGGTGCTTTTTAAGCATTAAAAATGTCCTGAAATATGCAGTCTGCCAGTCCTAAATTGGAACGCCAAGCAAACGGCTAACTACACAGTTATAATACATATACGCTCAGTGCCCACTTTAGCAGGAAAATGTATTTATCAATGGACCTGTGAATGGATGATGCGGTTTTGCAGGTGGAGCCACACACAGCTACACCACTATAAAAAAACAATTACTGGATGCTGTGGGGAGAAGAACCCCAAGATTCAGGTTATTGGGGCTTGAGAATGGTGCCCATGTTTCCAGTTAAGCTATAAATATGGCCAGAAAGGTGGAATTAGCCTTTAATATGACTACATCCATTTATGTGTTTTGTACTTGCCAGCTTTAAGCACGTAGGCTGGAAGTTGTTGGCTCCTCTAAAGTTTGGATGTAAACTTTGGAAAGCACTTATCACAAGATCTTTCCTTCTACTGAATTCATATCTTGTGCTTTAGGATCTCTTTCAAAATCCATTAAGTGTAATATTCAGTTACCTCTTGCCTAGTGAGCCAGGGGTATTAGGACAAACTTATCAACATTCTTTGCTTGCGTTTCAGCATGCAACTATCTGGAAGTCATTATAGTCTATATTTGTATTAGTGCAAAAATACATTACCTTGATATGAATGTTCATGTATGCTACAGCTTTAAGGGCCGCTATAATTTTGAGAGTTTTCAGACTTATAAACAGATGGTTTTTATATCATTTTTAAACTATAAATAATTTTTTTATTTGAAGTTCAAGGATAAGTTCACCTTTGGGAACATGTTAAACTTTCCCATTTTTAGGGTGTAACATGTTCCCAATGCTGCAGCCACTGCCCAATCCCCCCCCCCCCCCCCCCATGACAGAAGCACAGGGAGAAGTTCCCTGTACTAGCTGACACTTTTTGAAATTGGCGTGGCTGTGCGGAGCTCCGCCCACATGGTGGCGTAATTTATTCACACAGTGTGTGAATGACCTACAAGCCCCACCATCCTTTGCAGCTGTCTCAATGAGCTCCACAGAGCTGTGATATTTCGTTGATTCTTCCTGTCGAGTTGTATCTGCTTGCCCATACGGGATGTACGGGCACACAGATACACTGACAGATCTACAGGAGACCTGCATGGCAATGCTTTACAGGCTCAAAAAGATAAATAAATGCACAATTTCTTTACCTGCTTAATATGTACTATAACTTGTATGATTCTGTGTTTGAAAACCATATTCCTGTCTTTAGGCATTCTGGCAGACTCTGTTAACTTGCAGCTGAACCTAAAGTGATTGTAAAGGTTAGTTATTTTTTTTTCTTTTTAATTTTTAAATCACAAACATGTCATACTTACCTGCTCTGTACAAGGGTTTTGCACAGAGCAGCCCCATTACTCCTTTTCTGGGGTCCCCCTGGCGGTGCTCTTGGCTCCTCCTTTTCGAGTGCCCCCACAGAGAGCTGCATTCCATAGGGACACTCGTGCAGATGCGCTTCCGAGTCCTGCTGCTGCGTCCATTGACTCCCGTTTCACTGGATTTGATTCACAGCAGCGGGAGCCAATGGTTCCTGCTGCTATCAATCTATCCAATGAGGACCCGAGACAGCGGCTGGAGCTGCTGGGCTTGTTCTCGGTGCTGGAACGTTTGGGTTCAGGTAAGGAAAGGGGGCGACTCTGGGGGGCAGCTGCCGAACAGGTTTTTCACCTTAATGCATAGAATGCATTAAGGTGAAAAACCTTAAGACTTTACAACCCCTTTAAAGGATTTGCTATCCTGTAGGGAGCATCTAGAAATGTTAGTGTACCTAAGCAGTAGGGCTGGGAAAAAAATCGATTTAAATCTTGAATCGAGTTGAGAGGTCAAATCGATTCAAAATTTAAGCAAATCGATTTTTTTAGATTTTTTTTTTTTTTACCGCGCCGGTCCCGAGGCGCTGCGGGCATAAGTTTTTAGGCGAGTCCGCGGCTACGGCCGGACGCCGCGGACTAGGCCGAAGCTGCGGCCTCGCCTAAAAAGTCATGCCCGCAGCGCCTCCGGACCGGCGCGGACACCGCGCCGGGCCTGAAGAGCTGCGGGCAAGGAGTTTTTAGGTTAGGCCGCGGCTTCGGCCTAGTCCGCAAGGCCAGACGCCGCGGACTAGGCCGAAGCCGCAGCCTCGCCTAAAAGCTCATGCTCGCAGCTCCTTGGGACCAACGCGGTTTCCAAAAAAAAACTCGATTCGAATCGTGAATAGAGGTTTTTTTTTTTTTTTGTTTTTTTTTTAAGAAAATCTCCCAGCCCTACTAAGCAGTATCCTGGAATATTTTCCTTTTTGTATTGAATTCCTTTTATGCCTTTAGTTCCATAGCTGTATATCTGCAATGTGAGATCATCTAAGGCACTGCTGTCTCTGACTACTAGTCTGACTCCATTTGGATTGAGATTTGGCGATGCTACTATTGTGATGATCACTGTTCTTGCTGGAGAGTAAACTGTACCTGAAGACCTGTAGTGTAAGGATCTCCCTGCTTCAGTTTTTTTCCAGTCTGCGCATCTGTGTTCTATTAATTTCTTCTGCTGATTCTTGAGTACTATTTCACCGGTCATCTGGGGAGCAGCTCTGAAAGGAGCCCTGTATCAACCAAGATGGCTGCCTTCTCACAAAGACAGTGTGGAATAGTAATAGGGGAAAGATCAGATCCAGGGAGCCCACAGGAAATACTGGTGACAAGTTCTTTGCATTCTGCTTGTCACTTTTGGTTTAGTTTTTAGGAACTGCTCCCACATTTCAAGTCCTCCTATATGTATACCCAGTTGTGTTTTGTGTGTATAACCATAAATATAAAAACATATATACAATGTCATAAATTCCAACACTGCATTGTGAAGTATATAGCAAAACCTATAGCAAGCTAAGAGTTCATGTGTGATAGTAATCCCAACACCAGAAACTGATTGCTTTTTTTATAACTTCTAGTTCTTCCACCACAATTTCTCAATGGGAAGGTGGCAACTGATATGCAGCACTAATGGGCATTCATAGGTGGCGCTCATGGGCACTCATAGGTGGCACTGATGGCTCTGATAGGCAGCACTGATGAGGCACTGGCAGGCATTACTGATGGACACTGGCACCTCTAATGGGCACTGATTGTCAACCCTGGATGGGCATCCCTGTTGGGCACAGATGGGCATCCTGGGGGGGATGCCCATATTCGACTTTTTAGTTGATATGAATTTAAATGAATATAAAATTTATTGTCTGTCATTATGGGCACCTTTAGCGCAAGAATCTTGCTGCATTTTTGGTCATCAAAAAAAAAAACTCTCTATTGTAATGCATTGAAAACGCAGCAAGAATGCATCAATAAAGCAACTGTGTTACATTTTTGATGTGGTTTTTGAGTCACATGACCTATGAAAAACACACTATAAGCACAGTAAAATCGCGTTCGTTTTTGGTGCCATTATTGGCACTGTTTTCTTTATGGGCAAATTGCTGAAAACGCCATTTTCGACGGATATGTTTCGGACACCAAAATTTTGGTGCATCTCTAGGCACTACCTCTCCCATTGATACCAATAATGGGGCAATATTCCTCCAATTTAATACCATTGATGTGTTAGGTACTATTCCCTCAACTAATATAAGTGATGGGACATTATTCCTCCTCCTATTGACCACAGGCGCTTTTATAATTGTTTTACTTCCACTGGCCACTAAGCTTGATACAGGGACATTTTCTACTCCCAGTGGCCATAATGTGCCCCCCTTAAAGTCTGAAGGACAATAAACTGGCCATTTGTTTAGAAAGTTTAGAGACCCCTGATATAAAGGTACCTTTTAAGTCTATATTATTGTCTATATTATTCCTTCAGCTATAGTTTATTAAATAGTGCACAATTGTATTTCCCTTTGTCCAGTAACCTCTCTGTGTGTTGAGAATTGGGCAATATTTGTCTCATTAAAATTGTTACACTTCAATAAAGGAGAAACGGCGATGCACACATTTGATCTCTGTAACGCCTTTGACTCTGTGTTTGGTTGGTAGGTTTATTAACACAGCCGGTTGGGCCCCAAATGGTTACCAGACATAAGAGGTGAGCTCTTTGATTGACAAGTCAGAAATGCATTAGATCATTCCTCCTGCCAGAGTCCCTGGTTCTCGCTGTTAAAAATGTCAGCTTCTCCAAGTTTGAATGGCAGCCCGAGGGGCTCCGAAGCCTTTTGTTTTCTGAGATCGAAACACAAATTGGTTGTATGCCTTGAACACTCCATTTCCAGCCGTAATTTCATCTTTTAGCTAAGAAGCACACGGTACACGAGCAAAGTGGCCTGTAAACAATAATCCGAAAAATAAATAAATAAAGCGGGTCATGTTTCCGATGCGCGGTTCCACCACTGGTGCTGACCTCTATCACACTGAACATCTCTAGCCTGATTGCTGTTCCCCTTGGCATCGCGGCAAGAAGAACGGACAAAGCAGAAAATAAAGATTTCACGTTTCAGCACCAGACTTTCATTTCTTGCTCTTTACAAAGAGGGTGACCCCTGATAATCTAGTGTCTTTTTTTTGAATGGCTTGTTCACTGAAGTGGATGCATAACAAGACATTACGGCGAAACACAGAGGCAGCCAACTGTTATTGTATTTATTATTGTTGTTGTTATAGTTTTATATAGCTCAGTCATATTGTATAGCGTGGTTTAAATAATTCAGGTTATCTTACTACATTAATGGGGATTACAGCCTGATCTTCCTACCACACTCACAAATAATGGCAATTTTAAAAGCAAATGTCACACAGCATTGATTTTTTTTTCAGTTTTTGATGGATTTTAGTATGTTTGATCCCAGTCTAATGACCCGTATACCTGATCGGAAATTCCCCCAGCAAAAGTCTGATGTGAGCTTTTGGTTGGAAATACTGACCGTGGGTACGCTCATCCATCGGACTTTTGCTGGGGGAATTCCCACCAGCAAAAGATTGAGAGCAGGTTCTCTATTTTTCGGTCGGAAAAAGTTCCGATCTGAAACTCCGATCATCTGTACAAATTCCGACGCGCAAAATTCCTACGCATGCTCAGAAACAATTTGACGCATGCTTGGAAGTATTGAACTTCATTTTCTCGGCTCGTCGTAGTGTTGTACATCACCGCGTTCTTGCCGGTCGAAAGTTCAGAGAACTTTTGTGTGACCGTGTGTATGCAAGCCAAGCTTGAGCAGAATTCCGACGGAAAAACCATCCAAGTTTTTTCCGACGGAAAATCCGCTCGAGTGTGCGGGGCATAACACTCCGCTCTGACTTGTAGACAGCTCCTCTCTGTCCTCATGTACAATGCACAGCTTATTGACCCTGCATTGTACTTGATGACTTCATTGTGCAACCAGGGCCCAAGGCATCTTGTAGAAGATGCTTGGGCCCTGGTTGCACGATGAAGTCATCAAGTATTGTATCATCAATCTTGTAGAAGAGGCTTGGGGGGATAGCTGGAGTCTGACAAAGCATGTCTCTTCTGCATTAAAAATCCTGCCTGTTCACCCATTTTTATAATTTACATAAAGTTCCACTTTAAAAGAAGTATAGGAATTTTTTTGCCAAATCATACTTACAGCATCGGTCCCTCGCCGGCTGTAAGACTGAGAACTGAGCAATCAAATGCAGCCAATCGTTCGGTTCTCAGTGCTCGATGAGCAGAGAGATGGTGACTGTCAGCGGCTTGCTGAGAGGTTGAGCCGGGTACCAATCTGGGCTGATCCCGACCATATGGTCGCAATCTTTCCCAAACCTGGACTGAATCTATGGCTTCAGCCCGCTGTCTGCTGAAAACGGGTCTGAAGGAACTACACTCCACAGGAGCTTTGGCTGTACTTCTCCTTTAAATCTGTTGAGGCCGAATGCATGCCTGCCTCAAACGAAGATCATGTGCTTCAAGTGAAACTACGCTTACGTATGAACAGTCACCATTAAATATAATAAAATGTAATGAGACGCTACTGGGGAAGCCTCAAATCGGTCTGCAAATTGCTTAGGCATTGGTTTAAAAAGAGAAAAAAAAACTAGATTAAAAAGTTTTTCTTCATCCTGAATCATAGGTACTAAATTGATTTGAAATGTTTAGATGATGTTTTGGCATTTGTTTCAGTTCTGTAACTATTGGATACTTCCAAATATATTGTATCATGTACATCCTTCAGTTGTCAAGTGTTTTGAACTCCTGGCTGTCAAAACCCATTCTTGGAATTTGGAGAGGCTGCACTGTAATAAAGAACGAGGCCAAAAAGTGACAGCCTACAACTTGTGTTAGTTTAGAGATTCACGATCATGCTCTTTGCAGCCAATGAGAACCATTTTGTGATAGCATGGGGAATGTATTACTCCCCCTCTGCTCTTGAGTTGGAGCCAAGTATGTTCTTATGTAAATTCAGTAAGGGTACCACTGATGTCAGACTAATTTGTGCGAATATCTGTTTTCCTCCATAATTAACCCGTATGATGACCCTTCCAATACAGTTTGGACTCAAGTCCATAAAATATGATATGTAACTTGTAAGAGGACGGAGACAGCTGAAGTGATCAATATGGAGAGTGGAGGGCGTTGGCTATGTGAGAAGGTTGGATATTTTCGTATTTCTAGTAGTAGTTATTAATAATATGAACAGTAGTGACCTTCCCTGAGCTTGTCTCATTTTCGAAATTTTTGAAGTGTTAAAAGAGTTTTCCACTTTAGACAGATCATTGGTGGACAATCTAAACAGTAGTCCTTAGTGAAGGCAGTCCTCTCTATGTGCTCTCGTTAACTGCATTATTTAAAGGATCTCCAGCAGCTGTAAATCTTTAGCCTTTTATCGGTGTGGTTGCTGTGGTCATATATGGCATCATCTCTGAAGACTCGTACGTAGTCGCTGAAGCCCCATGCAGAAGCATATTCAGCAGTTGTAAAAGAAAGCAGTGTCTGCCACCATGGCCTGTGCTCTCTAAGGCTGATGTCAGATGGACGGTTCTGTTGCTGGAGAGAAATTACAAATGGCAGAATCACTAAAGAGGCTTCCTGTCTGTCCCCATGGAACGGCACCCTCTGTAGGCAAATCTAGCAAAATGTCGCTGGTCTGAAAGCTGCTTAATCACGATCGCTAGTAGGGGTGCAAGGGATCAAAAAACTCACGGTTCGGATCGTTCCTCGGATCAGGAGTCACGGATCGGATCATTTTCGAATCAACAAAAAAAAAAAATTAATTGAATTCACAAAAACCTGTGAAAATTCCACCACCATATAGTCCCCACTGTAATATCCACATCTCCCCCCACTGTAATATCCACATCTCCCCCCCACTGTAATATCCACATCTCCCCTACGATTGTCTGCTTGCTTGCAGGCCGCCGCTGGGTGTAGCAAGATAGCTGCCGCTCCAGAGCTAGGCCGAAGCCGGGGCCTTTCCTAATGCCGAGGCAGCAGAGCGCCCCGCGGATTGCGTGTGTGCCGATCCGAACAGGTTGAACCGCTCGGATCACGGATCAGTGGCGATCCGTTGCACCCCTAATCGCTAGTGAAGGAAGCGATATCTGGCTGCCTCAGCTAGAAAGGAAGCAAATCCATAGGGACAAACAGGTAGGCACTGCTGCTAGGAATTTCGACAAATTATCAGTGGCAGAGTCATGAACGTCATTCACACATCTGACAGTGGATGTCAAACTGGCGATTTCATTTGAAACTATTCCTTATCTTATTTTAGCGATTCCTTGCTAAGAAATTCATAATTGTTTCCTATCTAAACACTAACTCGTCAATTTATGTTGCTTAGTGAATGAGACTTCTCAACATTTCATGACGGCAAAATAATTACTAGCAACAACCACCATTCAACCTCCTATGGATTAGCTACAGATCGCTAAAGGAGAGTGGTTTGCAGCAAACAGAACCCATTGCTATAGCACTAGTGACTCTAGCGATTATGTAGCTAGCTAACAAGCAGAAATTAATATTTGCTACAAAACTACCCACCTTGCATTAGCAAACGCAAAGCAAAAAGCGGGATCAGGCGGAAGAGGCACAAAACTAGAGCTTGTATCTGTCATAAACTCTCAATGTGTGATGTCGCCACCCTGCCTCCTCCTTGTGCAATCAGCAAGGACTTTGCACTCCTTGAAGAAATGCAAAGCATTTTTTGAATGGCAGTGGTGCCGAGCGGTTGACCTCCTCTGTTCAGAATGCAGCAGGGCAGCCGCTCGGCGTGGGACCTAGAAGCAAGTGGCGATCACTGCAGTAGCGGTGTCTACTTCAATGATTTCCAGCTTCCAGGGGCCGGTAAGCTTATAAAAAAACCTATTTAAGGAGACTTTTTTTCCTAATTATAACAGTCAATTCCTAAGGTAAAATATAAATAATAGTGCAGTAGTGTAAATCAACCCTATTGAAAGTTTTTTACACTATGTGTGGCCATTTATTCCCTACATATATGTTCAGGAGCAGCCTTCTTTTTTGAGGTTTGTTGCCTATTGGGAGTTTGTTCATTTAAAGTGGAACTTCTCCATCCAACCGGTGAGAGGGTGTCTATAGACCATCTATCCGATACAGCTGGACAAGGTTGAGGTATTACTTGGTTGACTCCTTACAAACCACTATATGAGTCCACACTCTGGTAAGCGTGCCCATTTTACTCCTTGGTGGTGGATTACACAAACCAGTGACAAGTATTTTTTTTTCTTTCGTGCCTTCACATGGGTATCTTCATCTCGAGGATTTCAAATCTTGGTGGACTATCTTTTTTATTGAACTTTTATTTTGAAGTCATTGAATTTTATGCATTCATCATTTTTTTCATTATTGATCACAGCACGGAATTCACCATTTTATTTTGCTGTTGGACTTTATAGTTTGTTATTTGTGTGCATATTAACAGTTTTATAACCTTATAGTCACACCTATTGATTTAATACTTGTTCATTGCACAGTATTATTGTTTCACTTTTTACATTATGAGCAATGCACTATTATTTATATTTTACTTGTTTACACAATTTGTCTAGTGAGTGCCAGCTGCTTTCTATTATTTTAGAGAGCAGTTTTATTTTTTCTTTTAATTCCCAAGGTAAACAAATGTGCATTTGAAAAAAAACTTTGTTCTATAATAAACAAATTAATCAAAAATGTGCAAGTAGAGCAAAACAGCCCAAAAACGAAATATCAATACTAACTTCTTGCTAAAAAAAAATGTAGTCAATGTGTAAACAATTATGAAAACAATTCATTAATCACTCATTAATCATCAAAAGTCCATCCATGTGCAAAGCGAAATGCTCTGTGCTCCAGTAAAGAAAGTGCTCTGGTGCTTAAAGTGCTTCTAAGATAAAAAGGCCTCTTGCCAGACCGCAATGATCTCAAATTATAGAGATTGCTTGCGCTAGTGTAGCTTAGAACACCTGACTCCCTCAACTTTGGATCTCCACTCAAATGCATGACCTCAGCAGCCAGGATTAACAGCAAAATCTCCAGCACATACTCCATTCAATTAATACCTGACCCGCCTTGGTGATGATGTCACAGAATTAGCCCTGCCCGATGAGTTTCTCTGCACAAGGCATCCTCTGGGTTTGGAGTGAAGTTCCACTTTAAGTGCCAGGACTGGAAGTACCTTTAATTTGATTTGGTGTCCAGTATAGTAGGGCTTGAATGGGAGAGGAAGAAGCTGCACAAGGAGTCTGCTAATAGGAGGAAGCAGAGTGATAAAGAGAGAAACTTATCTCTGGACTCCTTTTGTCGTCTTAAATGTCAAGTCACAGCTGGGGGTGGGTATATGATGGCCTGGGTTCATGAAGGTGAGTATTGCAGCAGAGGTTGATCTTATAATGAGATATTGATATTTTTGGCTGGTGTTCTGCTAGAACTGCTCCACAGGAAACCTTGAAGTAACTTTCTGGTCTTGGGGAACCCCTACTAATAATTACTTTAGCTACAGGTCACATTAGTGTGATGGTCAGTGAGAAAAATGTCCCTTACATTTGTAATCCGTAGGAAGAATCCTCTTTTTACAGATGGCTAAAAAGATCACTGGTGATTATTTATCTGGAAGGTAAAATTTGTTTAAAGAACCTCTAACAACTTCTAGAGGAACCCTAGTTCAGAAATACTGGTCTACAGGTTTTTTTTTTTTTAGCAAAAGGGCTTTTCCGACCCTCTTTACATGGGCTGTCCAATCATAGTTACATAGTTAGTCAGGTTGAAAAAAGGCACAAGTCCATCTAGTTAAACCATAAAAAATAAATAAAATAAAAAATATCATACAATCCCATCTACCCAATCCTCTACCCACAGTTGATCCAGAGGAAGATCAGGTCCGCCTGTCAGTTTTTCAGGCGGATCTGATCAGACCATCTATAGCTCTCTATCCAGTCTTGTCCCCCAAAAACATCAGATCGGATGACCGTCCGATAGAAACGGACAGACGGCCATTTACATCTGACAGCCCATAGAGAACAATGGGGCTGTGTCCGTTCTGCATAGTGGAGCAGACACGGACCAGTCATCCGCCTGCTCAACGGGGTGATCCCCTGCTGAGCAGGCAAATGCGGACTACGGAGAATGTGTGAAATCTGCCTAAAGAGGTTTCATGATGTCTTGGAGTGCTGGAATCTTTCCAGTTTCTGAGGAATATATGACCTCCTATGATGCCAATATCTACAGGGGCTGGAGATTCTATGAAAGAAAAAAAAAAAAAACTACAGCTCATTCGAATAAAGTCAAAGTTTCAGAGGAGACCTAAAAGTAACCTACAAGATGAACTCCAGGCAAGTGTAAAAATAAGTTCCCCTTTTGGAACATGTTACATGTTTCACCCGTCCTACAGGGCCATGTGCTTCATGCACAGTTCCTTATAAGTGAATGCCTACATCTACCATCAGACATTGCTGCTGACGGCTTGTAGATTTGAATGGACTTCAAGGTTGCTGATGAGCAGCCTTGTAGTTCATTCACAAGCCCTACAGATTGTAAACAGTCAGCCCCTATGAAGGTACAAGCTGAAAGCTGCAGGCCTTGTCTGCAGGAGTCTGCCATTACACCCCTGATCCAATGATCTTGGGTGCAGTGCTTTCCAGGCTCCTTCGTGAAAAAATAATACATTTACTCTTTTTTTTCCTGGGGATGTTATTATTTTTCCCCTAAAGGTGAGTATCCTTTAACGTATTTTCAGAGCCAACCAGTTTAAATACCTGAATTTCATATAATATCAGCCTTGCAGTAGACTGGGAGAGGAATGGGCAGCACTTGGGGTCAATCAGAAGTCCTGCATTTACCGTACATCTGCTGACAATGAACTTGCACAGAGAGGTGACCACGTTATTCTGTTGCTGCTCCTTAATTGTCAAATTACAGGCTAGAGGGCAGGCAGGTTGGCCAAGTTTTGCTTAACAGGTTTCATTGTTATGCATTTCAACTGTGTATATAGCTGTTTGCCTGGAGTTCAGGTTTAAAAGTTATCGGATCATATACATCGTAAGTCAAATCACAGGATCATAGTTATGTCTATAGTTACCTTTAAATTAGGGTGGAGGACTCTATCCCAGGGGGATGAAGAAGTAGTTTAATATCTGAATTAAATATTCCCAGCTGAATGTATATAAGGCTAGCTTTAGGGGTATCTATTTAGAGTAAAAGTGATATGAGCAGATGTGTTATGCAGCAATTGCAACAGAGTTTTCAGAAGTTGATTTATGCCTGCATGTCCAACCACATTGACTTATCCATAAAGAGCTTGGCCTTGCTAAACTGAATGAGCGGCAGGGGTTAGCTCAGCCTTATATAGTCCACAATATCATTCTTACCAGCACTTGACACCAAAGAGGGCTATTGGTGTTTTAGAAGGACCCCTAAATTAGAAATTTAAATATTAATGGAAATATTCCGGGGCTGGAACATACTTCCATGTGGTTACAACTTGGCATTCTGTATAACCATGCACAGTAAAATGGATATAGTTTGTGACATTAACTGTTATTTTCCAATGCCCATAGACAAGGATGTGGACCAGTGTCTACTACACATGACCTAACAGGTCATAACCAGACTTTTAATGCAATCACATTTCTTAGATCCCATTAACTCCACCATTTTGAGGTTACCACTTTTGGTGGGACTTAATGCCAGGTTGGGAAATGCAGCAACCACTCCTTTTTGGTTGCAATTGCCAAGCTTTATTTTAATTACAGATGATTTTTTTTTTTCAGATGTGACCTCAATTGAGGCCTGTATGGGACCTTATCATATTGGCTGTCACAAGTCCTTCAAGGAGAACCATAAATTATTAGTAGTTGTGTGCACAGCCGGTCTAGTGGGACTGCATTATTCACCATTACATTTGGTTCATAGGCATGATTATTGTACAGCCCACTCCCAGGGGTGGGTATGTATCATAATAGACTAGACAGTTTTTATGTTGCTTGATAAGGTCAGAAATCTCAGTGGCCTGTTTGGAGAGCTAAGTGTATAGACACCATGCTTATAGAGCCTCTTTAAAAGTGGTTATTTTTCAAAATGGCATATTTTATACTGTGAAATATGTTCACATGCTTATAAACCTTTTTTTTTCCATTAGGTAATACAAAACATAGTAAAAACAATAGATTTAAAAATATAGACCGATGTATCCAAGCCTGACAGGTGTAGATGAAGACGGCACTAATTTCCTATATTACCTGTCTTTACTCTAATCCTTTTGAAAATGTTAATTCCTAAAGGAGTCAATTACCCACCATTTATTTACATCGGATGCTTTCATTCCATTTTAGCAAAATGCTGACTGCATAAAACCAGAACAGGTATATCACGATAATGTGGGGGGATCAAATGCTTACATGCTGCATAAAGAACTAAATTGTAAACAAAAGCATCTTTCCTCCACGCAGATTAAAATATCAAATTATTCTAATTGCATAAACACCTGGTATGCGTTTCCATAAAACCTGGATTACAAATGCTTCTGAGGATTGCCTACACTTAGGCAGGAAAGCCCAGAATCAACTATTAGATTTGGGACCCTGAAAGAATCATTGGACATTTGCGAGCAGCTTTTTCACAAGAACATAATCAACAAGGCAGGTTGCCCAAAATATGGAGGTCTGTTCACGCGGGCCAGAACACGAGCGGCTGAACATTCACTTAAAGGAAGACTCCTAATTGAAATGCATATATGTGGATTGTCTCACCTGACACAATATTTGTAATGTGATTCGGTCACTTGTCCGAATGCCAGGTCCGTCACTCAGAGACATTGCTGCAGATTTCATTTGAACAATACAGCTATCTCTATTGGTGGCCGTAAATGCTTACATTTTATTTATTCAACTCCTCTTCTTCTTTCTGTTGGGAACCCCAAGACTCTGTCCTTGGGCCCCTTCTATTCTCTTTCTACACCTCTTCTCTGGGGTAGTTGATAACCTCCCATGGTTTCCAATGCCATCTCTACGCCGACGATCCCTAGATCTATCGCTCTACACCCCAGCTTGGTCTCTTCGCGTATCACAAATTTGCTGAGAGACATATCCGTATGGATGTAACACTACTTCCTCAAACTCAATCTTTCTAAAACTAAGCTTGTAATATTTCCTCCTCAACGATTTTCCCCCTACCAATGAGATTGACAGCATAACCACTGGTCCCTTTACACATGCCAGTGTGCTAGATGTAATCCTAGACTCTGACCTTTCCTTCGGGCCCCAGATCCAATCACTGGCTAAATCTTGCCGCCCTAACCCCTGCAGCATTTCCAGAATTTGCCCCTTCCTGACTAATGACACTACCAAAAAACGTACTCACTCCTTGGTTATATTCTGCCTTGACTACTGCAACTCCCCCCTCACTGGCCTACCTTTACACAGGCTATCCCCCCTTAAGTCTATTATGAATGATGCTGCTAGGCTTTTATACACCTTACTAACAAATCCATGACTGCTGCCCATCTCTGCCAATCCCTTCACTGGCTTCCACTAGCCCAACGTATAAAATTCTGAAATTACTAACCACACTGTACAAAGCCATCCACAACCCTGCCCCAGCTACATCACCAACCTCATCTACACATATCGCTCAAATCTAGGTCCCTTGCTGCCTCCTCCTATTCTCGCCTCCTGTTCCTTCTGTATTGTAATTGTATTGTCCCCCTTTATGTTGTAAAGTGCTGTACAAACAGTTGGCACTATATAAATCCTGTATAATAATTTGCGATTCCACTCATGCGGGCTCACTCTAGAGTTGCCTAATCTGCGTTCATTGACACAGACGGTGTATAAGGGAGGGCTGGGGGGATGCATTCAGCACAGAAGTTGTGTGTTTTTTTTTTTTTTTTTTTTTTATTTTTATTTTAATGCATAGAAGGCATTACGGTTAACAAAATAAAGAAAAAAAAACCCCTAAGGCTTTAGAACCACTTTAAGATCATATCTTCTAACTAGTGATTTGAATCCATGTCCCCATGTGTGGCATATCAATCGAATTAGTAGCTTGATTGTACCTATTGGAAGAGATCAATCCGAAAATAAATCAAGCGTTTATCGAAGAGTGTATGGTCCCCATAAGACCTGCCCCACCCTATGCTCAGACAATGAAGGGGCAGCACCACTACTCCTTTTTTTTTTTTTCCAGCAGGACATTCGTAACATTAGATGTACAGCATTGTGTAATGCAGCAGACCCTGATAGACTAAAGCTAACCATACATGGGTCGAATTTTGGACGATCCCTGGGGAAACGGCCAATATTCGACCTAGGTTTGGCTTTTTGGCACCACCTAGCTCAACAGACTTTGAACAATGGCTGGGCAAACAGTGACTGCATTCAATCAGATGCAATCTTTGTTTGGATATTCAGACATCCGCATGTGTTGCAGATGTTTAATGCAATATCTGGCAGGGGAGAGCCCCTCCATCCATGCTGGCATGGGGGAAAAAAAAGGGATCGCTCATGTTCAGCCTGCAGGGCCGAACAAGAGAAATCAAACTGTGTATGGCCAGCTTTAGAGTCCCATCTAAGTACTGCTATGTGGGTACTTATGCTGCTTCTGTGTAAAAATACATTTAATTTTTTATTTCAATTTATAACTGGAATAAATGGTAGCTCGCTATCTTTTACTAGAGCTCAGTTCTCAAGTATATCACCATCCAAAATGATTTTTTGTTTTAGTTTTTGAAAAAATAGGGCCTGTGATTTTTGTGTTTGTTGGGTTTTCTTTGCAGATTTCCCTTAATTTCCTGGAGACACCGCGATCAGTGAAGGGAAATCTCTCAAAGTGAGGACATCCCATCCTATCAATCCCTGAAGCATTTGTCCCCATTAGGAGGTTTCAAAGGTACTGTTCTTGGAACAGCTATCAGATTTTAGATTTCTCATCTTGGCTTTGGTGAGGTTGGTCACTAGAAGAAATAGGGGTACATAGGATACATACAAAAGAGGAAAGGTACCAATGTTCACAGTCCCTGCTGTCTACTGTCATAGATAAAAGGATGAACATAAGATTCTTTTAAGCTAAAGTAGAGCTAAAAAAGATGATATAATCTCACAAAAGTGAGTACACCCCTCACATTTTTGTAAATATTTTATTATGTTTTTTCATGTGACAACACTGAAGAAATGACACTTTGCTACAATGTAAAGTAGTGAGTGTACAGCTTGTATAATAGTGTAAATTTGCTGTCGCCTCAAGATAACTCAACACACAGCCATTAATGTGTAAACTGCTAGCAACAAAAGTGAGTACACCCCTAAGTGAAAATGTCCAAATTAGGCCCAAAGTGTCAATATTTTGTGTGGCCACCATTATTTTACTGCACTGCCTTAACCTTCTGGGTCATGGAGTTCACCAGAGCTTCACAGGCTACCACTGGAGTCCTCTTCCACTCCTCTATGATGACATCACAGAGCTGGTGGATGTTAGACACCTTGCTCTCCTCTAACTTCCTTTTGATGATGCCCCACAGATAGGGCTCAATAGGGTTTAGGTCTGTAGACATGCTTGGCCAGTCCATCACCTTTACCCTTAGCTTCTTTAGCAAAGCAGTGTTCATCTTGGAGGTGTGTTTGGGGTTGTTATCATGTTGGAATACTGCCTTGCGGCCCAGTCTCCAAAGGGAGGGGATTATTCTCTGCTTCAGTGTGTCACAGTACATGTTGGCATTCATGGTTCCCTGAATGAGCTGTAGCTCCCCAGCACTCATGCAGCCCCAGACCATGACACTCCCACCACCATGCTTGACTGTAGACAGGACACACTTGTCTTTGTACTCCTCACTTGGTTCCTACCACCTGAACCAAGTAAGTTTATCTTGGTCTTGGTGAGTACACCCCTAAGTGAAATGTCCAAATTGCGCCCAATTAGCCATTTTCCCTCCCCGCTGTCATGGGACTTGTTACAAAGTCTCAGGTGTGAATGGGGAGCAGATGTGTTAAATTTGATGTTATCGCTCTCACTCTCTTACTGGTCACTGGAAGTTCAACATGGCGCATCATGGCAAAGAACTCTGAGGATCTGCAAAAAAGAATTGTTGCTCTACATAAAGATGTAGACCTAGGCTATAAGAAGATTGCCAAGACCCTGAAACCGAGCTGCAGCACAGTGGTCAAGACCCTACAGCAGTTTAACAGGATAGGTTCCACTCAGAACAGGCATCGCCATGGTCGACTAAAGAAGTTGAGTACACGTGCACGTGTCATATCCAGAGGTTGTTTTTGGGGAAATAGACGTATGAGTGCTGGCAGCATTCCTGCAGAGGTTGAAGGGGTGGGGGTCAGCCTGTCTGTGCTCAGTCCATACGCCGCACACATGCATCAAATTGATCTGCATGGCTGTTGTCCCAGAAGGAAGACTCTTCTAAAGATGATGCACAAGAGAGCCTACAAACAGTTTGCTGAAGGCAAGGAGACTAAGGACATGGATTACTGGAACCATGTCCTGTGGTCTGATGAGACCAAGATAAACTTATTTTGGTTCTGATGGTGTCAAGCGTGTGTGGTGGCAACCAGGTGAGGAGTACAAAGACAAGTGTGTCTACACTGCCTACAGTCAAGCATGGTGGTGGGAATGTCACGGTCTGGGGCTGCATTAGTGCTCCCGGAACTGGAGAGCTACAGTTCATTGAGGGAACCATGAATGCCAACATGTACTGTGACATATTGGAGCAGAGCATGATCCCCTCCCTTCGGAGACTGGACCGCAGGGTAGTATTCCAACATAACTGCCCCCAAACACACCTCCAAGACGACCACTGCCTTGCTAAAGAAGCTAAGGGTAAAAGTGATGGACTGCCCAAGCATGTCTCCAGACCTAAACCCTATTTAGCATCTGTGAGGCATCCTCAAACAGAAGGTGGAGGAGTATCCACCAGCTCTGTGATGTTTTCATGGAAGAGTGGAAGAGGACTTCAGTGGCAACTTGTGAATCTCTGGTGAACTCCATGCCCAAGAGAGTTAAGGCAGTGCTGGAAAATAATGGTGGCCACACAAAATATTGACACTTTGGGCCTAATTTGGACATTTTCACTTAGGGGTGTACTCACTTTTGTTGCCAGCGGTTTACACATTAATGGCTGTGTGTTGAGTTATTTTGAGGGGACAGCAAATTTACACTGTTATACAAGCTGTACACTCGCTACTTTCCATTGTAGCAAAGTGTAATTTCTTCAGTGTTGTCACATGAAAAGATATAATAAAATATTTGCAAAAATGTGAGGGGTGTACTCACTTTTGTGAGATACTGTATATAGCAGTGGATATAAAAAAAAATGTCAGGTTACTGTGATGTAAAAAAATGAGACAAAGATTAAATCTTTTCAGAACTTTTTCCACCTTTTAATGTGACCTATAAACTGTACAACTCAGTTGAACAACAAACTGAAATCTTTTAAGGTGAAGGGGAAGTAAAAATAAATAAAAATACTCAGTCTTTTTGGGTATGAGTCTATCAGCATGGTTCATCTTGACTTGGCAATATTTGCCCACTTTTCTTTGCAAAAACACTCCAAATCTGTCAGATTGCGAGGGCATCTCCTGTGCACAGCCCTCTTCAGACCACCCCACAGATTTTCAATTGGATTTAGGTCTATGCTGTGGCTGGGCCATTCCAAAACTTTAATCTTCTTGTGGTGAAGCCATTCCTTTGTTGATTTAAATGTATGCTTTGGGTCATTGTTATGCTGAATTTCCTCTTCATGTTCAGCTTTCTAGCAGAAGCCTGAAGGTTTTGTGCCAATATTGACTGGTATTTGGAACTGTTCATAATTCCCTCTACCATTACTAAGGCCCCTGTTCCAGCTGAAAAAAAACCAGCCCCAAAGCATTATGCTGCCACCACCATGCTTCACTGTTTGTATGGTGTCCTTTTGGTGATGTGCAGTGTTGCTTTTTTGCGCCAAACATATCTTTTGGAATTATGACAAAATAGTTCAACCTTGGTTTCATCAGACTTTAACACATTTTTCCACATGCTTTTGGAGACTTCAGATGTGTTTTTGCAAACTTTAGACAGTTCTTGGATGTTTTTCTTTTTAGGAAAAGGCTTCAGTCTTGCCACTCTACCCCATAGCCCAGACATGTAAAGAATACGGGAGATTCTTGTCACATGTACCACACAGCCAGTACTTGCCAGATATTCCTGCAGCTCCTTTAATATTGCTGTAGGCCTCTTGGCAGCCTCCCTGACAAGTTTTCTTCTTGTCTTTTCATCAATTTTGGAGGGACGTCCAGTTCTTGGTAATGTCACTGTTGTGCCATATTTTCTCCACTTGATGATGACTGTCTTCACTGTGTTCCATGGTATATCTAATGCCTTGGGAATTCTTTTGTACCCTTTTCCTGACTGATACCTTTTAACAATGAGATCCCTCTGATGCTTTGGAAGCTCTCTGTGGACCATGGCTTTTGCTGTAGGATGCGACTAAAAAAAATCAGGAGAGACCTACTAGAACAGCTGGACTTTATTTGGGGTTAATCAGAGGCACTTTAAATTATTGCAGGTGTGTACTGACTCCTATTTAACATGAGTTTGAATGTGATTTGCCTAATTCTGAACACAGCCACATCCCCAGTTATAAGAGGGTGTGCACACTTATGCAACCATTTTTTTCTATCTTTACTCCCCCCCCCTCCTCTAAAAGATTTCAGTTTGTTTTTCAATTGAGTTGTACAGTTTATAGGTCACATGGAAAAACTTCTGAAATGATTTATCTTTGTCTCATTTTTTTACATCACAGAAACCTGACATTTTAACATGGGTGTGTAGACTTTTTTTTCTATCCATTGCATATGTATGTGGGTGGGTGTATATAAATTTTATTTATTTATTTTTGGCCACCTGTGTCCGATTGGGGAGATTTCCCCTCACTTCCTGACCCACATCCGAAACAAGAAGTGAGAGGAAGTCCCTCCAAAGTGAGGGAATCAAACCCTGGTTTTCACTAGAACTAGTGTCTATATTGGAAGATTTCCTCTCTCTTCCTGTTCTGGTGACAACCCAACATATTGAATTTTCTTTGACTTTCGTAAACCGGACAAATTGAGAGGGTGTATCTCCCAAATGGGGGACACAGATAGCTTTAAAAACCTGACAGGTGTTCTAATACCTCTCCCTCTCACTCTATCCTAAACTAAAAAAAAAAAAAGTTTTGCCTTTAAGTTTAACTACCTGTTCACAGAGACATAGGTGGCACAACTGGTCTCCTCCTAGCTGCCATGCTGTCATATTAATGAAATTGCTTCGATACATTCTGGGTTACCAGAAGTGGTGTGCAGGAATTAAATTGATTTAATTTTGATCTGCAAATGTGCTGGGTCATTGACACATCAAGGCAGCCAAGGAACTAGCACTTCTGCAAGGAGAGGTCAGCATGTTTTCTTTAGATTTCATGCACATGGACCATACAGCACATGGAACCCATGGAAATACTCTCCCCTGGACCTGCTGCCACTTTCAGCCACCCATTTAGATAAGTTAAAAGATGCAGCTGTGCATAGTTGTGCACTGGGACCATATGCTCAGAATGCATGCAATGTGCTTTTTGAAGCATACGTCTGTGTGGGTGCTTTATACAACCCCTGGCACATAACCATCACATATTGTAATTCATATCCATAGCCAGCTTTACACCGCAACTGCTGATCCCAGGAGAATATTGACGCAGGCTCTTCAAACCGTATGTCCCATGTATGGCCATGTGCATGAAAGCTCAAATGTGTTTAAGGAACGGTGTGTGTGTGCTTACTAACATTCTCCAACAGTAGGAGAGCCAGTCCAAATGGCTTTAATGGTTCAAAATAAAACAGCCATTTCTTTTTGGGGGCCACAAGACTCCCCCCCCCCCCCCCCTTCATCAGAGCTTAAGATCTTATAGGAACTTTAGTCTGAAGGAGAGAATTTTACCATAGTTCTTTGTATAAGTACTGCTTCCATCAGGGAGACCTGCGTTACTCACCTGAGCAACCGTAAAGCCATGATCAGTACTGCTCGTGTCAATGACCTTATTATAATAATAAAAAGCAGAGCACTTGTTTAGAATACACAGTGCTTTAAAAACCTTGGTGTCATTCAGTTAGTGTTTTCAACAAAGCCCAATTCTGGGCAAAAAAAAAAAAAAGTTTTCCCATACAATGGGGCTGTGCCTGCACTGCACAGAGAATGGAGATATACTTACCTTATCCTCCAATCATACCAGCTCCTACCATGCTCCAGCGGTCTTGAGTTGTGGACTGTTCCTGACATCACCCCCAGAGCAAACTTCACAGACCAGAAAAGGTCCACCATGGACCATAGGGGAGCTCTGTTTTTTGCAAGGATCAGGAAGGTATAAGCTTTCGCCTCACACCTAGACAAAATGAGCATTTGACCTGTGCAGTGCGGGTACAGCCCATCTGCATAGGAAATTATTATTTTTTTCCCCTGGAGATGGCTTTAACCACTTCAATACCAGGCACTTAGACACCTTCCTGCCCAAGCCAATTTTCACCTTTAAGCGCTGTCACAATTTGAATGACAATTGCGCGGTCATGCCACACTGTACCCAAACAAATTTTCCCCATTCCGTCTTTCTGGACAGCACCATAGAGAAACCTTGGCTCCTCCCATCTCAGGAAACACCGCCTTAAATTTCAAGATTTAAGCCTCACCGTCCCGCCGGCCCCTTCGTTCTGGTGTTTCCTCCGGTGGGGAGACACCACTAAGGGGCCAAGGGCTAAACAGCCGGGGAGGCTGAGGCTGATCGATTCCTGAGTGGGGGGGGGGGCAAGGTCTCTCTCTCCTACCCTGCAGTCTGAGAGGCTAGTGGGCCTGGGTACCTGAAGGGACTGCACATCGCGCTACTCCAGCTTCTCTTGGCGAAGCAGTAAAGCTGGAGGGGCCCGCTTTTTTCTGCCCAGGGGTGGCATAGGGCGGAGGTACATGGAGGCCGCCCTGCACTATGCAGCCAGCGTGGGAGCTTTGAGCGCTTGGTCGGATGGTGGGTGACGTCAGTTCCAGCAGGGGTCAGTACTTCCGTCTGACCCGCGACTTCCGGTTCTGGGCCGCGGGGTTTGAAAGCAGACCGTGCGCTTGGCTGGTGCTGCCTCATTTTCTGCTGTGGGGACAGCACACGGAGGCTAAGGAGACACCGATCCTCAGCGGGAAATGTCGGAAGCGGAGGCTTCACAAACTTCTCCTAGAGAATCCTGCACCAGCTACTCAAAGGTAAGAGGAACCCTGGGGTGGTGTTCCCTTACCAATTTCCTGTAAGCTCCAGGGGTGTTTGTCTCCCTTGGTGGTGGGGGGAAGGGATGTAACTGGGACCCTGGTGGTGGTTGGTCCTGGGAAAAGCACCTCTGGTGGATGGGTTTTCTGACTGCTCTTCTTTTTAATCTGTATTTCAAAGCAAGTCCATGGAAAAAATCAAGTCGCCCAATAATTCCAAGAACAAATGCAGAGCCACGATGGGGAGTCTTGCTCCAAGCCACTCTGTAGGGAGTGCATAGAGGGGTTAGTGAGGGGGAACAGTCAGCGGAACAATGTACGGATCTAGCAGCGTCCATCAAGGAGCTTTCTAGCACTGTGCAGTCTTTTAAGACACTTTTTTCTAGTTTCCAGTTGCCACAGCCCCAGGTTAATCCTCCACCAGCACAGCAGAGTATTGCTCCAAGCTTAATTGATGCTCCCTCTGGGAGTGGAGAGAATCCAGGAGGCTCCAGAGAGGAAATTGAGGAGGAGCCTGATAGCGTTTCTTCAGATTCCCAAGGGGAGGGAGAGGAAGTGGATGGGGAATCCACAAAAGTCTCTCGCTACAAACTTTCTCTGGAAGAAGTGGAGGAGCTCTTAGGAGCTATCCATACCACTTTAGGAATCCAGGAGGAAAGTAAGAAGTTATCACTCCACGACCAGATGTATAGGGGCCTAAGGGAACATAAAAAGGTGTTTCCGGTCCATGATGTCTTGGTCGATGCCATCAAAAAAAAGTGACAAGACCCGGAAAGGAAGCCTTTCTTTTCAAGAACTCTGAAACAAAGTTTTCCCTAGGCGCTAGTATGGAATAAATCTCTTAAACTAGACGCGGCTTTTTCACAGGTCTCCAGGCATACTGACCTGGCCTTTGAGGACATGGGGGGCGCTCCCAGATCCCATGAACAAGAGGATGGATTCGCTCTTGAAAAAATCCTGGGATTCTTCCCTGGGTAATCTCAAGCCTGCCATGGCGTCCACAGTGGTGGCACGGAACATGGAATATTGGTTGACACAAATTAAAGCGCACATAGAAGCAGGAACGTCTAAAGAAACGATCCTGTCGTCTTTTCTCATGCTCCTTAAGGGGGTGGCTTATCTAGCGGACGCCTCAGCAGAATCGGTGCGTATGTCCGCAAGATCTGCAGCCTTACCCAATTCAGCAAGGAGAGCCTTATGGCTTAAGACGTGGCAGGGAGATAGCACATCTAGTGTCAAACTCTGTGGAATCCCTCTCACAGGGGACTTGTTGTTTGGACCTGGTTTGGAGGCCGTCTTGGATCGGACAGCCGACAAGAAAAAGGCCTTTCCTTTTAGAAGGAAATTTGCAGAGACTAAAAGAAAGTCTCGCCCTCGGAGGAAGTTTGACCCTCCAAAAACTGAACAACAAAAGAAAGTTTGGGGACAGAAGGGCAAAGGGCGTGGGGGGGCTATTTTTCGCCATCCTGAACAGCCCAAAAAGACCAAGTGACGGAACCACAGTGGGAGGAAGATTGGGGTGTTTCCTCCCACAGTGGGAAATGATCACCTCCAACCAGTTCGTATTGGGGATCATAAGAAGAGGATACCAGTTGGAGTTTGCAAAACCTCCACCACTGTCACCGAGTTGCCAAAATGCGCAGAAAGGTCGTCGGCTCTTCTTTCCTCTCTACAGGAGTTGGAGGAACAGGAAGTGGTAGTGCGAGTCCCAAAAGGAGAGACAGGCAGAGGATTCTACTCCCACATCTTTGTGGTCCGCAAACCGCCGGGAAAGTTCAGGCTCATCCTGAACCTGAAGCCTCTGAATGTCTCGGTCACCTACAAGAGCTTCCGAATGGACTCGATCTACTCGGTGAAAGCACTTCTTCCCCCGAACTGCTTCATGGCATCCTCTTCCCCCCGCATCTTCACCAAGGTCATGGTGGAGTTCCTGGCTTTTCTGCGACTCAGAGGCATCTCAGTAGTCGCATACTTAGACGTTCTGCTCCTGTTTGCCTCTTCCCTGGAACAGTTGTTGCGGGATCTACAGGTAACCAGAGACATCCTGGAAAATCTAGCATGGCTCTTGAACCTGGAGAAATCCAACTTGGTTCTGTCACAAAAGGTAATTTTTCTGGGCTACATGTTGGATTCAACAAAGCAGAAAGTCTTCCTTCCCTTAGAAAAGATCCAGAAGGTGGACAGGGCAATGTTGTTACTCCAGGGCAGTCATCAGATATCTGTAAGAAAAGCTATGTCAGCTTTGGGCTTACTGACATCCTTGCTTCCAGCAGTTCAGTGGGCAGCGTTGCGTTTTCACCCTTTACAACTGTTCATCCTGAGGGTCTGGGACCATAGTCAGGGGTCTTTGGACTCCCTGATAACGGTGCCGAGTCAAATCAAGAGATCCCTCTGGTGGTGGAGAAAGGGGGGCCAATCTTTTACAAGGTCTGGATTGGGTCCTACCAGTGTCCAGGAGTATCACGACCGATGCGAGCGGCACAGGTTGGGGTGCGCATCTAGATTCCCGGATGGTTCAGGGTGTCTGGCTGAGAAAGGGCGCAAAAAAGTCCTCGAACTGGAGGGAACTGAGAGCTATAGCCTTGGCACTCAGAGCCTTTCAGGGGGAACTCCGGGGACAGCATGTGCGAGTCCGATCGGACAACTCCTCAGCAGTAGCCTATATAAACAGGCAGGGAGTACCAAAAGCAGATCCCTGTGGGTCCTGACAGAAACCATTCTCAAATGGGCCAAAGCAAATGTTCTGTCCCTCTCTGCGGTACATTTGAAGAGGGAACAAAATCTGGTGGCAAATTTCCTCAGCAGGAAAATGCTGAGAGAAGGCGACTGGGTTTTGAACCAGGAGATTTTCGAGGCAATCTCTCGAAAGTGGATGATGCCATGTGTAGACCTCTTCGCTTCAAGAGAAAACAGAAAGACGCGTCTTTTCTTCTCCCTGAACAAATGGGACGGGGCACTTGGAGTGGACGCACTGGCTCAGAGCTGGCCTTTCTCCAGGTGTTATGCCTTCCCCCGTCCTGTACTGATTCCAGCAGTACTGAGAAAGTTCCAGTTGGAGAGCACAACTCTCATTCTGATTGCACCACATTGGCCCAGGAGGCCATGGTTTTCCATCCTAAAGAGCCTAGCAGTGGAACCTCCCTGGATTCTGCCAGTCCAGGAGAATCTTCTTTCTCAGGGGCCAATCTGTTGTCCTCAGGTGGAGCGATGGAACCTCGCAGCTTGGCTACTGAAGAGGAATTGCTGAGGGGCAAGGGTTTCTCGGATCATTTAGTGAAAACCCTCCTAAGTTGCAGAAAAAGGGAAACGCAAGTTATGTACATGAAAGCGTGGAAACGTTTCAATAGCTGGTGCACAGCAAGTTCCTTTGATGTACGCAGCTCCGTAGCGATATTAGAATTTCTGCAATCAGGGGCGGACAAGGGGTTAGCCCTTAGCACCCTGAAAGGACAGGTACCCGCTTTGAGCGTTTTTCTGGAAAAACAGCTAGCAACAGATCCGTGGATAGTCAGGTTTTTTAAAGCCTTAAGCAGATGGAGACCAGTTAGTCTCCCCCTTCCCAATGTGGGATCTTTCTTTAGTTTTACAGGCCTTCACGGTGGAACCATTTGAGCGGTTAGAGACCTATACTTTAAAATTGATTACCCTCAAAACTGTGTTTTTGGTGGCGATCACTACAGCAAGGAGAGTGAGTGAACTTGAAGCCCTCTCTATTAGGGCACCTTTTTTTCAGGTGTTTCCGGACCGTGTGATTTTTAGAACCAATCCGGCCTTTTTGCCAAAGGTGGCCTCGAGTTTTCATAGAGGCCAAGAAATTATTTTGCCTACCTTCTGTTCGAATCCTGTGAGGGAACAGGAACATATTTTTCATAAATTGGACATTAGAAAGTGCGTCCTTCAGTACTTGTATAGTACAAAACCATTTAGGAAGTCTGATTCCTTTTTTGTGTTATTTTCAGGGGCTAAGAAAGGATTCAGAGCCTCTAGGCGTACAATAGCCAGATGGTTAAGGTTAGCCATTTTTCAGGCTTACGTAGTCAGGGGGTTGGAGCCTCCCGGAAGGTATTAAGGCACATTCCACCAGGGCAATGGCGACTTCTCAGGCAGAGTGGGCTGGTGCTACTCCAGAGCAGATCTGTAGGGCTGCAACGTGGTCCAAGTTTGACACGTTCGTGAAGCACTACAGATTGGACCTACTGTCAGCAAAAGACCAGGCTTTTGGTCGTAAAGTACTGCAGGCAGTAGTCCCACCCTAAAGTAAGGTGCTCGCTTATCCTCTCTATGGTGCTGTCCTGAAAGACAAAATGGGGAAAAACGGAGTTACTTACTGGTAACATCCTTTTCCAGGAGTCTTTCAGGACAACCCAAATTATTGGATATTCCTGAAGAACTCATTGCATGATAACGTCAGGTAAGATAAAAGTTATTATGACGTGTTCTTGTGTCTCCCCAGCTGGCCGGAGGTACTCTTGAAGAACCGAGGGGCCGGCGGGACGGTGAGGCTTAAATCTTGAAATTTAAGGCGAGATGGGAGGAGCCAAGGTCTCTCTATGGTGCTGTCCTGAAAGACTCCTGGAAAAGGATGTTACCAGTAAGTAACTCCGTTTTTTTTTTTATCATTTTTTTCCCACAAATAGAGCTTTCTTTTGGTGGTATTTGATCACCTCTAGGATTTTTTTTTTTTTGCGCAACAAATAAAAAAAAGACCGAAAATGTTGAAAAAAGTTTTTTTTTTTTCTTTGTTTCTGTTAAAAATTTTTGTAAATAAGTAAGTTTTCTCCTGCACTGAGGGGCACTGATGAGGTGGCACTGGTGGGCACCAATGAGGTGGCACTGACAGGCACTGATGATGGGCACTGATAGGTGGCACTGATGGGCACTGATAGGTGGCACTGATAGGTGGCACTGATGGGCACTGATGGGCACTCATGCGGCACTGATGGGCACTCATGCGGCACTGATGGGCCCTCGTAGGCGGCACTGATGGGCCCTCGTAGGCGGCACTGATGGGCCCTCGTAGGCGGCACTGATGGGCCCTCGTAGGCGGCACTGATGGGCCCTCGTAGACGGCACTGATGATACTGATAGGTGGCATTGCTGGGAATCACTGATGTGTTTGTACATACTGGTGCCAATCAGTGTCCATTTGTGGGCACTGATTGGCACAGATTGGGCATTCATTTGAACATGTGGATGGCCATGGGGTACATACCTGGCCATCCACATGTTGCCCCATTCCCTGGTGGTCCAGTGTGCTCATATGAGGGGGGTCTGTGCTGATAAACAATCAGTGCAGAACCCCCCTGTCAGGAGAGCCGCCGATCGGCTCTCCTCTACTCATGTCTGTCAGATGCGAGTGAGGAAAAGCCGATCAACGGCTCTTCCTATTTACATCGTGATCAGCCATGATTGGACACGGCTGATGACGTGGTAAAGAGCCTCTGCCAGAAGCTCTTTACCAAGATCGGTGGAGCGGTGTGTCAGACTGACACACCGCTCCACCGATCGCCGCGATGCGCGCCCCCACGGGCACGCGCCGTCTGTTATCCTGAAAGACGTCATATGACGCCCAGTCAGGATAACTGAACCACTGCCCGGCCGTCAGTTTGCTATAGGCCGGGCGGGAAGTGGTTAATCATTACCTGCAAGTTTTAAAGTGATACTAAATTATATCCTCACTGTTTTTTTCAAAAATGATCCATACACCACTAATCTGTAATCTATTTTTCATGGTATTGTTACGTACTGTCTTTTTCTGCCTACTTTTATTGTCCTCTGTGAGCATCAAGCCCCTCATTTTCCTTCTTGGGAGCGAGCACCAAAGGGTGGCTACATTCCTACATATACAGTAGGACCATGGAGGACAAATATAACCACCCTCTAACAGGAAATCAGATCACAGCATCAAAAAAAAAAGAGAGAATTGGGTAGGCTAGGAGCAATAAAACGTACTTAGGGGTCAATTTACTAAGAGTTAAATAACAGCCAATATAATACGGCAAAATGGCGCTTGCGGTAAATAAGTTTTGAAAGTACAATTCACTAAGAATTTAGCGTTAAATGACTAATGCGGTATTTGTTCGATTGAGCGGTAATTTACCGCATTGAGTTGGTGGCTAAGGAGCGGGCCGCTGCATCCTTAACAACGGATGACTCATCAGCTGACTGTAAAAAAATGCCGACAATTAAAAATGATGAAAAAAACGCCGGGTGTGGGGTCCTCCCCCAGTGCATACAGTTGACTTTGGACCATTGTCGGCAGAATCTGGGTCACAGTAGTGCAGAACTAAGTGCAATACTGTGACCCACAGGAGAAGTAGGGCCAAGTGAGCTTTGAACCTACTTCTCCTTTAACCACTTCAGCCCCGGAAGGATTTACCCCCTTAATGACCAGGCCATTTTTTGCGATACGGCACTGCGTCGCCTTAGCTGACAATTGTGCAGTTGTGCGATGTTGTACCCAAACAAAATTGATCCCCTTTTTTTCCCACAGATAGAGCTTTCTTATGGTGGTATTTGGTCACCTCTGCGATTTTTATTTGCGCTATAAACAAAAAAAGATCGACAATGTTAAAAAAAAAAAAAACTATATTTTTGACTTTCTGCTATAATACATATCCAAAAAAAATATATAAAAAATGAATTTTTTCATCAGTTTAGGCCAATATATATTCTGCTACATATTTTTGGTAAAAAAAAAAATCACAATAAGCGTATATCGATTGATTTGTGCAAAAGTTATAGCGTCTACAAAATAGGGGATAGATTTAGGGACTTTTTTTTAATGTTTTTACTGGTAACCTGCGATTTTTAGCGGGACTGCCTCATTGCAGTGGACAGATCTGACCCCAAGTGACACTTTTTGGGGACCAGTGATCTTATTACAGTGATCAGTGCTAAAAAAAAAAAAATGCACTGATTAATGTATAATTAACACTGGCAGGGAAGGGGTTAACACTAGGGGGCGATCACGGAGTTAACTGTGTTTCCTGGTTGTGTTCTAACTATATGGGGGGGGGGGGGCTGGGACAACACAGAGATCGCTCTTCCTAATCACTAGGAACAGCAGATCACCCTGTTATCCCCTGTCAAAATGGGGATCCACCTTGTTTACATCGCGGTTGCGCACGCCCACAGTATCTATTGCATGAAACGACGCACTGGTATTTAGTTTTGCGCAATAGAGCCGCCATGCCGCAGTATGTGGGCATATACTTGGATCAAATTTTTTCTTTTTCAAACAACAGTTTAGTATCGCTTTAGTTGCATGTTTTGAGTTCTTATATGTTCTTGGCCTTTGTACTATATAGTTTCCCCAACTTTTATATGGATATTTCACGAAAAAAATGTTTTATATCAAAACAGGTTAGTAAGACAGTCTGTACCACTAGTGTTTGTTGATAAGAGGAGAGAGGTGGCTTCTGGGAAGTATTTATTGATTAGAACGCTTTCCCTAGTATGAGGCTGGAGAAGTAAGGTTTGTGTCTGGGCCTCGTGGAAGTCTGGTCATGCACACAAGAGTCCATCACAGGTATTATTACATTTACAGCCAAATCCTGGGAGCTGGGAACATCTGCTGGAAGATGCTGAAGAGTTTGACAATGCACTAATTGAATTAGGCTTTTTTTTTTTTTTTTTTTCGGAGGTTGCAGGCTACACTAATTGAATCTGAATCAGCCGTGTGTTTATTTGTGTATATTTGAAATGAGAAAAGCTTAAACCTTAGGGAGCAGACTGGCTTGCAGACATGGCCATTCAAGTGTACTGTGCTGCTCTCTAATGGTCCTGAGCAGTATTGCCAGGTCTCCGGGGAAATAGAAACAGACGTCGTCTTTATTTCTTCCACGTACAGTAATGCCATCTTATCCTTTTGTTGGCGCACACTGTTTAAATCTGGTAAATGGACTGTTCTGTCATCGCATTGTGATTGTGTATATATACATATATATAATGTATGTGTGTATGTATGTGTATGTATATGTATATATATATATATATATATATATATATATATATATATATATATATATATATAATGTAGTCATCAGTTGCCATCAGTGAAGGAGAAAACTTGCTTATTTACAAAGATTTGTAACAGAAACAAAGAAACTTTTTTATTTTTTTTAATTGTCGTTCTTTTTATTTGTAGCACAAAAAATTAAGTAAAAACCCCAGTGGTAATCAAATACCACCAAAAGAAAGCTCTGTCTGTGGGAAAAAAATGATAAAAGTTTTGTTTGCGTACAGTGTCCCCTGACCGCATAATTGTCATTCAAAGGACAGGAAGGTGTATAAGTGTCCGGTATTGAAGTGGTTAAAAAAAAAAAAAAATTGCATGAAAAATCCTAAAAAAAGAAAAAAGAAAAAACATTTGAAAAAAAAAAATTTTTTTAAACTTGCCTAAAAGCTTGTTGCTAGGCAGTCTTCCTAATCTGCCTCTTCCTATTCCGCGGCGTGTTCTGCTCCTCGGTGAGTGGCCCCGTTGCCTTCTGGGAACTGTGTGTGTTCCCAGAAAACCACGGGGCCATTCACAGAGCGCTGCGCTGCGCGCAGTACGAAACTGTCAGTGAAGCCGCATCGCGGGCACCCAGGACAGGTAAGTACTTATTTAAAGTTAGCAGCTACAGTGTTTGTCGCTGAATTTAAATTTTTTTTTTTCATGGCTGAAATCCCGCTTTAAGCTAAACTCACACTGCAGTTACAGCAACATTTGTATTTTATTTTCTCTGTTTTTTTTTTTTCTTTTCTTTTGGGATAAAGGTTATATATATATATATATTGCCATTCCTCTCTAAACAAACATATAATTCTCCCAACCGAGCCTGACTGTTAGAAGGCATGGGTACCCCATATTTTTTTTTTAACTGGGGTCTGAAACTTGTTCATAAAAAGGTGGTCTAGTTCCTGGTGCCCTCTAGTGGGGAAAATGAAAGGTATTCAATTTGGAGCTATGTTTTTAAATTTGAATGGAGCTTCCTGAAGATAGATGTTGGTTCTGTGATTTAAATCACCTAGGTTCTGCCTTTCTGACGATTTTCAAGCAATGCTGTGGTCCTGTTTGATTAGTGCTTGTTCTCTTCTTCTGCATCCTGTCTTGTTTCTGCCTTGATGGGGCAGTTTGCTGACCTACACAAAATACCAGGCAGAAGGGATTATAGCCTAATGTATCCTAAGAACTTGATTTTCTGAAATTGCATCGGGAGTGCAAAGCCTGCAGAATGAGAACCTTGGAGTTTCAAATGTTGCAAACCGAAAGCATCTTCTGCTGATTTAAAAAAAAATAAAAAAATATATATATATATATTGGAACCATCATCCAAACCTTCAGCCAAAATGGAGTTCCCCTTTAAAAATATATAATCTGCATAATAGCTACTGCCATTCTATGAGATGAGAATGTTTAGTTCCTAGCAGCTCTATAGCCAGTATTCTCATAGCATTTCATCCCCATCACAATGGTGTCCATGGTACAGAGGTGATGTGTCTGCTTTATAATGGATATCATCTTGTTTTCCTTATAACCCTCTGCCTATTTGTGACAGCGTGGTAACTCTGCTGTAGTGTTGAAATTCACATTGGCCAGGTTGTTCTGTAAATTAAACACTGACAGCTACCCCGAGGGATGCAGCCAAAGTATTTATGATGATGTGCTGATTACACAAAATACACTGCAAGCAGAAACAGCTGCAGAGAACAAACCTCTTGAAATGAATACAATTAGGGAGAGCACCCTCATTGTTTGCAGTGCTAAAAGTACACAACGGCATGCTAATGAAAGGCTGCTAGACTTTCGAAGAATGCCATTGCCCTTTGTACTTGCTTGAACTTCCCTAACTGCGTTGGTTGTTAGCAGTAGTAGAGTATTGTATCGTGTTAGCCATTGATTAATGCAGAAAGTTTGAGGCCTCATTCATAGACAGTGTGGGTTCAGGGCCGCTCATCTGCACCCGCACGCTGTGTCCTTGTAGCTGCTGCATCCTCGTAGACATGAATGAGCTGTCTGCACACAGCACCTTCTGGCTAGGGATGGATTAAACGACCCGTTCACGGGGTACAGGCATCAGCACCCATGTAAACATGGCCTTAGGGCTTGTTTACACTTGTGGTCGTCATTTCTGCCCTTTTGAAAATCGTCCTGCAGTGTATTGCTTTTTAGAGGCATTTTGCTGGCGGCTCACAGGCATTATGGCACCTCTTGCAGTTCTACCGCCCCTTGACCAGCCATCCACGAGTCACATGGTAACTGGCTATGGTAATTCTTCATATTGCCATGTTGGCGGTGTGGCAGCACAAAAATTATATACCACAATTGGTGTTTGGTGGGTAATACCACCATTATTCAAGTGGATGAGGCCAAGTTCCAACAGCGAATAACATGCATTCAACCATGATAGGTAGGTTTGGAAGGCTGCTGAAGGTATGTGTAGGCAGCTAGGTGCCTACACTTCATACCTGCAACAGCTTGTGTTCCTCCCACCCAGAGAAAGTTTGGGATCCTTTCATATGGGTGCCCTCTGTTCCCTATCAGCAGGGACTCCTGGACTGTTCCTCTGTTGTGTCAGGTTAGAGCATAAATGGATGTCACCTATGTGACCTAAAGGAGATTAAATTGTTCCATTACTTCAGCTAAGTAAAGCTGGCCATACATACAATTTTCTTATTCAATTTCCTTTAGATTTACCTTCAACTATGTAGTGCAAGGGCCTGCCTGATTGAATTCCAATTGAAAGTGTTTAGGTTTGACCTCATATATGGTTTTGGTAAATCTAAGAGAAAATTGTACAAGAAAATTTGTATAATACATAGCCAGCCTTAGTGCCGGTTCACACTACAGCAACTTGGGATCTGACTTGTCAGACCTCAAGTTGCCCCAAGTTGCTGGACATAAGAAATTCCATTGAAGTGAATGAGAGCCATCTTAATGTACACTACTGAAGTTGCTCCGACTTCAGAAAAGGTTCCTGTACTACTTCAAGGCGACTTGTAGGCAACTTGTACGCATAGATTTCAGTGGAAGTTGCCTCCAAGTCGGATCTCCATCTATATTGAAGCGACTTTACAGGAAGAAGAAAATACTTTACCCAGGTATTTCCCACGTTTACCCAGGCAACCCCCTCCCTCCCACAAAGCTGATTATTCTGTGATTGGCCACAGCCAAAGTCGCCTGTCCTGGAGGCAACTTTAAGTCGCGTTGTAAGTTGCGTGAAGTCGCCTCCAAATCGCCTTGCAAAGTCGCACTGTAAGTCGGGTTGCCCCTGTATGAACCGAGCCTTAGTGTCATGAGGTGTATTGTATTCTGATAACGTCATCCATAGATTCTGGATCTTGTCTAGGATGGCCTAGGATGTCGGCCTGAATCTAGGATGGCCTTCACTGAAGGCCTGAATCTTTATAGAACATTTTTATTTGGCTTCTAACTTTGCAGGTTTACTTGTGCTAGAGAGTTGGTGGTCAGAAGTCCTTTTAAGTTGTAGACTTGCTTAAAGATCACCTCTGGCCTCTGTGACTCTCTTCTTCCTGGAGGACCCCCAGTGTGTATTTTTTCAATATGCTTGCCTTCAGTGTCTTCTGACCAGTCATGTGAGGCACTGGTTTGATCATCTCTATCAGCGGGAGATCCTCAGAGATTCTGAGAGCGCACTGTGCATGATTATACAGCGACCTCCTATATTCACATTTACTGTCTTTAGGCTTCTGAGTTACATGACATTGGGCACCATTTAGCCAAAAAAGGAGGACCTCTGGTGGCTGAATAGAAGTACTTCGGGGCTGCTCCAAATAGAAGGTGAGTATTGCAACCTGAGGTTTTTATTTTTATTTATTTATTTATTTTTTAACAGTGCTGGAGGGCTTATTTTATATATTTTGTTTTCTAATTGAACTGGAGTTGGGCTTTAAAGCGAAAAATGTAATTTGCTTGAGGCAAATTTTATTTTTAATGTTTTCAAATTATATATATATATATATATATATATATATATTATATAGTGTAATTATGCGTATATATTCTTTTGTTTTGTAATTAAGCATTAAATACATGACAAAGAATTCCCAAACTCCTCCTTATTGGTTGAGACAGAGCAGCAGCATCATTGGCTCCCGCGGCTGTCAATCAAAGTCAGTCAGCCAATCAGGGGAGAGAAGGGGCAGGGCCAGGTCAGCTGGCCGAGTGGGCACTCAAAAGAGGGAGGGGCTAGGAGCAGCAAAGAGGGACCCAAGAAGAGGAAGATCTGGGCTGCTTTGTGCAAAACCAACTCCACAGAGGAGGTAAATATAACATGTTTGTTATTTTAAAAAAACAAGCCTTTACAATCACTTTAACCCCTGTAGACGCGAGTGTGCGGGTGTCCCCGCATCACCTTGTCAAAACACCAGCGATTTCACACAAAGGAAGCAATATAAATAGAACAGGATACTTTCTCATACAAGTACATGGTACAGCAGGGACATATTAGGAATACGAAGTGTTGAGGTAACAAACGCCTTAACACATTTGAAAGTTTGGGAGCACACTGGTAATTCTCTCTCCTTGAGCGTACTGTGTCTGATTAAAACCTTGGAGAGCAGCAAGGAGCTTCTCTGGTTTTATCCCTTTTGTACATAAACTTCACTTTGGGCTCTAAAAAGAAGCTTTTTTTAATTTTTTTTAATTTCATTTCAACAGAGGGGCAAATACGTCCCTGGGAAAACCTAAAAAGTGCCACAGAGCTCCATCTGCTGGCTGGTAAATTTTTTTTTATATATATATATATATATATATATATATATATATATAGTGTAATAATTATATATATATATAGTAAATAAATATGAAATTATTAATATGCTATATTTCATATAGATCTGATAATGATATATTTTTGTTTATTTTAGTCCTTGCCATAATAAATAGAAAATATGCACATGACATTAAATGTGTTTTGCCTGTAATTTTCATTTAAGAACTAGGCCGTACTGTTTTTCTGTTTGCTTCTTGGCATCTAGTGGCTGAATTTTAGGTGATGGAGATTAGTTAGTAATATTCATGTGGGCATTGCATATACGGCACAGTATGCCTTCTAATAATTACATTTACACCCGAGCAAAACCACTGATTCTGGCATCAATGTAAATATCTTCCACCTATAATTATCTTAACATTTATTTCCCTTTTTAATCATCAAGAAATTGCAGCATGGAATCCAAACAATTACCAAGTTAATTTTTACTAATCACAAGTGTTAAATATGCCAGCAGCATGCTCTTATCAGAGGTTATTACCTTATTACATGTTTCAATCACTCGAGGCCGTCTCTGATTCGCTGTCCACTGATTGCTGACATCCATCCCATGTGGCAAACTGACTTCTGTGTAATCATCTTGCTTTAATCAATAGAATAATTGATAAACCAGATAAGATTTAAACTGATTAACTCCTAGCCAACCTCCCGGGAGGCCTGGACTCACTTAATTTTGACATGTGTGTAGTGTACCCTGCAGATGAGGAGAAGCCTGAATGATCTGTTTTTATTTGCTTAATGATGGGGAGGGTGTTAAAGTCAAGTGTTTAATTAACCCAGCAATGGGCTGCGCTGTCACTTACACACACATCGAGCTGATTGAAATATCTCCCCAAGAATAGCAAGCAGGAATTGCGATGTGGCACTGAGACGGAAGATTACTTTCTCAATGCGTTTGCTGGGTCACTGCCCTCACCGTCTTAGTGAGGAAAATTCATTTACTTGGGGGGGGGGGGTGGAATCAGCATTTAAATAAATGCTACCATTTCTGTTTTGAGAGTTAACTAAATTATACAGTATCTTGGCGCTATAAATTTCCATGCATGTGTGTTTTAATAAGCCTTGGAGGAGATCAGCCCCCTGGTAACAGAGCTTATTATCTTGCTGCATTAAAAGCAGATTGATTTTGTCATAATCTATACCACTCAAGGACTAATCAATTGTTGGCGGTAACTAATTTTTTGATGGTCAGAATAATTCTTTCAGATATTTTGTACCCCTTGCGATTTGTTCTGTCCTGACTGGGTTTCATTATGTTCGATTTTGTATGTCCAAGCTCCCTGACATTTGTCTATATGAGGCGCTCTGTATAGGAGGATAAGAACAGCTGTTACCATCACAGCTGAGCCTCCCGTCCTACAATGGAAGCTTCTTCTTTTTTTTTTTTTTTTTGCAACTTGCATGTGGCTCTTTTGTGCTACAGCACTTTGCAATGCTTTACAGTGTGTCAAAACGGGCTATACAAAATGCAACATGTCTTTTATAATTTTTTATTAAATGAAAGCAATAGGGCAAAATACAGTACACGCAGTCCCCGAGTTAAGAACGGAAGCAGCGTGCTGGTCCCAGAAACCGCCATGCGGTTATCTTGCTACTCACTGCATGCTGCCACCTACTGTGTGGTGGACCTCTTTGCAATCCCACATCACTGCATGGCCAGTTAATTCTTCCCTATGCTATCCAAAATGTAAAAATAATTATTACACTTAAAGTGGATGTAAACCCGAAAATTATTTTTTTAATTAAGGTTTGTAAGTTGTACAGTATAGGATTTCATGTCATCTGTGCCCAGTCTTGCCACAAAGAGTTAATTCAACTCTGAGCAATCCTCTTCTCTTTTTTTCAGTGAGATAAAAACGGGCAGACAGACAAATACCAGTCAGTTCTTCCCCCCGTGCTGTGAGTGACAGGTGATTTACATATCTCATGCACAAGCGTGAGACAGGCATTCTGTATACTTTACAATTCACATCCCCCCCCACAATCCACATGCTCCTACCAAGTCTCTACACGAGTCACCTGACTGCTCCCACCAAGTCACTATGCGAGTCACCTGACTGCTCCCACCAAGTCACTATGCGAGTCACCTGACTGCTCCCACCAAGTCACTATGCGAGTCACCTGACTGCTCCCACCAAGTCACTATGCGAGTCACCTGACTGCTCCCACCAAGTCACTATGCGAGTCACCTGACTGCTCCCACCAAGTCACTATGCGAGTCACCTGACTGCTCCCACCAAGTCACTATGCGAGTCACCTGACTGCTCCCACCAAGTCACTATGCGAGTCACCTGACTGCTCCCACCAAGTCACTATGCAAGTCACCTGACTGCTCCCACCAAGTCCCTACGAGAGTCACCTGACTGCTCCCACCAAGTCCCTACTCGTGTCACCTGACTGCTCCCACCAAGTGCCTACTTGTGTCACCTGACTGCTCCCACCAAGTCTATATTTTCTTGTACAAACATCACGCTGAATAAAGAAGTCATCCTCTCCAGCCTGCACCACAATGTCTTTTCCCATGCCCACCTTTTACCCAAATCATAGCTGTCTAATCATGACCCAAATATCTCCATCTTGTCATATCCCATATCCATCCACATGATACAGGAGTTGGTCAGAGAGTGTGCAGACAGGATACAGGAGTTGGTCAGAGAGTGTGCATACAGGAGTTGGTCAGAGAGTGTGCGGACAAGATACAGGAGTTGGACAGACAGTGTGCGGACATGATACAGGAGTTGGTCAGAGAGTGTGTCCGACATGATGCAGGAGTTGGTTAGAGAGTGTGCGAACAGGATACAGGAGTTGGTCAGAGAGTGTGCGGACATGATACAGGAGTTGGTCAGAGAGTGTGCGGAGATGATACAGTCGCTGCCAAATGTGGGCATGGCTTAAATTGTGTAGCGGGAACCCCCCCTAGAGGCTGCTGAGTATAATGGTCCGTCTGTCACCCTGTCCAGCCAGGCACACACTTTTTCATTCCTCAGAGACAATAAAGCAGTCCTTGCATTTTGTTTTTGTTTGTTTTATTGAGGGGAACTTGGATAGGGATGGGGACTCATGAGATGCCCAGGCAATCAAACATTGGAACTCCCTGTATAGATATAACTCCATTTTCCTCCTGCACGTGACTTCCTTTCTTCTGAGTATTGCTCCATACGCCTCCTGTACATCGCTTCCTCTCTTTCGTTCTCCAGACTAGCAAACACTGTAGTCCTGACCCTGACTCAGCCAGGCCTAAAGCGTGTGTGTGTGTGTGGCATTCAACATACCCTGAAGTGTTGGATACTTGCAGCAGATGGGAATCGGCAACAAGCCAACGTTTTGTCACAAAGGCTGCCGGAAAGGCAAGTATGCAGGTTCTGGGTTTACATGCTGGCTTTCATTTTATTTCAGCCCCAAAGTGACAAGTGTTGAGGAGCTCAGGTTGATTAGGATGCAAACTTGCCTATCCGAGCCTGCCAGGAAGCCATCACCTGTATTGGCCAATCATTTTCAGCCTGGGCATTCCCTGACCCGCAGCCACACGTGCAGGTCACATGTTCACGTGTAGCTTCAGGGCAGAGAATGCTCCTGCCACAGATGATTGACCCTTACAGGTGATGGGTCCTGGCAGGTTTGCACACGTGGTTTTGGATCCCAGTCCAAACATGCCCAAGCACATCACTTTAAAAGCCAAGTTGGCATTGGTAGCTCTTATTTTTTTGTCCTCACATGTTCTGTTCATAGGCTTGCATACATAGGCTTTTGAGATCAGTTTGTGCGTTGCTTTTATATCTTCTTAAAAGTTGTCATGAATGCAGACAAATGCATGTTAAGAACATCTCAGATGCACAAGTACACTAGCCTTGTATATTTATTTAAATGTGTTTATATTCAGTTGTCCCCCAGGAAAGTGTCCCTGGATATTGCTCTTAAATCTTGGAAACTATGTGGATCTATCATTGGGGTTTTATTTTTCAGCGCTCAATACTTTCCAATTACAGAAAAGGATTGCCCTGGTAGTAAATGCCCTGCTCCATTCCTGACATTTTAATGAAATGACTGTGAAAGTGCAGTCCCTGCCAATGTCCAGGAAGTATTGTCTGCTGCAACTTGATGCCATGACTATAACTGTTCTTGGCAACTGCAGCTGCGATGACAGCAAACAAGGAGCTTTAGCTTAAAGATAGGGTGCCACTTAGCAGCACTGCAATAAATGGAATCTCTGGGCCTCACAACACATGCTATTTGTCTCTGTTTTGTTTTTCTTCTTTTCTTTTGCCAATCTTGGATAATGAAAGGTAGATGATCTTCACAGAAATGCTTTTTTCATATGAATTTATGACGGTCCTACTTGGGCTTTTATGGCTCATCGTAGTTTGTATTTTTTCTTTGTGTTGATTTTTGATACGGCTATGCTTGTTAATAATATTGCTATTTATATTTTAAAGAGTACACTTAGCCATCAAAGACATGCAGGTAGGTTATTTGGCTTTCATCTAGATTGGTCCCAGTATGTATATGAATGCATGTGAGGTAAGGACCTTAGATTGTAGGCTTCCTGAGAGCAGGGACTGATGTGAATAAACACTATGTAAAGTGCTGCGCAAATTGTCAGCACTACATAAACCCTGTAATGGGCCCTAATGTCCACTCCTTACCCTGACAAACCATATACTTACCTGTCCCACTGTGTTGAAATTTTTTCTTTGCCGACTTTCCACTGGTTTGAATAGAGGTTGCGGCACACATGCTTAGGTGGAGGAGGACCCTAACCTAAATGCTGCATTCACACATGAGCTGTGAGCGTCTTAGGTTGTTTTACAGGCTTTTTTTTTTCCCTTAGGGTTTGTAAACTTTTAATTGTCAACTATTGTAGCCAATGGAAAGTTACTAGGGGAGAAAAATGTGCACTATATATGATTTGAGAATTTATGCAAGTTTTTCACGGGATCCCATTGAATTTTATTAGGGCTAAAGTCACTTATACCTCAAAGAAAGCTTACTTTTTTGCGCTACAAGCATCAAGCGACACCACTCATATGAGCTACAAAAGACTTGGGTGTAATTGGAGCCTAAGGATTCTCAAGAAGAGGCTGTACCGCACCAAGTAGGCTGCACAGAAAAGATTTTCAGTTCGGGTTTGGGTGAACTTTGGTTTACCCAATCTGCCTGTTTAAAGCAGTTATTTTTTAAATATTTATTTTAATAAAATTAAGCCCCGGGCCTGCCCCCTACCTCCATTGCATGGTTTAGGACCATAACTAGTCCATGGAACACCAAGAAAAGGGCATATCTGGCAGCTGCATCAGTAGAGGCTGTCTACAAGAACCCATAGAAGACAGCCAGCTCCCTAAAGACCTCAGAGAGGAAAATAACATCCCGGGACCTGGTGTGTGGTTGTGGGTTTACAGTAGGATAATGCTGAGTGAGTATGCTAATTGAGGACAACCCACCATGAGGTGTAAGAGTGGATTAAAAAAAAAAGATGAGCGGGGGGGGGGAGAGCAAAGTTCCTCTTCTTTAATCTCCTCCCACTTATTCGCCCACAATGGTCATCCACTATTCAGTTCATGTTCGTTGACTTTTCCATAGGCAGTGATATGTGCTTTGCCATCAAAAAGGTACATCAATGTCAACATTCATATTCAGGCTTGGTAACAGTATATCTTTACAGAACTGCCAGAATGTTATCTCTGTTACCAGGTTTTCTAGAAATTCCACTACTTGATCCCGCCTAATAATGCAGTACATGTATTCAGTTGTGTAGTTTAAGTCAAGGAGGTTGCCCAAAAGCTTTGCAGGCAGATTGCTAAATCTACATTGTGTGAAAAAAGTTAGACGAAACCTTGCTATCAAACCTGTATTGAGCGTGTTGGATATCTCATTCCAAAACCATGGAAACTGATTAATTAATGTGGCTATAATAGCCTCCATGTTTCTGTAGCGTGTAGCAGGGTGTCTGTTGGAACTTGTGCCAATTCTTCCTAAATGGCATTTATGAGGTCAAGTAAAGGATGAGAAGGACCTGGCTCACAGTTGGCATTCCAGTTTGACCCAAAGTTGTTTTTCTAGGGTTGAGGTCAGAGCTCTCTGCAGGCCATCCCAGTTTGTCCACACTAAACTCCTTAAACCCTGAGGGTTGTCCTTACTTTTTTTTTTTTTGTCCATGTGATATAGGATAGCATTAGCAAGTGCTGACAATTACGAATTGGCTTCCATTGTTGTCTGGAATCTCTTTAAAGGGAACCTGTCAAGATTGAAATAGTGGAGCTTCTATTGCTGGTTTGATACACATGCTTCAGGTCACCATTCTCCTTCCCTGACTACTTAGCAGTCACTGCTAGGATAAGCATTCTGATATTAGCTGTCCTCACAGGCCATTAGTCAGTGACTCACCAAGTAGTGACTGAATGACAAACATGACAGCCTTGGCTTATATTAGTGAAAAAACAACAGTGATTATGGCAAATTGAGATATTTTATAGCTCAGCGAATTGTCTAGAAACCTTTTTTCTTTTTTTTTTTTTTCTGTTACAACTGTAAGCTTTATAATGGTTCCTTTTTATCTTGTTATACAGTGCCTTGCAAAAGTATTCACCCCCATGGCTTTTTACCTATTTTGTTACATTACAGCCTTTAGTTCGATGTTTTTTTAATCTGAATTATATGTGATGGATCAGAACACAATAGTTTAAATTGGTGAAGTAAAATTTGAAAAATATATACACAAAACTATTTTTCAGAAATAAAAAACTGATAATTGGCATGTGCGTATGTATTCACCCCCTTTGTTATGAAGCCCATAAAAGCTCTGGTGCAACCAATTGCCTTCAGAAGTCACATAATTAGTGAAATGATGTCCAACTGTGTGCAATCTAAGTGTCACATGATCTATCATTACATATACACACTTTTTTGAAAGGCCCCAGAGGCTGCAACACCTAAACAAGAGGCACCACTAACCAAATACTGCCATGAAGACCAAGGAACTCTCCAAACAAGTAAGGGACAATGTTGTTGAGAAGTACAAGTCAGGGTTAGGTTATAAAAAAAAAAAACTTCCAAATCTTTGATGATCCCTAGGAGCACCATCAAATCTATCATAACCAAATGGAAAGAACATGGCACAACAGCAAACCTGTCAGGAGACGGCCGCACACCAAAAATCACAGACCGGGCAAGGAGGGCATTAATCAGAGAGACAGCACAGAGACCTAAGGTAACCCTGGAGGAGCTGCAGAGTTCCACAGCAGAGACTAGAGTATCTGTACATAGGACGACAATAAGCCGTGCACTCCATAGAGTTGGGCTTTATGGCAGAGTGGCCAGAAGAAAGACATTACTTTCAGCAAAAGACAAAATGGCACGTTTTGAGTTTGCAAAAAGACATGTGGGAGACTCCCAAAATGTATGGAGGAAGGTGCTCTGGTCTGATGAGACTAAAATGTAACTTTTTGGCCATCAAAGAAAATGTTATGTCTGGCGCAAACATCACCAAAAGAACACCATAGTGAAACATGGTGGTGGCAGCATCATGCTGTGGGGATGTTTTTCAGCAGTCAGGACTGGGAAACTGGTCAGAGTTGAGGGAAAGATGGATGGTGCTAAATACAGGAATATTCTTGAGCAAAACCTGTACCACTCTGTGTGTGATTTGAGGCTAGGACGGAGGTTCACCTTCCAGCAGGACAATGATCCCAAACACACTGCTAAAGGAACACTTGAGTGGTTTAGGGGAAACATGTAAATGTGTTGGAATGGCCTAATCAAAGCCCAGACCTCAATCCAATAGAAAATCTGTGGTCAGACTTAAATTGCTGTTCACAAGCGCAAACCATTTAACTTGAAGGAGTTAGAGCAGTTTTGCAAGGATGAATGGGCAAAAATCCCAGTGGTAAGATGTGGCAAACTCATAGAGACTTATCCAAAGCGACTTGGAGCTGTGATAGCCGCAAAAGGTGGCTCTACAAAGTATTGACTTTAGGGGGGTGAATAGTTATGCACATTGACCTTTGTCCAATTTGTTGTTTGCTTCACAATAAAAAAAAAAAAAATCTTCAAAGTTGTGTGTATGTTCTGTAAATTAAATGATGCAAATCCTCAAACAATCCATGTTAATTCCAGGTTGTGAGGCAACAAAACACGAAAAATGCCAAGGGGGGGTGAATACTTTTGCAAGGCACTGTAAATGTAAATATCTTTAACAAGCACAGTCGATAAATAACGATAACCCAAGAAAAACATGTTTTAATTATTAAATAGTGAAGATTAAAATAGTTTTGTTATACAGGATCAGTATTTCAGGAGTAATTTATAAATTGTCTCATTAATTGCATTTCTTGGGCACTTGTAACAACTTTTGTGAGACCTTCATTATTATTATCGTTGTAGCCAGATAAATAAATAATGCACTTTGACTATTATTTTCGGAGTTCATTTAAACGGTATATTGCAGGCTTACATGATTGGGATTTCATGTTCACTAGGCTTTGTTATCTTGGAAAAATCTGCAGAGGAAGCCACTACTGATGGTCAGTGGAAGTGTTGGTTTTTATAACAACAATTCTCTTAGAAATAACAAGGCAAACATACAAGGGCCAATTTAGACAGGAGCCAATTAACCTACCAGCATGTCTTTGGAATATTGGAGGAAACCCATGGAAGCAAAGGCAGAGCATGCAGACAATGTCCGGGCCAGGATTTAAACTGATGACTCCAGTGCTGCATGGCAGAATTACTAACCACTAATGCCGCGTACACACGTTCGGAATTTCGGCCCGCAAAAGACCGATGAGATTTTTTCCGGCAGAAAATGCGGCAGTGTGTATGCTCCAGCGGTCTTTTCCTGGCAGAATTCTAGCCAGCAAAAGATTGAGAACATGCTCTCAAATTTTTCGGTCGGGAAAAGTTCCTCTCCGAAAATGCGATCGTCTGTGGCAATTTCCTTGCGCAAAATCCCTACGCATGCTTGGAAACAATTCGACGCATGCTCGGAAGCATTGAACATCATTTTCTCGGCTCGTCGTAGTGTTGTACGTCACCGCGTTCTTGACGGTCGTAATTTCAGCTAACTTTTTTGTGACCGTGTGTATGCAAGGCAAGCTTGAGCGGAATCCCGTCGGAAAAGCCGTCATATCTTTTTCCGACAAGAAAACCGATCGTGTGTATGTGGCATAAGCCATTCTGCTGATCAACCCAGCCCATATCTTATATGGCTACATACACTAAATTCCCGCTATAAAAGGAATATTGTATTCTGGCACCTGTACAGGGTAACAATTTAACAATAGTATTTTCTAGACAAATTCCTTTAATTTACATTTTTTAATTTTTTAATTTTGCGTGCTTTCATGTATATTTTTCTCTACGTTTTACATGCAGGCCTAGCTGACTGGCAAAAGTGACAGTTACAGGGAGGGATGATGGCAAACTATTATACTGACTGGGGTGCTTGCAACAGTCAGTTTTATTCATATGGTTTTAACACGATTTCCAATAGAAAAAACTATTGCTGTAACTGCTGTTAGCTAATGTTGTACTTTAATTTGTGTGTTGCTTACCTAAAGTGGAACTAAACGCTCTTAATTGACTATTTGTAGTCCTTATGCTGCTAGTCATAGTAAATAGATCAGCAAGTATATTATATTTGTTTTAAACTTTTTTTTTTTTTTTAACATGTCTTTATTTGCTTCCTGGTTTCTAGCCTAGGCCAAAATTATGTCATACATCCCAGGAGTCTTCGAGAGGCTTTTTTTTTTTTTTTTTTTTTTAATCTAAGCTCGTCTGCATGCCTGAGCTAAGGGCAGATAGATTCCAATAAGTAAATGCTATGGGATTCATCCGCCCTTGGTAGAGATGGCCTCTGCTACAAATACTAGGGGGGTACATGTTTAAAGTGATTTTCACCAAAATAAATCATGAAGACATCAATGGTTGGATGAGCTTGCGTTGAATATTAGAAATGAATCTGTCTAAAAGTTGGACAACAATTGTCAAAAGGAGCGTACTAACGGTAAGATTTTAGGACAACAGTCTGTCAGCAGACAGTACCCTGCCAACAATTGTACCGTGTGTACGAGGCTTTAGCCTGATTGATCCACATGCAGTACTGCTAAGGGGTCCATTCAATCTGGTGAGTCTAACCACTTAGCGGGGTGTGTGAAGCACAAATCGCTTGTGTGAAATTTGAGCACCACATCACTTTGGAATGTAATTGCACATCAGCAGTTTTGAAGAAATATTGTATTTGGGACTTTTTTTTTTTTTTTTTTTTGCAATCTAATTTGGACTTTCACTGGCTACATGCTTGTCCATTTTTTTTTTTTTATTTGCCTTGTTTTTTACCTGCTATTACTTACTTTGCCCCCATCTATGCACAGCAGTTGCACATATAATTGATTGGTACGATCTTTTCACCGTTGATTGATTTTTATAAGGACACTATATATAGACAACGTTTGCACATTGCACTTTCAAAGCGGAGTTCTGCCGAAATGATTATTATTTTTTTAAAGCCAAACTTTGGATCATGCCATATATTAATGCCACTGATGATTTTAATAGCATTTGCCACTCTAAACATATTATGTAAATAAATTACCTTTTTATACCGCTGTGTTTTAAGTTTCCAATTTGCTTGTGGGCATGTGAAGCCCACAAGCATTTTCTTCCGGGGTATGGTGCAGCTGAATGACCAGCATACACCACCTGTTCTCGCGCCTGCGCAGTACGAAAAGATCGCAGAGCTGGAAACTTAGGGCGTTGCCATCACAACAGGCAGCGCCGTCGGAAGTGCCCGCCCCGTTGTGATGGCAACCTATATAACGATGACAAGCGGTGGCCAGCCACACTGACTCACTGGGAATTATGACACATAGCTCCCAGGAGACAGTGCGTCGCCGGATATGACGGTGATATCCGCGGGTGGCAGAGGCCGGAAACGACGTTGAAAACAGTGCTATCCAGGTAAGCTGTCATTAAAAAAAAAAAAAAAAAGTTTCCATTGCTCAATCTATATGCTGCAAAAATGATTTTGAGAATAAGTTATAAAAGTGGGTGGAACTCCGCTTTAACATTTATCATATCTGATTTTTATAAGAACACATTTTGCACATTGCACTTTATTTAATTATCATTTATTGAATGCACTATATATATATATATATATATATATATATATATATATATATATATATATATATATATATATATATATATATACTGTATTTATTGGCGTATAACACTCACTTTTTCACCATGAAAATCGGGTGCAAAGAGCGTGTGCGTGTTATACGCCGATACTTAATTTTAATTTTACATAATTTTAGCTGCCTCGGAGGGGACAGGGAGGGGGCCGGGACGAGCGCTGTCAGATTACATACAGTGAGAATCTTCTGTTTACTTGGCTGCCTTTGTAATAAGAATTCCTGTCTCCTGGGCCGCCATTGGACCACTGTTCTGTCTATCATAGGAGATTCTCACTGTATGTAAATTGGTCGGCACTTGTCCCGCCCCCCTCCCTGTCCCCTCTAGGCTGCAGATGGGCATCGATCAGGCTGCACTGATGGCAATGGCGAGGCTGCTGCATTGAAGGTAATGGTGAGGCTGCTGCATTGAAGGTAATGGTGAGGCTGCTGCATTGAAGGTAATGGTGAGGCTGCTGCATTGATGGAAATGGTGAGGCTGCTGCATTGATGGCACTTGAGAGGCTGCAGATGGACACTGACCCTTATTTTGCTTCAAAGTTCCTTATTTTAAAAGTAAGTTTTTTTCCTGAAACTTCCCTCTTAAAATGAATGTGCGTGTTATACGCCGATAAATACGGTATATATATATATAATAGAGAGAGAGAGAGAGAGAGAGATCCCTCCGGAGATACTTTTTATTTAGCGCTGCACTTATTTTGATTTTAGTTTGATAATTCGCATGTTTAGGAAGAGTGTTTTTAGTGCTGGCAGTTTTAATTAGATTAATATTAAATTATTATATATTGATTGAGCAGTGTACTCTACATAGCCCAGAAGCCTCCTGGAATGCATGGCATGGATATCCCAGGAGGCTTGGCATAGGGGGGTGTCGTTTTTGCCTGGGTGAGGAAGAAGCGGGAATGTGCACTTCACTAGCAAATGTATTTCCCTGCAAACATTTTTTTGATTGGGGGTGGGGATAAGTAAAATAAGTAAACCTGTAAATGAAAATGAAGGCCCACTTTACCAAGACTACATTTTGGCCTTGTACAGCCCTGCTGACAGTAAATATTACCCCCCCAAAGAATGTTTGACATACCCAGGCCTAGAAAGTAACTTCTTGATTTATGTGTCGTACAGTCAAAATTTAAATACAGCTTACAAAAGACATATATAAACATTTGCCATGTATTAAATAGCAGCTTTGTTATCTATATGATGAGAAATGGTGATTAATGTCCCCCCATAAAGTTTCCATGAATTTATATACATGGTCTCCACCCACATGTTTTCCTGATTATTTGGAGGCTGCATCCCTAGCTTCCCCCGGAGCCTCTCCTCTCTGTCAGGTTAATCAATAGGCACCGTATGGCAGAGGGTCAGTAATCAGTGTCATCAGGCCTTTAAATCGTGTTGAAAATTTGCTTAAAGCCTGGGCCAATTAACATCGAGATGATGAATGGCTGGCGAGATAGGAAGAGCCTGCCGCTCAGGGCCTTTGTGAGAGGGAGAAGCTCAGCTGTTGTGCAGCAGACACCAGCGCATAATATCCGCCATTCATGTGCTTTCAGTCCACCCACTCTTAATGATAATGTCAATCTAACATAATATACACACATTGGACTTGTCATGACTTAATAAATCAAAGGAGTTTGTCAAAGGCATTCAGATAGATTAACGAGGCAGCGGCAATAACAAGTCGAATTTGCATAGAGAGTTGCCTGAATCTCAGTAAATTATGATCCTGTTTTTCATTTGATTATTTGCTAATGTCTCGGGAGAGAGAATGATTATATTAGCATTCACAATTCTCTCCAGCAGCACGGATCTAAGGTATAAAAGACCCTCTGACAAAATAGAGGGCTTTACATGCTTAGTGTGTGTATGTGGTTGTTTATATACTTATTGTGTGTGAGAGCTATGTTTATTTATTCCATAGTGTGTGTATGTTTATGTTTTACTTGGTGTGTGTGTCTGTGAGCTATCTATGTGTATGCTTATGTATTACTTAGTGTGTGTGTATGAGCTATGCCTATGCTTATGTATTGTTTTTTGTGTGTGTGTATGAGCTATGTCTATGCTTATGTATTGCTTTTTGTGTGTGTTTGAGCTATGTGTATATTTATGTTATGCTTAGTGTGTGTGTATGTGTATGAGCTATGTGTATATTTATGTATTGCTTAGTGTGTGTGTATGAGCTGTGTGTATATTTATGTATTGGTGTGTGTGTATGAGCTATGTGTATATTTATGTACTGCTTAGTGTGTGTGTGTATGAGCTATGTGTATATTTATGTATTGGTGTGTGTGTGTGTGTGTGTGTGTGTGTGTGTGTGTGAGCTATGTGTATATTTATGTATTTCTTAGTGTGTGTGTGTGTGTGTGTGTGTGTGTGTATAAGCTATGTGTATATTTATGTATTGCTCTGTGTGTGTGTATGTGTGAGAGCTATGTGTATGTTTATGTATTGGTGTGTGTGTGTGTGTGTGTGTGGGTATGAGCAATGTGTATATTTATGTATTGCTTAGTGTGTGTGTGTGTGTGTGAGCTATGTGTATATTTATGTATTAGTGTGTATATGAGCTTTGTGTATCCTTATGCATTGCTTAATATGTGTGCATGTGTGTGTATGAGCTCAGCATCTGTTTATGTATTGCTTAGTGTGATTTTGTCTGTTTGTATAAAGACCCTTAGACAAAATAGAGGGCTTTACATGCTTAGTGTGTGTGTTTATATATTGCTTTGTGTGTTTGTGTATGAGCTGTGTGCATGTGACTGTATAGGTTTTTGTGTGTACATAAACGTTGCAGTTGTCCATCCGTGTTTTGTAGTGAATTGTGATGCAGGTGCATTGGGTGCGCTCTGGTTCTGTATTGGGTTGCATTCATATTGAATGGCATTGCAACGCCCAGCAGATCTTGTTTGCATTGTATGACCTGCCATGCAAGAATAGATTTCTCTCATTTAACCCAGAAACTGGTTGACAGAAAATGAAGAGATTCCCTCTTCCAGCGTGAAGGGAGAAGTCGTCTCTGCCTCGACACCCGCAGCTGCCTGATAGGGTGAGGTGATCGTTTGGCTGACAAGTATCCACCCAGCTTCTTTGATTTTTCAAGCCTCCTGCCTGTTTGAACATGGTGTGCTGGTAATATCTTGTTTCGTGACTTGTGTGGCGGCGCTATTTCACCACAGCGCCTTTTTATAATTGGGCCTGGTTTCTGTATGTAGTGCACAATGCAGGAGCACCACTGGGAGACCGTTATCACTGCATAATAGGAAGCGTATGGACAAGGCATGGATTGTCCAATATTATTTTAATAAAAGCTCCAGATTGAAAAACTAAATGCTGGAAAAAATCTATTCAAAAATGTATTCTTTAAAAAATACCTTCTATTCTCCGCCTTCTCCAACTCTTATTTTTTGCTATTGTTACCTGACTTCATGTTAGAGGATGGCTACATTTGTTCTCCATGATCCCTCTGCATGTAGGAGCATAGCTACCCTCTCTTGCTTGCTCCTGAGATGGACGTCAGGTATAACTAAAGGCAAAACTTTTTCTTTTTTAGTTTTGGATGGAGAGGGAATAGAACCCCTGTTAGTTTTTATTGCCGTTTGTGACCCCATCAAGGAGATTAATTCTCTTTGTCCTGTTTAACATTATCATTAAAAGTAAAAAAATAAACAAAAATGTAGGTTGTCCCCAGAAAAGTAATAGAGGGGAAATCTTCCAAAGGGGATACTGGTTCTGGTGAGCTGGGGGTCCCCAAGGAATTCCCGTAATGTACAGGGATTTCCCCTCTCTTCCTGTTTTGGCTATGGGACAGGTGGTGAAGGGAAATCTCCGCCGCTAAATAAGGCACAGATGGTAAAAAAAAACTGACAGGGGTTATAACCCTCCCTTGCTTTATCCAAAAGAAAAAAATAAAAGTTTTGCCTATAGTTCTTCTTCAAGGACTTTGGAGTAGTGTGCATAAAGCAATACACATGACCGCAACTAACGGGCACTGTTTGTTCCAAACCAATGGAAGCAAGGGGGAAGAGGTTCAGAAGTTCACAGAGGCGTTATAAGGAGGCATACAATTGCTGAAACTATTTACTAAAAAAAAAAAAAAAAAAATACAGGACCATTGAGTTGTGAATGTGTATGGTATATTTTTGGAGAATTTTTATTTTTATGTTATTAGTTCTAGAAATAAGTACATAAATAAAAATACTTAAGTGGGGGTGGGGTGTATCATGTAATAGAATAAACAAGATGTCAGATGATGTAGACCTAATACAGATTTTGGTATGTCAAAAATATAAAGCCAATGGTACATTTTTTTTAACCTGGTCTACTGGTAAGAAAAGTAGAGCCGGCAGAAAATGTGGACCCTTAGGTCTCTTTCACATGGGCGTTCTGCCCGATGGACTCCACTTTGCTCAGCGGGGGATCGATCCACTGATCACCCCTGAGCAGGCGAATGACCGGTCCATCTCCACTCGCTGTGCTGAGACGGACCTGTCAGAGCCCCTCTCTTCTCTATGGGGGATTGGATGAAAAAGGACCGCCTGTCTGTTTTCATCCGATCCACCAGATGGATGGAAAATAGGGTCTCCATCCGTCTGCATTTCATGAACCGAATCGGATCAGATATCGGCGGATGTCAGCAGACATGTCACCGCTGACATCCGCTGCTCCATAGAGGTGAATGGAGCGTCCGATCAGGTCCGCCTGAAAAAACGTATAGGCTGACCTGATCGGCCGTGTGAAAGGGGCGTTACAGTGTGGTCTATAAAGAAAAACACAATTTCTCGTGAGAAAAACTAGAACAGCAAAAGACTGTATGCAATTACAATATCTAATAACAAAATACGGGAATATGTCCATATTTCCTGAGATGCTACTGGTCAATTTAAACTGTAACTGTTAGACAGGCCACGTGTTATGCAATTTTCTTCACTGGTTGAAGGAAAGAAAATTGCTTGATTGCTCAATTAGCAATCCAGCAGTGCTATTGTGTTGTACCAGCGGGAAGCCTTCTCTTCAGGCAGAGTACAATGATCACTGCTAGTGGCTATAGCTCCCAGCAGCGATCGGGAAAAAAACCGACAGGCTAGTTGTACTGATGTTGTTCGATTGATCGAATTCAATACAACCAGCCTGCCCATAGACTGATCAAAGTTTACTGCTGAACTGGCCAAGTTTTGATCAGTCTGTGGCTGGCTTAAAGGAGTTCTTGACTAAAAACAATTAAAGGTCAGCAGCTACACATATCTTGGCAGCTGACTTTTAATAATAGGACACTTGCCTGTCAAGGGATCCAGCGCTGTTGAATCCCTAATCGGCTCTTCGGCTGTCTTCAGGTCCAGGCGTTGGCATGTTTACTTTGGGAAGCCTGCTGTAACTGGTTGTGACTTTGTTTTGTGAATAGTCCCACAGCTTTCTGGGACCTGTGATGTGTTCCAGAATGGTGCTGGGGAAGGAAGGGTGGCACGAGCTTCTGCTCAGATCATTGTAGCGATCTGACCAAAAGTGGGAGCTGGTACATGTCAAAACCATGTACGAGGGGGGAGGAGGCAGGCTAGTAGAACTTCTTCCCACTTTTGGGTGAAGTTCTGTTTTAAGAGTAGAAAGGAGGATCAGGTACAGTAAGTCTAGCTAGGGAGTTAAAGTAGAAGCTCAGGCTAAAACTAAAATCTGTAAATCTACTTGTATCCACAATCTAAGACTAACCTATCTTGCCTTGTAAAGAAGAAATCACTATACATACCTTTTCTGAAACCAAGTTGTTCTGGTCCCATGCTTCTCTGTGTAAGCGTGTGCAGGAGAGGCAGCTGACAACAGAAGCCACATAAAAGCTCTATGGGTGAGATCACTCCCCAAGCATTTCCCAGCCGTTGTCGGCTGTCTCTTGCACAGAGCTTCCGCCGCTGGAGACTGAACTGGATCGGCTTCAGAAAAGGTATGTATAGCAACTTTTGCTTTACAAGGTTAGATAGGTTACTCTTAGATTGTGGATGCAAGTAGATTTAGAGATTTTGGTTTTAGGGTTAACTTCCACTTTAAGGTATATTTTTCTAACTTGGGATGATGCATCTGTTATCGAATAGCCAAGGGCCAATTGTTGACAGAAGGTTTTTAATTTTAGGTTTACTCTGGCAAATATTTTGTGGTCATTAATTATGTATACAGAGACTAAGATTAGTGATTGGGTTTCAATATACTAGGGATTGTGAGATCCTGGTCCTTCCAGTGAAATTATGGGAAAATTGGGAATGCCAAATCCCTCAAGACACTCCAACATGGTGCAGGAGCATCTTCTCAGAAGGTTTGGGATTATCCACTTTCTTGGAAAGCCTCTGAGATCACCCTTGCCTAGAAGCTGCTGGTGTATGCAAAAGTTTAGGAACCCCTGACAATTTCCATGATTGTCATTTATAAATATTTAAGTGTTTGGATCAGCAATTTCATTTTGATCTATCAAATAACTGAAGGACACAGTAATATTTCAGTAGTGAAATGATGTTTATTGGATTAACAGAAAATGCGCAATATGCATCAAAACGAAATTAGACAGGTGCATAAATTTGGGCACCCCAACAGAAAAATCACATCAATATTTAGTAGAGCCTCCTTTAGCAGAAATAACAGCCTCTAGACGCTTCCTATAGCCTGTAATGAGTGTCTGGATTCTGGATGAATGTATTTTGGACCATTTCTCCTTACAAAACATCTCCAGTTCAGTTAGGTTTGATGGTTGCCGAGCATGGACAGCCCGCTTCAATTTACCCCACAGATGTTCAATGATATTCAGGTCTGGGGACTGGGATGGCCATTCCAGAACATTGTACTTGTTCCTCTGCATGAATGCCAGAGTAGATTTTGAGCAGTGTTTTGGGTAGTTGTCTTGTTGAAATATCCAGCCCCGGCGTAACTTCAACTTTGTTATGGAGTCCTCAACATTATTCTCAAGAATCTGCTGATATTGAGTGGAATCCATGCGACCCTCAACTTTAACCAGATTCCCAGTACCGGCACTGGCCACATAGCCCCACAGCATGATGGAGCCTCCACCAAATTTTACTGTGGGTAGCAAGTATTTTTCTTGGAATACTGTGTTCTTTTGCTGCCATGCATAACGCCCCTTGTTATGACCAAATCGCTCCATCTTTGTTTCATCAGTCCACCTTATTTCAAAATGAAGCTGATTTGTCCAAATGTGCGTTTGCATACCTCAAGCGACTCCGTTTGTGGCGTGTGTGCAGAAAAGGCTTCTTTCGCATCACTCTCCCATACAGCTTCTCCCTGTGCAAAGTGCGCTGAATTGTTGAAGGATGCACAGTGACATCATCTGCAGCAAGTTGATGTTGTAGGTCTTTGGAGGTGGTCCGTGGGCTGTTTTTGACCGTTCTCACAATCCTTCGTCTTTGCCTCTCCAATATTTTATGTAGCCTGCCACTTCTGGCCTTAACAAGAACTGTGCCTGTGGTCTTCCATTTCCTCACTATGTTCCTCACAGTGGACACTGACCGCTTTATATCTCTGCGATAACTTTTTGTAGCCTTCCCCTAAATCATAATGTAGAACAATCTTTGTTTTCAGGTCATTTGAGAGTTGTTTTGAGGTCCCCATGTTGCCACTCTTCAGAGGCGAGTCAAAGAGAACAACCACTTGCAATTGGCCACCTTAAATACCTTTTCTCATGATTGGATGCACCTGTCTATGAAGTTCAAGGCTTAATGAGCTCACCAAACGAACTGTGTGTTCCAATTAATCAGTGCTAAGTAGTTACAGGTATTCAAATAAACAAAATGACAAGGATGCCCAAATTTTTGTACCTGTCTAATTTCATTTTGATGCATATTGCGCATTTTCAATAAACCTCATTTCACTACTGAAATATTACTGTGTCCTTCAGTTATTTGATAGATCAAAATGAAATTTCTGATCCAAACACCCAAATATTTATAAATGACAATCATGGAAATTGGCAGGGGTTCCTAAACTTTTGCATACAACTGTATGACAATTATTTTTTATTTTTTCCTTTTTACTGGGTTTTTTTTTTCCTCCTCTTTTTATGTGAAATATTGCACTTTTTAACATGAAGACATTGGAGGCCTCCAAAGAATGTTGACGAAAGGCCGACTTTAATAACAAATCAAAGAACATTGGTGAACGGTATTTGCAGCCAATTAACAATCAGTTTTCTTTTTAATGTGGCAGTTCTAAACTACTGAAAATAAATTTATCTTAGAATATTGTGAATTACCGTAAATATGCTTAAGTATATTAAAGAACACAACCCTCGAGGGCTCTGTGTACTCTTGCAACCATTAACCCATGTATACACTCTCTTTAACGATGCACTGCATTTTTGATTTCTTTAACATAGTGTATGTAATCTTGCCTTATCCATCCTGCCTATGCAGGAGATCCAAATGATTCAGCTTGACAGAGGCTTAATATCATTTTAACAGTGTACTGAATTGTACCTTCGGGCAAAATATAGTTTTGTAGCTATAACCAACCTATCCATCTGCTAGCCAGATTGGGATTTTCCTATCCAAGGCTCACATTCTGCTTCTCTGACAACTCCAAACAGGATTAAGAATCCTGATACATGCAAATAAACTCTCTGTCATAAAGCCTAGCTCCTTGGCTTTTTAAATGTTTGTGTAGAGGGAAAAAATCTGGATTAGATAAAGAGAGTTTTATATGCCTGTGATGTAAATGAAAGCAGAATGCCAGGATATTATAAAATAGGCCCAGTTTTGTGTCCATAAATACAAAGAAATGCTATGGAAATTATATATATATATATTATCTTCCCACAATCCCTTGCATATCAGAATTTTTGACTGAGGGTGGATGGTTGCACAATGTGAACCAGTCACGTTATATTGCTATTCATAACGGCACCTGTCTACTGCTCACCATACTTGTTACCTGGCTCTTTTATATTTACCAAAATTATGTCATGGGAGTCAACCAAAACTATCCAATTATCCAACTATCCAATTAACTTGTATCCAGTCAGGCATTACATAGTTGTTGGTAGATCTAAGGGAAAATGTAGAATCACTGTAATGTGCATGGTGAACTTAATATAGACACTAAGAAGTGTATTAATAGGAAAAAATATATTGCATAGCTTTTTGTACAGCAAACCTGCTGGTACGTTCATTCTGTGGGAATGGGGAAAATCAACTGTTCTCCCTCTTTGGAAAAATACGACATTATGGCCACTAGAGAAGCTGGGGATTAGTATTTATTTCTATTGATCCTCGGCTCCATCTAGTGACCCTAATGCAGTATTTTCCCAAACCAGTCTAGTTTTTAATGAATGAATAACATTTTGTTAGTTTCGTTAGATGAAAAGATTTTTTTATTTATTATTATTTCTTTTAGTTTTTTTTTTTTTTTTTTTTTTTTTTATTATAAATACATACCTGAGGGTTGTAGAAGATTTTTTTTTTTACAAGAAGAACTTTTGTGGTTAGACTCTTTGATAGCTTTAAGTGTACCCAACACAGTCGGATATGAATTTCAGTAGTACATAGTCCTTTTTTATTTTTTATTTTTTTCTTCTCCCCCCGAAATCTTCCTACTAATTTGCAGCAGAAGGATGACATCATCTCACTTAAAAACACTTGACTAAGGCTCCATTCAGACTTGTAGGACTCCAAAGTTGCACAACTTTGGAGTGCAACTTGGATAATAATATGTACTGTTGCAGAGGATGTAGTAAAAGAAAGCCCAGGTGGACCGGAGGGCAGGATCCCTGATGGCACCCCACGGAGGTCCCTCCAGGAATGGAGGCTACCGCCCGCAGACACCCTAACAGATGCTAGGTACCGTGTCCCTGCAGAAATAAAGAGATCCTATTGCACAGGGGAGATTTAACAATACAGCTGTCCTGTAGGGGTGTTACACGTGTGACCTCCGGCTCTGCGCAGTAAGTGCCAGTGAGCTTCGCATTCTAATATGGCAACGTTGCAAGTAAAACATTCAAGCATTTGTTATTGAATGCAATCTGGGCCACATATGTAATCACAAGACTCTTATGCCTCAGACACATCAGTTTTATTTTTTCCCCAATTAAATGGAACTACGCATCAATATTTTGTCATGTTTGCCCCCAAAAAATACTGAACAAGCATTCAGGCTTTTTAATACTCATTAAAGGGAGCTTTCATAACTTTACAGGTCTTTGTGAATAGATTTCTGACATTTAATAATATACAGAAACCGTAACATTTTTCAAAATACAAAAATAGGCACACTTGCAGTTGGGGGCCCCCCGGCACTGCAGGTGCTAATTGCTTGTTAACTCCAGGGGATGGGGGAATAAGGTGTAATGCTTAACTTCGCTGCAGCATGCTTCCTCCATCTGTGCCACCAGTCCCCTAAAGCCTCTTCAAAGACATTTCAGGTGGCAGTCACATGATGAAGTGATCAAGTACAATGCAAGGCCAATAGCCCTGGTCTGTATGTGAGGACAAGAAGGGATCACTCAAAAAACAGAATGGAGGAGAGTGCAGGATCGAGGAGCAAGGTAAGTATTACACCCTAACCCTTATAATTCCTGGAGTGGGGCTTCAAAACCTAACCATGTGCTTCCCCCCCTTTATGTAAGACTTGTCATGTGACTTTGGACATCCCCTATGTTTTCCAATGATAACCATTTATATACTGTATGTGTGACTTAAAGGCGCCACGACTAACATTTTGAAAAGCGAGAACACTTTTAAAGATACCAATGTACACATCTACTCCTATGTGTGCTGGGCAATGGAATGTACCAGCGGATGGATGCAGATAAGCATACAGGTATGACTTTTATGCAACTTTTTTGGTCTGACTTCCATGTTAACCCTCAAAAGTTGCATAAAAGTCATACCTGTATGCTTATCTGCATCCATCCTCTGGTACATTCCATTGCCCAGCACACATAGGAGTAGATGTGTACATTGGTATCTTTAAAAGTGTTCTCGCTTTTCAAAAAGTTAAAGTAGTAATGACCCTCAAGGCATATATTTGAGCTCTGTTACTAAGCCCAGCTATTTTTTCTTCCACATCGATAGTATGTCATCTAGAGCTGCACGATTAATCGTACATAGAATCACAATTTCGATTCACCCCCCCCCCCCCCCCGCGATCTACAGTCTGGATTATCTCGATTTTTTTTAATAGCCTGAACAGGCTGATCGGAGGAGAAGCCGCCGGGAACCAGCGTTTTGAAAATGGCGCCGCCGGCGCCGAAGTACACAGAACCGGTCCTCGGCTCTTTCCGGCGGCTCTCGTTTACTTTCGGCTCCACTCGTAGTCCCGAGCGGAGCTATCCGAACCTACTCGGATAGCTCCGCTCGGGACTACGAGTGGAGCCGAAATTGAACGAGAGCCGCCGGAAAGAGCCGAGGACCGGCTCTGTGTACTTCGGCGCCGGCGGCGCCATTTTCAAATCGCGGTCGGCGATTTTGAAGCCCTGGAAGCAAGTACAGGGGATCCAAGGCTGCACTGGGGCAAGGCTGCACTGGGGCAAGGCTGCACTGGGGCAGGCTGCACTGACATGGCTGCACTGACAAGGCTTTATCTTTAAAATAAAATTATTTTTTTGAGAATCGTGAGAGAATCGTGATCTTTATTCCAAGCAAAAGAATCTTGATTCTCATTTTTCCCAGAATCGTGCAGCTCTAATGTCATCCCCTGTGTTGATTTCCCTACACACTACTGTCGAACACTATACTAGCGAACCTTGTGCCAAAAAGGCTGTACACTTTGCAAGGGAATTTTCCCCAGAGCTTAGTGAATGTGGTACAATGTTTACTTAGCAAAGAATACACCTGCAAAAAGAATTAAATAAAATAACGTTTTTGCTTGCACATTTATATGATGGAAGTTTGCAGAGCTTTACCTTATTCATTAAGCTAAGGGAAAATTATATTGCCTTTAGTAAACTAATAGTAAATTGCCTTTCATAAACCAACCCCTTATGCCGCGTACACACAAGCGTACTTTTCGACCGGAGTGGTCGGACGGACTTCCAACGGACTTTCCGAATGAACGGACTTGCCTACACACGATCACACCAAAGTCCGACGGATTCGTACGTGATGACGTACGACCGGACTAAAATTAGGAAGTTCATAGCCAGTATCCAATAGCTGCCCTAGCATCGGTTTTAGTCCACCGGACTAGCATACAGACGAGCGGATTTTTCGACCGGAACTCGAGTCCGTCGGAAAGATTTGAAACATGTTTTTGTTTCTAGGTCCGTCTGACTTTTGGGAAAAAAAAGTCCGCTGGAGCCCACACACGATCGAATTGTCCGACGGAGTCCGGTCCGCCGGACCAAGTCTGCTGGAAAGTCCGCTCGTGTGTAAGCGGCATTAGTGTCTTTTTAAACTTGCGCCCCCCTCCCCAAGAAAAAAAAAAAGTACAACTTTTTTCCAAGGGTCTTCTGTTGACATCATGGGTCCCTCCTCTTTTTTCCTCTGGGGCATTGGTGAGAGGTCTTTATTGTTGAACTTGATAGTACTCATTTAATGACCTGTAAGTGCCATCCAGGGTAGTAATACTCTTAGGCCAGGCTACACAATTATGTTCACCCAGGAGGTGAAGCCATGATAGCCTAGGCTCAGAAAAGTAAGTTGAATGGCCTTCATTCAATCCAGAAGATTGGAGGACATGTACTGGACATCTACTGGAGGAAAGGTACATCAGTGGACAGCTCCAGATTGAAGGGGGGTTAATGCAGTAAAGGTTTCTTTTTAAATGTATCTCTTATTGGCTGGCCAGGTCCCAGCAATGTTCAAATTTGCAGACTCAGATGTATGTACTCAACTGTTCATCTCCGTGCATTTTGTTTAGATCTAGAAATTGGAGGGCGCTTGTACCCCCTTTTGGCATATGTGAACGAAATGTAATTGTTACGTTACAAAACACTAAAGTCATTAAATAGTTAGAGACAAAACTCTGGTTATAAATTTAAGGGCATTATTGCTTCAGGGATGCAGGGGGGCACAGTCTTCAGAGACTTGGAAAATGTTTCTTCCTTGAAATATGGACCCATTTGCGTTGCATGTAATTAAGACTTTTTAGATTTCTTTCACTTTTCATTTTTTTCTTCTTAGAGAAACAAAGGGTCCATGTTAATAGCACTTGTGTCTTGCTGCTGTCCCATCCTTAGCCAGCTTAAAACAATTGCTAACAGTGGGACACGATCCTGAGAATGTGTAATAGCAGAACCATTGTCTCTGTTGTTGGTACATTTTATTTGCTTTTTTCAAGCTGAGCAAGAAAATAACTACCCCTACTAGAGCGCCGGCTTTCTTTGTTAGTACATAAAACAGACATCCAGTGATGACCTGAAAGTAAGCAAAACGGTCTTGTCATTTGTCTGCACCTTACCTGTGGCATTTTGAATCTCTACGTATGAATTACTTTGTTTATTGGAGCTATTTTAAAGTGAACCTGCAATCTGTACACAATGAAAACCAATACATATACTGAACATATGGCGACATAAGTTGTCTGCTATAGCTTCGCCATGCTGCTTCTGAAGCCCTGGAAAAAACAGATTCTTCTAGGTATGGTCGGCACATTTTTCCAATGACCAGCCATTCACCAGGCCAGAGGAGTGCTAGAGATGACAAGGGCGAGTCAGGCATTTCTAGTACTTCTGCTCCATGAATTCCTTTGGAAAGATAGCGGTTTGGGAAGCCTCAGTTTGTTATATGGTTGCTCTAGAATAATTGGTTTACTTTTTTTTACCCCTCACAGACTGCATCAGAGAGAGAAGATTGTAATCGGGATGAACCCCCTAGGAAGATAATTCCCGAGAAGAATACTCTCAGACAGGTATGTTTTAACTGGATCTTGGTAAGGCAGATTTGTATTGTATCATCACCAGGTCTTGGTTAAAGCACACCTGTAATTTAGCAGTTAAGGAGATTGGCATGAGATGCAGATACTGTACTTTGTTCTTGCAGGTGTTTTACATTTTAGTATTGGCATAGGTTTAATACTCTACCTCCCCACTTTTTATAGTAGTTCAACCCCATAAAGGCCCAGAGTTCTCCGTATAAAATATTTAATCCCTACGCGCCTCTCCTCTTTTATCCGTTACCATAGTAATGCTAAGAGGATGGGTTGTGGGAGAGTTAGGTCAACATCCTACCATCCTTTTTCTTGCCAGATTGACATACACATATGGTTTGCCATTGAACTGGTGCAGGAAGCAGGTTGAAAGAAGTATCATAACAACTGCAGTACTTGGTCCTGTTCTGATCCTTGCAGTGGTTGTGCAGTGATTTTTGCTTTCTGTCCGCTCACCCCCAGGCTGAAGCCCAATTTATGGGCATTCCGATGAGGGAGATACAGCACTTTAGCCATCTCCTCCTCTTCTCAGTTTTTTCTGAATTGCCGTCAGCAAGTACCGTATTAATCGGCGTATAACACACACATTCATTTTAAGAGGGAAGTTTCAGGAAAAAACTTAAATTTTAAATAAGGAACTTTGAAGCAAAATAAGGGTCAGTGCCCATCTGCAGGCTCACCATTGCCATCAATGCAGCCTGATCAATGCCCATCTGCAGCCTCACAAGTGCCATCAATGCAGCCTCATCAGTCCACATCAATGCAGCCTCACCATTGCCTTTAATGCAGCAGCCTCACCATTGCCATCAATGCACCAGCCTCGCCATTGCCATCAGTGCAGCCTGATCGATGCCCATCTGCAGCCTAGAGGGGACAGGGAGGGGGGCGGGACGAGAGCCGACAGATTACATACAGATACAGTGAGAATCCCCTATGATAGACAGAACAGTGGTCCAATGGTGGCCCAGGAGATGGGACTTCCTATTACAGAGGCCGCCAAGTAAACAGGAGATTCAAACTGTATGTATTCTGATGGCTCTCGTCACGCCCCCCTCCCTGTCCCCTCCGAGGCAGCTAAAATTGAAGTATTGGCGTATAACACGCACACGCTATTTGCACCCGATTTTCATGGTGAAAAAGTGAGTGTTATACGCCAATAAATAGTGCAGCGATTGGTCCCTTCTCCCCTGCATTCTGTCAACCAAGTTGGCACAATAACCACGTCATGGAATAGAATTGGACCAAGTTCTACAGGCACTTGGCCCTCTGTTTTAAGTTGTGATGCAATTAAGCCCTGAAAAAGAGCGAAACGCATCTGGTGAGTTCTCTACAGGTGGAAAATAGGAGCTGAAGCCTTCTTTTACCCATCTCATTCACATTCATGCAACAGGCATCTCTGTGTGCAGACAGCCATCATTTTGTTATACACTTATCGGCCACTTTATTAGGTACACTTGCTTGTACCAGGTTGGACCCACCTTTGCCATTAGGACTGCCTTAATGCTTCGTGACATAGATTCAACAAGGTGTTGGATAAATTCCTCAGAGATTTTGGTCCATATTGACATGAAAGCAATAACGCAGTTGCTGCAGATTTGTCGGCTGCACATCCATGATGCAAATCTCCCTTTCCACCACATCCCAAAGGTGCTCTATTGGATTGAGATCTGGTGACTGTAGAGGCCATTGGAGTACAGTGACCTCATTGTCATGTTCAGGAAACTAGTGGTGAGATGATTTGAGCTTTGTGACATGGTGCATTATCCTGCTGGAAGTAGCCATCAGAAGATTGGTACACTGTAGTCATAACGGGATGGACATGGTCAGCAACAATACTCAGGTACGCTGTGGCATTTAAACAATGCTCAGTTGGTACTAAGAGCCCCAAAGTTTGCCAAGAAAATATCCCTCACACCATTACACCACCACCAGCCTGAACCATTGGTCCATGCTTCCATGTTGTTTATGCCTAATTCTGACCCTACCATCTGAATGTCGCAGCTGAAATCGAGACTCATCAGACCAGGCAATGTTTTTCCAATCTTCTATTGTCCAGTTTTGGTGAGCCTGTGCGAATTATAGCCTCAGTTTCCTGTTCTTAGCTGACAGGAGTGGCACCTGGTGTGGTCTTCTTCTGCTGTAGCCCATCTGCTTCAGGCTGGGTTCACACTATTGCTGTAAAATCCGCATCCAATTCGCATAGCAGGAGATTGTGATTGGCTCTCTATGGAGCCTGTTTACACATCTCTGGAGCGGGTCCGGTGCTAATTGCACAGCAGTCCTGTGCGTCTTCTGGTCCGTTTCGGGTCCAAATTCAGCCAAAAATTTGGGCTGAAACCGGACCTGAACCGGTGAATGGAGATGCACCGGACCCCCTGCTGTGAGCTGCTCCAATGCTCTAGTGTGAACCCAGCCTCAAGGTTCGATGTGTTGTGTGTTTAGAGATGGTATTCTGCATACCTTGGTTGTAACACGTGTTTTTTTTGAGTTACTGTTGCCTTTCTATCATCTCGAACCAGTCTGCTCATTCTCAGGCATTTTCATCCACACAACTGCCGCTCACTGGATATTTTCTTTTTTATTTAGACCATTCTTTGTAAACCCTAGGAATGGTTGTGTGTGAAAATCCCAGTAGATCAGCAGTTTTTGAATTTTTGCCCTGATCCAGGTGCGTTTTTACATGCACATTTTGTAGTGCAACAATCTCAGCAAAATCGCCCTACATTTGGGGGGCCATTAAGGATGACGTGTATTTTGCAGCAATTTTAGCGTGATTTGGAATTGTGGACAGAATCGGCCATTGTTTCCATAAGTTATCATGCATTCTTCCTGCATGTGCATGAGATCAAGCACAGCAGTGACTGCATTCGACCCAGGACTGCTGCCATATCCACACTATCAGCTAGAGATCCTATCAAAGGCGGTGAAAGGATTTTGGTACACAGTACCATGGTGGGGATATGTGATTGATAAGCTCTGATTCATTTTTTTCTTGTGAGTGCATTTTTATCTAGTTTTTATCATAATATAAAGGGTATTGCACCAGATCCTGTGTGCCCTTCTCTCTTGTTCGTGTGTTTGCATTCTTCCTGCATGATCTGTCACTGTATCAAACTCACTTTTAAGCTGCCTATAGATACCAGGAAACAATCGGACTTGCAAACATGATTGACCATCTTTAGTTATACTTTTTTTTACAAATGTAAAACCAATTCTCATATCCATGTAAGAGAGCTGATTTGCATGCGTCTTGTACAGAAATCCTGTATTTTTTTTTTAATTTTTGTTCCTGGGGAGCGAAGATAAGGTATTTGCTTGGTGGGTGGAGGGGGGTAAAGAAAACCTGTTACTTTTCTCCGAATGGGCAAATTGTCCTTTTGCTTTAAGCAGCTTGTTGCAAAATCACATGGGCGCTATATACAAATTTTATGATGGAATGTAGCATGCTAGGGAAAAAATGTCTTCCTAAAACAGATGGAATTTCCATACTCTCCAGCACAATTTAAAAAAAGCAATTTCTGCTTGCATATAAGCCTTTTGGAGCTTTTTGGCTCTAACCGGTGCAAGATGTGGAACATATACCTATTGAGTGCCAGGGTTAAAAAAAAAAAAAAAAAAGGTTATTGACATTACACTCTCGGCTTGCCTTCTGAGCTGCTTACAGAAACAACAGATCCCACATTCCCAGCATGTTGAAGCCGATTGAGCGTCAAGTTGAGCACCTATCCTCTACACCTGTGCACACACATTGCTTTACTACATATCCTCATGTGCTCTTCCTTTACTGCATCCCATTTGATCACAACATTCGAAAACAATTATAAGTTTTGGCAAGTTTGAGAGTAACAAACATGTTTTTTTTGTGTGTAAGGTTATAAATTAATTTTAATGGGCTGATCCAGATGGTTCATTTGGAAAATGGATAGTCAGATCTGCTGGAAATTAAACTAAATTTATCTGCATCATACTTCAAAGTGAAGCGCGTATGAGCGCCTCACATTAAGTTCTGCACATACAGATGGGCTAGCAGGTCACACGCGGGACTAATTGGATTAATTTGGAAAATAAGTGATTGGCTTTTTGAATTACTGCTTGTATTGAAAACAAGTTACTTTCAAGTGGTTATTTCCGGGATTTTTTTTTTTTTAGTATGTTACCTTTGAGATTGAGAACTGATTTGTAGTCTGCTGATTGTTGTTTTTGTTAGGCATAAACACACAGCACTAAATCTCATAAACCCACAGCATTCTTTTTTTTTTTTTTTTTTTCGAAGGGGGTGGAATTTGGCAACAATGTATTATATGCTTCAACACATATCCAGAGTACTTCTCATTCCTCATTATATAACAGTGAATATCTCTAAAATTAATTTAGTGGGGGTGGGGGGCATAGGTTGAGATGGCCATAGTGAGTCATTTCTGTGTCCCAATTTTCTTCTGATCCAGAATGTGGAAGTCACATTTAATACCATGCCTAGGGACCTGCCAGATTCCACCTTTATGCTTCTGGGTGTCTCAGGGATGTCACCTTGTGGATGAATATGGAAGCACAGGCTAGTAGATTTGTTTTTTAGATTATAGGGCTGTTAGTTTTAGCTGAGCATGGAGAGGGGGCAGTTGGTGAGCATTTCTAACTCCCACCATACGATTCTTAACCGTTGTACCAAGAGACTATGTTGTGCTGAACAACCATCCCAGGTCCTCTGAGCTGGGCATCTGCTGATCCAGATACTGGAAACTATTTTTAGCCAATGAACAAGAAAGGGAGAAATAGGGATTTTTGTAGGTGCAAAATATATCGTCAAATATATTCAATAAAAAATGTATTTTTTATTGTGAGGAGTAAAACAAAAAGTATATATATGTATATATAAAAACAGAAGGTGTTGGCAAGTACAATAAGATCACCTTGTAAGGCAGGACAGCATGAAACAAATTCCCAACATGTTTCACCCATAAATTGGGCTTCTTCAGGGGCGCTTTTCTTTGAAGGTACAGGCCTTCTGAGGTAAAGAACAAACTAACAAACAAAAGAAATATACAAAACGTCAATAAGTGAGATGAAAGTGAAATAAAATTATACGACTTCATATTACATAGTTTTGATAAAACAAAAAGACATACTAATATAACAATCAATTGTACAAGGTAATTTAATATGCACCTGTGTCTCCACTCCCAGGGCAGTACTTCTTGCCTAATATACCCAAAAAGGGTGTTTATTATCCCACCAAACCCTCCTGTATGGCTGACAGTGCAATCAGGACCATAAGCGACTGGCGGTCACAGGGGGAATAAAAAGGCCAGCTAAAAAATAATAGTATTCAATGTGTCAAATTATGTAAGAGAGAGAGAAAATGCATATGTATTAAAAACAAATTATATGAGAGGAAAGACTAACTTACAAAACAGACTCGAGTGGAATTTAAATCCGAGGGACTTAAAATGCTGTGGGTGAACACTAGAGATGCTCTTCAGAACTGATGCACACAGTGGAAGAGATAACAAACAGACAATTAGTTCTCCAATGGACAACCAATCATCCAAAAAAAAAAAAATTATTTATATATATATATATATATATATATATATATATATATATATATATATATATATATATGACAATGATAGGAGATGGTCAAAAAAGTACCACGGGGGGCCTCAGGCTGCCGACAAAGGAGGCAGTCCAGAGCCATGTCACAGACAAAGGGTGGAATGGAGACAGTGAAACTAAGAAAGTTACCTGATGTGATAAGTCAGCACAGCATGTCCCAAGGGGCTCCAGCAGCATATGAATGCTGGAGCAGCGGCATTTTATACCCACCAACCGGTCCCGAAGGGCTGGAAGCGGACGTACGGCTGCGCCACGCATGCGCAGTACGCTGATCATTCCGCTCGCTGACGCCGGGTCCTAGGGCTTGCATATTTTAGCCAATACCTAGCCACTAATCTGCATTTCACCCCCCAGTAGCCAAACCTGTAATCACCACCATCAGGAGACCATATAGAGTGTAGACAAATTGTGACTATGTTCAGAGTACCAGTCTAGTCTGGATATGCCCTTGCACATTAAAGCAGAACTTTACTCATAACAACCTAATAAAAAATAATATTCTTTAGCAAGGAACATACATTCCATGTTAATAATTATGCTGCCAAAATGAGTGTGTGCTGTATATTGCCTCCAGCATTGTTCCTGTTTCTTCTTGCTGGAGGCCGCCATTTTGCTGAAGCCCAGAGCCCCTGAACAGCAGTAAATCATAAAGTGGGTCTAAACTCATTGATTTAATGGTTTCAAAAAATGGTTACATTCCTGGAATGCCGGGATTGCTAACTGTCACATTTGCTTGTGTCCTCAACCAAACTGTCAAGCCATCAAATTGCTGGTGTCATAACTGATCACATGTGCAGCACCATGGCAGTTGCAGATCAAACAAACAGTTTTCTTAGCTGTAAAGTATAGGAGGGTTTAATTCCGCTTTAAGGCTGTTAGCAGATCAGCCTCCATAAACTAGGCAGTGCCTGACAATGCCTAGAAATGGAGCGCAACTGAGCATGTGCAGAGCAGGGTTAGACTGTGTATTGCTAGATTAAAACCGTATAGAGACTTATTTTTAATGTTTTACATAATTATACCTGCAAAAGGGGCAGCCTGAAGTGATCTAGCAGAACTTCATTTTCTAACTAAAGTTCCACTTACTGGGCACTTCAACCCCCTTCCTGCTCAGGCTGATTTTCAGCTTTCAGCGCTGTCACACTTTGAATGACAATTACGCGGTCATGCTACACTGTACCTAAATGAAGTTTTTATCATTTTTTCACACAAATAGAGCTTCTTTTGGTGCTATTTAATCACTGCTGGGTTATTTATTTATTTATTTTTTGCTGAAAAAAGACCAAAAATGAAACAAAAACAACAACAAAAAAAGTTTTCATTGTTTGGTAATTTTTTTGAAAACAGGTAATTTTTCTCCTTCATTGATGTGCGCTGATGAGGCTGTACTGATGGGCACCGATCAGCTGCACTGATGGGTGACACTGGGCACTGGTAGGCAGCACTGATGGGCACTGGTAGGCAGTACTGATAGGTGGTACTGATAATGAGGCACTGATGGGCACTAGTTGGAAGCACTGATGGTCAACTCATTACAGACTGTGCACTCCCTGTTTATGTATAACAAGTTGGAGAGCGAGTAATTGCACTGGGCCACCAAGAGTTCTCTCTAGTGATTAATCTACAAATCTCTATTCATAATACAAAAATATGGAATAATAGACTTGTAAAATGTGAAAATCATATCAAATATTGCATTTAAGTACACATTGCAATAATAACTCCAAATTTGTGCTTACTAACAATGCACCATACTTTCCCTTTTTAAAAGTTATGAAAGAGAATTATTTTTCATCCATTGAGGAAACAGAAATTGTAGAAATTCCTAAACTGGGTTTACTGCTGCATTCAGGAGGTTTGGACACTGGCAAACAAAAATTGTAAAGCCAGCCCCTGTATAACCTTGCCTCCAGCCGTCATGCCTGTGCATTTTGCTAGCATCATAGGAGGTTGTATGTCTAACTAAATTTGCTAGCCTTTTAATTTTCCTTCTTTTGAAAGAACATGTCATGCAACATGTAATTTCAATAAGACATAGAGGGCAGTACTGTTGAAATGAGTGACCTTGACCCATACCCCACCACTGGTTCTAGCAGAGATTACTCTAGGATCATCCTCACTGGAGTTTTCTATAGCTGTGCTGCAGGAGACTAAGACCTCTCCTGCGCTCACAAGACCCCTTACATCCACTTCAGATTTTTTTGTTGGTTTGTGTACATTTAATGAAGCAATCTGCTCATAGAGGCTCTAAGCATGCTCTGGCACCCTCCATGACAGGATCTAATTTGGACAGCTTTCCATTTTCGTTTTCTATGCATTTTTATCATGTGTTTTGAAAGTTCAGTGTTGTGTATTTTTTACATGTGTTAAGGTGTGTCTTTAATGCGTTTTCACATGTCATGTGTTTTGCATGTTGACCAATAAAAAAAAAAAAAAAAAAAAAAAAGCATCATGCATGCATTTTCATGTGTTATCATGGACTCTTATGGTCCTCAAAAATGAATGAAAACACAGAAAACCATCACTAATTTGTGAATGTGACTCAAGTGTAACCAAGCCCCCTTTTGCCATCTCTGATTTAGATAAAGAACATTTTCAATCTATGCCTGAGGAGACTGCATTAAAGAAAATTCCACATGGACTTACAAGGACTTGTTTGTAACCTAACTGATCCACTTTGGTCTACCATGCAGTTGGAGGATCCATCTGCTGTTCCAAAGCAAAGTCTTTTTGAGCTCTTTTGATTGTAAAGACCTACTTAAACGCTTCTCTATGAGGACTACAAACAATAGAGTCCTGGGCCCCTGCTGACAATGTGAGGGAATTTTTTTAGCTTTTGATAAATAATTTATTCATATATGGTCTCTATTGGCACTGCAGTCATCCATCTTAGTAAGCATATCAGTAAACAGGTTGATGGTGTCCTTCGCTTTAGGGGCTTCACTAACAGATAGACTCCCTACTTAGCAAACCTTACAATGAATTAACTGGAGTAAAGCAGGGTATACATGCACAGTTTTTTTCTTTTTTCTCCAACCAGTGATTTTTTATATTATATATTATATTCTTACAGAGGGGACTCCCCTGTCAGAATACACAGATCAGTATTGCAGCTACTAGCTTTTAGGGCTGATCGAATGCTGGTTTTCCAGCACGACCGTTTGACAGAAGCCAGTAGTTAGACTGTTGGACAGAGAGGTATACACATATATCAAAAGTTGTCTGGTTACTGCTGAACATCTTAACTGTCCCTTATTGGCAGTGACTTTGATTTGTGAAACCATGGAAATGATATATCCTAATCTCTCCTACACAGGTGATGGTGATCACCTCACCCTCTTAAGAAAGATTTAGGCTTGGCACCCTTCAGTTTTGGTCAGCTAAGAGTTTCTTCCCTTGTTTCCATTAACAATTTATGGTGTAAAGGCTCTCACATCCATGGATATCTCTGTAAGAGATTATATATTAGGTACCATCCTGTCTTCTCTGGGATTTCCACTCCCTGAAGACAAGGGTCAGGTATAGTCAACTTAACCTGCGGATATTGACCTTTTGGCTTTTACCTTGCATGTTCTATTTGTCCAACTTTCCTTTCCCTGAGTTCAGCAGCTGGGTATGCTAGTTGTGTTCTTCCACCTGTTGTTTTTTTTTGTTTTTTCTTGGATATTTGGTTGATCCTCCATTCACTGTTTTGACTCAATGGTTGATCTAATAGCAGTTTCTTCATTTAGTGGTGTTATCTGTCTTGGTCTGGAGCATCCAGTTGATCCAAGGTGCCTTTCCCTTGGTCATGGTGATTTCCAAATTTGCCTTAGTTTTCTTAAACCTTCGCTTTTTTAAAAATGAAAACGTGTTATACTTGCCTACTCCGTCCCCCACTCCCATGTCACAGCATTTGATTGACAGCAGCGGGAGCCAATGGCTTCCACTGTTATCAATCTACCCAATGAGGAGGGAGACCGGATCGGGCTCAGGTAAGAAAAAGGGGAGAGCTGCAACACAGAAGGTTTTTCATAATCATGCATAGAATACATAAAGATAAAAAAACCTTAAAGTGGTGCTCCACCCAAAGAGGGAAGCTCCACTTGTCTGCCTCCTCCCACCCCTCCGCTGCCACATTTGGCACCTTTCGGGTGAGGGGGGAGCGTGTACCTGGTTTTGACAGGTACCCGCTCCCACTTCCAGATGCGTTCGCCGGAAGTTTGGTCCCCCTCATCCTGCCATCGGGCCATTCACGAAGTGCGCCCCTCTTCGCACATGCACAGTAGGGAACCGGCTGCGAAGCTGCAAGGCTTCACTGCCGGTGGCCCTTAGCCGAGATGGTGGCGGCAGCACCCGAGGGCCGATTAAAAAGCCGATTCGGTTCGATTCGCTGGATTCATGGACAGGTAAGTGTCCTAATATTAAAAGTCAGCAGCTACAGTATTTGTAGCTACTGACTTTTAATTTTTTTTCTGAAGGATCCTGGAGCTTGGCTTTAAGGCTGTAGAACCACTTTAAGGTGTTCATTCCTTTAGATACTCTTGGAGAATGATCTCAGCTTTGCTGGATCTGTTAGTGTCTTTTGCTGGACTGCTTTTAGACACCCCCCAGTGGAAAGAATTTTTTTCAATCTCTGTGTTGACTTCAAAAAAGATTTTTCGCTAAGTACATAGATCTTATTATTTTTTTTCTCGAGATTCATATTCGGTTTCAATGTTTTTTATTGAAAATATATTTTAAAAGACATAAGGTCAAATGTAAATGTCAGTAAAACAATACAACTTGAGATTTATATTCATTTGCTTTGTCAGCTTATATAAAATTTCAACATGTTTAGATTTTAAATTCTGTAAAAGTGTAAAAAAAAAGTTAAACTTGCCATGATATCTTGGTCTGTAGAATATTCTAGTTTTACATTTTTTTTCTTGCCTCTTTCTTTTTTTTTGAGTATTCTCAGCTCTGTGGAAATACATGAATCCCGGCTGACCTTTTTAGGAATCGAAAGTTAGAAGTCTCCAGGGGTCCCAGGGCCTTTAAGTGGTAAATGTTTAGGGAAGCTATGAATGCAGGTCTGTAAATTTATTGCTGTGCCATCTGTTTTCCCTGCCTTCTAATAGGACTTATCAGAGGCTTTTGTAAAGCTTTTGTGGTGGTCACTCCCCCAGTGTCTGACCTTCTTCTGTCTTTGTGGAAACACTGAATACCATTGGCCATTATAAGCAGGTCAGAGGGCGGCTGTTTATGTTGCCCCCCTCATGATTACCCTAATGATTTAAGAAAAGGCAGTGGCAGAGTAGGATGTTTAAACACCCCCTGCTACCATTGAGAGAGAATAATGAAGTCCCATTTGCTTCTACTCTTCCCTTCAGTGCAAGTGCAGTCACAGCTCTTACTTTCTTTTATGGGCTGTGCAATTCATTAGGTGTTTTGTGCAACTTTTAACTCTGTGTTTGTTTGTTCATCATCTTTTGTTCTTGGTGAATATATACACGAAACAAAGGCTACAAACATAAGCAATAAGAAAGAGAAGGCAAAATATAAAAGAGCGACATTCCTAAAGCGTGCATTTTCATTAGTTACCGGTAACTATGCTTTCCAGTAAATCTCTAATTGTGGATGCACTGAGAGCAAGATCATCAGCTGAAATGTTTCAAACACACTGGATGGTATTCTTTGGTCTTTGCCAGCGTCATATCTTAAAGCGGAGTTCCACCCTAAAGTGACTTTAAGGCCCCTATTTGTGAAACAAAGCTTTTGGAGAGGAGGGGGGGGAGCAGTTACCCGACTTTGACAGGTTCCTGCTCCCACTTCGGGTTCGTAGGCGACCGGAAGCAGAAGCGCTCCCAAAGTCTTCTGGGTCACATGACAAGTCCTAGAAGACTTTGGGGCCAGTCACAGACTGCAGCGCCGCTCGCGCAGTGTGCACCCAGCTGTGAAAACCGCAAGCTGTCAGAGCCGGGTGCCCATAGTAGAGATGCCGGTGCCGCTGAAGGAGGACACATGGGAGAACACGCCTGCGGTGAGTACGATGCTGGACCATGGGACAGGTGAGTGGCTGTTTATTAAAAAGTCAACAGCTCCACTTTTTGTAGCTGCTTACTTTTAATAAACAAACAAATGACTGGAACTCCGCTTTAAAGCGGAGTTCCACCCAAAAGCGGAACTTCCGCTCATCTGGTTCCTCCTCCCCTCCAGTGCCACAATTGGCACCTTTCAGGGAGGAGGGGGGTGCAGATACCTGTCTACTACAGGTATTTGCACCCTTTCCTGGAGTAGACTCCCGCGGGAGTCACTCCCCTTCCTGCAGCCCCCCCCCCGCTGTCTCTTGGGAAACACACAGGTCCCAGGAGATAGCGGGGACTACTTAGACGACGACTCGCGCATGTGCAGTAGGGAGGTTTGAAACAAGAGAATCTGGATGCCACACACTGGATAAAGTTGAAAATTCTTCTTTTTTGTAAAAATAGGATCATCAAAAATACAGGACAATCAGGCAGATGGTACAGACACAGCTGACGCGTTTCGCACTCTAGTTTGAGTGCTTACTCATAGTAGGGAACCGGGAAGTGAAGCCGCAACGCTTCACTTCCTGATTCCCTCATAGAGAATGGCAGAGGCAGCAGCCGAGAGCCGAGCGATTGATCGGCTTCGGCTGCCGACATCGCTGGACTCCAGGACAGGTAAGTGTCCATTTATTAAAAGTCAGCAGCTGCAGTATTTGTAGCTGCTGGCTTTTAATATTTTTTTTTAGGTGGACTCCCTCTTTAAGTTAGCCATATACTAGTAGATTTTAAAACTAACATTTGTACAAAAAAATCTCAGTACATGTGAATGTTTTTAAGTACCTAAACACTTTTGTGTGATTTTGACATATCTGTTTTGGAATTAATGTCCTTTCCTGAATGAAAACCACATACACTGTTAGAAATTTGTCCAAGAAAAATTTCCCTGCTCCTTCAAATGATCTCGTCCTCATAGTTGAAAACTAATGCCGATTTGATCCCCCGAGCAATTAGAAAAGTGAATGAACGTTCTTAAAATGAAAAACTTCAAACTCTATCAGTGTATGGCCAGCTTTACAATTTTTGATAGTTAAAGAAGACATTTAGGGGGTGTTTGGGACAGTGGAGATAGGAGAATTAAAACCCAACTCTGGGCAAAAGAAGTAACCTCTGCCACCCCTTCTAGCTGATCTGTGACATAGAAGAAAAAAATATATATTTAACTAGTTTCAGACTTTGGGCGTGCAACACAAGCCCAAAAAAATGCACATCCAGTCTCTCTGCCCTTCTTCTGGACCCCCCCCCCCCCAAACATACTGTAATTGTCGCCTGGGATTATTCATAGCTGGCATTAGTGGGCAGCTCCAGCTGTCCAAAAAGCAGTCTGACTCACAAAGTAAACTATTGTTACATTTGTATCTTCCTGTTAATTTATCTGCAGATCAGAAGGATGAACTTGGATCTGCAGATGTCCGTTTAAGCAGCCTGACCAGTAAAAAAAAAGTTTTAACCACCTAACCTCCTGAAGATTTACCCCCCCCCTTCATGAACCAGGCCACTTTTTGTGATACAGCACTGCGTTACTTTAACTGACAATTACGTGGTCGTACGACACTGTACCCAAAACAAATTTTTGTCTTTTTTTTTTCCCCACAAATAGAGCTTTCTTTTGTGGTATTTGATCACCTCTGCGTTTTTTAGCTTTTGCTCTATAAACAAAAAAAGGCTGACAATTTTGAAAAAAAAAAAAAACCCAATATTTTTTACTTTCTGCTATAATACTTATCCAATAAAAACATGTAAAATTTCTTCATCACTTTATGCCAGTATGTATTCTGCTTACATATGTTTGCCATTCTGCCTGTGTCCTGTGATATCGGCTGGTGTCGGCGGACATCGAGTCCACGGTACCCGCCACTGTGTGCCCGTTGTGATCACATTAGCGTGCACCCCAGACTCGGAAGTGTCAGATCACTTACTAGGTAAGACAGGTGGTTAGATAAAATGTTCCTTTGTTAACTCCTCATTAACCCCAGTTTACTTTAACCACTTCCCGCCCGGCCTATAGCAGATTGAAGGCCGGGCGGTGGTTCAGTTATCCTGACTGGGCGTCATATGTTGTCCAGCAGGATAACATGCTGCCACGCGCCCGTGGGGGCGCACATCGGGGCGATCGGTGGAGCAGTGTGTCAGTCTGGCACGCCGCTACACCGATCTTGGTAAAGAGCCTCCGGCGGAGGCTTTTTACCACGTGATCAGCCGTGTCCAATCATGGCTGATCACAATGTCAATAGGAAAAGCCGTTAATTGGCTTTTCCTCACTCGCGTCTAACAAACGCGAGTAGAGGAGAGCCGATCGGCGGCTCTCCTGACAGGTGGGTCTGTGCTGTTTATCAGCGCAGCCCCCCCTCGGATGCCCACACTAGACCACCAGGGAAGCTGCCAGGACCACCAGGGAAGAGGGCAACATGTGGATGGCCAGGTATGTACCCCATGGCCATGCACATGTGCAAATTATGCCCACTCTGTGCCAATCAGTGCCCACAAATGGGCACTGACTGGCACCATTATATTTAAGTGATGCCCAGCAATGCCAACCATCAGTGTCCATCGGTGCCACCTATCAGTGCCCATCCGTGCCCATGACATAAGTAAAGCATTGCGTCAGTTAATGGCGCTATATAAGTACCTGAAAGAAATAAATATATAGTAATGGCAACACTTCCAGTCCTTGCACAGGCATGAGATTTACATTGGGGGCGATGAAGGGACTGGTGCCTATGAAGGTGAGCCATGGCCAAAATTCTCCAGTACTCATAGGAAATTAGCATTACAGGGGAAGGAAACTGGAAGCACATTTCGCCATGTGCCATGACAAGATGTGCTTGAATAAAGTTCATCTGAGAAACGTACATAATAGTTCAGTTTTGACTTTTGACCCGAGTTGAGCTTTAAGTAAACTTTTACAAGTATTTCTTTGGAAATGCTGATGTACAGAGTCTTTGGCCAGGACATGAATAAAAAAAGGTGGGGCTTAATCTTGCTATTAGCGATGTCATGGCTGCCTGTGATCAATCAATTTCTTTTTCATATCTGCTACACAGTAACTGATGCACATAGTCAACACCTATTAGTTTATTATATGAACAATTGTGCACCCACAATTTGCTGCTGTGTGCAGACCCAATAGGGAGACCAAGTCCAAGACATAACAATTGACCATGGACGATGTTTGATAGCATGTCTCCATTCTTCCACCCTGCAGTATAAGACTACATTCACATGGCTAAAAGATGAAGTTGTACTTCTGCAGGGAAATGTGTGTTTGCATGTGCCTGTGTTCCAGGTTTGTCTATATGATAAATTCAGACTGAAACACAGAAAGAACCTGCGTCAGTGGCCCGAGCATCTCATCAGTCTCAAGGCAGCAAGTCTCTACTTATTTTTGTCACTCGTGCCGTCTTCAGACCTTCACACTTTGTGCTTTTCTGCCGGTGTTCACCATGAATGTCAATGCTAGCTGTAGATGCAAGCTAACATCTCTCAATGGCTATGGTACTGGATGGAACGATTTATTTCCCGTAGTCATATAGAGGTATCATGTTTTTACATGTTACATTAGTCACATTAGTCTCTGAAGCTCACAATCTACTAAAATTCATCATGTGACAGACTTTGTGTACTGGTTTGCTGTTAAATCCTGGATAGATTGATGGATATACATCTTGGGGGCTACTTTTAGATAGTCTTCAGAAGGGGGCTTTTGGCATATTCTTTTTATACCTGCCAAATTCCACTCGGCCTCCAGGTTGGAAAAATTGTGCAGTACTGAATGACTCCTAACCCTTATCCATGTTCATTGTGTTGTGCATCGCTGACAAAAAGTTTGCATGAGAATTTGGGCTTCGGTCACTTTGGTTTCAATGTCTTTTCTCAATGAGCTCTCCCATCGTAGCTCTGGCTTAACAGAGGGTAAAACAATGGAGTTTGATGCTCTCTGATATTCAACTCCCATGTGAACGTAGTCTTGGGACTTAAAATATCTGATTTTATCTATCTGTATTCATGCTGTATGTACCCAAGTTAAAGGTAAACTCCAAGCAAAACGGAAAGCCACATCCATGAAATGTAACAATTTATATTACCTGTCAAAGGACTTTTATCTCTGTTCACCAAGTTGTGAGATTTAGGGCCTGTGTCAACAGGCTTTGGTGCTTATGTCGATGTCATCAGTTTTAGATGCTTCTGAGAGAATTCACAATTCATTACCAGGTCCATTTGACCTGCAGTTGACTTCTTCTGGCTTGTATTTGACTTTTTTCAATGTGGATTTTGAATTCCTATAGATTTACATTGGTTTCCAAAACCTATTTGATGCAAAAAAGGTCTGTTGACATGGGCCCTTACAGTCATACCACACCTCACAGCCAATCTAATGACCAGACTTTTCTCTACTGCAGCTAAAGTGACAATAAACAATATCCTTACTTTCCATAAATAATCATTCGCTTTCACTACTTAAAGAAAATCTTCAATCCACCCAAGCACCCCACCCCCACAATAAATGGTCCCAATTTTGTGGGAACAATTTGGGGATGGCCCCTTCCTGTTCCAACATGACTGCGCACTAGTGCACAGACAAGGGTAGTAAAAACATGGATGAGCTCTAATTTATACTAAAGGTGTTCTATAGGGATAAGGTCAGAACTCTGGGGGCCAGTCAAGTTCTTCCACCCCAAACTCGTCATCCATGTCTTTATGGACCTTGCTTTGAGCACTGGTGCGCAGTCATGTTGGAACAGGAAGTGGCCACCCCCAAACTGTTCCCACAAAGTTGGGAGCATTAAATTGTCCAAAATATCATGGTATGCTGACACCTTAAGAGTTCCCTTCACTGGAACTAAGGGGCCAAACCCAACCCCTGAAAAACAACCCCACAACATAATCCCCCTATACCAAATGATTTTGACCAGTGCACAAAGCAAGGCCCATAAAGACATTGATCAGCGAGTTTGGGGTGGAGGAACTTTACTGGCCTACACAGAGTCCTGACCTCAACCCGATAGAACTCCTTCGGGATTAATTAGAGCAGAGACTGCGAGCCGGGCATTCTTGTCCAACATCGGTGCCTGACCTCACATATGCGGTTTTGGAAGAATTGGCAAACATTCCCATAGACACACTCCTAAACCTTGTGGACAGCCTTCCCAGAAGAGGTGAAGCTGTTATAGCTGCAAAGGGTGGGCCAACTCAATATTGAACCCTACGAACTAAGACTGGGATGCCATTAAAGTTCATGTGCGTGTAAAGGCAGGCATCCCAATACTGTTGACAATATAGTGTACCTTCACTCCCTAGCTAGACTTACCGTACCTGATCTTCCTTTCTACTCTTAAAGTGAAACTTCACCCAAAAGGGAAGTTCTGCTTGGTTGCCTCCTCCCCCCTTGTACCTGGTTTTGACAGGTACCAACCCCAACTTCTGGTCAGATCCCTGCAAGTAAAGTGTGTGTGTAAAGTCAAGAGTCCGAATACAATATAATTATTTTTTTTACTTGTTTTTATTGGTATATTTCTATCTGCCTGTAGTTCAGCTTTAAGCAAGCATTTAATAGTTCTTTTTACCAAGTGACCTTACAATACCCAGCCAGAGCTCCTTCTAAGCAAAGTAATTAATAAAAGGTAAACACAACTCGAGAGGCAGGATTGCGTTCCATGACCTTAAACAACGTGCGTATATTTCTTGGAGAATAGTGTGTTTTTGCTTTTCCTCTGCTCTTTGCTAATAGGCTCTGTCAGCTTTTTAGATGGGCCTCATTTGTAACTGTATAAATGGCAACCTTTCTGTGCACTTGGCAGTTTGTGTGTCCACTTACCATCCTAACAATGTGGCTCGGTATAATAAAAGCATTGAGTAGACTGTGAAAGCAGCTTGGCCCCCAACCCCCGACATATATTTCTTGGAGTAGTTAGGATTCTTTAGCTATCATTGCTGCTTGGCTGGAACCCTGGGGTGGCATCTGAAGGCATGAGAGAGGCCAAAAAAAAACCTAACAAAGTCCTTTTCCCCTTGTTGGCTTTTCCTTCTATTCATACAATCCTAATGAAAACCATCTGGTTTGGAACAGCCATATTGTCTTGCCTTGCACCTCTATTGTCATTGCGTTCACCTGCAGTGAGGGAGGGGGGCACCCGGTTTGTTTTAAAAGCTGTAATTCAAGTCTTCATTGATACTTTGCAGTTAATTTTAAGGGTGCTGGAGCATTGTTGAGTAAAACTGTCAGACAAGGCAAAAAGCTAGCAGCTGCCACGTTTTCACCACCTTGTGAACGGCTGGAGTAATGTCATGGGTTGTTAAATAGAGGATTACTTTGTAGATGGTCTTCCTTCGTATCTTTTACTGCTGACCTTTTGACTTTGGCACTAAAGCTGCTTGTGTTGTCCCCTATTCACAGCACTTTGCGTTATGTAAAACTCATCGAAGGGCCTTGCTTTCATATTATGCATACCATGAAACCAGGAACACCCTCTCATTATTTTCTGAGTTTTTTTTATTGAATTTAATTACATATTTATACTTAAAACTTATCACGCAGGATTCAGCTAATTTATGCTTCCCTATTTTTATTAGGCTGTCTAATTATGTTTTTAGAGCTTCAGTCTTCTCATTGGAAATGGCATTTTCAATGCATCTGTTTACTGGCAAGTGTATTGTGTTGACAGCTCCCCCTCTAGTGGCCATCTGCATTATTAACAACTCTGGTTTTGTGCAACTGTTGAATATAATATAAATAGTTGCACTTAAAGAGGAATTCCGCCCACCCCCCCCCCCACAAAAAAATAAAGTTCAGCAGCGGCAAATACTGTAGGATGCTGACTTTTTAAAAAAAGTCACTCACCTGTCCCACGGTCCAGCGGTGTAATCACTGCAGTTGTGTTCTCCGTGTGTCCTCCTTCAGCAGCACCGGCATCTCTACTATGGGCACCCAGCTCTGACAGCTTGCGGCTTCACAGTTAGGGTGCCCACTGCGCGAGCGGCACTGCGGTCTGTGACTGGCTCCGAAGTCACTTACCTGTCCAGGGTTCCCGCGATGTTTGCACCCCAGCCAGTTTTCAGATTGGCTCTCGGGTGCTGCCACCGCCATTCATCGTAAGGGAAACCCGGTTCCCTACTGCACATGCACAAAGTGCGCTGCGCTTTCTAACTGGCTTGGCGGCATAGGAGGGGCAGCGCCGTGGGGAGTGTGGCACTGAAGGGGGGGAGGAAGCAGGGCAGAGCATTGCACCTGGTCCGCCGGCAGTTCCCTCCACCAGTATCTCCTGGGAGCACAGTGGTGTAGTGGTTAGCAATTTCACCCAGCAGCAATAGGGTCGCTGGTTCAATTTCCGACCACGACACCATCTGCCTGGAGTTTGCATGTTCTCCCTGTGCCTACGCGGGTTTCCTCCGGGTACTCCGGTTTCCTCCCACACTCCAAAGACATGCTGGTAGGTTAATTAGATCCCGTCGAAAAATTGGCCAAATATGTATATGTGTTTGTAAGCGTGTCAGGACCCCATGGGGCAAAGGACCGCGCTATACGGCAGATGGACACCGGCGGCATAAAAAAAGCGCCCTGTGGGGCACATAGGTAGCGCTATACAAGTCACCCATTCATTCATTGGGAGCCATCCATACCTGCTTGGGAAACCAGGAAGTGCAAAAGGTCAGAGGTCCTTGGACTTGCCGGTTCAAGTACCAGGACGGGTAAAGAGATCTTTGTGGTGGTGGAGGAAGACAGCAAACTTGTCTGACTGTCTGGAATGAGTGCTGCCAGTTTCCAGGACCGTCACGACAGATGCAAGCGACACCGGCTGTGGAGCACACCTAGATCCGCGGCTGGTGCAGGGTTCTTGGAGAGTGGAGGATGCAAAGAGATTCCCGAATTTGGGGGAGTTGAGGGCAATTGCACTGGCTCTCAAAGCCTTCCAGCGGGAGCTCCACGGACAACATGTACGGGTCTGCTCGGACGACTGCTTGGCGGTTGCCTATATCAACTGACCGGGGGGCACCAGGAGCAGTTCCCTGTGGGTCCTGGCAGAAGAAATTTTCAAGTAGGCCAAAGCCACAGTGCTGTCCCTCTCAGCGGTACATCTGAAAGGGGAGTTGAACCAGCTGGCAGACTTCCTCAGCAGGAAGGCACTGAGGGAGGGCGAGTGGGTCCTAAGTCAGGACGTCTACAAGATGGTCACTCGAAGATGGGGGGTCCCATGTGTGGACCTCTTCGAGGAAGGATGCAAAAACTCACCACTTCTTCCTACCGAACAGGTGGGACGGGGGTCAAACAGGGTGGATGCGCTCTCTCAGAGCTGTCGTTTTACCAGGTGTTATGCCTTCCCCCCTCCTGCACTATTACCCGCAATGCTGAGGAAGTTCCAGACAGAAGACACAACTCTGATCCTAATAGCGCCACACTGGTCCAGGAGGCCATGGTTTGCCCTCCCAAAAGATTTGGCCAAGGAGCCCCCCTCGGTCTTGCCAGTCCAGGAAGACATTCTTTCTCGGGGTCCGATCTGTTGTCCCTAGGTGGAGAGGTGGAATCTAGCAGCCTGGTTACAGAGGAGGAAGTGCTGAGGGGGTAACAGTTATTCTGACCGATAGGCTCTTACAGGGGAACCCTTTGAGCTAATGGAGTCTTGTGCAGTCAAGTTGCTAACTCTCAAGACTGTTTTTTTTTTTTTTTTTAGTAGCGATCACTACAAGGAGGGTTAGTGAGCTGAAGCCCTATCGAAATAGGGCGCCTTTTCTTCAAATTTTTCCGGATCGGGTGGTGTTTAAGACCGATCTGGCCTTTTTGACAAAAATGCCTTCTAAATTCCACAAAATCCAGGAAATCATTTTGCCTAACTTTTTGTTCAAATCCTGTGGGAGAACAGGAGCATATTTTTCACAAGCTAGACATTCTAAGGTGTGTCCTAAGGTACTTGGATAGTACGGAGCAGTTCAGAAAGTCTGATTCCGTTTTTGTTTCCTTTTCAGGGGCTAGAAGGGGGTCCAAAGCCTCTAGGCATACAATAGCTAGATGGCTGAAGTTGGCTATTAGTCCGGCATATGTGGTCAAGGGAATAGAGGTCCCGGGAAGGTATCGGGGGCCCATTCCACCAGGGCTATGGTGACATCGCAAGCAGAGTGGGCTGGTGCTACACCGAGCACTTACTGTAGAGCGGCGACGTGGTCAAGCTTTATCACCTTCGTTAAGCACTACAGGCTGGATTTGTTGTCTGCCAAAGACCAGGCCTTCAGGCATAAAGTTCTTCAAGCGGTAGTCCCACCCTAGGGTAAGTGCTCGTTTATTCTATCAAAGGTGACTGTCCTGAAAGACGAAAGGGGGAAAATCGAAGTCACACTTACCGATAACGTCTTTTCCAAGAGTCTTTCAGGACAGCACCGGTACCTATCCAATTAAGAGTTCATCACTGGAAGGTTCTGACATAAGATCATCAGGAAAGTGAAGGTGGTATGATATGTTCTTGTGTCTCCCTAGCTGGCGTGAGGTACTCGTGGAGAACTGAAGGGCCGGTGGGGCGTGTGGCTTAAAGCTCAATTGGAGGCGGTGTTTCCTGAGAAGGGAGGAGCCGAGGTCTCTCAAAGGTGGCTGCCCTGAAAGATTTTTGGAAAAAACGTTTCCGGTAAGTGTAACTTCGATTTTTATGTCTGCAAAGGAATTGTACAGATATTCAGGTCTGATCAGGGTGAGGTGGATTTAGAACTTCAGAGCACTCTAGAAGTTGATAGGAAGTCCTTGCTCGCTGATAAACCTCACCCAGAAAATGATTAATTCAAATGGTCAGTGTTCACTGTATATTCAATTCAACATAGACAAATAAACCAATCATTAATAAACATTGGGACATATTAAAGAGCGACCAGGTTTTAGGTTCTTTGCTGCCTGATAGAGCTAAAGTTATATATAGAGGCGCCCCCTCCTTTTATAGAGTAAAATTTGCTCCTAACATTGTTAACCCTCCCGTCAGACCCTCTTTTTTTCATAACCTTGTTGGCTACTATCCATGTAAAAAGTGTAACGTATCATTACAACACACGGAGTAGATTGTAAGACTCAACTATTTACATCTACAGCTACCAACCGTTCTTACCCTATGAAACATTTTTCTACATGCTCTACCAAGTGTATTGTATACATTTTGACCTGCCCTTGTGGCAAACAATACGTCTGCAGAACAGTTCGCCCTTTTTCTGTGAGAGTCAACAAACACAGCCAAAATTAAAAAGGCTTCACTAATCATAGTGTACCCAAGCACTACCCACATTATCACAATCGTGATCTGAGATGTACTGAATTCCTTATTATAGATAGATTTATTCCCCCTTAGAGGGGTGGAGCTTCAACTAGAGGGGTTTCACGGTTGGAAACCTTCTGGATTTATGAATTACAGTCCCACTCCCCATCAGGTATGAACCTGGAGTGGGATATTAACGCCTTTATTAATAGGACATGATTTGGTATTTGCTCTGACAACATCTGAGGGGGCACCTTATTACATGTAGACATTTTAATCGTTTCCGCTGTGCCTTTTCTTTTGCTTTTTTACACTTTTTTTTTCTTTTAACTTTAAAGAGAAATTTAACATTTATTTTTTGGTAGTTATTATGTTTGTATTTTTGTATATTTTATTCTGTGCAGAGATTATGGGTTACCAACTCTGTTTCAATTTTCCAAGTATAACCAATATAAAATTTGGTATAGGGTGTTTCGTATTATCGCAACCATAACGTAATTTAACCTTTTAGAAGCTTAAAATACTTTTTGCTCTCCACTCAAGTCGAGGCTTGGTTTTGTTACATCCTGATAGAGCTGCACGATTAATCGTCAAGAATCATTATCGCAATTTTTTTCCCCGTTGCGAGCTTGATAAGTGTTTCACAATTCTTGCTATGCAAAGAATCCTCTCTGCTCTTCTGAAGCCACAGCCATCAAAAAAACGGGCAGTTTGCCAAGAATCAGAACATTCTTTAGCAGTTGAACTAAGTCTAAACATTGCAACAATTGGTCAATGGAATAGACTTTGTGTGTAAGTGAAAAAAGTTTAACCACTTAAACACTAAACCTTTTTCTGACATTTGTTAGTTTCAAGTTAAAATAATTTTTTTTTTTGCTAGAAAATTACTTGGAACCCCCAAACATTATATTATATATTTTTTTTAGTAGAAACCCTAGAGAATAAAATGGTGGTTGTTGCAATATTTTATGTCACACTGTATTTGCGCAGCGGTCTTTCAAATGCAATTTTTTTTAGAAAAAATTACTTTAATGAATAAAAAAAACAACCAGTAAAGTTAGCCCAATTTTTTTTGTATAATGCGAAAGATTTTACGTCACGAGAATCGTGATCTTTTTATTCTAAGCAAAAAAATGTGATTCTCATTTTGGCCAGAATCGTGCAGCTCTACTTCCTGATTCCTTTGAGGAAGCTGGCTGTTAGCGTGGAGGATGTAGTTGTCTGCTTTGTTTTGAGAACAAGGCTTGACACGCGCACGTTTATGCCCTCTTTCTATCCAGCAATCAATGGGCTGATGATACACCGGACTTGACGGCCTGCCTTTCAGAATGATGCTTGGTCCGCACGTGTCCACGCCATCTTCCTTTCCAGGAAGTAATTGCCTTGCCATTGTGGTCAGGAAAGAGTGGTGTTGAAGCTCCCTTTTTTGGTGTGGTTACACCTCCTGCCTGGTTGACTCATCGGGCATAAGCCTTATGGAGTCCACTTGTTCTGGTAAGCCTCTTCCTTATTGGTGGTGGATCTTCTTCACGCATGTGACCATTATTGCTGGCATTGGGACTCCATTTCCCTTCCTTGGACCATTCACAGGAACATTGTTTTTGTCTTTGGCTTTTCAGCTATTTATCTGTCGGACATTTTCTCCTTTGCACTTTTTTTAGCTTCAGATTTAGTGGACATTTTTTCTTTGCACTTTTAACTAGTTTTTATATTTGTGTTCACATTCATGCACATATGTGACATATCCACTTGATAATTCCTTTTGTACTTTTTGCACTTCTAACCTACTTGATATTTTTCCTTCACTTGGCTTATTTTGTATATATATTAGGTGATACATTTGCATAGTCCTTGAACAGACTAGTGTTTGCACCATGCCCTTTTCCTATTTTCTAGGTTAATTTACTATATTGCCTCACAGTTTTATAGATCAATCTATCTACTAGGGTATATTTACCCTTCTTGTTTAATCATTCACGGTTATTTATTATCGCTTTTTCATGATTTGTTATATATTTCTGCCAATAAATTTTGGCGTTTCCAATTATATTTAGCAGAGCGAGCGTTCAGTTGCACTTACAACATATTCATCAGTATTTGATGAACTTCAAAATTTTTTCTCACTTTTTTAGCGCTGCACTTAATTTTTTAATTTACTACGCATTATTGTCTATTGTCGTGGTGGCTGCTTCCATATTTTTAGAGTGCTAGCGCAGTATTTTCTCTTTATTTAGACTTAATGTACACGGGGTGTTTTAAAACCTCCCCTGAACGATTTAACTTGACCGATAGTGAACGACGTTTAAAAACGTCTGTTTTGCCACGTTTATATGCCGCGTTTAACCGCGTTTGTGTTTAGCAGCGTTTTTTTTTTTATTTTTTTTTTTTCAAATAGTCAAAAATGTATCTCTATTAAAAACTCCTGTAACAAAAGCGCAGAATAAAGCGAGTTACCCGGTTTACGCGTGTTTACAGGCATTTGTTTCAAATGCCTCTGAACATCCGTCCTGTATGCAGTTTTTTGCTTTCCAAAAAAAGCTTCTAAACTCAACTGCCTAAAAACTACTATAAATGACCCTGTGTATATGTACTGATAATATAACATAGAGGAGAGTTCAGAGGCAGCTGGAAAAAACGCACAACTGATCCTAAACGTCCGTTTTCCAGCAGCAGTGTACATGAAGCCTTTTACCAAAAAAGAATGCTGACTTGATATCGTAACAGACCGCATAATGTCTGTTTTAAAAAGTTGGACTCTGGTAAACTTGCTGTAAGATGTTTAGATAAGATTACAGTAAAATAACTTTTTACACATGTATATTGAAAATATTAAAGCTAAAATTATATATTTGTACTTGCACTATTGTGACAATTATTGTATGTCTGTGCAACATCATCCTGTGTTTTGACCAGGGCAGCGTGTTTATCTGCTTCTCTTCCCACTAATAAATGATTTGAACTTAAGTGATCAATTGCTTTTAGTGTGTTATATGTTTCTCTTGACAAGTAAACCCTCTATTGATTAGCCATTACTGTGTTAGATAATCTTGTGTCATTGAACATATTGTAAAAAAAAAAAAAAAGAAAAAGAAAAGAAAAGCTAGCAATGTTTTTACCCCAGCAGCACTACGAAAATTGAGAACGCAGTCAGAATTATAGGCAGCTTGGTCAGAGTCATTACAAGAAATCGGTATTTGTGTTTGTTAGCATACCTGGTCTCCCGAAACACGGTAGACAGAAGCCATCTTTTGCGAAGTGATGGCTGACAGGCTGCTGTAACCGTAATGAGTTTCTCTATTTCTTTGAAGAATTCTACCATTAACTCTTTAGTAGTTCTCGATGCATTAAAGTGGTAGTTCAGTCAAGCACTAACTATGCTACTCCCACCCTCATTCTAAGCCTATCCTATCTACCATGTAAAGGAAAGATCTGTATACTTACCTGTGGCAAGGGCGCTCCGATCCGTTCACAAGATTGGCTTCCAGCGCCGGCTTCAGTGAAGAGGGGAGATCTCTGACAATTGTTGCAGATCCAGGTTGCAGAACAATGATGTCACCCATAGGCCTGCTATGGGGCATCAGTTGTCGGCTGTTCCTCTACACTGAAGACGGCGCTAGGTGTTCTATCGGGTTGAGGTCAGGACTCTGTGCAGGCCGGTCAAGTTTCTCCACCCCAAACGCACCCCTAAACCTTGTGGACAGCCCTCCCAGAAGAGTTGAAGCTGTTATAGCTGCAAAGGATGGGTTAATTCAATATTGAACCCTATGGACTAAGACTAAGATGCCGTTAAAATTCATGTATGTTTAAAGGCAGGCCTCCCAATATTTCCGGTAAAAATTGTGTATATACAACATGGGAACTGGTATTCCCTCTTTGGCAGAAATTACTACATTTCGATGTTTTGCATAACTTTCCACTAGTCTGGCGTTGACTCTGGTTATATCAATATGGCAGGATATTTTAAATATAAATTGTACATGCACTGATGTTTTTTTTATTTGTTGTGCAAGTGCATCTGGCGGTCCACATACCTATACTAGAGGGTCATGCACTCCTTCTACAGCTACCTGGGATCTGCATACCCATATAAGAGTATTGTGCAATATTTCTACTACTCTGGAGCCCAACCTGTGGCCCAGGGGCCATGTCCAGCCCTTTCATTATGGTACATCACGGGACATAGAACCATAGTAGTTACTATGTGGTTATAGACCACCTTCAGGTGAGGGACACTGGCACACCCTAAGACAGGAAGTCCACTCCCTATATAACTCCTCCCACTACTGTTATTGCTGTCACAAGGCATGTAAACATGCCTTGTGACAGGTGCTCTTTATGAAGGGATCGTGGATCCGCTCTATAGAACAGTACCGGGGTGATAACTGCGGGCATCATCTCGGTAAAGACCCTTGAAGTAATATCGGTTACATTTGTGCCCAATACTTCAAAAAAAGTGGCCTCAATGATAATTGGTCGATCCCTAGTCCATACCCTCCTTTTGTTCTTTTTGAGCTTGCTTTTGGTGAACTTGTTATTGTGCCTTGGATCGTTATTGTGTTTAAAAGCTTCATTTTCGGTTCATCTTGCGGACAAATGGCCTCACTTTAAAATTATGCAGAATTTATAGTTGACCCAGGGGGTTGATTTACAAAAATGGGTAAAGCATGTTCACTTTGCAAAGGATTTCTACTTAACTTACTTAATATGCTAAGAATTCACTTTGCATGCAAGTAAAGTGAAAATGCAGGAATTTTGCTTGCACGTGATTGGATGATTGAAGTCAGCACCCTACATTCGCTAAGTTAAGAGAACATGTTCTACTCCTTGTGTAAATCAGCCTAACTGCAGATGCCCCTGCCCTCAAGCAACAAACCCATCCCAAACCATAATATTTCTACCACCATGCTTCACAGTTGGTATGAGCGTCTTTACCTGAAATGCTGTTTTCAGTTAGTGACAATTATGTCTACTGTTACTGTGGCCAAACAACTCTGTCTTTGATGCATTGATCCACAGCATATTATTCCAGAAGTCCTGGTTTTTGCTTATAGGTTCAAACTGTAGTCTTGCTGTAGTGTAGACAGCAAAGGCTTTTTCCTGACACAATACAAGTTAAAATATATCTGAAGGCAAAACTTTATTTTTAGTTTTGGGTGGAGGGATTAGAATGCTTGTCAGTTTTTATTTACTGTCTGTGCCCCCCATTAAGGAGATTCCCCCTCTCTATTTGTCATGTTTACGATCATCACTGAAAGTAAAAGAAAATCCTACACTTTGGGTTGTCCCCAGAAAAGTAATTGAGGGGACATCTTCCAATGGGGGATACTAGTTCCGGTGACCTGGGTGTCCCCAAGAAATGCTCTTAATTTGCAGGGATTCACTCTCACTTCCTGTTTGATTACGGGGCAGGAAGTGAAGAAAAATATCTGTAATAGAGCACAGATGATGAAAAAAAAAATGACAGGGGTCTTCCTTACTCAATAAAAAAAAAAAAACTTTTGCCTGTAATTCTATTTTAAGTTGGTGTAGAATTGTAGGCGCTTGCATTTTTGACACCAAATGTTGCAAGTGTTCTCTGCAGATTCCATGATGAAACGTTTAATATCTTGGGCTAAATTCCCAGGCCTCCTAGTCCTGGACAGATTAGCACTTGTTTGAAATGTACCTTGCTTGTAGATTTTTTTACAGTGGAACCATTAAATCAAAATAATTTGGTAAGAGATTCAAGAAGATTGCCAGACTCCTAGGCATCCACAATTGTCTTTTAGAGGTCCTTGGAGAGCTCTTGTGACCCTGACATCATAACACCACACATATCAAAAACAAAGAGAACAAAAGACCGTAGATATGTGAGGTTTAGAGTAGTATTAAGGGCCAGTTCAGACCACATGCAGTCCAGTGCGTTTTTTTCTGCATTAAAAACGCATGGAAAGTAGGTTATATGGTTTTCAATGGCATAGTTCACACCAGTGCTTGCAGTTCCAGTGCGTTCCAGACAGTTCCAGAAAAAAAAGTAGAACATGCTGCATTTTTTTGCACTGGACTGTACTGGAACGCTATAAAACGCACCAAAAACGCACTGCAACACACCTGTCCTTATTTAAGGTTAAGAAAAAAGAGGGGGTAAAGCACTGGACTGCATCAAAAACGCATCAAAAATGCTCTGGAACGCATCAAAAGCGCGCATGCAGAAAAATCTACAGACACCTACCTCTGCAGGTCACAGAAAAAAACGAGCCACAAAATGTTTACTCCCAATATGCTAGATGTGAATGGGGTCTGAAAGTAAAATTGGTGCGATAACACAAGAACAATGAGGCTCCATTCATATCTGCGTGTTTCCTTGCATTTCAGAAATACGCTGCACCAAAAATCACAGTAAAAAAGCACCAAGCTCCACTCTAAAAAAAAAAAAAAAGAAAAAAAGTCCTGAAGCTTCTTTGGGGCAATTGCTGTGTGTAGAGCAGCACATTCAGGTGGATTGGCTGCCCTAGGTGTGATAAGTGATAATGCTCCAAAACACCCCCCACCTCGTTAAAAAAAACGCATGTGGGAATGCGAGTTCCCACTATGCAGAGATGTGAACGGGGCTTGACAGCTGAGTGTTTGTCTACTCCCTTCTGTGTACTTGTATAGTGAGAATGGTGATCACGGATTGATTGCATTTAATTTAAAAAACGTGCAGCTGGGAATGGGTGGGTGGGTAGAAGGGGGGATGATGCAGGGTGTGAGCTAATGAGGTCAGCTGGTCAACTCCTTCCTGTGTCATGACCTACAGTCTGTAAGGACGTAAGACAGAAGCAATAGATACGTTTGGAATCATGGATGCAGGACAGTAAGGTTTGTGTCTGTAGATTTTTGCAAAAAAAGTACATGAATGCTATATTGGTACACAGGGGAGCTGGAATTTAGAAATAAAAATAAGGTGAGCTTGGCCTTTAAACTCTCCTCCTTATTTAGCTCCAATATATTCATGTGTATATAGCAAATGTATACCACCATGTGTTTCCAAAAAATCCCCAGTCACTTTTTAATTGCATAAAAATTGCTCACGCCTGATCCTCTATTGCCACGTTCTTGATTTTTACACTGTAAAGTTCACATTATTGTCTATGGCGGGACTACCCACCATCCTTTGTGCCATTAACATAAGGTGCATGTGTGATCATCTTAGGATTTCAGCTTGTCACAGTTGCCAATCAATCCCTGGAGAAGGAGCTTGGGTTTGAGCCGATTATTGTACTATGAGCTGCCTGTGTGTGTGTGTGTGTGTGTGGGGGGGGGGGGGGGGGGGCACAGAATGTTGGGCTACAGTGCCAGGCGAAGAAGAGAATAGGGAGATTTCAACTCAAAATTGCATGGAGATGACTGGCAAAGAACCTTTGGAAACCAGCAAACATAGTGCAGTTGTATGCTGTGTTTTATTTATTTATTTTAAATCAAGGGTTTAGTAATAATTTTAAATAAGACAAGTTCCACCTGCATACTTCTTAATGAGGTTGTATTCACTACCAGTCAGTTTGGAACACCCAAGTCTAGTTTCATGGATTTAAAATGTAGAGGTGTACTTTCTTTTTCCATTTTGCAAATATAGCATTTTTAAGAAATTCAGCTGATTAGAATGAATACACTGTCATTTTTTTTTGTCTCAATTGTTCACATTATCTTTATTTGTAGGCACTGTTTGAATGTTGATCTAATGTTTGGTAATTTAAAATGTGTTGAAAAAGTCAACAATTTGAATAGGGGTGTACTTATTTTTAAGGTGGAACTTTACTCACTAAATTTAAGTTTGTGAACACCCCAAATTTTATTTTATTTTAAAGCGGGAGAGATGTACTATATCTCCTCTGTGTTAGACCCCTTTCACACTGGGGCGCTTTGCAGGCGCTACAGTGCTAAAAAAAAGCGCCCTGAAAGAGCTGCTGCTGTGTCTCCAATGTGAAAGCCCCGAGGGATTTCACACTGGAGCGGTGCGCTGGCAGGACTGTAAAAAAAAGTCCTGCTAGCAGCATCTTTGGAGCGGTGAAGGAGCGGAGTGTATACACCGCTCCTTCACCGCTCCTGCCCATTGAAATCAATGGGGCAGCGCGGCTATACCACCGGCATAGCACTGCTGCAGCAGCACTTTGAGGTGGTTTTAACCTTTTTCTCGGCCGCTAGCAGGGGGATAAAACTGCCCCGCTAGTAGCCGAATACCGCCGCTAAAACGACGGTAAAGCGGTGCTAAAAATAGCGTTGTTTTACTGCTGACGCCGCCCCCACCCCAGTGTGAAAAGGGCCTTAAAGTTTTCTTATCTGCTAGTTCACACTGTACACACACTCGGTTCAGTGTGTAATTTCAGCATCTGCAAAGATGAATGAACTCCCGCACATGCATGGGAATGACGTCATCAAGGTCCATCCAGCAAAATAGCTGAAGATCAGAACCCAGAAGAAGACCGGCCGAACATGTCAGCAGCCGGCGAGGGACCACATGAGTGGATGCGAGTGTAGTTTCTCTTTAACCTGAAGGTATTATTATTATTATTTTTTTTTTAACTTATCACACAAATATAACAAAATATTTTCAATTACATATTTAACCAGCCAAAAGAAACCAAATAAGAGAATTTGTTAGGGCCTGCATACACTTTAGGTTAGTGAATGCCTTCGAAGTCAAGAACTGTTGTAAATAATTTATTACAGAGATTGTTGGTGCCATCTAAATGAATAAAATATAATTTATATTTACCAGTTTGCTTATCAAATAGGAAGGGCATCACTATTTATCTGCCAGCAGTCTGTTGTCTGTGGTAGCTTATGAAATATCCAAGGAATCTTGGCTGTGCAGAAGCAGTCAGGCCCCTAAGTTAAGGAAACTTGGCCCTATGTGACTTACTTCCCTCTACAAATATGTATGTAAGCCTATGACACTTCCAGAGCAGGCCTTTGACATTAGGAGTTTAACCTTCATTAGTAATAGGATAGCAACTCACAGTAGTTTACGTACTATGTGACTTTGCCTTGACTTATCAGGGTTAAAGCCATATATCAGAACCCTGATGCCCTGACTATGCTCTGTATAATTATAACAGGGATTTTCATAATGGCAGTCAGGAGTTGAATGCTCATAGGACACTGGCCAGCATTCCACGACATACTAACTCAATGCTAAGAATAACTTACTGTTGTGGAGGGACCAATTTCATTCCAGTTACCTCCTGTCTTGTAGGCAGGCTTTACAGCCATGGTGCCAGTTATCTAATGTGCTGCTGATGATGCAAGTTTGCCAGAGAACAGTCTTTTTCTGGAACATTAAGTTACTTTATTTCAAGAGATTTACTGAACTGATCGTCGGGGAAATCATATGTGACTGATATCTGCAAGCAGATTGACAGATTTGAGCATTGAAGTTAGAAGTTTCCCTCTGCTTACCTTACTGCTTAGTTTCCTGTTTTTTCTTTTTTATACTTTTTTATACTTCCCTTTTTGGTGACAACCTGAATTAGAGCTGCACGATTCTGGCCAAAATGAGAATCACGATTTTTTTTGCTTAGAATAAAAAGATCACGATTCTCGCGACGTAAAATCTTTCACATTATACAAAAAAGAAAAAAAAAGGGCTAACTTTACTGGTTAGATTTTTTTTTATTTTAATTCATTAAAGTAATTTTTTCCAAAAAAATTGCATTTGAAAGACCGCTGCGCAAATACAGTGTGACATAAAATATTGCAACAACCACCATTTTATTTTCTAGGGTGTCGACTAAAAAAAAATATGTTTGGGGGTTCTAAGTAATTTTCTAGGAAAAAAAAAGGATTTTAACTTGAAACCAACAAATGTCAGAAAAAGGTTTAGTGTTTAAGTGGCTAAACTTTTTTCACTTACACAGGAAGTCTATTCCATTGACAAACTGTTACAATGTTTATACTTACGTTCAACTGATAGAAAATGTTTTGTTTCTTGGCAGACTGCCCAGTTTTTCTCTTCCTTTCTTTTGAGGGCTGTGGCTTCAGAAGAGCAGAGAGAATTCTTTGCATAGAAAGAATTGTGAAACACTTTAGTCAAAATCGCGATAACGATTCTTGACGATTAATCATGATAACAATTCTTGACGATTAACTAGTGGATATGGGGGCAGGGGATTATAACGGTGCTAAGGTCAAGGAATACAAAGAGAGAAGGAAAAGTTTTAAAAGGCAGAAAATTACAAAGTTTATTGGTAATAATACATACATAGAAAAAATACACTTAGATCGATTGACATTTAAAATGAATATGTGTATACTGCATATGACCCAGGGTATGATGGAATAGGCCAGATGGAGGTGGCCGGCGAAGTGGGGGCTCGATTTCCTACATGTTTCGCCAAGGCATTGGCTTCCTCAGGGAACAAGAGCTCGAAAGTGAAAATATAAGGGGGTCTGTATATGGAGATACGGAAAACATCAAATGAGCAAAAACATTAAAGCAATGCAGTATTTTGGTACAAGCTCAAATCAGTCAATGTTGTGGCTGGACAATCATGCACCCAGGCAGCCCCACCAGTCACGGCAGCGCAAAAGTACCTGAGACGCCGATACCCAAGGAGGGGGCGCGGATGGCGCCACCACAGGGGAATGACGGGCAGGCCGCACCGTGTATTTGACGATTCTTGACGATTAATTGTGCAGCTCTAACCTGAATTGATATATTTTTTAGAGTTTGCTCGTATTCATGTTTTATGTCTTGTAGCAGGAGGTTGACCTTATGCCATGTTTTTTGGGTATTAAGCACACTAATGGCTCAGGTGTGTGCTGCATTCATATGAGAGCCAGAGATGGAGCTCAGAGCCTCACCCCCTCGAGGGGAGGTCAGTGTGTGATGGGACCTGTGTGAGGTGCTGCTGTGCATCATGGCGTCCAGGTCAGGACAGAGCAAGGAACAAGCCCAAGTGAGTGTCCATGAGGGAGAGAAGCAGCTAGGAAGCTGTAAGGAAGACGCAGAGCTGAGGTGCAGCGTCTGTGCAGAAACACTGGAATGTGTTTCATGGTCAAAAGGACCAAAAATGTACTGAAGTTCAAGAGGGACCCTAAAGAGGTATTTGGAGCAGTAAAGCTGCCACAAGAGAGCCAGGAGGCTGAATGTTATGTTTTTGCAGTGATGGTGAAAACCCCCTGCTTGGAAAGACTTACCTGTGTGACGTTTTGATCGTTTAATAAAAGTGGGCAGGAAAGCCCTGAAAGCTATATCTGGCATGGAGTAAACTGACTGTTTTGGCACTGCCATTGAGCTTAGAAACCCCGACGTGTCACAGTATCTTCAAATCAATACATAATATTTATGGCTTATCGTATAGTCAGGTTTATTGTACTGATATGCAGTGCAATCTTTCCCATTGGAGCATGTCTTTCGTTGTGTGTTGCAGATATCTATTTCTTGTTAACACTTGGACTGTTCCAACCTTTGTATATTTCTTGTGGATACCAATGAAAATGTATTGAGCTAAAAATTGGTCAGTCTAAGACTTAAGTTGGCCATAGGTGGATCATTATTGGGTGAAATCAGCAGGGACCAGCCACTTTTTTAGATCCATCTATGGCTGTTCCCGTATGAGATCATTAGTGTGCCTGCTCTCGAACGGGCTTGCTGGAAAAAATTTAGTTAGATTAGCGATGCAGTCTGTCAGTGTATTCTGGCAGCCGATAAGTCCCTGATATCAAAATACAGTCTCTCCTTGGGAGGGTTCCCTCCAACCACCTTGGTTGTGTGGATGTGGGAATCAGTTCAGTTCTTTTTCTGATCAAAAAAAAAAAACTGAGCAGTGTATGGCCACCTTGAGTTTGCATTTTTTTTTTATGAACATTTTTAATTCATTTTTGTAGGAAAGATTATAGTAAAGTAAGTAAACCTGGTCTAGCCTAAAATGTCTCTAAGATAACGAAAGAACTGAAGTTCTTAATGCCTTTTTGTGCCTTCAGTTGTCTGTGCTTGTCTTCAGAGTTAACCTTATGTCCCTTTTGGAGCCCCTGAAATCCTTTGCCCAGACTGTACCTAGCACCTCAACTGTTGTCTGCGTTGACAGTATGACCTACCTTATCTTGGTAAATGCCAGCATTTCAGTGGTTGTATGGCATTCAGCAGTTGAAACTATTGAAACAAAATACTTTATTTTTCTATACTTATATCCCCAATTTAAATACGTGACCTTGGAGGGGATTTACTAAAACTGGACAATGCAAAATCTGGTGCAGCTCTGCCTAGAAACCAATCAGCTTCCAGGTTTTTTTTGTTAAAGCTTAATTTTACAAGCTGAAGTTAGAAACTGATTGGCTTCCATGCACAGCTGCACCAGATTCTGCACTCTTCAGTTTTAGTAAATCAACCCCCTTGTCTCCTAAATATGGCAGAAGTTAAGGTTCCATGTACGGCCAGGGATAAAGTTCAGTTCAATTCTAGTGTGTGCTTTCTGTTCTGGCAACAATGGTCACCAAGACAAATAGAAAATGAATAACCTGTCCTAAACCAAAAATAAGTTTTTGCTTATAGTGGTCCTGGAATCAAAAATTTAAGGTTTGCTGTATTTTAGGAAACTTCTAAAAATGTTAATTGTGTCTAAGCAGTACCCTGAAAAATTGGGGGAAGGGGATAGTGTTGTTGTACTGTAGCACCCTCATTTTTTTCCCTTCTTAAAGTGGGGTTCCACCCAAAAAACAAAAATACCTGTAAAAATTCTAAAAAACAAAACAAAAAAACATTTGTATATTTTTTTTTTTCACTTACCTCTAAATGCCTGTTGCTAGGTGGTCCCTCGTAGTCTGCCTGTTCCTTTGCCTGGGCTGGTGACATCACTTCCCCCAGGCACAGGAAGGGCTCCGCTCTGCTCCCTCCCTCCTGTCAATCATCTGGGACCCATTACAGGTCCCAGGTGATTGAACGGCCAATCACGGCGCGCGGCCCCGCTCGCGCATGCGCAGTGGGTGCCAGGCTGTGAAGCCACAGCCCGGCGCCCACAGTTGAAATGCCGACGAGCGGAGGGGGGACGAGTGGGGCTTCGATCCCCCGCATCGGTGGACCCAGGGACAGGTAAGTGTCCAATTAAAAGTCAGCAGCTGCAGTATTTGTAGCTGCTGACTTTTAATTTTTTTTTTTTTTGACGGCCCCCCTGGGTGGAACTCCTCTTTAATTTTCTTGACAGCCACAGAAGGGTTAGGCTGTCTGCAGAGATCGTAGGGTGAGGAACAATCGGTGTGAATCACTAATTTTATTGTTTATAGATAGCAATTTTGTGCTGGTGTTTGGTGAAGGAGGGGGAATGAAGAAGAAAAAGCACCAGTTAGGATAATTTAAAGGGGAGAAGGGTGGGGTGAGAGTATAACATAAGCCACGTAAACATTTGAATATTTTGGTCCAGAGCTGGCTTAGCATCGGGCAAGTGAAACAGATGTACATGACATCTCCAGTTGAATTGCATCATCAAAAGCATTTATTAGATTTTGCGTGGAGGAGATGTGAAAGCCTAGAAGGTATAGTGCACCAACAAGTGACAACTTTGAAAGCCAGTTCTAAAAAGTAATTAATAGTGTTCGTAAGACTGCGGATCAAATTTGTTGCCAGTCTACGCAGATTTAGATGTGTTTAAAGTGATTGTAAAGGTTTTTTTATGCACGAAGGTGAAAAAAACTTTTGTGTGCAGCATCCCCCTTCAGCCCCCCCCCCCCATACTTACCTGAGTCCCCTCTCGATCCAGCAATGTCCACGGGAACCTTGGCTCTCTGTTGACTCGCACTCCTGATTGGCTTTTGTCAGCAGTCACAGCCAGTGAGCCATTTAGGAGACAGAGGGGTGGGATTAAGTCGCAGCTCTGTGTGTGAATTGACAGTCGGGAGCGCGCCTGCTTGGGTGCCCCAATAGCAAGCTGCTTGCTGTAGGGGCACCCGGCAGGAGGGATGGGCCAGGAGCATCGTTGTAGGACCCGAGAAGGAGGAGGATGCGTACTGCTCTGTGCAAAACCACTTCACAGAGCAGGTAAGTACAGTGGATATAAAAAGTCTACACACCCCTATTAAAATGTCAGGTTTCTGTGATGTAAAAAAATGAGACAAAGATAAATCATTTCAGAACTTTTTCCACCTTTTTAATGTGACCTATAAACTGTACATCTCAGTTGAACACCAAACTGAAATCTTTTAGGTGGAGGGAAGTAAAATTAAAAAACTAAAATAATACGGTTGCTTAAGTGTGCACACCCTTAAACTAATACTTTGTTGAAGCACGTTTTGATTTTATTATAGCACTCAGTATTTTAGATATGGGTCTATCAGCATGGCACATCTCGATTGCTGCCACCACCATGCTTCACTGTGGGAATGATGTTCTTTTGGTGATGTGCAGTGTTTTTGCGTCAAACATATCTTTTGGAATTATGGCCAAAAAGTTGGTTTCATCAGACCATAACACATTTTCCCACATGCTTTTGGGAGACCTCAGATGTATTTTTGCAAAATTTAGCTGTGCTTGGATGTTTTTCTTCGTAAGAAAAAGCTTCCGTCTTGCCACTCTACCCCATAGCCCAGACATATGAAGAATACGGGAGATTCTTGTCACATGTACCACACAGCCAGTACTTGACAGATATTCCTGCAGCTCCTTTAATGTTGCTGTAGGCCTCTTGGCAGCCTCCCTGACCAGTTTTCCTCTCGTCTTTTCATCAATTTTGGAGGGATGTTCTTGATAATGTCACTGTTGTGCCATATTTTCTCCACTTGATGATCACTGTCTTCACTGTGTTCCATGGTATATCTCATGCCTTGGAAATTCTTTTGTACCCTTCTCCTGACTGATACCTTTTAACAATGAGATCGCTCTGATGCTTTGGAAGCTCTCTGTGGACCATGGCTTTTGCTGTAGGATGCGACTAAGAAAATGTTAGGAAAGACCAACTAGAACAGCTGAACTTTATTTGGGGTTAATCAGAGGCACTTTAAATGATGGCAGGTGTGTACTGACTCCTATTTAACATGAGTTTGAATGTGATTGCTTAATTCCGAACACAGCTACTTCCCCAGTTATAAGAGGGTGTGCACACTTATGCAACCACATTACATTTAGTCCCCCCCCCCCCCCTTTAAAGATTTCAGTTAATTTTTCAACTGAGTTGTACAGTTTATAGGTCACATTAAAGGTGGAAAAACTTCTGAAATGTTTTATCGTTGTCTCATTTTTTCCATCACAGAAACCTGACATTTTAACAGGGGTGGGTAGACTTTTTATAACCACTGTACTGGCTCCGGTTGGCCATGTACCATATCTAGGGCCTTGCTTACTAGGGACATGTCCTCTTATGTCCATGAGACTATGTGGCACTTGTATTGTATTATATTATATTTTATATATTTTTAGTTTGGTGGGAAGTTTCTGTCTGTTACTTTGGGCCTCTGTTGTTGTCCTTGTCCCGGAAGCTGCGATGCGCTCTGTATGCCCTCCCTTTCCCCCTCCCTTCCACCCCATTGAGAGTGGGGGGTTTGGAGGATTGGGCAGGGATCCACAGCGCATTAACGCCACACACCGTGCCTCTCGTGAGACGTCATTGGTGTCATGACGTGGGACACGTGTATCACCATCGCAACCGCCACAGTTGGGGAGGTTGGTCCCTGTCGTGGGCAGTGCTTACCGACTTGATCGGAGCCCCTCCCTGCACGTGTCCAGCTGGCGTGACATTGGTAGGAGCCAGCGTGAGGTTGTGCGGGGTGGTGTATATATTACGCCGCTTACACACAGCTACCCGTGTTACATGTTGGAAAACGCTATACTGCACAGGGACTGCGCTATACTGCACAGGGACTTTTTGTTTTTCTTGCACACAAGGAAGGTAACTTTCATGGCACCTAATATGCCACTAGATCTACTCTATTGTGACTATAATACGTAATATATACTTTATTCAACATAGATCTTATGGCCGTTTTTACCCCCCAATTATTTTGGTGCAGTATTAGGACTGGCAACCTTTGTTTTGGGGAGCTCTGTGGTTGCACCCCAGTTGCACGCGACCCATCATTAACGCAGCTTCCGGGATGGACACCTTCTTTGCGGCCCTGGTCTCACATTCAACATACCCCCATCATCTACTCTTTGCATGTAAGTATCCAGGACTGGCATATTTGCCCTTTCCTGTTATGCTTAGTATCACATTAGATTAATTATACTTCAATCTTTCTAGATATTCGGAAGCATCCGCCCCTCATGAGTGTTTTATACACGAAATGCGTAGGGCAATTTAGAATGTCTACACATACCCATATCAGTAATCAACCTAGTCTACTGACTATCAAGCAATCATTTTTTTATTACTTTACATCATGCCACTTTATTGCATTGTGCCACCCTAAGGACCTGTGTGTATATATATGAATTCATGGGAATGCTCATCAATTTTCATATTGTCATGTGTTTCCAAGTTGATATTATTTTGTATCCTTGATGTCCATGTTATGTATGTAATCACCATATTGTCATGTGTTTCCAAGTTGATATCATTATGTAGGGCCGGGTTTTTTTTTTGGTGGTTTTTGCCTCATGTCCTACTCCTGTAGGTGGCAATATAACCCTAGGGTCAAGAATAGGGGACACTGTTTGGGTCAATAAACTCAGAGAAGGGGATTTTACATTGAGTAACAAAATAAAATCCCGTTTTATCTTTTCAATCTGAGTGGTTGCTGTGGATAAAATCTTAGCTCTTTGACAGTGCTGTTTTTATTTAAGAGGTTCATTGCACAACACATGACCTAAAATTTCAATATATGTCTAATAACCTCACATGTTCTCTTTTCAGACCTACAATAGCTGTGCCAGACTGTGCTTGAACCAAGAAAACGTGTGTTTATCCAGTTCTGCCATGAAGACGGAAAGTTGTGTGGTTAAAGTAAGTGAAGGCTTCATCCTAGAAATGTTGGGAGGTGTTCTTTAGTTCTGTGCACAATTGCAGAATTTCCATGTTCATTCTCCATTATTTTCTTGTGCACAAACCAGAGCATGTTTAAAGTTATGTTCTACTTTAACTGAAAGACCCTGCTTCAGCTGTCACTAGACAACCAATTTCCACAGCAATCTTCCTATTATTAATATTATTATTATTAGAATGTGCATTTAAAAGGTTTTTATGCATGTTATTTACATGTAAAAGCCTCTCTTGTGTAGACAGCCAAAAGCCCTGAGGCCGCTGGTGGTGCCGACATCTTGGATGAGAAATCAGCAGCCTCACCAATCTCAGAGTTGTCACTCAAGTGTCACTCTGTTCCCCTTCATACCTTTCTCTGGCAGCTACATAAAAAATTGTTTAACCACTTGCCGCCCGCCATGGTTGTATTATCCTGACGACATCATATGACGTCCAGCAGGATAAGCTGCTAGCGCGTGCCCATCGGTAGTGTGGTGTGTCAGTCTGACTCACTACATCTCCAATCTAGGTAAAGAGTCTATGACGTAGGCTCTTTACCATATGATCAACTGTGTCCAATCACAGCTGATCACATGGTAACCAGGAAGTGCTGTTTATCGGCTTTTCCTCTATTCGCGATGACAGGCCGTGAGTAGAGGAGAGCCGATAGGCTGCTCTCCTGACAGTGGGGGGTCTGCGCTGATAATCAGTGCATTGATTATCAGTGCAGACCCATCGAGGATGTCCACTGCAGACCATCAGGTATGCCCACTAGAGCCCACCAGGGATGCCAATCAGTGCCTATTAGGGATGGCACTTTATGCCCATCAGTGATGCCTGCCAGTGCCTCCTGATCAGTGCTGCCTATCGGTGCAATCTTTGAGTGATAACTATGAGTGTCCATCAGTGCTGCATATAAGTGCCCATCAGTCCCACCTCGTCAGCGCAGCCTCATCAGTGAAAAGGAGAAAACTGACTTATTTACAAAGTTTTGTAACAGAAACGAAGAAAAACTTTTTTCAGAATTTTCTATCCTCTTTTTTTTTTTTTTTATTTGTAGCGCAAAAAATAAAAACCCCAGAAGTGATCAAGTACCACCAAAAGAAAGCCCTATTTGTGGGGGAAAAAATTATAAAAATGTAATTTGGGTACAGTGTTGCATGACCACACAATTGTCATTCAAAATGCGACAGCTCTGAAAGCTGAAAATTGGCCTGGGCAGGAAGGGGGTGAAAGTACCCTGTATTGAAGTGGTTAAGGAGGTGAACGGAGGGGCAGAGTAGCTAGGCCAGCACAGGCAGTACATACCCAGTCTCCTCTCCTCTGCTACGTGTGTGTATGTCATGGAATGAGAAAGGGGAAACTGTGGCTGTGATAGGAAATCGGCACATTGCAAATAAATAAATACGTAAAAAAAATATATATATTGAAAGAAAAAACACTTTTTAAAACATTTCTGTTCTTTTACCTGCAGTATATTGGGTTGGTGACCCGTAAGAAAAGGACCTTTAGTGTATCTGTGAAGGATTTCAGCAATCCAGGTCAAAGGTATCTAGTGATGGTAACCTGCTCCTTACCGCTGCTACACATTGGATATCAGCCGGACTGGTGTGAACAAGCTCTAAATTAGTCATAACTGATGGTAGGGAGTTAGGGATAGTCCAGTCACCATTAAAGTGGAACTAAACTAATTGATTTAACGGTTTGCCAAAACAGTTACATTCAAGGCACAGTTGTTTGATAGAAGATGGCTGCTTCCTTGGCTGTAAAGAAAAGGAGGGTTTAGTTCCACTTTAAGACCGGTCTTATTTTAGGTGTATGTTAACCGTTAGTCACAAAAGGATAACTTTACTTTAAAATGGAAGTAAGGGCAAAACCAAAACTAACTCTAAACCTACTCCCACCCACATTCTAAGTCTAATCTATCTAGCCCTGTGAAGAAAAAAATGGCTCTACTTATTCTGCAGCTGCTCCAGTCCCAGGCTGAGCTGTCAGTGGCGCCTTCAGTGTGTAGGAGAGGCAGCTCACAACGGAAGTCCCATAGTAAAACAGGTAAGTGTAGTGATTTCTTTTTTTCTTTACGAGGCTAGATAGATTTGTATTAGATTGTGGCTGAGAGTAGGTTTAGAATTAGTTAGGTGTTACCTTTATTTCCACTTTAAGGTTGCCCATCTTTTTAAAAGACCAATAGGGAGGCTTTGGAGGTGGCAGGAACAAGGTAACATGAACAGGCAAAGTCGAGACATGTATAAACATCAACAGTCTTTATCTCTGGATCTACCAAAAGTTTTAACACGTACTAAAGGTATAATTTCTACTACTATGTTTTTTCATCATAAGCTAACTTTGAAAAAAAACATGTTTGTGATTTGTTTACTTTAAAGCAAACTCACTTTTTAAAAAAATTACAGTTCTGTTCTTTTTTATGAGTATTTGACACTTTGAAAAATCTTTCTTTAACCACTTGGTGCCTGCGTTATAGCCGAAAGACGGCTACAGCGCGGGCTTAAAATGCCGGGAGGGCGTCCGTGGACGTCCTCCCGTGCTCGCGCTGCCTGCGTGCCCCCTGCGGCGTGCTCTGTGATCGCAGAGTCTTCAGGACTTGGCTGATCACAGATCAGGGTAAAGGGCCAATCACATCGGCTTTTTACCACGTGATCAGCTGTCAGCCAATGACAGCTGATCACGAAAGTAAACAGAAGCTGGTTATCGGCTTTTTTTTTCCTCACGCTAACAGTGTGATGGAACAAAAACAAATCCATTAACTAGCTTCTGTTACAGGGACATCGGTCCCCTCAGTGCCCACCAGTGCCGCTAATCCATGCCCACCAGTACCACCTACCAGTGCCCATCAGTACTGCTAATCAATGCCCACCAGTGCCACCTATCAGTGCTGCCAATCGGTGCCTCTTCCTCAGTGTCAATTATCAGTGCTGCCTGTCGGTGCCGACTATCAATGCTACCTCTAAGTGCCCTTCATGCCTATCGGTGCCACCAATCAGTGCCCACCAGCGCCGCCTCATCAGTGCCTGCCAGTGCCGCCTATTGGTGCCCATCGGTGCAGCCTATCTGCGTCCATCAGTGAAGGAGAAAAATTACCGGTTTGCAAAATTTTATAATAAATTTTAAGTGTTTTTTTTTTCAAATTCTTCTGCCTTTTTTTGTTTGTTTAGCTAAAAATAAAAACCCTTTGGTGATTAAATACCACCAAAAGAAAGCTCTATCTGTGGAAAAAAAATGATAAAAATGTAATTTGGGTACAGTGTTGCATGACCGTGTAATTGTCATTCAAAGTGCAACAACACTGAAAGCTCAAAATTGGCCTGGGCAGGAAGAGGGTAAAAGTGCCTGGTAAGCAAGTAGTTAAAGAGGAAGTAAACATCCCTTTAATGTCTGTACCTATAGGCTTAGCCTATAATAAGGCTTGCCTATAGGTACTGTAAATATCTCCTAAACTTGCACTGTTTAGGAGATATTTACTGTATACTGTGCCGATTACATCATTGGCGCATGCACTCTGAGGGAACAGGCACCGGTGCCGTTATTTCAGAGCCCTGTGTCGTGACTGGTGGCTTCCGTGCGCGTGCGCGGAAGTGACGCCACGCGGCTTTGGCCAGTCACAGAGCCAAAGCCCGCGGACCTGGAAGGAAGACAGACAAAGATGGATGCGGCCTCCAGCAGGGATGATGAGGGCTTCGTTTGCAGGTAAGTGTCACATAATGTGCTAGTATGTGATCCATACTAGCACATTATGCCTTTACTTTGCAGGTAACAAAAAAGGCAAAAAAAACAAAACTGAAAACAGGACTCCAATGGTGCCCATACACTAGACGAAAAATCATTTGAAAAACAAGGCGGTAAAAATCTGTCATTTGGACAGTTCGTACGTTTTTTGTACAGTTAATGGGCACAAATCGAAAATAGGTTGTGACATTTTTGACCCAAAAATCGAATGGAAAAGTTTGGAACACTTCTGCCGAACAGATGATAAATTGAAAGGTTTGCGTTTCTTGCCCTTAAAAATTGAATTGTCAGTACAGCGCACGAGAAAATGATTCATTTATGGTCATTGAAAGATTTATTGTTCGAAATTTGGTCATTAATTGATGGCAATATCATTTGCTCTCTGTGTTCTTTTTTCGAAAACGCGTTCAAAATATTTTTCGACTAGTGTGTGGCTAAATCTCAACACGTTACGCGAGGAAAATTTCCCTTGTTCAGGAGAGGCACAGGAAAGTCTCTGGAGATAAAGGACATGTGTAAATGTACTAATAACAGAAAAAACACCAACAAAGGCAAGGGGAGGAAATTTGTCGCATAATCAACTTACAGTTAGTTGCAAGATACTGGTCTCCTTCCACCATGGTGGTGGTTAGGCTAAGGAATGAATTTAAATCGAATGTATAGCAATGTATTTCATGTCAAAGCCCTGAAAAAATTGCCAGAAGGTCCAATATTCTTCCACTGGGAGCTGTGAAGGGGCGGGGAGATGAGAGAAAGATGACAATACTCTTGAACAAGAGACCAAATAGATGGATGTTGGATTCCGTAGGGAAAAGGAAATCACCCTGCACCTAAAATAATCAACAATAGTGCTATTGAATAAAATGTGTACAAATACCGTAATTGATATAATCATAATCTTATGTTATATGTTAACCTACTGAAATAACATGTGTAGTAAGTGGTCATGGTGTGTGAAAAGCATAACTGATTAATATGTTAAATGTATAAATGTGAAAAAAGAAATGATTTGTGAATAATCATGGGTGAATCCTGGATGTGAAAGATAATCGTGTACCCTAGCAGTGCACAAAATATGTGTGAGTAGTGTTTAAAATTAGCAATACCAGTAAAAACAACAATATATAGTGACTCGTATATATAAAAAAAAAAGGAAAACCCTATGCAAAACTGACAGGTAATCCCGGTAATGGGATACCACCAAACCCCATGAAGACTTGCCAAAACAAACCAACGCTAATTGCAATTGGCCAGCCAAACAAGGCGGCCATGTGATATTAAAACCAATGAACAAAGTGCCACACAGAACAACAATATTTACTCTTGGGGAAAGACAAAAAGATGTCCAGCAGTATGGTATCCAGGCAAATGGAACACGGCCCTCAAACCAAACTCTGGTCTATATAGCCCAGTTCTCAGAAGGAACCCCGCCCATCCAGCGTCAGTAGTAAACTACCAATGGGCTCACGTCAAGTGTGGGAGGTGGAAAACCCCACTCCCCAAAAGACGTGGCTGATGGCAATCATGCCCCTAACCACGAGCAGAACGCAGCTGCGGCCTCAGCTTGTGTCCACTCGCGAGATATAGCCAGCCAGAGCGCACACGCAATGCAATGCGCAGAACGGCAGATGCGGTGACGTCACACATGGAAAGCCGTGGATATCTTGATGGCAAGGATGAAGAGGTGACGCCAATCCATCTCCTCCCCCAGAGCGGAAGCAGAAGGGGATGTGAAGTGACACATACAAAGGGGAGACACCTGGATCAAGAATTCCCCAGGGAGAAGGTGGAAACCCCCTCGGAGAAGATGGCCCGGTTTGCTAAATCCATGGGCTGTGTGAACAAGGAGGATTGCATCTCCCGGATGAAGAATAGAATAGGGACCTGTAAATAAATAAAAAAAAAAAAAAAAAATTGAATTCAAAGTGTGCAAATCTCCAAATACTGTCATGCAAAAAATCCATATCGTGTTCAAGAGTAGTGTCATCTTTCTCTCATCTCCCCGCCCCTTCACAGCTCCCGGTGGAAGATTATTGGACCTTCCGGCAATTTTTTTGTGCCTTTTGATATTATATACATTTGATTTCAATTCATTCCTTAGCCTAACCACCACCATGGTGGAAGGTGGCAAGTATCTTGCAACTAACTGTAAGTTTATTATGCAATACATTTTCTCCCCTTCCCTTTGTTTTTATTTTTTTGTTATTAGTATATTTACATGTGTCCTTTATCTCCAGATAGTTTCCTGTGCCCCTCCTGAAGAAGCAAAGTTTTCCTCACGAAACGCGTTGAGATTTGTAGCACAGTTGTTTCAGATTGATGGTGGTCATCTTTATGAACTACATAGGTTCTATGGAAAGGTTTCTTTGTTGATTCTAGTTGAATATTACATATGTACTCATGTTCATTACATTTTTGCATTATGTGTTGTTTTTAAATGTATGTTAATACATTTTTCATATACTATGTTTGAGGTGTGACTCCTTAAAAGTCCCGTGGGCTAAATATTTTTGTTTAACTGAAGATCAGTCCCATTCAGCAGAGATCACATGACTAGTTCTATGGCACTGGTCACATGATGTGCAACTGGAGGGATCACAGAACTGTATTTATAGTAGAGCAGGATTAGTAAAACTATCATGAATGTAATTTTTGAGCGTAAGGCAGTGCTAAGCTGGTATTCAGTCTGTCACTATTGCCAGGATCCGGTGACATCATCATGTCAGGAGATAATTTGTTCCCCAAGCCAAAATTATGTCACCGGCTGCTTATGAATCCTTTGAAACAGAATCCAGACAGACTATAGACCTGTGTTGTGTTTGGATGATGGGTACACAGTTACTGCTGTCTGTCTAATTTTTTTCTACTACTACTTGATATGATATTTTAATAGATTTTTTTTTATTGTGTGAAATAAAAGAAAACCAACATGGAAACAAATCGTTTGATCCGGATTCAGTTTTTTTTTTTTTTTTTAACTTGCACTTTTTATTTAATTAATTTTAATAGTGTAGTTATTTAGTTGTGAGAATTGTAACTACGGGACCGCAAATATTTCAATTGAGGTGATGCGGTAACTCTGATTACGGTATGAAGAGCGCATGCTGTTTAATGAGCTGCCACGTCCTTTTCTCTTCAGGGATAGTAAACATTTTCCTTGAGTTATGAGCGAATACAAGCAACCATTTCTATGTGCCATTTTGCTATAACATCAATTAATAAACAGAAACAGTGCTGATAGAAAAAAAACGAAAGATAAAAGAACTATTTGTGGGAATCCCTTCGCCAATGAGATGCTTTTTTACTTTTTTTTTTTCTCCAACCTGCTCTTGAAAATGACATCTGGTATCTTATTGTTTGCTGTTCACAGCCTTGCCCCTTTATCCCGGTTGAGTTGAACACAATAATAGAACCCAGTTCACACATGTGCATTTTTGGTGTAGTTAAAAGCATGAGAAACTACATGCCAAAATGCATATATGGGTGCATATTATGTCTTTGCTTGTGGTTGGTAATGCAGCAAAAATATAAAAGTGTCAAAGGAGTCTAATGTTTGTGTTGGGGACAGTACTTTGGACAAATATGCTCTATGTAATAGATCTTGATAGAGTCGATGTACGTAAAAAAAACCCCCAAAAAACAGATCTTAGGGCAACAAGCAACAGTTGCATTGTGTGTGCACATGTATGTAATATACAGTATATATCCACTCACCGGCTATTTTAATAAGTACACCTTGCTAGTACCGGGTTGGACCCCCTTTTGCCTTCAGAACTGTCTTAATTCTTCGTGGCATAGATTCAACAAGGTGGTGGAAAGATTCCTTAGAGATTTTGGTCCATATTGACATGACAGCATCACGCAGTTGCTGCAGATTTGTCAGTTGCACATCCATGATGTGAATTTCCCATTCCACCACATCCCAAAGGTGCTTTATTGGATTGAGATCTGGTGACTGTGGAGGCCATTGGAGTACAGTGACCTCATTGTCATGTTCAAGAAACCAGTGGTGAGATGATTGGAGCTTTGTGATATAGTGCATTATCCTGCTGGAAGGAGCCATCAGAAGATGAGTACACTGTAGACATAAAGGGATGCACATGGTCAGCAACAATACTCAGGTAGGCCGTGGTGTTTAAACGATGCTCAATTGGTACTAAGGGGTCCAAACTGTGCCAAGAAAATATCCCCCACACTATTACACCAAAAGGCCTGAACCGTTGATACAAGGCAGGATGGATCCATGCTTTCATGTTGTTTATGCCAAATTCTGACCCTACCATCTGAATGTCTTAGCTGAAATCGAGACTCATCAGACAAGGAAATGTTTTTCCAATCTTCTATTGTTCAATTTTGGTGAGCCATTGCGAATTGTAGCCTCATTTTCAGACTAGGCCACCTTCTTCCATTGCTCTATGGTCCAGTTCTGATGTTCATGTGCCCATTATATGTGCTTTTGGCTGTGGACAGCATGCGTACCCTGACCAGTCTGCAGCTACACAGCACTCCCATAGGAAACTGCTTCCTTTGGGGGGGGGGTCCTGCTTCTTCAGCAAAGCCCATTAGAGCACGGAGGGAGGAGAGGGCCACTACTGACAGGCATAGCCCTGGATAGAGTGAAGACTTAAGTAAGTATAAGGGGGGTGATATTGCTACTGGAACATTTTTTTTACCTTAATGCAGGGAATGTAAAAAAATGTTTAGGCTTTGGAACAACTTTACTTTGTGTATTCTATATCAGCCTTAACACACGTTTATCATATTATGTAAATTACCGTAATACCTTTTTTACACTTTTTTTTTTTTTACCTTTTCACACCAATATCTAAAACAGTCATTGAAAAGAATGTACATTCTCTTTATCTGCAAGGATAAAGAGAATGTATGAACAGTAGATTATGGGACCTTCAATCCCAACTCTGGGCCTTTATTCTTTTTGTGATGTGTTGTAAAATTTTTAGAAAATGTAGTATTTACCTTCTCTTTAAGCCTACCCCGTACCTAATTAAATCTTGCCACTAGATGTACAGTCTTCTGTGGCCTCCATTTTCCCAGGAGGCCACAGTGAGGTCAAGTGACTTCAGCGGGCCTAGGCAATAGGTTAAAGCGGAGGTACGCCCACCACTGCAAAAATTAAAAGCCAGCAGCTACACATACTGCAGCTGCTGGCTTTTAATAATAGGACACTCGTATTCCCACTCCACTCCCACCGCTACTACTTGGTATGCCCCTGCACGGATCCACCTCACATCCTGTTCTCCCTCCTCCACAGAGAAGCCGAGCGCTGTTATTCTGATGCGATGGCAGCCGACGTGGGGGGGTGGGGCGGTGGTGCCTGGTCAGTATTCGCTCCATAAGACGCAGGGATATTTTCCCCCATTTTTGGGGGGGAAAAAAGTGCTTCTTATGGTGCGAAAAATACGGTACATGTCCTGGAGTCCAGCAATGTCGGAATTGCAGCTGATGTTTCCATCAGCTGTCGGGGGCATGCCAACGCATTTGTGGGTAAGTGAACCTGGCAGTGTAGCCTTACGGCTTCACACCGGGAACCCTATTGTGCATGCACGAGGCTCCTCTCTTCTACTGGCCCGGCGACAGGGGAGGAGGAGGGGGCTGAGCCGTGACATCAATATCCGCGGCTGTGGCTCCCGGAAGTGGGAACAGAATACCTGTCAAAGTCAGGTATCCTGCCCCCCCCCCCCACCACCACGAAAGGTGCCAATTGTGGCACCGGAGGGGGGAGAAAACAAATGAGCGGAAGTTCCACTTTTGGGTGGAACTCCGCTTTAAGGGTTTTTTTTTTTTGTAGCTTTTTTACAATCGGGGAGGGTGTGTGTGTGAATAGTGGCACGTTGTATTTTTATGTAACATCCACTTATCTCTGCATCTTCAGAGAATGCAAAGTTGGGTGGAATTTTCAAGCTCTCCTCCTCACTTCAGCCTTGCTACTAAAGCTCTAAGCAGATGGAATTGTTTTTCCTCCATTTATCTTCAGATCATATATTACCAAAAGTATTGGGGCACATGAACTTTAATGGCCTCCCAGTCTTAGTCCGTGGGGTTCAATATTGTGTTGGCCCACCCTTTCCAGAAGAACATTTGTGAAGTCACGCACTGATGTTGGACAAGAAGGCCTGGCTCACAGTCTCTGCTCTAATTCATCCCAAAGGTATTCTGTCGGGTTGAGGTTAGGACTTTGTGCAGGCCAGTCAAATTCCTCAACCCCAAACTCGTTCATCCATGTCTTTATGGACCTTGCTTTGTGCACTGGTGGGCAGTCATGTTGGAACAGGAAGGGGCCATCCCCAAACTGTTCCCACAAAGTTGGGAGTATGAAATTGTGAAAAAAAATGTGTTAGTATGCTGACGCCTTAAGAGTTCCCTTCACTGGAACTAAGGGGCCAAGCCCAACCCCTAAAAAACAAACCCACACTTAACCCCTCCCCCCCACCAAATCATTTGCACCAGTGCACAAAGTAAGGTCCATAAAGACATGGATGAGTGAGTTTGGGGTGGAGGAACTTGACTGACCTGCACAGAGTCTTGACCTCAACCCCATAGAACACCTTTGGGAAGAATTAGAGCGGAGACTGCAAGCCAGGCCTTCTCATCCACATCAGTGCCTGACCTCATAAATGTGCTTCTGGAATAATGGTCAAACATTCCCATAGACACACTCCTAAACCTTGTGGACTGCCTTCCCAGAAGAGTTGAAGCTGTTATAGCTGCAAAAGGTGGACCAACTCAATATTGAACCCTACGGACTAAGACTGGGATACCATTAAAGTTCATGTAAGGCCAGGTGTCGCAATACTTTTGGTAATATAGTGTATGTCAGAACTATTTGGATCCTGTTGAAACTTGACTTTGTGTATTGGCAAAATTTATAGTTGACCTATGCCTAAAGAAATATACTGTCTGCCTTTTGCTAAAAATGGCAGTTGTAATGCTGATCCTTTGACCCCAGTTCTTCCTGAATCGCTGACCTTGGGAACAAGATGCAGCCAGTGAAACCAGAGAAGTCCAAACTCTTGTGGCTTTAGGCCAGAGACCGTTCTGAAACCAGAGGATTAGTATTACAGCCATTTCAATAGTATTTTCAGGAGGATAGACCAGTGACTTTATTTTTTTGCAGGACAGGATTTCGTATCCTATCTAATGGAGTTTAGATCACTTGTCCAATAAAACACATTCAATTAGATAACGATTTATTTATTATTTATTTCAGGTACTTATATAGCGCCATCAATTTACGCAGCGCTTTACATATACATTGTACTTTCACATCAACCCCTGCCCTCAAGGAGCTTACAATCTGAGGTAATAATAATGCCAAAAATGAATTATATTTCATTTTATATTTTATATCTGCCAAAGTTTAAAACCTTCCAACGGCTGCCATGTTTTTCTTTTTACTATAAACCTTTTCCTCATGTCACTATTGCTTTTTCGAAAAAAAAAAAGTACATTTCCACATTTCGGCACATAATAGGAACTCCTATTTGGGTTACTCCTTGGAAATAGTTCTGCAACAAAATTCAGAATGAATTCTCTTGTTTATGGATTCACAGCGAGATGGCAGCAAGGTGCAATATAGGTAAAATGTAGTGCGTTTTTTTTTTTTTTTTTTTACCTTCCACAACTTTATTTTATTGTATTTTTCGCCCTGTGCCTTCATTAGAAAAATGATCAGGAACAAAGTCCTCCAAGCAGAATGAACGGCAGGGGTACGCGCTGATGCATGTCCGATCACCCGCACAGAGGAGATCACATGGCTTCTTCAAAAGTCAAACGATCAATTTGCCTCGTTTTGGCACTGTACTTAATGCACAAACAGTGCGATCTGCGGGGCTGTAATTGCATTGTTAAGGCCAAGGAACAAGCCTTTGCCTTTTCAGCAGACAGCTGGCAGGGAGAGAGGCATGTTGTTAGGAAAGAGAGAGGCAAGGCAAATAAAATTACTGCTAACGCTCAGAGATCGGCAGGAGCCCTACTTGCCTAATCTTACCGGTGGGAGCAAGCGGCTGTTGTAATCCAATTATAGCAGCATAAGCAATTTGTTAGACACTCCGCATAATGTAACAATTTCCCAATAAACTCTGACTTGTAATAACGTCGGCAAGAGCCCACATAAATCTGCCCGAATGGTGGGGGCTGGAGGATTCGGCTGGGGGCTTGTAATTGGCATCATCAGCACATTTTGTAGTGCAGTCTTTTAGTGCAGGGATTTTAAAGCGCCTGTCAAAGTGTACCCCAAACCATTCCTCCACCCCAGGGTGGAGTGGGCTGTCGTTCCCAGTTCACAGGTTTCTTTTATAAATAAAAAAAAAATTATTTGTGTCATTGATAAGGTGAGGAGCCAAGCCTGGTAACCCATAGCATCCTGAAAAAAAACATCTCTCGATGACTAGGCTTCTCCATCAACCATAGGTGTATTCACATGCATTACTGTACATTGCACAGCATTGTCTTTAACTAATTTAAAGTTGAACTTTAAAAATTACCCCTGAAGTGGAGCTCTCCCCGCACTGCATAGGTTAAATGCCCCTTTTTTTTGTTTAGGGTGAACATAAACCATAGTTGACTCATTCCTGACACCTGCTGACTTCCTCCTAGCTGCATGACTGATTCCCCAAACCCTGCTACTTTTTGCTGCTCTGACCGACACAGGCACTCCCAATGTCAACGTGTGCACCAGCAGGTCCTGCATTGTAATTGAAGAGGCTCAGGGCCTGCCTACAAAGCAGAATGTCGGAGAGAAGAGCGCCAACTGGTGGTGGGAGGTAGAAATAAATGAAGTTACATAGTCCGGTTGAAAAAAGGCACAGATGCATCTAGTTCAACCAATAAAAGGGGGGAAAAAATCACACAATCCTATACTCAGTTGATCCAGAGGAAGGCAAAAAAAAAAACCGAGCAAAGCCTAAACCAATTTGCTCCAGCAGTGGAAAAAAATCCCTCCTGATCCCCTGAGAGGCAGTCGGATATTCCCCGGATCAACTTTACCTATAAATGTTAGTATCCAGTTATACTATGTACACTTAGGAAAGAATCCAGGCCTTTTTTAAAGTAATCTACTGAGCTGGCCAGAACCACCTCTGCAGGGAGTCTATTTATTTCACATTTTTACAACTCTTACTGTGAAAATAAACTTTCCCTTTTTTTGGAGATTATGCCTAGGTTCACATTGGTACGATTTGGCATGTGATTGGACATGTCCAATCGCATGCCAAATCGGCAGCTATTGCCAGCGATGGCACCGTCATTGGTGTGGTGCCGACTTTGCGGCACCGCACTGATTCCCAAAAGTAGTTCCTGCACTATTTTTGGCGACTTTGGGGAGCGATTTGTATAGACACCTGTGCAGGAACCTGCACAGATGTCTGTCAAAACGCCCCTGAAGTCGAACTGCATTGCCGGGTTGAAATTGTGCAAGTTCAGCTGAACTTGCACAATTTCAGACCCGCAGCAATATGAACCTGGGCTAAATCTCTTTTCCTCCAGACGTAAAGAATGCCCCCTTGTCCTCTGTGATTACTTTTTAAAGTGAAGTATAGTTGCTTTTTCTCTTCCTACTAGATAAAATGAGCAACCCCCTACAGAGCCCAGCTGCAAATATATTTTATTATTTTTAATTTATATTTATTTTTATTATTTTATTTATTTCAGGTACTTGTATAGCGCCGTCAATTTAAGTAGCGCTTTACATATACATTGTACATTCACATCAGTCCCTACCCTCAAGGAGCTTACAATCTAAGGTCCCTAACACACATTCATACATACTAGGGACAATTTAGACAGGATCCAATTAACCTACCAGCATGTCTTTGGAGTGTGGGAGAAAACCAGAGTACCCGGAGGAAACCCATGCAGGCACAGGGAGAACATGCAAACCAGGCAGGTAGTGTTGTGGTTGGGATTCGAACCAGCAACCCTTCTTACTGCTAGGTGAGAGTGCTACCCACTACACCACTGTGCCGCCCATGATGTGTGTATGTATATACGGTATAATATATATATATATATATATATATATATATATATATATATATATATATATATATATATATATATATATATATTAATTATAAATAATGGTGTCCCCTTTCCGCCATCTTACATATATTTACTTTCAACTAGTCTTTTGCCTTATCCGTAAATTATCTGAAATGCAGTTCCATAAAAATTAATCAATTTTTGCATTTTAAATATTTGCCCCCATTGGGCTGCACTCTGTTAGCTTCAGTTTGGCAAAACATTGTAATGGTAATTGCAATTCTATAAAAAAAAATAAAAAAAATAATAAAATAAAAAGAAATAAATAAAAAGCAGCAGTCGGCTAATAAATGATGTTTTTTTTTTTGTTTTTTGTTTTTTTCTTTACTATTTGCTAACAAACTTATATTGCATCGAACAATAGGGCTGCTTTAGAATCTTGTAGTGGGTGTTAATTTAGAGAAATGTACCGTATTTATTTTATGTAATTCATGTTAGCTGAAGACTGCTAACGGCAGTTTAATTGGTATTACTGGCTGCGTGTGTACAAAAACATGGATATGTATAGGCACACGCACATTTGTTTAGACATAGGCTCTTTTCAAGATTCTGCGTGTTTCATCTGCATTCGTCTCCTCCTCCTTTTGTGTTACATAATATTTATTTTAAGTTAAATACTGTTGCTGAGCTCTCCTGCTGTCACTAGCATTAGAATTGTAATAAATTCTATTTTACTGTATACACACACTCACACACGCGCACGCAGGCGCAAGGAAGAGAAGATATTTCTGCAGTTTACCACGAATACATTAGTAAGCGGTCGTGCCCCTATTAAAAGCAGTCTTTGTGTTCTTGTAACTAATGGCTGTTTCTCTCTGTTTTGACAGTGAGCTGTGTGCATTATTTTCTCCTGATATTGTAATAATAATGAGAGCAAATTAGAACAATCAGTTTACACAGATAGCTCTTGATTGGAGACGAGGAGCAATATGGCAACAGGCAATCCATCTTGTGACTCCTGTCACATTAACTTCAGCAGTGTGAAAGGATCAGGCGGGGCAGCAGGATCCTGTCCAATCAGAAGGCTGAAATTAATGATGGCAGTATTGTTCTGTGATCAACCTTTTAATTAGCAAGACAGGAGATGGAGGGAATAATCTCAACCCACAGCTGCCGACTGTCATTCATGTTTTTTCGGCAGGAAGAGGGGAGAGGAAAATCCATTGGTTTAAAATGACATGCTTTGTCTAGTAGCACAGCCTAAATCTGTTTCTGATTTAGCAAATGCTACATATGTCTACGGAATATTGCAGCATTGTTCATGCTAATGAGCCAGCTTCCTTCCACCCATCACTGATATCTTCAACCCTGAGATATTTATATAGCCACAGCTATATAATTTTTTTTCCCTCCCAGTATTAATAAAACAAATAATCAAGTTAGCAAAGGTTCCTCCTAAATAAACAGCTTTCGCCCAGCTGGTCGCCTTTTGTGCAAAAATGCTCCCTGCACTTCAAAAATGCTGGCAGAGTGTTTTAGTGCATTAGCATTTTAATAGATGAATAAAAATTGGCTTATTAAAAAGGTTGCTTCAGACGGAATGTTGGGAAAAAGTACTGCAGATTTAGTGGAGTGTTTTTACGGTGGCACTTTTTCTATTTATTTATTTTTTTACTTTTCCTCGTGTAATTTGTGACCATTTTTAACCACTATTGACTGCTATGCAAAGTGGCCGATTATATTAGGTGACAGTCATGCTATTCTAGCAGATTCAGTGCTTTTATAAAAGGTTTGTGCTGCATACATTTTCAAACACTTAAAGTAAACCCTACCTGACCTACAACATGTCTAAAATACCAACCTCACTGAAGCACAGGCACCTTTGGAGTACCTGCAAGTTCCTAGGCCCAGGCTGTATATGAGGCTTTGACTTCTGCCTAAATTAACAGGGAGCTCTGGCTTCAGCCTTTACTAAGCATTGTCTGCTGTCATTTAAAGTGGTGTTCCGTCCGAAATTATACTTTTTAAATAAAAATACCCCTATAATACACAAGCTTAATGTATTCTAGTAAAGTTAGTCTGTAAACTAAGATCTGTTTTGTTAGTTTATAGCAGTAGTTTGTTATTTTATAAACTTACAGCAGGCCGTGGCCATCTTAAGTCTGGGCATCTGAAACCAGACTGTATTTCTTCCTGGATCTCATCCTTGCAGATCTCGCACATGCTCAGTGCAGCACAAGCAGTGTAATAGGTTTTAGGTCAGGTTTCCATAGCAACCGCAGTGTCAGAGGAAGTTGCCACCCCTTCCCAGAAGGCATTGCAAACAGGAAATGATGCGATGGGCCACGGCCAGGGAGGAGGAAGTGAAACATGAATACAGCAGATATACAGTAGGTGCTGAGAAAAAAAATAAAAATATATCCAATTTGTTTACAGTGCACATTTTAGTGAGGGATGCTGAAGAGTTGTAAAAGTGGGTGGAACTCCACTTTAACTGTCAAATGCCAGAATTTCATTGGATAATTGAAAACAAAGACAAAACAGGCGAGAGACCATTGAGGGGCACAATGGACACACGCAAACCCTAAGTACTACAGTGCCATGTTCCAAAAGATTCTATATGTAAGGCAATAAAGTTTTGAACCGCAGTTCATGGACTCTATAGGTTCAACTTCCAACAGATAAAATAAAATACAAAACGTTATTCATGCACAGCAAAATAGAAAATTACAACCATACAGGCTCAAAACATAGTAGCATTCTGAACCGTATGTCATTGAGGATGATGGTCTAAATTCAATAGTAATGTAGGGTATACTGTTTAGCTCAAAGTTCAAACCTATAGAGCTCCACCACCCCTTCACATAAGGCTCATGAGGCACATAAGCAAAGGGTGCTAGCATATAATTGTTACAATAACATCATTTGTTGTTCATGGAAGGTCCGTTGCCAATTGAATATATGTAGTGGGTCTAGACATAATTAAAGATGTAGCCCATATAGTAAACCCATTCATTTTGATTCTGCCTGAAAATGTTAGGCGCCTCACCTATATCAGTAAACATCCGCGCACAACAGTGAGGTGCAAATGGAAAAATAAGGAAGATAATAGCTACATCACCCTTAAGTAATTTTACAGCCACTTGTACCACCAAAAGGGTCCTCCCAAATTATGGTAATGGACAGACTTTTGGTATAACCCAGTGAGAAGAAATCTTCACAAAGGCATCTTTCCTATAATGGGGTCCCCCACTGAGTCCTAAACGGTCCTCCATTGGATGGTTTGATGCTTTGGTATTTCAAAGTTGAATGGCAGTGGTCAGGGCACAGTGCCAAGTGAGGACAGGGCTTAAAGCAGCTCCAATCAGCCCCACTAATACTTACTTGAGCCCATCTCTATCAAGCGATGTTGCAGGATTGTCTCGTTTTGCCCGGGACTCCCCTCCTCATTGGCTGAGACAGCAGCATGGTGCCATTGGCTGCCGCTGCTGTCAAAGTTAGCCAGCCAATGAGGATAGAAAGGGGGCTGGGCCGGGGCTTCCGTGTCTGAGTGGACACAGGGAGCTGTGGCTCAGCTTGTGTGCCCCCATAGCAAGCAACTTGCTGTGGGGGTGCTCAACAGGAGGGAGGGGCCAAGAACACAGAAGAGGGACCCGAGAAGAGGAGGATCTGAGCTGCTCTGTGCAAAACCACTGTACAAGGCAGATAAGTATAAAATGTTATTTTTAACGAAACAAAAAAAAAAAAAAACAAGACTTTACAATCACTTTAAAGTACATCTAAAATGCAAACTTTTTTTCGGGTTGTAGGGTGGGAAACCATTAGAACCTACAGTGCCTTGCAAAAGTATTCACCCACCTTGGCTTTTTACCTATTTTGTTACATTACAGCCTTTAGTTCAATGTTTTTTAAATCTGAATTATATGTGATGGATCAGAACACAGTAGTCCTAGTTGATGAAGTAAAATTAGAAAATATATACATAAAACAATTTTTCAGAAATAAAAAACTGATAATTGGCATGTGCGTATGTATTCACCCCCTTTTGTTATGAAGCCCAAAAAAGCTCTGGTGCAACCAGTTACCTTCAGAAGTCACATAACTAGTGAAATGATGTCCACCTGTGTGCAATCTAAGTGTCACATGATCTGTCATTACATATACACACCTTTTTTTGAAAGGCCCCAGAGGCTGCAACACCTAAGCAAGAGTCACCACTAACCAAACACTGCCATAAAGACAGAGGAACTCTCCAAACAAGTAAGAGACAATGTTGTTGAGAAGTAAAAGTCAGGGTTAGGTTATAAAAAAAATGTCCAAATCTTTGATGATTCCTAGGAGCACCATCAAATCTATCATAACCAAATGGAAAGAACATGGTACAATAGCAAACCTACCAAAAGACTGCCGCACTCCAAAACTCACAGACCGGGCAGGGGGGGGGGTTAATCAGAGGCAGCATAGGGACCTAAGGTAATCCTGGAGGAGCTGCAGAGTCCCACAGTAGAGACTCCAGTATCTGTACATAGGATGACAATAAGCCGTACGCTCCATAGAGTTGGGCTTTATGGCAGAGTGGCCAGAAGAAAGCCATTACTTTCAGCAAGAAAACAAAATGGCATGTTTTGAGTTTGCAAAAAGGCATGTGGGAGATTCACAAAATGTATGGAGGAAGGTGCTCTGGTCTGATGAGACTAAAATTTAACTTTTTGGCCATCAAAGAAAGCGCTATTTCTGGCGCAAACCCAAGACATCACATCACCCAAAGAACACCATCCCCACAGTGAAACATGGTGGTGGCAGCATCATGCTGTGGGGATGTTTTTCAGCAGTCGGAACTGGGAAAATGGTCAGAGTTGAGGGAAAGATGGATGGTGCTAAATACAGGGATATTCTTGAGCAAAACCTGTACCACTCTGTGTGTGATTTGAGACTAGGACAGTGGTTCACCTTCCAGTAGGACAATGACCCCAAACACACTGCTAAATCAACGCTTGAGTGGTTTAGGCGGAAACATGTAAATGTGTTGGAATGGCCTAGTCAAAACCCAGACCTCAATCCAATAGAAAATCTGTGGTCAGACTTAAAGATTGCTGTTCACAAGCGCAAACCATCCAACTTGAAGGAGCTTGAGCAGTTTTGCAAGGAGGAATGGGCAAAAATCCCAGTGGTAAGGTGTGGCAAGCTCATAAAGACTTATCCAAAGTGACTTGGAGCTGTGATAGCCGCAAAAGGTGGCTCTACAAAATATTGACTTTAGGGGGTGAATAGTTATGCACATTGACTTTTTCTGTTATTTTGTCCTATTTGTTGTTTGCTTCACAATAAAAAAAAAAACATTTTCAAAGTTGTGGGCATGTTCTGTAAATTAAATGATGCAAATCCTCAAACAATCCATGTTAATTCCAGGTTGTGAGGCAACAAAACACGAAAAATGCCAAGGGGGGTGAATACTTTTGCAAGGCACTGTATGTTATATTTTCTTAGTCTGTGTCCCTCACTGAGGAAATTTAACTCTGCTGTTGATTGTGAAGTAATATGAAATCCAACAATTTCCAACAAGAGTTGTTTTTTAACGGTAAGGGTAATCGCTTGCTCTGGTGACAACTGTCTGTGAGGAAATTTTCCCTCACTTTGGAGAAATTTCCTCTCAGTTATGTCTCTTAGTCAACACTGCCAAGTGAGAAGTATTTTGTGAATGGGAATGGATTCAAGTCGGCCTTCTTTAGGCAGGGCGCTCAGGTACCCTAGGGTGCCTTCAGGTTTTTTAAGGGGTGCCTTGGCAAAATGCCTAAAAAATGCTCAAAATATGTATACAAGCCAGAAGGTGGATCAAGCTGGCCTCTTAGTTGCACAAAGCCACAGGTTTTCATTGTGCATGATTGCAACTTTCTAGCTACCAGCGTCCTATCAATCGGTTGATAAAGAGGACATTGGGTGCCTGCACAACAACATTGTTTTGCCCCTCTCCATCAGCACTGGGGTCACATTAGCTGATTGAGGGAGAAGAGAAACATTGCAATATTAGTCAGCACCAGTGTGCAAAGGTTTAATTTCTTTGGAAGAATAAATCAACTCTAATGTTGGGTGTCCTGCGTGTGTGGATGTTGCTGAATTATATAAGCTATTTGTTTCGTTTTCTACATTTTAGCTTGGGGTTTCTCAAGATTGTGTGGCTTTTAAAGGGTGCCTAAACTGAAAAATGTGTGGAGAAAAACTGATCGATGTAATCTGTGAAACTTATTATGGAACTTACATGTTCTTGGTGCAGAGGCACCTGGTGTGGGATATGGCAAGTATGCAGCAAAATGGTAGTTGAGTGTTGGGTGGCACACATTTAAAAGGGCTTCCTTAATGGGTTAGGCTAAACAGAAAACTTTAATGACTCATTTTACGAGTTAGATTAAAGCATATCTTGCATCAGAGTGCAGGTGCATCTTCTCATGATATTTGGGATCCTCCACAATCTCTCTAGAAGGCCCCAAACGTCACAATTCCTTAGGTATCTTGGGTTGAAGCAGATTGTAAAGTAACTCGATTTTCACTTTTCACCTAATGTTTGCATTGCTCTGTTTTTTTACATTGTGGGACTATAGGATAAATGGGCCTTGCATTTCGATATGTTAGGGTTGTGTTTCTGTGTATGTGTTTTTCCCCGTTTTAAGACAGCCACATGTTTCTTCGGAACAGAAACCTTGCACTGAAAAACACTAGTGTTGGACAATGGGTGCTAAAAACAGACACATACTGCATTTGAGGCCATGGTGGTCTGTATTCATTGTCTGCATTTGCCTTCTTGTATTACATAGTCATTAATGGCAAACTCTTTCTAATAGTGAAGCCGTTTTAATCTTTGTATGTGCACCTACTATGAAAATAATAAAACGTGATCATCTGATCTGGGTCCCTGTCCTGTTCACATTACAGTAAGACCCCTACATACAAACGAGTTCCGTTCCGAGAGCAAATTTGTAAGTCCAACAAAGTTAGCTTATGTACCCAACCAACACAATCAGCCCAGTAAATTACTGGAATAGGTTTAGAACTCATTTTTCACAAATATGTGAAAAAATAAGTAAAATATATATACAGTACTGTATAAAGTATAGTACTGCGATCCACAACCACCAGAAATATGAAGTAAATCGCACGATTGGACATGCAACGCATGTTCATATCTTTGAAGGTTCGTATGTAGGGGGACTAACTGTATTAATGTTTTTGTTCATGACTTTACTACATGCACTAGGTCAATTTTGAAGGTCTGATATCTACCTATCTTTAGACCACAAAGAACAATCCGTGTACTATAAGACTCAAATGATTAGTGTCTGAGCCAAGTTTTGAAACCTGAAAGAGAGAATAAAAATTATTTTTTTATGTCTTCCTGGATTGGCAAAGGAGAGGGTTTGTATTTCACACGCCAATAAAGCTGCTCATAAGTTTCTTGAAAATGTCCATAATTTGGATTTGCAATACCTTTTGCAAAAAAATCAAATTGTTAACTCCGTTCTGAACTCCAATCTGAATTCCCTAAAATCCACTCTAGGCAAACTTTTTTACCGACCATCTGAATGGGGTTATAGGCGCACCATAGGTGCATACTTCCTAAAGTCTGGGTTGTGTATCTCCCTCTATCACCAATTGCATTCAGACGTCCGTGACAGGTTTTATTCTTATTAGCTGTGAACAACTTCTTAAAGTAGAACTATAGGCAAAACTTTTTTTTTTCATTTTGGATAGAGTAAGGGAGGATTATAACCCCTGTAATGATTATTTTGTCCCAATGGGAAGATTTACCTTCAGTTCCTGTCCCATAGCCAAAACAGGAAGTGGAAGGAAATCCATTCAAATTAAAGGAATCTCTTGGGGACCCCCCAGGTCACCAGAACTAGCGTCCCCATTGGAGGATTCCCCTCTATTTTTTGGGTCAACCCAAAGTTTGGGATTTTCTTTTATTTTCACTTTTAATGATAAAGGTAAGCAGAACAAATAGGGAGAGTGAATCTCCGTAACGGGGGCACTGACAGGTGTTCTAATCCCTCTCCCCTCTCTCCAAAACTAAAAAAAAAAAGTTTTGCTGTTAGTTATACTTTTAATGCAGGCTTTCTGTATGTTAGAGGTTGGAGAAGGTGCAGGTTATATCTTGCAAATGTGTCCCAGTATGGTCAGATAGCTTGGATCTGTGCACTGCAGCAATACCTTTTTTAATACTGAAATCCTAGTCGATGGACTGTGCTTCCTGCATGTAATTCAAGGCTTCGTTCCTAGTTTTGAATGCAGTGTACCTTTTAATGTGAAGGAATTTGCACAACATCCAAGCACTCTAGAAGGTAATCGCCAAGGAAGACACAGTGCCACATTGTTAACCAACAAGGGGCCACATATGGCAAATATGCAGTAATAATACACTGAATATTTTATCTCAAAGACCTACAGCTGGTAATAAGGAGTGACAAGAAGTTTTCATTAGTAGCGAGCATGTGTTGTGTATGTACTTTTTAGAAAATGCGTTTGATCTGCATTTTTCTATTTGCATGTATTATACAGCAGTCTTTGTACATAATTAAACCCTTTTACAGATTTTAAATTGTTTGTTTTGGTAGGGAAAATGGACAATACCATTTTTAGGCTAATTTTTCCAACAAATTTAAAGAAAAACCTTACTTTACTAAGTTACATTTACACCGTCCTTTCATGAATTTCAGATTTTGTCAGGTAGATCTGACCTGTTCCATGCAGCCTACAAAAGCTTTGTCTAAAAGTGTGTACCAAGCCCAATAGAGGGTAAAGAACTCTGCTTGTAAAAATGTTATAGACTTTCCTTGTGTTGCAGCAAGAGTTGGCACTTCCTCCTACATTACAGCTGCAACTCCTTTCATTAAAGCATGCTGCAGAGGCCCCGTTTGGTTTACCAGACGCATTGTAACTGTACTCTCTCCTTTTATAATGTAAACTGCTCCGCAAACTGTTGGTGCTATATAAATTCTGTAGATAAAGACATTATCTACATGGTGCAGAGCTGGATAAGTTAATCCTTGGTGACGCATTGAAGGCTGTGCCCCGACCCCCCTGGACGGCAAACATTGCGTGATTAGCCTAGAATATCCTTCACACGCCATGCTCTGCCAATCCCACTTTCCAAACCTTCAGGCACTGTGTTAAGCGAGAACACTTTTGAGGTCCAGAGACATGGCTCAGCCTCTAGTGTGACCCTATCTCTGAAGACTCTTAAATGAGTATGCCATTTGGGCTGAGCAGCGGGAATTACTACTCTTCCTGGTATTGTTAGACCCCACTATAAACCCCTTATTCCTTCTGTTTCTGCAGAAAAGGTTACTGTGCTGAGGAAATGCATGCTGTGTCAATAATCTGAGTGTCACGTGGATTCACTCCATGCTGTGTCCCTGCCATTTTTTCTTCATTGTGGAGTAGCTGCTTATCACCAAACCTTCTGTCTTCCCCTCAGTCCTTGTTGGTGCTTCCAGAGACCTCCTCCATCACCTCCTGTCATTAACCTTGTCTGCTTAAGCAGTTGGTTGTGATTTAACCAAGGTTTTTACCTGGTGTTTTCTGTTATGTTGTTCCTGTTAACACAGTACAGCACATTGGATCCCAAGCACAGGGGGGCAGTCCTGCAGCATCAGGTCGCTCTAGCTAAAGATCCACTAACAGTTCCAGGGCACACTACACTATTCCTTCAAGTGGACATGACATAGCTTGAATCATTGTCCCCTACTTAAGTCAACTCCATCTTTGAGTCTACCATAGCTCCTTTGGATTTGACCCTCTCTTCTGCCTCCAGGAAAGAGTTCTCTGCAGTCATGCTAGATTTCATGGGTCGTCTTGCAAATATGATTGTTAACTGAACGTAAAGGCTGTAAGCATAGTTCAACATCTTCTCCTCCAAAATCTTTCTCTGAAATTTCTGCAGCTGTGGTGGATTCTGAACCTTCTGCTGCTTACTTACTGTTTTGACAGGTAATCTCACAAATCCTTAATTGATGTTTTTGTTTCTGAGGAGCCTCAGTCAGCTGCAATAGCTCAAAGTCTAAAAGATGCCATATCACACTTACTGATTCTGTGCAAGTCACTTTTAAAATGGAGCAGCTCCTAACTTCTTCTAGTGCTGTTATCAGTCTAGGATTTCTGTAAGGGCCCAAGACTATCAAAAATCCTGGTACACTCCTTACTTTAACCTGTTATGTACAGAGACTAAAGACAATCCTGACAAATGTACTCCTCCCAAATGCTTTGCAGCCCAATATCCATTGGATGAGGATTTTTTTTAAAATAAAAAGTGGGTTTTTCCCACTGTGGATCTGGCGATAAACACAGACTGTACCTATTAATGCTCCAGTGTTAAAGGATCCTACTGACAAATGTTTGGAAGCCCTTTCCAGAGATTTATTTTTGATAGCAGGCCCTGTTATACAACCTGTGTAGCCATAATATAAGTCTGTCTGACCTTTAGAGAAGTTTGATCCAGCTACAGTCCTTACAAACCCTTTTAGATGTAGAGCATTTGGGGATTTAGCCTTTAGCCCTACACTTACTGTCTTGATGGAAATGGTCTAGTTCAGGGGTCTCCAAACTACGGCACTCTATTTCAGGGATATGCAATTAGCGGACCTCCAGCTGTTGCAAAACTACAAGTCCCATCATGCCTCTGCCTCTGGGTGTTAAGCTTTCAGAGTCTTGCAATGCCTTATGGGACTTGTAGTTCTTGTAGTTCTGCAACGCTAATTGCATATCCCTGCTCTAGTTGTTTAGTACCTGCAATTCCCATCATGCCTAGTCATGTCTGTGAATGTCAGAGTTTTACAATGCCTCATCGGATGTGTAGTTCTGAAACAGCTGGAGGGCCATAGTTTAGAGAACCCAGGTCTAGTTGCTATTATCTATCTGGTCTCCAGAATGAGTCTCCTGTCTGTGAACATAAGGAGATCTCTGTGGCTAAAATGTCTGCGGAACCAGTGCGACTTTTAAAGACTCCACCGTAGCATGAATGACCACATATCCTCCTTCTGGGTCAAGCATCAGGTCCAGTAGTCTAAAGGGTAATGATTTACCTATCAGAATACTCACACCCCTGGCAAAATTAGAATAGCTTGAGTGTTAGTGGTTGCCCACCCAGGGTTTTTTAAGACTGAGAATCTTCCTCCCCACTAAATGAGTCTCCTGGAACACACAGATATAAGGATTATAGGTCTTTAGAAACTGGAATACCAGGGACCTCTTTATAGGAGAGTTGAGGCCTCTGATGTTCCAGGAGATCACAGTAAGGGACGCCATCAGATCACTAGGACCAACATCATAGAAGGAAACTCTGGGATCGGTGCCAGCCCAGATAGACCACATCCATAGGGCAGGATGCCAGCCACCGAATTGCCCAGTGAGGTTAAGCATACATTAGATACAACTAGTTGTCACATACATACATTCATAGAGAACAAGAAAATAAAGAAAAAAACAGAACTTTACGCTCCCTCATACAGTCCCAGAATCCGCAAGTTGTTGCGATGGTTCCGATTCTCGGCGTCCTACGCTCTAGCCTCCAGGTGCTTGACCTCGACTTTCAACGTGTGGAGGTCTGCCGAGTGGTCCCTTTGCACGTGTCAGCCGAGGAGACCTGCTGCTCCACCTCCGCCATGTGACCTCGGAATGTATCCAGATCTCAGTGGATCGCTCCATGTAGACATGATCTACACGAAGAGATTGAGCCATTGTGCACGTCTCCTCAGTCAGCTCCTTCTGCGTGGCCAGCGTATTACAGACAGTGGCTGCTGCTTTGCTCTTGACTTCTGGTTGATCCTTTGGTGGGTTGTTTTTCCGAGAAGAGCCCCGTTTTCTGTACCCAGACACGGAGGAACAGAAGGGGATAGTTAAACACAGCTCCCCAAGGAGATAACGGTCATCCTGCACTCAATGTGATGAGGATAAAAGCACTGGATGGCGGAGCAGCTCTAAAACACATCCGCTCCCTGCGCCATCTTGGACACGCCCCCGGGTTTTCCAGGTTTAACATCAAACTGGGCAGATTTGGTTCCATGTGCAGAGATCCTCTGGAAGCAGTGGATACTCTGGGGAACCCATGGAATCAGTACAGCCTGATCTTCGCTTTCCTGCCTCTAAATTTTCTGCCTGGTCTACTCTGCAGGATAGAGAAAGGGGGTATTCTGGTAATCCTAATAGCTCGAAAGTGACCCAGGCAGATGAGGTCTGAGCTGAGCCTACTTTCTTCCTAAGGTTGTTGTGGCCTTTCAACCTTTTTGACTAGACCACGAATAATTGGAGGTGCCATGTTCAGCTAATTTTCATGCTCGCCACCCTACATGCTTCAGAAAGAACCACATATTGGGCTCCATTCACAAAGCGGTATGGAGCACCTTAAAAAATGTGGTAAAAGTTTTGTGACATTTACAAAAAAAATGCTACTAAAATGCTTCGTGTTATTTTATGAAGTCATGCCGTAATTTAGTAGTGAAATTCGGTAATTCAACACCTGGCGGTATTTACAGTAATACAAGGATAGTGTAGCGCTAACAATGTGAGTATAAAGATGATAATGAATATATTCAAAAAACCGTATTGTGAATACTGGGTGGATAAACATCAAAAAGTAAACAATCGTATGATAAATGTGCATAAGCACAATAAAAAATAAGTGAGAAAGTCCAAAAGTGTGAACTTCAAATTATGATGCAGAAAAAAGTCCACAAAGAGAACAAATGGAAATCCTTCCTGTTTGAAGTGACACTAATCAAAGTGAAAGAAACAAGTTGCCCGTAGTCACTCTAAGAGAATCTTCAGAGATAAGTAGATGGATACTCTTACCAACTGAGATGGACACACATGTCATATGACAGTGGGTCAGTAAGGCTTGGAATCCCAAAGGATCTGGAACCGGTGCTGTATACCGGAGGTGATCAGATAGGTATGGAATCCACAATCCTTCACTGGAAAGCACCACGAGTATAGTTGAATCGGGATAGATGTACCGAAAGGCAGCTCCTCACGGACTCCAATGGAAAAAGCATATGAAAAAAACTCCAAAACGCCCTTCCAGTCTGGTATGGGTTTTAATTGGAACCCCTACTCCAAAATTTAAAAAAAACATCCCCCCTTTCATCCAAATCCATACCAGACCCTTATCCGAGCATGCAGGTCAGAAAAGGGAGGGGACAAGTGAGCACAACCCCAACCCTCCTGAACCATACCAGGCTGCATACCCTCAACATGGGGTAGGGGGGGTGCTTTGGGGCAGGTGGGGGGGTTGATGGGGACAATGGTCTCTTCCCCACAACCCTGGCCGGTGGTTGTGGGGGTCTATGAGTGGGGAGCTTATTGGAATCTGGAAGCCCCCTAAAAAGGGGCCCCAGATCCCACCCCCCCATGTGAATGAGTAGGGGTAGTGCAGCTGAACTTTCCTAAATAACTAAGGGGCAGTGCCACCTGATGATGTCACCAAGTACCCTGCCCCATGCGACGTCACCGACCCAGCAGGCTGCCTGCTCCTTAACAACCAGTACACATTCAATCATAACAGCATGCCTCGATCACTACTCAACCACTTGCCTACTGGCCACTTTCACCCCCTTCCCGCCCAGAACAATTTTCAGCTTTTAGTGCTGTCGCAATTTGAATGATAATTGCACAGTCATAAAACACTGTACCCAAACAAAATTTTTATAATTTTTTGAGACAGATAGAGCTTTCTTTTGGTGGTATTTAATCACCACTGTTTTTTTTTTTTTTTTGCTAAACAAAGACCAAAAATGTTGAAAAAACACGTTTTTTTGTTTCTGTTATAACAATTTGTACATAAGTAATTTTTCTCTTTCACTGATTATGCTGCACTGATAGGCTGCACTGATAAGGTGGGAATGATGGGCACTGATTTGCACCAATGGTGGGGACTGATTGGCAACATTGGTGGGAACTGTTGGGGTTGCACTGATCATCAGGACCCTGATGATCAGTGCCCTGATTATCAGTGTAGATGTCCCCTGTATGGATTGCTGCTTATCGATTCTCCTCTCCTTACCCCCTGTTAGCGTGAGGAGAGGATTGCTGATAACCGGCAAATCCTGTTTACACTGGGATCAGCTGTGATTGGACACAGCTGGTCACATGGTAAAGAGTCGCTGTGATTGGTCTTTACCCTGGACTGTGATCACTGTGTCCCAAGGACACAGTGATCACAGATCATTCCCAATGTGTGCTGCAGGGGACGCATAGGAAGCGCGATCATGGGAGGATATCATCTGACGCCCTCCCGGCAATGAGCAACCATGCAGTAGCTGTCATTCAGCTATAGCGCGGTCGTGAAGAGGTTAATTACCACATGTATTTAAAGTATTACTAAACCCAGAACCTGCATCCACTATATCTGGTCTCTCACAGTATGCAGAACATGGAAATGCAATTATTTTAGTAAATATAAACTGCTAAATACCTTTTCTCATCAGCAGCATATAGAAGTCTTGTGACTTGTATTACTGTCTACTTAAGCTTGTAGGAGGAGTTTTCATTCTCTCCTGATCCTCTGTCTGGACAGTGCTGATCACATGCACTCTCCCAAGAAGAATAAAAAACAACTCTAGCAATACACACCAAACTGAGCATGTGCAGAGTGACTCCATAGGCTCTGTTCTATCGAAAGATGGGTTGGAGTCAGTTAAAGAAGAGGAGGGGAAAGAGAGAGAGAAGACAGGATCAAACAGCCTTTTTTACACAATGCAGAGGATTAACCCCTTAGGTTCCACAGTGAGTATAACCAGCATGCTTTACTGTATATACAGACTGATTTTACTGTTGTGAGTTTAGTAACACTATTTCCTTCTGTGGATGGAGTTTAATGCTTTTTCATGTGGCATTTGCCTAGATTTTTCAGTGTTTTACTGTAAATACCGCAAAACAGTATAGTAAATTGACAATTACAGGATTGCATGTGATATTTAGGCAAAATGTGTCCGGACACCTAAATATTGCATGTGAATTCCTTTTGTGAATGGAGCCCAGTGATGGATTTACTGAAGACAAATATACTGGGCACTTTGCAAATGCAGTTGTGCTCGTATTCCCCATAGATAAGTAAACGTGGTAAAGCTCTGCTGATTTCCATCATTGAATCGTGTGCAAGCAAAAGTGGGTGTTTTTTTTTTTTTTTTTTCGTTTTTTTTCTTTTCCTTGCATGTGATAGAGTATTCTTTGTAAAACGTTACCTCATTTACTAAGCTCTGGAGCGATTGCACTTTCAGAATGCAGCTTGCACAGTCTATTTACCTTTAGTAAATCAACCCCATTCTGACTTATTATTTATATTTCGAGCCTTGTGTAACTCTGCCATGAGAAGGCACAGGAAATGCGTTTGTTTAGACCAGAGTTGCTCTTTAAGAATGGATGTGCATCCTAGGTGTTCCATTTATTCACATTGTGGTTTTGGTTTGGTGGGTGCTGATGGCAGTTTATGCACCCAACAGAGGATGTCTATAAACACGTGAGCAGCTGTACTCTGTATGGAATGAATTGCCACTGTGTTTTTGTGCGTAGACGGAGAAGCATTGCCATCATATGAGCTGACATCTTGGCCACTTTGTGTTTGCTAACATCAATCAGTAATTGACAAAATATTTATTTTAGTCCCATACTTTGGTTCTTAATCTACCCTTTTAATAGGGCATATACTCACCTAAATTTGACCAAATGGACGAAACGTGGCAGACAGAGGGGGTGATAGGATATCTGATCCATCACGGATTTTGAGCTACACTTTTATCAATGTTCCCCGGTGGAGTTTTTTTGTGCCGTAGTCCTATTCTGGTTAATACCATGCAGCGTATGAAGTATTGCTCCTATTGGAATCATTTGATCCACCAATTTAATATCTTCCAAGCAGCACACTAACAGTTGTACAGAAACTGCTTATTTTCTTTACAGTACATCTGTTTCAAGGACATCACATTTCGGGAAACGCATTTAATGATTACTTAACAAAATTCTATTTGTTAATGATAAGAGTCAGCAACTTTTTTACAAGACCTGTTTGCTAATGTCTTCTGGTAAGCAGTGAAAACGAGCAATAAAAGCACGGGCTAATTAATGCCACAGATTTCATATATACACTTTTCTTTTACATCTGGGTGAGCCTTTAGTGTCTGTAGGGTCCCCCCCCCCTAACAAAAGCAAGCCATTTTCTCACACACAGACACGTTTAGTGTGCATATATTATGGTTTTATATTTTTTGGGTTGCTGAATCTGTATTTTACTGAGGTAGACTTTTTAAACAAAACAGTATAACATGACAAACAATCACATTTTAGCCCAGTTCACATCTGGCATCTTGGGGTCGATTCTGCCCGCAATCCCAAATCGCACTACAATAGTGGCAAAACACACCACGCTCAGGTGTCTTTTTTTTTTTTTAATGGCATCTAAACACGGTGCAGTTTTGCTGCAATAAATCATAGCAAATGGAATGATGCAAGGCTTGTCATGCAAAAGAAACTCCTGCTCCTTTTTGAACAAGAAACTTTGCAGTTTGCCACGATTTATTGCACAACAGTTGCTGCAAAGCCGCACTCCATTTAGGTGCCATTGAAAATGAATGGCACCCAAACGTGTGGTGTGTTTTGCCACTATTACAATGCGATTTAGGATCACAGGCAAAATCACGATGTGCCACATGTGAATGGGGTCTTAACGCGTATGTCGAGTCGAAATAAACAGTAAAAAATGATCATTTTCCCGTGTTTTAGCCTTTTAAAGGTTGACTGGCTAGAAATGTACTCTGCTGTTAAAGGAGTTGTAAAGACAGAAGGTTTTTTATCTTAATGCACTCCTTGCATTAAGATAAAAAATCCTCCTATGTGTAGCAGCCTCCCCAGCACCACCTGGTACTTACTTGAGCCCCATCTCTGTCCAGCGATGTCCACGAGTCCCTCGGCCACCCGGGACTCTCCTCCTGATTGGCTGAGACACAGTAGCGGCACCATTGGCTCCTGGGGTTGTCAATCAAAGTCAGTTAGCAAATCAGGAGAGAGGGACGGAGCTGAACGGCAGCTCCGTGTCTGAGTGGATACAGGGAGCTGTGACTTGCTCGGGTGTCCCTATAGCAAGCTGCCTGCTGTGGGGGCACTCAACAGGAGGGAGGGGCCAGGATCAGCAAAGAGGGACCTGAGAAGAGGAGGATTCAGGCTGCCCTGTGCAAATCCACTGCACAGAGCAAGTAAGTATAACATGTTTGTTATTGGAAAAAAAAACAAAAACAAGACTTTACAATCGCTTTAAAGGGGTTGTAAAGGTTTTATTTTGTTTTTTTTATCACAAACATGTTATACTTCCCTCCTCTGTGCAAGGGCTTTGCACAGAGCGGCCCCGTTCGTCCTCTTCTGGGGTCCCCCAGCGGCGCTCTTTCTCTTCTTGAGTGCCCCCACAGAGAGCCGCTCTTCCGAGTCCTGCTGCTGCGTCCATTGACACGGACAGCAGGACTTGGCCCCCGGCTCCTGTGTCACTGGATTTGATTGACAGTAGCCAATGGCGCCCGCTGCTATCAGTCTTTCCAATGAGGACCTGAGACAGCGGCTACTGGGCTCATATAACATTTAATATATGATGCAGAGGTGGAGATTTACTAAAACTGGTGCACACAGAATCTGATGCAACTGTGTATAGTAACCAGTTAGCATCCAGGTCTTATTGTCAAAGCCTAATTGAACAAGCTGAAGTTAGAGGCTAATTGGTTATTATGCACAGTTGCACCAGATTCTGTGAGCACCAGTTTTAGTAAATTCCACCCTATATGACATTCAATGCATGACCAGAGAAATCTCATTGTTTTCAATGGTACCAGTTCTGATCAATGTGACCTATAACAGTGCGATTTTGGAAAAGGCTCCTGCACTACTTTAGTTTCTATTTACAGTACCACTTTGCCCATAGACTATGCAAAGTTGCATTTCACAAAATCGCACTGTAAGTCTCATGATAGTAGTGTGAATCAAGCCTTAGTGAAAATGGCCAACATGAGAAGAATGGGGAGGAAAATAAATATTAGGTATGCAAAGAATAAAAAAGCATGCAAATATTTATAGGTATCTGTTTTTGTAGATTGTCATCACTAAATATTTCTAAAGTTGACTTTGTTGTAATTTTAAGATACAACTGAAGTTCCTCTTTAACTACTCAACCACTTCCACTCCCAGATCTTCACAACATAAAGACTAATTATTTTGTAGTCCTTGAGGATTAGTAGTGCTAAAAAGCCTCTTTGAGATCACAAAGGCAGAAAGTACAGGGTAGTTTCTAAATGTTGTTTGCATTCATCAAGCAGATATAACATAATGCTTCCAATGGTATATTTACTAGACTAAAAGGAGAGAGAAGAGAAGTACCATGTTAGGGTTTATATTTAGGTTTACTAATGGCAGATCTTTGTATATAATAAACATCTGAGATATGTATTAATCACGTTAAGTCATGGCTAAGCTTTATAAAGCTGTATATAGAGATGTTATTTTCTCCAGTGAAATGATTGAATACTTACTCATACACCAATTGAGTCATTTAAGTGCTTCTGGAAGTATGTTATGTGTATTCAGCATTCACCAAAGTGTCAAAGAATGACCTTCTTTTTCACAATATTTTTCTATGTATTTCATACAGAGATACTAGCAGGCATGGCATCACCCCAAAAATTAGATACTGCCAACAGTTTTGTTGAAAGGTGGATAAATCAGAACTAATTTAGCAGGTATGTTCAGAACATCTGTCAAGTTACCTATGGTAACCTTAAGAAGTGGTCCTATTCATTGTCTAAAATAACTGTCTACTGCCCCACAGTTGGCACAGACAGCGAAGAGCCAGATAGTGAATTAATAAAGAGGTGCCTTCATTTAAATCAACTGGTTCCCCAAGAAATTAGAAACCATAATATCTCTGAAGTCACTTCTCCTGCCACTTGCCGATGAGACCACAGTCTGCACTGTTATGAGTCTTGTGTTGGCCATTATCCCTGTTCAGATGGAATTAGGTCTGTTGAACATTGTAAGCTACAGTCCATCCGGAAAGTATTCCCAGCGCTTCACTTTTTACACATTTTGTTATGTTATAGCCTTATTCCAAAATGTGTTAAATTCGTTATCTTCCTCAAAACTCTACAAACAATACCCCATAATGACATTGTGAAAGAAGTTTCTTTGAAATCTTTTCAAATTTTACAAGCACGCATGGAGAAGTTATGGACCTGACTTTTCTGATAGCAACACTCATTTTCTTGTATATCGATGGACCGTCTACATTTATATGATTGATCCATGCCTCCATTTTTGTAATTGGGTATCTGTTGAACTACTGCTGAGTAGCAGGTGCTGTAGTGATTTTATTAGTGTGTCGTTTTTAACAATGATTTTTGTTTTACATGTACTGCCTCATGTTGTGACCATAAAATCCGCTTTGCTTTTTTTAGAAGCTCTGGTTCACTTTCTCAATCCTTTTTTCGTAATATTTGGATGTTGGCGAGGTGGGGGTCCTCCTTTCTTGCAATTTTATTAAACATAAAAAACAAACACATGTACATAAGTATTCACAGCCTTTGCCATAACCCTCAAAATTGAGCTCAGGTGCATCCTGTTTCCACTGGTCATCCTTAAGATGTTTCTACAACTTGATTGGAGTCCACCTGTGGTAAATTCTGTTGACTGGACATGATTTGGAAAGGCCCACACCTGTCTATATAAGGTCCCACAGTTAACAGTGCATGTCAGAGCACAAACCAAGCCATGAAGTCCAAGGAATTGTCTGTAGACCTCCGAGACAGGATTGTATTAAGGCACAGATCTGGGGAAGGATTCAGAAACATTTCTGCAGCATTGAAGGTCCCAGTAACACAGTGGCCTCCATCATCTGTAAATAGAAGTTTGGAACCACCAGTACTCTTCTTAGAGCAGGCCATCCGGCCAAACTGATCAGGGGAAAGGGGCCTTAGTCAGGGAGGTGACCAAGAACTCGATGGTCACTCTGACAGAGCTCCAGCGTTTCTCTGTTGAGAGAGGAAAACCTTCTAGAACAGGAGTATGCAATTAGCGGACCACCAGCTGTTGCAAAACTACAAGTCCCATCATGCCTCTGCCTTTGGGTGTCATGCTTGTGGCTGTCAGAGACTTGCTATGCCTCATGGGACTTGTAGTTCTGCAACAGCTGGAGGTCCACTAATTGCATATCCCTGTTCTAGAAGAGCCATCATCTCTGCAGCACTCCACCAATCAGGCCTGTATGGTGGAGTGGCCAGACAGAAGCCTCTCCTCACTAAAAGGCACATGACAGCCCGCATGGAGTTTGCCAAAAAGGCACCTGAAGGACTCTCAGACCATGAAAAAAAATGTTTTTGGTCTGATGAAGCAAAGATTCAACTCTTTGGCCTGAATGACAAGCATCATGTCTGGAGGGAACCAGGCACTGCTTATCACCTGGCCAATACCATCCCTACAGTGAAGCATGGTGGTGGCAGCATCATGCTGTGGGGATGTTTTTCAGCGTCAGGAACTGGGAGACTAGTCAGGATCAAGGGAAAGCTGAATGCAGCAATGTACAGAGACATCCTTGATGAAAACCTACTCCAGAGCGCTCTGGAGCTCAGACTGGGGCAAAGGTTTATCTTCCAACAGGACAATGATCCTAAGCACACAGCCAAGATAATAAAGGAGTGGCTATGGGACAATTCTGTGAATGTCCTTTAGTAGCCCAGCCAGAGGCCAGACTTGAACCCGATTGAACATCCCTGGAGAGATCTGAAAATGGCTGTGCACCGAAAACCCCATCAAACAGGATAGAGCTTGAGAGGTCCTGCAAAAATAAATGGGGGAAACTACCCAAAAATAGGTGTGCCAAGCTTGTAGTATCATACTCAAAAAGACTTGAGACTGTAATTGGTGCCAAAGGTGCTTCCACAAGTATTGAGCAAAGGCTGTGAATACTTGCAGTATGTACATGTGATTTTTTTAAATATATATATATATATATATTTATATATTTTTTAATATATATAATATGGGGCATTTTTTCAAGAATTTTGAGGAAAATAATACATTTAATACATTTTGGAATAAGGCTGTAATAGAACAAAACGTGAAAATAGTGAATCGCTGTGAATACTTTTCGGATGCACTGTAAATGGATTGGCCAACTCATTTGAAGGATGGGAGGTCCTAATTTGTTTATGACTTTCTGAGGGCTTGTTCTCAAAAGATGCACTTAAATTCATGCATTAACACATTATTTTAGACATTACTTTGTTTTTTAAAGTCATTATATAGTTGATTGAATTGATAATGACAGGGTTTATATAGTCCGGCATGCTCCATTTTTGACCTAAGAGGTAGTGCTTAATTCCCAAATATATATGCACATTTAAATAAATACCAAAGGTATACAGTATCTCACAAAAGTGAATACACCCTTCACATTTTTGTAAATATTTTAAATAAAGAACTCTCTGCGGATCTGAAAAAAATAATTGTTGCTCTACATAAAGATGGCCTAGGCTATAAAAAGATTGCCAAGACCCTGAAACTGAGCGCAGGACAGTGGCCAAGACCATACAGCAGTTTTACAGAACAGGTTCCACTTAGAACAGGCCTTGCCATAGTCAACCAAAGAAGTTAAGTACACCTCCAAGACAACCATTGCCTTGCTAAAGAAGCTGAGGGTAAAGGTGGTGGACTAGCCAAGCATGTCTCCAGACCTAAAATCTATTGAGCATCTGTGGGGCATCCTCAAACGGAAGGTGGAGGAGCGCAGGGGCTCTTAACCTCCACCAGCTCCGTGATGTCGTCATGGAGGAGTAGAAGAGGACTCCAGTGGCAACCTGCGAAGCTCTGGTGAACTCCATGCCCAAGAGGGTCAAGGCAGTGCTGGAAAATAATGGTGGCCACACAAAATATTGATAGTTTGGGCCCAATTTGGACATTTTCACTTCGTGGTGCACTCACTTTTGTTGCCAGCGGTTTAGACATTAATGGCTGTGTGTTGAGTTATTTTGAGGGGACAGCAAATTTACACTGTTATACAAGCTGTACACTCAGTACTCACTACTTTACATTGTAGCAAAGTGTCATTTCTTCAGTGTTGTCACCTGAAAAGATATAATAAAATATTTACAAAAATGTGCAGGGTGTACTCACTATTGTGAGATACTGTATAAACAGATATATGAACAGACAAAAAAACACAAAGAATTGCAATAATATTGACAAATTATAGTGCAAAAAAATAGTAATTAAACATTTTTTCACCAATAATCTGTGTTCGAAACAGTACTTATAAGTGCAAACTCATTCAAACAAAAGTCCAGTGCAAGTCCATGAAAAATAGCAGCTTACAGTTAGGTCCATATATACAGTATATGGACCTAACTGTATGTGTAACAGGTGTGCTGCTAACAGTGCCCCCACTCTTCTCCTTTTTGCCAGAAAAGATGTGTAATCACCACCATGTGTCACCCTTAAAGGAGACCATTGAAGTGATTGTAATGGATCTTTTTTTTTTTTTTAAATAACAAACCTGTCATACTTACCTCCACTGTGCAGCTCGTTTTGCACAGGGTGGCCCCGAACATCCGGGCGAGAGCCCGGCAGATCTTGTGGCTCCTCCCCGCATCAGATAACCCCCTAGGAGAAGCACTCTTCCGAGGTGGTTACCTTGCGGGCTCGCTCCCGAGTCCAGCATTTGTGTCCACAAACACGAATTCCGGACTCGCCCCCCCGCGCCCACATCATTGGATTTGATTGACAGCAGCAGCAGCCAATGGCTGCACTGCTATCAGTCTATCCAATCAAGAGCCGGAACCCCGTGGAGAGAGGGACAGCGCGTCCCCACCGAAGAGATGAAGGAGCTCAGGTAAGTAAGACGGGGGGCTGGGGGGCCGGTGACTGCCAGGTGTTTTTTCACCTTAATGCATAGGATGCATTAAGGTGAAAAAACACGGGGGTTTACAACCGTTTTAAGTTATAAATGGTCAAATAGTGCTCACACTCACGCCACATGAGAGGGACTCTCTGGTTCAAAATCCGCTCTCCATCCGGATGAGTTTACCGCCATTAGATGTGCACCATAAGGAAATGAAGTTTGTATAATATCATGGGGAAGTATGCAAAATTTGCGTTTTATTAAAAACTTGTGCAAAATAATGCATAAAACACATGCAATTTAACAAAACTGCTGGTCCTCATAAGTTCAACTGAGGCAATCATGCACACAAATGAACTATACCGCTAATAAAATTTCCACTGTAGCGGGCTGAATCAGCGGGGCTCCTGGCTCCAGTTGACAGGCGTGTGTGAAGACGTCACGCCGTAGCAACGCCCTACAGGTTTCGTCCTAAATAAGGTCATCTGGGGACTGGCTGGTTTATCACGCAAAAAACATATATGCACCGCCCGCTGCTAAGAAACAATATAGATATACAGATTAGCACTTGCGCAGGCACATTAAAGTGCCTAAAGATGGGTAAAAAGGAATGTACCACTTACTGGTCAATATAAAAATTACAAATGCACTACCAAAACCCAGCTCCATCTTGTGCAGGAAATTAATTACTGCAATTGCCAATGTAGCTAAATGTAAGCAAAATATGTTTTATTTTACATGCCAGACTATATCCTATATATGCTTTGCAATACAGCACATATGTTACAAAAATTCCACTGAAAACCGTGTATTATTTTATGTCTGTATATTATGAAAGAGCCCCAGGAGAACTGTGAATAGTGAAATACACAATCTTAAAATATAACAAAAGGCAAAACTTTTTTTAGTTTTAGATGGAGGGGAGAGGGATTAGAATGCCTGTCAGTTTTTATTGCTGTCTGTGCCCTGTTAAGGAGATTCACAATCTCTATTTGTCCTGTTTACCATTATCATTGAAAGTGAAAGAAAATCCCAAATTTTGAGTTGTCCTCAGAAAAGTGATAGAGGAGAAATCTTCTAATGGGGACACTAGTTCTGGTGACCTGGCAGTCTCCAAGGAATTTTCTTAATTTGCAGGGATTTCGTCTCGCTTCCTGTTTGGCTATGGGACAGGAAGTGAAGGGAAATCCCTGCAATGGAAAACAGATGGCGAAAAAAAAGTCTAACAGGGGTTATAACCCTCCCTTACTCTATCCAAAATGAAAAAAAAAAAGTTTGTTTCTGATTGTGCCAGACCAAGAATGAATAGGAAGTCTTTACAATTTTTTTTTCCCCACAGCATATGCAAAAATTTTCTGAAGCGTATTGAATATAAGGTAAATTCAGAATGTGTAGATTGCATGTATTCTGGTCTTGGAGCATTCTACCTGGTTTTGGGCAGTGAAAATCCTGTCTTAAAACGAACAAGATGTGTTACAAATTGGCATCGATGAGTAAAACACAATCTCCAGAATTGCCAATTCATTTTTTTGTGCAAATGTCCAAATGCTGGTTAGGCCGGTTTTTATATGGTATACTTGGAGTCCAAGTCATGTTCATTGGGACCATGTACGAAAAGCACTTCATGGACCTTAATAATTTCAGGGATAGTTCCAATAACATGGTTCATTAGTAAAAGTCAAGGTCGTGTTTGATTGCATTTTTTTTTAATGTCCATTGCTCTCCTCTTCTTTTCAAAACTTTTCTCCATAATCCCAAAAGTAACCAATGGATCTTGACACACCATATAGTCCCATGAGCTACATGTTGAAGGCGTTTTATTCTTTTAATATAAAAGTTACTTTTAATATAAAACAAATTATTTTAGATTTTTTACTTCCTACAGCATATATCTATTGAAGCGCCTCAGCAAACTTTTTCCATAAAAATAAAGTTTTGGATGAATGTGTCTAAAAGTAAAATTTTCTGTGTTTCCCATAATGGTCAGATTCTTCTTTTTCATTTTTGTTAGAACACAAAATAAAAATCTATTTGGATGCAAAGATGGTTATTTCCGACAGAGGCAGATAAATGAAAGTGTCTAGTTTGGCATGTTGTGTCACAGCACGGGGCCCGTTTTCAGATTGTATGAAGTGTGTGATGTTTCATGCATATCAAGTTCCATGTGCTGCTTTTCTATGACAACCAAAGGCTGCTTTCTTTAGCACTTTTAAAGTATTGGGAGACCTTTCACATGTGACAAAACATGTCATTTGAAGTTCCATAGCTTCCTGCTAAGCCTTACATCCATTTCCCATAGTGTTAGAAAATACCACCCTGCTATAACATGCTTTCCAGGACTGCACATCAATATAATGGTTCACTACTCATCAGGAAAGCCCCTCTAACATAGTGGCCTCGATGATTAAGCCCTACACAGGTGAAACATGTTAGCGGGGCTTTGCTGTTGGTGGAGATCCAACTTGAAGCCATTTTGTGATTTGCTTTATTAGTTACGGTCCTGGGAAACATTTGTGGTTATACGATCGGGCTTTAAATGGCTGGTACTTCTGATAGGAGCATGTGAGCAGTGTTGCTTTTTATTTGGCTTTTCTACCTGTTTTTGATCATGCGCCTAATGCCGCGTACACACGACCGGACTTTCCGGCAGAAAAGGTCTGACGGAATCATTCCGTCGGACATTCCGATCATGCGTGGGCTTCATCGTAATTTTTCTTTCTAAAATTCTGACGGACCTAGAAATAGAACATGTTTTAAATCTTTCTGACAGAATCCGTTCCTATCAGGAAAACCGCTCGTCTGTATGCTATTCCAATGGACCAAAAACGACGCAAGGGCAGCTATTGGCTACTGGCTTTTGAACTTCCTTTCTCTAGTCCCGTCGTACGTCATTGTGTTCTAAACGATCGAACTTTGGTGTGATCGTGTGTAGGAAAGTCCGTTTCAGCAGAACTCCATCGGAACTCTGTTGGAAAGACCGTCGGAGTCTATTCTGACGGAAAGTCCAGTCGTGTGTACGCGGCATAAAGCCTTGTGTACATGGGGGTCAGGTTATATTGGAGGAATGTGTACAGCAAGCTTTTGAAGAGCTTTGGCAAGCTTTGTTGAAGCCTTTTTAGGTACTGTTTAGCTTTAGCTTGGGAATGTTGACCAAAGATCCTAATGGGAGTGCTGACTGTCCCTTTAGCTGCTGAGACAGTAGCCAGAAATGTAATATCCCATGGCCATGAGGCTTTACTTTGAGACCGTGGCAGGAATTCTGCCCCCTGTTGCTTTCGGTGGACGTAGCGCCCACTGAACACGGTCAGTTCAAATGAATAGGTGGGCTATTGCGATGTTCAATGGGTAAATCAGGCAGTGAGGAGGTTATACAACACCTCCTGGCCATCTGATGCTCTCCAAAGATCAGTGGGACACACTGCAAGCCAAATGCTTTGTCTTACAGTGTCGGCACGGTCCTGCAATTTAAATTGACATTCCACAATTAAAGACATAAAAAAAACCTAAAAAAACAATTTTAGGAGAAGGCAGAAGTGCCTCCTGGATGCATACCAGCTGCTGCTATACTGTTCTCTGAGAAGATATCCACTGCGGATCCAGAGGGCGCTAAGCATTACCTCTTATCTGAGAGAGCCCTTAGAGTCTTACCCATGACTCTGCACTTTTTACTTCAGCTGTTTATAACAATCCAAGCTGTTCTTGGTAACACTTCACTTGAACTTCTTACTAAAGTGTAGCGAGATCTGAAAGAATAATTTGTTGGATGTCCAAAAACTAAGTTATGTGGAAGATGGAGAACTTAAAGGTCACAAATCATTGCCGTACATTTCTTGTAGACATTTTCGTTATAGTTGAAAGCTAAACTCTGGGGAAAACAAAAAAAATCCTCTCCAAGGGTTTATGCCTTGGGTACCGGTAAAAAAAAATTCTTTCCTCACGCGGCTTTCTCAAGACTATAAGACTGGCCTCTACAGCCTCTTCTCTAAGGTGCTCTGGTGGTCACAGGTACTCTGTCATCAAGTACAATGCAGAACCAATAGCCTGTGAAAACTCCAAAGGACCGCCTACAGCTCGGAGCATCAGAGAGAAGAGTGGATTGGTGACTGTTGGGGGAGCAATGGATGAGGTAAATTATTTTTTACTGGTAAATGAGCATTTAACCCTTGCAGTGTGAAGAGAGATCCACTGCAGTAGAATTTTTTTCTTTTCCTTGAGTTCATCTTAAGTTGTGCGTCTTTTTTCCTCGATGGCTCACATTAAACCTACATACATCTCTGTAGCTTTCAACCCATTGAACATGGCATAGAAAACCTGATCATGCCTGGCCCTCCGGGGATTGCATAGAATAGAAACAGCTGCCAGGCCCCATAAGAGATAGAGTTGCCAATCACCCGTTGCTTCATAACATAATCTCCCACAAGCCTTTGCAAGTAACAAGAGGCATTGTGCTCAGCTTTCTCAGACACAGAAGTTCATAGACAGATTTTCAAGAAGTCTGCTATGTTAAAAATATTTATTTTGGTGAGATAATACCGTACATATTTTTTTCTTTTTTCTTTTTTTTTTTCGACTTGGGTCTACTTTTATTTGCATATACAATCTCTTTTAGGATGAACGGAACTGAAGGAGCTAAACTGTGGAATTATCTTATGTGGATTTGTGTTTTAGGCACCCTAAAAATACAGAATGTCACAGACAGTAGATTTTCCTTTCGCTTTGTATTTGCATATATACCCAACAGAGTAAAAACAGAAAATGAAAGCACCCACCACTTCTAAGAATTGATATGCTGCAGTATATTACATTTTTGTTCTTGTGCTCAGATTTGCTTTAATTTAAAATATTTTAATATCATGCTTAAATGAAAACTAACCAGGAAAATCAAATTGGTTAACTGTATTGGCTATAAGGGAGTCCCCCAATTTATCGTATTCCTGTCTATTTCATGGGAAACCTTTTTTGTGTGCTTTTCCTCCCTGCTCTTTTCCCGACTGACAGTTGGGAAACCCTATGTGTAAAAGCAATACCTTATCTGTACTGATACAGTATCCAAGTCCATACCATCCATATTTCAGATCCTTTATTTAAATCCATTTTCCAAATCCATGGGCGGCACAGTGGTGAAGTGGTAGCACTCTCGCCTAGCAGTAAGAAGGGTCACTGGTTCGAATCCCAACCACGACACTACCTGCTTGGAGTTTGCATGTTCTCCCTGTGTCTGCGTGGGTTTCCTCCGGGTACTCCGGTTTCCTCCCACACTCCAAAGACATGCTGGTAGGTTAATTAGATCCTGTCTAAAAATTGTCCCTAGTATGTATGAATGTGAGTTAAGGACCTTAGATTGTAAGCTCCTTGAGGGTAGGGACTGATGTGAATGTACAATGTAAAGCGCTGCGTAAATTGACGGCGCTATATAAGTACCTGAAATAAAATAAATAAATAAATCCCTAGGAACCCTGATGTGCACTTATTTGTGCATTTCCTGGGGGATTAAGAGCCTAGTCCCATCCCCTCTCACGTTCTAAGCCCCAATATTTGCCCATCATTGCAAGGGCAGACTCTCCAGTCAATTATAGGACTTAGGGAACATTGTTCAGCTCAAACACTAGGAAGCTGGGTTGATATACAGTGAGGGGAAAAAATTATTTGATCTCCTGCTGATTTTGTATGTTTGCCCACTGACAAAAATGATCAGTCTGTAATTTTAATGGTAGGTTTATTTTAACAATGAGAGACAGAATAACAACAAAAAAATCCAGAAAAACGCATTGAAAAAAAAGTTATAAATTGATTTGCATTTTAATGAGTGAAAAAAGTATTTGATGCCCTATCGGTCAGCAAGATTTCTGGCTCTCAGGTGTCTTCTATACAGGTAACCAGCTGAGATTAAGAGCACTAGGGAGTGCTCCTAATCTCTGCTGGTTATCTGTATAAAAGACACCTGTCTACAGAAGCAATCAAACTCCAATCTCTCCACCATGGCCAAGACCAAAGAGCTGTCCATGGATGTCAGGGACAAGATTGTAGACCTACAGGCTGGAATAGGCTACAAGACCATCAGCAAGCAGCCATGAAGGACTGAAATCCTGTAGTGTCCACAAAGTCCCCCTGCTCAAGAGAGCACATGTACAGGCCCGGCTGAAGTTTGCTAATGAACATTTGAATGATTCAGAGGAGAACTGGGTTAAAGTATTGTGGCCAGATGAGACCAAAATCGAGCTCTTTGTCATCAACTCAACTCGCCGTGTTTGGAGGAGGAGGAGGAATGCTGTCTATGACCCCAAGAATACCATCCCCACCATCAAACAGGTGGAAACATTATGCTTTGGGGGTGTTTTTCTGCTAAGGGGACAGGACAACTTCACTGCATCAAAGGGACGATGGACAGGGCCATGTACCAACAAATCTTGGGTGAGAACCTCCTTCCCTCAGCCAGGGCATTGAAAATGGGTCGTGGATGGGTATTCCAGCATGACAATGACCCAAAACACACAGCCAAGGCAACAAAGGAGTGGCTCAAGAAGAAGCACATTAAGGTCCTGGAGTGGCCTAGCCAGTCTCCAGACCTTAATCCCATAGAAAATGGGCAAACCTGGTGGCTAACTACAAGAAACGTCTAACCTCTGTGATTGCCAACAAGGGTTTTGCCACTAAGTCCTGTTTTTTTTTTTTTTTTGTTCTGTCTCAAATTGTTAAAATAAACCTACCATTAAAATTATAGACTGATCATTTCTTTGTCAGTTGGCAAACGTACAAAATCAGCAGGGGATCAAATACTTTTTTCCCTCACTGTAGGCATTTTTGGGATTTGGGGAGCTGCTTTGGATAATGCATCTCACAAGTTCTGTGTGCTGCAAGTGTTTGTCTGCTTTTTTAGGTCCACTTTAGACACAAGCCATAAGACAGCTTTCACACCGAGCCGCTCATAGCGTCGGCGGTAAAACGCCGCTAAATACCGTCGGATTTGCGGCACATTTCGGCTGCTAGCAGGGGCGCTTTTACCCCCCACTAGCGGCTTAGAAAGGGTTAAAACCGCCCGCAATGCACCGCAATAGCGGCGTTTTGCCAGCGGTATCGCAGTGCTGCCCCATTGATTTCAATGGGGAGCAGCAGTGGAGGAGCGGTAAACACACCGCTCCTTCACCACTCCAAAGATGCTGCTAGCAGGACTTTTTTTAGCGTCCTGCCAGCGCACTGCTCCAGTGTGAAAGTCCTTGGGCTTTCACATTGGAGACAATGGAGCCGCTGTTTGAGGGCGGATTGCAGGCGCTATTTTTAAAGCTATAGCGCCTGCAAAATGCCCTCGGTGTGAAAGGGGTCTAAATGTGAGATGATTGTGGCCTGATATGTTCAGTTTCCTGTCTGTGGGCACTGGTGATAAAGGGATTGTGGGGAAAGGGACAGGTAAAAGAGCTTGTGGGACAAAGCGAGAGACAATAAAGGGACTGTGGGGCAAGGTGAGAGGTGATAAAGGAACTGTGGAGGGAGTGACAGGTGATAAAGGGATTGCAGTAAAGCGTTCTGCTTGACATAGCGTAGACGCATACGGCATCTCTGTCTTGGAGAAAAAAAAAAAACCTTTAACGCAAACCTTTTAAAAATGTTAAATGTCCTACTGAGAAGCAGACCCTGCAAGATTTCTGTTTTTAACAATTGCTAGCCAGGAGAGCTTCATCTGTTGGCCCTACTGCAACCTTGATTCACCTTTGTTACTATGGGACCAACTTTCTGGCATTGACAGTGCCAGAATAGCCAGTGCCCTAACTGGGCAGAGATATTTACAGGTGAGTCAGGCATAGCCTTACAATTAGGGTTTTGTTATTAATAAAGCAAAACTGGTTTCAGAAGGGTGCACAGGGAGTGTATTTTTGCTAGGGTGGCACCTTATAGCACCCATCTTAGAAAATTGGTAGGTTTGCTCTTATATACAGGTGCCCCAAATAAAGCTTTTGATATACCTCAAGTGCTCCCAGGTTTTAGGTGTCTTAGAAATATATTGAGCTAAATGGCTTCCTACACACGCTCAAGCTACAGTTCATCACACTAAATTGAATGTGGTCTGTAGTGTAAGCTGAGTGGTATTTGGCACAAATCCCAGTCATGTCCTATAACTTGCATGTGTTCGGTGTCTCTTGAGGCTCATCCTTGGACACTATAACCTAGTTTCCTCTGGACAAGGTCAATACATTCTATGTATGTGTAGTATTGCTTGAAGAGGAACTTTACTCCTCCTTTTTATGTTTTTTTTTATGTCCTTTTACCTGTACCACTGGTTGTCCCCAAAAAACATACTCTCATGTCCAGCATATACTGTATTGTCTGATGAAACCTGCCACTCCGCCGCTGTATTCTGGATCTTCTAGGCTGATGTCATCAGGGGCCAGATATGGCTTTTGTGTCCTTGCATCCAACCCTCTGATGAAGTGTCCTTGTGTATACGCAGCATGCCAGAGATTGTCCAGTACATGTGCATTGTGCTGCACATTACCCAAAGCCTCCTAGTATTGGTGACATGAGTATCCCAGGTGGCTTAGGAAAGGGAGGAGAGAGCACATTATTCTAGACCACAAACCAGGAAGTGCAGGGTCAGGACCTTCTTTGTTCAACATGGTGGGAAATGGGAACAAAAATTTGTAAAGCACCCAAAGAGGGTGAAGGTCCACTTTAAAAAACCTAAGTCACAAAAGTAAGTTGTTGGAGTCTGTGGGAAGTTGAGTGCCCAGAGTCGTTTCAATCGAGGTGACACACAGCCAGTAATCAGCCCTCCATTGTTTTTCTGCTGCCTACAAAGAAACATAAACACAGTGCTGATTTCTGGCAGGTTTTTACTGTCAGTTTCTTCTATTATATTTATCTTACAATTTGCCAGGGGGTGAAGTTATTAAGTTTTAGCAGCAGCCATCTATCAAGTTCACAAGTTAACACGATAAAGGCTCCGTGCCGCTCTGATCCTGGGAATGATGAGCCTCATACGGTAATTAACTAAATGAGAAAGTTAAATCTTACTTGAGAGCTCCGAGAGATGAAAGAGAGGTGTTTGTCAGTTTCTCTGTGGAAATTAGAAGCCGTTTCCTGCAATTCCCGGTACTGCTGCACTGTCATATTTTACATAACCACTGGGAAAACGTCTTGTAATTAGTGCTGTCATGGAGGGGTTTTTTTTTCTGCTGAAGGATGTTAGAATAATTCATTAGGTTATCAAGAAAGGCTTATGTCCTGAAATGATTAGCACAGTGAAATTTAAACCATTAACGGTAACAAGTTTAGAGCTCACTGCAGTGCAGAGGTACCCGGCTGATGCTTGTGCTGCTGTTGATAATTTCTTATAATTAAACATTATGATGCTTCCCCTTTTCACCAGCCTGTTAATGATGGGCATCTTGTCTTTCACAACCATTTTCTCACCAGAAGGTCCAGCAGTGTCTTGGATCTCACAAATTCAGCAACTGACAAGAGACGTAAACCTAATTTTAACATTTTTTTTTTATTGGCTAATATAAATGGGGAGTGAATATATTCATAATTTTCCATAATGGACATATACACCATATTGTCAAAAGTATTGTGACGCCTGCCTTTACACGCACATCAACTAGGTCGCGCTGACTTCTTCTGAAAAATACTAGTTGTGTTTTTTTTTGTTTTTTTTTTCTCCATGTTTAAACCCACAAGGGTGAAATACATTGGAGCGGGGGGTACTACAGGTGGGATGCAATAGTATGGATTATGTGAATGGAAAAAAAGATTTTATTCATGCTGGTGTCATCGTAGTGTGGCCCTTTCTTCTTCTATCGTGTGGTTTGTTGAGCAGGGACACACTCCTGGGTGGGCACTTAATCCACTTGAGGATGGAAGAGTAGTGAACAGTTTGGAGCAAGGCTAACTATCTTAAAGTGGAACTAAACCCATTAATTCAACAGTTTAAAAAACAGTTGCGTTCCTGGCACATGATGGGAATGTAACTGTCACATTGGTTGTGCTCTCAACCAAACTGCCAAACTTTCAAATGGCTGGTGTCATAACTGATTAAATGTGCAGCATCATGACAGTTGAAAATCAAACAAGGCCAAAGCGGGAGCTTCCTTGGTTGAAAACAATAGGAGGGTTTAGTTCTGCTTTAAGATTCTATTAACCAGTTGTCTGGGTTTATGTGAAACTGATGTCTCTGCAAGCGAAATCACGGTTTTTCCATCAGTTTTCATGCACGTATGGTGTGAATGAGCCCTTAAAGTGATGCTAAACTCACATTTTTTTCTAAAATAAATGCAATATGTCTAAATACGAGTACAATGTACCTTCATCTCTCTTTTTTTTCCATTTTTATTAATCTCTCAAATGCAAGTTTTTTTCCTGCTTTTCTTAGACTTCCTGTTCTATGGTGGCTACTTTCATTCTCCATGTCCCCTTTGATTATATGAACAAACTTGGCCACCCTTTCTTGTTTGCCCCAAGAGGACTACACGTCTACCTGCACCTAGAGCAGAGCATGTGATCAGAAATAACGGTACTGCTTGCTCTACACTAGTGTGAGGTGCATCAGTGGAGGATAGGGAGCATATAAAAAAAATGAGCCATTGTATACTTTAGGCCCCTTTCACACGATTGGTGAAACCGGTTGAGCACCCCTGGTTTAGGGTAAGGTATACATGGCTGAAATAAGTTCCCACCTGTGCATGATTGTCACCCAAAAATGTATGCCTTTTGATCATATGATCTCTTAAAGGGTAACTCCACTTTCGTGGGGAAAAAAATAAGTAAGCGTATACAATTGTGACACAAGTCATATTGTAAATAAATATTATTTAAAAATACACTACACTGAGATGCAAGTCAGATTTCGGGGCATCGTCGGCAACAAAAATGTAATTTTTGGTGAGATACTCCCAATAGGAAATCCCATTTAAAGGGATGCGGGTCCAGAAGCTTTCCTAATTAGTGCCCCCCAGGTGCAGCAGCTGATTGATAATTTTGAAACTCCTCCCATTAGACTCACTTAGCTCAGGGGCACAGAGGAACAAACCGTGATTCCTTCCGAATAACAAAAGGTAGGACTCTGCAAAAAAGTTTGTTAAAATCCCTGCAATGTAGATAGAATATTTTTTTTCTCAACAAAAGTGGAGTAACCATTTAAAGGTTGGATCAGTCCATTAGAACTCTGACCTCCCCTTCAACAGAGATGTATCCAGATGTCTATGCTTTTAATCACATAACCAGCCTTGAAGCTTGGGCAGCAGCTTTTCCAAAAGATAGACATGGTCAATCAAATAAAAAAAGTTTAATTATACACGCTTTATTAATCAAACTTGTCCTTTCTATTGCACCGCACAGACCTCGCATGTGATCTGCACAGCAATGCGGTGCAAATCACATGCGATGTTTGGCATCAAACCAGCGTGGACCGGAGTCTATGATGATAAATGAAGTCTGCAGGAATATGCACTTTTATGACCGGGGCATCCAGATGCAAGAGAGGTTCAACATTTACAATTCAAACTGTTCTTGTTGTCCTATTTACCAGCTACTGTATGCTGAGGGCATTACAATGCCGCACTTTCAGTATACATTGATATGCTTGAGGCAATATTAAAAGGTACAACTGCTTGGCAGTTTCTTTTTTATGCGTTTTCTAGCATTGGAAAGAGGTTTCTGGCAGGGAAGGTAAGTGTTGGTTTGTACAGGATGTTGAGTGACAAATAATTTGTGATTTTAGGCAACTAGAAGTACTATCCATAGCAAGAAAAAACGGCCACTCAGTAGGGGCCCTGCGTAGTTCCGAAACGTTGCATGTCTTCTGTGATGTGATCATTCTTCAATAAAGATTTGAATGTATTTGACAATCTGTGGTTTGCTGGCAAATATGTGCATTTGATTTATGATGTCTCCAGTTCCAGCTGGTTATTTGTGCAGCACCCATTACTCCTAAAGCCTTATCCAGGAAAGTGTGCCATGGGAGTATCGATACTACACTGGATATACTCTTCTTATCAATCTTTATTGGTTACATGTGAAATGATACAGTATACAGAATGTTAACGCGTTTCGGCCAGTAGAGACTTCCACATGCTATAAAGCATATGGCACATCCCAACCTGCACACCGGTCTTCAGCATCTTGTATAAGCAGTTTAACTTTGGTATGATTTTTCGTTCTTTTTAACTGGAAATGCTGTATTGGAAATTTTAAACTGAGTGCTGCTTCTTCCCTTTGCAATTAATTGGAAATTTCTCTGATCTGTTACAGTATTGTTAATATTTTTGCTGTTGGCTACTAGAGCTGCACAATTAATCGTTAAAAAATCGTGATCTCGATTCACCTCCCCTGACGATCTCTCCTGCTGAGTTTGCCGATTCTTTCATATAAACAAGTGGAGAGATTATCTGTTCACTCAGCTGTCAAAAGAAAACATCCAGGCAGTCTGCCAAGTTTAGAACTTGAAACATTGTATCTAACTTCCTTCTTAGATCAAAGGGATAAACTTCTCTGTGTAAACAAATAACCTGGGCAATCTGCCAAGCTTTAAACAACCTGTAAATGCAGGAAGTTTAACCACTTAAAGTCGAAATCTTTTTCTGACACTTCTTTCTTAAGTTAAAATCAATATTTTTTGCTAAAAAAAATTACTTGGAACCCCCAAACATTAAAGATAATATAAATATATATATATATATATATATATATATATATATATATATATATATATAATTTTTTTTAGCAGAGACCCTAGGGAATAAAATGGCAATTGCTGCAATATTTTATGTCACACTGTATTTGCCCAGCGGTCTTTCAATTGTTTGGGTAAAAATACACTTCAATAAATAAAAAAATACGAAACAGTATAGTTAGCACAATTTTTTTGTTTTAATGTGAAAGATGATGTTACGCCGCGAGAATCGTGAGAGAATCGTGATCTGTCCTCTAAGCAAAAAAATCGTGATTCTCATTTTAGCCAGAATCGTGCAGCTCTATCAATGGCTACAACAAATTGCATCCTATCAATATGCACTGCCTTTTTCAAATAACTTGTCGCAGTGACACATTATGGGTACTTGCACATCAGTACCAGCAGTTTGAACATCTGTATTTTTAGGTCCAAATTTCTTATGTTTAGTTTGCATGTATTTTTTATTATTTGTACACGTTTAAAAAATAATTCCAGCTCTCACAATGAAATTCTCTTCAAATTAAAGTGGGTGTAAAGCCACTTTGTTATCCTAATAGAATCCCCTGTGTTCCATTACGTTATGTGCCCCAGTGTAGGTACTTTATAAAAAATATGTAGGTTTACACCTTATTTCAGAGCGCCGCTCACGTAATTGCACGCCACTCTCCTCCCTGATCTGAGCACTACAGTGGGAGTGGCCAAAAATCCCCCGCTGACATCAGCCTGGAGGAGAGCGGCTGACAGTCACGTAAACGGCGAGTAGCGCTCTGAAATAAGGTATAAGGTTGTCGCGGTTTACATTGCCCCCCCCCCGTGGGATGCACTTCCCAAACTTTACAGCTCTATCAGCGAACATCAAACAAACAACCCTGATGTCTTTTTCATTATTGCTGGTGACTTCAACCATGCAAACTTAACCGCTTTAAGGCAAGTCGCCGTCGTTTGACCGTGGCACAATGGTTCTCCTGCGCGAATCACCATAGCTGTATGGCGGCTCGTGCAGGCTCAGCTGCGGGTGGGTGAGTGTGCGCCAGCATGCGCTTGCTCCTGCTGCGGGAGCGTGCCCACGGGTTGGGAGGACTCGGAGTCCTCCAGCGGCCCGCGATTGCCTTGTACACAGGCAGAATGGGGAAATGTAAACAAGGCATTTCCTCTTTCTGACAAGTGACATGACAGGGATCTACTGTTCCCAGTGGTCGGGAACCGTGATCTCTGTCATGTCCCAATAAGCCCCCCACGGTTAGAAACACTCATAGCGAACACAGTTAACCCCTTGATCACCCCCTAGTGTTAACCCCTTCCCTGTCAGTGACATTTATGCAGTAATCAGTGGCTATTTTTAGCTCTGATCGCTGTATAAGTATCAGTGGTCCCAAAAAAAAGTGTCCGATCTGTCTGCCGCAATGTCGCAGTCCAGATAAAAATCGCAGTTCACCTCCATTACAAGTAAAAAAAAAAAAAAATAATAATAAAAATGCCATAAATCTATTCCCTATTTAGTAGACAATATCATTTTTGAGCAAACCAATCAATATATGCTTATTGCAATTTGTTTTTTGTTTTTACCAAAAATATGTTGAAGAATACATATCGGCCTAAACTGAAAAATTTGTTTAAAAAAAAAATAAATGTGGGATATTTATTATAGCAAAAAGTAAAAAATATTGTTTTTTTTTTTTTCAAAATTGTTGCTTGTTTTTGTTTATAGAGCAAAAAATAAAAATCGCAGAGGTGATCAAATGCCACCAAAATAAAAAACTATTTGTGGGGAAAAAAGGATGTCAATTTTGTTTGGGTACAGCATCGCACGACTGCGCAATTGCCAGTTAAAGCGACGCAGGGCCGAATCGCAAAACAATGCTTTAGTCATTAAGGGGGATAAAACCTTCCGGGGCTGAAGTGGTTAAAGACAGTTTTGCCAAAGTTCTACCAACATTTGAATTTTGCAACAAGGGGAAACATCATACTGGACTTTGTTTACACAACAGAGAAAAATGCATACAAGGCTAAACCCCGCCCCCACCCACCTTGGTTATTCAGATCACATCTCTGTTAGGCCCCTTTCACACATGCGGGACCGTTCAGATCCGCCTGTCGGTTTTTTTCAGGCGGATCTGAACGGGCACTCCATACAGCTCTTTGGAGCGTCGGATGTCAGCGGTGACATGTCCCCTGACATCCGATCCGCTCTGCAAAATCCAAATGGATGGATGTCCTATTTTCCATCCTTCTGGCGGATCGGATAATACAAACAACAGGTCCCTTAATGTAACCAAAACAAATGTGGTTGTAATAGATGTAAGGAGAAATTCTGTTGATCACCCCCCACTGACCATCGACAGCTTGACTGTGGAGAGAGTTATGCCGCGTACACACGAGCGGACTTTACGGCAGACTTTGCCCGGCGGACTTTTCGACGGACTTTACGACGGACTTTCTGAATAAACAGACTTGCCTACACACAATCCACCAAAGTCACCACCAAAGCATGCAGACGGTGGACTTTTCGACCGGACTCGATTTCGACTGATTAATTTAAAACATGTTTTAAATCTAAGTCCGTCCAACTTTTGAGAAAACAAAGTCCGCTGGAGCCCACACACGATCGAATTGTCCGACCAAATCCCGTCCGCCGGGCAAAGTCTTCCGTAAAGTCCACTCGTGTGTAAGCGGCACTAGTAGTACTAAATTCCTGGGAGAGCACATCTCAGAGGATCTTACCTGGACACCCAACATCATGTCACTAACTAAGAAGGCACAACAGCGCCTATATTTTCTCCGCCGCCTTAAGAAAGCCAGTCTCCCTCCACCCATCCTTACTACATTTTATAGAGGAACCATTTAGAGTGTGCTGACCAGCTGCATTATTGTCTGGTATGGGAACTACAGTTCTGACCGCAAGACCCTGCAGCGGCTAGTGAAGACAGCTGAAAAGAATATTGGTGTCTCTCTTCCCTCCATCCTGGACATTTTCCATACACGATGCTCCAGCAAAGCTATTAGTATCGTGAAGGATCCTACCCATCCCTCCCACAGTCTCTCCCAGCTCTTGCCATCAGGTAGAAGGTACCGGAGTATCAAAACCCAGACTGTCAGACTGCTCAACAGTTTTTTCCCCCCAGGCTATGAGAGCCCTCAACTCCAATCCTCTTCTACAACCTATATAATGTGACCAGAAACGTCTCACTTCCCCTCCTTTTTACTCTTGAATATGCACTAGACACTTATAAATACTTGCTGCTACAAAGACTTAGAAATACACAGTATATGTACAGTTACGTAGTTCCCAGATTTGTAGGGGTTTATAATTTTTTTTAAAGTTCTTTGCTGTGTTTTATTCTTTGTATATTTATAATTATGTTTCATTTGTATGTAGCACCTTGGCTCTGTGCGATACAACATTTTGTTCTACCATAATGTCCTCACGTGTAGTAGAATGACAATAAAGCTTGACTTGACTAAACCTACATATTTTTTTTTTTATAAAGGACATACACTGGGGCACATAACGTAATGGAAAACAGGCAATTCTTTTAGGTAAACACCAGTATTATAGCAGCAGGAGAGAAAGGGCAGTCATGGACACTAGCTGACAGGCAGGGAGGGATGGAGAGAGAGCAGAGACGGAAGATAACGGAGGCACAGAAACTGACCACAGTGTCAGGGCTCAGCAGCCATGATAAACCTGGTCAGTTTACAGAGGGGGGGGGGCAGCACCAGGCAGGATCAGCCAGATATTTTACATGATAGATAGGGTCAAATTGCACCGCACAAACACTGTGCTGTTTGTTCATGCTTTAAAGGAATAGGATCAATTTTTTTTTTAGGGTTACAACCACTTTAAGGCTGGCCATACATCATAAAATTTTCTTGTTCAGTTTTTCTTTACCAAAACCATATAATATTAGGTAGATCTAAACACATTCAATTTGTATGCAGTGAGGCAGGCTCTTGCACTTCATAGTTAAATATAAATCTAAAGTAAATTGAATAAGAAAAATGTATAATGTATGGCCAGCTTAACATTGTTCAGGCATGCGTGTATTTGTGGTTGTATGTGGGGAAAAAAATACTGACTTTTTTTTCTGTTACTGATCTGTATGCAGCGCATGTTTATGTGCCTGTTTATTATATATTTATTACAGGTACTTATATAGTGCTTTCAATTTTTGCAGCACTTTACATATATATGGAGCTTACAAGCTAGGGTCCCTAACTCACATTTATACATACTAGGGCCAATTTAGACAGGTGCCCATTAAGCTAGCAGCATGTCTTTGGAGTGTGGGAGGAAACCGGAATACCTGGAGGAAATTCCACGCAGGTAATGCCGAGGTTGGGATTCAAACTGACGGCCCTAGTCCGGCCAGGTGGAAGTGCTAACCACCTAGCCACTGTGCTGCTTGACGTTTGTATAGGCACTTTGAAAACAATGGTCTGCATTTACATCAGTTAAAAAAAAAAAAAACACCTGTATGCCTAGCTTAATTTGTATTAAACCCAAAAGAAAACATTTTGTTATATTGCAGCTTACATTTTTTTTTTTGTTGAAATGGCTGCATTCTTTTTCTTTTTTAGGCTTGTTTCTATTTTCCTCGGGTGATCCAGCCAGTAAGTCTCTTTTTCAAAAGAACAACCTCTCTTGCCGAATATGTCAGTTACAGAGATGAAACAAACCATTTACCACTGACAATGATCAGCTTTTTTATTTATCAATATAAAACCTATATCCCAAAAGGAAAAAACAGTTTGCTGTAACTAATTATAAAGTATTAGCTGGAGTTTGGCTTCATTTTGTTAGTGTATTTAAATCTGCTTAAACATATAACACTCCACGTCCCCCAGACTGGCAGTGCTGCTGTCCAAATGTGCCCCCTGTGCTGCTTCATCCAGAGTGGGGGCACTTTAATACAGGAGGTGTGTTACTGGCCAGATCACCACGTGAAAAGAGCCTAAAAAAAAAACCCAAAAAGGAATGCAGCCACCACTTCTAATGATTGGTAAGCTGTAATATATTACATTTTAGGGTTTGATACCACTTTAAAAATGCCCAGCATCACTGTTTTGTTTCCAGTATTATGTCACTAAAGAACAATACTGTTGATATCTAGTTAGTTATATCTAGATACAATTTTATATTTAATACTCCGGGTTTCTGTCGAAGACATACAGTATTTCCATACGCTAATAACTAATTTGTATGTTTCCTGCATAGAAATCTCTCTGTGATATAGCACAGATCTTAGAGGCAGTGTGGTTATTACCCACAGCTTATTTCCTAACATAGTACATTATCCAAATAAATAAACGAGCTGTGCCCTAGAGCCAGTAACCTTTTTACACATTCATTTTTACCTTGGGAACTGCTACGTAAATATTTAATGTTCTGCTCATGTTTACCTATGTTGAGCTGCTTTATGCCATTATGCTGGGTGCTGTAGATACCACGCTGTTCTTGAGAAAAGGGGCAACCTTGTCCTAATGATGTCATAGAAACAACTGTACACTGAAAAAGCTACTATAAAATATTGCAACTTAATTTAGTAATTTTATTCAAGTTTGGCGATACTTTTCCCTAAACTCTCACTATTCATCACTTGATAATTGGTCACTGGAGAGTAGGGTTGCACCGATACCACTTTTTAAAGACCTAGTACAAGTACCAATACTTTTTTTCCAAGTACTCGCCAATTACCGATACTACAGTTTTCAAAGCATAACATTGGACACTGATATGCGGCAATGATGGCTGGCACTTACTGATGGGCACTGATGGGTGGCACTGGTATGTGGCACTGATTTGGCACTTGTGGGCACTAATAGGTGGCACTTATGGGCAATGATAGGTGAAGCTGTTTGGTAGGCAGTGGCACTGAAAAGCACTAAAATAAAATCGATAAGAGTGATGAGCTGTACACTGCAAAGCCCATCTTGATATACCCTGTACTTGGCCTCAGTAAGCCTAGTCAGAATGCAGCAGCGGACATCTTGTTACACCCAGCCCATATGGTATATGGGCTGGGTGTAACAAGATGTCCTCTGCCGCCTTGTGACTGCAGGCTACTGAGGCCAAATGCAGGGTGTACCAAGATGGGCGTTGCAGTGTACAGCCTCTGACGGAAACTCGGGCCTTCACTTCCGTTAATGATTCTGATGGGTCACCGATGCTGATGGATGGCAAGAGGCTGCGTCTGCGACCCACACCTGTGCCCTATAAGCTTGCCTTCCTCCGCTGCAAGGACTCTCACTGTGCTAGGACCCGCGCTCCACCTTCTCCCACCCACTCCGCCCGCCCACTGACTTCCAGGATGCAAAGGTATCGGGTGAAGCATCAGGAGCATTTGCCTGAGTACAAGTACTGGGGCAAATACTCTGTATCGGTACCGATACTAGTATCGGTGCAACCCTATTGGAGAGTTTAAAAACAAGCGATAAACCTGTTTGGTGGGTGTCATAGGAACTTCATTGTTGTCCACGAGTTGAAGAATGAACAAGATATCACTTGACCCATGTGCACAATTTTCGTCTGGTTAGTCTGTTTCCATCACATGCTCACAGAGAACCTACTACATGTTCTTCCTGCAGGTGCAGCTGTCCATTTTGTCTTGGTTCCTCTCATCACTTCTCCGTCCTCTTCAACCGCTTTTTTCATGACATCACTTCCTGTTACATTTCCAGTTCCAAATGGACCTCACCCTAGTTCTAGTGAAATGTTCTCTTTGCAGTTTGGTTTTATGAAACCAGACAACCTGCAGTGGAAGGGTGGACCCTCTTCCATTTTGACTGAACACCCCACGCTATGCCTTTTGTCTGTACCCACATTGGATCACTATGCAGCAGCACTGACAGTAAGCCACCCCCACTTCCCCCCCCCCCCCCATTGCTGTGCTGTAGGTGTATATGTCTGTACTATCTCTGGGGAATGAAGAGCTTTTTTGATGCAGAAAACTTAAGCACTACTTATGACAATCTGTACACGATTGGGTTGTGTTAGGGTGTAGGATGCAAAAGCATAAGCTTTTGCCACTCGGATTTGCATGCTATGTCACACAGAGACATGTCCAACATTTACTGGTGCTCAATCTAGAAGAGATTTTTCATTCTATTTTTTGTGAAGAAATTAGAAGAGGAAACTCAATATTGCACATGTTCTTTGCAAGCATTGGCCATGTTGAGGAGAAGAACTCCTCAACCCCCATCATTCTGTCAGTGTGTGGAAAGGATAGGCACTTTTAGTAAATAAGAAAAAAAAGTTGCTCTGAGGGAAATTTAAAAGCCATACCCACCCTTTTAGATGCTGTCCTCAAGATTCCTTAAAATACAGGGGGGAGTATGGTGATTCAATCTTAGGTCCGTTATTTAAAGCAGTAAGTTTCCTAGGCAGTCACCACATCACCAGATTTGGAAGACACCAAAAACACAGAAGAAGACCAGAACATCCAGGATGAGTTGTACTCACCTTTTCAAAAGCCCAATAAACACCTAAGTGCAATTACAGCAGTCAGGCATGTAGGGAAAACTTTTTTTAAAGCTCAGGACTAATGCCTCGTACACATGATCAAATTATCAGGCGAATGATTGTCTGTCTGGTTTTTTTTGGGGGGGGGGGGGTTTGCATGCTAGTCTCCAAGTTGAAATGAAACGGTTACTTATGTTACGAAAATTCCCATGCGACAGAATAAAAGTGTTATGTACTGTAGTGTATTCATATTGTATTTTCGGACAAAGACTGTACTAATTAGATGAAAATTGTACAATCTGGTATCGTACAAAAAAATTTTTTGTTTGTCTCTTCAAATAATATCGGATGAACTGTTGTGATTGGCTCTTGAAAGCTGTGTACTAACCATCAGATTATCGTACGATCACTTCAAAAGCGGTATTTTTAAGTCCGATAACAACAACTTATAAAGCCATCCACAACTCGGCTCCCAGCTACATCACTAACCTAGTCTCAAAACCAAATCGTTCTCTTTGTTCCTTCCAAGACCTCCTGCTCTCTAGCTCCCTTGTCACCTCCCCCCATGCTTGCTTCAATGGATCTCCCTACCTCAATCTGTTTGACTGTTTCTTACTCTGTCCACTTTTGGGCGATTCCTGAAAACCCTTCCCTTCAGAGAAGCCTATCCCATCTCCACCTAACAACTGTACTTCCTCCATCAGCTCATCCCCCACAGTTATTACCTTTTGTATCACTTGACCCTCCCTTTTAGATTGTAAGCTCTAACAAGCAGGGCCTTTTGATTCCTCCTGTATTGAATTGTATTGTAACTGTACTGTCTGCCCTCATGTTGTAAAGTGCAAACTAATGGCACTATATAAATCCTGTATAATAATAATGTGTGGATACTGTATGCCTGAATTATCCTGGGTAACATCCCTCTGGGACACAAGTGGAAAGGCCTTTTCACTCCTCTGTGGAGGCCTACTCCTTGTGGTGCAGTCACTGATTCTCCCTCTGCCTAATGCATTTTCAGGCATGCAATTAAAAGAAAAATGGCTGACTGAGACCCATTTATTACTGTGCTGGGTAGTCAGTACTGGGGAGATCTTTTCCTTTGAGTCCCAGAGAAACATAAGCAGGTAGTATGGTGGATCAGCCCTACGTCATATACTGTGATACAAAAAAGACACCACTTGCTCCCATCTATAGCTGGCTATCGCTGTAAGAAGCATTAGAAGGCTAACAGGTACAAACAAGGCCAAGAATAAATCCAAGGGAAAAACCAAGCTTAACTTACCACCAGCCCGCAGACAATCAAATAACCTGTCTAATGTATTTGCAAATGCATGCGTAAGCCACAGAGCCTCGTCAAGGCACCCTGGTATCTCTGGTACCTAACCAAAAGAGAAACTCTCTCCTGCGCTCAAGTGTCTAGATACTCAGTGTGTGATAAGGCCAGAAAGCTTCAGTGGTATCTGCCATCTTGAAGCCCTCTTCAGAATGTTGGGCATTCATAAACTACAAAGAGAAACAAAAAGAAGAGAGGGCGCACCGACCTAGCGCATTACCACTGATAGCGTTTATTAAAAAGTAAAATAGCAAGTAAATACTCACAATCGAGCATGAATTACAGGCATGGACATTGACTGCAGGTATGAAGTAACAGACATCAGAATGAAACCGGGACCGGACATCGGGTGGATACGGCAATGGCTAACGCGTTTCGGGGGCGAGCACAACCCTCCAAACTGAAAGGGCCCTCTCTTGTGTCACCATATCCCCATAGTAACACCATGGTGATAATAATCACTATCGTTATTTTCACCATGGTGTTACTATGGGGATATGGTGACACCAGAGAGGGCCCTTTCAGATTGGAGGGTTGTGCTTCCAGTACAAGTGGGAGTGGCCATGGTGGGCTGGTGCTGGTGATTACTGGGATGCTTAGACATACGCATACACACATATATAGAGGAGCTCCTACTTGTGAGCAGTCACCACCCGCTTAGGCTCTGCGGAAAGGGGCTCGCCCCCGAAACGCGTTAGCCATTGTCGTATCCACCCGATGTCCGGTCCCGGTTTCATTCTGATCTCTGTTACTGCATACCTGCAGTCAATGTCCATGCCTGTAATTCATGCTCGTTTGTGAGTATTTACTTGCTATTTTACTTCTTAATAATCTCAGGTACCTAACACTGATTTATAAGTGTCCCCACAGTGGAGGCACATGCATTCTGATGGATAGGTGAGAGCAGGTGGACTGAAGGGGAGCCACTCCTTCTTAAAGGTACAGGGGCACACTGTACACCCAGCATATACTGTAGCACGATGGCTGCAAAGGTGTCAGTGCGTTGCCTGACCAAAAAACATGACAGTGACACAAAAAAGACACCACTTGTTCCCATCTATAGCTGGCTATCGCAGTAAGAAGCATTCGAAGGCTAACAACAGGCCCAAACAAGGCCAAGGATAAATCCAAGGGAAAAACCAAGCTTAACTTACCACCAGCCCAAAGACAACAAAATAACCTGTCTAACAGTATGCGTTAAAAGCAGGGGTTTAGTCTGCACACATTTGCAAATGCATGCGTAAGCCAGTATATGTCATATACTGTACTGGTAATTGAGCTATCTAGTGAAAATGCTAGTTGCTTGACTACCTCTGGATCCCAGGGCTGTCTTTCAATAAGACCTCCAGAGTAGAGAAGTCATGATGAAGTCTGATCTCTTTTGCACAATTCTATAAGATTACTGACTTTGTAACTGTTGAAGCCATAGGATCAACTTAAAGCGGAGTTCCCACTAAAAAAAAAAAAATTAAGCCAGCAGCTACACATACTGCAGCTGCTGATTTTTAATAATCAGATACTTACCTGTCCCAGGGTCCAGCGATGCGGGGGATCGCCGCGCAATCATCTGGGACCTGTCACGTGTCCCAGATGATTGCCTGGGGGGGGGGGGGGCTGATCTCCCTTCCTGCTCTGAGGGAAGTGACGTCAGGAGCCCAGGCGCAGAAGAAAGCAGATTACGAGTGACCCGCTAGCAACAGGCATTAAAGAGGTGAGTAAAAAAAAAAAAAAATTCTCCAATTTTTTTTTTTTTTTTTTTTCATGCACATGAATGATTTTTTTTTTTTTTTGGGTGGAACTCCACTTTAACATTTAGGGAGCTTGTGTTTTCTTATATGGAGCTCAGCAATGGCAGGCTTTATACTTCATTGTAAGTTCTTGTGCCTCATTTAGACAATGCGTGTAGGAATTTACCTTGACCTAGTTTTGTTTACAGTACTTGGCACTTAAGATTTCTGTAGTTTATTAAGCAGGTTCAAAGGCTACTATGAGTATTCACTTGATGCCGGGGATTAGTCAGGTCAGCTAATATAATAGGATAGAGTCTTTCCTGTGATCAGCAGCATCGGGAAAACTTGCTTTATTGACCAAATGATTCACTTAGGCATATTCCCGAGCCAGCTGATTTCTAGGCCTCCCAAAGGAAGAATGTTTGTGGAAGTAGCGAGCTCTACTGTATGATCCTCTACTCTTGGAGTAGAGCGGCCATGCGTAAAAGTGCCCTAGATAATGCTGATGATGTCCTCCATGGTGTTATTTATACACGCAGCAGTTCATATAACACAGTTCTGTGCACATACAGTATGAAAGATGCTGAGAGCTACATACACCTTTGTTAGGTATTAAACCGGCACTCACTGCAAACCTATTATTCATATTGTGATTAGTGTCTGCACAGAGCCTGTGTATACTGTAAACTTTAATTTGCTGCACCAGCTACTGTATCTGTAATTGAAAGTTAGATCGTAAAATCTATTCTCTAACACTACTGTCATTAACATCCTAGATTGGTATCATCACTAAAACTCTCTGAAGCATTTCCCACAACCATCGAACTAACTGACCTGCTTTACCAGTTAAATGGAGCCTTTCCCTCTCAATGAAAAAATGATAAATTATAGCTTTGCGTATCTGTCATACTGTACACTGCTTGCAAAATGCAACACCCCTGCTCAACGGTGTCCTTAAATTTACCATTTTAATTCTGCTTATATGCAATATACATACAGCGCGTAAAATAAGTATTGAACACGTCACCATTTTTCTAGGTAAATATATTTCTAAAGGTGCTATTGACATGACATTTTCACCACATATCGGTAACAACCCATGCAATCCATACATACAAAGAAATCAAAACAAATAATTTCAGAAATTAAGTTCTGTGTAATAAAATGGAATGACACAGGGAAAAAGTATTAACCACTTCAGCCCCGCTCACTGTATATATACGTCATTTTTTTGAAGATGGATATCTCGGTAACGGCAGCAGCTGCTGCCACAACCGAGATATCCATCTTTACAGTGAGCGATTCTGTAAACGATAATGGTGGTCTCAGCGGCGGGTTCGCCGCGAGATCACCGTTATCGGCGGCGGGAGAGGTGCCACCCCCCCTCCCGCCGCTCTCCCGCACCCTCCGCCGCTTACCGGAACCGTCGGTAACGGCGGAGGAGATCGGGACCTGTCACCGCTGAGGTACTGAGACGAGTGAGGCCAAGATGGCCCCCACCCGTCTCTATACCATGTGACGGCCGGAGCGACGTCATTACGACGGCTCCGCCCACTGTCTTAAAGGCACAAATTTTTTAAATGTAATTTTTCAAACGACTTTTTTTTTTTTTTTTTTTTTTTTTTTTTGCATTTTAGTCTAAATATGAGATCTGAGGACTTTTTGACCCCAGATCTCATATTTAAGAGGACCTGTCATGCTTTTTTCTATTACAAGGGATGTTTACATTCCTTGTAATAGAAATAAAAGTGATCCAATTTTTTTTTTTTTAAAAAACAGTGAAAAAATAAATAAAATAAAATAAAATAAATAATAAAAACAAAAAAAAAATTTTTTTAAAGCGCCCTGTCCCGACGAGCTCGCACGCAGAAGCGAACGCATACGTGAGTAGCGCCCGCATATGAAAACGGTGGTCAAACCACACATGTGAGGTATCGCCGCGACCGGTAGAGTGAGAGCAATAATTCTAGCCCTAGACCTCCTCTGTAACGCAAAACATGCAATCTGTAGAATTTTTTAAACGTCGCCTATGGAGATTTTTAAGGGTAAAAGTTTGACGCTATTCCACGAGCGGGCGCAATTTTGAAGCGTGACATGTTGGGTATCAATTTACTTGGCGTAACATTATATTTCACAATATAAAAAAAAATTGGGCTAACTTTACTGTTGTCTTATTTTTTTTTTCAAAAAAGTGAATTTTTTCCAAAAAAAGTGCGCTTAGAAGACCGCTGCGCAAATACGGTGCAAAAAAAAGTATTGCAATGACCGCTATTGTATTCTCTAGGATGTTAGAAAAAAAACAATATATAATGTTTGGGGGTTCTAAGTAATTTTCTAGCAAAAAAACCTGTTTTAAACTTGTAAACACCTAAAATCCAAAACGAGGCTGGTGTTTAAGTGGTTAAACACACTAACTTAAAATAAATTGTATTTAATACTTTGTACAAAATCCTTTGTTGGTAATGACAGCTTCAAGATGCCTCCTGAATGGAGAAACCAGTCGCATGCATCGCTCAGGTGTGATTTTGGCCAATTCTTCCACACAAACAGTTTTCAAATCTTGAAGGTTCTGTGGGACGCTTCTACGAACTCTGATCTTTAGTTCTTTTCATAGATTTTCTATTGGATTCAAGTCAGGTGATTGGTTGGGCCATTCTAGCAGCTTTATTTTCTTTCTTTGAAACCAATTGAGAGTTTACTTGGATTTGTGTTTGGGATCATTGTCTTGCTGAAATGCCCACCCTCGTTTCATCTTGATCATTCTGGTAGATGGTAGCAGATTTTTATCAAGAATGTCTTGGTACATTTTTTCATTCATCAATCCTTCAATGACATGAAGTTTGCCAGTACGATATGCTGAAAAACAGCCCCACATCATGATGTTCCCACCTCCAAACTTCACTGTTGGTATGGTGGTGTTTTTGGGGTGATGTGCAGTGCCATTTGACCTCCAAACATGGCGTGTATTATGGCATCCAAAGTTCAATTTTGGTCTCATCTGACCAGACTATATTCTCCAGTATTTCACAGGCTTGTCTAAGTGTTGTGCAGGAAACTTTAACCACTTGCCGACCAGCCGCTGTATATATATGGCGGCAGGTCGGCTCGATTGCACAAACCGACGTACCGGTACGGCGGCCCGTGCATGAGACAGCCTGGGCCCGCTGCACGCCTCGGGGATCTGTCTATGTAAATAAGGCGGATCCCTGTTCTGACAGAAGACATCATGGAGACCTGCTGTTCCCAGTGATTGGAAACAGCAATCTCTGTGGTGTTCCAGTGAGCCCAGCCCCCACCGTTAACCCTGTGATCACCCCCTAGTGTTAACCCCTTCCCTGCCAGTGTCATTTATACATTGATCAGTGCATTATTTTAGCACCAATCACTGTAATAATGTCACTGGTCCCCAAAAAGTGTCCCTCAGGGTCAGATTTGTATGTCGCTGTCTCGCAAAAAAAATCGCAGATCGCCGCCATTACCAGTTAAAACATAAAAAATAAATAAGTCTATAAATCTTTCCCATAGTTTGTAGGCGTGATAACTTTTGCACAAACCAATCAATATACGCTTATTGCAATTTTTTTTTTTTACCAAAAACATTAAGGGGGCAAATCCTTCTGGGGCTGAAGTGATGATAGATAGATAGATAGATAGATAGATAGATAGATAGATAGATAGATAGATAGATAGATAGATAGATAGATAGATAGATAGATAGATAGATAGATAGATAGATAGATATGTATATATATATATATATATATATAGATAGATAGATAGATAGATAGATAGATAGATAGATAGATAGATATATATAGATATATCTATATATATCGTATTGGTGTATAACATGCACTCTTATTTTAAGAGGGAAGTTTCAGGAAAAAAAACATATTTTTTTAAACAACTTTGAAGCAAATTAAGGGTGGGTGCCCATCAATGTCCATCTGCAGGCTGATTAATGTCCTCAATGCAGCCTGATTTAATGTCCTCAATGCAGCCTGATCATTGTCCATCTGCAGCCCATCAATGCAGCCTGATTAATGCCAAATTTTAGCCAAATTTGTAGCCTCACAATCTCTCATCAAAGAACCTGAACATCAGGAAATCGCGAGCCGTCATCTCCTCTCCACTTGGCTCTCACGTCACACACACACAGTCCCGCCTCCGTCATCAGCATTGGACCAGCTCTTGTGATGGACAGTACACTGGGTCCAATGCCGATGGCGGAGGCGGGACTGTGTGTGTTTGACGTGAGAGGAGATGACGGCTCGGTGAATTCCGGCGGCACTCGCCCCCTCCTTCCCCTCCGAGGTACGCGGTCGGTGTATAACACGCACCCCTGATTTGAACCCTATTTTCAGGGGAAAAGAGTGCGTATAACTACAAGCAATAAATACTATATATATATATATATATATATATATATATATATATATATATATATATATATATATATATATATATATATATATAAAATATTCATTCACCTGTGGAAACTTCTACTTCTGAGAGTTTTACAGTGACATTATCAGATTCCCAGGATGCAACCCATACCTAAGTGGTGCTGAATGATCAGACTTTGTATCATAGACAGCCCTTCCAAAAAAAAAAAAAAAACCCTTTACATCTGTAAATCTAAAGTGCAAATATTTTTATGTAAAGCGCCAAGCCTACATTCATAAATAGCTGTAAACAATAGTACCTGTATGGACATTAAAGAACTTGTATGGGTATATTCCCCATCATACCATTTTCGTTTGCAAGCTCCTTCAGTTCTGCTAAGCATCTGACATGTTTACTTATTCATCTGAATTTCTGCATTTTCCACCATTCTATTCCTTCATGTATTTATGTATCTCAAAGATTGCATGGTTTTATAGGTATGGTTATAAAACAGCGCTGTTTTTGGACCTAATTGCCATTCCTACGTCCGTCCTGACCTTTTTGCATCTGTATGTCCCTGCCTCCCACTGAAACATATTCATAGGATTGCACTAAATTGTTTGTAAGGCTGACGGTGGAAGATCATGAAATTCATTTAAGTGCATTAAAGTGTCACTCCGGATTTCCATTTAACAATCTCTGTTATTTTATGTGCACTTCCAGCATGGGTGGTAATGTCCTTTCTGAGTTCCTTGCAAGGATACGGAGCTGTTTGCTGGCTGACAGTAGTAAATAGATGCTCCCTGTCAGACAGTTTATATGTCTGAATCTTTTTTTCTCCTGTTGTGTAACAGATGCATTTTGTAAATTTATGTGTGCTTGAACTGTGTGGTGTGTACTATTGTTCCTTCTTTTTATTTATTATGATATCTTTTTTTTTATCCCGCAGACTAAACTTGCCAATGGCACTTCCAGCATGATCGTGCCCAAGCAAAGGAAGCTATCCGCAAACTACGAGAAGGAGAAGGAGCTTTGTGTAAAGTACTTTGAGCAGTGGTCTGAATGTGACCAGGTAGAGTTTGTTGAGCATCTCATCTCCCGGATGTGCCACTATCAACATGGACACATAAATACTTACCTTAAACCAATGTTGCAAAGGGACTTTATCACTGCACTGCCAGGTAAAATGTGTTCTATATGTGCTTTTATATATAAAATGTATGTACTGAAAAATGTTTCACGTTCACATTAGAACTTATTTTTCTTTTGCTCGTTGACGGACACAAGTACTAGAATCTTGACTGTGGTTATTGCACCATCTCCAGGAGTAGTAGGGCACTGGGCACAAAAAACAAAAGCACTGTTGAGAGATGGCCTCTGCTTGCGGCCAAACCCCCCATCTGTTGAACACAGCTCCGCTTTTTGCTTAGTATCTAGGAGTAAGGACCAGAGCTCCCTGCTGGGATTCTTGGTTTTCTTTCATTTAGCAGGAATATTTCTTCCCTTTTAAAGTATAACTAAAGGCAAAACTTTTTTTTTTTTTTTAATAAAGTGAAGAGGGATTAGAACACCTGTCAGGTTTTATTGCTGTCTGTGCCCCCTTTTTCTGAGATCACAAATTTTGGGTTGTCCCCAGAAAAGTAAAAGAGGGGAAATCTTCCAATGGGAGCACTAGTTCTGGTGACCTGGGGCTCCCTAAGGGACTCCCTTCATTTGAAGGGATTTCCCCTCACTTCCTGTTTGGCTATGGGAAAGGAAGTCAAAGAAAATCTGAAATGGGACACAGATGGGGGAAAAAAAAAAAAATCTGACAGGGTTTATAATCCTCCCTCTAAAATATATAATGAAATGGATACCATCACAAATTTAAAAAAATGTTTGCCTATAGTTATACTTTTGTTTCTGTTAAATTTTTTTGATACCTCATGCATACCTTACATTTCATAAAGAACAGGCTAGTTTTCACCTTTTTGGTTACGAACTGCAGGACAAACTTGACCCACAATTTTCCATGTTCCAAGCCAAGAGTGGATGTATCTACAGCACCCCAAATGGCACCACCTTCATTTTTTTTTTTTTAACCACACCTTGGTTCCATGCTGTGTTGTGTGTAGTACTATATTTGGAATTTACTAGGCCATGCAGGAAAAAGCACAGGGAAAGCACTTCCATGTGAACAGATGCTCAAAGAATGGCTTTAATTGACTCAGCTGAAGCAGTAGTCATGTACGCTTGCAGCATCACCAGCAAAAACATACGTATGGATGTTAGAAGATAACTAAGATATATGAAACGTGGTCGTTTGAAAAGTGGACATAAGAAATTTTTTTTTCCATTATTAAAGACTAAAATGACTAGCATTCCTTTAAAAAAAAAATGGGACTAGTTATTATATTAGTAAAGCTGCACCTCCGTTTCAGCAATCCCAATGCTGGATCACTTGCCGGTCATTGACATCTTTACCCCAAGCTTCCTCCAAGGTGGTTTTCAGCTTCTTTGCTTTTCTGGCTGGGATGATGTGACTCTGGCACATGACCATGGCAATCATTCTTCCCACACTGAGTGAGTATGTGCAGCTCAGAGGACTTTTAAAAACAGACCCTGAACAGATAGGTACATTTGTTTTATTTCAGAAAACACATAGAATGACTCTTCTGCAATAAAAAAGTTTGTAATAAACCTTTTCTTGAAGATTCAGTTCCACTTTAATATGATCAGGTTATTTACTCTTGTTGTTTCTTTGTTTTAATACAGGTTTCACATTTGTGAAACCTGTGTTAAAACAAAATGACAAGTATATAACCTGATCATATTAAAGTGGAACTGAATCTTCAAGAAAAGGTTTATTAAAACTTTTACAACTTTTCCACATTTTAATATGTTGCAGCCTCATTCCAAAATAGATTCAATTCATTATTTTCCTCACAATTCTACAATTAATACCCCATAATGACAACATAAAAGAAGTTTGTTTGAAATCTTTCCAAATTTATTAAAAAAAAAAATCCTTTGTACATAGGTATTCGCAGCCTTTGCTCAATACTTTGTTGAAGCACCTTTTGCACCATTTAGAGCCTCAAATCTTTGAGTATGATGCTACAAGCTTGGCACACCTATTTTTGAGCAGTTTCTCACATTCTTCTCTGCAGGACCTCCCAAGCTCCATCAGACTGGATGGGGAGCATCGGTGCACAAGTCTGGGCTCTGGCTGGGCCACTCAAGAACATTCACAGAGTTGTCCTGTAGCCACTCCTTTGTTATCTTGGCTGTGTGCTTAGGGTCGTTGTCCTGTTGGAAGATGAACCTTTGCCTCAGTCTGAGGTTTAGAGCGCTTTGAAGCAGGTTTTTATCAAGGATGTCTCTGTACATTGCTGCATTCATCCTTCCCTCGATCCTGACCAGTCTCCCAGTTCCTGCCACTTAAAAACATCCCCACAGCATGATGCTGCCACCACCATGCTTCACTGTAGGGATGGTATTGGCCAGGTTTCCTCCAGACATACCGGTTGACATTCAGGCCAAAGAGTTTAATCTTTGTGTCATCAGACCTGAGAATTTTGTTTCCCATGGTCAGAGAGTCCTTCAGGTGCCTTTTGGCAAACCTCAGGCGAGCTGTCACGTGCCTTTTACTAAGGAGTACCACTGGCCACTCTACCATGCAGGCCTGATTGTTGGAGTGCTGCAGAGATGGTTGTCCTTCTGGAAGGTTCTCTTCTATCCACAGAGAAATGCTGGAGCTCTGTCAGAGTGACCATCGGGTTTTTGGTTACCTCCCTGACTAAGGCCCTTCTCCCCCGATCGCACATTTTGGCCGGGCGGCCCGCTCTAGGTAGAGTCCTGATGGTTGCAAACTAATTCCATTTATGGATGATGGAGGCCACTGTGCACATTGGGACCTTCAATGCTGCAGACATTTTTCTGTACCCTTCCACAGATCTGTGCCTCAATACAATCCTATCTCTGAGGTCTACAGGCAATTCCTTGGACTTCATGGCTTGGTTTGTGCTCTGACATGCACTGTTAACTATGGGACCTTATATAGACAGGTGTGGGCCTTTCCAAATCATGTCCAATCAACCGAATTCACCACAGGTGGACTCCAATCAAGTTGTAGAAACCTCTCAAGGATGATCAGTGGAAACAGGATTGCACCCAAGCTCAATTTTGACTGTCATGACAAAGGCTGTGTGAATACTTATGTACATGTGATTTTTTTTATATATTTAATACATTTGCAAAGTTTTTAAACAAACTTCTTTCACGTTGTCGTTATGGGGTATTGATTTGTAGAATTTTAAGGAAAATAATGAATTTCTTACATTTTGTTATAAGGCTGCAACATAACAAAATGTGGAAAAAATGAAGAGCTGTGTCTACTTTCCGGATGCACTGTACATTTACAAAAAAAAAAAAAAAACACACACCATGGTGTGTCACAGTGCAAAGACATGAATTCTGTGCAAACAGATACAGATGCATTTTTTTGGTGTGTTTCAAAATGAATGGCTGCCCTAATACAAGGCACCACAACGCAGATAACCATGTGCCCTAATGCACACAAAAGCTCTTAAACACCCAGCCCCTCCTGTTCCTAGCTGCTATAAACAAATGACTAGGTTTGATTTTTTTTATTTCCATAAGCTGTTCTTTTACAGACCGCATTGAATGAATGCCCCAAATTAGGACGCTTTGATATACAAACTTTAAGCTGGCCATAGACAGTAAGGTTCTCTTTTGTTCAACCAGCAGATTCTTCCATCCACACAACAGATTCCTCCATCCACACAAGCAGGGTGGATGGAGCTTCCCGATCAGCTGGGTAGATGTAATGACAAAGATATCCTCCTCTGCCTCTCATCTCCCCTCTTCCCTCTTGCTCAATTGGTATGTAAGACCTAAATGCATCTTTATTCCCAAAGCTACCACACCCCCCCAAACAACCACACCCCCCCGAACAGTGAGGTTGTGCCTTGATGTCCAACCATCCCCTGAGGTCTATGGACAGCTTAACAATACATATATATAGATATATAGATATATATATATTAAAGCTGAGCTCTAGCCTGTGAACTTCACATGATGTAGAAGCTGCAAAAAGTCAGAACCTGCCCCATTTCCTGACTGGAAGACATCCAGCATCCTCTAGTTCTATTCGCCCAAGTCTAATTGCTACTGGCCCACTCCTTTTTATTTATTGAATGCCAGTTCCTTCGGCTCAGCATTACATGTGGTTGTTCCTTAGTGCTGTCTGCATGGAAATGCAGCCTGTCTAGGAACACCCACACCTCCAGACTGAAATTTCATACTCATTCACACGGGGGAGTACATAAGCATATGCCTTTTGGAGGGCTGTGTTTACCAACATGTGGATACACAATTATTCTATGCGTCCGAGTGCAGGCAGTCCCATTGCTGTGAATTGAGAAGCAGCTGATGCTCCCAGTGAGACATCTTAGCGGGTGCAGGTACATGGACCTGAACGAAACCAGGATGTATGGAAAGTGGGTTTTATTAAAAATTGTAACTAACATGTTGATGAGGGTTAAGGAAGGAACCAGGGAAGGCAAAATATAAGCAGATTAAAATTAATCTTCCAACCTTCACTAAGCATTAAAGCAGAACTTAACTGCTGAATCTGTGCATGCGTGGTGGATTTATGCTTGTGCACACAAACACCCATATTTCTGGTAGCTGAGCACTGTAACGGTCCATGGAGTGTGTGTGCACATTCTGAAATCCGCTGTGCGTGGGCAGAAGTACCATTAATGCTTGTCTGTATTGTGCTTGTGCCTTTGCCCCTCCTGGGATAGGTGTGTCATAGCAGTCCCAGGAGACAGTAGGGCCTGGACTAGGCCAAAAAACAGGAAGTGCTGGTTTGCAGTACAAAAATCTAGAAAAAGGTACACATATATATACACATACACAGTATCTCACAAAAGTGAGTACACCCCTCATATTTTTGTAAATATTTTATTATATCTCTTCATGTAACAACACTGAAGAAATTACACTTTGCTACAATGTAAAGTAGTGAGTGTACAGCTTGTATAACAGTGTCAATTTACTGTCCCCTCAAAATGACTCAACACACAGCCATTAATGTCTAAACCGCTGGCAATAAAAGTGAGTACACCTCTAAGTCAAAATGTCCAAATTGGGCCCAATTAGCCATTTTCCCTCCCCGGTGTCATGTGACTTGTTAGTGTTACAAGGTCTCAGGTGTAAATGGAGAGCAGGTGTGTTAAATTTAGTGTTCTCACTCTCTCATACTGGTCACTGGAAGTTCATCATGGCACCTCATGGCAAATAACTCTGAGGATCTGAAAATATGAATTTGTTGCTCTAAATAAAGATGGCCTAGACTATAAAAAGATTGCCAAGACCCTAAAACTGAGTCGCAGCATGGTGGCCAAGGCCATACAGCAGTTTAACAGGACAGGTTCCACTCAGAACAGGCCTCACCATGGTCGACCAAAGAAGTTTAGTGCATGTGCTCAGCATCCTATCCAGAGGTTGTCTTTAGGAAATAGACGTATGAGTGCTGCCTGCATTGCTGCAGAGGTTGAAGGGTATGGGGGTCAGCCTGTAAGTGCTCAGACCATACGCCAGCACACTGCATCAAATTGGCCTTCATGGCTGTCATCCCAGAAGGAAGTTTCTTCTAAAGATGATGCACAAGAAAGCCTGGAAACAGTTTGCTGAAGACAAGCAGACTAAGGACATGGATTACTGGAACCATCTCCTGTGGTCTGATGAGACCAAGATCAGCTTATTTGGTTCAGATGGCTTCAAGCGTGTGTGGCGGAAACCAGGTGAGGAGTACAAAGACAAGTGTGTCTTGCCTACATGCCAACATGTACTGTGACATACTGAAGCAAGGCATGATCCCTTCCCTTTGGAGACTGGGCCACAGGGCAGTATCCCAACATAACGACCCCAAACACACCTCCAAGACAACCACTGCCTTGCTAAGGAAGCTGAGGGTAAAGGTGATGGCATGTCTCCAGAACTAAACCCTATTGAGCATCTGTGGGGCATCATCATCTCGAATCTTGATTGGATAGATTGATAGCAACGCAGCCATTCTCTCCCGCTGCTGTCAATCAAATCCAATGACGTGGGTGCCGGGGGGGGGGGGCGAGTCCTGCATTCTGCATCTATGGGTGCAAATGCTGGATTTGGGAGCACGCTCACAAGGTAACCCTCCAGGAGAGCGCTTCTCCTAGAAGGGTTATACGATGCCGGGAGGAGCTGATAGCGACGCCAGGGGACCCCAGAAGAGGAGGATCAGGGCCACTCTTTGCAAAACGAACTGCACAGTGGAGGTATTACATGTTTGTTATTTAAAAACAAAAAACAAAAACAAGGGTTTACAATTACTTTAAGGCAGTGCTGTAAAATAATGGTGGCCACACAAAATATTGATACTTTGGGCCCAATTTGGACATTTTCACTTAGGGTTGTACTCACTTTTGTTTCCAGCGGTTTAGACATTAATGGCTGTGTGTTGAGTTATTTTGAGGGGACAGCAAATTTACACTGTTATACAAGCTGTACACTCACTACTTTACATTGTAGCAAAGTGCAATCTCTTCAATGTTGTCACATGAAAAGATATAATAAAATACTTACAAAAATATGAGCGGTGTACTCACTTTTGTGAGATACAGTGTGTGTGTGTGTGTGTATGTATACATGTGTGTGTATATATATATATATATATATATATATATATATATATATATATATATATATATATATATATATATATATATATATATATATACACATACACACACACACACGTATATTGTCTCACATTCATACATACACATATTAGGGCCAATTTAGACAGGAGCCAATTGACCTTCCAGCATGTCTTTGGAGTGTGGGAGGAGACCAGAGTACCTGGAGGAAATGTGTGTGTATGTGTGTGTGTATATATATATATATATATATATAATGTATGTGTGTGTGTGTGTGTGTGTGTGTGTGTGTGTATAAATGTTATTTTATTTTGGGGGGGGGGGGGGGGCAAAAAAGTCGCTTCACTCAATAAAGATGTGCTTTAGCTATATTTGTTATTTATTTATTATTATTATTATTATTGCATCGTAAGCAGCATCTGTAGAGCCAGTTTAGAAGTGAACACTTTTTTAAATTCACACTCCGAGGCTGTTGGGCATTTAGAACTTGAAAATCTACTTCAGTAATATGTGCTTGAAAGTTAAACGCACAGCTGAAGAATAGGCAGTCTTTTTTTTTTTTTTTTCTTTAAGCCAATGTACCAAAGCACTGAAAGTGACTGCTTTGTTAGTGACTAGCAGATAGTCAAACCAAAGCTAGCCTGCCTCTACAGAAGCAAAGACACGCACCAAAGTATTAAGTTTTAATGGCGTTTATGCACAGTCAGTTGTCAGCTGGGTTGGGTGGCTGGGGGCCAGTTGTCCCTCTGGGCTGGTGAGATTTTAATGGTTTAAGCCCCTGGGGTGCACCACTTGTCCACCACAAAAGCAGATGCAATTAAGCTTTCAGCTGCTCTGGAATCTCTTGGGATACACCCTGTGTCAATCATATGTTTTACGATGAAGTTTATTACATAGATCAGCTTGGCTCAAGATGTTCCGCTGCAGTTAACCGCTTAAAACACAAATAACATTTCAGATTTACAATTTCATTAGACAAGGGGAGAATAGGCAAGTATGAAGACTGTCAGGCAGAAGGCTAGGGACCTGTATTCTTCCGGTTTCCATTCATCAGTTCATCACAGTGCCTAAAATATATTTAGAGAAAAAGAGTCTACAATTGTTGACCTAATTTTAGTATGTTCTCAATGGGTTTTACATCATTCAAATTAAATCAGACTCGCTGTTCAAAGCTATTTTATTACATGCACATACATTATGTTGGTTACGCCCCAGATTATAAAACCCATAGCAATAAAACATATGAATAAGACCTATACAAGCAGTCCCCGGGTTACAAACAAAAAAAAAAGACAGGAAATTTTGAAAAAAATCAGGGTTTCTTGTTTGTTTACACTTTGCTGTTAGTAGCTCATTGTAACAGCAAAGGTTTCAACTGTCATAAATTGGTTAATCATACATGAAAGCTGTGATCACTAGTGGTTTAGGGTGCTGTGATTGGCCCAGGTCTCATGTGATAGCTATGGGCCAAATACAGCTTAGTAAACACAGCTATGTTTGAATTTATACATAACCTCTGTGTTGACATTGTAATCGGCCCCAAATATTGGGATCCACAATCTGCTGTTGGAGGAGGGGGGGAAGGGGGATCCGAGCAGGAATAATGGCGTACATGTGCCACCCAGCCACAGTATATGTACTGTGGACAGTCAGCAAGTGGTTAAAGCAGAGCTACCCTGCAATTACTTCTCCTTCAGCAATCCTTCAAAGATCTCTTTCGTTATCTGGAGACTGTGGCTACTAGACCATCCTTTAAAGGCTTCTATATTGCAGTTTACTTTCACATGCTTGTGTGTAGTTTTTATTTGTTTTTTAATAAATCTATCTAAGGATAATGCACAAGGCTGGTGCGCCTTCTTTTTTACTTCTTGGGTCATGTGTACCCAGCCTGATCCATATGCGCAACTGTGGCCAAGTGATCGTTCTCGTACACCGCTAAGTGTGACAATAATCTACCCATACAGTCACCAGTGTCCACCATACTACTTCTTCCAATTTTCACAATTTAGATTAGTTTGTTTCATTTGTCTCATGTGATTTACACATTACAAAAGAAGTTAACAGTGAAGCTTGGCTGTGGAGAAATAATTTGTATGAGTGAGTTCCTAATTTTCAGACATTAAATCGATTCAAAAGAAGACATGCATGGTATTTTACATGCTATTATGAGAATCAGCTGATGGAGTCTGCCCCCTTGTGCATGTGATCCGTGTTCACTCGTAGAGCGGGGAAATAGTTAAGATCAGCATAGTGACTGGAAGAAAGGAAGTTTTATAGTAGCAGCTTTTTTTTTTTTCTCTTCCTCCCATCAGAGGAAACTCATAATATACTGATCATGCTACTAAAATGTGCCATGTACAGAAATAACCTCCTGCGAGCTTTTATTTATTTTATTTTCGTACTCCCTTACCGCTAAACAAACGCAGGCCGAGGTTATCAGTGCAACTATCTTGTTTTATTGACTTCTGCTCCTTCGAGACTTGGCTTGAGATTAGACTTGAGTGGGTGGTTGAGAATTTTAATAGCCAAGCCCAATTTTTACTAAAGAGTGTATAAAACCCCCGTTTACTGTATGCAAATGTGAAGCCACTAATACAAACTACAGGACATTAATCTGCCTTTTAAACTGCTCCATTTGTACTGAAGATCATTTTTGCTCATCCAGTCATCCAGCAAGTGGACATTGCAAGAAGGGTATTCTGATTTAGTGCTGTTAATGAAGCAAGTCATTACATGCAGTCCCCTTTTTAAGACCGCGTTCTCTGTCGTTCTAATTTAAATTGCCATTTATTAGTGTTTTCCATTGTCAAGTTGTCATATGATGTCTGTATGCTAACTAACATCTTAATGGATGTGTCCTACCCCACTAAATATATATATATATATATGGATCAGGAAAGTGGAGCTCATTCATAAAAATGACTGTAATAACACATTTTTCCCACACCAGTCATATTACAAGAGGTTAAAGATGAAGTTTAGCTTCAAAATTAAACAAAGAAGTCAGTAGAATTTCTGATCGCAAACAAAGCTAATCTTTTAAATCTATTCTTTAGAGAATTTTATCAATCATCTTTTGTGGCTTATAGGGAAAGGATCTGTGTCGCTGTACCTAAAACTGTTCCACGGTCTTAACCACTTTAGTCCATTTATGAATTTTTTTTGTTTAAAAAAATCATTTTAGGCCTGAAGATTAGTTAAGAACCCCAAACATTATAATTTTTCTGGATTCAGACCCGCCTAGAGAATAAAATTAGTGCTAGTTCCCAATTTTTTATGTCACACAATATTAGAGAAACCATTTATGAACTGCAAAATTACATTAAAATAATAGACTAAAGTTAAATTTAGGGCACATAAATGCAATATACAGTGAGGGAAAAAAGTATTTGATCCCCTGCTGATTTTGTACGTTTGCCCACTGACAAAGAAATGATCATTCTATAATTTAATGGTAGGTTTATTTAAACAGTGAGAGACAGAATAACATCAAAAAAATCCAGAAAAACGCATTTCAAAAACTTAATAAATTGAATTACATTTTAATGAGTTAAATAAGTATTGGATCCCTTTTTAAAACATGACTTAGTACTTGGTGGCAAAACCTTTTATGGCAATCACAAAGGTCAGATGTTTCTTGTAGTTGGCTACCAGGTTTGCACACATCTCGGGAGGGATTTTGTCCCACTCCTCTTTGCAGATGCTCTCCAAGTCATTAGGGTTTCAAGGCCGATGTTTGATAACTTGAACCTTCAGCTCTCTTCACATATTTTCTATGGGATTAAAGGGGTTGCAAAGGTTTTTTTTTTTTTTTATAACAAACATGTTATACTTACCTCCTCTGTGCAAGGGTTTTGCACAGAGTGGCCCTGATCCTCCTCTTCTGGGGTTCCCCAGCAGTGCTCCTGGCTTCTCCCCGCATCAAGTGCACCCTTGGAAACCCACTTTCCAAGGGGGCACTCGTGCAGGCGTGCTCCCGAGTCCTGCTGCTGCGTCCATTGACACAGGCAGCAGGACTCGGCCCTGCCCCCGGCTCCCATGTCACTGGATTTGATTGACAGCAGGGGGAGCCAACGGCTCCTGCTGCTATCAGTCTATCCAATGAGGACCCGAGGCAGCGGCTGGAGCTTCTGGGCTCATCTCCGTCGCTGGAAAGATCGGGTTCAGGTAAGTAAAAGGGGGGCTCTGAGGGGCTGCTGCACTACAGAAGGTTTTTCACCCTAATGCATAGAATGCATTAAGGTGAAAAACTACGAGAGTTTACAACCCCTTTTAAGGTCTGGAGACTGGTTAAGTCACTCCAGGACCTTAATGTGCTGCTTCTTGAGCCACTCCTTTGTTGCCTTGGCCATTTGTTTTGGGTCATTGTCATGCTGGAATACCTATCCACAACCCATTTTCAATGCCCTGGCTGAGGAAATGAGGTTCTCACCCAAGATTTGATGGTACATGGGCCCCGTCCATTGTCCCTTTGATGTGGTAAAGTTGTCCTGTCCCCCTAGCAGAAAAACGCCCCCAAAGCATAATTTTTCCACCTCCATGTTTGACAGTGGAGCTGGTGTTCTTGGGGTCATAGGCAGCATTCCTCTTCCTCCAAACACAGCGAGATGAGTTGATGCCAAAGAGCTTGATTTTGGTCTCATCTAACCACAACACTTTCACCTAGTTCTCCCCTGAATGATTTAGATGTTCATTAGCAAACTTCAGACAGACCTGTATGTGTGCTTTCTTGAGCAGGGGGACCTTGCGGGCACTGCAGGATTTCAGTCCTTCACAGCGTAGTGTGTTACCAATTGTTTTCTTGGTGACTATGGTCCCAGCTACGTTGAGATCATTGACAAGATTCTCCCGTGTAGTTCTGGTCCGATTCCTCACCATTGTCATGATCATTGAAACTCCACGAGGTGAAATCTTGCATGGAGCCCCAGACTGAGGGAGATTGACAGTTATTTTGTGTTTCTTCCTTTTGCGAATAATCACACTAACTGTTGTCACCCTCTCACCAAGCTGCTTGGCGATGGTCTTGTAGCCCATTCCAGCCTTGTGTAGGTCTACAATCTTGTCCCTGACATCCTTGGACAGCTCTTTGGTCTTGGCCATGGTGGAGAGATTTTAATCTGATTGATTGCTTCTCTGGACAGGCTTGTTTTATACAAGTAACAAGCTGAGATTAGGGGCACTCCCTGTAAGAGTTACCTGTATAGAAGACACTGGGAGCCAGAAATCTTGCTTATTGATAGGAGATTAAATGCTTATTTTACTAATTAAAATGCAAATCAATTTATAACTTTTTTGAAATGCGTTTTTCTGGATTTTTTGTGGTTGTTCTGTCTCTCACTGTTAAAATAAACCTACTATTAAAATTATAGACTGATCATTTGTCAAACTTACAAAATCATCATCAAATACTTTTTTTCCTTACTGTATTACCCAATTCTGCTAAAATAATAAAGAAAAGGTTGGCAGAGTAAATAGATTCCCAACATGTCAAGCCTTAAATTTGTGTGCGCTTATGAAACGGCAACAAACAGTTCAGCGTTAAAGCGTGGTTACACCCAAAAGTGGAACTTCTGCTCATTGTACTCCTCCCCCCCTCCGGTGCCCCATTTGGCACCTTTCGGGGGGGGAGGGGGGACAGCATACCTGTCTTTCATAGGTATGCTTTCCCCACTTCCAGGAGCCTCAGCTGTGGGTATTGGCGTCGTGGCTGGGGCTCCCTCCTCCTTCCCCTGTTTCCGGGCCGGTAGGAGAGAGGAGCAGAGCCTTGTGCATGCGCAGTAGGGTTTCCAAGGTGAAGCCGAACAGCTTCACTGCCGGGTTCCCTTACTCAGAATGGAGTTGGCATACACCCGACAGCTGATGGAAACATCAGCTGTGGTGCCGACATCGCTGGACTCCAGGACAGGTAAGTGTTCGATTATTAAAAGTCAGCAGCTGCAGTATGTGCAGTTGCTGGCTTTTAATTTTTGCAGCGATGGGCGGACCTCCACTTTATCAGAGAATAATGGATCTAGAATTTTTTCTCTTACTCTGGCGTGCACGGCGATATGTAACGTGTAACATCCGCCCATATCCCTACCTCTGGAAATTAGACAGTTGGCTTAACAAACGTACTCACACACTTGGCCGCTGTAGCAGCCGGGAGTGTGTTTAAAATTCACACTTTAGAATGCGCAGCAAGCACTTGTCATATTTAGAAAGTTGTAAGTTACCAAAATCCCCAGCAAACAATTTTTAGGCTGTAAGACATTGGGCAATCCAAGAGCAGTAGAAAGGAATAGATTTACCTCTGACCAGAACGTAGAGACAACTGGGCAATTTCATATACAGTGTATAAAGTCAGCATTCATTCCACAGCCCCTAAAGCAATTTGCCTTTTGGCGAAGGAAAAAAAGCTATGGTGAAATAGCTTAATTTGGATAATTTTATCCTTAGAGGAAATAACCAATTTACTGTAAGTGTGCTCAAATTCTGACCAATCCTCCTCATCAAATGGGAGATCCATTTCAACTGATCTTGGGAATATTTAGGAACAGAGGGATAGATAATAATCGGAGATTAATCTATCAGGGCCCGAGGTGCACAAAAGTTTCTCTAGGGGAGACACACTAACAGGACTAGCTAGGGAGCCAAATTGCTTCCGGATGGCATAACATAGTTGGTAGTAATAAAACAGATAAGTTGAAAATCATCTTCAAGTTTTGAAAAGGATTTAAACTCTTGCCCCTCATATAGTTAATAAACGGATATCTTTAAAAGGCAATGAATAAGAAAGTTGCAGTCATAACAATCCACAGTTGTGTTTGAGTGTACGCTGCCTGCTCTGTGCTAATGTTAGATTACATATGATACACATGGATACTGTATTTTGTACTCCATCATTTCTTAATCGTACATCATGGGACACAGAGCCATAGTAATTATGTGGGTTATAGGCCACCTTCAGGTGATGGGCACTGGCACACCCTAAGACAGGACGTCCACTCCCTATATAACCCCTCCCACTACTGGGCGTATCTCAGTTTTTTTGCCAGTGTCTTAGGTGTTGGTCACGAGTAAAGATGTGCTGTGCTGGGCATCACTGGAATAATCCTTGCTGGGGTAGGCTATGCAGCCGGATCCATTCAAAGTGTCTTTTTAGGCCAAATTGAATGGTACCCGGGCCTCGTGCCAGAAGAAACTAGGTTTAGCCCATATTGCTTCTCTTTTTAGAGAGCGAGACCCCGGGATCCAGTACTTTTGTTTTTTTCAGCCTTAAGTTTTTTCTGGTGGGGTGTTTTACGGGTCCAGGAGTGTGGATCCCCCGATAAAAAGGGCCCCAGTTCCTGAAGGTTTTTTTTAAACAAAGCCCACCGTGAGAGGTGAAGATTGGGTCTGTTGGTTTTACCACAGAAAACCCTGTGGCGGGAAGGTAAGTGGAGATTTCTAAGGAATTTTTTAAGTTTCTTATGAATTGTCTCCTATAAAAAGTAAATGTAATGCCTAAAAGTCACCACTGTGGGCTGTATAGAGCACGTACCTTGTCATGCTTTCCTACGCTGTGTGACGCTGTCTCAGTAGAAGCTGCAGATTACTCCGGCGAGCAGCCCCAGGAACTCCAGTAAGATTGGGGGATAGAGGGAGGCCACTTCCTTTTTTACCGCCCCTGCACGGCGGTTGGTTTACCGGATCTCCTCCTCGCCATCCCAACCCCCCCCCCCCATAAGCCAATCCCTTCGGATCGGCGGCCCGCGGCTGCGCGGGAAAACACTCTTTTTGAAAAAAAGGGGGGCGCAATGTGACGCAGGGGGCGGGGCTTAGCGTGGCGTTGGCGTTCTGCAGCGCCCAGCGCAGGAGTAGGTTTTAAAAGCTCCATTATTTGCTGGCTACAGATGTCGGAGGGACACGAGCAAAAAGGGACATGTAAGAGGTTGGTGACACAGGCATTCCCTGGGCACATTTACTAAAAGCATCAGGCTGAGCGTTAATAGCAGCGGCAGTTGCTGGACTATTGCTCAAGCTGTGAATGGGATTTCTTCTGGTAGTAAAATCATCTCTAAAATGGCATCCTCCCCTGAGAGATCTGAAGTGGCTGGTCAGAGCGAGCCATCAGGGACATCAGGTGGTGCAACTGTTTCCAACACTGCAGCCCCTGTCTATGTTACTGAAGAATTTTTTTCCTCAACCATATTAGGATTGGAGCAGAGATTAGCGGCTTTAATCACATCCCAGAGTGGGACTAAGCGCAATGGGTCCCCTTCCGTTACCCAGGACCCTCAAACTGAGGAACCGGGGGCGGGAGATGATGAATTTTTCTCGGGGGACCGGGAAGAGGCTGATGACTCCTCTTCTGAGGGGTCAAATGCAGAAGGATCAGGTTCACAATCTGAAAGATTGATGGTACAATCTCTTACTGAATTGGTCCGCTCCACATTTATGCTACCCTTAACTGAGTCGGTTGATAAACCTACTTCTTGTTTGGGTTCCCTAAAGCCTCCCTAAGCTGTGCATGCCTTTCCTATCCATTCATTGCTGGAAAAGCTTATGTATTCTGAGTGGGATCACCCAGATAAGCATTTTTATCCTCCTAAAAAGTTTTCAACACTTTATCCTATGGAGGAAAAGTTTAATAAAAAATGTGAGATAAAGCAGCAATTGAGGCTGCTTTATCCTCTGTGAATAAAAGTTTGACTTATCCGGCTCAAATGCTTAGGGATCCAACGGATAAGAAATTGGATTTCCTATTAAAAAACAATTTTTCCCTGGCAGGTTCAGTAACTCAGCCTGCGCTGGCAGCAATTGGTGTATGTCAATCCTTGAGAGACCAGTTTAAACAGGTGCTCAAGATTATTTCTGATCAGCAGGCCCAAGATTTGGTCGAGCTACCAGCGGCGTTATGTTTTGGCATGTGCGTAGAATACTAAGGTTGAAAAATTGGTCAGCCGAAGCGCCCTGCAAAAAGCTCCTGGCTAGTTTTCCTTTTCCTGGTGAACGGCTGTTTGGGGATGATCTGGATAAGTACATCCAAAGAATTTCTAATGGGAAAAGTACCCCTTTCCCAGTTAGGAAAAGGAGTAAGCGTATTTCATTTAAACGAGCCGCTTCTCCAGTGCCAGGAGCATTGGCCTCCACCATCAAATTCAAGAGGAAAACCTCAGGGTCAACCCCAGGGACAAAAGAAGTCCTGGGGAAGGAAACCTACAATACAAAATACTAAAGCCTCCTTATGAAGGGGCGCCCACGCTCGCTCGAGTGGGGGGAAAGACTTCTGCAGTTCTCCAGGGTCTGGCAGGAAGAGTGTCAAGACAAATGCGTGGCTTCCTCGATTACTCCAGGGTACAAACTAGAGTTCCAAGAGTCCCCCGTCTCCTCGTTTTCTCAGATCAAACGTTCCCAAGGATCCAGAGAAAAAGAAGTCTCTCTTTCTAGCATTGGACCATCATTTGTCTCAAAAGAGCAGGGATTGGGGTTTTATTCAAACCTTTTCACAGTACCCAAACCAAATGTAGATGTCAGACCCATTCTAGATCTAAACTGGTTCTTGAATATCCGTTCTTCTCGTATGGAGTCAATCCGATCAGGAGTCTCCATCCTACAAGGTGGAGAACTTATGGCGTCAATCGACATCAAGGATACATACCTCCCATGTGCCGATTTTCCCCGCTCACCAGAAATATCTACGGTTCGAGATAGAAAATCTTCATTTTCAGTTTGTAGCTCGGCCTATTGGACTAGCTACTGCCCCTCAAGTATTTACAAAGGTTCTAGCCCCTCTTCTAGCCAGATTAAGGGCTTAAAGGTATAACGATTTTAGCATACCTAAACAATCTGCTCTTGATAGACCAGTCGTAGCCCGCTTAGACCAAAGTATAGTCACCACAGTCAACTACTTGTAATATCTATGTTGGATTCTCAACCTAGAGAAATCTTCCTTAAAACCATCAAGGAGATTGGAATACTTGGGTCTGATCATAGATACAGCCCAGAAGATGGTATTCTTACCCCAGGCGAAGATCAGTGCCATAAGGGAGCTGATTCAGGTAGTCAAGGCAAACAAGAATCCTTCTATTCGACTTTGCATGAGGTTGTTGGGAAAGATGGTGGCTTCATTTAAGGCCGTTCCTTATGCTCAGTTTCATTTGAGACTGCTGCAAAACAGTATTCTATCGGCTTGGAACAAGAAGGTCCAAGCTCTAGATTTCCCAATCTGCTTGTCTCCAAAGGTGCGCCAGAGCCTCAGTTGGTGGTTGATAACCAAGAATCTGCAGAAAGGAAAATCCTTCCTACCAGTTACCTGGAAGGTGGCAACAACAGATGCCAGTCTTTCAGGTTGGAGAGCAGTTCTGGAAGAAGCAACTGTCCAAGGGAAATGGTCCAGGTCAGAAATGACCTTGCCCATCAATATTCTAGAGATTCAGGCAGCGCATCTGGCCCTGAGGGCCTGGATGTTCAGATTACGAAATTGTCCTGTCCGGATCCAATCCGACAATGCCACAGCAGTGGCCTATATCAATCACCAAGGGGGCACGAGAAGTCGTGCGGCCCAGAGAGAGGTGAATCATATCCTAACTTGGGCAGAAAATAATGTACCTTGCCTGTCGGCAGTCTTCATTCTAGGAATAGAGAATTGGCAGGCGAACTACTTGAGTCGCCGAGAGAATGGTCTCTTCACCCCGATATCTTCCTGACAATATGTCAAAGATGGGGGATTCCAGACTGAGATCTGTTTGCGTCCAAGTTCAACAAAAAGATCGACAACTTTGTGTCAAGAACAAAAGATCTGCTAGCTTGCGGAAACAGATTAATGAGATATAAATTAAAAGGGGTGTGGCGCTCCCTACGGGGTTTAGGGATAATGTAAGGGAGGGGGACGGGTTGTCTAATAGGTTAAATTAAATCCAAAGGTGATATCCCCCAATCATCAACCTAGTAAGGTACCTGATACTAACAAAAATTATATATACAAAAAATAAATTAAATTAATTAAACGAGAGCGATCTTCAGTATTGTGTGCAGATACAAAAATGCCTTATATGTAAAGGATGTGTGCTGAGACCCCTACATCTATGATAGGTCTGCACCATACATCGCCCCAAGTGAAATAAGTATAATCCAAACCATAACCATAAAAAATTCAAACGTAGAAAACATATATGTGCTCTACCTAACCGGTGCAAATATTACTATATAATGTAATCTGCCTAAAATAGTGCCAAATATTTTCACATTGGTGATCAGAGTCCAGTGAACAGGTGATTGCACCTTACCCTAATTAGTGCAAATATAAAACAATTAGTAATAATCATAGTCCTTAAAGTGGTAAAACTCTTCAAACACAGTGTTTCAGGGAATTTTCTTAGCAAGAGAAAACCGTGACAAGAGTGCTCTCAGGTGGTTTCTGTGACTTTTGTGCTCCCCCTTTTGGGTCCCCACTCACCGAATCCAACAACCCCAAAAGGGGCAAACAGCATAGGGTATCTCGATCACGGTCAGCTCTCCACCACGATCATGTAGGGCATTCAGGTGGTTTCCGTATTGTTGGTTTAAGATGTTCCCAATGGCTCCCCGGATCCACCAACCCCAAAAAAGGGGCAAGCTACATGGGGTATCACGGTCACGATATCCTCTCCACCACAATCCTACAAAGCATCCAGGGTAATTTCAATCAATAAATGTGGCAGTAGCATTAGTTTTCTTTTCTTCTTTTTTCCCTCTTTTAACCTGGTGATCTGGCCCAGTAACACACCTCATGTATTACCTAGTAATAGAATGAAAGAACCTGCGTCTCAACCATGGGACATAAACTCCTTATGTCCCATGGTTGAGACGCAGGTTCTTTCATTCTATTACTAGGTAATACATGAGGTGTGTTACTGGGCCAGATCACCAGGTTAAAAGAGGGAAAAAAGAAGAAAAGAAAACTAATGCTACTGCCACATTTATTGATTGAAATTACCCTGGATGCTTTGTAGGATTGTGGTGGAGAGGATATCGTGACCGTGATACCCCATGTAGCTTGCCCCTTTTTTGGGGTTGGTGGACCTGGGGAGCCATTGGGAACATCTTAAACCAACAATACGGAAACCACCTGAATGCCCTACATGATTGTGGTGGAGAGCTGACCGTGATCGAGATACCCTATGCTGTTTGCCCCTTTTGGGGTTGTTGGATTCGGTGAGATGGGACCCAAAAGGGGGAGCACAAAAGTCAAAGAAACCACCTGAGAGCACTCTTGTCACGGTTTTCTCTTGCTAAGAAAATTCCCTGAAACACTGTGTTTGAAGAGTTTTACCACTTTAAGGACTATGATTATTACTAATTGTTTTATATTTGCACTAATTAGGGTAAGGTGCAATCACCTGTTCACTGGACTCTGATCACCAATGTGAAAATATTTGGCACTATTTTAGGCAGATTACATTATATAGTAATATTTGCACCGGTTAGGTAGAGCACATATGTTTTCTACGTTTGAATTTTTTATGGTTATGGTTTGGATTATACTTATTTCACTTGGGGCGATGTATGGTGCAGACCTATCATAGATGTAGGGGTCTCAGCACACATCCTTTACATATAAGGCATTTTTGTATCTGCACACAATACTGAAGATCGCTCTCGTTTAATGAATTTAATTTATTTGTTGTATATATAATTTTTGTTAGTATCAGGTACCTTACTAGGTTGATGATTGAGGGATATCACCTTTGGATTTAATTTAACCCATCAGACAACCCGTCCCCCTCCCTTACATTATCCCTAAACCCCGTAGGGAGCGCCACACCCATTTTAATTTATATCTCATTACTCTGTGGAGGACCCTTAGGGAAACTCCTTTAGGGGGGCTGCATACCTATACGTTTGTCCTAAGCGCAGCTTCCATACTTAATTGCGGAAACAGATGCCTTGGTATTCCCGTGAAATCAGTTTTCACTGATTTATGTATTCTCTCCTGTTCTGCTGCATCCACGACTTCTTCGCAGAATCGAGCAGGAAGGGGAGTCAGTGACTCTCGTGGCCCCAGCATGGCCAAGGAGATCTTGGTTTGCAGAGATCACAAAGATGGCGGTAGGGGACCCATGGTCCCTACCACCACATCCAGACCTTCTCTCGCAAGGTCCGGTATTCCATCCTACCTTACAAACGCCAAATTTAATGGTTTGGCTATTGAGACCCACATTCTGAAGAAGTGTGGGCTGTCAGGTTCAGTGGTATCTACCTTGGTTAATGCAAGGAAGCCGGCCTCCAGAATCATATATTATAGAGTCTGGAAGGCATATGTCTCCTGGTGTGAATCCAGGGGTTGGCACCCCAGGAAGTATGTCATAGGTAGAATCCTTGACTTTCTGCAAATGGGGTTAGAAATTAAGCTGGCCTTGAGTACTATCAAAGGCCAGGTCTCGGCCTTATCTGTATTATTTCAGCGACCACTTGCTTCTCGTTCTTTGGTTCGTAGCTTTGTTCAGGGGGTAACGCGGCTTAATCCTCCGGTTAGGTCACCACTGAACCTTTGGGACTTGAATTTAGTTCTGTCAGCATTACAGAAACAGCCTTTTGGGCTGATACAACATATTCCCTTGGTCCTTTTGACAAGGAAACTAGTTTTTCTGGTAGCCATATCTTTTGCAAGAAGGGTATCAGAGTTGGCTGCTCTTTCTTGTAAAGAGCCATATTTAATCATTCATAAGGATAAGGTAGTATTGCGTCCTCACCCTAAGTTTCTACCGAAGCTAGAGTCAAGTTTTTATTTAAACCATGGTATTTTTCTACCTTCATTTTTTCCAGAACCTGGGTCTACGGAGGAAGAGTCACTACATTCTCTTGTTGTAGTGAGAGCAGTCAAAGTCTACTTGAAGGCGACTGCTCAGATTCGAAAAACTGATGTTTTGTTTGCATTGCCACAGGCAGCATCGAAATCTATTTCTAAATGGATTCGACAAGTAATTGTTCAAGCTTATGGTTTAAAGAGGAAGATTCCATCTTTTCAAATCAAAGCGCACTCCACAAGGGCTGTTTGTGCTTCGTGGCCAGTGCATCACCAAGCCTCCATGGCTCAAATCTGCAAGGCCGCAACTTGGTCTTCAGTCCATACATTTACCAGATTCTATCAGGTAGATGTAAAAAATCATGAGGATATTGCCTTTGGGCGCAGTGTGCTGCAAGCTGCAGTATAAATCCTCTAACCTCATGGTGCCCTAATTTTGTTGTATCTCCCTCCCTTCAGTTGGCATTGCTCTGGGACATCCCACATAGTAATTACTATGGCTCTGTGTCCCGCGATGTACGATTAGGAAAATAGGATAACAGCTTAACTGTAAAATCCTTTTCTATTAAGTATATCACGGGACACAGAGATCCCTCCCTTTTTTCTGGTATACATGTGTATTGCTTTGCTACAAAAACTGAGGTACTCCCAGTAGTGGGAGGGATTGTATAGGGAGTGGACTTCCTGTCTTAGGGTGTGCCAGTGTCCATCACCTGAAGGTGTCCTATAACCCACATAGTAATTACTATGGCTCTGTGTCCCGTGATGTACTTCAAAGAAAATGATTTTACAGGTAAACTGTTATAAAAATCCTATTTTTATTGCCTTATTAGAGATATACAGTCTACTGCAAAAGCAGGACACACTTTTAGAATGTGGGAATGCTTTGTCCCGTGCAAGTGCATCTGATTTATAGTCTAATACCTAAAAACCACTGTGTGTTTGCCTACAACCTATACTACATTATCTTGGAGTGTTTTCACAGAGGAATTTTTTTCAGAATTGTTCACGTCTAATGCCCCGTACACACGATCGGACATTGATCTGACATTCCGACAACAAAATCCATCGTTTTTTTCCAACGGATGTTGGCTCAAACTTGTGTTGCATACACACGGTCGCACACAGTTGTCGGAAAATCCGATCGTTCTGAACGTGGTGACGTAAAACACGTACGTTGGGACTATTAACGGGGCAATAGCCAATAGCTTTCGTCTCTTAATTTATTGAGCATGCATGGCACTTTGTCCGTCGGATTTGTCTACACACGATCGGAATTTAAAGGATCGGATTTTGTTGTTGGAAAATTTTATAGCATGCTCTCAAACTTTGTGTGTCGGAAATTCCGATGGAAAAAGTCAGATGGAGCCTACACACGGTCGGAATTTCTGACAACAAGCTCCAATCGCACATGTTCCGTCGGAAAGTTCGATCGTGTGTACAGGGCATAACTGTTAGAGGCATGATGACATAACTAGTTGTGGACATTCGGCATGCTGCTACGGGGGGGGGGGGGGGCTGCTAATCCAGCCCCCTGAGACCGCCAGTCCCCTCCTCCCCCTCTAGTGACTTTAGCCTTTTCCTCGAACTTGAGAGGACCCCACCAATGGTTATTGAATAGGAAGTGTCCACATCATGCCAGGCAGTGACAAGGACACCAGAAAAAAACCCAAGGTGATTTTATCTCAGAGAGGGCTTTACCACAGAGAGAGCATTTTTTACTATTTAGCACTGTGCTACTGCGCGGTCATGTAACACTGTATTCAAATGTTCACCACTGGGGGTTTTTTCTTATATAAACGAAAAAAGACAGAAAATTTTGAAAAAAATATTTTCTAAATTCTGTTACAAAACATATCCAATAAAAAACATTGAATTTCTTCATAAATTTAGGTGAAAATGTATTCTGCTACATGTCTTTGGTAAAATGAAAAAAAAAATCCAAATAAGTGTATAGTAATTGGTTTGTGCGAAAGTTATAGCATTTACAAACTATGGTATCTATACTGGAATTTATGCAGCTGTAGACGCTATACTGTAACGGCGGTCATCAGCTACTTTTAGTGGGGATGTGATAGGGAGGTGGGCAATCTGGAGCTAACCGACACTGGCTAGGAGGGTCACTAACTGACACTGATGTCGTTAGTGTCACTAATACAGTAATTGGTGATAATGCTGTACATTGACACTGGCTGGGAAGGGGTTAACATTAGGGGCAATAAAGGGGTTAAATGTGTGCCTAACAAGTGTAATGTGTGCTGCATTTACTTGCTGGTCTACCACTTTTTGCCCCCCTGCTTTTCAGGGAAAAGAAACAGCCAGATCGCTGTTCCTATGTACACAGAGTTATGTCTGTTTTGTAAGGTTTCAGCTAAAATCATTGGCTGAAATCTGCTGCCAAACTTGTGCTGTATCCAATCACAGCAAAGTCTGGCAGGGGGTGTGTGCATGCGCACCCCAAACCCAGAAGAAAGCCAGCAACGTACGTGACCATGTCTGTACCTGCTGCCCGCTCGCAGTATATTTACTGTAAGCTGTCAGCAGATGGTTAGGGTAAAAAGAGTCTTTTTTTTTTTTTTTTTTTTTTTTTTAATTATTATTATTATTTCCTTATTTTTTGTCTATGCATAAAAAATAAGATAATTTTTTCAAGACAATATCACTATATATATATATTATTACTATATATATTATTATATTATTATATATATATATATATCTTGATCTTAAAATATTACAAAATCATTGCTGAACAGGCCTGTAATAGAAATGTAAAAGTCGTTCTTGTCCATAGAGGTTACAGGTATGAGAGCTAAAATGGTTAACCTTTTATTTCCTCGAATGTGGATGTTTTTCAGGATTTGGAGTCTGATAATGTTATGGGCCCAGCTCACAAATTACTACTTAGCCAAGTTCTTCAAAGGCTAAGTTCACCTTTTGAGACATGCTACTGTACATCTGTCTGTAGTCCAGTAATTTGTAACATGTTCACAAGCACCCCTCTTCCCCACCTACTTCCACCCCCTGTGACAGCGTGCAGTTCTTCTCCCCCCGCAGCCACTGTCAACATTTAAAATCAGTGGACTACGATTGTGCTGATCAATGCACTTATAGTACAATGACACTTCCTCCAGCTTTCTAAATTAAAGCCCTACTGTATGGACAGAAAGCTGGAGGAAGTGTCTGCAGGAGCATGACATTGCACCCTGAGCCCACTGATTGCGGGAGCAGTGCTTTGCAGGATTATATGCGAAAAATTAATAAATGCTAATTTTTTTTTCTGCAAAAATATGTGCATTTATTTTTTTTTCCTTAAAGGTGAACTTAGCCTTTAAAGGGCAAAGCGACAGGATCTCTTTAAGCCCTGTCCCTTACAGTTATACCGACTCTCTCATTGCTTCCTTGATGCTCCTTCCTCTGTAGCAGCTGCTGCAAATTCCAGGTATTGGAACTTACAGGAAGTAACCTCATGCTCTTCATCATGTGACTTTTGTTCTGGTGTAGCCATTGGCTACTAATCCTAAGCACCACATCATAGGAAAAAGTTGTATGTCCCCCCTACTATTCCCTGATGTACCTTTAGCTACAGTCTGATTGGAAGAAAGATTGGCAGAGGAATGCTGTGAATTAGAGATGCATGATTAATCGTTAAAAAAATTGTGAAATCAATGTAATCACCCTCAAGGTTTTTCACCTTAATGCATTCTATGCAATAAGTTATAAAACCTTCTGTGATGCAGCAGTAAAACCAAACAGTAAAGTTAGTCCTATTTCTTTTGTATAATGTGAAAGATGCTGTTGCGCCGAGAATCATGATCTATATTCTAAGCTAAAATAATCGTTGTGCAGCTCTACTGTGAATGTAAATATAACAGATTGGCAGTTCGGCTTTAACCATACCCTTTAACTTTGCCCCAAATGGGCAAGGTGACACTTTAAAGGAGAAGTTCACCTTTTGGAACACGTTGCATGTTCCACCCTTTTTTAGGGTGGAACATGTAACATGTTCTAGCAGGTGGTAATGGAGCTTTAATATATACACTATATTGTCAAAAGTATTGGGATGTCTGCCTTTGCATGCATATGAACTTTAAAGGCGCCTTAGTCTGTAGGGTTCAATATTGAGTTGGCCCACTCTTTGCAGCTATAAAAGCTTCAACTCTTCTGGGAAGGCTGTCCACAAGGTTTAGGAGTGTACCTTTGGGAATGTTTGACCATTCTTCCAGAAGCGCATTGTGAGAATTACAGACCAGTTAGCCTAACATCAATAGTATGCAAGCTCTTGGAGGGGATGATACGGGACTATATACAAGATTTTAGTAATGAAAACGGCATCATTAACAGTAATCAGCATGGATTCATTAAGAGTAGTTCTTGCCAAACCAATCTATTAACCTTCTATGAGGAGGTGAGTTGCCATCTAGATAAAGGAAGGCCCGTAGAAGTGGTGTATCTAGATTTTACAAAAGCATTTGACACAGTTCCCTATAAATGTTTACTGTACAAAATAAGGTCTGTTGGCATGGACCATAGGGTGAGTGCATGGATTGAAAACTGGCTACAAGGGCGAGTTCAGAGGGTAGTGATAAATGGTGAATACTTGGAATGGTCAGGGGTGGATAGTGGGGTCCCACAGGGTTCTTTGCTGGGACCAATCCTATTTAATTGGGGTAGGCAACTACATGGCAAATGAGGTTTAATGTAGAAAAAATGTAAAATGCATTTGGGTGGCAAAAATATGAATGCAAGCTATACACTAGGGGAAGAACCTCTGGGGGAATCTAGGATGGAAAAGAACCTGGGGGTCCTACTAGATGATTTGAGAACCTGCTTTCAAACATTTGTTGGCGGAAATTCCGACAACAAATGTTCTATGGAGCCTACACACGGTCGGATTTTCCAACAACTCAGAAAAGCTCACATCCAACAAGAGAGGCAAGGATGTGGAATTCCCTTCCACAGGCGGTGGTCTCAGCGGGGGGGGGGATCAATAGTTTCAAAAAACTATTAGATAAGCACCTGAACGACTGCAACATACAGGGATATACAATGTAATACTGACATGTAAGGATGAGCTCCGGTGTGTTCGCACAGCCCACGTGCAGAGCCCGCCAGGAAGGCGGCACTGCGCTGCGCTAATCACAGGCAGTGAGACATTGTCCCGATGCGCGGCTACAGAGATTGGAAAATGTCTCACTGCCTGTGATTAGCGCAGTGCCGACTTCCTGGTGGGCTCTGCAAGTGGGCTGTGTGAACACAGCGGAGCTCATCCGTACTGACATATAATTACAAACATAGGTTGGACTTGATGAACTTGTGTATTTTTTCAACCTCACCTACTATGTAACTATGTGAGATCAGGCACTGATGTTGGGCAAGAAGGCCTGGCTCCCAGTCTCCACTCTAATTCATCCCAAGGGTGTTCTTTTGGGTTGAGGTCAGAATTCTGTGCAGGCCAGTCAAGTTCCTCCACCCCAAACTCGCTCATACATGTCTTTATGGACCTTGCTTTATGCACTGGTTCAAATTTATTTGGTAGAGGGGGGATTATCGTGTGGGGTTGTTTTTCAGGGGTTGGGCTTGGCCCCTTAGTTCCAGTGAAGGGAAATCTTATGGCGTTAGCATACCAAGACATTTTGGATAATTTCATGCTTCCAACTTTGTGGGAACAGTTTGGGGATGGCCTGTTCCAACATTACTGCTCACCAGCGCACAAAGCAAGGTCCATAAAGACCTGGATGAGCGAGTTTGGGGTGGAGGAACTTAAATGGTCTGCATGGATTCCTGACCTCAACCTGATAGAACACCTTTGGGATGAATTAGAGCAGAGACTGGGAGCCAGGCCTGATCTTACAAATGCGGTTTTAGAAGAATGACCAAACATTCCCATAGACACACTCCTAAACCTTGTGGACAGCCTTCCCAGAAGAGTTGAAGCTGTTATAGCTGCAAAGGGTGGGCCAACTCAATATTGAATCCTACAGACTAAGACTGGGATGCCATCAAAGTTCATGTGCGTGTAAAGGCAGGCGTCTAATACTTTTGACCATATCGTGTATCTTATTTCTAAAGGTGATTTTTGTGACCTTTAAGCATAGTCTTAGTAACATCTCTTGGGTCCCACATGGCTTGACTTGAAACCAAGGACTCTTTGGCTGCTGTCTGATTAATACTTTGCATGCACAGTATCTCCTTGTTAAGTAATTTTTGGAAATCCACGAAGATTGTTTTCACCCCCTACTTCCTCAGAAATCAACTGACCTGACTGACGGTTTCACAGCTAATGCAGTTAAAGAACCATGAACCATATATGTGATTATATGTAAGTGTTCTTTTACAGCACTTACAGATGTGCGTAAATGTTTTCATAACGTGACAAGCTTGAGACATTTGGATTCCGAAAGTTTGTTTTTGATTTGGTGCAAACATTTGGTCAATTTGTTACAGGAAAAACCGATGCAGGAATTTTATAGGAGTAAACTTTGAATGCTTCCCTGTGAATTATTAATGTCTGAAGGAACAAGAGTGAGAAAGCAATTTAAGAAAGCTTTAGTCGTCTTTGTCTTATCTATGACTTATTTTATTAATGCTGCCTTTCCAGCGCGTGGACTGGATCACATAGCGGAAAATATTCTGTCCTACCTGGATGCAAAATCACTGTGTTCAGCAGAGCTGGTGTGCAAGGAGTGGTACCGAGTGACCTCAGATGGCATGTTGTGGAAGAAGCTCATAGAGAGGATGGTCAGGACAGACTCATTGTGGAGAGGGCTGGCGGAGAGAAGAGGATGGTAAGTGCCGACCCTTTAACATGACCCATCTGAAAAGATACTCTGCAGCTGAACTTATCTAATTTTCTTGTTAATAAAAACTTGGATCTTACTGAAGAACAAGGTGTTGTACTGGAAGGAGCTGTAAAGATTGCTAAGTAAACATTAAAGTATAACTAAAGGCAAAACTTTTACTTTTTTTAGTTTTGGATAAAGTGGAGTGGGATTGGAACACCTGTCAGTTTTTATTGCTGTCTGTGACACCATTAAGCAGATTCACCCTCTTTATTTGTCCTGTTTACCATTATCATTGAAAGTGAAGTTAAAAGAAAATCCAAAATTTTGGTTTGTTCCCAGAAAAGTAATGGGGGGAAATCTTACAACGAGGACGGTAGTTCTGCTGACCTGGGGGTCCCCAAGGAATTCCCTTAATTTGCAGGGTTTTCATCTTACTTCCTGTTTAGCTATGGGACAGGAAGTGAAGGGAAATCTTCGCAATGGGACACAGAGGGCTAAAAATAATATGACAGGGGTTATAACTCTCCCTTACTCTATCCAAAATAAAATAAAAAAAGTTTTGCCTATAGTTCTACTTTAAAGCCTAAGTTTAGGTAAAACCTAAAAAAAAAACCACAAGGGACAGTTCCTTGTGCTGGTGCCAGTTGTCATAGTTGAAATCCTCTGTTTGCTGAGAGACCTGTGAAAGGCACTCATCTAAAGTACAGATTATGCCCCCCCCCCCTTTCTGCCCCTCTCCATTTATAGAAGCTATACTAGAGCTTCCTTGAATGAAAGCTTTCTATGAATGGAAGATGTGCGGATGAAAAAGGTCAGCCTCTTTTATTCATAGACCGATTTTCATTCATGGAAGCTATGCCCTGTTTGGTATATAGAGACTATAGCTTTTCTTTTCTCTGCTGGAGGATTCTGCCACCAGTAATGAATGTTTTACAAAAGCAAATGTTCATCTGCTTAGTCCCCTTTCTGAGTTTGCACTGCAGCACTGTCCCCAGCATACACATTGTTCACCCAGTAGTGCCCACAGGCTGGTAGAGGCACTCTTCTCTTATCAGAGTCTACATCCCCTCCACACACACATTTTTTTTCTCAACAATGTCCACACAACAGTAAGCACTCCCTGCGCCCTTGTGTTGTACATTTTTTTTTTCCCAGTTTCTCTATTTTTGCAACTCTGTCTACATTGTATGCTGTAGCTTCTCTGGCAGCTCTCCTACAAGTGTCTGCACTGCATTCTCTGGAGTTCCCTTCCCGTTACTTGCCATTGTTTATTAGTGAAAAGCATGGTTTACTTTCTGCTGCATACTGTATTTATAAAATGAAGGCTGTGGTGTGGAGCCTGTCGTGTCCTATGGAGTTTTCTCTGCATAATAATGCAAAGAACACACTGTGATGGAGAGGTTTGTCACATGACTTTGACAGGTCATGGGGCTTTCCTCTTCCTGGCTTTATTTCTCCCAATTTATTCACTTGTATGGGACTTTGCTTTAAAGTGATATTAAAGGTTTGTTTGCTTTTTTTTAAACAACAAACATGCCATACCTACCTGCTCTGTCTAAGGCCCCTTATACGACTTCAAAGTTGCGCGATTTTAAAGCGATTTTACCGCGATTTTACAGCAATTTGGGAGCAGTACTACTTTGTACGACTTTGCCACATTTTTGGCATTAACAATTGAAAACATACAGTAGTTGGTATGAATCATAAGGGGGAACTCCACGCCAAGTTTTAAATAAAAAAACTGGCGTGGGTCCCCCCCAGGGGCATACCAGGCCCTTAGGTCTGGTATGGATTGTAAGGGGAACCCCCTACGCCGAAGAATCGGGAATGGGGGTTGGGACGAGCGAGCGCCCCCCCCCCCTCCTGGACCGTACCAGGTCGTATGCCCTCAACATGGGGGCTGGGTGCTTTGGGGCATGGGGGGGCGCCCTGCGGGCCCCCCCCACCCCAAAGCACCTTGTCCCCATGTTGATGAGGACAAGGGCCTCTTCCCGACAACCCTGGCCGTTGGTTGTTGGGGTCTGCGGGCGGGGGGCTTATCGGAATCTGGGAGCCCCCTTTAATAAGGGGGCCCCCAGATCCCGGCCCCCCACCCTATGTGAATGATTATGGGGTACATCGTACCCCTACCCATTCACCTAGGGAAAAAAGTGTCAATGAAAAACACAGTACACAGGTTTTTAAAGTAATTTATTAGGCAGCTCCGGGGTCTTCTTCCGACTTCGGGGGTCCTCTTCCGACTTCGGGGGTCTCTCCGGCGTCTTCTCCCGGTGTCCTGATCTTCTGCCGGCCCCTCCGCTATCTTCTGCAGCTCAATTGCTAGCGGTGGCCCCGATGTTCCAATGTTGACACGACGCTAGCGATGTACCCCATACACATTCACATAGGGTAGGGGGCCGGGATCTGGGGGCCCCCTTATTAAAGGGGGCTCCCGGATTCCGATAAGCCCCCTGCCCGTAGACCCCGACAACCAACGGCCAGGGTTGTCGGGAAGAGGCCCTTGTCCTCATCAACATGGGGACAAGGTGCTTTGGACTGGGGGGCCCGCAGGGTGCCCCCCGTGCCCCAAAGCACCCACCCCCCCATGTTGAGGGCATGCGGCCGGGTACGGTCCAGGAGGGGGGGGGGCGCTCGCTCGTCCCCACCCCCATTCCTGACCGGCCGGGCTGTGTGCTCTGATAAGGGTCTGGTATGGATTTTGGGGGGGACCCCACGCCCATATTTCGGTGTAGGGGGTTCCCCTTAGATCCATACCAGACCTAAGGGCCTGGTATGCCCCTGGGGGGAACCCACGCCGTTTTTTTCATTTAAAACTTGGCGCTGTGTTCCCCCTCAGGATTCATAACAGCTGTCAGCACTGCCTGTTGCTCATCGCGAAAGGAAAAAAAAGTTTTCCTTTCCCGATCAGCAAGCCAGGCTTGTGCTTACAAAGTCGTACTGAAATTGTGTCTATATTATTCAGGCACGATTTGCATGCTACTTGAGGGTTTAACATTGAGGTCTATGGAGTACAACTCGCATAGAAGTTGGACCAAAGTAGTGCAGCGACTACTTTCAAGTCGGCACGACTTAAAGTCGTGCCAATATGAATGGTAGTCATTGAAAATCATGGAGAATGACTTGTCATACGATTTTGCAGTACAAAATCGTGCGACAAGTCGTATAAGTGTGAAAGGGGCCTAATGGTTTTGAACAGAGCAGCCCGGATCTTTCTCTTCTCGGGTCCCCTGCCGGCGCTCCTGGCTCATGCCCCTTGACCAGTGCCCCCAGTAGTAAGCCACTTGCTATGCGGCATTGGCACATGCTCACTTCCAAGCCCTGCTCTATGCGTCCATAAGACACATAGCGCTGCAGCTTGGCTCCGCCCCCACTCTCTCCTCATTGGCTCACTGGCTGTGATTGACAGCAGTGGGAGCCAATGACTCCTGCTGGTGTGTCTCAGCCAATGAGGAAAGAGACACCTGGCACAGCCGAGGCTCCCATGCACATCGCTGGATCGAGAGTGGGCGCGGATGAGTATTAGGGGGGCTGTGGGAGAAGCAGCACACAAAAGGTTTTTTACCTTTATGTATCGAATGCATGAAGGTAAAAAACTTTCTGCCTTTACAACCACTTTAAATTCAGATATGGTACCCATAACCAAATAATACTTGCCCATCCAAAGTATGGGTAGATTGGTCAGTAATACATACTAGTGTGCCAGGAGACCCAAAACCATTAGGCCTAAATGAACACTTTCATAAACAGAGTCACAATTGCTAGTTTATATTAAACTGTACCCCAATTCTCTTTTTGTTCCCACACACCTGCCCTGTAAGCAACATGCTTAGAGTAGCGTCACATTTTAGCGCGGTACCCCATTATTATTTTTTTACTCTGCAGCACCAATAGCTGTGAAGTCTGTTAGGTTTGCAATCTGGATAAAGAAAGCAGGAAATTGGAAGCCAAAACAATACCTACAATGGGACTGACTGTAGCAAACAAAATATTAAAAGGTCATAGTGTCAATGAAAGGCAGGTTGTCAGTGGAACGAGACGAAGAACCTATAGAGAAGAGGTAAAATGGGAGCATAACCACTGGATAGGGAGATGCTAAGTGCATCTGATATTTTATGGCCAGGCATTATTTGTATCTACTGAAGATGTTATGAACATTAACTAGCTTGAGAGGCAAGTATATTCTGATCCCGATACATTATTTAGTGATCAGTTTGATGTGGTATTTTAGGGAGAGGAACTTTCAACACATAAAAAGCACTCAAAATAACTGGAGTGTTACACTGAAGAAAATGTTCCAGGCTTAAATTTGTATACAAAATCACTGGTTTACCTTGTAAAGAGGAAAGCATCGCCACTACTCCCAACCAACCCAGGTGAATAAACCAAACCAACCCACACACCCTGGTGCATTTCTTCCTGCCCACCAGGACTTGACTAAGCCACGGTGGGCGGGGTGAAATGCATCAGATTGTTCGGTTTGGTAAAGACATGTAGGCTGAGGCCGGTCTTTATAGTTTGTTCACCTGGGCTGGTTGGGAGTAGCGGCGATCCTTTCCGCTTTACATTTACGAACCCCCAGGATTGGCATTAGAACAAGCCTGCACCCCATGTTATGGGACACGGGGATATGCTTTCAACTCTACTTTGAGCGGTGCCAAAAGCAATCAAACAAATGGTTTACCTTAACATGAATATAACCCAGTGTTTAAACCTATGGCTAAAGCTAAACTCAACCCTAAATCAGTTCATAACATACACCCCTGGGTGTAACCCCTGTAAGCATAAAACTTATCTTACTAATTATGTAGATTACAAATAAAATGATATCATCACGTTAACAATAAAAATACAATGAAAAATCAACACCAAAACAAAATTCACAAAATCTTTGCAATTTTTTTGCACCTACACCAATGATCTGATGGAAAAGCTAACCTTGTTGCAACACTTTGTACACTCGTACAGACGTCTCAGTGACTGAGATCCTGGCTAAGTAGTCACCATAAAGCAGCACTGTACCATAAATCAGTGAGCAATGTTTCTTTATAACTGTGTTTGAATTTCTGTTCCACAGAATGTTAACTTCATGTATGCATTTGTCGGATACAAATCATACAGTCCTAGTGGAGTATTAAGCTGTACTTCTAGAAAAGGAGAATAAGCACTCCTGAATCTGTCAACGTTAAACTGCTTCTTCTCTGTCTTATGAGCCCATAGAGCCCTATTACCTGTCTCCTGGAACCACAAAGCAGTCAGCTCTTTAGAATAGCCTGTGTAAATATGAATGAGAAAATTTGCATCAGACCATCTTTTGTGATCTTCTAACTCAATAATAATCCTTATTTTTCAAGTTAGAGCCACTTTGGAAAAAAGAAACTTGTAAAAATTACTCGGCCACAATACATATTTTCTTAACTCTGTCATTTTGCAATGGTATGGGGTGATCTGTACCTTCTAAAGGGAAATACACATTGAGTACACTACTGTGCAAAAGTTTTAGGCAGGTGTGAAAAAATGCTGTAAATTAAGAATGCTTTCAGAAATAGAGGTGTTAATAGTTTATACTGATCAATTAACAAAATGAAAAGTAAATGGACAGAAGAAAAATCCATATCAAATCAATATTTGGTGTGATCACCCTTTGCCTTCAAAACATCATTGGTTCTTCTAGGTACACTTGCACACAGATTTGAAGGAACTCGGTAGGTAGGTTGTTCCAAACATCTTGGAGAACTAACCACAGATCTTCTGTGGATGTAGGCTGCCTCAAATGTTTCTGTTTCTTAATGTAATCACACATACTTGATGATGTTGAGATCAGGACTCTGTGGGGGGCCGAACCATCACTTCCAGAACTCCTCGTTCTTTTTTTATGCTGAAGTAACATTGGCTGTATGTTTGGGATCTTTGTTCTGCTGCAGAATAAACTTGGGACCAATCACACGACTCTCTGAAGGTATGGCATGATGGATAAGTATCTGCCTGTATTTCTAAGCATTGAGGAGTCATTGATCCTGGCCAGATCTCCAACTCTATTTGCAGAAATGCAGCCCCAAACTTGCAAAGGACCTCCACCATGCTTCACTGTTGCCTGCAGACACTCATTATTGTACCGCTCTCCAGCCCTTGGGCAAACAAACTATCTCTGCTACAGCCAAATATTTTCAAATTTTGACTCCTCAGCCCAGATCGCTGCCTTTTTTCTACACCCCACTTCCTATTTTTCCATGCATAGTTGAGACACTTAGCCTTGTTTCCACGTCAAAGGTATGGCTTTTTGGCTGCAATTCTTCCATTCTTCCTTGAAGACCACTTCTGGCCAGACTTCTCCAGGCAGTAGATGGGTGTACCTGGGTCCCACTGGTTTCTGCCAATTCTGTGCTAATGGCACTGCTGGACATCTTCTGATTTTGAAGGGACATGAAACGGTCTTCCACATCCTTACCCTTTCACGCCTAAGCCTATTTCTGACATTTGGTGTTTACAAGTTAAAATCTATATTTTTTGCTAGAAAATTACTTAGAACCTCCAAACATTATATATATATTTTTTTTTAGCAGAGACCCTAGAGAATAAAATGGCGATTGTTGCAATATTTGATGTCACGGTATTTGTGCAGCGGTGTTTTAAACGCAATTTTTTGGGAAAAGGGACATTTTCATGAATTAAAAAACTAAACAGTAAAGTTAGCCCAATTTTTTTGTATAATGTGAAAGATGATGTTACGCCGAGTAAATAGATACCAAACATGTCACGCTTTATAATTGTCCGCACTCGTGGAATGACGATTAACTACGGTACCTAAAAATCTCCATAGGCGACGCTTTACATTTTTTTTACCATTACCAGGTTACAGTTACAGAGGAGGTCCAGTGCTAGAATTATTGCTCTCGCTCTGACAATCGCTGAGATACCTCACATGTGTGATTTGAACACCGTTTACTTATGCGGGCACAACTTCCGTATGCTTTTTCTTTGGTTCGCGGGGAGGAGGGCGCTTTAAATTTTTTTTTTTCTTAATTATATTTTATATCATTAAATTGTGTTTTTTTTTTTTTAATTATTTGGTCACTTTTATTGCTGTCACAAGGAAAGTAAACATCCCTTGTGACAGTAATAGGTGGTGACAGGTACTCTTTATGGAGGGATCGCGGATCTAAAAAACCTCCAAGCCCTCCTTTGCACTTCAAAGTATTCAGATCACTGAAAAGGGCGATTCTGAATACTGTATATTTTTTTTAATCCGGCACCATTGGCAGCCGAGTAAACAGGAAGTGAAGTCGTGACGTCGCTTCCGTGTTTACATTCAGGAGACTGGTACTAAGCCGTTTCTGGCTTCGTGCCAGTCTCTCTCTAGCCGCCGAGGATCAGATCTCCCGGTTGGATGGGGGACTTCAGGTCAGAGCGGCGGGAGACGGGGATGTTCCCTCCTGCTCCTCTGGGATAACAATCGAGCGGCTTTTAGCTGCATCGTTTGTTATCCCTGGATAGCCGATTACCCACTCTAAAAAACGGTACTGGAGATGATGCCTGCAGCTGCGGGCATCATCCCGGTATAACCCCCGAAAGCCAGCCGAGGCCGCATATCTGCGAACGCTCGGCGGGAAGGGGTTAAGCTGGATAAACACTATCCAATTTTCTTTCGATTTTTTTTCCTTTAGATTTACCAAAACCATATAATATGGGGTCTAACCTAAACACTTTTAATTTGTATGCAATCAGGCAGGCCCTTGCACTACATAGTTGAAGGTAAATCTAAGAGCCCTTGCACACTGGGGCGGTTTGCAGGCGCTATTGCGCTAATAATAGCGCCTGCAAACCGCCCCGAAAGTGCCGCTCCTTGCATTCCAGTGTGAAAGCCCCGAGGGCTTGCACACTGGAGCGATGCGCTGGCAGGACGGTAAAAAAAGTCCTGCCAGCAGCATCTTCGGAGCGGTGAAGGAGCGGTGTGTATACCGCTCCTTTACCGCTCCTGCCCATTGAAATCAATGGGACGGCGCGGCTATACCGCCGGCAATGCGCCTCTGCAGAGGCGCTTTGCGGTGGTATTTAACCCCTTCTCGGCCGCTAGCGGGGGGTAAAACCGCCCCACTAGCGGCCGCATACCGACGGTAAAACGCCGCTAATAATAGCGGCGTTTTACCGCCGACGCCGCCCCAGTGTGCAATTGCTCTAAAGGAAATTGAACAAAAGTTGTATAGTGTGTATCCAGCTTTAGTAGCAGAGTTTGGCTATTCCTCACCCAGTTTTAAGCCTCCTACACAGCTGTGCATCAACCTACATATCACATTGATGATAAGCACCTGCTTGGTATAATTGGTTATACACCTGACTGTAATCCTACAAAATTCCTGACTTTGTGCAAATGTAAGAATTGATTCTGGTTTGAAGTCAAAGGATAGTCCAAATATTGATTTGATTTAGATTTTTCTTCTGTTTGCTCCCTTTGCACTTTTTAAAGTGATAAAAATAAACAATTAAAATCTATATTTTTGAACTCATTCTTACTTTACAGCATTTCTTCACACCTGCCTAAAACCTTTTCACAATACTGAAAACATCATATGTTGCTTTGAAGTTGTAGAAATCAAAACTTGTTGCATCTTTAATACTGCAAACCTTCTGGCTCAACGTTTTGTGCTTATTAGAATAAAGTCTCAGCATAACTTTCCACTGTCTCCTGATTTTGAAAGTGCCTAAAGGAAGAATTGTCCTTGTTGCCCATAATGGCCAGTTAGATTCTTTCTTTCATTTTTATTAACACGTGGAAAGAATACTCTCATTGGTTGCTGTGTGCAGCTGACAAAATACCTCCCTATTGCTTCTGAAACTTTCCTTCAGTAAAGGATAAGTTCACCTTTTCTGGCAAAATTTCACTTTTCATGACAAATAGAAGCATTTCCAGTTTCTGTCCCAGTCATCCCAATGTGTTTTTCTCTCACTTACCCTTTCCACAGGGTGTTTAAAATCTTGTCAGTTTATTTGAACTTTCAAAATGATTTTCAGATTCCATCACTTCCTGTAGATTGTCTCTCAGCATTCATTTCCCAGAAGCTGTCACAGGAGACGGCGTGATAGGGTGTGTTCACCACTCTGGACCCCACCTCTCTCATTACAATACCACCTTCCGCCCACTTTCTATACACTCTGATTGTACAATCTCCTTTAGATCTTCTATAATACAAAGACCTGCCTGATTTAATACAAATTGAATGGATTGGTTAGGTGTGTCCACCTATTCCATAGTTCTGGTAAGGCCAAAGGACATTGTACGGAGATTGTACAATCAGATTGCATAGTATATGGCCATCTTTTTAGAAGTACATAGGAGGAACTGGACAGAGACACTAAGTTGTCCTCATTCGACAGTCACCCCAGAGAAGCTCCAGAACTTTTTTGGAGCAGAGTTTTTGGTGCGTTTGCTGCACTTGGCAAACCTTTAACATGTAATGACAACACAAACACAATGCACATTTGCAGTGATTCTAAAAAACAAATGGCGAATTGTGCATGTTTTGTGTGGTTTGCCATGCATTTAAAAAAAACACACAGATGTGAATGGAGCCTCGTTGTTGTGTAAATGCACCAATTCCACTTTCAGGCCCCATTGACACCTAGAGTAGTGGGAGTGCATGTTTTTTGGCTCATTTGTCCAGTGACACACAGGCAGCCCATTGATTTCAGTGAGCTGCGCTACATGTGGCAAAGTAGCTCATGGGACAGTTTGGCATGGTGCAAGTTGCACATTTTTTACTGCGTGTTTTTCTGCGTTTCTCATCCTTTTTTTTTTTTCATGTGGCAAAATGTGTGTTTTTGCATCTGTGTTTGGTGTGCTATTAACAATGACCCTGAAAGCACAACTAGGTCATTTTAGGTGTATAAATGCAGCCATAAACTATGCAATCCGATTGTACAATCTCCTCTAGATTTACCAAAAGATATATAATAGGAGGACACACCATCTATTCAATCACTGTATCCAATCAGGCAGGCTCTTGCACTACATCAGGGGTGTCCCATGGGCTGCATGTGGCCCCAGGGAATTTAGCATGCAGCCTGAGCCCATCTGAAGGGACCCTGGGGAAGCCAGGCAAATGCACGCATGGAGAAATGCTGGGGATGCTGTGCAAACATTGTTGATGGGTGAAGGGTTTGTGCTAAAGAGGTCAGCTGGTAAACTCCTTCCCGTGTCTTACCGGTTTCTCCATCCCAAATCGACATGCCAGCAAGTGTTGAAGCTTTCTAAGAAATAAAGCAAGGGTTAAGGTAAGGCCTTGTTCTCAAAATAGGCATTAATGGTATATTTGTACATTTTAGAAAAAAGGGAACTTAGCTTTTCATTTTAAATCAGTTTGATCTCTGTGTCTGTGGTCCACCCCTCTGCCGGATTGCTTTTGGATGTCCCATACATCTATGAACTACTTAAAGTGGAGTTCCACCCACTTTTAGAACTCTTCAGCATCCCTCACTAAACTGTGCACTGTAAACGAATTGGATATTTTTTTATTTTTTTTCTCAGCACCTACTGTATATCTGCTGTATTCATTTTTCACTTCCTCCTCCCTGGCCGCGGCCCATCGCATCATTTCCTGTTTGCAATGCCTTCTGGGAAGGGGCGGCAACTTCCTCTGAAACTGCCGTTGCTATGGAAACCTGACCTGAAACCTATTACACTGCTTGTGCTGCACTGAGCATATGTGAGATCTGCAAGGATGAGATCCAGGAAGAAATACAGTCTGGCTTCAGATGTCCACACTTAAGATGGCCACGGCCTGCTGTAAGTTTATAAAATAACAAACTACTGCTATAAACTAACAAAACAGACCTTAGTTTACAGACTAACTTTACTAGAATACATTAAGCTTGTGTATTATAGGGGTATTTTTATTTAAAAATTATAATTTTGGCCGGAACACCACTTTAATCTCTGTGTGCACAAAAAAAAAAATTGTTCTTACAGAAAAATCTTCCATTTCCTTGCAGAGTAACTGATACTACACCTCTGTCTATTGGCCCTATGTACTGTTTGTTCATAAATTTGAGGCATGGTGGTTAGAGAAGGGGATTTGATGGGCTAGCTTTCAACTGTTTTTGTTGGCTAATGGCTACCTCCTGAAGGCAACAATGTAACCTGTGTCTGTGAATGACTTCATACATGTGTCCCTCAATGGACTTAAAGTGTTACTAAACCCAGGAGCCTGCAGTCACTATATCCGATCTCCCACAGTACACAGAACATGGAAATGAAATTATTTTAGTAAATATAAACTGCTAAATACCTTTTCTCATCAGCAGTATATAGCAGTGTTGTGATTTCTCTGTGTCTGGTTAAAGATTGTAGGAGGAGTTTTCATTCTCCTCTGACTGTCCTATGAGGATGCAGGACTCTTGACCCTCTGTCTGGACAGTGCTGATTGGCCCTGTGCTGATCACATGCACCCTTACAAGGAAAAAAAATACTCTCAAGACATGCACACCAAACTGAGCATTTGCAGTGAGCTCCCAAGGCTCTGTTTTATCAGGAGATGGTATGGGTACTGTGAAGAAAGGGTAGGATCAGAGAAGACAGGATCAAACAACTTTTTTACACAATGCAGAGGATTAAAGTGATGCTAAAGGTTCACATTTTATTTGTTTAAAATAACAAACATGTCATACTTACCTCCATTGTGCAGCTTGTTTTGCACAGAGTGGCCCTCGAACATCCTCTTTTGGGGTCCCTAGGCGGCTCTCACGGCTCCTCCCTGCATCAGATAACCCCCTAGGAGAAGCACCTTGCATGCGTGCTCCCGAGTCCAGCATTTGCGTCCATAGACACGAATGCAGGACTCAGCTCCGCCTCCCCGGCGCCCGCGTCATTGGATTTGATTGACAGCAGCGGAAGCCAATGTCTGCGCTGCTATCAATTCATCCAATCAGGACCCGAGACACTGGTGTGCTCATCCCTGGGACGAGATAGAGGGGGTACAGGTAAGTAAAACAGGGACTCGGGGGGGGGGCTGCAGCATTACAGGAGGTTTTTCACCTCAGTGCATAGAATACATGGAGGTGAAAAACCCCAAAGGTTCACAGCCCCTTTAAACCCTCGGGTTCCACAGTGAATATAACAAGCATGCTTTACTACATATACAGAATGATTTTACTGTTGTGGGTTTAGTAACGCTTCAATAAAAAAAAAAAATGATTATATGGTTAGAAAACAAAACTTAATTTTAGACCCAGTGACATCACTTTTCTATGCAATGCAGGGAGATCATGGATGGAAAGTCTGGAGAAACTGGCCTTCTAGGCAGGCTGTATTTGCATGCAGGCTGCCCTAGGTAATGCCCACATGTGATGCTGAGCCTCTATGATTGAAGGAACTGAAATCCAATAAATGAAAGGTGCAGACCAGGGACAGTAATGTTGGGGAGAAAAGAGAGCAAGATGATGCTAGATGTCCTCCAGCCAGGAAGTAAGGAGAACTGTATCTGACTTGCTGTGAGAAGATTGCAGCAAGCAATGACATCAGGATAAGCAATTTTAGTACAGGAAGAGCTTGTATAGCTGTGCAAGAAGGAAAGTAAAGCTGGAGTTAAACATTTTAATTGAAAGATATATCATATATTCTATACATCAATTATCAATTGAGAAAGTTCCCTATATACATTGTACAGTGATTCTGCTGTAGTATTAGTTTTTATCTACCCATAAACCAAGACTGTAACTATATGTCATGCGGCCGTCTTGTAAAACTATAAAGGGGCCCTGCCTCTGTAATTTCCATCTCAAAGGCAATTCTTCTAGTTATACTGAATATTAATTGCTTCCATAGAAATTGTGGTTCTCTTACAATATATACATTCATCTTGCTCAAAATGATTTGCTGAGTGTTATTGTTACCTGTATAAATCATTGGGTAGCTGGACAGCTCCTGACTCCCATACACAGCTGATACACTCTCTAACGCACCCCATAAATTGAAGCACATTTCACTAGTGTGTAGTTTACATATTCTTGCAGTGTTTAATTGCTGTATTTCCTTTCTCTCATTATTATCTAAACTAATTGGTTCTCCCTTTCAGGATTAAGAAGCTGGGAAACAAAGTGAGCACTTTGGCTCAGCTGGGGATTCCAGCTATTCCCAAGGGATTATATTTCTAGGCAGCTGTGCAAGTTTTGCCCCACAAGAAAAAAAAAAGCACATGGAATGCATCTGAAAACACATCAAAAATGCATCGGCATGTGTTAAAAATGTGCATACATAAACGCATCCAGAACAGATCTAGAGTGCGTGGTGTGAACCAGCCCTAAAAGAAGCCTTGGCTTTGCTCTGTGATGCTGCTGAACTGCCAGTGGACTCATGCTATTATAAAGCAAGCCCAACAATCAGGCAAAGAAACCTCCTTTCCATCACTCCTGTCTGCTGCTTTGTTCTTACCTTATGACCTTAGTTGTGAGGTTTAAGTACATTGAAACCCTTGTAATCACTTTGAAGATTTTCCTTGTTACATTTAAATACATTGATGCCTTTTATTTAAAGCCCAACTCCGGATAAAAAAAAATGCACTGCACAGGTTAACTGCTCATTTTTTTTTTTTTTTTTTTAATAGGGCAGAGGAGTGTAGAGATGTAGTTTCACAAAGATATAAAGGGGTACCTGCAAAAGGCTAATTCAGCTCTATACCAGGAGGTCATCAACCCGACAATATAACCAAAATGAAAACAATTAAAGAAAGATGGGTGTTAAAGATGGCCTCTTGGTATATCTAATATTATCAACTACACAAAATATTCTAAACATTTATGGCTTTATTACAAAACATACAAAATGTGTTTTTAATCAGGTGGGCAATATAAATTCCCACCCCCAAAGATAAAATCAACAAGATAGTCATAGTCAGACTGTTTGTAGAGCTCGGTACGCTTTTCAGACTCTTTTTCAGGATTTCACTCTCTCATCATCTGACTCAATACCTGCTGATGGGCCCATCATATCCCTTTGGGCTATGGAGAGACCTATACATTGGAACCCAAAGACCGCAACCCGTGGTAATGGAACAGACCCAGGAAACACATAGACTATACTTCACTTATGAACAATATCTAAAAGGCTACTCCAGAATCCCCATTGATGAAAAGGAGATGAGGGGGCCCTGTTATCTCAAGTCAAAGCATGAAGTGCATGGATATACATTGGAACCCAAAGACAGCAACCCCAGCTGGGGAATCGGGACATCGGGAGACTAAGGTACCCTTTTGGATGTTATCCACCTGTTTGTTTTCTTATGACAGAAATATACTATCCTGGAGCTTCCTCTTGTGTGTTACTACTTTTCATGCACTTTGTGCTTTGACTGGAGACCCCTCCTCCCCTTTTCATCAATGGGAATTCTGGAGTAACTTTCTAGACATCCTCCATATGTGAAGTATAGTCTGTGTTCCCTGGCGGTTTTTGCCAGATCAATTCCATTGCCATAGGTTGCTGTCTTTAGGTTCCAATGTATATGTCTCCCCATAGCCTAAAGGGATATGATGGACCCAACAGCAGGTATTGAGTCAGATGATGATAGACTGAATTCCTGAAGAAGCTGCTGCAAAAGTGAAACGCCAAGGAAAGCTCTACAAACAGTCTGACTATGACTGACTATATCTTGTTGATTTTATGTATAAGGGGAATCTACATTGCCCACCTGATGCAAAATGTTTTTCTTTAATGTGCTGTAATAAAGCTATGATTTTTTAGAATATTTTGTGTATCTGATCATATTAGATATATCAAGAGGCCATCGTTTAATCTTTAATTTTTTAATCTTGAGTGTAGAGATATACATACCTGATCCTACTAGCAGAAGACCGGTCCCTGTGCCTCATCTAACCTCTGCCCCTCCCTACCTCTCCGCGGCCTAGCAGTCTTGTGCATGGGGGAGCACTGTTTTGTGGAGGATGGAATAATGGGGTGAGTATAAGCTTTCCACTCACCCCTGGGCAAAACGAGCAGTTGACCCGTGCAGTGCCCCACTGCATGTGAAACCATTTTTATTTATTTTTTTGCCCAGAGTTGGGCTTTAAATACCTATTGCTTTATTCTTGGATAAATAAAGGAAACCATCACTTTTGTTTAAATTTATTATAGAATTAAACTAATGCATCAATATCTGATTCTATGTATAAACAAAAATTGGAGTGCAGCGCCCCATAATAAACCAATAATGTGTATAATTACAATGTGTACAATAAGTTTATATTGTATCATATGTGAACATAATCAAGTACAAAAACCATCCAGTAGAAAGTAGTCCATATGTGATAGAGCTGCACGATTAATCGTCAAGAATCGTTATCGCGATCTTGACTAAAGTGTTTCACAATTCTTTCTATGCAAAGAATTCTCTCTGCTCTTCTGAAGCCACAGCTGTCAAAAGAAAGGGAGAGAAAAACTGGGCAGTCTGCCAAGAATCAAAACCTTCTTTATCAGTTGAACTTAAGTATAAACAGTGTAACAATTTGTCAATGGAATAGACTGTGTGTAAGTGAAAAAAAGTTTAACCACTTAAACACTAAACCTTTTTCTGACATTTGTTGGTTTCAAGTTAAAATTGGGGATGCACCGAAATTTCGGCCACCGAAACATATCGTCCGAAATGGCCCTTTCGGCAAAAAGCCGAAAGATCACCCATTGGACGGGTGATCTGTCTATCAAAGTGCCCGGACAAGGGGGAGGGGCTGTATGTGACGGCGCGCAGCGGGGAACATACAGCTATTGAAATGAAAGCTGTGATGTTCCCGGCGCTGTAATCAAACAGGCGGCGGCGGCTCTCCTCTCCCTTCACTGGCTGCAATGGGGACACAGGCTGCACTACTGGGGACACAGGCTGCACTACTGGGGACACAGGCTGCACTACTGGGGACACAGGCTGCACTACTGGGGACACTGGCTGCAATGGTAACACAGGCTGAACTACTGGGGACACTGGGTGCACTACTGGGGACACATTGGACGGGTGATCTGTCTATCAAAGTGCCCAGACAAGGGGGAGGGGCTGTATGTGACGGCGCGCAGCGGGGAACACACAGCTATTGAAATGAAAGCTGTGATGTTCCCAGCGCTGTAATCAAACAGGCGGCGGCTCTCCTCTCCCTTCACTGGCTGCAATGGGGACACTGGCTGCACTACTGGGGATATTGGCTGCACTGGGGACGCTGGCTGCACTACTGGGGACGCTGGCTGCACTACTGGGGACGCTGGCTGCACTACCGGGGACGCTGGCTGCACTACCGGGGACGCTGGCTGCACTACCGGGGACGCTGGCTGCACTACCGGGGACGCTGGCTGGCTGCATCTGACAGGCATGGTGAGGCTGCATTGATCTCTTGTATCATGTCCGCAGTCTCTGACCATCTCCTGTACCATGTCCCCAGTCTCTGACCATCTCCTGTACCATGTTCACAGTCTCTGACCATCTCCTGTACCATGTTCACAGTCTCTGACCATCTCCTGTACCATGTTCACAGTCTCCGACCATCTCCTGTACCATGTCCCCAGTCTCTGACCATCTCCTGTACCATGTCTGCACTCTCTGACCATCTCCTGTACCATGTCCCCAGTCTCTGACCATCTCCTGTACCATGTCCCCAGTCTCTGACCATCTCCTGTACCATGTCCCCAGTCTCTGACCATCTCCTGTACCATGTCCCCAGTCTCTGACCATCTCCTGTACCATGTCCCCAGTCTCTGACCATCTCCTGTACCATGTCCCCAGTCTCTGACCATCTCCTGTACCATGTCCCCAGTCTCTGACCATCTCCTGTACCATGTCCCCAGTCTCTGACCATCTCCTGTACCATGTCCCCAGTCTCTGACCATCTCCTGTACCATGTCCCCAGTCTCTGACCATCTCCTGTACCATGTTCACAGTCTCTGACCATCTCCTGTACCATGTTCACAGTCTCTGACCATCTCCTGTACCATGTTCACAGTCTCTGACCATCTCCTGTACCATGTCCCCAGTCTCTGACCATCTCCTGTATAAAAAACTTTTTAAAAACAGTCACTTTCGGTATCGGTGTTGTTTCGGTATCAGTTTTCGGGATCAAGGAAGATTTATTTTTGGTATCGGCTTTGGCACCAAAAAACCCATTTGGTGCATCCCTAGTTAAAATCATTTTTTTTGCTAGAAAGTTACTTAGAACCCCCAAACATTATTATATTTTTTGTAGACACCCTAGAGAATAAAATGGTGGTTGTTGCAATATTTTATGTCACACTGTATTTGCGCAGCGATCTTTCAAATTATTTACTTTAATGAATTGAAAAAAAAACTAACCAGTAAAGTTAGTCCATTTTTTTTGGTATAATGTGAACGATTTTACGTCGCGAGAATCGTGAGAGAATTGTGATCTTTTTATTCTAAGCAAAAAAATCGTGATTCTCATTTAGGCTAGAATCGTGCAGCTCTAATATGTGATAACTCCATTAGTAAAAATACGTGCATTTAAACACAAAATGTGACAATAAAAAGTTAATGAGTGAAAGTATCTAAACAAAGAAATTCCCGGTGCAAAACCCTGGGTTTATGTTTTCCACTACTCGTGCTGCCCTCTCACCTTTTAATAAACAGTGGAGGCTTACCAGAAAGCCTGCGACCACCCTTATTCAGGGGGGTCAAATCAGGCTTAGTAGAAACAACAGGAACACTGCTGAGATCTCACGGACCTCCCTCACAGGTGACCAGCTAGCATGAATGAAGAGCACCTTCCATGGCATGGTCCCAGGAGACAAACGCTGTGCACCGATGGATGAACTCTGTCCTAGCTGTATTATTTGAAACTCTTAGGCCTTCCATGTATAAAAACACGTTGGTTGGCGTCTCCCAGCTCTGCAGTGCTCTGTGTATGTAGTAGCAATTCCCAATGAATTCTCAAGGAGCTCATCAGATATTTTGGTTGTAATTTTGCCTTTTGTGTACTTCATCCATGAAAATAGTTGCTCAGCAATATAGGTGCTGCTGAAAACTGATGACCTGAATAGGGCGTGATTGTGTAAGATAAAACTTGTAAAAGTCCAGTAAAGAGACACTTCAGCCACATGTGTTTGGCTAAGTGTAAAGGCATTTTTACAAAAAATTACCCAAAAAAATCAACATTATTAAGTTTTATGATTTTTTTTGTTGGGCTGCATTCATAGCCATCTTACATAGTTACATCGTAGGTAAGGTTGAAAAAAGACACAAGTCCATCAAGTCCAACCTGTGTGTGTGCTTTTATGTCAGTATTACATTGTATATCCCTGTATGTTGTTTTCGTTCAGGTGCCTATCTAATAGTTTTTTGAAATTATCAATGCTCCTCGCTGACACCACTGCCCGTGGAAGAGAATTCCACATCCTTACCGCTCTTATAGTAAAGAACCCTCTACGCAGTTTAAGGTTAAACGTCTTTTAATTTTAGTGAATGGCAGGTGTCTTTTTAAATTCCCTTTCGCAGAAAAGTTTTATCCCTATTGTGGGGTCACCAGTATGGTATTTGTACATTGAAATCATATCATATCCCCTCTCAAGCGTCTCTTCTCCAGAGAGAATATGTTCAGTGCTCGTAACCTTTCTTCATAACTAACGTCCTCCAGTCCCTTTATTAGCTTTGATGCCCTTCTCTGGACTCTCTCCAGTTCCAGCACATCCTTCCTGGGGACTGGTGCCCAGAACTGGACGGCATACTCCAGGTGCGGCCGGACCTTGGAGAGCGTGAGAATTATCGTTTTATCTCTGGAGATTCTGTTTGCTTTGTTTGCAGCAGCTTGTCATTGCATGCCACCGCTGAGCATATCATCTACTAGGACCCAGGCCCTTCTAGATTCCCTCAGAGGTTCTCCCCCTAATGAGTAGATTGCATTCATACTTTTACCACCAAATGCATTATTTTACATTTTTCTACATTAAACCTCATTTACCATGTAGTTGCCCACCACATTAATTTGTTCAGATCTTCTTGTAAGGTTTCTACATCCTGCGGAGACATTATTGCCCTGCTTAGCCTTGTATCGTCCGCAAATACTGAGATTGAGCTGTTTATCCCATCCTCCAGATCATTTATAAATAAATTAAATAGGATCGGTCCTAGGACAGAACCCTGGGAGACCCCACTTTCCACGCCAGACCATTCCGAGTACTCACCATTTATCACTACCCTCTGAACTCGCCACTGTAGCCAGTTTTCAATCCATGTACTCACCTTAAGGTCCATGCCGACAGTTTGTACAGTAAGCGTTTATGGGGAACTGTATCAGATGCCTTTGCAAAATCCAGATCCACCACGTCTACGGGCCTTCCTTCATCTAGATGGCATCTCACCTCCTCATAGAAGGTTAATAGATTGGTTTGGCAAGAAGGATTCTTCATGAATCCATGCTGATTTACTGCTAATGATGCCATTTTCACTACTAAAATCTTGTATATAGTCCCTTATCCCCTCCAAGAGCTTGCATACTATTGATGTTAGGCTAACTGGTCTGTAATTCCCATGGATATATCTTGGCCCTTTTTAAAATATTGGTGCTATATTGGCTTTTCTCCAATCAGCTGGTACCATTCCAGTCAGTAGACTGTTTGTAAAAATTATAAACAATGATTTGGCAATTATTTGAATGAGTTCCTTAAGGACCCTCGGGTGCATGCCATCTGATTTCGGAGACTTATTAATGTTACGTTTTTCAAAGTCTATTTCTTATTCTATCCTCTGTTAGCCGTGAGGGTGCTTCCTGTGACGTGTCATGAGGATAAACATTGGGCTAAAGTTTGGACACCCCTGCTCTAGCACATACATATAGACATACTTTACGGCCATGGATTGACCACTAAACTACTAACTTTTGTGCTAGAGTTCTGGCTGTGAACATACCACAAAATAGTTTAAACAACCAGTCAAAACATTTTCTTCACTAGAGGTTATCGGAGAATTTGAAATAAAAAAAACATTTTACTAAACCTGATCTGAGCCTGTCTAGTTATTTGGAGTAACACAGCAAAGAGCAGTAATCCATGCAATCTTTCACTTTCTAATGAAAGTTATATTTTCCTTTATATGGAAGATGCTTGATGTGTGTGTACCCAATTAATTGTCAGGGCTTTGGGTCTCGCCAGGTTCTGCTGGCAGGACGCAGATTTAGATGTTTTAATATGGGTAAAGAGATTATGTAAAATGAGTTTACTATATCAACTGAGGCATTTTTTCAATGTGTGTTTCAGCCAGATATGTGTGCATCTTAAGTGATACTTCTAATACTTTTACTAAACGAAATGAAAAACTTGCGTGCAGTGAACGCATTGATAATATTAGTATTGAGTTTGTATTGGGGGATTGTGACAGGCATGTTATATGGCTGCTTTCTTACATATGAATATTTCAATTTGTTCTGCTTTGCAAGTCTTCCTGGTCTTATAATCAGCTATTAAGTACAGTATATCACATCGGAAGTCCTGATTTGTTTTAGGATATTATGTATGAGATGCAAGAGGTCTACTAAAAATTAAAGATGAGTTTTCTACTTAGAAAACTTAATAAAGTAAACCTGGCTTTAATATTTTCTGTGACCAAAACAAATTCAGATTGGTAAGTCAGGACTCCAAGTCTACTTACCTTTTTTAGGCCACTGTCTCAGAAGATTTTAATGTCATCTGAGACACTGGCCTAAAACAGGTAAGTAGACTTGGAGTTCTGACTTACCAATCTGAATTTGTTTTGGTCACAGCAAATATTAAAGCCAGGTTTACTTTATTAAGTTTTCTAAGTAGAAAACTCATCTTTAATTTTTAGTAGACCTTTTGCTTCTCATACATAATATCCTACAGATTTTCTAATATTTCAGAAGCAGAGGTCAGCAATGACGGCCTTCATGTTCTAGAAGTACAAGTTCCCTTTTAGGGTGACATTCACCTTCACTGCATTATAAATGCACATATTTTTGCAGGAAAAAAATATATTTATATTGTATTTATGATTTTTTTCTAAAACGCCTGCAGAATTTTGCACCCTTGGTCAGTAGCTCATGGGTGCAATTTCAGGCTCCTGCAGACACTTCCTCCAGCTTGCCTGCCCATACATTACCTCCATACGAGCAGATAATTTCAAAGCTGGAGGAAGTGTTAATGAACTACAAGAGCACTCCTCAGTGCCTTTGCAGTTCACTGACAACTACAAGCTGTCTGCCGCAGTAGAAGATGGTTCTTGTAGTAGTAGATTGCTGCGAGTGAATGATGCAGCTGTGTGTGGAGACCCGCATAGCCATGCTGTTTTTGAAAAGTGACAACGGGTGTGGGGAGAAGTATACCATTTCTAAAAATGGAGGTAACATGCTCCAAAAGGTGAACCTATCAATTTAAGTATATAGCCAAAAGTTGATTTTCAGTTTTGGATAGAATATTGAAGGACTAGAACACCTGTAATGTTTTTTTGCTGTTTGTATTACTCTTGGGTAGATATATCCACTCAATAGAGCCCTGGTCATCATTACCCTGTTAGAGAAAGCGATCCAAAATGTTGTAGTTGTCACCAGAAGTGTTGGGGGTAATCCTCCAATGGGGACAACTGACCAAGGAGGGAATTCCCTTCCAACTCCAGGAAGTGAAATGAAAGTTTCCAAATGGGACACAGACAGCAAAAATAAATATACTTTCTTTACTCTATCCAGAACAAAAGTAAACTTTTTTGGCCATACATACGATTTAAGTGTTTTCTTTGCTCTCTAAATTGATTTATATGAAGACTGATCCCAGGAACTAGCGTGACACATGCCTAAAAAGTTTGTTTCCCAGTAACTTTTTTTTAAAGTTGTAACGTAGTTGTTAAAGCAATTGTAAAGGTAATATTTTTTTTTGTTAGAGAAATAACAAACATGTCTATACTTACCTGTTCTGTACAGTGGAATTGCACAGAGCAGCCAGGAACCTCCTCTTCTTAGGTCCCCCATCGTCGCTCCTGGCTCCTCCCCTCAGTCCAGTGCCCCTATGGGAAGCCGCTTCCTATGGGGGGCACTCGTGCGTGCTCACTCCTGAGCCTCCCTGCTGCGTCCATTGACACAGACAGGACTTGGCCCAGCCCCCCGTCACTGGCTTTGATTGACAGCACTGGGAGCCAATGTCTCTCAGTGTTCCAGCAAAGTCAGTGAGACCCGGAAGTGAGGGGAGAGAAGACCTGCAGACGTGCACGGCGCTGGTTCAAATGAGAGCTCAGGTAAGTAAAAGGGGGAGGGGGGAATGCTGATTCCTAAACATTTTTTACCTTAATGCATGGAATGTTTAGGCTTTTCAACCACTTTAAAGCATTTCTGCCTTGACTGGAATCTGGACTAAATGATTCTTGAATTTTACATTTTTTTTTATCATCACCTGAATTACTTTTCTACCTTTTTTGCTTTCTTTTATGGCCAGTTCACACCTGAATCATACAGAAACATGGTCCACATTTCTTTGTGTGATTCCTATGCGACTTGGTGCGATTTTCAGCTCAGTCATTTAAATGGGTTGAAATCACACTGGAATGCACCAAAAGTAGGGCATGCACTATTTTCAACTCACTGCAGCAAATTGCATGATAGTAGAGTAGAATTTGGGATGTTAGGATTTTGACGCCCATCGCAGATCACACCCTGTGTGCGTTTTGAACACTGTGCAGGAATCTCTCGCGCAAAGCGTGTTTCCTGCACTGCATTCCTGTGTAAATATGTCATTAATTTTCAACCACTGAGTTATTTTAGAAATGTTTTTTGCTTGAAATAGTTTGGCTGTATGTGCCTTGATTACATAGAGCTTCTCTGTGTTCCATCCAGAAGCATTAGAAGTATCTATCTATGAGCCTCAACATGCTTTGAGCTCTTGTAGGAAAACTTGATTTAGTGTGTGACATTCATTTAGCACAGTATGTAGGAAAGGCCTGCAGAGTCATAGGTTGATTAGGTGCTCCAACACCCGGAATAGTTTGGTAAACTTAAGTACTGCCAGGGAGCAAAAAACAAAAGGCCTAAGCAGGCACATTGTGTCTTTTTCTTTTTTTTTGATGGCTGGCTGGTAAAGTTGCTGAGAAACACATTTGTGCCTTACTATAAAAGCCAGTTTAAAATGTTACTAAACCCAGGAGCCTGCATTCACTATATCTGGTCTCCCCCAGTACACAGGACATGGAAATGCAATTATTTTAGTGAATATTAACCTGTTAAATACATTTTCTCATCAGCAGTATATATAGCAGTCTTGTGACTTCTCTGTGTCTGGTTAAAGCTTGTAGGAGGAGTTTTCATTCTCCTCTGCATGATCCCTGATCCGATTGGTCCTGTGGCGGTCATATGCACCCTCCCAAGAAGAAAAAACCTCTATTGCAATACACACCAAACTGAACACGTGCAGAGTGCCCTCAAGGCTCTGTTCTAGCAGGAGATGAATTGGGGACTGTGAAAGAAGGGGAGGATCAGAGAAGACAGGATCAAACAGACTTTTTACACAGTGCTAAGGATTAACCCCTTAGGTTCCACAGTGAGCCATAACCAGCATGCTTTACTGCATATACATACTGATTTTACTGTTGTGGGTTTAATAACACTGAAACATTAAAGCGGTTGCCATTTTTGTTTATGCCATATCTTTTCATTTTCATCAGAGTGCATATTTAACACCTTATTTCTTTTGTCATTTAGGGGACAGTATCTATTTAAGAACAAGTCACCAGATGGAAAGATGCCACCTAATTCATTCTACAGGGCACTTTATCCTAAAATCATCCAAGATATAGAGGTGAGATATTACATCCATTTTCTTGAACTTGTACAGGTTGTTATTGAATATTGTTGTCTTCACATATGGCTCATACTGTTTATTTTTCCTTTACTCATACAAGACGATAGAATCGAATTGGCGATGTGGACGACACAGTTTACAGAGAATTCACTGTCGGAGTGAAACAAGCAAAGGTGTCTACTGTTTACAGTATGATGACCAGAAGATAGTGAGCGGCCTCAGAGATAATACCATCAAGGTGAATTCTGGAAAATGCTTTAGGAGGAAAGGGTCTTAAATTTGCTAATATACATGGCTTATATGATCTGCAACAGTTGACCTTACCCTAAGTTGTGTTCATTGGTTTGATTTTATGGACTGGCGTTATAAAACCAGCAAGTTGTGACTACAAGGCTGACTGTAGACTTTAGATTTATGTCAGAACTTCACAAACAAAGCAGCTAGAGATGAGCTGTTATATTTGCAAAGTGAATCCCTCCTGATAAAATGTGTAAGCCGCATAATTCATTTTTGAAATGGTGAAGGACATACTCAGGGGATGTGACTTGTATGACCCCAAAAAGGATGATATGCTCTGATTGTAGCAAAGCACAAACTGATTTGCTTATTTCTATGTGTGACTTCCAGGAAAATGTAATTCTGAATAGGGATACTTTGAATACTGCGGGGGGGGGGGGGCTTTACCGCTGTTATAGCGGCACTTTTCAGCCGCTAGCGGGGAGCTTTTAACCCCCACTAGCGACCGAGTAAAGGGTTAAGAGCGCCGCCGCCGAAGCACTTTGCAGGCGCTTCGGCAGCGGTTCCCATTGATTTCAATGGCAGGGACAGTTTAGGAGCAGTTTATACACCGCTCCCTCACCGCCTCAAAGATGCTGCTTGCAGGACTTTTTTTCCCATCCCGCAAGCGCACCGCCGCAGTGTGAAAGCACTCTGGCTTTCACACTGAGGAGGCATAAGAGGCGCTTTTCAGGCACTTTACAGACGCTTTTTTTTTTTTTTAGCACTAAAACGCCTGAAAAGCGCCCCAGTGTGAAAGGGGTCTAATAAATATTCATGTTGCTACCCCACAATGAAGGCCTTCCAGAAAACTGACTGTTTAGCTTTAGGAAAATGCAGTGTTGACTGATGGGCAATTATTGCTTCAGTGTCCCTGTTGCTATTACCTTAAAAGTCCTGCACCAGGCACTTCCTCTTCCATTCTTCCTACAGTCCACTGTGTGTGAGATTAATAATTCTACAGTTGTTTTAGGGAAAATGATCTATGTGGCAGACTGCAAAAAAACTGGAAACAGAAGTTCACGAACCAGACTGCAACTATTATGGATTAGTGAAGTGTCCCCAAAAATCTGTGTGTTCTAATTGTGCCCAGACCGTGAACACTAAAATGTTTACATATTCTGAGGAAGCAGTAAAAGCTCTTCATAACAAGTGCATGCATTACCCTCTGTAGCTATATGCATTGTGGAGAAATTAATCTTCAATCCTTTCTGTTGCACCAGAATCTTAGCAGCCTACCAACCTTCTAATGTAAACATACAGCAGGTGCTGTAAACTAGCCTTTCTCACTAGGGTTTTGTGGAACCTTTGGGGTCCTTTTACAGATTGCTAAAGGTCCTCGAGCAATTTCTGCCTTTTCAATAAGCTACCACAGACACTATGATCTTTTCAGCTGTTTTTTTAATGGGTTCATAGTTCTCAATGGCCACCAATGTTAGGGGGCATTCTTCCCACTAACCACCAGTAAAAGAGTATTCTTCACATAGACCACCAGTGTAATATAACCCTTCACAGACCAGCAATCTAAGGGTACCTTTCTGCACTGACTACCAAAAAACTGAGCAGTTCCTTAACCCCCTCCCTCAATACTTACCTAAACCCCATCGCCATTCATTGATGTGCATAAGAGTCTCAGTTTTCCAGAGACTCTCACTCCTCATTGACTGAGGCAGCAACTCCCGCTGCTATCAGTCACAGCCAGTGAACCACTGAGCAGAGAGAGGGGGCGGGTCCGAGCCGCGGCTCTGTGTGTGAATGGACACGCAGAGCAGCGGCTCGGGAGCCCCCATAGCAAGCTCCTTGATCTGGGGCCACTTAGCAGGAGGGAAGGGCCAGAAGCACCAGCGATGTACCCAAGAAGAAGAGATCTGAGCTGCTCTGTGCAAAACCACTGCACAGATCAGTTGAGTATAACATGTTTGTTGTTTATCCACTTCAATACCGGACACTTTCAGCCCCTTTCTGCCCAGGGCAATTTTCAGCTTTCAGTGCTGTCACACTTTAAATGGCAATTGCGCAATCATGCAACACTTTACCCATATGAAAATTTTATAATTTTTTTTCACACAAATAGAGCTTTCTTATTGTGGTATTTAATCACCGCTGGGTTTTTTTTCAAATTTTTTGCAAAATAAATTAAAAAAGACCAAAAATTTTAAAGACATTTTTTTTTCTTAGTTTCTGTTATAAAATTTTGCAAATAATCATTTTTCAAAAATTTAGACCTAAATGTATACTGCTACTTTTCTACTAAACCCATGCTGATAGGCACGGGGGCAGCATCCATACCAGAGGGCCTGGAAGCACACCTGTTTCAACGACCCAACAAACAAATGCCCACCTACACACTTCTCCAAAAGGTCTGGAACAAGGTCAAGCAATCGCAGCAAGTAAAGGGATACACGATTTACAGCCCGCTGTGGGAAACTGGCCAAACTCCAACAGGGGCCCAGGTGGCGTACCCTAGGCATAACTCACCTCATGCATGTTTTTCATAACTGGAGACTGCTCTCTTTTCCAGCTATGCAAACTAAGTTTGCACTATCATCTAACATGCTATTATACTGCCTACAGCTACAACATGCAGTTAAAGCTCAAGGCACCACAGTAGAATGGGTACAATCGCCCACCCCTATTTTCCACATACTCCAAAATGCCACGGAAACAAAGAGCATAATCTCCCAATGTTCTCTTATGCTCCTTTTCACATTTCTAGACGGATACCCCGTTAAAAAGTAACAGCCTAGTGGGAGGAGCACTTAGGCCCTATTTCGGGGGATCAGTGGGAGGAGGCCCTTCAATCTGTTAACACATGCTCACTGAATGTATCGCAGAAGGTGTCCCAACTGTATGTATTGCTGAGAGCACACTATACTCCAGTAGAATTATATAAAATGAGTAAGCTACCTGACGTATTATGTGGCAAATACATAATATTGCCAGGTGACTTGATACATCTCCTCTGGCGTTGCCCCAGAGATACTCGAGGGAGGTCCTGGCCACACTTAACCAGATATTCCAAACCAATGTTCCTCTTGAACCTCTCTGTTGCCTTTTAGGTGTACTGGCGGGGGAAATTCTAGAGGAAATGACAAGGACAGCGTTTAATTGAGCCTTGTTTCAAACTAGGAAAACAATACTTGGTGGAGTGGCAGACTTCCATCCCATAACGGTTAGAGCCCTTGCACACTGGGGCGGGGGGCGGCGTTGGCGGTCAAACGCCGCTATTATTAGCGGCATTTTACCTTCGGTATGTGGCCGCTAGCGTGGCGGTTTTACCCCCCGCTAGCGGCCGAGAAAGGGTTAAATACCACTGCAAAGCGCCTCTGCAGAGGCGCTTTGCCGGCGGTATAGCCGCGCCGTCCCATTGGGGGGGAGTCCTGGGAAATTTGAGAAATTATGGGCCCCGTGGCTGGATACACCAGGAATTGGTCCCAAAGAGCTTGTCCAAGAGTGCTTAAATGTCTATAGACCAAATGGTTATCTAGGGAATTGAATGGGCGAGAGATGCTGAACAATGTGAGGGAAAATGGTAGTAAAACATGGATGAATGGGTGCCGACTAGAGGCCGTATTGCACCGCCATTTGCAATTGAATGTTTATGCGGTGATATAACTACTCACCCATACATGTTCTCTTAATGTTATGGTTATTTTTTTATGTACTTAATTTCTAAGATGACAAACTGAAGTGTAATGTCATATTTTTATGGATATGCTTCTTTCTTTGCAATAAAAAACGTTTGCTATAAAACAAAAATAGAAGCAACCAGATTGGTTGCCATGCACAGGTTCTGCCTGCTCCAGTTTTAATAAATTCCCTGCACTGTATGTTTAGTTATCTGTGCCCGCCCTGCTTTAGTTTTAATAACCCTTTCCTGCCCACCCTATCATTCCTTTACCTGGCATTGTACCCCAAGGGAGCAGGAAGGTCTGCTCAATCATGTAACTACTGTGATTGGCTGTCCAGATCCCTATCATTACTATAAACGTATTGCTGTCTTTGAGAGCAGTGAACGCACTCTCAGCGCAGAAACCTCTGCCGTCCATGGATGCATATATGCATATACATGGGTGGCAAGAGTTTAAGATAGTTGAAGGCATGCTGTGTATGTACATAACCACAGCTTTTACAGCTATGCCTGTGACCTCTTGATGTGCAGGAGGAAAAGCCACACACCAATGTGATTTTTTTTTTCCAAGTATCCACATGTACAGTACTGTGCAAAAGTTTTGGGCAGATGTGAAGAAATGCTGTAAAGTAAGAATGCCTTCAAAAATATATATTTTAATTGTTATTTTTTTTTTCAATCCAAAAAATGCAAAGTGAGCAAACAGAAAAAAAAAATAATAATAAGGGTGGATAAAAATCAGTGTTTTTTTAAAAACATTTTAAAAACTCAGATTTTTTTTATTTAAATCAGATTTTTTTTATTTAAATCAGATTTTTTTTATTTAAATTGATTTTTTTTATTTTTAATAAATGTATTTTAATAAAATGTTTTTGGAGTAAAAATCTATCTAATTATAGTTTTCCTTTTAAGATACATTAATAATTTAGTTTATTCAACATGAAATGGAGCTTAGTTATGTAGCATGAGGCTGTATATTCTGCAATATTTACATTTTTGGTAAACTCATTCAATGAATACAAGCTCTGCAAGCTGAGATAACATGCACTGCATTGATGCATTCACACAATTTCACAGTAACCGTGAGATAAACCAAAGTTCAGGAATATTCTTTTATCCCACTGTTTTGCAGATTTATGTACACTGCAAAATGTATGATTGAATCAGTTTTGATATTGCTGTTTTACTAACCTGACAGCTTATTATTCTAAATAGTAAACCTTCATTTTGTTTGCAAATAATAAAGATTCTAACTAGCAGCAAGAATAAGTCCTTACATTTAAAGAGCACCTGTCATTTCAGATCCATCATGGCAGCGCCTGTTAGTGGGCATCCACTTACCTGCTGTCGCCGCATCTCTCACCTTGTTGTATCACTGCTGCATCACCAGCCATCCCATTAAAGTGAATGGGACTGTCGGAGAGTCAACAGAGGGTCAGAAGAAGAGCCCCATTGTGGGACAGAGTTGCTCTTAAAAAAATTATGATTTAAATCGAGTTGATTTAAATTGAGCCTTTTTACTGATAATTAAAATTATGATTTAGATTGTGAACTTGATTTAAATCAAATCCATCCTGTTGTAAATCAAATCAATATTTGGTTTGACTACCCTTTGGCTTCAAACCAGCATCAATTCTTACTTAGGGATTTTGTAGGATTAGAGTCAGGTGTATAATTAACCAATTATATTAAGTATGTGCTAATTATAATCAATTTAATACGTAGATTGAAACACAGCCATTTTCTGAAACAGAAACTGCTGTATAGGAGGCTTAAAAATGGGTGAGGAACAGGCATTCTCTGCTAATAAGGTGAGGTTGTGAAAGACTGTTTCATGTCACAAGTCATACACCATGGCAAGACTGAACATACAAGGTAGTGATACTGCATCAGCAAGGTCTCCCTGCAGTAAAGATTTTACAGCAGACTGGGGCTTGAAGATGTGCTTGTTAAGCTCTTTTGAAGAAGTACAAAGAAATGGGCAATGTTGAGGACCTTAGACGCAGTGGTCGGCCAAGGAAACAATGCAGCAGATGAAAGACACATCATACTTCCCTTTTACATTAGAAGATGTCCAGCAGTGTCCTCAGCACAGAACTGGCAGAAACCAGTGGTACCCAGGTACACCCACCTACTATCTAGGGAAGCCTGCCCAGAAGTGGTCTTGCTGGAAGAAGGGGACTCAACTATGCCCAAAAACATGGGAAATGGGGTGCAGAAAATGGCAGCAGGTGCTCTGGACTGATGAGTCAAAATTTGTAATATTTGGCTGTAGCAGGAGACAGTTCGTTCAGGAAGGGCTAGAGAGCAGTACAATAACGAGTGTCTGCAGGCAACAATGAAGCGTGGTAGAGGTTTTCCTTGCAGGTTTGGGGTTGCATCTCTGCAAATGGAGTTTGATATTTGATCAGGATCAATGGCGTCCTCAATGCTGAGAAATTCAAGCAGATACTTATCCATCTTACCATACCATCAGAAAGGCTTGTGTTTGGCCCCATATTTATTCTGCAGAGGGACAATCACCTCAGACATACAGCCAATGTCATTAAGAACTATCTTCAGTGTAAAGAATAACAATAATTCCTGGAAGTGATGGTTTAGCCCCTACATAGCCCTGATCTCAACATCATCAAGTCTGTCTGGGATTACATGAAAAGACTGAAGGATTTGAGGCACCCTACATCCACAGAAGATCTCTGGTTAGTGCTCCAAGATGTCTAAAAACAACCTACCTGCCGAGTATTTTCAAAAACTGTCTGCAAGTATACCTAGAAGAATTAATGCTGTTGTGAAGGCAAAGGGTGGTCACGACAAACATGAATTTGATTTGGATTTCTCTTCTTTCTTTTTTTTTTAATTGATCAAAATAAACTATTAACACTTCTATTTCTGAAAGCATTCTTAATTTACAGCATTTTTTTCACACCTACCTAAAACTTTTGCACAGTTTTTTATATGACTCTTGGAGGCATGATGTCCACATAAAAAGTTTTCTCATAGAGTGTTTCTGAAATTAAATTGGGTTATGTTGTATTACCAGTGTGGATTTAATTGGTGCTTAGAAATACTTTTTTACTGTAATTCAGGTGCTCTAAAATTTCACATTACTATCATTTAACTAATTTACAGAATGCTTCTGTAGTTTTGAAAATGTAAGAGGTTCAGTGCTTTGGCATGACTTTTGTATTGTAAGGTGTCTTTTGGGATCCTACAGTAATCCTGCTTTAGTACAGATCCTAGTTTAAGAGAATTTACAGTGTGCACATGTTTGTATGAATGTTATTTGTCCTGTAAGAATTGTTTAACTTTTGGCTGCTATATAACGTAAGTATTACTTAAAAGGATTTTTTGTAGTAGAATGTACTTGTGAAAGAAATGAAGCTACATACTGAGACAGTATGCGTTACTTAACCACTTGAGCCCCGGACCATTATGCTGCCTAAGGACCAGAGGTCTTTTTCCAATTTGGCACTGCGTCGCTTTAACTGCTAATTGCGCGGTCATGCAATGCTGTACCCAAACGAAATTTGCGTCCTTTTCTTCCCACAAATAGAGCTTTCTTTTGATGGTATTTGATCACCTCTGCGGTTTTTATTTTTTGCGCTATAAACGGAAAAAGACCGAAAATTTTGAAAAAAAATGATATTTTCTACTTTTTGTTATAAAAAAAATCCAATAAACTAAATTTTAGTCATACATTTAGGCCAAAATGTATTCGGCCACATGTCTTTGGTAAAAAAAATGTCAATAAGCGTATATTTATTGGTTTGCGCAAAAGTTATAGCGTCTACAAACTAGGGTACATTTTCTGGAATTTACACAGCTTTTAGTTTATGACTGCCTATGTCATTTCTTGAGGTGCTAAAATGGCAGGGCAGTACAAAACCCCCCCAAATGACCCCATTTTGGAAAGTAGACACCCCAAGGAAATTGCTGAGAGGCATGTTGAACCCATTGAATATTTATTTTTTTTGTCCCAAGTGATTGAAAAATGACAAAAAAAAAAAAAAAAAAAAATATTTACAAAAAGTCGTCACTAAATGATATATTGCTCACACAGGCCATGGGCCTATGTAGAATTGCACCCCAAAATACATTCTGCTGCTTCTCCTGAGTATGGGGATACCACATGTGTGGGACTTTTTGGGAGCCTAGCCGCGTACGGGGCCCCGAAAACCAATCACCGCCTTCAGGATTTCTAAGGGTGTAAATTTTTGCTTTCACTCTTCACTGCCTATCACAGTTTCGGAGGCCATGGAATGCCAAGATGGCACAAAACCCCCCAAAATGACCCCATTTTGGAAAGTAGACACCCCAAGCTATTTGCTGAGAGGCATATTGAGTCCATGGAATATTTTATATTTTGACACAAGTTGCGGGAAAGTGACACTTTTTTTTTTTTTTTTTTTTTTTTTTCATAAAGTTGTCACTAAATGATATATTGCTCACACAGGCCATGGGCATATGTGGAATTGCACCCCAAAATACATTTAGCTGCTTCTCCTGAGTATGGGGATACCACATGTGTGGGACTTTTTGGGAGCCTAGCCGCGTACTGGACCCCGAAAACCAATCACTGCCTTCAGGATTTCTAAGGGTAAAAATTTTTGATTTCACTCTTTACTGCCTATCACAGTTTCGGAGGCCATGGAATGCCCAGGTGGCACAAAACCCCCCCAAATGACCCCATTTTGGAAAGTAGACACCCCAAGCTATTTGCTGAGAGGCATGGTGAGTATTTTGCAGCTCTCATTTGTTTTTGAAAATGAAGAAAGACAAGAAAAAACATTTTTTTTTTTTCTTTTTTCAATTTTCAAAACTTTGTGACAAAAAGTGAGGTCTGCAAAATACTCACTATACCTCTCAGCAAATAGCTTGGGGTGTCTACTTTCCAAAATGGGGTCATTTGGGGGGGTTTTGTGCCACCTGGGCATTCCATGGCCTCCGAAACTGTGATAGGCAGTGAAGAGTGAAATCAAAAATTCACGCCCTTAGAAAGCCTGAAGGCGGTGCTTGGTTTTCGGGGTCCCGTACGCGGCTAGGCTCCCAAAAAGTCTCACACATGTGGTATCCCCGTACTCAGGAGAAGCAGCAGAATGTATTTTGGGGTGTAATTTCACATATTTCCATGGCATGTTTGAGCAATATATCATTTAGTGACAACTTTGTGCAAAAAAAAAAAAAAAAATTTGTCTCTTTCCCGCAACTTGTGTCGCAATATAAAATATTCCATGGACTCGACATGCCTCTCAGCAAATAGCTTGGGGTGTCTACTTTCCAAAATGGGGTCATTTGGGGGGGTTTTGAACTGTCCTGGCATTTTATGCACAACATTTAGAAGCTTATGTCACACATCACCCACTCTTCTAACCACTTGAAGACAAAGCCCTTTCTGACACTTATTGTTTACATGAAAAAGTTTTTTTTTTTTGCAAAAAAATTACTTTGAACCCCCAAACATTATATATTTTTTTAAAGCAAATGCCCTACAGATTAAAATGGTGGGTGTTTCATTTTTTTTTTTCACACAGTAATTGCGCAGCGATTTTTCAAACGCATTTTTTGGGGAAAAAACACACTTTTTTTAATTTTAATGCACTAAAACACACTATATTGCCCAAATGTTTGATGAAATAAAAAAGATGATCTTAGGCCGAGTACATGGATACCAAACATGACATGCTTTAAAATTGCGCACAAACGTGCAGTGGCAACAAAATAAATACATGTTTAAAAGCCTTCAAAAGCCTTTACAGGTTACCACTTTAGATTTACAGAGGAGGTCTACTGGAAAAATTACTGCACTCGATCTGGCCTTCGCGGTGATACCTCACATGCATGGTGCAATTGCTGTTTACGTTTGACGACAGACCGCCGCTTGCGTTTGCCTTAGCGCGAGAGCAGGGGGCGACAGGGGTGTTTTTTTTTTTTTTTTTTTTTTTCTTTATTATTTTTTTGCTTTTTTAATCTTACTTTTAAACTGTTCCTTTCATATTTTTTTTTTTAATCATTTTTATTGTTATCTCGGGGAATGTAAATATCCCCTATGATAGCAATAGGTAGTGACAGGTACTCTTTTTTGAAAAAATTGTGGTCTATTAGACCCTAGATCTCTCCTCTGCCCTCAAAGCATCTGACCACACCAAGATCGGTGTGATAAAATGCTTCCCCAATTTCCCAATGGCGCTATTTACATCCGGCGAAATCTAAGTCATGAAATACTCGTAGCTTCCGGTTTCTTAGGCCATAGAGATGTTTGGAGCCACTCTGGTCTCTGATCAGCTCTATGGTCAGCTGGCTGAATCACCGGCTGCATTCTCAGGTTCCCTGTTGAGACAGGAGAGCCAGAGAAAAACACGGAAGACGGTGGGGGGGGGGGGGCATTCCCTCCCACGGCTTGTAAAAGCAGTCTAGAGGCTAATTAGCCGCTAGGATTGCTTTTACATGAAAGCCGACCGCTGGCTGAAAAGAATGATACCAAGATGATACCTAAACCTGCAGGCATCATTCTGGTATAACCACTCAAAGTCGTGAATGGCGTACCTGAAGACAAAAAAATGGTTAACAATGGTTAACAATAAAGCACAGTAAAGTGTAAATAATTACACACCTGAAAAACAAACATGATAAAACATAATAACAATAACAATAACAATCAATAACAATAACAATAACAATAACAATAAAACATTGCAGAATAGAATACAGTAAAAAAGAGCAGAACAATAGAGAGAGAGAAAAGAGAGAGAGAGAACAATAAAACAACAACTATTTTTTTTTATTTCATATTTTTTTTTTTTGTTTACACTTTTTTTGTAACTAACTTTTATAACGGTAACCGGTTCCAGGTTCGGGTCTCTCAAAATGCGATGGCATCTTGGGAGACCCTGTGAAAGTGCGCCTAGCCTGTGCAATGCTGTACCCTACGCTAATACTCAACTAGTGCATGGTAGCGTTCAAAACATTCACCAATGCAAAGACCAGGATTGTCAGGACAGGAGGGACAATAATAGTGGGCGTCACGCCTATATCCGCGCTTGCTGCAGACACGACATCTTTTTTGGGGGGTTCGTTGGGTAGGGGTACTTGGGAGGACATAAAAATGCCTCTCATGCAGCCGACTGCATTTGGTTGGGGATGTGAATGGGGGAAGTACGGGCGCTGCAGAAGCGGTGGGTTCCCAATTAGGATTGGCGAATGCAGCAGGAAGGGCACTATGGGCACGACGGGCCTGTGTTTGTCTTTTTGGTGGCAGCGGGACACTACTTGTGCTTGCCACCTCACCAGCTTCAACTGCACTTATGGGACTCGCCACGTCACCAAGTGTTACTGCAGTGCTGGTTTGACTACGACCGGGGTGTACTAGGCCGCTGGCGCTTGCCAGTTCACCAAAACGCTACCAAAAAACTGTTAGCGATCGCAGGGATCAGGCCTGACTCTGCGAACGCTGCAGTTATGCGTTTAGTGTTTTGTAAGTGACAGTGATCGATCGATACCGCACTTGGGTGGGCTGGGCCGGGCCGGGCGGAGGGGCAAAACGCAGGTGCTAGCAGGTATCTGGGCTGATCCCGCTAACACTGCGTTTTTGGGAACCCTAAACTGCTGGTGACGCTAGTATAGATATGATCGGATCAGATATTGATGCGATCAGATACTATACCACTAAGGGAGGTGTACGGTGTGTGCGTGGGTGTTAGCGGTACTGGCGCTAATCTGACGCTGCCTGGGGCTGGTGCTTGCCAGTTCACCAAAATACTACCAAAAAAACTGTTAGCGATCGCAGGGATCAGGCCTGACTCTGCGAACGCTGCAGTTATGCGTTTAGTGTTTTGTAAGTGACAGTGATCGATCGATACTGCACTTGGGTGGGCTGGGCTGGGCCGGGCGGAGGGGCAAAACGCAGGTGCTAGCAGGTATCTGGGCTGATTCCGCTAACACTGCGTTTTTGGGAACCCTAAACTGCTGGGGACGCTAGTATAGATCTGATCGGATCAGATATTGATCCGTTCAGATACTATACCACTAAGAGAGGCGTATGCTGCGTGCGTGGGTGTTAGCGGTACTGGCGCTAACCTGACGCCTGGGGCTGGTGCTTGCCAGTTCACCAAAATGCTACCAAAAAAACTGTTAGCGATCGCAGGGATCAGGCCTGACTCTGCGAACGCTGCAGTTATGCGTTTAGTGTTTTGTAAGTGACAGTGATCGATCGATACTGCACTTGGGTGGGCTGGGCCGGGCCGGGCGGAGGGGCAAAACGCAGGTGCTAGCAGGTATCTGGGCTGATCCCGCTAACACTGCGTTTTTGGGAACCCTAAACTGCTGGGGACGCTAGTATAGATCTGATCGGATCAGATATTGATCCGATCAGATACTATACCACTAAGGGAGGTGTACGGTGCGTGCGTGGGTGTTCGCGGTACTGGCGCTAATCTGACGCTGCCTGGGGCGACGCATATCACCGCCGGGCGATCGGGGGGCTAAACCTTTATTCGGTAATAAACGGCGGGTGCCCTGACACTATAAAAAAATAAACAAACTAACCAGCGTCAACCGTAACGGTTATACGGTGATCAGTGGTGAAAGGGTTAACTAGGGGGCAATCAAGGGGTTAAAACATTTATTAGGTAGTATATGGGGGTCCCTGACGCTATAAAACGCTGACGGCGAACCTAAATATTTACCTCACTAACTAGCGTCACCAGCGACACTAATACAGCGATCAGAAAAATGATCGCTTAGTGACACTGGTGACAGGGGGTGATCAAGGGGTTAAAACTTTATTAGGGGGGGTTAGGGGGGTACCCTAGACCTAAAGGGGGGTAATACTAACTGTCCCAACACTAACTGTCACAAACTGACACTATGCAGTAATCAGAAAAAAACAAAAAAAAAAAAAACAAAAAACTGCTGGTGTCAGTTTGTGACAGGGGGGGGGGGGGTGATTGGGGGGGGATCGGGGGGCGATCGGGGGGGGGATCGGGGTGATTTGTGTGCCTGGCATGTTCTACTGTGTGTGTAGTGTTTGGTGCACTCACATACTTGTCGTCTCTCCTCGGGCCGGAACGGAAAATACCGACCCGAGGGGAGATGACATCACTTCCTTTGCTGCTGTTTAGCATACAGCAGCAAAGGAATGATTCGATTGGCCGGCGGCGATCGCGAGGGGGGGGCCACGAACGGATGGTCTCCCCCTCATCACCGATCGCCGCTGGACAAACGACGACCGCCTCGGGCACCGGGGGGGGGTCCGATCGGACCCCCCACCCGCGGAAGGCAAATCACGTACCCTGTACGTGATTTTGCCTGTCCGTGCCACTTTGCCGACGTACATCGGCGTGAGGCGGTCGTCAAGTGGTTAAAGTGTATATCATTTTTGCATTTATATTTATTTTTCTTTATTATTGGCAAAACTAGAAATGCATTCAAATATCTTTGCATTATGTAAAACTATTTAATGTTTACACATCCAGCCACGAGCTGGAACGCTAGTCTCCTTTACACGTTAACCTATCTATTCTTAGCTGCTTTGTTTAAAAATTCCTTTTACAGATTTGAAAAAATCTTGTTTACAGGTTTTATTAGCTCAAGTTTATACATACAGCTCAATTAGTTAGACAGTTGATTAACCACCCCTTCCCTTTCAGAGAGTCTGAAAGGAAATGCTTATTCTTTAGAAGGCCTATTACGATCTGTGAATCCCAGGTCACATGAACATCCTACAATAAATATTTATTTATTGTAAATCCAAAAACCTACATAACTTCCCTTTTAATCACAATGCAGTGTAGCTCAGTAGACGTGTGCACTGCCGAAAAATTTGTTTTAGTTTTCCTTTCATTTGTTTTTTTGTTTTTTTTTTCATTTTCGAGTCATTCGTTATGATCGCAATTCGTAAAGTTAAAAATCCGAAAATAAGAAAGAAAATCCGAAAATTCAAAAGAATAACTAATAACTATTAAATTGTAGGTATTGGAATTTCCTTTCCAATTTGTCTGTTAGTGAACGCAACGAATACGAATTTATCCAAAGTTACGAATTATCCGAAATAACGAATGCCGCGTGTAAACAAATGGAACAGAACAAATTAATAATACATATTTTAATTATTATTGTTATTTATTATTATTCATTTGTTACGTTTCATTCATTTGGATACGACATTCGTTATTTCGGATAATTCGTAACTTTGGATAAATTTGTAGTTCATTACGTTCACTAACAGACAAATTTGAAAGGAAATTCCAATACCTATAATGTAATAGTTAGTAATAGTTAAGTTATTATTAGTTATTTCAGATTTTCTACTTTTCGGATTTTCGAATTTACGAATATTCAGAAAAATTTGTTAAGAGTTTTTCGTTAATTTGGATATTTCTGATTTAACAAATTTGTCGAAATTATTTAAAAACTAATTTGGAATGAAATGAATTGCACATATCTATTGCTCGGCTACCAGTCATATATCCCCCACAGCTGTTTTCTGGTGATACCTCTTTTGTTGTTTTTTGGTTTATAAATGTTGCCCAATTTGATGGTCTTTTTACTGACCTGCATATGGTCTTTTTATTTATCTAGATATGGGATAAAAATACTTTGGAGTGTAAACGAGTACTGACGGGACATACAGGGTCTGTTCTGTGCCTGCAATATGACGAGCGAGTTATCATTACTGGCTCTTCTGACTCCACAGTCAGGTATGTATTCCTAGAAGAGTAAGGTATGTCTGATAATATATGGTCAACCATCAATAGACCAATTGTGGTGCTAGCTTCAGAGTGGCGGGGAGATGATGCTTTTTGTGATGTGTGTTTGGATTGTGAGCACAAAAAGTGGAAAAACAATAGTATGGCATTGCAGCTGACCTTTTGTTGTATACTCCCAGCAGTAAAAGCATGTAAGCAAAAATCCAACAACATCATACACCAGGGGTGCCTAACCTTTTGAAGAGCGGGGGCCACTAAAGTGATTTGGTAACCAGTCACGCGTCACAGTGAAATGAAATGGTTCAGAATTTCTAATTTTTTATTTGAATAGCTTAATTAAGATTTTAAACAACAATCAGGATCATCATTTTCCGTGGGACCAGTCCTGCTGGATGTTTACCCACTGATCACTATCTTAAAAATCTAATTTTTTTATTAACCAGATCACCATTATTCCCAAGCTCATGCTCTGGAGTGGCCAGCTAAAACAAAAGCTCCAAACCAATATTGCAGCCTTCACTATATTAGGGTCTTTGCAGCCATCCCTCAAATTGCCAAAACACTGACTGTGGACCATCGGAACAAAAAAAAAAAACCCAACAGAGCAGGGAAGCGCATGCCCTAGTAGTGCAATAAACTTCTTTGAGGCAAAGATAAAATTACACATAATGCACTGACATGCCTCTGGAATGACACCAAGCTTATTACACAACTGTGAGAATCCACCTTCAGAACCCCTGTATGAATGCCACTAGATGTGTAATCCCCTTGGCTAAAGGCTTCTTTCCCTGTGTCTGTGTGTTAGGAAAGCAAGAGAAGAGTGGGGAGCCGGCTGCAATAGCGGCTTGTGTATGACCGCTATTGGGGTTATGGAGGACCAGCAATCATTCAGTAGAGCGGCGTGCACCCAAAGTAGGCTGTGCGGGTTGCCATAGGATTGAGATTACAGGCGACATCAGATGGCTTCACGCACCATGAGTTGAGCATCCCTGTCATACATAGTGTTGTCCTTTCTGTGGAATAGACTTGCCTTGGCAATAGGCATGAGTCTCATGATAGAAACCCTTGTCTTTCAGGAAGTAACTGCTTCACATTTTTTTTTTTTAATGGATATTGGGACCACTACTTAGAGGCCATACAAATATAGATATGTGTGCAAGGGGTAAACTGGACCAAATTGTTGTGCTCTAAATTTAACCATAGTCTTCACTGATATTGGCAGGTTCTCCCCATAAGAAGTAAGAGTTCAGTAGGTATTCGCTGACTTTTTTACTAGAGAAATACCCATAATACTTAAAAGCCCTTCAAAATAATTTTGTTATAGATTTCTGTAGGGGTGAACATGATGTAAACTTAACAGAGAAAATTAACAGACTTTTAGGCCAACGCCAAGGTAATGTAGCCAGTGGAGAACAAAAGAGCATAGTCTTGGAGGGTAGTGTATTCATAAGCTACACCCAGCTCTTAGGTCTTAATGGGCCCAGTAGCGTAAGGTTTCACAATCTGTGTTTCATAAGCCACTTATAGCCCTCAGCTACCAAGCATGTAGCTAGGGTCGTTAAGAATTGTTTTGCTTTTCAACCTCAAAGGGAACGTATAGTATTTTACATTTTTCTGGCTGATCATCATGCTTGAAGAAAACAAATTTAAGCATTTATTTGCCTATTCGCTCTTAAATATTATATTCTATTTTTAATACTTCATATTTACCAACTGCAATCTAGGTAGGTTGTGCCACAGCATCTAATTGCATAACATCTGATGTTCGCACCCCTTCTCCTCACCCTTTCTTTTTATACGGTTACCAGCATTCATTTTTGTCGAGTGGTTTGATCTGGTCATGGTGTCTCTAAGTAAATTGCCAGTGCTAGTCTTTCAGCTGTAAAATGCCACCAGGCTGTAGTACAATCTGTTTTATGGAGGCATCCAGTATCTCTAAAGTAAAAAAAAAAATGCATCATACTATAAGAAGTGGTTTTAGGTAATTAAAAAATATTTTATTAAGCTTCAGAATATTTTTTTTTACATTTCCAAAAATCTGTATAGATTCCCTTTATGTATAAGAAATTCACACTTTCACACATTTATTCTTCTAAAAACAAAACAAAAGGTTCTGAATTTATATATATATATATATATGTATATATAAATATATATATATATATATATATATATATATATATATATATATATATATATATATATAACTTATTTTTTTTAATACTTTATCCTTTTCTTGTTGGAAAAAACAATAATGTAGCTTTTTTTTATTTTAAAGGTTCTATGTTTACACAAAGTAATAGTTGTTATAAGCAAATAACTTATTAAATTACATGTCATTACCTTGCTGTATATGACCATTTGGGTGGAATAATTGTGTATGTCATGTGTCCTTCCCCTGTGCAGCGTGGGGTCTTTTTTCATTAATTAGTCTTTTTACATTCTCTCCTTACCCCTTTTCAATGAGTTTAAGGAGATAAGAGCCTATGTAATAAAAAGCAGTAAGGTGGAAGAGGCATTGTGAGTTTCCCTGTAGTTTCTAGCTGTTGGTTTACTGAAGATGCAGCGTGAGACTTTTAATGGTAATGGCAGCAATAAACGTATGGAGACGGTGTTTTGTCTTCCAGTTCTTTTACAGATATTTTAAAGGGACAGCAACACGAATTTTAATGGTCATTGATTACATGGAGAATATCTCTATTTTTAAAGTGTATGTCAAGACAGGAAAAAAACTGCTGATGTGCTAGAAATATAGTGTACCCCTACTTTCCTCTTTAACATGACCGCACAGCTCTGAATTTTAATCAGCCCTGCCTACTTCATTTCTGGTCGGTTTACAAAGAGCACAGACCTCTCCTCATCTTCTACACCCATCCTAATCTCCTCATTATTTTTTACTTTTTTAATGTTTATTTTATTTCAGAAAGAGAATATCAAGACATCTTCCAAACATCATCAAAATAACATAGTAACCATGCCCAAACAACAGGATAACAAATACATTTCAAAACTTAAGTTCATTTAGTTCATAAGCATAATAAACCACCTATTTCTCAAAATATTCATCTCCCCTTGGTCATGAACTTAAAAACTCAACCTAATCCAAAAAACTCAAATATCCCATTGCCTTAGGAACCCCCCGTGATAGTGATAAGATATCTACCCCTCTCTTCTCTTCCATTTCAGCCAACCCAACCAACAAACATAAAACAAGGCAATGACAGTCAGGAAAAAAAAAGGAACCCCCACCCCAATACATTTCCCCTCATCCCCCGGGCCAGCCAATAAGAATGTAATACTCCTCTAAGCAAATCAAATTTACAGCATCCAATGTCTCCATTCTCAACTGGTGGGACCCTCATCTATGAGAATCCCTCCCTCTTCTGAATTAATGAAGAGGTTCCATACAGACCATGTTTTTAAATAAGTCTCTCGTTTGTCAGGCTGTCCATAGCCCCCATTATTTCACTTCTCACTAATTCAAAATAATTTTTACTACCTATCCCACGGGAGTATTTACCAATCTTATTTGATTAGCCCTTCCATTATATTTTGTATCCTATTTGATCTTTAAGAGTGATATCCAATAACTCAGCTCCCCATTTCTAACCTCTGCCCCCCAAACTCACTCATTCAACACCCATCTCATTTCGTCTCAGTTCCATTCACCCCACCCAGTTCACCCTTCCCATTCTTCCGTGTGAAAATCAATATATATTCAAACTATAGTGAAAAAACAAAAATAAACAAAAAAATAGGAAAAAAAAAACACTTTGAGGGGGGACCAAGCCCCCCAAGAGGCCGACCTGTTCTCCCAGGGCGTAAACCCCCCTCCCCCCTCCCCACCATCATCAACCTCCCTCTCCCCTACCACCACCTGCAGCAACCCACTCTCCCACCACTCTCATACAATTCCTCCCATACATATCTCACACGTCTCTTTAGAGATAATGGACCCAACCCAAATTGCCTCTCCTTCTTTCAGGATACAAACTAAATAAACCAGCTTAAGCTTAAGCTCAGTAAAGAAAAAAAATCAATAATTCTAAATTTCTCAAAGTACAGCGAGTAAACAATTCATCCGTCTCTACCTAAATTAAGAAACCCCCCATAGGACCCAAACAATATCTATTTATACAGAGCAAGGGAATATATCCCCCTACCTTTCTGATTTTCCAAAGTTCCCAATCTGGTCTTTTTTTTATACATTTTAATTCTCTTATCCATTTAAATCTCTTCTGTATAGAATCAAAAGACTTCATCCAATTAATACTCATAGATCCGCTATAACTCTTATAGTCTATCTTCTGTAAATGCTCCTGTCTTTTAGCGGGCCTCTGATTGCTGTGTAATTAGGACTGTCTGTTGATTTGTTGCACCTATGCGACTTGGTGGCTGTGAAAGTAGCTGAAGCCAATGCTGGACCTTAAGAGGCTCAATATCAAGAAAAGAAAATAAGTCTGGTAAATCAGCCTGTGTATGTAGAAAAAATACAGAAGAGTTCTTCCGCACTAGGACCGAGACTGGAAACCTCCAGCGACTGGTATAGCCCAGCTGTCGCACCCGATCCAAAACTGGATGGAGCATTTCTCTGCATTGCAATGTGGCTCTTGACAGATCAGGTAATATTTTTAATTGTGCATCTTCAAAATCTATTGTGCCTGCTTCCCAAGCCTTCCGGAGTATAGCCTCCCAATGAGAATAGTAATGCAGGCGGCAAATCACATCACGGGGATGGCTCGGATCCAGGGGGTCTAGGCTCTAGTGCTCTATGTACCCTGTCCAGCTCCATATTAGGGGGTACATTTTCAATTAGCATTTTTTGAAAAAATCGACATTACCGTATTCCAAAGGCTCTCCCGTTCTGTAGCTTCTGGGAGACCCCGGAGCCGCAAGTTGTTCCGGCAGCTCCGATCTTCCAGGCCCTCCATCTGCACTTGTAGTGCCGCTGCAGCGTCTGTCTGTGAGACCCCAACTCTCTCCAGTTCCAATACCCGTTGCTCCAGCTTATTCGTTGCAGTCTCATCAACTGTAAGAAGCTCCGTCAATGTCTGAAGCTCTGTCTGCACAAGCTGAAGTTCCTTATGGTGAGAGTCTTCCACTCTATTGATCAGTACTTCTACGTCAGCCCTCGTCTGAAACGCTTGTATTAATAATTTCAAATCTTCGTCATCTGTCCCGCCACCACACCAAAGCACCCATCCCTCCGACACTGGCGTCCGTGGGGTATCCTGGGAAACATCTACATTCACCACAGCGGCTGCTGGGACCTGCGCCGCCTGCACAGGTAAGGTTCTGACATCCTGATCCCATACGTTCGCCATCCTACTTCCTTGCCCTCGTCCCTGTGTAACTGGAAAATACTGCTGTATCTCTGGTTGACTTCCGCTGATGTTAGCTGCTTTGCGGGAGGTTCTGCACTCTCGCTGTTTGCTCGAGTGCATGCCACTGTCTCCCTAGGAGCTACATTCAGGGTAGGGCTGGAGCAGAGCCTGGAGCTCGAGTGCTGTGTGTACTCACCTGACCATGCTCAGACCACACCCCCTCCTCATTATTATTATACAGGATTTATATAGCGCCAACGGTTTATGCAGCACTTTACAATATAAAAGGGAGACCATATTTTACAATACAAGAGGATTAAGAGGACCCTGTTCAGAAGAGCTTACAATCTAATAGGGTGGGGCAGGTGGTACAAATGGTCGTAACTGTGGGGATTGAGCTGATGGAAGTGATAAAAGATTAGCTGGAGGTGTGATAGGCTTCCCTGAAGAGATGAGTTTTCAGGGATTGCCTGAAGGGAGCTGGAGTAGGAGATAGCCGGACAGTTTGAGGTAGAGAGTTCCAGAGGATGGGAGAGGCTCTGGAGAAATCCTGGAGACGAGCGTGGGAGGAGGTAACCAGGGAGCTTGAGAGGAGCAGAGAGGACGGTTTGTCAAAATCTTGAAGCCAGGTTTCAGTTATGGTGAGTATGTTAATGGTGAGTGAATTGCGGCTGTTGCCAGAGGAGAAGGGATGCCGGATATGTGGTTTGCAGCTGGAGGACCAGGATTTGGAGAAATGTCCCCTGAGACTAGGATACTGGGCCAGAGCAAAACGGCCCAATATTTACCAATGAACGAAACCAGAGTTTCCATCGCTGAACCCCCAAATGGACGGCAGCAGCCAGAGCGTCCGTCTTCTCCCCCTCAGCTCCCGTGCCATGCTCTGGCTGCTGCCGTCCATTTGGGGGTTCAGCGATGGAAACTCTGGTTTCGTTCATTGATAAGTGTTGGGCCGTTTTGCTCTGGCTCATTCTGCCATTGTTCTTACATTTACCACTGTAACACATCTTTTTGTTTACTTGGATATATCTCATCCGCATCCACCCCTGATGAGTGAGCAATGATCTCGCGAAACGTGCGTCGGGTTTCTGATGTGTGCATTTGTATATACTGTATTTTATAACGTTTGTATCAACTTTAATTATTCTCTTTATTATGTGCAAATCCATTGGCTGAGCTAATATGCTATATTATCCATGTATGTACATTCATTTTAATAAACATTTATACTGCTATTACTCTTGTTACTCAGTGGCTAACTGTGACCACCTCAAGATGGAGGTGCATCACTGGTGACTGCAGACCTTTTATTTTATTTTGCTTTAAATTTATAGGGAGATTGAGTAGGCAAGCGTTTCTCAATTTATCAAAATAGGGTCGGAGATGGGCAATACTGTACCAAACCAGTCGCAGACACAGGCTAGGGTCGTAAAAGGTAATTGAGTCACTTGATCACCCAAGCCAAATGGAGTTGAGAATCAATCACCAGTTATGTTGCTAATGCAGTGCATTTGTTATAGAGTTAGCATTAAATATATACGTTTAAAGATATGGCAGCAGAAGACATTGCCAAAACATAAAGAGCAGTATCAGATAATTAGGCAGAGCAGGGTGTACATATGGATAGTAGAAGACATTTACCAAAACATAAAGGGCAGGAAGTTATAAGCGCACAAGGTAAGCTTACAAGATTTCTGGCAAAATTGACCGTTGCCTTTTGCGCTTATCAAACAGATGTGGGAGTCGCCCACAGCAGCGTGAATAATGGTGTGAGAAAACACTCCAAGCAATCTTGTGCCCTCCACCACAAATGAGCCTCTTACCAGATACTATGGATCTCCAGTAACAGAGATCATTATAGCATATGACATGTGTCTAGTTACCCTGCGATAGTCTTCATCCAACAACCAAACTGGGTATGCTCCTGTTCATTTGATGATACCCTCTGACACAAAATGTATTGAGAGGTACATGAACTTGTGATGTCATCACACCCATCGAGAAGGCTGGCCGGCGAGGCATCTATAGCTTTGTGCATGCGTTCTGCTTTTATACGGCCTCTGTTTTCTTAATCCAGTGTGGTTAATGTAAACAGCCTGCCAGGGTCTGTTACCTTGGATCTGGTCAGTTTGGTTATCGGATGAGGACCTATACAGGGTACCTAGAGGCATTTGTCCTGTAACATGCTATAATGATCTCTGTTACTGGAGATCCATAGTATCTGGTAAGAGGCTCATTTGTGGTGCAGGGCACAAGATTGCTTGGAGTGTTTTCTCACACCATTATTCACGCTGCCGTGGGTGACTCCAGGGAGCCTGCAGATTTGATTAATCTTGGTGGATGGACTTTTTGCTGATATTTTGATAAGTTATTTTAAAAGTTTTTATGTGCAATTTATATCAGACTTTTGGACTGTTTACTTTTATTTGATTCTCAGCACATATAAAAACATTTATCATTATGAATAGGCTGCAAATACCCCTTAACAGACCAACCAATATATATGCACTTTTTTCCTTTACACACTGGAACACATAGTGTGTGTGCTACTTTTCGTTTGCAGGCACTGTACAGTGTGTTAGGATGCCATTCAGCGCATGTGCCTTGCTTTCACACGCATTTCCGTAAAATGCATTAAAATGTGTATTATTGTAGTGGGTATGGGCTTTTAATGTTCTATTTGTGCTAATATATGTGCAGTGTGCTAATATTTGTGTCTGCTGCACATCTATGAAGAGCTATATTAATCCTTTATATTGCTGGTAGTGTTCAGTGAGCATACTGAGCACGGTTGTGCTGCCTAAACTGGACCATGTAAGCCTCCCTTACCACTTTGGCACATTTCAGCAACAAGAGCCACATGACTAGAAATAGCTGTCAGTAGATGACAGATAACATGTTATAGCCTAATAAATTGAACTTACATACTTCAGTTGTCATTGTTCTGCTAGTTTCTCTGTGGACTGTATTATGGACCATCTGACTTGTCTACTTGCCTATCTATCTCTAAAACCTTCCAAGTCTTCAGTTTATCACTTATATCGGTAATCTCTAGGTAGTTTTGTTCCATTTGAGTTGATTTCCATTCACAGCAGGTTGAAGGAAAATCACACTGCACATTATGAAGGTTAGTTAATTCCTGTTAGGAGTATGCAAGTCAGTGTGCACTGAAAGCCTGATAAACCAAAGGCCATAAAGAAGTGTCCACCACCTCCCATGCAGCACTCTCACTAAAACGGAGTGCAGGTGCAATCAAACTGCCCTTGTACACTGCTAGAGTAATGCCTGGTCTGGGGCAAAAAGTAGGTTTGGCATATATAGTAGGAATGCACCGATACCATTTCTTTTACTACGAGTACCGACACTTTTTTTTTTTTTTTTTTTTATTTGGTACTCGCCGATACCTACGGCAACGGTTTTGTTTTCACTTCAGCTGTCAGCAATGGTACAAAGCATTTAAAAGTTATTTACAAATGAAATACCGTATTTATCGGCGCATAACACGCGCCGGCGTATAACACGCACCCCAAGTTTAGGAGAGAATTTTAAGGAAAAAAACTTTTAGGAGGGAAGTTTAAGGAAAAAAACTTACATTAAAATGCCCATCAATGCAGCCTCATCAGTGTTCATCTGCAGCCTTGTTAGTGTCATTGCAGTCTTTTCAGTGTCAGTGCAGCCTTGACCCAGTGTCCATTGCAGCCTTGTCAGTGCAGCTTTGCCCCAGTGCAGTCTTGGCAGTGCAGCTTTGCCCCAGTGCAGCCTTGTCAGTGCAGCTTTGCCCCAGTGGTCAGTGCAGCCTTGCCCCCAGTGTCCATGCTTGCCCCCAGTGTCCATGCTTGCCCCCAGTGTCCATGCTTGCCCCCAGTGTCCATGATCGCCGCCGACATACACATAGCTGCATTTAGTTTTAAATATGGCGCCGCGGAGTTCGGAGGGACTCGGCGGCGCTGAACGAGCGCCGCCGAAATCACAGTGAGCCGAGATACACATAGTCAAGTGTATTCGGCTCTTTCCGGCGCCGCTCACAGTCTCACCCAGTCCCGCCCTATGATGGACATAACATAGGTCCAATGGCGGGACTGGGCCTGACTGTGAGCGGCGCCAGAAAGAGCGGAATACACTGGACTATGTGTATCTCGGCTCACTGTGATTTCGCCGGCGCTCGTTCAGCTCCGCCGAGTCCCTCCGAACTCCGCGGCGCCATATTTAAAACAACACGCTATGTGAATGTCGGCGGCGATCGCCGCCAATAGTTCACAATTAGCGGGGATCGGCGTATAACACGCACCCACGATTTTCCCCTGACTTTAAGGGGAAAAAGTGCGGGTTGTACGCCGATAAATACGGTACATTATTTATTTATTTTAATTCTGCGCTTTTTCAATGTGAAATGTGTAAATATAAGTTAAAGGTTTAAAAATATTAACGAACAAAGCAAACAAAAAAAAAAGTTTTAATCGCTTAAAAAATAGAAGTGAAAAAAAAAACAACAGGAAAATAATAATTAAATGTAGGAGAATAGGGAGTTAATTAAGGATGAATAGAGTAAATTCAGGGGTTAATAAGGGAATATTTAATAAAAAACACTACAAAACAATAAAGACCCACTGACAGCTCAAAGAACCAAGCCTGAAAGTATCGGTTTCAGGTATCGGTGCATTTGCACGTGATACTCGTGCAAATGCTTAATATCGGCACTGATACTGGTATCTGTGCAACCCTAATATATAGCATACCAGTTCACATGTATTTCACTGTCATTTGTCTAGTATATGCTGCATTCATAGACCTGGGTGCATGGGCTGCATTCAATTGCGAGAAATAATGCATATTTATTTTATAAAGCAATACACAAAAAAAAAAATTAGTAAATTAAAAATGCTAACACTTTCCCATCAAATGGATTAACATAGAGCGGTACTTTTGGCACGTGCCATTGCCAATTAAGGCCTGAAGCCTTTGCTACCCATGAATGTTTATTTGAAATGTTTTTAGCAAAGATTATACACAGATATTTTTTACTTCAAAAGAAAAAGCTCAGCAGTGATGTCAGGTAATGATTATGCTCTAATGGCCAATGAATGTGATGTATTTTTGACCCAATAAGATCTGTTTAAGCCAAGTTCCTTAACACAAGGTCAGAAGAACCTAATTCTCTTGAGTCACAAAATGGGTACCAATCAGAAAACTTAGGTGCCTGGATATTGGGCATCACTTCCCAGATGTAAGACTCATTAATTATATATATATATATATATATATATATATATATATATATATATATATATATATATATATATATATATATATATATATATATATATATAATGATTTTTTTTTTTTTTTTACTAAAAGCTTTTAATCCCAGCTATAGAGCTTTTTTTTCTGTAAACACATCCTTTCTTGTCACATTGCTTATTCGTGTCTTGGAGATGCTTTTAAACTGCAGAAGGCCAAATGTGTACAAATTGTCCAACTCATTTTATAGTTCAAAAAAGACCACGCTGAAAAGATGAATTGGTTTTATTTCTTTCTTTGACCTTTATTCTACTGTCAAATGTTAGTATACATATATATTTGTTGTTTCTAGAACACTGCGTATCAGGCTTTATTACTGTCTTTAAAGTTTTCTTTAAATATAACTTTGGAAAGTCTTTTGAAGTGTTCACCTGCACCAATAGATACAAAAATAACCTTATTGTAAAAATTGCTAAAAATAACACCAGTGTGATTTTTGGTGTCGTAAAATTGAGGGAATAACTGATCACTGTAACAGAGTGCTTGGATGTACAGGTGTTAATGAAGAGTAGAGTTACTAATAGTCCAGTCTTGGATGTGCTGAGAATAAGGTAAAGAAAGGCCATTAACTAGAACATAGAGGCCAGGTAGTTTGTATAGTAGATTATCATTAGAATATGGAGATTGTCATGCAGAAATGTTCAGTTCAGTATTGCTCAAAAATGTAATTTTAAAGCCATCTGTATAGATATGGAGTCAAGTAGATGCTGTACTAACAAAATGCCTGGTCTTACCTCCATGTTTCAAGGCACTTCCGGGCAAAAATCAGTCACAAGTCATAATATGCCAAGGTACAGGACTATACAGTGATAAAAAGTTAAAAAGGCTTCAATTGAGCTTTAGAGCCAAATCTAATAATTTTCCAGAGCATGCTGTGCAATCTGAAATGAAAGGGAATGTGTAGAATGGGAGTGAGTGATTCCCGTAGCAAGCCAAATGTTAGAGAAAAAGGAGAACCATCAAAAGGTGTGTCTGTGTCCCAGTCTACACAAGGAAGGCCCCTTTCACAAGATAAGCCCGCTCGGATCTGCCTGTCCGTTTTTCAGGCGGATCCGAGCGGGCCACCCATTGACTCCTATGGGCAGGCGGATGTCAACGGAGATGTGTCCGCTGACATCCAATCAGATCAGATCTGCTCAAAACAGACATATGGCGATACGTTCGCCATCTGTCTGGTGGATCGGATGGGATCTGATGAAAACCGACATGCTGTCCGTTCTAGTCCGATCTCCCCATAGAAATCAGCAGGGTTCTGATAGGCCCCTCCTTGCTCAGTGAGCAGAGACAGACCTATCATCCGCCGGCTCAGCGGAGATCAACCGATCGATCTCGCGTTAAGCGATCTGCCCAGTGTGAAAGGGGCTTAACAGTACAGTTTCATTGGTATATTAGATATGGCCATTTGGAAAATTAGAAAACAGGCAACTATATGGCAACCAGGTACATTAGATGAAAGCTTGTATGAAACTGGAGACAGCAGATAAACAGGCAAAATGTTCACATTTGTCTAGAGTTTACCTTTAAATGGTATTTGAAACTAATTGGTTGTTATTATGCAGTGTGGTTTATTCTGAGAAAGCTGTAATGTAATACATTGGCATTATTCTTGATGAAATGCTTTTCTGATGTGTGATTGCTGAAAAAATGACTAGTCAGCAGACTAAGCTTTAGACATTTCCCCGTAATAATCCGCCTGCTCTTTGAATTTAAAATGTGGATTTCTAGTAAATTTCAAATAAGTGACACAAAAGCAATAAGCTACAGTGAGTAATCTGTTTTTCTTCATATTTTAAAAACCGTCCACAAACCCATACACTTGTCCCATAATACATTATGTCTGCCACATTTCAGAAGGATACAAAGCCAATTTTCATATAGACTTGTGTGTCAGAGTAAGAGTGGATTATTCCAAGCCTTGGATAAATGGATTAACTATACATTCGAGCTGTCTTCTGCTACAATTCATGGCATAAAATATTTAAAGAATAAGTCCACTAAGCACTATTTGTGCATTTAAACTGGCCTTAGTGCAAATGTAGAAACCCTACAGCTGCTTCAGTCATAAAGCCTTCACTCTTTATGTAACCAACAATCAGGGAAGTTTTAGACTTCCAGAAAATTAGGACCATTCCTCTTTAGCATTGTTTGGGAGGTCTGAACCAGACTCCCATAAAGCAATAGAAGCTGCCTTGTTGTGCTCTGTGTAGGCTGTGCTGTCAGCATTAATTGGTGTACAGCTGTGGACAAAAGTTTTGAGAATGACACAAATATAAATTTTCACAAAGTCTGCTGCCTCAGTTTTCATGATGGCAATTTGCATATACTCCAAAATGTTATGAAGAGTGATCAGATGAATTGCAATTAATTGCAAAGAAGTCCCTCTTTGCAATGAAATCAAACTTAATCCCATAAAAAACAAAACAAAAAAAAAACATTCCCACTGCATTTGTGAAGAAGGCTTCAGGGCACCCAAGAAAGTCCAGCAAGCGATGGACTGCCTCCTACACTTGATTCAGCTGTGGGACCACCAGTGCAGAGTTTGCTCAGGAATGGCAGCAGGCAGGCACAGTGAGGAAAATACTTTTGGAGGATGGCCTGGTGTCAAGAACGGTAGCAAAGAAGCCACTTCTCTCTAGGAAAATCAGGGACAGACTGATATTCTGCAAAAGGTACAGGGATTGGACTGCTGAGGACTGGGGTAAAGTCATTTTCTCTATTAAATCCCTTTTCCCATTGTTTGGGGCATCTGGAAAAAACCTTGTCCGGAGAAGAAAAGGTGAGAGCTACCATCAGTTCTGTATCATGCCAACAGTAAAGCATCCTGACACCATGTGTGGGGTTGCTTCTCAGCCAAGGGAGTGGGCTCACTCCCAATTTTTCCTGAGAACACAGCCATGAATAAAGAATGGTATACACAAATGTATGACTCAGAGGATTGGGTGTGTCATTGCCATCATCCCTTAATACTTCAAAAAACCAAATATTGTACCTCAATATGGGATTTTTAAGGCAATGTAATGATCGAAAAATTATTAAGTTAAAAATGAATTTTTATTAGTACAAAAACGAATAGAATACAAATAAATATTTTTTAAATGCTGAGTATTTTTAAGAAAAAAGCCTCAGATACATGAAAACAAGTGGTGCATCCTACTGCTAAATACAAACACCACCCAAGTTGATACGATGGCGTCCGATAGCAGATTTCCAACCCGTTTCAACTTTATTGTCAAAGCAAAGTCTTCCTCAGGGAAGGATTGCATCACATTCTAAAATTTCAGAAAACAACATAATTACTAGTGGTATATATACATACATATCGCCTATATCTAGAGAAACCACATTTTTACTGAAAAATAACAAATGCGACTTACATTGGAGCATGTAGCTGCAAAAAATGCTTTCCCAGTGCTGGCAGGGACCCTAGTCACCAATTTGTCTGAACCGCTTACTATCCTCTACGGGGCAGCCTGGTATGCTTTAGAAAAAGACTTTCTGTCAGTTGGTGCCAGACAAACCGTGGTAGGGGGGTCTGAGCATATTCCAGATAAAACAGAGTGTATCTATAGCTCCTATTCATTTTAAATGCAATTTGTGACCCCTTGTTTTAAATGGAGTCAATAGAGGTTGGTTTTAAATATACAATCCTCCTCTCTAAATTAATAAAATATTATTTCCACAATAATGACACCAGCAATATTGTACATATTAGCACCGCTCAGGGCTTAAAATGCCTTTTTTTGGCATCTGACAGGCACCAGGGTCTCTTTACTCTGATTATCCGTGTGCTATTAGTAAACTAACTAACAGCGCTATACACATCACACATTATTTACTTTCTTCTTTCTCTGAGTGTGTGAACGTCGGAGTCATGTGATTCCGACGCCACACACGTTAAAACACTTCCTGTATTAAGAGTTGCCCCGGCAACCAGACGCGCCTCTCCTTCTCCCCAGGATGCCGCGCCCACACTCCATAGTACACACAGAAGGAGGAGGGCTTGACGTTGCGGCTGGGGAAGCATGGAGGGAGGCGCCCGTTGCCTAGACAGCAAAGAGGACTGGGAGATGCTCTCCTCCAGCCTATGTTAGGCTGGAAGCATCCATCACCTAGACAACAAAGAAAGGAGGTAATGCTCTCCTTTCATTTACCTTAAAAGGAGGTTTCTTGATAGTGACCGCGGCCAACTCAGGCCACGCCCCTTACACTGCACCACCAATGAATAGGAGATCACTCTCCAATCTGGGCCACGCCCACCACATAACCACGCCCATATTCCCTACATTAGGACGCCAGGGACGGCCAAGGGCAGTACTTTGCAACTGGCTTCTAACAAGAGAGGAACTCCAAGACTAGAGCTCCCTGTCACCCACAAATGGGAATTTTACCTGCACATGCTATATAACCAACTTAAGGTATGTTGACTGGGGGATTTTTTTACCTTGTGGTTGTTTTGGGAAACAGAGTTCCCCAATAACCACCAATATTCCTATTTTTGATTCATATTTTTTTTTTTTAATTTAAATTCTTATTCAAGTGCTATCTATGTCTTTCAGCCTTTTTGCTAATTATGGCTGCCGAATATTGGTCTTTTTCTAAAGCATACCAGGCCGCCCCGTAGAGGATAGTAAGCGGTTCAGACAAATTGGTGACTAGGGTCCCTGCCAGCACTGGGAAAGCATTTTTTGCAGCTACATGCTCCAATGTAAGTCGCATTTGTTATTTCTCCGTAAAAATGCGGTTTCTCTAGATATAGGCCATATGTTTGTATATATACCACTAGTAATTATGTTGTTTTCTGAAATTTTAGAATGTGATGCAATCCTTCCCTGAGGAAGACTTTGCTTTGACAATAAAGTTGAAACGCGTTGGAAATCTGCTATCGGACGCCATCGTATCAACTTGGGTGGTGTTTGTATTTAGCAGTAGGATGCATCACTTGTTTTCATGTATCTGATGCTTTTTTTTCTTAAAAATACTCAGCATTTAAAAAATATTTGTTTGTATGTTCACTTGTATTCTATTCGTTTTTGTACTAATAAAAATTCATTTTTAACTTAATAATTTTTCGATCATTACATTGCCTTAAAAATCCCATATTGAGCTACAATATTTGTTTTTTTGAATAAAGAATGGTACAAAAGCATCCTCCGAGAACAACTTCTCCCAACCAACCAAGAACAGTTTGACGAACAATGCCTTTTCCAGCATGATGGAGCACCTTGCCATAAGGCAAAAGTGATAACTAATTGGCTTGGAGAACAGAACATCAAAATTTTGGGTTCATTGCCAGGAAACGCCCCAGACATTAATCCCATTGAGAACTTGTGGTCAATCCTCAAAAGGCGGGTGAACAAAAAACCCCCCACAAATTCTAACAAACTCCAAGCATTGATTATGCTAGAATGAGCTGCAATCAGTCAGGCTGTGGCCCAGTAGTTGATTGACACCATGCTAGGGCAAATTGCAGAGGTCTTGAAAAAGAAGGGTCAACACTGCAAATATTGACTCTTTGCATAAACTTAATGTAATTGTCAGTAAAAGCCTTTGACACTGATGAAATGCTTGTAATTCTACTTCAGTATACCATAGTAACATCTGACAAAAAGATCTAAAAACACTGGAGCAGCGGACTTTGTGGAAACTAATATTTGTGTCATTCTCAAAACTTTTGGCCACGGCCGTAGGGACAGAGGTAGACACGTTTTTCGGACTGTTTTTGATACTAGCTTGCTTTGTTGCCCTCCTGTATTGTAATAGTTATGCCGCGTACACACGACCAGTTTTGCCGTTGGATTAGACTCCGAAGGTTTCTCCGATGGAACTCCGACAAAATTCCATTCAAGCGGTCTTGCCTACACACTGTCAAACCAAAGTCCGACCATCCAGAACGAGGTGACGTACAGCACTTATGAAGGGACTAAAAAAAGGACGTTCAGTAGCCAATAGCGCCTGTCTCGTACTTCAGAGCATGCGTCGTTTTTGGTCCGTCGGAACAGCATACAGACAATCGGTTTTCCCAATAGGAATTGGTTCCGTCGGAAATATTTAGAACATGTTCTTTTTCTAGGTCCGTCAGAATTTTCGAAAAAATAAGTCTGATGAGGCACACACACAATCGGAATATACGATGAAAAGCTTCCATCTGACCTTTTCTGTCGGACATTCCTCTCGTGTGGACGCGGCTTTATGCCCCGTACACACGGTCGGACATTGATCCGACATTTCCACAACAAAATCCTAGGATTTTTTCTGACAGATGTTGGCTCAAACTTGTCTTGCATTTATACATGGTCACACAAAGTTGTCGGAAAATCCGATCATTCTGAACGCGGTGACGTAAAACACGTACGTCGGGACTATAAACGGGGCAGTAGCCAATAGCTTTCATCTCTTTATTTATTCTAAGCATGCGTGGCACTTTGTGCATCGGATTTGTGTACACACGATCAGAAATTCCGACAACGGATTTTGTTGTCGGAAAATTTTATAGCCTGCTCTCAAACTTTGTGTGTCGGAAATTCCGATGGAAAATGTGTGATGGAGCCTACACACGGTCGGAATTTCCGACAACAAGGTCCTATCACACATTTTTCGTCGGAAAATCCGACCGTGTGTACGGGGCATTAGAGCTAAATGTGCTTATTGTATTTAGCTATCTATAAAGCAAAGTGCTATTGGGACTGCGCTGTTTATAGCCTATGTTTTATTTTAAATGTAAATTTTAAAAGATCAGCACAAGTTATGTTCCTTGCTAAAAGCATGATGTGTCCTTTTTTGCTGCTGTCTCCTGGTTTAGTAGAAACTATATAGCAAAAAGTTTGTGAACACCCGACCATCCCCCTTATATGGGCTTGTTGGACATGCCATTCTAATACTAGGGACATTAAGGCTTTGTGCAACTTGCATCACACAGAATCGCAACTTTGTTATTTTGGGGAAGGTTCCTGTGCTAATTTTTTGCAATGCGGTGTGATTTTGTGCCCCATAGACTTCAATGGACACGCATCTACATGTGTTTTTCATGCGTTTGCAGTGTGTTTCTCCCCGCCCGCCCCTTAACTATTTCCTACCACCTCCTCCAGAAATCACAGTATGAAAATCATGTAAAAAAAAAATGTGCCAAGTCGTACTGCACTTGCACTACATAATCATATTGGAAATCAGAAGAAATTGCAGTTGCACTAATGTGCACCAGGCCTAATGTGGAGCTCTTCTTTGTGGCCCAAACAGGCTTCACTCTTCTGGGAAGACTTTTGGAGTGGGAATTTGAGTCCATTCAGCTATTTGAAATGTCAGGTACTGATGGTAATTGAGAAGTTCTGGCTCACAATCTTCATTCCATTCATCCCAAAGGTGTTCAGTAGAGTTGAGGTCAGGGCTGCTTACGGCCACTTACGTTTCTCCACACCAAACTCAAATCATATCTTTAAGGACCTGACTTTGTGCACAGGGGAACAGTCATCAGTATGAACAAAAAAAGGGCCCTCCTCAAACTGTTTCCACAAGGTTGGAATTGTGCAGTTGTCTAAAACGACTGTAAACTGTAGCATTATTGGTGCCCTTTACTGGAAACACCTAAACTCAAACATTTAGAGGGGTGTTCACATGCCAATTTAGTGCAGGTGTGATGGTACAAACCTTTAACGATATTGTGTATCTGAGAAGGATGGAAAGAATTAGAAGCACAGGACTAGCATGCAAAATATGAAAATGTACATTTCATGCAACCCAGCATTGGAGCAAAGTTGTACAAAATATGCCATACATCAATAAATCAGGGAAACATTCAGTAAATAGTGCCAGTGGGGTATATCAAATATGTATGTTGTAAAATGAGTGAACTGATTGCCCTCAATATGGCAATTTAATACTAGGTAGGGGTAGATCATGGTAAATGTTTCGGGGGAAAAAGGCCTTTCCTCGGGAGAGAGGTCTCTGCTGAAGAAGGGGTTTCGTTCTGAAACATTTATTTGAGATATTGTACCTCCCTGTTTGGTATTGAGGGTAACCTATTCACTCAAATATATGAATACCCATATTGGCCCTATTTACTTTGTTTCCCTGATTTTATTGATTTATGTCTTGTACAATTTTGCTGTTATGCTGGGTTGCATTAAACGTACATTTTTATATATTGTTTGCTAGACCCGTGTTTCTCTTACTGATTTATATTTTGACATTTATAGGTAGGTTTCCTTATTTGGGACTGTAGTACCTGAATTTGTTTTCTAGTTTGGGAGTCCGGAAGAGATAGTCATGCCATGTTTTTACTGTCCTTAGTGTTCCTGTTGGTGAAATTCACCCTCGTTATTTGTCTAGGTGAAAATTGAGGTAGAAGAAAATATTTCATTAAGAACACTTGTCCTGGAGTAAAGAACAGACTTCCCTTCACTTTGAAGTGTTTTCTTCTCAGCTCTTGTAACTACAAAACAGGAAGTGAAGGAAAATATCCCCAACACACACCAAATAAATAAAATCTAGCAGGGCTTTTAATTATGCTATGATATAAAACTAATAGCATCAGATAACAGCTGGCAGAAAATGGAAGATTTTATTTCAAGCGTGCCTCTGATTTTTGCATTGCATCTCTGACCCTTCATGATTCTTTCCATTGCAGGGTTTGGGATGTAAACACAGGAGAGATGCTGAATACATTAATTCACCACTGCGAGGCTGTGCTGCATTTGCGGTTTAATAACGGTATGATGGTCACCTGCTCCAAAGATCGCTCCATTGCAGTATGGGACATGGCCTCTGCAACAGATATCACTTTAAGAAGGGTTCTTGTGGGCCATAGAGCCGCAGTGAATGTGGTGGACTTTGATGACAAGTACATTGTCTCTGCCTCCGGTGACAGAACTATTAAGGTAGGTGATATTTCCTGAAAGTTTTTCCTTTAAAAAATGTTTTGTTTTGCAAGCAGGCTGTATGTATCCTCATCTTTGTGTTTTCTTCTATGTCTTCTCATTCCATCACAAATCAAAAATGCTAGCAGGTGGGTTTTTTTTTTGGCCCTTCGTGTGTGTGTACAAATTATGGCAACCACCCCAACCTATAACTAGCCTTTGCAGGAAGGTGCTGTCTAACAGTTTGTGTTAAAAACATAGGGTTTTATTTGCACACCTTTGGAAATACTGTACATGCGTAAGCCGCAGTGCCCATGTCAAGGGACCGCTGTGTATATACTGCGGTCCTAGTGTTAAAATTTCTAGAGCCTCTATAATAAAAGCCCATACTGTATGTCAATGGATAGGTTAAGGGCAGGTGTGCCTGGAGGAAGCCCACCTCTCCTTAAAGGCACAAGGATGCACACGACGCCCAGCAATTGCACAATCACAGTGAAGTTATCCAGTACGCCCTTGCACCCAATTCATCCAACTGTACAAACAAATGGTAACCACCCCAACCTATAACTAGCCTTTGCAGCAAGGTGCACATGGAGGGGGAATGTACATTGCAACAAACAAACAAAAGATGTCCCAGCACACTTACCAGCTAGCCTGCGAAACAACCAAATTGGCCCTGTCTAACAGTTTGCGTTAAAAATGTGTGCGCTTGTTAGTGGGGTGTAGACAGAATTATAAAGCTCTTTGTGACAGGAACAGCTATGACTAGTTCTATTTATAAGTCCCCAAACAGAATACCTATGGGTGCATAAATATGAGGTGATTATTGTTTAACTTAAGCATAAAATATAAACCAAAATGCTGTGGTAGTGTTGAAAGTTTGTGTTTTTTTTTTATTTTTGGCTTTGTCACTGCTTGGAAGACTCACCCTGATTTAATAACAGGGTCCACTTATGTATTTCTCCCCCCTTCCAAAATGCAGCACCAAAAAAAACATGGCGGACGAAAAAGGTTGACTAATATACTTGGCTTTCCCATGATCCTGACGAGTTCCAATGCAAGGGTAATGTCTCCACCTTTCTGGCAAGATTCTGGGGAAAGTTGAGTAGCCCACATCCTACAAGAAGGTACACTATGCAAGAGCATCATCTCTTGAGATTTAGGGTACTCCACATTCTCCCATAGCTTGTTAGAATGATGGTAACATCACCCCCTGCAGTAATGGAAGTCAGAGGAAAAGTAAGTATGTGAATTAAAATATTTTAACCACAGCCATGTATTTATTTCAGTTTAGGGGGCCCTTAATATGAGAGAAATGCATAGACTGTCTTTGCTCTTCTCTTTCTATGGGTTATTTGACTCTGGTGCTGATACTTTCAAAGACCTTGACAAAGAAAATGTAAGTTGATCAAGTGTGTCTTATCTTCACGGGGCCGTATGCTTGTTTTGGACCTCTGCTTCGAAAAGAGATTAAACCAGGGGATAATCATGCCAACTAGGTAGCTAACATATATGGAAGAAGCAATGTCATTTTGCATGTTTCCCCTGTGAGGGTGTCCTTTAACTAGTGCATGATTCAGTAGTAGCAGCACCCAGTAGATGTTTCATAGGTGAGTTAAGCTGTCTTAAAGCCTAGTCTCTTGGAGACTAGCACAGGGGTGCTCAACCTTTGGAAGAGCGAGAGGCACTTAAGTGATTTGGTAAGTGGTCGCGGGCCACAATTAACCATGGGGTTTTACGTCCACCACCCCCCCCCCCCCAAACCCCCCCCCCCCCCCCCGGGCCACCCACACCTCAAATGTAAAAAAGCCCTTACTGTCCTGATCCCTCTATATGACTACTTTCACACAGATGCACTGCAGATTACCCTCCTTTTGGTTAGCTGCACTGAGCCATAGACTTCTTTTTACATTTTGTGCGTGTAGTGCACTTTCTGAAAGCACACCAAAACTCCTGCATTCAGGAGTTGTGGTGCCCTTTCAAAAAGCGCACCAAACCTACAGGATATAATAGCAGTCTATGGCTCAGTAAAGCTAACCCTCAGGAAAGCCGCAGCTGCACCTGCGGAACAGTGTGAAAGCAGCCTAATAACCTTTTTATAAGTGCTCATATGCCCACTGCAAAAGTGCAGTGTATATGAAAACGACTAAGCGCTAATATTTGCGCGAATTGCGTCTACCTCTTTGTCCCCTGCTCCATCTGTCAACCACTTGTCATATGAAGCTTCATTAAAAAGATTTTTGGAAGTGCAGCCGTCCGTAATTATTTCCTTATGCAGTGTATATGATAATACACTGGCCTTTTCCCCTTCCAGCTTCTGCTGGCATTGCTCTCCAGGCTGCTAGAAAGATCCCTAGTGAAGTGCACTTGGTCTCACTCCACCTGGGACAGGAGTTGGCGCTACAGAGAAAGCATCGGCTTATGCGGCTCCTGCTCCCTCTGTGGCCGCCTGCTTCCTCCGGTACCGGCACTGGCTCCATGCACTCTGATGCTCTGGGATGGCGAGTTTGGCAACCCATTGATCACGATCTGGGCTTGCCAACCCGCCTTCACAGAGCATGGGCATGCAAGTCCCTGTTTGTAGGTCATAGGCCACATCAGAGGGCCCCACGAACCACAGGTTGAGCACCCCGCTCTAGCAGAAAAATCTCCTTTTTATTCCTTTGAAGGTAAAGAGTGACTCCACAACTGTGAAAGGCCACAGCAAGGAAGATTGGGTAGATACACACAGCCAGGAACTCTGGTGGTGATGGAATGACATCCCTGCTAGACTTACGGTATATGAGAATGTATGAGAGACTGACAGGTTATTCAACCCACCAGTGTCTGCTGATGCTTTTTTGAGTAGGTTTAGACTTAAAAAATACTAGTACATTTGTAACTTTATTTTTGTGTATATAAAATTCTGTTTTTATCCCTGTTTCTTTGTCACCAGGTATGGAACACGAGTACATGTGAATTTGTGCGTACATTAAATGGTCACAAGCGTGGCATTGCCTGTCTACAGTATCGGGACAGACTGGTGGTCAGTGGCTCTTCAGATAATACCATAAGGTACGTGTTAGTATTTTTTAGAGCTACAGCATTGAAAAAATGTACAAGTACAGTGCTGTGCAAATGTTTTAGGTAGGTGTGCAGAAATGCTGTCAAGTTAAAAACTCTTTCTAAAACATATATTTTAATTGTTTATTTTTAGCAATTTACAAAGTGAGGGAACAGAAGAAAAATCTAAATCAAATCAATATTTAGTGTGACCACCCTTTGGCTTCAAACCAGCATCAGTTTTTCTATGTACACTTGCACATAGTTTTTGAAGGAACTCGGCAGGTAGGTTGTTCCAAACATCTTGGAGAACTAACCACAGATCTTCTGTGGATGTAGGCTGCCTCAGATCCTTCTGTCTCTTCATGTAATCTCAGACAGACTCGATGTTGACATCAGGGCTTTGTGGGGGACAAACACTTCCAGGACTCCTTGTTCTTTACGCTGCAGATAGTTCTTAATGACATTGCTGAGTTCCTTCAAAAACTGTGTGCAAGTGTACCTAGAAGAATCGATGCTGGTTTGAAGGCAAAGGGTGGTCACACCAAATATAGATTTGGTTTTGATTTCCCATCTGTTCATTTACTTTTAATTTTGTTAATTGATAAAAAGAATTCATAAATAACAGTAGCACTTCTGTTTCTGAAAGCATTCTTAATTTACAGAATTTTTTCACAGTTGCCTACAACTTTTGCTTAGTACAGTACTATATTTCAGAGATGTACTACATAAAATATGCTTTTATTTTGTTTAGACATAAACTTTAGTTATACGACAGAGCCTTCAAGTTTATTGCTGAAAGCGGAAACCTTTTCAGACTTTCTTAGATACCCACATCTTGAAAGTTCAACAATATAGCTGTACAGAGTTACCTGATTGATAACCCTCTAAAATGCTTTGATAATAAGATTATTTAGTATTTGGCTTATTTATCTGTACACTCGATACGTTATCTTCTTTGCTCTAGACACCGTTTTTTATAGCTGTCACAGTTCCATCTACCAGCTTTCTTTCTGGCCCTTTTAATCCCATGTTGCTGAAGAATAAAGATTTTATATCCTACTTTTGTCAACAGTGGGAGTTATGTCCAATTATTAATAACACAGCAGGAAAAAAGTTTGAATCTTTACTGGGAAGCAGCCAATACATTTCTTGAGGGAGCTGTTATTTCATACTCAATATCTAAGCGAAGAGAAACTACACAGTCAATAATGAACAGTGAGGCAGTTGATTGTGCTGGATGATGAATGAGAAAATCTGCATGGATATCCAGAGATAAACAGCGCCACAGAACAAAAGAGAGAATAAAACAACTTTATAATAGCATTGGATAAGCAGTGAGTTTTCTGTAACTATATTTGTGTTCAGACACACAGGATGATATATCAGATAGTATAGTATTTTTTTTTTTTTTTTAATACAAATTGGGTATTTGGTTCTGACCTTGTCATAGGGTGACCATGTGTGGCCCAAAGAGGGCAAGTGATCTGACAAATTCTAGTGTCACTTGTTGGATTATGTAGGGCTAACAAGGGTTGGGTAGCAAGTTCTTCTGAATATTGGAAGGGATAGTTATTGCTCAGATATTTCCTAGTGCACTAGCACAGATGGCTCATACCCAAGGGTTATGCTTGATAAAAGTAACTGTGCGATTGTTTAAATTGGCATTGATTATCATATACTGTATATAGTGCATCCGGAAAGTATTCACAGTACTTCACTTTTTACAGATTTTGTTACGTACCAGCCTTATTCCAAAATAGATTAAATTCTTTCTTTTCCTCAAAATTATACAAATAATACCCCATAATGACAACGTGAAAGATGTTTGTTTGAAATCTTTGCAAATTTATAAAAAAAAAAAAAGAAAAAAATGACATGTACGTAAGTATTCACAGCCTTTGCTCAATACTTTGTTGAAGCACCTTTGGCACCAATTACAGCCTCAAATCTTTTTGAGTATGATGCTACAAGCTTGGCGCACCAATTTTTGGGCAGTTTCTCCCCTTCTTCTTTGCAGGACCTCTCAAGCCCCATTAGGTTGGATGGGGAGTATCGGTGCACAGCCATTTTCAGATCTCTCCAGAGATGTTCAATCAGGTTAAAGTCCACTCCGTTGTTATCTTTTTTTCTGTGTGCTTAGGCTTGTTGTCCTGTTGGAAGATGAAACTTCACCCCAATCTGAGGTCCAGAGCGCTCAGGAGCAGGTTTTCATCAAGGATTGCTGCATTCATCTTTCCCTTGATCCTTACTCCTCTCCCAGTTCCTGCCTCTGAAAAACATCCCCACAGCATGATGATGCCAACACCACGCTTCACTGTAGAGATGGTATTGGCCACGTAATGAGCGGTGCCTGGTTTCCTCCAGACATGACACCTGCCATTCAGGCCAAAAAGTGCAAATCTTTGTTTCATCAGACCAAAGCATTTTGTTTCTCATGTCCGAGAGTCCTTCATGTGCCTTTTGACAAACTCCAAGTGGGCGGTCATGTTCCTTTAACTGAGGAGCGGCTTCCGTCTGGCCACTCTACCATGCAGGCCTGGTTGGTGGAGTACTGCAGAGATGGTTGTTCTACTGGAAGGTTTTCCTCTCTTCACAAAGAAATGCTGTAGCTCTGTCAGAGTGATCATCTGGTTCTTGGTAGCCTCCCTGACTAAGACACTTCTCTCCAGATCGTTCTCTTTGGCCGGGCGGCCCGCTATAGGAAGAGTCCTGGTGGTTTCAAATGTCTTCCATTTACGAATGATGGAGGCCACTGTGCTCATTGGGACCTTCAATGCTGCAGACATTTTTCTGTACCCTTCCTCAGATCTGTGCCTCAATACAATCCTGTCTCAAAGGTCCACAGACAATTCCTTGAACTTCATGGCTTAGTTTGTGCTCTGACATCCACTGTTAACTATGGGACCGTGTATAGACATGTGTGCCTTTCCAAATCATGTCCGGTCAACTGAATTTACCACAGGTGCACTCCAATGAAGTTGTGGAAACAGGATGCACTTGAGCTCAGATTTGAGGCAAAGGCTGTGAATACTTATGTATATGTGATTTTTTTATTTTTAATAAATTTAAAAACATGTCAAACAAACTTCTTTCATGTTGTCATTATGGGGTATTGTTTGTAGATTTTTGAGGAAAATAATTAATTTAATCCATTTTGGAAAAACAACGAAACGTGGAAAAAGTGAAGCGCTGTAAATACTTTCCGGATGCACTGTATGAAACAAAACTGACCAAGTATTTTAGTTATTTAAAAACTCAATCTATTCTCTGGAAACATATATAGTTAAAGGATACTAGTAATACATGTAGAATTTTCAGGGGGTCCTAAAGCAAGGGTTCTTGTTGAATTACAAAAAATGTACTGTGCATGGGTTAGACCCCTTTCACACTGGAACCACCCGTGCATTAGCGGTAAAGTGCCACTTGTTTTAGCTGCATTTTACTGATGTTTAAGCAATGCTTTTCAGCCGCTAGCGGGGCGCTTTGAACCCCAAAGAAGGGGTTAAAAATGCCCGCGTTGCGGTGCTTCCGAAGCACTTTTTAGACGCTTTGGAAGCGCTGCCCATTCATTCATGGGCAGGGGCGTTTTGGGAGTGCTGTATACACCACCCCAAAAGATGCTGCTTGCAGGACTTCTAACATCCCGCAAGCGCACCGCCCCAGTGTGAAAGCACTTGGGCTTTCACACTCGGGCGGCATGGGAGGCAGTTTTCAGGCGATTTACAGGCGCTACTTCTAGCGCTAAAACGCCTGAAAACTGCCTCAGTGTGAAAGGGGCCTTAGTCATTTTTTTTGTTATAGGTACGTTTATAGCGCTGTCAATTTACGCAGCACTTCACATTCTCTTAATTGTACATTCACATCAGTCCCTGCCCACAAGAAGCTCACAATCTAAGGTCCCTAACTCACATTCATACATACACATACTAGGGCCGATTTAGACAGGAGCCAATTAACCTAATAGCATGTTTTTGGAGTGTGTGAGGAAACCGGAGTACCCGGAAGTAACCCATGCAGGCACAGAGAGAACAGGTAGTGCTGTGGTTGGGATTTGAACCGACTACCCTAGTGCTGCTAGACAGAAGTACTAAGCACTTAGCCACTGTGCTGTAATGCTGTTTTATAGTGTTGGAAATTCTTTGTGGCAATTTGGTGATCATTAAGTTTTTGATTGATAAAACCTTTCTTGGTCCTGCAAAACTTTAATTGACCAAGCTGGGAAATACTTTGCTGTGGGTCCAACTAATGTGTAAATTCAAGCAAGGTAAGATGGATCTCTTATGTAGTCATGCTGAGTGAGGGATTGGCTTGCGCATGGCCATTTTTATAGGTAAATGGCAAAGAGAGAGGATTGCCATCTTTTCAATGTTAATCATCTAGGGTACTTTCCGGTGCGAGCAGACCCCAACAAAGGATGCTTGTTAACACTTTGGCTTAGGATTGAGGCCTTTGATGTTGTAGCATTACAATAAACAATCCTATTTGTGCAAGTAATATCTGTCAAGGTGAAAGTTGGAGTTCATCAAGTGGGGTAATTAAAGTGGTTGTAAAGGCTCAAGGTTTTATTTACCTTCACGCATTCTATGCGTGAAGGTAAAAAACCATCTGTGTGCAACATTTAGGTGAAGACTTTAGGATGACCTTTTTATATTTCATGTGGAGGCTTTCTTCTCTTTCAGGCTATGGGATATTGAGTGTGGAGCATGTTTACGAGTTCTGGAAGGGCATGAAGAACTAGTACGATGCATCCGTTTTGACAACAAGAGAATAGTCAGTGGAGCATACGACGGGTACGTTTGTTCTCCCTTTCTTTTTACCTAAATTTATCTTTAGACGATTACCTTTTTGTTCTCAAGTTCTTTCCTAAATGTATCTTTATTAGGAGTTAAGAGGAGAATAATCGTAGGTTAGGAGTTAAAGACCAAGGGTAATGTGCTTCTTTTATTACAGCTAGCTGTAAAAGCACCAATAGAAACCTTTAAACAGAATGTGCTCAGCAGACAACCTTCACAATGCTCTAAGCTATGGAGAATTAAGTTAAAAAACACAGTAGTGAAGTTTATCACATCCTACATTGGGGTTGATTTACTAAAACTATAGAGTGTAAAATCTGGTGTAACTCTGCATAGAAACCAATCAGCTTCCAGTTTTTTTTTTTTCTCAAAGCTTCATTGAACAAGCTGAAATTGGAAGCTCATTGGGTACCATGCACAGCTGCACCAGATTCTGCACTCTCCAGTTTTAGTAAATCCCATTGTGCTTATGTAACCAGTTGTACATATGCATTGGGGCAAACATGTTTAGGATCAGTTAACCACCTGGCGCCCGCACTATAGCCGAAAGACGGCTACTATGCGGTGCTCAATTGCCGGGAGGGCATCCATGGAGGTCCTCCTGTTTACATCCCCCCCGCGCGCCGCCGTGGGCGCGCATCGGGGGAAATCTGTGTTGGCCGTGTCCCTTGGCCAATCACAGATCGTGCTAAAAGGCTAATAACAGTGGCCATTTAGCACTCGATCGGATTGCCCAATGAGAGATGATCTCATATGTAAACATATGAGATCATCTCTCATTGCCGGCTCTCCCTCCTCACACAGAGACCGCGTGTGAGGAGGGAGAGCGACTTGCAGCTGCAGCGTGAGCCGTGAGTGTGTGAACACAAACACACACATGCCCACAGTGCCATCTGTCCCCAGTGCCACCTGTCAGTGCCATCTCTCCCCAGTGCCACCTGCCCCCAGTGCCACCTGTCAGTGTCACGTGCCATCTGTTATCAGTGTCAAGTGTCTTCAGTGCCACGTATCAGTGCCATCTGTCATCAGTGCCACATCAGTGTAAAGAATTGTGGGAAAAATTACAACATCATAAACCTCACCATGCATCTTACTAAATACCTTGGAATGTCTACTTTCAAAAAAGGGGACATTTGGGGGGTATTTGTACTTTCCTGGCTTGTTAGGGTCGCAAGAAATGAGGCCACCAGTACATCAGGTGTGATCAATTTTTTATGATTTGCACCACAGCTTGTAGACTCTCTAACTTTCACAAAGACCAAATAACATCCACTAATTTTGATTATTTTTACCAAAGATATGTAGAAGTATAAATTGTGGCCAAAATTTATGAAGAAAAATTAATAATCTGCAAAATTTTATCACAGAAACAAGGAAAAATGCGTTTTTTTTTTCAAAATTTTCATTTATAGCGCAAAAAGTAAAAAACCCAGAGGTGATCAAATACCACCAAAAGAAAGCTCTATTTGTATGAAAAAAGGACAAAAAACTCATTTGGGTACAGTATTACATGAATGAGTAATTGTCACTCAAAGTGTGAGAGCAAAGTGTGCGAGCACTGAAAACTGGTCTGGTCAGGAGGGGGGTTTAAGTGCCCCCCCGCACGAAACCCCCCCCCCCGACCCCCCCCTCCCCACGTCTCGCTCAGGTATAGCCTTCCGCGGCCAGCTTGCCTTGCTATATATCATTGCTATATATCGGCACTCAGCATTGGCAGTATGGACGCATACTTGGCTTGGGGGGGGCGTGACTGCCACCCCCATAAAATGGAACATGACTGACTCAGTGTCACTCGCCAATGGCCATACCTAGTGCACTGGACATAACTTAACAGGCGGAGGCGGAGCCTAATGCTCCACCTACCCACCTCTGTGCGGCATCATTGCACACTCTCCAGCACGGGGCGGGAGTCGGGATGGGCCTCTCTGTTACCAGAGGAGGAGGACGGCAGTGGCAGGAACCCTCAGGTACAAATTGATGAGAGCGAATAGATATATACTAAAGCTGCCTGGGTATTTAAGTTTTTAAATTGGTCCTTAATCATGGCTTGCTGTTTCAATCCATCTATATAATATATAGATGGATTGAAAAAGGGAGCCAGGAGTCAGGACCAAATAAAAAAAATTATATACCCAGGCAGCTTTAGAAACACAACAACTGTGCCCATCAATTGCCACCACTGTGCCCATCAATTGCCACCACTGTGCCCATCAAACGCAGCCACTGTGCCCATCAAACGCAGCCACTGTGCCCATCAAACGCAGCCACTGTGCCCATCAAACGCAGCCACTGTGCCCATCAAACGCAGCCACTGTGCCCATCAAACGCAGCCACTGTGCCCATCAAATGCAGCCAATGTGCCCATCAAACGCAGCCACTGTGCCCATCAATTGAAAGAGGAAGCGGTGTTGTTTACAGATGAGAGGGCAAGTCTTAAATAGGAAGGGGTGTGGCCTTGACAGGAAGGGTGGGTCATATTTAAATTAGGGGGTGCATGAGTTTAGTCAGGCCTAGGGCAGCACAAAACCTAAATGCACCACTGCCCAGTAGGCAAGTGGTTAAAGTGGTTGTAAACCCCAGTCATAAAATCTGAACAAAGCATATACTGAATATCTGTAGTGTTTACTTTTACTGTTTCCAAAGCTCTAAGTGTCGTTTCTCTCTGGTGCTTTGTTGCTCTGTTATCAGCATGAGTCACTTCTGACAAGTTTTCCCAACATGGGAGGGAGCTCAGCACATTCCAGTAGAACATATTTCTTTTCAGCTGTCATAGTTACATGACATCTGTTTTTATACTAAGTGGCCATGCAACAAATTATATGATATGTAATCTAAAGGGGGGGGACTGTATAGGGGAGAGAGATTAGTAGTATTCTCTTCCAAGGGTGAGGTGCCAATATGTAGAGCTGATGGTCAATTAATGTTGCCTCAATTAAGGCAATAATAACCGCACGATCGTTTTCGACTGTAATGTTAGAAACTTTTTCCCTGCGACTTCAATTTTTTTTTTTTTAACTGTGAATGTGGTTTTCGTTCAGTTTGGGATTCCATTAATAGAAGAATTGCAGCTTTTCCTCCCAAAAACAGCAGATGCATGTAAATGAATCACAACCCCACTGTCGATTTTATGTGTAACTTACCTCCTTTAGCTGGATAAAAAAAGAAGACGCCTCCAAGTGCAACAGCATTAAGACTGTATTAGCCAAAATGTATAGGCTCCTTCTTCATGCCGAACGCACTTGGTCCCGGGTGGGCACTTCAAGTGACGTCATCCATAAGTCCAGCGTTCCATTCTGGTTTACTACAACACCTCTGTCCTTCCACTGGTCTCCTGTCATGCGGTTTCCCTCTGCTGGGCAGCTGGGATTAACAACATCCTGCCGTGGACCTGACCATCACAGGACTACCCCCACTGTTGGACTCCTTTACACGTACCATGAGCTTTTTAATGTCTACCTCTAGTAAGTGTTTTTCTACCTTTTGGCTAATTAAGTCTTAATGTTGCTGCACTTAGAGGAGGCGCCTTCTTTTTTATCCTGTTTCATTTAGAGTTGTTGCTTTCCTCTTGCTTTCCTTTTGAAGTGCTGCCTCAGGGGGCTATGCAGACGCCAATCATCCAATAAAACACCAGTCCTCATGGGGACAGTCTCTCTGGTCAGATACAGCTATCCAGAAGCGCCCTTCTTTTTCTTTATCCTGGTACCTCCTTTAGCTGTATACAGCAGGTTTCTGTGATGTCACTCCTACCCCTGGCAGAATTTCTAAGTGATCTGACTTTCTGATTCCTTCCTTTGCCAGTCCGGATACTACATCTTACATGATCCTTTGAGCCTCTGTGGTTTCATGGTGGGCTATAGGAGTCACTTGTACCAGTTCTGGCAGTTGATGTTGGTGGTGAAAGCAGGGCCGGTACTTGACTATTTTTTTATGCCCTAGGCAAGACTAACGAGGCCCGGCAGGGGAACGTTAGTCTTGCCCAGGGTGCGGGTCACTACAGCAGGGTCAGACAGAACAGACTCACTGGGCTGGATAGTTTCGCCTATGTCCGGAGACCTGATGGTGCCTGCCTTCTCAGCTGTGCCCACCTCGTCCAGCTCCCCACTGTATTCCGCCTCTTCAGCTGTACCCGCCTCATCCGGCTCCCTACTGTCGTCCTCCGCCTCCTCAGCTGTGCCCGCCTCGTCCGGCTCCCCACTGTCCTCCGCCTCCTCAGCTGTGCCCGCCTCGTCCGGCTCCCCACTGTCCTCCTCCGCCTCCTCAGCTGTGCCCGCTTCGTCCGGCTCCCCACTGTCCTCCGCCGCCTCAGCTGTGCCCGCCAGACATTCTTCAGCCCCTCGTGTTCCCCAGGCTGGAGGGGAAGTCAGTGACCATGGCTGCTCCCCCTAGGCAGCAGTGCGCCCTAGGCGGCTGCCTAGTTTGCCTAGCAGGAGTGCCGGCCCTGGGTGAAAGGTGTAAATGTGTCATAAGTCCTCCTGTGTCATTCCTGTCTTGCAGCTTGCCAAAGAATAGCAGCTTACTGCAAGACTACAGAAGAAGGGCTATGGGAGGTTATTATGAACGCATTTCCTTCAGATGTATATTCATCACTTTACAGAGAACAGGGCTCTGGGAGTGGGACTCTCCCTGTTCACACTGGTCGGCATATTTAACGGAATTCAAGAAGGAAACACCTTCGTACACAGCCTGTTTTGAAAGCTAGCTGTGCTGCTGCTGGGCAGAATTGAATGGATTAGAATTGAATCCTGCCCAGCAGCAGCCACAGCTAGCTTTCAGAACAGGTTGTGTATAAAGGGGTTTCCTCCTTGAATAATTCTGTGAGGTGGAAGGTTTGGACTCTTCCTGTAGGTGTGACTGGGTGGGATTGAATGCTAATTAGGATGTATTCCATCCCACCCACAATCAGAGCTGTGAAGGAAGTCTGAAAGTCTACAAAGGGGAGTGTTATAGACTCTAGCTGCTGCAGGAAGTGGCTGTGGAAGGGAGAGAGTCTATCAGCAGGATATACGTGGATCCTGAGTGTCATGTGATACAAAGCCGCAACTAAACCCAAAATATCAGGGGATCCGCAGACAACAGAGCAACATGGTACAGAGGTATGATCTATGCTGGGATCAATCTAGTTCTAGTGATAAGAAAGTTGGAGTTCGGGTTTAAGGGCATTCAAATTAATTTTACCACTTGACCTCCGGAAAACTTACCCCCCTTCATGACCAGGCCATTTTTTACGATACAGCACTGCATCGCTTTAACTGACAATTGCACGATCGTGCAACACTGTTCCCAAAGAGAGAGCTTTCTATTGGTAGTATTTGATAACTTCTGAGGTTTTTATTTTTTGCGCTATAAACAAAAAAAAGACTGACAATTTTGGGGGAAAAAAAACAAATTTTTTTCTTTCTGCTATAAAACATATCCAAAAATGTTTTAAAAATCTAATTTCTTCATAAATTTAAGCCATTATGTATTCTGCTACATGTTTTTGGTAAAAAAAATCCAAACAAGCGTATATTGATTGGTTTGCGCAAAAGTTATAGCATCTACAAACTGTGGGATATTTTTTTTTTTTTTTTACTGGTAATGGTGGCAATCAGCGACTTATGGTGGGACTGTGATATTATGGCAGACACCTAACTGACACTTTTGATACTTTTTGGGGACCAGTGATCAGTGCTAAAAAAAATATGCACGGTCACTGTACTAATAACATTGGCTGGGAAGGGTTTTAACATCAGAGGCGTTGGGGTTAACTGTGTGCCTAGCCTGTGCTTATTCACTGTGTGGGAGGTGATTTGACTAGGGTAAGGCAAAGATCAGTGTTCCTTCTTTGCAGGAACCCAGGATCAATACCTTCCATTCTGTATAATCGGCAAGTGCCTGCAGACATCAAGTCTCCAGTACCTGCCGCTGGGATCCCACTGTGTGTGATCACAGTGGGAACGGGTCGCCGGCGGCATGCCCCAGACCCGGAAGTGTGTACGTGATCTGGCACAGAGCGGCCACCCTGTTGCAGTAAATATACGGTGGGTGGTCTGCAAGTGGTTAATTGACTCAATGATGGCAAGATGAAATGCACTGATGAACTTTTTTTTTTTTTTTATAATTTCCACAACATTTTACTGATATTTGCCAGCATAAATGCGATGTATCAGTATCTAGAATATACCTTGCCCTGTTGAGGGTCCAGGGCCCTTTATAATGGTCCTAGTACAGAGGAGCTCAAGAAAGACTAAAATGGAAAAGTAAATAAAAGTTTTCTTCAGTACAATAAAAACGCCAAGTCACCTTATTAAATTATGCTGCCTGATCTGATGAAGTGGTCAGCTATGTAACATTATTCCAAAGCTATAAATAAACGTTTCCTTACTGGAGTTTTGCATTTTAAACTTCTGAGTACCTCCCCACTAAGAACATAACAAAAAAGAGATCCAGTGTGGCATCACCAGTTCAACAAAGCTTTCATGTGGACCTAATAGGAAGGACTGCAGAATGGCAGGTTCTAAAAAATGTTGTCGCCCTCCTTATACCTTGCAAAGCATAAGAATGGAAAGAGTGCTTTGTACAAATCTCAACAGGTAAAGACGTTTCTATATGCCAGTCTCATCTGAATATTTGGCTCTTTGGGTCAGGTTGCCCTTTAAAAACATGAACTGCTTTACTAAGTAAGCAAAGCAATGCTGGGAAAAGTTTAATATGAAAGATTCCTTTCATAGCAATTAGAATACAAAGGATATGTTGTTTCTATAGCAGGTGCCATTAAATTCTCCATTAATTAACATCACCTGTTCTCGAGCTATTTGTCTTGCTTAATTTTAAAATTGCGTGGCAAAAATATTCTTATTTTTCATTCGGTTGTAAGGAAGCTGAGGCATGTTTCATTAGCCAGAGCATTTATCAAAATATACTCCTGATCTGTTCACCACGGGGCTTCGTTATTGAAGGCCCTGCTCTAATTAGCATCAGTTTTTTGACAGCAGTGCTCGCTCATGTTTCATCACATGACTCTTTGTGAACACCGCAGCTTGTTACACACTTGCACATGACAAACACTGCTGCTATTGTGCACACACCGAGTTTTCTGGGTCAGTTGATACTCAGGCTGCAGAGAGTCCAGGATATCAGGCATTTGGGTTCAATGGCATGTTTCACAGACCTACAGTGCCTTGCAAAAGTATTCACCCTTCTTGGCATTTTCTGTGTTTTGTTGCCTCACAACCTGGAATTAACGTGGATTGTTTGAGGATTTGCATCATTTAATTTACAGAACATGGCCACAACTTTGAAGATTTTTTTTTTTTTTTTTTTATTGTTAAGGAAACAACAAATAGGACAAAATAACAGAAAAAGTAAATGTGCATAACTATTCACCCCCTAAAGTCAATACTTTGTAGAGCCACCTTTTTGCGGCTATCACAGCTCCAAGTCGCTTTGGATTAGTCTCTATGAGCTTGCCACATCTTACCACTGGGATTTTTTGCCCATTCCTCCTTGCAAAACTGCTCCAGCTCCTTCAAGTTGGAGGGTTTGCGCTTGTGAACAGCAATCTTTAAGTCTGACCACATATTTTCTATTGGATTGAGGTCTGGGCTTTGACTAGGCCATTCCAACACATTTACATGTTTCCCCATAAACCACTCAAGTGTTACTTTAGCAGTGTGTTTGGGGTCATTGTCCTGCTGGAAGGTGAACCTCCATCCTAGCCTCAAATCACACACAGAGTGGTACAGGTTTTGCTCAAGAATATCCCTGTACTTCGCACCATCCATCTTTCCCTCAACTCTGACCAGTTTCCAAGTCCGACTGCTGAAAAACATCCCCACAGCGTGCTGCTGCCACCACCATGTTTCACTGTGGGGATGGTGTTCTTTGGGTGATGTGATGTGTTGTGTTTGCGCTAGGCATAGCGTTTTCTTTGAGGGCCAAAAAGTTCAATTATAGTCTCATCAGACCAGAGCACTGTCCTCCATACATTTTGGGAGTCTCCCACATGCCTTTTCGCAAACTCAAAATGTGCCATTTTGTTTTTTTGCTGAAAGTAATGGCTTTCTTCTGGGCACCCTGCCATAAAGCCCAACTCTATGGATCGTACGGCTTATTGTTGTCCTATGTACAGATACTCCAGTCTCTGCTGTGGAACTCTGCAGCTCCTCCAGGGTTACCTTAGGTCTCTGTGCTGCCTCTCTGATTAATGCCCTCCTTGCCCGGTCCGTGAGTTTTGGTGTGCAGCCATCTCTTGGCAGGTTTGCTGTTGTGCCATGTTCTTCCAATTTGGTTATGATAGATTTGATGGTGCTCCTAGGGATCAACAAAGATTTGGATATTTTTTTATAACCTAACCTTGACTTGTACTTCTCAACAACATTGTCCCTTACTTGTTTGGAGAGATCCTTGGTCTTCATGGCAGTGTTTGGTTAGTGGTGACTCTTGCTTAGGTGTTGCAGTCTCTGGGGCCTTTCAAAAAGGTGTGTTTATGTAATGACAGATCATGTGACACTTAGATTGCACACAGGTGGACATCATTTCACTAATTATGTGACTTCTGAAGGTAATTGGTTGCACCAGAGCTTTTTATGGGCTTCATAACAAAGGGGGTGAATACATACACACATGCCAGTTACCCGTTTTTTATTTCTGAAAAAAACGTTTTATGTATATATTTTTTTTTTAATTTTACTTCACCAACTTAGACTATTGTGTTCTGATCCATCACATATAATTCAGATTAAAAAACATTGAACTAAAGACTGTAATGTAACAAAATAGGTAAAAAGCCAAGGGGGGTGAATACTTTTGCAAGACACTGTATCATATGAGTGGGTGTGTAATGTACAGAGAACTGCAGATACACGCAAAATGGAGCTGTCAACTTACCATGTTTAAAAATTCCTTACCCAGTTTATAGATTGAAGTTGACTTGTGATGTGTCATGCCTTTTTTATTCCTTAAAGCAGAACTCCATTAAAAAGTTTTATTCTCTCGTGCAGTGGGGCTCTGCCCACACTGCATGGGTTAATTGCTCATTTTGTCTAGGGGAGCAAGGGAAAACTGTACTTACCCGGTGCTTCGATCCTGAGGTGGACTGTTTCTGTTTCTGCCGTCCTCACGTCCAGATCCGGTCTATGGGCGTGATGATATCAGAAAAAGTCGATTCACAAGACTGCAAGCGTGCAGGGGGGGCGGGAGTAGAGGGGACCGGTCTTGCGGTCGGCGGATTAGGTAAGTATATCTCTGTTCAGGATCTACAAATCCCGTCATGCCTAGTCATGTCTGTGAATGTCAGAGTTTTAGAATGCCTCATGTGACGTGTAGTTCCGCAACAGCTGGAGGGCCGTAGATTGGAGATTCCTGCCCTAGACAAAAACAAGCAGTTGTGCCCGCACTGCATGGGAAAATTAAAAAAAATCCAGAGTTCTTCTTTAAATGATAAGTTCACCTTTTGGAATATGTTACATGTTCCACCCGTGTTTAGGGTGGAACATGCTCAAGCAGCTGCAGCCTCCAGTGACAGTGGGCAGGCATCTTCTCGGGGTGCCCACTCTCACTATTTGAATATAATATAGCCGCACGGGGCTCTGCCCTCCTAACCATGTCATTCATTCACAGTCCTCTGTGAATGGGAAACTACAAGTCCCAACAGCCTTTGCAGCTGTCAGCTTCTAGTGCTCAATGAACTACCACAGCACTGATGAGCATTCTGGTAGTTCATTGTCTCTTCCTGTCCGTGTGTATCTCCCCACCCATACGAGGTATAAGCAGACAGATGCACTGACAAGTCGCTATCTGCTGAAAGCGGGTGCGATGCTTTCCAGGCTCAAAATGAAAAAAAAAATATTAAATGCACATTTTTTTTTTACCTGCAAAAATGTGCTTTTATTTTTTTAAAGGTGAACTTATCCTTTAAGATATCATTGGTAATCTGGCAAATACCACAAGAGCTGGTGATGTCATATATGCATCTATTGATTCACTGTCTAGTGCAGTTGCAGTCAACTCACTATAGGGATGTTCAGGTGACATCACCAAAGGGGTGCACATAATATTAAAAGAGTGTAATGTTACAGAAAGCTGTCAGAGACTGTGAACATAAAATAGGAGCTTCTCAAGACTAGAACGTGCTTTAGTAGGCAGTCAGTAACGGGAGACATGTTACATTAGACTACAAAGGATCATGGCCATTACAGCCCGTGTACAAACCAATGGTTCCAAATTTGTGCTCCCTACAGCACCCTTAAAATTACATGTCTCATTTGATCTTTCTATCAGCATTCTAAAAGATCTGTGGGGGGAAAAAAAACTAAAAAACGGATGAAAAGCACAGGAAAATGTAAGATAGTGTAAAATAATGAAAGCATATTCATACTCACCTTATTGACATTGCTGAAATTGGGATCATAGGGACAAACAAAGGAAAATGAACTAAATGCGGATTCTTAGACATGGCTTTTACTCTTAAGATGAAAGAGGAAGGAAAAGGGTTTTGGGACTTTAAATGAGGCATGTGTATGTGCATAATGAAATAAAGGGTATCGAGTTGTAAACAGGATACATGTCATAGTTCCCAATGGGAACAACATGTAACCATGGGATTATAGGTTTAAAGTCATAGCTCCAATCAATTAAATGCAAATAATAGATACAATACACAGTATGATATGACGTATCATATAAATGATATATAATACATGATCGCCACAAAGAGGAACATAATAAATAATAATAATCGTAATCATATTGACATATTTAATGTTAATAATTAATAAACATGATTGGTACAAGCAAAGGATTAATTAGATACAAATACAGGTCCAATAATTATAATCGTCATGATAAATGTAAACACTCAATAAAATTAACAGAATTCATAATTTTAAAACCAAGCTTGGCATCCTTGAGTCAAAACTCGACGCGTTTCATGACGTTAGCAGCCAATCATCAGGAGTAGGATGCGTAAACTTTGGCTATAGGGTAAGGTGGAAAAAAAGTTAAATAAATCAGATCTAAAAGGGTGTACCATGTGCTCTACAAGAGGTAACTACGACCTTCTATGTTACCTGTGGTGTAGCATATATATATATATATATATATATATATACATAGCCCAGTAGTTGCCCAAGATGGATTGGGATGATGGCTCTGAGAGAGCCGTCTCGCCCAGTGTTGAGGCAGGGGCAAACCCCCCTCCCCCCAGAAACCCAAGGGGAAACCAGTGAGGGAGCCATGGACGAGAGCAGCCGGGAAGCGGGCCGGACAACCACGACACACCGCCAAAGAAGAGGCAAACCCATGGGAGACATGTCGGGCTCTAGGAGGAAAAGTAAATGAAGAGAGATAGAGATTAGGTTAAATGTGAAGAAATGAAAAGGAATGTGATGTCAGGTGTATGAAAATAAATGAAAATTTGAAAATAAATAAGGGGTGGATGATGGGGAGTGTTGCAACAAATAACTAAGTGTATTAACAGTGATGTATATGCAATAAAAAGATATAAGTGCATCCGCATCTTAAGAGTTTAATTGCTGACAGGTTAACTTTAATGCAAGATCCCATCTGATTTTATTTTCCAGTGGCTGCAATAAGTTGAAACCATTGCACTTTGCGCTGCCTTATTAAATAGCTTTGACTGCATTACTTACATATTGTTTATTACTTTAACATTTTATTTGAAAAACAAAGCTCGTTTTATTGCATTGTCTCTTACTGTTGTGAGCAATCTATAACTTACTCTTTGGCTTGCAGGAAAATTAAAGTGTGGGACCTTGTGGCTGCTTTAGATCCTCGTGCTCCCGCAGGGACACTTTGTCTGCGGACACTTGTGGTAAGTACACAGAGATTTGTTGTGCCTTTTGCTCAGAACCAGGATATTTAAACTGAGTTGTTTTATATGGCACAAGAGTATCTTGGTTATTTAACACATGAAAATGACCCTCCTCTACAGATGATAAGGGGAATCTTTGCAGTTTTCTGGGAAATTCTACCAGCTTTTACATACTGCTAATAGGAATAAAATGAGTAATCTAATATTAGCAAAAAAAAAGATTAAAAACCCAACACTTGCCACCCCGATCCACAATTTTATTATTTAAACTGGCAATACTCCAACAGAGAAAGAAAATCAGATTCTTACTACTTCTAAGAAGCACATGTTGGCGTACAAACCTATTGTTGATATTGGGATTTTGTGTCTGGTTGGTGTGAGGAATGTTGCATAGAATCAGAGCAGAGTGTGCAGGATCTGTCCCTTACTTTTGCTCCTATTGGATCCATGCAGTTATGGAGACCCTTCAGAAGGGAGGAAAGCAACTGTCTCTCCTATGATGACACCAGCAGACTTTTACAAAGCTCTCTCCAGTGAAGCAACTAACACCGAGTTGTTCTCTGTCATAACTTTAACTCCACTTGCTATCCACAACCCAAAATGAAGAGTAAAAACTCTTTAAAAAAATCTGCAACAAATATTTCCAGGGTTTACAATGAATGGCCCGAAAAAGAGAATATATCCAGTGAGCAGCAGTTGTGTGGAGGAAAATGCCTTGTTGATATCAGAAGTCAGAGGAGGATGGGCAGACTGGTTTGAGATGATAGAAAGACAACAGTAACTCAAATAACCACTCGTTACAACCAAGCTATGCAGAATACCATCTCTGAACACACAACACATCGAACCTTGAAGCAGATGTGCTACAGCAGCAGAAGACCACACCATGTGCCACTCCTGTCAGCTAAGAACAGGAAACTGAGGCTACAATTCGCACAGGCTCACCAAAATTGGACAATAGAAGATTAGAAAATTGTCTGGTCTGATAAGTCTCGATTTCAGCTGCAACATTCAGATGGCAGTGCCTGAATTCGGCTTAAACAACATGAAAGCATGGATCTATACTGCCTTGTATCAATGGTTAAAGTTAGTGGTGGGGGTTCAATGGTGTGGGGGATATTTTCTTGGCACACTTTGGGGCCCTTAGTACCAATTAGGCATCTTTTAAACGCCACGGCCAACCGTATTGTTGCTGACCATTTCCATCCCTTTATGACTACAGTGTACCCATCTTCTGATGGCTACTTCCAGCAGGATAATGCACCATGTCACAAAGCTCAAATCATCTCACCGCTGGGTTCTTGAACATGACAATGAGGTCACTGTACTCCAATGGCCTCCACAGACACCAGATCTCAATTCAATATAGCACCTTTGGGATGTGGTGGAACGGAAGATTCGTACCATGGATGTGCAGCCAACATCTGCAGCAACTGCATGATTCTATCCTGTAACTATGGACCAAAATCTCTGAGCAATGTTTCCAACACCTTGTTGAATCTATGACGTGAAGAATTAAGGCAGCTCTGAAGGCAAAAGGGGGTCCAACCCGGTACTAGCCAGGTGTATCTAATAAAGTGGCCAGTGTTTGTGTGTGTGTGTGTGTGTGTGTGTGTGTGTGTGTGGGTGTGTGTGTGTGTGTATATATATATATAAATAATGTACACTATCTCACAAAAGTGAGTACACCCCTCACATTTTTGTAAATATTTTATTCCATCTTTTCATGTGACAACACTGAAGAAATGACACTTTGCTACAATGTAAAGTAGTGAGTGTACAGCTTGTATAACAGTGTAAATTTGCTGTCCCCTCAAAATAACTCAACACACAGCCATTAATGTCTAAACCGCTGGCAACAAAAGTGAGTACACCCCTAAGTGAAAATGTCCAAATTGGGCCCAATTAGCCAACGTTTGTAGGATTTTTTTCTACAGGAGCTGCTATTGGCACTCCTGACACGTAGCCCAGGACCCAACCGACAATACGTGAATGAATTTCATCAATCGGAAGGTCCAGAACAGGGGAGGGAATAATGGGTATATGACGTACATTTAAAGAACATAGATTAAGTTTTTTAATTTTTACGTGTTTAAAATATTTTAGGGCAGTGTACCTTTAAGATGTGCCAGCCAGTACAGCCTTTCAATTTGTTAGCGAAGTTGATGTGAAACAAGATCTGTGTAATTGCGGTCTCATCCAGGCACCATTATTTTCCCTCTTGGCAAAATTTCACTGCGGCCTGTTAAATAGAAGCACACTTAAAAGAATCGGAGCTGTGGTTTGTGTATGGTTGTGACCACAGGAGATCAGAATTGAGAGCACTACCATTATGGCCATCCAAAATTAATCTTGGCTTAGTACCAGGAACGGAATAGCCTCCTATAGCTTCTGTTCAAATTGCAAGCAGTGGGAGAAGGTTCATAGTTCATGGATGTTGATTGCAGACTCATTTGTCTTCTCTTTTCTTTCTATAAGACATTATAATGTCTGGCTGAATTAGTGTGGTAATGTGATGACTGTCACACGCTGTTTTAAAGGGCCAGTAAACCTAAATTACCACTTTTTTTTATTTTAGAGCAATGCATAACCTTTAAAAGTTGCAAAATTAAAGCTAACTGACATAAAAGAAATTTTCCTAGAGAGAGATTACTTTTCTGACTAATAAACGCAGTGAGCGATATAGTTGAAGGATCCCCAATAAGTGGACAATACACTTAAAACAGTCAGCTATTGAAGCAACTGATGATAGACCTGGCTGCCCTCTTATGTATTTCTGCCAAAATGTCATCTTTTATGTACGGTAACTATCATAATACCTATATACAATTGAAGTGTATATAAACTCTAAATACATTTTTTTTTTTAGCATATTTGGTATTTTGTCTAACTGTATACAGTTTTCCTGACCAAATAATTTTTTGTTGCAAAGTTTTATACCTGGAGATCCTATCAGTAACCGCACTCCCTGTTACAGACTGACAACGCTATGGCACTGTCTCGCAATCAGGAATAGTGTTGTCAGTCTGTTCTGCCAGCTCCTTCAGATCATTCCAGATAGGCAGCCCATGGACCAACCAAAGGTGCTCACATAGGCTGACAACACTACTGCTGTTACTGGCAGACCTCCGGGTAAGAAACTTTGTTGCCATTCATACAGAAAAATAGATTTAGGCCAGGTTCACACTGGTATGACATGACTGTTGTACGACTATCATCCTACTTTGCCCTGCGACATCGGTCCTACTTCCATCCAACTTGAATGAACAAGATAAGATTTTGCTCCGACTTTGAGTCTGACTTGTCCTTTGATCAATCAAAACAATCCCAGTTGACATAAATTCCTTTTACTGCTGCTGTGATCACCATGTCGGATGTCACAAGTCGGATGGTTAGGACAAGGATCCAACTTTGATCCGACTTCAATGATATTCAGTGGGCTGAAGTAGGACCGAAGTAGTGCAGGAACCTTTTTCAAAGTCGGACCGACTATGTCGAACCAGTTTAAGACGACTCTCATAGGGCATCATTGATTTACACACATCCTGCGACATGTGCTTCCAAAGTTGGAGCGTATGTCGTACCAGTGTGAATCTGACCTTAGGCCAGCTTCACACAATCATTTACGCACATACAGCAAATTCCAGTTGCAAGAATCAAAGGATCCTTGCAGCTCGATTGACAGGTGCATGTGAAAAGCGGCAACCATCCATCTGCTGTTCTCAAAGGCTATTGACCTGATGGTTGTCATCCCCAGAACGCTATCACTCCTGGGAGTCTGTCCCCAGGGTTACATCATTGAATCTGGAGATACCTTTGAGCCCAGTTTGCTGCCTATGACTTGTACATCAACACTTTCTTGTGAGTGCATTGGATTAGTGGTAGGACACATTGAAAAACTTTGTTGGAGTGGTTCAGAGCAACCTATAGATCCCGAAGGACTATCACTAGTCATTGACACTTCTATATGAACATTTTTTGTTATGTATTATGATATAATTTTTGGTGTTTTTATATATATATATATATATATATATATATATATATATATATATATATATATATATATATATATATATATATATATATATATATAAAGCGCTGCACAGGATGTCTCTGTGTTTGAGCATCTTGTTGAATTTTCCTGACTAGTCATTCCCCCAAAATAAGGCTATCTGCTAAGTGTGTGTGATTTTTTTTTTTTTGTAAACTTATTAAACTGTACACAGAGTTTACTGGGTCTTTTTTTAAAGACTGAAAGTATGTGTAGTAACCAGTCAGGTCTTTTCTTACTGTTATGGTACCTGTAAACATTGCAGTTGACCAATCTGCCCAAAAACTGATATCTGTACGTGGCCTCAAATATCAATGTTGAAATGTAACGAAGCAGTTCTCATTGTAGAAACCCTATCCCAGTTGCTTTTGCCCCCTCCAAAAGCCGGTGATGGTAGCATCCTCTCGCCTCTCCTCCCTTTTGTTTACATTGACATAAACATCTTTGCTTTGCAGAGTCCATCAACAAGTATATGGAACATTCTGCAGCACTCTGAAGATTTGTCAGGTTTAACTTGTATGTCTGACGCCCCTCTGAAGTCCATGGCCAACATTTCTACAGTACACTGCTGAAAGTTGATGTTGCTTTAGGTTGTTAAACTTTGATGCTAACTGAAGTCTATAATTTGCAGGGTTTTCCTTTCTAATGTTTCTATCATATTAGAGTTTGATTGTGTTTTTGATGTTTCTTATCAGGAACATTCAGGAAGAGTATTCCGGCTACAGTTTGATGAATTCCAGATAGTCAGCAGTTCTCACGATGACACTATCCTCATCTGGGATTTTCTAAATGACCCAGCGGCACATTCGGAGTCCACCCGCTCACCCTCTAGAACATATACCTACATCTCCAGATAAATAACACTAACTAGTACCTCACAAATTGCACAGGTAAGCCCTGTATCTTATGTAGCCATAGCTGACCTTATCACATATTTTACAATATCTTCGCAAAGCCATGTTTTGTATTTTTCCCATGTTCCATTTTCAGACTGAAGAACAAAGATGGATAGATTCCTTTCTAAGGCTGGTTTCACTTGGCTTTCCGATCAGGTCTGCTGGACTTTCCAGTCTCTTCTATGGAGTGGTGGATCTGCTGACACCCACCATTATCCGATTCTGTCCACTAAAAACATCGGATCAGATTTCAGTCGGATGGAAATGGACAAGGTGGTCCATTTCCATCTGACAGACCCATGGAGAACAGCAGGGCTGTGTCAGTGTCTGCATGGCCAAGCGGACGGGGACCTGTCATCCGTCTGCCCATCGGGGGGATCCCCCTTCTGAGCAGGCGGATGCGGACTACGGACATGCCCATGTGAAACCAGCTAAAGATTATTGACGTCTATACAGATGTTTATTATTGGCTGGGCACATTTATACTTTGCAGTGTTAATGATGAATTGTTTCAAGCTGTCCATAGATGTTGGGTGAATGGTTGTTAAGGCATGTTTTTTTTTGTTTTTGTTTTTTTTTTTATCTAAAAACGGTTTTGACCTAAGCATTCCTGCTTGAAGCCACCAAGCATGCACGTTTATGTTGGTAGAATAGGATAAGGAATTTAATATTCCCAATACTGTTTTAAAGGATAAGTTCACCTTTGGGAACATGTTACATGTTCCACCCTAAAAATGGGTGGAACATGTAACATGTGTCCAATGCCCGCACTCCCTGTGGCAGCAGTACGGGGAGAAGTTCCCCATACTAGCTGTCACTTTTTTCAGCGTTGCTCCGCCCACACAGCCTCGTCATTCCTTCGCACAGCTCCGTGTGTGAATGAACTACAAACCTCGACATCCTTTGTCAATAAACGACTACATTGCTGTGTGCATGGTGCTTGATTCTTTCTGTCAGATTGTATTTGCCTGCTCGTATGGGATGTATAGGCACACAGATACACTGACAGATCTGAAGAAGACCTGCATGGCACCAGCAGTCTGCTGATCGCTGGTGCAATGCTTTCCAGGCTCCAAAAAAATAATAAATGCACATTTTTTTTTTTACCTGCAAAAAAATATGCATTCATTATTTTATTCTAAAAAATAAACTTGTTCTTTAAGCCTGACATAGATGGTTCTAATCTCTGCTAATCTAATCTCAGAATGATCATTCCATAATTGAGGGACCTCTTGTGCATAGACCTTTGCCGCCACCCATCCTCACCTGCCCTATCATTGCTCTGTGTTAACATTTAGGCTGGGTTCACACTGCTGCCGTTGCAGACATCGCATGTGATTCGCAGCGCACTGCTGTTCACATCACATGCGATGTCTGTGCTGTGCGATATCAGCCATACAGATAGTATGGCTGATATCGCACCGCATTCGGTCCAAACTCGCACAGGACCCTTTTTTTTGTTCGGACCAAAATCGGATCGCATGGGTGTTCACACCTATGCGATCCGAAAGTGTCCGAATTGTCAGTTCGCATTGCGATATGCGGGCTGAACTGGGGGTGTCATTAACATTGTATGACACTCCCCAGCAGTTCGCATATGGCAGTGTGAACTGCCGTGCGAGTTGGTGCGGTGCGGGAACCCGCAGTAAATTCGCTGCGTTCCCGCACCGCAGCAGTGTGAACCCAGCCTTACAAGTGAAATATTCACCTTCATTTTTGTAAATGTATGGTGTAACAATTTCTCAGTAAGTATGGAGCCATCTCAAAAACAAATTTCACAGCAGGATCAATCAACTGGAACATTGATAATTTCTAACTGATACATTATTGATGTTCCAACACAGAGTAAGAAATGTCAATAAAAAAATACAGGAGAATTGTGCACTTAAATTATGGTTACATTTTGTTTGCTGTCATGACAGAACTGTAGTCACCAAGTGTACACTGCGTCTTTGAGACTGCTTATTCCAATTCTCAGCAATTTTTTTTTTTAATAATATAAGGGTTGCTGTTGTCGGCACAGGTATCCCTCATTTCAAGCATAGCCCTTTTATTGTAACCAATACATAAAGCTCTTTAAAGAAGTTGTAAACCTCGGGAAAAAAAAATAATTATGAAATACTTGTCTTAGAACGATGCCCTGGATCGGCGTCGGACATCTTTCATCAGAGTTACGAATGGTCTTACCTAAATTCTGTAGTTTCCTCCTGCTTTCTATGACTTTGCTTCTATCTGTATTGTATAATAAAAGGTTATGTGGGTTGCTTCCTGACTGTCTATTATTTTTTTTTCCTTTTATTTAATGCAGGACTTTATTTGAAAAATCTGATAACTGAATCACCTGTGAATGCCGGGAATATAAACTATTTACTTGACCAGTATTTGATGAAAAGGAGAGCCCCTTTGTCTTGACACACCCTGGATGATGCAATCAGACAACTGGAAGCAGCCCTAGCCAACGTGTGCAGCAGACTGCTGGAGTGCTGCTATCAGAAGAGATTTTTTTTTTTTAACTCCTTCATTGCTACAGGGGTTTGCTAAATATTACAAAGCTAGGGGCTTGCACACTCCTGTGTCAGTGACAGTGGTTACTTTTAACAAACTGTTGCAGTGTCGGAAACAAAGACTGTACCGGTCACAGATTCTTTAAATATATTTAATTGTCTTGCCAGAATGTCAGTTGCTTTGCTATAAGCAAAAGAACAATTTCCACTGTGTCCCACGCTCACGCTGCTTTCAGATGTGGCTATATTTGGAAATTTGATGAACTTTTGCAAATACTTATAACGACGAACAGGAATTTTGTATTTTCCTTTCAAAAAAATAAGTTGCGAGTCCCCGTAGTGAATGAAAACATTTTACCATAGTAAGCATGGACAACATATTTTGCCTTTTTTTTTTTAAATTATTATTTTTATTTCCTTTTTTTATTCTTTGATGTTCGCTGGTATGTTCACTTTTATTTTATTTTTTGCATTGTAACAAATCAAGTGTTGTAGATTCCTGTATAGTTCTGTATGGGTCATTAAAACTTTAGCGTAACAAAATTAAATAAATGAATTAGACATTTTATTATTGCATAGGGGGAAAACACTTTTAAGACCTTTCATTAGGTGTATGTGTGTGTTCATTTGTACTATTAGTGAAGGATTTATTTTTTTTTTTTTTTAACTTATTTGCTTGAGTGGTTTGCATGGTCTCCATTTATGAATCATGATTTGTTTGTAATTGTTCTGTTGTCAGTCACTACAAAAGCAGCATCAAGCTTGTCACAACCTTGACCCATCTATTTTTATGATTTCACAGATTCAATAAATAATACAGTGTAAAATACTAATATAAAACGATCACTAAAAAAAAAATCTCATACATCTTAAATCTGTAGCCCTAACTTTTTAGGCTAGCTAAAAAGCAGTGATACGTACCTTTTTGGTATCATGTCTATGATTTAAACTTTGTACTGCATTTTTGCAGCTGCCTAATTTTGTATTTATTTTTGTTTTTTTGTAATTTGCTACATAGACAATGCTAGCTACAGATATTTAATTTTTCGTCCGGTTAGCACAAATTTGGTTAGACATTTTGCACTGGTCCACTGGGCTTGGGCAGTGTACGCACAGCTATCAAGATAATTATTCACTTTAATATCTAAACACATGATATGCAGCAATAATGTTGACCAAATTCACCAATTATTCACTGAGCATCAAATCTTTATAAATATTTAGATGTTTTAAAATACAGCTACATAAAAAAAACTACTTTTATTGTAGGAATACTTAGGAAAGTTTTCCAAAGCATGTTTCTTTAGTCTCTTCAATAAGATCATTTTTTCAGCTCAATTTTACAGTTTGTTTCAAAATGTCACTATAGCATATTTATATGTGTCAGTTGTACAGCAGGCACATAATCAGACACATTCATTATTTGAGAAAGCTCCAAAGATTATATTTGTTAACAAAAACAATGTAATGTGCTAAATTACAGTGGTTTCTATGCAGAATGATTTACCTTTATTTTAAAACTAACAGTTATTCTTTAAAAAGAAAGGAATACAATTGCTATAAGGAAATTTGAGCTAACCAATGTATCATTAGTTCTATCTCTCTATAAAAGAGTTATCCCTTCATAAACCGTACTTAAAAATACTACAGTTGCATATTAACATTTCTTTGCAAGATAATTAAGCTGATTTACTAAATTAGTTAAAAATCTAAACACAATTCACTTCCATTATACAATCTTGTACAAATTAAATAAGTAAATGGGAATTTTCTGTTTGCATAATTGGATAATTGAAGTGAATATTTAAACAATTTGAAGATTCAAGTGTTTCAAGCAGTTCACTGCAAAACTATTTATTTTTATTTTTTTTTTTAAATACCTTTATACTCCATGTTTGTTTCATTCTCACTATAGATATGGTTGTCTGCTTACCTTTACTTCAGCTATAAAATTCACAAAATGTTTTGTATCCAACCAGGTCTAAACCCTTTTCATTAGGTTCTGATTTATGTTTTATGCCTCACACTGCACTTTTAAATCATACACGTGAGACTCCACACCTAAAAAGTAGAGAATTACAAAAAGAAAGGTGAGAAATAGGAAATCTAAAATGATCCTTGACATCTGTAATAAAGCTTACATGAATTAAGTATAAGGTACATGAAGTCATTTTTTTTCTTTTCTTAATCTTGAAGAAGTTTATCAGTTTTGCTATTATTTTTTGACAACTGCATGGCTAAAGTAGGAAAAATAGAGCTTTCAAATTATTCTTCGACCCATCTCGATGAGGCTGCGTACTGACGAGAAGGAAGATGAATTGGGAAAGTTAAAGTTTATTTCCTTCACTGTTTTTATGCTCTGTTCATTTTTTCTATTCCCCAGATTCTTAAGCCATTTTCTACTACTAAACAGCGGAAAGTAGAGTTTCATTTGTAAGGATGTTATTTGACCCCCAGGCATGCTTTAATTATAGTGAATGCAGTGGAAGCATACATCACCAGTGTTGGGTAAAAGCATTGATAGCCTTTGTAATCTTCGGTCTCACTTTTTACCCTTGTAATAAAAATGAAAGATGACCCAACATCTTTTTTTTTTTTTTTTTCGTTTAGTGTCTTAACATCACGTGTCCATTTTAACGATCCTAATGGTGCTTAATTAGCCTCACAATACTTTCAGCTTTTTTTTTTTTTAATTTGTATTTTTTTTTTATTAATTGGCAGCTCCAAGACGCAATAAAAATGCACTAAATTGGTCCTTTTATTAACACATTAAAAAAATATTTTGTAAATGCACACTATACCTACTCTACAGTACAATTCTCAAAAGTAATATGTAGATCACAGAAGAAAGTCTCAGAATTTTCTTATTCTTAACCTTGACAGTTTGCAAGTATTGTAATTTGCGGAACCAGTGAGATAATGCACCTTTAGGCTTGATTCACATCTGTGCAGTTTGCGATTGGTGCGTTCCACAGTGCATTTTTACACACACGATTTTGCCGTGATTTTACAGCGATTTGCATCTTTTCAGTTTTTTTTTTGGCCAATTTGTTGGGCAGATAAAAAAATGCAAATTGCGGCAAAAACGCACTACATGCTTTTCTGCAGCTTCTTCATTGAAGTCTATGAAACCAAAAAAGCACTGTTTTGCTTTTAAAAAGGTCCCTGACCCTTTCCAAAAATGCAGCAGCTGAAAAAAAAAAGCATAGATGTCAACGTGTCCCATAGGAAGCCATGTTTAATGAACTGTAGTGCGTTTCTGCAAGAAGCACCAAAAAATGCATAGGTGTGAACCAGGCCTAAATGAGTTGCACTGCTGGCTCTAAAATGGACAAATGAGGCAACTAAGGTCAGCATTGCTGATCTGTCTCTTTTGCTAAAGCGGCTGGCTACAAGAATAGGGGCCCACTGGTGAATTTCTTCTGAGTGGTAGAAAGACTAGTGTTGTACAGCATAAATAACAAAAAAATAAACTTGCAGAACAGCCAACAGACCCTTTTTAAAATAATATTCCATGTACAACTAAGTTTTTGTTATAAAAAGGTGACAAGATTTTGTTTACGTTCGTTTATTGTGGCATAAATTATTACAGTATATCATATGACCAATATACAAATGTAAAACAAAGGGGGCAGTCTTGTGCCAAACTTTTTTTTTTTTTCTTATTTAAAAGTTTTGTTTATTTTACTGCCAAAGAAGTGAGCATTAAGTGTTACATATAAAAGCATAACCATAGGAGCCAATGGTGTAGTGTAGTGGCATTGTCCTCCTTAAACTAACTGTTTAGTAATCATGCGACTGAATCTTATTGGTTTCACACTGGCTGATACATGTTCTCTGGACTGTTGTCATGGTCTACTAAACTCATTTAGCTAAAAGCATTTGCCATGATATGAATGATTTACTGTGGGGGACTGTGTGAGTATGTTGTGAAACTGAAACCTTCATTAATAATCACACATAACTCATGTTGCTCTTTTCTGTTTATAGTATAAAATAACATTTTATTTTTTTTGGTAAACCAAATAATATATAGATATCTTAACATGTGTAATAAAAATCGTAATATTCTAAATTTTTGCAAAAGTCCTAGTGACATGGTGCTTAGTAAATGTTTTGTACATTTACATAACAAATAAGAATTTAGCTCTAGTTCGGAGCTGGTGAAATCACTAGAAGCAAAGATAGCTATTTAATACACAAAGAAAGTGCAAAAAGAAAAGTTTACATTTTGAAAATGCAGAATAATTCCAATTTATGTTTTGATGAAATATTTGATTGGCAATTTAACATTATACTTTATTTTAACATTGTTTTCATTTAAAATTATAAGTATATTATCACATTTTACCATCTTGGGCACATAAGAGTACCTCCCCAAAGTATGAGATTGTTTACTAGTTTAAAAAAAAGATATAATAAAAAAATTAAAATAGACAACGAAAAAAAAAAAACATAATAGATCTGTTTGTTGCTGTGATGTATGCCTTGTACCAATGCATGGAGATATACTTGATAAATTTTATGAGTTTGGTGTAATAGGGTAAACCTACGTGTGTTCAAACGGCATTGAATATGATTTTACATGCTTAAAACAGCACTGTAATACTGAACAGTTGTATTCACAAATGTGTATGTTGAGTATTGGATGTGAATTATTGTCATGTGTTTCTACACCAACTTCTCTTGAAGAAGAAGTAAGCACTGGTTTTCTTGAATTCCATTTTCCACTATATGCCTAGTTTTTTTGTAGATTTGTGGATGAAGGCTTATGCAAAGATATATATATATATATATATTTAACTAATAAGGATGTGTATCGCGTCCTTTATGTTTCATAGAGTTTCTACATTTTTTTAATTAATCTAATGTTCATGGGTTATTTTGCATCTAATATTGACAGTTTAATTTCACTTTAAAGGTTACTCCATCCACTTGTGTATCTCTTTTGATCATACTAAGGCATTCCTTGAAACAAGTGCAGGTTGTCTGTTGACAACTATACTGTGTGTGCTTTCTTCATTAATAAAAGTTGAGGCATTCAAGCACAAAACGGTAATAGAGCAGGCCTGTTAATCTGGTACATTGTCAGCTTACAGTGTGCGCTAGTTTCAAGAAATGATTTAGTTGGAATCTAAATATGAATGAAGCTCGGTGGTGAAACTCTTTAAAATGTTTTCTGTAGACCTTCTGTTAATGAAGTTTGTTAATAAATACTGCCTGCTGCTATGGTTCGCTTCTATAAAACTAGAGACCATTCTCGGAGCACCATAGTAAAGGAAAATTTGTGTCCTATGCTGTAATATTTTTTTTTTAGGTCCAAGTGGAAATTTTTGTTTTCGGTTCTGTTAATGTAAAATTACAGATCCAAGTTGGGTTATGGTCCTCTGTCACCATGTTAACAAAACTAGACAATGGGCAAGTAATACATACCTGTCCGCTGGGTGGCAAGTTAAATCTTAATTTTCCTCAAGCACCCTGCTGCTGTTTGATACTTCCAGATGTATTTGATGACATGTCTAAGGTTCTGTCCTGCTGGCCAGCCGATTTGGTACCACTATATTCTGTAGTGACAAAGCAGCCAGCAAGAAGGACAATGTCCCGCAGCATGGGACAGACAAGCTATCTTACACACCCACATATGGTGGCTAGCAGCAATGCCCAAAGCTCTTGAAGTAAATGAAGATTTGTCTCAATGCATGCTGGGCACAGGTACTATGCATTGATCATCTTTTAAAGCCTGGACATGGTCTACTTTTTTCAATGTGGCAACTGGATTGCTTCAAAAAGAATCTAACATATATTTTAAAAATGTATGTTTATTAAGCAGTACAGACAACTGATAACCTACAAAAAAAATTAAACCTATACTTTTTTTATTCTATCTTAATAGTCATTGAAGATGCCTGTTACATTTTATTTCTTAACTTCAGCTTTACTCACATTATCTGTCTGTGGTATAAAATATGGAACCAAATCTAGTTCATGAATACTGCAGATTTTTTTTTTATACTGGATATATTGGAATTCAATATATTTCTCTCATGAAATGTAATCGCCAAGTATCCTCTTTGCATACCATTATTAACAATAGTAACATATCTGCATTTTGGGACTGTGTGATGTCGTTTTATTTCAAGAATAAACATTTGCCCATTGCACTCTTAAAGAGTCGTTGCCTTACTTATAAAAGCCTTTAGGGTCATATTTTAAAATGATACAACAAAAAGATGATGGGCTGATCAGTCTCCATTCCCAGAATTTGAAACAACTGATGGAAAACTGTGATTGTTGATGTGATGTGTTGTACCTCTGTACACTTGTGATAGGATAATGGTATTTTTTCCACTGTTCAACTGGAAATTGAAATATGATAATAAAATAAACTAATATAATGCTGGTTTCTTTTTTATATTCCTTTTGTTATCTTTCCAGATCTGTGAAAAATAGCACTAAAGCGGACCTTCACTCTTAGTTAAAACTTGTTTTCTCCTGTTTTATCCCCTCTTCTTTTTTCACATTCGGAATGATGTTCACCCCCCCCCCAGATTCTGCTTGTACACACATGTGCTGCAGGACTTTGGGTCCCAGCAGAGACCTTTGGCACATATGCACAGGGTTCCCACACATGCACAGAGAGGGAGCAGGTAAGGAAGTCCCAAACCTCGCCTTGTTTGTGCATACGCGGAAACGACTACGTCTGTAGATGATCCGCAGGGCTCTACCAGGACGCAAAGACCAGGAAGAGCTATGTGGCACATCTGCGCACACACCTGAATAATAAAGATGGCAGCGAGAGGCAAAACTAAAGGGGACTGAAATGTCTCATTAACCATTAACTCAAAATACATATATATATATATACACACATATGGTGAAAGATAGTTTGCAAAAAAAAAAAAAAAATTATAATCTAGGTAAACCCAACATTTATTTTTCAGTATATTTAGCCTAATGCCAAACTATATATAGATTTCTTAAGCAATTCTTTTGTAAATCTGCAAATTTTTTATGTGGAGATCCTGCCAGTGACAGCACTTCCTGATGTAGGCTAAGGACATTAAGCCAACTCGCAATTAGCAGCAATGTCAATAGTCTGCCATGTTTGCTCCTGTATTTAAACATTGGCTGCCTCAGACAGGCAGCCCAATGGCCAAAAGAAAGAGCCTGCATTGCAGGCTGACAATGCTACTGCCAAATGCAAGGCAATGGCGTAGCCTTGTTAGCCTGCCACAGGGGGTTCTGTTACTGGCAGAATCTACAGGGAATTTAAACCATGTACAGTGAGATATGAATATTATTACAAATAATTATACAGAAAAATATATTTCGGGTTTACATACAACTTAAAACTAAAAACACAGTTGAAATAATTATCAGCGAAACAAAAATTAAGTAGAGATACAATCTGTGGCTATACCTCAAATTTTTTTTAAAAAAATGCGTGTGTATAATATAAATATATATACAGATTAAAATGGTGGGTGTTGCAATTTTTTTCACACAGTATTTGCGCAGCGATTTTTGAAACTAAATTTTTTTGCGGGAAAAAAATGCTTTTTTTAATTATAATGCACTAAAACACACTATATTGCCCAAATGTTTGATGAAATAAAAAAGATGATCGTATGCCGAGTAAATGGATACCAAACACGACATGCTTTCAAATTGCACACAAACGTGCAGCGGCGACAAACTACATATATTTTTAAAATCCTTTACAGGTTACCACTTTAGATTTACAGAGGAGGTCTACTGCTAAAACTACTGCCCTTGATCTGACCTTCGTGGTGATACCTCACATGCATGGTGCAATTGCTGTTTACATATGACACAGACCTTCACCTGCATTTGCTTTTGCGCGTGAGCATGGGGGGACAGGGGTGCTTTTTTTTTTTATTTTGCTTTTTTATTTTATTTTTAAACTGTTCCTTTTATGGGGGGGCAGCGTTCCTTCCCACTGCTTGTAAAAGCAGTCTAGAGGATAATTGGCCACTAGGATTGCTTTTACATGAAAGCTGACCGCTGGCTGAAAAGAATGATGCCTAAACCTGCAGGCATCATTCTGGTATAACCACTCAAAGTCCAGCAACATACCAGTACGTTGCTGGTCCTTGTTGGGCATATATTGTAATGTTCTTTTCTTTCATGCAGCCTGTGGGCTGAACGAAAAAAATAGATTGATCAGTGGGTATGCCCTTCATCCACCCACTTCTAATGATGGGCATACATGCACCATTTTTTTTTTTTTTTAACTGTGGTGGTGAAATCACCTCCTACAGCGCTGGAGCCGCTGATTTTCGTATTATGAGAGCAAATGCTGTTGCTGTCAAGATAAATCAGTGCTGCAGCTGAATGGCGTACCTGAAAAGCAAACAATGGTAAAGATAAAACATTAACTCAATAAAATAACTTGATTTTTTTAACTGATACTGTGCCTAAAAAATATATGCCGAAGCATGGGGGCAATCTGCCCCTAATGTTAGGAGCAAATCGCTCCTCCACCCCTGCCCCCATGCTTTGGCATATATGCTTTTTTTTAACTGTGGTGGTGAAATCACCTCCTACAGCACTTTACGTATTATGGGATATGTAAACGCTGTTGCTGTCAGAATAAATAAACCCGTGCTGCAGCTGAATGGCGTACCTGCTAAGCAAATGATGGTTAACAATAAAACAAAGTAACATTGCAGTATAACAGTAAGACATACCATACCTGCAAAGCAAATACAATAAAACATAGTAAAAATAAAACATTACAGTTCTAAAATACAGTAACAATAGAGAGAGAACAATAGATATAGAACAATAGAGAGCAAACATAAGAGAGAAAACAATAGTGAAAGAAGAAAAATAAAACCAAAACTATTTTTGACTTATTTTTTTTTTTGTTTTTGTGTGTTTTTTTTATTTATTTTATTTATTGCACTTTTATATAAACTGTAAACATTCCAGATTAGGGTCTCTCAAAATGTGATGGCCATCTCATCTTTTGAGACCCTGTGTAAGTGTGCCCTATGCTAATACTCCACTAGTGTGTGGTAGCGTTTGAAACATTCACCAATGCAAAGACCAGGTTGGTCAGGACAGGAGGGACAATAAAAGCGGGTGTCACACCTATATCCGTGCTTTTTACAGACACAACATCTTCTTTGGGGATTTTTTAGGTTAGGGTTACCAGGGAGGACATACGGAAAAAGCCTCTCATGCAGCCGGATCACTGCATTTGGGAAGTTGGGCCACAGCACCGTCTGGAAACAGAAGGGCTGTGATGATCTCTTCCTGGAATTTAAGGAAGGATCCAGTTCGTCCTGAAGCTTTGTATAGCACATAAGCATTCAGCAGAGCCAATTGGAATAAATATACAGACACTTTTTTATACCAGCGTCTGGCCTTATGGGCAATTAGGTACGGCGCCAACAACTGGTCGTTGAGGTCTACCCCTCCCATATTAAGGTTATATTCGTGGACACAGAGGGGTTTCTCCACAACACCAGTCGCCGTTTGAATTTGGACCGTCGTGTCTGCGTGAAGGGAGGACAGAACGAAAACATTCTTATTATCCCTCCACTTCATGGCGAGCAAATTACTACAAGCCGCTGGGGTAAGCCCCAGTGATTAGATTGCACGGTGCCACATGCGCCAATTCCATGATCAAACAAGTAACTAAAAAGTGGCACGCTTGTGTAATAATTGTCCACACACAAGTGGTACACCTTACCGAATAAGCGTGACACCAAGTCCCTCACAATCTTACTAGTGCTCCCTATGTAGTCTGGGCAGTTCTCCGGCTCTACGTAACTATCTCTTCCCTTGTAAACTATAAAAATATATGTATAGCCTGTTGCCCTGTCACAGAGCTTATACATCTTGACCCCATATCTGGCACGCTTGCTGGGAAGATAATGTTTGAATGACAATCAGCCATAAAACGTAATCAGGGACTCATCAATGCAGACAACTTGATGGGGAGTAAACAAGGCTGCAACTGCTGATTGAAGTGGTTTATGAGGGGCTGAATTTTGTAGAGCCGATCATATTCAGGGTCACCCCGAGGACGACAGAGTTCATTGTCATTGAAATGCATGAACCGCAAGATCTGATCGTATCGTGTCATGGTGGCAGAGAACAAGGGCATATGGTGAATTGGGTCAGTGGACCAATATGGCCGCAACTCACTTTTTTTAGTTTTGCCCATGAGGAGGGATAGGCCCAAGAAGGTCTTAAATTTGGAGATTATATTAGGTCTCCAATCTTTGGCAAGGGTCAAGTGGGGATTAGTGGCAATGAATTGACCAGCATACAAATTGCTTTGGTCCACAATAGATCTATAGAGCTCTTCCGTGAAAAACAGCGAATAAAAGTCAAGTGACATAAAATGAAATCTATTTCCACCTGAATTCCGGGTTGGCCAGTGAATGGGGGAAGTACGGGTGCAGCAGAAGTGGTGGGCTCCCAAATCGGATTGGCAAATGCATCAGGAAGGGCACTATGGGCTCGATGGCCTGTCTGTCTTCTTGGTAGCTTTTTGGTCATGCCTACATTACCTAAAGTTTTTCCTGGCAGGGTGCTAATACAGGTCCAAGGGAGTGGAACCCCGATAAAAAGGGACCTGGTCTTTGAAGTTTTGCTAACGCAGCCCGTCGTGATGGGTGAAGTTTGGATCTGTCTGTTACAGCAGTATCCTGCGGTGAGGATAAGGTACGGGAAGAAGCCTAGGAACTGTAAAAAGTCCACCTATGATTTTTTTCTTCCATGAGTAAAATGTTCTCATGCCTTAATGTCTCCACTAGAGGGAGTAAATGCACATACCTTGGTATGTTGCTTCTCAGTCAGCTCAGTGTCCCAGCTAAACAGAATGTGTGTGATCTCAGCAGCCAGGGGGGATTCCTCATCTAGAACAAAGCTTTTCAATAGCATGTTCTTTTCCCCCCTGGGGGAACTAAGGGGCTGGGAGGTACAACAGTAGTTTGTACTCGCCCCGCCTCCCCTGCCCTCCCTCCCCTCTCGCTGGGTCTGTGCTGGCAGACCCGAATGCCGTCGCGCGGACTATTGCTAGTTTTAATAGTTTTAAACAAGAGGAGGGGCGGGTTAATGAGCGGAGGGGGTGTGGCTTTGGCGCGGAACTTAGCGTCCACGAGGAGCACACAGCTCAGGCGCTGGGGATGCCGAGCAGTGCCTCGCAATCTTAGAAATTAAACAGATGCTTCTCAAGCCAGGAACTGGAGAGATGAATGTAAAACTGGTGACTCGCGCTTATGACAAAACAAAGTGAATATAAATATAAAGGTGATCAAACATCAGCTTAACCAAAATACAAATATGCATATAATCATATATCCAAAGAAAAATATGTGCAAAAAAGCAACAAAGGCTGCAATAAATTGTGGAAAATATTTTTTAAAATGTGGATATTAGTCCATATAAGAACACCCAATTATGTTAAAAAGTCCAGATGTAAGAATCCAGTGAAAGTCCAATTATATATACCAGAAACCCATGACCCCCCGTTACAGAGGGTCTGAGTAAGCTGTTATATCCTGCTGTTCCGGACCACCATAAAGCCAAGAGACCAAAGCGAAGACCAGCAGGACGGGCTGTTTGTGAGCATCCGGCCGGTGCCACAGACTGTTCTCCAGAGAACGTTTTTCCTTGATCTATATGTGAGTGTATACTTTATTTTATTATACTAAAGCCATATGATTTTACACTATCGGAGCCCTCCCCTTCTCTTTTCATGGTCACACTACTCCGCTGAGGGTAAAGTTTTTTCCTGGGGATCCATCCATCTGCACCACAGTCCCTTATGTCCCATTCCAGCTTCCATCTTGGCTTTATGGTGGTCTGGAACAGCAGGATATAACAGCTTACTCAGACCCTCTGTAACGGGGGGTCATGAGTTTCTGGTAAGCGGCCAGGCACTCTATCTATGGTGGTGGACCCAAACACTTATGTTTTCATATGTTTCCATATAATTGGACTTTCACTGGATTCTTACATCTGGACTTTTTAACATAATTGGGTGTTCTTATATGGACTAATATCCACATTTTTTAAAATATTTTCCACAATTTATTGCAGCCTTTGTTGCTTTTTGCACATATTTTTCTTTGGATATATGATTATATGCATATTTGTATTTTGGTTAAGGTGATGTTTGATCACCTTTATATTTATATTCACTTTGTTTTGTCATAAGCGCGTGTCACCAGTTTTACATTGTGTTGTGTGTTTGTGTCACATATAGGATTTCGCCGCTTGTTTTTTATAATTTACTTAAAATCACCTTTTTGATGCGCAGTTATTTTAATGTTTCTTTTTGATCACTGGAGAGATGAATGTCTGACACACAGGACAAGAGCGCTGGGGGCATGTAAGGCAATGCATAAAGGCTTTTCCAGTACAGGAAATTCATTTTACTCAGCACCAAGCCGAACTTTATTAGCGGCATTGTATGCTAGACTATTGCTCAGCAAATAGTGCATTTACTTAGTGCCTCTGCTTTTGTGCTTAGCACTGTGCTCCCAAAAAGACATCACAAAGAAGGTACCAAAAATGTCACCCCCAGGCGCTGGGAACTCCAGTCATGCCTCCACACTGTCATACTCTCCTGAAATACCAGATGTGGCACAGGGTGAGTCATTGGAACCAATTGGTGGTGCAACTGCTTCTCACATCTCAGCCCCTGTATACGTGATTGAAGATGCATTTTCCTCCGCCCTGCTGGGTCTAGAAGGAAGATTAGCGGCTTTAATCGCATCCTCCATCCTAAAGGATAGGAAGCGTGCTAGATCCCCCTCCCCCACCTTAGACCCTTTACAAGGGAACAGTGGGTAGAGGATGAGGGGTTACCCTCAGGCGATCAGGAGGAAAGACAAACGATTACTCCTCTGCAGAGGAAACGATAGATGATCCCTTTTCAGCCTCACAATCTGAGAATTTGCTGGTACAAACTCTTACGCAGATGGTTCGTTCCACTTTCAAGCTACCCTTAACGGAGTCAGCTGAAAGTTCTGTTTTTTCTCTGGGTTCCCTAAAACCTTTACAGCCTTTGCATGCATTTCCTGTCCATGCATTACTAAAACAGCTTATTTATGCTGAATGGGTTCACCAGGATAAGCATTTTTCTCCCTCCAAAGAGATTCACAGACTCTATCCCATGGGGGAGAAATTCACCAAAAGATGGATTGTACCAGCAGTTGACGCTGGTAGAATCAGTACCAGTGTGACGAAAGTCTAACTTGTCCAGTAGACAATGCGCAAATGCTTAAGGATCCAACAGATAAAAGGTTGGAATTCCTGTTAAAATCCTCTTTTTCTTTGACAGGTGCAGTTACTCAGCCTGCAGTCGCTGCAATAGGCATCTGTCAGTCCCTAAAGGACCAGTTTAGACAGGCCCTTAAGGAGGTTCCTGTACAACAAGCGCAGGATTTGGCCGAACTGGCAAGAGCATTATGTTTTGCCATTAAAAGATTCTATTCACCAGCCGTCCCGCCTTGCGCTTGTGCTGGTACACATGCGTAGGATCCTGTGGTTAAAAAATTGGACAGCCAAAGCACTATGCAAAAGGCTCCTGACTGGTTTTCCTTTTCATGGGAAGTGGCTATTTGGCAATAATTTGAACTAATACATCCAAAAGATTTCAAGTGGGAAAACTACTCTTTTGCCAGTCAAGAGAAGGAATAAACACCCTTCAATTAAGCGTCTCTTTCTCCTGCGCCAGGGGCATCAGCCTCTAGGCAGTGGCGACGGTTCAAAAGAAGTCCTGGGGGTGGAAACCTGCAAAACAGATTTCTAAAGCCTCATTATGAAAGGACGCCCCCCCCCCTCGCCACCGTGGGGGGGGGGAGACTTCTGCAGTTCTCAGAAGTCTGGCAAGAGGAAATTCAGGACAGATGGGTCATCTCCACTGTGATTCTAGGGTACAAACTAGAATTTCGGGACTTTCCACCATCTCGTTTTCTGAGGTCAAACGTTCCCAAAGATCCAGGGAAAAGGCAATCTCTGTTTTGGGCACTAGACCAATTACTGGCTCAGGGGGTGATCATACAAATCCCCACAGATGAGCAAGGTTTGGGGTTTTATTCAAACCTCTTTACGGTACCAAAACCAAATGGGGATGTCAGACCCATTCTAGATCTAAAGAATCTAAATCAGTTCCTGAAGATCCGCTCTTTTCGCAGGGAGTCGGTCAGGTCAGTGGTTTCTATCCTACAAGGAGGAGAACTTCTGGCGTCTATCGACATCAGGGATGCATATCTACATGTCCCTATATTTCCCTCTCACCAAAGGTTTCTGCGGTTCGAGGTATAACAGCAGCATTTTCAGTTTGTAGCCTTGCCCTTCGGGCTAGCTACAGCACCCAGGGTGTTTACAAAGGTTCTGGCTCCACCTCTAGCCAGGTTAAGAGCACAGGGTACAACAGTCTTGGTGTACCTAGACACTCTATTGCTAATAGACCAGTCGGTGGCCCGTTTGGAGCAAAGGATGAGCATTACAACCAAATACCTGAAAAATCTGGGTTGAATTCTCAACCTAGAGAAGTCTTCCTTAAAATCGCTAAAAAGGCTGGAGTACTTGGGGCTGATCATATACACAGTCCAGAAAAAGGTGTTCTTGCCTCAGGCAAAGAGCTGGTGCAGATGGTCAGGTCAAAAAGAGATCCCTCCATTCGCCTTTGCATGAGGTTGTTAGGAAAGATGGTGGCTTCATTCAAAGCAGTTCCCTATGCCCAGTTCCATTCGCATTCGAGACTGTTGCAAAACAGTATCCTGTCTGCTTAGAACAAAACGGTTCAAGCTCTAGATTTGCTAATGCGGCTGTCCCAGAGCCTCAGTTGGTGCTCGGTATCCGGGAATCTGCAAAAAAAATCCTTCATACCAGTTGCCTGGAAAGTGGTAACGACAGATGCCAACCTTTCAGGTACGGGAGCAGTACTGGAAAAGACAACTGTCCAGGGACAGTGGTCCAGAACCGAAAAAGCCTTGCCCATCAACATCCTAGAGATTCGGGCAGTGCGTCTGGCACTGAAGCCCTGAACATTCAGGTTACGGGATTGTCTTGTCGGGATCCAATCAGACAATGCCACAGCTGTGGCCTATATCAATCGCCAAGGGGGCACTAAGGGTCACACAGCTCAGAGACTGGTGGACCATATTCTAGCTTGAGGGTAAAAGGATGTATCTTGCCTATCAGCAGTCTTCATTCCGGGAATAGAAAATTGGCAGGCAGACTACTTGAGTCGCCAGCAGTTGTTCCCGGGGGAGTGGTCCCTTCACCCCGAAATTTTTCTGGCTATATGCCAAAGGTGGGGGATCCTGGACTTAGATCTTTTGGCGTCCAGGTTCAACATGTAGTTGGTCAACCTTATGTCAAGGACAAGGGAGCCACTCGCATGCGAGACAGATGCGTGGTGACTCCATGGGGTCCGTTTTACTGATTTAGGTTTTATCCCTATTCAGTTGCTGCCATGGCTTCTTTGCAGGATCAAGCTGGAAAGAAAGCCGGTAATTCTTGTAGCCCCCAGCATGCCCCAGAAGGTCCTGGTATGCAGAAACCGTAAAGATGGCAGTGGAGGATCCATGGTCCCTTCCACTACAGCCAGACCTACTTTCACAGGGGCCGATTTTCAATCCTACCTTACAAGTTTGACGGCTTGGCACCCTCGGAAATATAACACAGGTAGAATTCTTGTTTTTTCTAAAAATACAAATGAAGGTGGCCTTGAGTACTATTAGGGGCCAAGTCTCGGCTTTATCGGTCCTATTTCAAAGACCGCTTGCTTCGCATCCTTTGGTGCAGGGTTTTTTATACAAGGGGTAATGCGGCTTATTCCGCCAGTTAGACCACCTTTGAACCCTTGGGACTTGAACTTAGTTTTTTGTCGGTATTGTAAAAACAGTTTGAACCGTTACAGCATACTCCCTTGGGCCTTCGGACAAGGGAAATAGTGTTTCGGGTTGCTATACCCTCTGCAAAAGGGTATCAGAGATGGTTGCTCTTTCCTGTAAAGAAGTCATAATTAATCACGAGGACAGGTTCGTGTTGGGTCCTCATCCATGCTTTCTGCCTAAAGTGGTTTTAGGTTTTCACCTAAACCAAGATATTGTCCCGTGTGTTACACAGGGTATACTCATTTATGATGAGCTATATATATATATATATATATATATATATATATATATATAGTTATAGTATATGCTGACCACTGTGTGTGTGTATAAATATAATAAATGCCTTTTTTCCTCATCGGTTCTCAGCTGCATAAGGGGCTTAGAGAGTTGAGGGTGAGGAAATGGCAGCACACTGATCTTTCCAGTGAATGGCTGTGCAGGGGGGCATGTCAGCACATCTTGGACATTGGAGGACAGGCAGGCTGTACTCCCAACACAGCTAGAAAACTGACCACACTGAGATGGTTGTACTCTCATGCGGGATTGGCAGGAACACCAGGTATTCCACACAAAGGAAGCAATACATAAAGAACAGGATACTTTCTAACACCAGTACATGGTACAGCAGACATACTGTATATTGGGAATATGAAATGTCAGGGTAACATATTCTTTAAATCAGTAGCTACAGAACACAAGCAGGTAAGGATCTTCAGTAATGACTGCAAAACATTTCATGTATTCCAAAGGCTTGCTTTCAACAAACTGCTGTTTCACTTTCTATTTACTGAATTCTAAACCAGCTCCATTTAAGTAGCGTAATGTAACACAGAAAAAGTGTTAATACAGTATATTTGCTTTCATTGCCTGAAATGAAAACAAACGAACTACATGTACTTAACTTGGAGACCTAAATGAATCCCTGATGAGCAGCTTTTAAGCAGCATATCCAGTAATTGCAGCAGTCAGAGTCATGACATGCTTGTATGTAGTGTAATTACCTGATACTGCTCCCCATCCAACTCTTCACAAGTCTGCTTTATGCAGCTGGAATGCAGCTTTTATCCCTCGTTGTGTTTCATTCACTGTAGGAAACATATGACAACTTCAAGCCCACACAGATGTCAGACTCCTGCATTAATGCTTCTTTTCTCATATGAGTAAATGTAGGTTGGGGTGGAGTATAAGGCCTGTAGACAGAAGGTTTGACACAGAACTGTTATTTTGCCCAACAGATCTAGTGATTTGGGCAATTTTCCCCTATATTGCTCCAGTCAATACGTGAAAATGCTTGTATTGCAAACTCCAATCAAACATGGCAAAGGGCCCAGCTATAGGGTTTGCCCTACTACAGGCAAAGGGCCCAGCTATAGGATTTGTCTCACTCCAGACAAAGGGCCCAGCTATAAGATTGGAGAACTGCACTTTGATGCAGAAGATGCCAACACAAGACAGCAGTCTCCATATGTAAGTACGGATTTAGGGTAGAAACTCATTCTCTATATCTTCTGGCCCTAAAACCTAGAGCTGAAATAACATCCTAGTACATTGCTGCAGAATGGCCCTATTTTGATCTAAATCCATCTATTGGCCACTTCCTATATTCTGATTCTTGTACCTGGGCCTGTGAAAATGCAGGTCCTGTGTTTTCTAGCTCTGACAATCACCCACTGTAGCCTTTCCCAGACACAGTAGAAAATTTATATGACAAGATTCTGCAACGCAGCAGAGCAGCAGCTAGTGAAGCCTATTAAATTTGATCACAACAAAATTAGATGACATGCATATTAAAGAAAAACTGCAGACAAATGACTAAATACTAAGGAGGGTGGATGTCCAGAGGTGACAAAGAAAGCTGCATTGCTGAATCCTGATGAAAGAGTGGCACCCACCTGTTTGGGCAGTATTTAAATCACACTGGCTTCACAAAATTACAAATTATTTAGGTAAACATGTAGGTAAAGCAGGAATATATATGCATTTCAATTGTAGATTTAGCTACAATTGGGGCTGATCTCAGGTGTGACGGTGCAGGATCTGGGGCTGATCTGAGGTCTGTAGTTACAGGGATCTGGGGGTGTTCTGGGGTTAGAAGGTGCAGGAATTGGGACTGATCTGAGGTCTGAAGGGGCAGGAATTGGGGTTGATTTGTGGTCTGAAGGTACAGGAATTGGGGCTGATCTGAGGTCTGTAGGTGCAGGAATAGTGACTGATATGAGGTCTGTAGGTATAGGAATTGCAGCTGATCCTAGGTCTGTGGGAGCAGGAATTGGGGCTGGGCTGAGGTCAGAAGGTACAGGAATTGGGCCTGATCTGAGGCCTGTAGATTCAGAAATTAGGGCTGACCTGAAGTCTATAGTTGCCGGAATTGGAGCTGGTCTGAGGTCAAAAGGTGTAGGAATTGGGGCTTATCTGATGTGTAAAGGTGCATACACTTGGGCTGATCTGAGGTCTGTAGGTCCAGGAATTGGAGCTGATCTGATGTGTAAAGATACATGGCCTGGGGCTGATCTGAGGTCCGTAGGTGCAGGAATTGGGGCTGGTCTGAGGTCAAAAGATGCAGGAATCGGGGCTTATCTGATGTGTAAAAGTGCATACACTGGGGCTAATCTGAGGTCTGTAGGTGCAGGAAATGGAGCTGTAAATAAAATCAATAGATGGTGCTGCACTCTAAGTGATGGCAAACAGGTAAAAGTAACTACTATAAAGTGCTGAGTGTTCAAAATCATAAATGATAAACTCCAAAAAACACAGTATAAGTGCAAATAGTAGTAAACAATCTAAAGTGCTAAGTGCTCAAAAATGCATAGGTGGTAAATTTACAATGTACAATATAGGTGCAAATAGTAATACAAGGAAATAGCATCCAGGTCGATGATATCCTACACAAGATAAAGTGCTAGTGCCAAAAAACAAAGGAATGAGGTCCCAAGTGAGCATGTCTTCAAACAGATGCTGATGGATACAGTGCAAAATATAAGTGCTGGTGTAGTGATGGGGATTAGTGATTTTCCTCTTCAGTGCAGTCACACCTCAGTGTGCAATGGCACCTTACCGCTGTAAGAGTAGCCAGTGGCAATCCGGAAATCCGGGATCCTGCAGTAGGTCACCCTAAGAATTTCTTTTGTATGGCAATATCATAAATATCATCTATGGAGCCTGGTGTCCTGGTGGATGGTTCTCATTAGAATAGTATATCTCCTTTGTGTAAGTCAGTAGCGGTGGAAATCCTCACAGGTGGGCACATCAATGATATGGAGAAAGAGAACAGGGGACCCAGATAGTGAAGTATGTAAAACTGGGTACCGTATTTATTTAATAACAGCCAAAATTGGTACTCACATAAAAGCAGATGTACAAAACAAAACGAGCAGCAAGCTCACAGCCTGACGTCACTTCCGGTGCCCGTCTATTCCCCTTGTATTACTATTTGCACCTATATTGTACGTTGGGAGTTCACCACCTATGCATTTTTGAACACTTGGCGCTTTAGATTGTTTACTACTATTTGCACTTATACTGTGTTTTTTGGAGTTTATCATTTATGATTTTGAACACTCAGCACTTTATAGTAGTTACTTTTACCTGTTTGCCATCACTTAGAGCACAGCACCATCTATTGATTTTATTTATTTCTCCCTTGGCTATGGATTGACCAATCCGGTTCTTGCTGCAACTAAGTGCCCTACCCTTCCTGGTTCGGGTAGTGCAGGAATATTCATTTTATCTATCCAGGAAATGGAGCTTGTCTTAGGTCAAAAGGTGCAGGAATTGGGGCTTATCTAATGTGTAAAGATACATACACTGGGGCTGATCTGAGTTCTTTAGGTGCAGGAATTGGAGCTGATCTGATGTGTAAAGATACATACACTGAGGCTGATCTGAGTTCTTTAGGTGCAGGAATTGGAGCTGATCTAAGGTCAAAAGGTGCAGCAATTGGGGCTTATCTGATGTGTAAAGGTGCAAACACTGGGGTTAATCTGAGGTCTGTAGGTGCAGGAATTAGGGCTGGGCTAAGGTCCGCTAAGGCCCCCCGCCCGCAGACCCCCACAACCACCAGGCAAGGGTTGTGGGGATGAGGGGACCCCAAAGCACCCTCCCCATGTTGAGGCATGTGGCCTGGTATAGTCCCTTTTCCTGCAGTCTGCCAGGTTGCATGCTCAGATAAGGGTCTGGTATGGACTTTTGGGAGACCCATTTTTTTTATTTTGGCACAGGGTTCCCCTTAAAATCTATACTAGACCTGAAGGGCCTGGTATGGATTTTGGTTGGGGACCCCCACACCATTTTTTTTTTAATTTTGGCATGGAGTTCCCCTTAATATCCATACCAGACCCAAAGGGCCTGATAATGGACTGGGGGGGGACCCACGCCGTTTTTTTCAATGAATTTTTATGTATATTGCTGGGATCAAACAATACATTACAGCCGTGAGCAATTTTATAATACATTTTTCCTTAAGAAATGTCATTTTACTGCAATACTGTTATACACATGGGAAAGAGGCGCTACTTTACAGGCAGACTAAGGGGACCCCCCTAGGCACGATATTTAAAGTAATATTTCATTTTTATTTTTCATTTTAAGCATTATTAAAATCACTACTCCTGAAAAAAAGGCCCTTTTAAAAACTTTTTTTTTGCATTGATACATGTCCCCTGGGGCAGGAAACGCTTTTTATGGCAATAACTTGCATATAAGCCTTTAAAATGAATACTTTTGATTTTTCACGTTCGTGTCCCATTGACTTTAAGGGTGTTTGCACAAATTTTTTGTCTGTTCACATGTTCTGGTGCGAACCGAACCGGGGGGTGTTCGGCTCATCCCTAATCACAACAAAACAAACTGAATGAATCAATTTAATGAATGAAAATGAAAATGAAATTCATTGCTGTATGCAAACATAATGGGGAAAAAAAAATACTGATCACTTCCCCAGAGTAGTACAATGTTACTATGATAACATTATATTGCTCTGGTCAAAGCATGTTAAAAAAAATCGTGAAAAATATAAATAAAAAATTTTAACAAATTGAAAAAAATATTGATTTAGTTTTTTTGTTTTTATTTCATAGTGTCCCCAGTCAGTGTCCCTGATCACCACCACACCTGTTATATGATGACACCGATATTGACATGATATAAATTTCTTCAATTTCTAAAAAATTATGCCAAAAAAATGACAACTTCAAAAAACTCGCCATACCTCTTAAGGCCCGTACACACGATAAGAAAATTGGGAGTAAAATTTCATCCGACAGATGATCTGCCGATTTTCGGTTCTTTAGTATGGTGCTTTTGACAGGCAATTACGAATTTTCGGACAACAAAAACTGTATGTGCAGGCTATAAAATTTTTATCGTACGTGAACACAACATCCGATTTTGGTTTTATTAGTACAGTTTTTGTCCGAAAAAAATCATAAGAGCAAGACTACGCATGCTCAGAAACGAAAAAATACATACAAAACAATTCAACACATGATATCACTTCTGAAGTTGAATTCTATCATACAAGGATTTTCGTATGAAAGTAACCTCTTCACTTTCGACATTAGACTAACATGCAACAAAAAACGGATGAAAATGAGTCCGATAATCTGATGATGTATAAAAGGCTTTACTTAATACCTTGGAATGCCTACTTGCCAATAAGGGGTCATTTTGGGGGATATTTCTACTGTTCTGGCATTTTTGAACCTCAAGAAATGAGATTATTACATCAGGATTAATCAATTTTCTGATATATACCATAGCTTGTGGACTCTATAACTTTCCTACAAACCAATAATATACACTGATTTGGGTTATTTTCACCAAAGAAACTTAGCAAAATACATTTCAGCCTAAATTCATGAAGAAAATTATTTATTTGCAAAATGTAACACAGACAAATAAAAGTTTTTTTTTTTTCAAAATTTTCTATTTTTTTCTTTTATTTAGCAAAAACTAAAAAACCCAGTGGTGATTAAATACCACCAAAAGAAAGCTCTATTTGTGTGAACAAAATGATAAAAATGTCATTTGGGTACAGTGTTGCATGACTGCGCAATTGTCATTCAAAGTGCAAAAATTGGCCTAAGCAGGAAGGGGGTGAAAGTGTCCGGTTTTGAAGTGGTTAAAAAGAAATTTTTTTTGGACATTGTGGAACCTGAGATTTTAGTGTTTAAATCTAATAATAATATCTTCTGCCATTTGTATGTATTGTATCCAGAGCCAACAATGACAACTATCCAACATGTCTTGCATGTTTACCCCTTCATGACCAGGCCATTTTTTGCGATACGGCACTGCGTTACTTTAACTGACAATTTCAAGGCCGTGCAACGATGTACACAAATAAAATGAATGTCCTTTCTTCCCACAATTAGAGCTTTCTTTTGGTGGTATTTGATCACCTCTGCGTTTTTTTTTTTTTGTTTTGTTTTGTTTTGTTTTTTGTGTAAAACAAAATGTTTTACTTTCTGCTATAAAACATATCCAGTAAAAAATCTAATTTCTTCATCAATTTAGGCCAATATGTTATCTGCTACATATTTTTGGTAAACAAAATCCCAGTAAGAGTATTTTGATTAGTTTGCACAAAAGTTATAGGGTCTACAAACTATGGGATATTTTTATGGAATATTTATTTATTTATTTATTTATTTATTTACTAGAGGGCGGCGATCAGCGACTTATAGCGCTACTGTGACATTGCGGTGGACAAATCAGACACTAAGTGACACTTTTGACACTTTTTTTAGGGACCAGTGAATCTAATACAATGATTAGTGCTAAAAAATATGCACTCTCACTGTACTAATGACACTTGCAGGGAAGGGGTTAACATCAGGGTTGATCAAAGGGTTAAATGTGTCCCTAGGGAGTGCCTTCTAACTGTGTGTGGGGGGGGGGGGCTTTAACTGTGGGAAGACAGAGATCCATGTCCCTGCTTAGCAGAAACACGAGATCTCTCTCTTCCCTACTAACAGAACGGCGATCTGCCTTGTTTACATAGGCAGACCACCGCTCTGCCTCTCTCGGGAATCGATGGGTCCCGGCGGACATCGGGTCCATCAGATCAACTGATTGGCTTCCCCTGTGTGAAATCACAGTGGGAGTTGATCCCCAGCGGCAGGCGTGCAAGCTGCAGACCTGGAAGAGCGAAATCACGGGTAGGTGATACAGGTACATGATTTCCTGCAGGAGAGCCGCTGCCCTGAAGTACATGGACATGGGGCGGTCGGCAAGTTGTTAAATAGCACCTGACAGACTATAGATGAACGTAGGTTTTCTGAGTGTAGCACCCTCTAGCGTGCTAGAGTAGGAAATGATAGGTTTTAGTGTAGGTAAAATGTTTTGGCTTTGCTGGCGGTGAAGCCTGTGTTTTAATCTGGGTCGGGTGAGTGATAAAGGGAGGCTGGTATGACTCATCAGGCAGCATCTCTGGTACCTCCCCCTACTTCTGGAACTTGTGAGAAATTTCCAGAAGAATGCAAGGGAGGTTAGGAGAAGCTGCCTGAAGTATTCATGAGGGCCCTGACCAATCCCCAACAGATGGGTTGGCAGGCCCCCTCAAATACTCAGGGTCAGCCAAGCAGGACAGGAGAGTTTGGGTGGAAGTTGTAGATGGAGTGCTAGAAGGCTGTCGGTTGACTCTTGAGGATAACCCCCTAGTCTGGAAGTGGGTGGCCTTGGGCCTGGGAGCTTGGGTGCAGGAGAAATCCTGTGCAGTGGCATGGGAGCAGGTGTGAGGACAGCAGGAACCAGTTTCCAGGAGATCTCCAGGGAGAAGACAGCAGGATGGCTGATGAGTGAGACAGTCTGGGAGGACTGAGAGCCTGAGAGGACTGGGTGAGAGCAGTCTGAGATGGATGCAGAATCAGTCTGGGAGGACTGTGGAAGATTAGAGCTGGCAGTGCCTGATGAGGTGGTGCTGGGATCAGTAGCCAGGGAAGAAGAGTTGGGCACTAGGACTTTGCTACACAACCAAGGGGCCTGCGGTCCCTGCCTGTAATGGACATTTGCTATTCTGACAGAGCCCCATTGTTAGATCACCAGAGTGTGAACTGGTCATGGGAGGTTTTTTTTTTTTGAGCTGCAAGCAAGTTTTGTGCTGGAGGAGCTGAGGGGTGTAAATATAATACCCCAATCCCCATCCAAGTTCAATACCCCTAATAAAATACAAAAAAACAAAACTGCAAAGACTGTTTCTAGACTCAAGAGCGCTGTGGAAACTTCTGTGTGCCTGGCTGTGCAGGGTGGGGGATCCTTTATTCACCAGCGGTTCCTGCAGGGCTAGCACTACATGAGGCTATATCAGAGACATTAGGAGAGATCCTAGCCTGAAAGTGTATCTGTGGTCAAAATGTAAAAATATATCTTCATTTCCACATAAAAACAGTGTTATAAAATAATCCACATTTAGACTAAATTATTCCACTAGACAGCGCTAGTGTTGAGCAATTGAAACTTGTGGCCAACAACACATATGGACAATTTTAAAACAGAAAAGAGTCCTTTAACAGAAATCCCTTGTAAAGGGAAGTGATGAAAGTCCAGGGTGTAATACAGAAAATCTGCGGGTAATCTTAAGAGAGAATCCTCCACAAGCACCTTCCACCGATCACTTGTAAAATCCACCCGGTGACAAGCACTCACCCCCTAGGGGGTTAAACTCACCAGAAAAGGGGAGTAATAGAGCCTTCAGCGATAGTGTGTTGTCATCATCACAGTAAACAGGGTCACAGGCTAGCAGGGCTCATAATGAATCAAGGAACAAAAAAGAGATGCACATAGCGTAATCCTATTTAATGATTCAAAACCCTTTGTATACAGACACAAACCCCCCTTCAATAAATATACGTACATCAGATAAAATATAAAACAAGCAATCAAACAGGCAGGTAGTGTGTAACTTCACCCAGAGCCGTCAGCGCCGCTACTCAGGAAGACAACGATACTTCCTGGTTGTGCAGGTGATCCAGGTGGAGCGCACACGTCACTTCCGGCGTCGTATTGGCCACGCCCTGACGCGTTTCGTCATATCCTTTGACTTCAACAGAGGGCGTGGTCATACGACGTAATGGCCAGTTTATATACACCCCTCACATGCCGCTCAGCCAATCAGAACGAAACTGCGGGGACAGCGAATGCACGTCACCGGCATCAGCTTCACTGACAGCTTAGTGTAAGCGGCATGCAGGGACACAACCAGCACTGCACTAATCCAATAAAATAGACCATGATTGTGGAGTAAGCACAGATAACCTTGATCAGAATATATTGCTCAAATGGCGTCCATATATGTATCTCAACATTATGGATCACTAATCATAGGCAGCAAGTGTTCACTCCAAAACCGCATTAAATATATAACTTTGATACATGGCACAATCATTGACATAAAATTGAATACCAATTAATATGCACATTAAGAATATAGATGTAGAGGAGAGACCTTAATCAGTTAAATACCTGATCTTCCTATATTTTATGCGCACATATTACAAATTTCTATTAAATAGGCATAAAGCGGGACCATATACGCAATCAAAAGCCCCAACCTACACAGATCATGCTAGCCTTAATATTACACCAAAACTAGCGAACATTTAAATTAATATTTATCAAATAAAAATCAGAATAAAAGAAAAAAAAAATTAATATAAATATAAAAATAGAGAGGCAACAAATCGCACAAAACTAAAAATCGCATATAAATTCAGAGATGAATAGTTATCAAAATAAATTAAATCTAAATCTAATTTTTTAGGCGCCAACCTCAAATTAGAAATTCCAATCAAAAAACATAGAGATAAGTCATAAACGGAGTGACTAGGAAATCGCATAAAAATGAAATTAAACTTAATCCCAATCTCCATGTGAGAATCAGATACTTGTCCACTCTGCATAACCGCATGGAGACAAAACTTATATAATAAGGAGAAGCAGGAGAGAGGCCAAGCTAAATGAGTCGGTCGAAAAAAATCGCATAATGTATAGATCGAAAAAATCGCATACTAAAATAGAAAGGGATAAACACCAATCTCCCAATAAAGATCAGATGATCATATGAGCTATATAGAGGTAGATCATATAACATAAAGATATAGGCCACTATAACCTCACTAACGCAAAATCCAACTGCTAATAGGACTAAAAAGTCAACCGTAAATCACACACATTAGTAGTCGCTTATAAAGCAGTTGATATCCAGGTCCACATTAAGTCCCCGTGGCGCCAAAGTGTCAGACATGAAGATCCACTGGGTCTCTCTTCTTGACAGATCACGGATCAGATTGGACCCTCTCCACTTTGGCTTCAGATGATCTATACCCCAAAACTTGAGGCCTGAGGGATCTTGGTTATGTTTAAGTTTAAAGTGGAGTGATACATTGTGGTCTTTAAAGCCAATCTTTATGTTCGCTATATGTTCTGCAATCCTAACCCTCAGAAGTCTTTTTGTGCGTCCTATATACATAAGACCGCAGGGGCATTGCAAAGCGTATACCACGTAAGCCGTATTGCACGTAATAAATTCATCAATACTGAATTCTCTACCGTTGGAAGGGGATGTGAAACTTTCAAGAGCTCTCATTGGTCTACCCACTTCCCTACATGCCCGACATCTCCTACAGCTATAGAATCCTTTTTTATTCCAGAAGGTTAAAGGCCTGGGAGGGGGGTCAAGCACCTTTCGCACTATCTTATCAGCAAAGCTGTGAGCCCTTCTGTAAATGAATTTCGGTCTACATGGTAGAGATGGACCTAGAGTTTTATCCATACATAACACATGCCAATGGGCATTAAAAATATCTTCCACCTCCCTATATTGGGAGTGGAACCCTGATAGGAAGCTCCATTCATGACCTTCGTTATTTTGGACCTTAGGCCGATCCATCAGAAAGGAGTCTCTAGGCCGTATGGCCAATTCATGAATGGTGGAGTCCAAAGCCTCCCCCGCATAACCTTTTTCCACAAACTTTTTTCTAACAACTTGGGCCTGTCTTAAAAAGTCTGCATCATTGGAACAGTTTCTTTTTACCCTAGTCAGCTGACCCTTGGGTATGTTTTTCAACCACTTAGGGTGATGTCCACTATTGATAGGCAGATAGCTGTTGGAATCTGTAGGTTTAAAATACACTCTAGTGCCCAATCCATCCCCTTGCCTAAAGATGTTTAGATCTAAGAAGTGTATATCATCTTGACTAAACTCACTGGTTAGTCTGATGTTGTTGTTATTGGAATTAAGCTCATGGAGGAATTCATGTAAACTGTCACTAGACCCTTCCCAAATAAAAAACAAATCGTCTATATATCTTTTGTATAGTAACAGTTGAGTACGGGTAGTGGAGAATATCTTTTTGTCTTCCCATTCCCCCATAAACAAATTTGCTATGCTCGGGGCAAATTTTGCCCCCATCGCAACACCTTTACGCTGGGAGAAAAAATGCCCATTGAACCAGAAGAAGTTATGGCTAAGACAAAAGTCTAATGCATTTCTGATGAACATTTTCTGATTATGTGGCAGGTCATCTCGCTGACTTAGAGCCCAATTAAGGGCTAAAAGAGCATCGTCATGCTGTATGACAGAATAGAGAGATGCCACGTCAGCCGTTACAAGGTATAACTCTTGTTTGCCGGTTAGATCCACCTGTTGCAGAATCTGCAAGAGACTCTTAGTGTCTCTTAAATACGCCTTAGTGCGCATAACACTCGCCTGAAGGAAGTGGTCAAGGTATTGTCCCATCCGAGATGTGATGGAACCAATACCATTGACTATGGGTCTCCCTGGAGGTTGGTTCAGATCCTTGTGGATTTTGGGCAAGGTATAAATCGTGGGGATTCTGCTATCACTTGGTACAAGGTACCTTCTTTCTTTACTAGATAGAACACCCATCGAAAAACCCATTTCAACCAAGTTCCTAAGATCCTTCTCATACTGTCCTGAGGGGTCTTTAGATAATCTCACATATGTTTGATCATCACTTAGCATCTCAGTGAGCTGATTCACATAAAAGTCCTTATTCAAAATAACTACCCCCCCCCCCTTGTCTGCTGGCCTGATAACAATCTCCTTCCTTTTCTCAAGCAAGGAGATCCCATCCATAATATGCTGTGGATTAACATTCTTTTTTGGTACCAACTGTTCTAGATCACGCAAAACTAGTCCCTTAAAGACCTCAATATGCTGGTTAGCGCTATTCGGGGGGTTGAACAGGGACCTATTCTTAAGCCCACTGTCCACTGGACCTAACTCATTAATTGTAGACGGCCGTGGTGCTTTGTTAAGAAAATATTTTTTAATATTAACTTTCCTTATGTACTTATGAACATCGATAAATACATCGAACTTGCTAACTGGTCTTTTCAGACCACACTTTAGACCTAAATGCAAAATATTCGTTTCTTTGTGTGATAAGGTCACATTGCTCAAGTTAAAAATGCCTCCTATTCCTGCTCTCTCCTTCTTTTTCTGGGACCTTCTCCCTGCCCTACAGCCCCTTGTTCTTCTCTCCATTGATTGGGGTAATAGGGGTACTCGTCCTCCCGCCATGGGCGCTCCCTCCGTGGAGGTGCATGATGATCCTGCCTCCCCCAACCCTGGCCTGGAGGTCTCCCCCTTCGGTTGGAGTTCCCCCGGCCTCGTCTCTGCCAGCCCCTCCCTCTCCCTAAAAAAGGACGGGGTGAGGATTCAGCAGCTCTTTCTCCATTATCTCTCAAAGGATCAAATCTATTATAAACAGGGACTTGATAATTATTACCACTAGGTAAGTGATTACGTGGCTGATAGGACTCACTTGTCCTATCTTCCCTTCCAGCGTAAGTAGCCTCCCCCCTAGCGGGAGTGGCAGAGGTACCAGTAGGGTAACTGGATCTCTCCGACCTCTTATTACCCCCAGCCTGAGTACCAGTGTTGGACGGTTTAGTTGTGCGATAATTTGATCCTTCCCCAGATACCACATTAGTATTATTAGATCCGCTAGCAGGTACCAATATGGGTTTTAAATTGCAAGATCTGGTTCTGGCTCGTAAACGTAAGAAAATGTCCATCTTGGAGGGTAAAATTAATGAGTTTCGTATGCAGCTTGAACATGTGAAGGATACCCAACAAGTATTAGAGTTTAATACTCGTATAAAAAAGAAGCTAGAAAAGATTGACAGAGATACACAGAAGAAAAAATCAAAGAAGTTTCATAGGGACCTTAATGATTTTAGGTCCAACTCTGTGTATGTCTGGCAACAGGCTAAGATACCTGCTAGCGGATCTAATAATACTAATGTGGTATCTGGGGAAGGATCAAATTATCGCACAACTAAACCGTCCAACACTGGTACTCAGGCTGGGGGTAATAAGAGGTCGGAGAGATCCAGTTACCCTACTGGTACCTCTGCCACTCCCGCTAGGGGGGAGGCTACTTACGCTGGAAGGGAAGATAGGACAAGTGAGTCCTATCAGCCACGTAATCACTTACCTAGTGGTAATAATTATCAAGTCCCTGTTTATAATAGATTTGATCCTTTGAGAGATAATGGAGAAAGAGCTGCTGAATCCTCACCCCGTCCTTTTTTAGGGAGAGGGAGGGGCTGGCAGAGACGAGGCCGGGGGAACTCCAACCGAAGGGGGAGACCTCCAGGCCAGGGTTGGGGGAGGCAGGATCATCATGCACCTCCACGGAGGGAGCGCCCATGGCGGGAGGACGAGTACCCCTATTACCCCAATCAATGGAGAGAAGAACAAGGGGCTGTAGGGCAGGGAGAAGGTCCCAGAAAAAGAAGGAGAGAGCAGGAATAGGAGGCATTTTTAACTTGAGCAATGTGACCTTATCACACAAAGAAACGAATATTTTGCATTTAGGTCTAAAGTGTGGTCTGAAAAGACCAGTTAGCAAGTTCGATGTATTTATCGATGTTCATAAGTACATAAGGAAAGTTAATATTAAAAAATATTTTCTTAACAAAGCACCACGGCCGTCTACAATTAATGAGTTAGGTCCAGTGGACAGTGGGCTTAAGAATAGGTCCCTGTTCAACCCCCCGAATAGCGCTAACCAGCATATTGAGGTCTTTAAGGGACTAGTTTTGCGTGATCTAGAACAGTTGGTACCAAAAAAGAATGTTAATCCACAGCATATTATGGATGGGATCTCCTTGCTTGAGAAAAGGAAGGAGATTGTTATCAGGCCAGCAGACAAGGGGGGGGGGGTAGTTATTTTGAATAAGGACTTTTATGTGAATCAGCTCACTGAGATGCTAAGTGATGATCAAACATATGTGAGATTATCTAAAGACCCCTCAGGACAGTATGAGAAGGATCTTAGGAACTTGGTTGAAATGGGTTTTTCGATGGGTGTTCTATCTAGTAAAGAAAGAAGGTACCTTGTACCAAGTGATAGCAGAATCCCCACGATTTATACCTTGCCCAAAATCCACAAGGATCTGAACCAACCTCCAGGGAGACCCATAGTCAATGGTATTGGTTCCATCACATCTCGGATGGGACAATACCTTGACCACTTCCTTCAGGCGAGTGTTATGCGCACTAAGGCGTATTTAAGAGACACTAAGAGTCTCTTGCAGATTCTGCAACAGGTGGATCTAACCGGCAAACAAGAGTTATACCTTGTAACGGCTGACGTGGCATCTCTCTATTCTGTCATACAGCATGACGATGCTCTTTTAGCCCTTAATTGGGCTTTAAGTCAGCGAGATGACCTGCCACATAATCAGAAAATGTTCATCAGAAATGCATTAGACTTTTGTCTTAGCCATAACTTCTTCTGGTTCAATGGGCATTTTTTCTCCCAGCGTAAAGGTGTTGCGATGGGGGCAAAATTTGCCCCGAGCATAGCAAATTTGTTTATGGGGGAATGGGAAGACAAAAAGATATTCTCCACTACCCGTACTCAACTGTTACTATACAAAAGATATATAGACGATTTGTTTTTTATTTGGGAAGGGTCTAGTGACAGTTTACATGAATTCCTCCATGAGCTTAATTCCAATAACAACAACATCAGACTAACCAGTGAGTTTAGTCAAGATGATATACACTTCTTAGATCTAAACATCTTTAGGCAAGGGGATGGATTGGGCACTAGAGTGTATTTTAAACCTACAGATTCCAACAGCTATCTGCCTATCAATAGTGGACATCACCCTAAGTGGTTGAAAAACATACCCAAGGGTCAGCTGACTAGGGTAAAAAGAAACTGTTCCAATGATGCAGACTTTTTAAGACAGGCCCAAGTTGTTAGAAAAAAGTTTGTGGAAAAAGGTTATGCGGGGGAGGCTTTGGACTCCACCATTCATGAATTGGCCATACGGCCTAGAGACTCCTTTCTGATGGATCGGCCTAAGGTCCAAAATAACGAAGGTCATGAATGGAGCTTCCTATCAGGGTTCCACTCCCAATATAGGGAGGTGGAAGATATTTTTAATGCCCATTGGCATGTGTTATGTATGGATAAAACTCTAGGTCCATCTCTACCATGTAGACCGAAATTCATTTACAGAAGGGCTCACAGCTTTGCTGATAAGATAGTGCGAAAGGTGCTTGACCCCCCTCCCAGGCCTTTAACCTTCTGGAATAAAAAAGGATTCTATAGCTGTAGGAGATGTCGGGCATGTAGGGAAGTGGGTAGACCAATGAGAGCTCTTGAAAGTTTCACATCCCCTTCCAACGGTAGAGAATTCAGTATTGATGAATTTATTACGTGCAATACGGCTTACGTGGTATACGCTTTGCAATGCCCCTGCGGTCTTATGTATATAGGACGCACAAAAAGACTTCTGAGGGTTAGGATTGCAGAACATATAGCGAACATAAAGATTGGCTTTAAAGACCACAATGTATCACTCCACTTTAAACTTAAACATAACCAAGATCCCTCAGGCCTCAAGTTTTGGGGTATAGATCATCTGAAGCCAAAGTGGAGAGGGTCCAATCTGATCCGTGATCTGTCAAGAAGAGAGACCCAGTGGATCTTCATGTCTGACACTTTGGCGCCACGGGGACTTAATGTGGACCTGGATATCAACTGCTTTATAAGCGACTACTAATGTGTGTGATTTACGGTTGACTTTTTAGTCCTATTAGCAGTTGGATTTTGCGTTAGTGAGGTTATAGTGGCCTATATCTTTATGTTATATGATCTACCTCTATATAGCTCATATGATCATCTGATCTTTATTGGGAGATTGGTGTTTATCCCTTTCTATTTTAGTATGCGATTTTTTCGATCTATACATTATGCGATTTTTTTCGACCGACTCATTTAGCTTGGCCTCTCTCCTGCTTCTCCTTATTATATAAGTTTTGTCTCCATGCGGTTATGCAGAGTGGACAAGTATCTGATTCTCACATGGAGATTGGGATTAAGTTTAATTTCATTTTTATGCGATTTCCTAGTCACTCCGTTTATGACTTATCTCTATGTTTTTTGATTGGAATTTCTAATTTGAGGTTGGCGCCTAAAAAATTAGATTTAGATTTAATTTATTTTGATAACTATTCATCTCTGAATTTATATGCGATTTTTAGTTTTGTGCGATTTGTTGCCTCTCTATTTTTATATTTATATTAATTTTTTTTTTCTTTTATTCTGATTTTTATTTGATAAATATTAATTTAAATGTTCGCTAGTTTTGGTGTAATATTAAGGCTAGCATGATCTGTGTAGGTTGGGGCTTTTGATTGCGTATATGGTCCCGCTTTATGCCTATTTAATAGAAATTTGTAATATGTGCGCATAAAATATAGGAAGATCAGGTATTTAACTGATTAAGGTCTCTCCTCTACATCTATATTCTTAATGTGCATATTAATTGGTATTCAATTTTATGTCAATGATTGTGCCATGTATCAAAGTTATATATTTAATGCGGTTTTGGAGTGAACACTTGCTGCCTATGATTAGTGATCCATAATGTTGAGATACATATATGGACGCCATTTGAGCAATATATTCTGATCAAGGTTATCTGTGCTTACTCCACAATCATGGTCTATTTTATTGGATTAGTGCAGTGCTGGTTGTGTCCCTGCATGCCGCTTACACTAAGCTGTCAGTGAAGCTGATGCCGGTGACGTGCATTCGCTGTCCCCGCAGTTTCGTTCTGATTGGCTGAGCGGCATGTGAGGGGTGTATATAAACTGGCCATTACGTCGTATGACCACGCCCTCTGTTGAAGTCAAAGGATATGACGAAACGCGTCAGGGCGTGGCCAATACGACGCCGGAAGTGACGTGTGCGCTCCACCTGGATCACCTGCACAACCAGGAAGTATCGTTGTCTTCCTGAGTAGCGGCGCTGACGGCTCTGGGTGAAGTTACACACTACCTGCCTGTTTGATTGCTTGTTTTATATTTTATCTGATGTACGTATATTTATTGAAGGGGGGTTTGTGTCTGTATACAAAGGGTTTTGAATCATTAAATAGGATTACGCTATGTGCATCTCTTTTTTGTTCCTTGATTCATTATGAGCCCTGCTAGCCTGTGACCCTGTTTACTGTGATGATGACAACACACTATCGCTGAAGGCTCTATTACTCCCCTTTTCTGGTGAGTTTAACCCCCTAGGGGGTGAGTGCTTGTCACCGGGTGGATTTTACAAGTGATCGGTGGAAGGTGCTTGTGGAGGATTCTCTCTTAAGATTACCCGCAGATTTTCTGTATTACACCCTGGACTTTCATCACTTCCCTTTACAAGGGATTTCTGTTAAAGGACTCTTTTCTGTTTTAAAATTGTCCATATGTGTTGTTGGCCACAAGTTTCAATTGCTCAACACTAGCGCTGTCTAGTGGAATAATTTAGTCTAAATGTGGATTATTTTATAACACTGTTTTTATGTGTATTTTTTACCTTGTTCTTTTGGTATGAGACAGCTGCTGCTTATTAGATTGTTTCTCTGCTTAAACAGACACAGCAGAGTTCAATCATTGATTTTCAGTTTGTAAGTGTTTACTGATGTTTATTTATGGTAACCATTTTTAATTATTCTTCTTAATTCTATCTACATCTTGGGCTCTTTGGGGTGTTTGGCGCTGAGTGGTGGTTTCTGCAGGCCTGGTGAAACGCTATTTTATTTTATCATATCTTCATTTCCACATTCAATTTCATTTAGTTTTAGCCTACTCCTATTAAACCTAATGATCTTGAACTTTGTAAACTCACTTTGTGAAGAATCCTGCACATTTACTTTATTGATTTCTGTGACACATACAATGCCTTGAAAAAGTATTCAAACTCCTTGACATTTTCCATATTTTGTCATGTTACAACCAAAAATGTAAATGTATTTTATTGGGATTTTATGTGATAGATCAACACAAAGTGGCACATAATTGTGAAGTGGAAGAAAAAATGATAAATGGTTTTCAAAAGTTTTTACAAATAAATATGTGAAAAGTGTGGGGGTGTATTTGTATTCAGCCCCCCTGAGTCAATACTTTGTAGAACCACCTTTTGCTGCAATTACAGCTGCAAGTCTTTTTGGGGATGTCTCTACCAGCTTTGAACATCTAGAGAGTGAAATTTTCGCCCATTCTTTGCAAAATAGCTCAAGCTTTGTCAGATTGGATGGAGAGAATCGGTGAACAGCAATTTTCAAGTCTTGCCACAGATTCTCAATTGGATTCAGGTCTGGATTTTGACTGGGCCATTCTAACACATGAATATGCTTTGACCTAAACCATTCCATTGTAGCTCTGGCTGTATGTTTAGGGTCGTTGTCCTGTAAACCTCTGCCCCAGTCTCAAGTCTGTTGCAGACTCTACCAGGTATTCTTCTAAGATTGCCCTGTATTTGGCTCCATCCATCTAACCATTAACTCTGACCAGTTTCCCTGACCCTGCTGAAAAAAAGCATCACTACAACATGATGCTGCCACCACCAGGTTTCACGGTGGGGATGATGTGTTCAGGGTGTGTTAAGGGTATTGTGTTAGTTTTCCACCACACACAGTGTTTTGTTTTTAGACCAAAAAGTTCAATTTTGGTCTTATCTGACGAGAGCACCTTCTTCCACTTTTGCTGTATCCCCACATGGCTTCTTGCAAACTGCAAACGCGACATCTTATTGCTTTCTTTTTTCTGGCTTTCGTCTTGTCACTCTTCCATAAAGTCCAGATTTGTGGAGTGCACTAATAGTAACTAATAGTTGTCCTGTGGACAGATTCTCCTCCAGAGTTACCATGGGCCTCTTGGCTGCTTCTCTGATTCTCTGATTTGCAGTTGTGCCATACTCTTTCCATTTTCGGATGATGGATTGAACAGTGCTCTTTCAGATGTTCAAAGCTTGGCATAGCTTTTATAACCTAACTCTGCTTTAAACTTCTCCACAACTTTATCCCTGACCTGGTGTGTTCCTTGGCCATCATGATGCTGTTTGTTCACTAAGGTTCTCTAACAATCCTCTGAGGGCTTCACAGAACAGCTGTATTTATACTGAGATTAAATAATTACACACAGGAAAGCTCGATTTACTAATTAGGTGACTTCTGAAGTAAATTGGTTCCATTAGATTTTAGTTAGGGGTATCAGAGTAAAGGGGGCTGAATACAAATGCACGCCACACTTTTCAGATATTTGTAAAACATTATGAAAACCAGTTATCATTTTCCTTCCACTTCACAATTATATGCCACTTTGTGTTGGTCTATCACATTCCACGTTTTTGGTTGTAACATGACAAAATGTGGAAAATTTCAGGGGGTATGAATACTTTTTCAAGGCACTGTATTCAATATGCCCTATGAATATACATTGCTGTGTCACACATTTCACAGAGCCTGCGTTCTGAACTACAGAGGTGCTGAGAGGAGGAGTTTTGGAAGGCGGAGTCAGTACAGGAATCACTGCTTACAGGTAAAAAGGTATCATGGGATATATGGTCCTTAGAAATTCAAAGTAAACCAAAGGAGCGGGCAGAGAGGAAGCCTGGAAGCGATTTGATGCGTCCGTCAGCTGGGCATTGAGAAAAGTGAGGCCAAGATGGCCACCACTCGTCTCTATGCCCTTGGAGGACAGAGCCACGCCTGGCGTCACTTCCATTTCCAGGGCCATAGTAAATAACTTTTTTTTCTTTTGCTTTTAAAGGAAATAAAGAGATTTGGGGTCTTTTTGACCCCAGATCTCTCAATAAAGACTACCTGTCATTCTTATTTCTATTACAAGGGATGTTTACATTCCTTGTGATAGGAATAAAAGTGATAAAAAAAAAGTAAAATAAATAAGAAAAAAAAAAATGTAAGCATCCCATCCCTATGTGCTTGCGCACAGAAATCAAATGCATGTGTAAGTCGGGCAAGCCTATGTAAACAATGTAAACCACACATGTGAGGTATCGGTATGATTGTTAGAGCCAGAGAAATTATTTTAGTGCAAGAGCTCCTCTGTAACTCTAAACAAGTAACCTGTAAAAAATTTTCAAGCGTTGCCTATAAAGATTTTTAAGCATCGCAGTTTGTTGCCATTTCACGAACGTGCGCATTTTTAAAGCATGACATGTTAGTTATCTATGTACTCGGCGTAACATCATCTTTCACATTATACAAAAAAATGGGATAACTATTGTGTTTTTCTTAATTCATTAAAGTGTATGTTTCCACAAAAATATATTAGGCTCTTTACCGTGATTGGAGATGCGGTGTGTTGAAGTGAGGCACCGCACTACCGATCGGCATGCAGCGCGCACCCAGGGGCACCCACGGGTGGCTTGTTCTGAAGGACGTCATATGACTTCCAGTCAGAATGGGAGAAACACCGCCAGGCCATCATTTTGCTATAGGCCTGGCGGGATGTGGTTAACCCAGGGGTGCTCAACCTTTTGAAGAGTGAGGGCCATGTGATTTGGTAAAAGGTTGGGGGTTACAATGAACTAAGGAGAATTACCACCTCCCAAACCACAAATGTAAATGAGCCCTTACTGTCCTGAGCCTCCTACCATATAATGCTGCTTTTACACTGATGCGCTGCAGTTTACCCACACCGCAGGTGCAATACAGTGCACCTGACGCTTTTCTGCTGGTTAGCTGCACTGAGCCATAGACTTCTATTACGTTTTGCGGATGTGATGCACTTTCTTAACTACTACTGTTATAGTAGCAGGCAATGCTCCCACACACTGTAGCACACCACAATGTTGGTGATTCACTCCACACTAACAATTTATGTACGATGCCTTACAAAAAAAGGTGTATATGCAATATTTAGTTTCTTAAGGTGCACTTCAGGTCTAGTGAAGATAAATGGGCTACCTTAAAACAGTTCACCATGATGCAAGTGTTGCCTTAATGCATGGTATAATGTCATGGGGAATCTATTGCATCTACAGTATATCTAATTGTCTAAGTATTCATATAAACGACACATGGCTTTGGAGTATGTGTAACAAATAGATAAACAAATACTTAAAGGGGTTGTAAACCTTTGTGGTTTTTCACCTCAACGCATTCTATGTTTACTTACCTGAACCCTCTTTTTCTCACATCGGGATGAGCACACCAGCTCTAGCCGGTGTCTTGTGTTCTGATTGGCTAGATTGATAGCAGCGCAGCCATTGGCTCCCACTGCTGTCAATCAAATCCAATGATGCAGGCGCCGGGGGGCGGGTCCGAGTCCGGCATTCCCCCTCGGGGAAGCACTTCTCCTAGGGGGTTAACTGATGTGAGGAGGAGCCACGAGAGCTGCACAGTGGAGGTAAGTATGATATGTTTGTTATTTTAAACAAACAAACAAAAAAAAAAACCCTTACAATCACTTTAAGAACCTTTCTGTGTCATAATCAATAGTCACCTTCAGCTGATTATTTATTTGCCCTGATTGTGGGGAAAACATTTTGATGCCATGCTGTCAGAAGAAAAAAAAAGTTAAAAATACTGAGGTTATCTTACACCTCTTCTATCATCTCAAAAACAGAGAAGCTGAACTTTAAATTGGGTACACGGTGGTACTTATCCCCTTCATGTCTGGTATCTATCAATGCCACGTAATCGTTGAACTGTTGGATGTGTTATGAAGGGGTCTTATTGCACCTATGTGATGGCTGTCCTGTTACAATACTGGACAAAAGTGGCAAATATAATATCTAATTTCCTGGATGAGCTTAACCTTTGGACCCCCATGAATGAATTGTAAAATATACAATGTGGCCCTTGTACTGAAACGTTTGGAGCCCCCTGTGATAGATCATACAATGCTTATGTAGGAACTAAGGCAATGTAATCATCTATGTCGGACTTGGATATTTGGAATCCTAGGAAAGAATTTTAAAAATCGTATAGACTATCTACCAGCTGTTGTAGTCCCCTGACTCTAGTTTCACTTAAGTTGACTTAGGTAGGTCATACACGGAGCAAATGTCTTTCCTGCAACCATAGGTTACAGGAAGAAATTTGCTTATTTCCTACATCAACACAGTCGGTGCTGACAGGGGAATCCCTTTCGCTGGGAGAATACACTGATAATTACTAACGGCTATGCCAACTGCGATAATCATATGTAAAATCCGGGAGGCTGGTTGTACCCAAGTTGATCGATTGATCAACTTAGATACATTAAGCCTACCCATACATGGTTCGAATCATCTATGGCTGGCCTAAATCTGACCTGATGTTGGGAATCAACATTCTCTTCCCTTTTTATTTTTATCCCTCTCTTATTATTTTTTTCTGTAATATTTTAGCTAAAACAAAAGATGTGTTAGTCTGTTAGTGATTTTTGTTTTGACCTGAAAGTTAGGCAGGCCATAGATGGTGCAAATTTATTTTCTGCAACCATGGGTTGCAGGAAAGAAATGGGCACAATCCTCCCATCAACACAGTGTTGACAGTAGAATCCCTCCTGCTGGGCAATTGTCTTCTCCCGACGGGGAGAGGACAGTGATTATCGCTAGTGATAATAGCAAGCAAATCTGGCAGGCTGGTTGTACCTGCCGGGCGCATTCAGCCTGCCCATTAATAGTTTGAATCTTGGCCGGTTCCTGCTGAACAGCTGAGATTCGATCCGTGTATGGCCGGCCTTAGATGTATCTGTCTTATTATTTATGCGTAAAAACTTGAATAAAAATGGAAGGAAAAAAACAAAAATTGAAAATAAACAAAACTTACTTTCAATCGCCTGCAAATCATAATTAGTGGAAACGTTATCTGTTCCGGTTTTCGTGTATCAATTTCTGCAGTTGATGTCAGAGGTACATGTGACCATTAAAATAACACGCCATTAAAAGTTTTCAGTAGTTAGAGTGTGAGTTTTGTGAATCTACATGTCTAATTGAAGGAAACTTTTCAGGACAAAAAACTAATGCTGACCTCCTGCTTAAAATCTTATTAGCGTGGTTGTTTCTGGCTCACTGACCATGAACAAGCTTATAGATTACGGGTTCTGACTTCACTTGCTGCACGCATGTTCTGAATTGTGGGACTTAGAAAGTATCAAGGCCAGAAAGATCTAGGAAAGCAGCGTTTTCTGAATCAGCATTGAGAGCCTTGTATTTCTCTGATAATATGGGAACTTTATGATATAACTAAAGGCAAGACTTTTTGGGGGGATAGAGTGGAGAGGGATTAGAACACCTGTCAGGTTTTTATTGCTGTCTGTGGCCCCATTAGGGAGATTAACTCCCTCAATTTGTCCTATTTACCGTGATCAAGAATGAAAGTGATAGAAAATCCTAAATTTTGGGTTGTCACCAGAATAGGAATAGAGAAAAAAATCTTCCCATGGGGACACTAGTTCTAGTGACCCTGGTGACAACCAGGGGTTCCCTAACTTTGTAGGGAATTCCTCTCACTTCCGATTTTGGTTATAGGACAGAAAGTGAAGGGAAATCTCCCCAATGGGACACAGATCGCAAAAAACTGACAGGGGTTATTTACCCAATTACTCTATCCAAAATGAAAAATAAAATGTTTTGCCTATAGTTCTATTTTATGTTATATATGTTGAAAAAACATCAACCTATAATGCTCAATTTATTTAAAGCATAAGTTCACCTTTGGACTAGGGTGGAACATGTAACATGTTTTAGCATCTGCAGCCTTCCCCCTGATTCCCCCTCCCTGTGACAGCGGCTGGGGGATCTTCTCCCCACACAAGTTGAAAATAGCGTGGCTGTGTGGGTGAATCCGCTGGACGCTTTTCCAGTGAATGAATGCCTACAAGTACCGCCAGCCATTGTGCCTGACGGCTTGTAGTTCTCAATGAACTACGAGGGTGCTGGTGCACTCTTGCAGTTCATTGATTCTTCCTGCTCTCAGGTAACCGTCTGCCCATATGATGTATAGGCAGACAGCTATCCTGAGGGTCTGCAGGAGTCTGAGATTGCATCCATGATCTGCTGATTGCAATGCTCTGCAGGCTCCATGAAAAAAAAAAAAATATCAGTACATTTTTTTACCTGCAAAAAAATGCGCATTGATTAATTTTTTCAAAAGGTGAAGTGAACTGAACTTGTGTTTGTATTGAAGAATAATTCTAGGTATATGTAGCGGTACCCCCCGCAGGGGCTGCTGAGTGTTGTGGCCCACCTGTCACCCTGTCCATCCTGGCATTCACCTCTCAGACACTCCAAGACAGAAAACAGTCCATGTGCTTGTTTTTTTGTTTTATTGAGGGATTTGAACTTGGATGGGGTATAGGAAGTACTGGATGCAAAGTGAATTTGGGACGACTTATATACGCTCCAGTATATACAGGCCTCTCTTCCTCCAGCACAACTCTTACTGCAGACTATTACTCCTCAGCTCCTCGAGCACTCTACTTGCTTGGGCTTCCAGGCACAGCTATCACATGGCCTTTTGCTGGCAGGGACCTTGGGCCCCTTTAGTGTAGCAGATACAAAGTTCTGGTGCTAGTTGTCCTATATATGGCTACTGAGCCCAGTAACCCATATGCAGGCCCTGCCAGCCCCCCTGGCTGCAGCTGCCCTTCTCCACTGCCCATGACACCACAGTCCACACTGCTGGTTCTGCACCCATCCCAGACTGCATGCTCCCAGTCCTCTCAGGTGTGCCTCCCCAGTCCTTCTGACTGTGTATGTCACTCACCAGCCCTCCTGGTTGCGACCAGTTGTTCCTCTCCCTGGAGACTTTCCCGGCAATGCTATCTCCTGCTGTCCTCTCTTGCTCCTCCTTTGCCTCCTGTGCAGAACCTTCACAATTTCTTGAAGGGCTCTGTCCACACCCAAGCCCAGACCCAAGGTCACCCCCAGACTTGGGCGCTCACTCAAAGGACCCGACAGCCTAGCATTCCATCTTCAAGCTCTGAAAAACTCCAACTCCTCCCCAGCTGGGCTGACCCTGGGTACTTAAGGAGGCCTTCCCCCTGCCAATCCAAGTTGGGGATTGGTCAGGGCTCCTTAGAGAACTCCAGGCAGCTCCACCTTTCCTCTCCTCCCCTCCACTCTTTCCAGTACCTTCCAGAAAGCTCTAGAAAGAAGAGGGAGGTCTTAGTGATGCTGCCTGTTAGACAACAGCTGCTGCCCTGAGTCACTCCCAGCCCAGATCAAAACAAAAAGGCCTGGTTGTCAGCCAGGCCTGCCTAAATTTGCCTACCCTAAGACAAACAAAATCCTACTCTAGCACCTACCTACCTAGAGGGTGCTACATATAGATATTTAATACATAGTTACAGCTTGGACCAATGAAACCATGTATATATTATACCTGGCCAATGCCCCTGGTAGCTTGAAACCACTGAAGTAGACAACCCTACACCAGTGATCTCCACTTGCTTTTGGGTCTTGTGCTGCATTCTGAACACAGGAGGTCGGACACTTGTCATGAGCACTGCATTGCATTTTCTGAATGAGTGCAAAGCGTTCTCTAATTGGATGAGGCAGGGTAGTGTCGCCACATTGACCACCTCATCCCATGCTGAGCACCTGATTTCTTGTGCTCACAATGCACCAGGCCAGCCGCTCAGTACAGGACCTGGAAGCAAATGGAGATGAGTGGAATATTGGTGTCTACTTTAGTGATTTCCAGCTTCCAGGGGGGATCTGCCAGGTATGGCATATACATAGTTACATTTGTCCTAACTGGATCAATGTAACCATGTATAAAACTGGAATTCCACTTTAAACCTCCAGCCATGTGCAGAAGTAATCTGAAGGCCCAATCACACTTATATAAACCAATAAGGCATGCGTTGAGGTGTGCTGCTTTAAGGCTGGATTCACACATGTGCGGTGTGAATTGCAACTCCGGTTTCCCTGCGAAGATAAAACTCAGTTGTTCAGCGTTTCCTCTCTGTTGTAGCTGCGGATCAGCTGACTAGGGAGAGGGGGGAGGTCTAGTGAGGAGGGGGAGAAAATTTGTGTTCAGAACGGAACACATCTGCTAATCAGATGCGTTCCCATTGAAGATTATGTGCCTGCAATTCACACCGCACTGCCTAGAAAATGTAGTGCAATGCGGACTGCGGATGCAACGCACATATTTGAATCAGAGCCATTGAAAAGAAAATATTTTCAAATGTTCTACAAATTATTATTATTATATTATTATATAGGATTTATATAGCGCCAACAGTTTACGTAGCGCTTAATTGGATGCGGTGTGTGAACCCAGCCTAAAGGGATTGTCACCTTTACCACAAAACTGCCTATGCAGATAAGGGGCATCTATAGATAAAAAAAAACAAACTGTGCAGCTCTTACTAAAGTTGATTAATGCCCTTGCTATAGGTGTAGGCCATTTATGTACCTTAAAAAAAGCCTGACTGGAATAATCCCAGGACGTTGCTAAGTGAGGCCTAGTCATCACTGCTCACCTCCACCATCACAGCAGTGAGCTCTCAAATGCTGAGCTTAGAGCTACTGTATCAGAGGAGAGAAAGAGTATGTGAGGGGGTTTGAATCAGAGAAATAGCTCACTCCTGTGATGGTGGAGGTGAGCAGTCACAACTAGGCCTCACTTAGCAACGTCCTGGGAGTATTCCAGTCAGGCTATGTAAATTGCCTACACCTATAGCAAGGGTATGATTCATCTTTAGTCAGAGCTGCACAGTTTTTTTTAATCTACAAACATCCCTTACCTGCACAGGCAGGTTTTTTGTAAAGGTGAACCATCCCTTTAATGTAGACCATTCATTTTGTGTGAGATAGCTGTGCACCTTAGCACATAAAATAAAACATATCTGCACCATTTCTGGCTACAGTGCAGGTGTGTTGGGGTTCCAATCTAAGCGCAGTAACATGCATTACTGCAAAACATATTGTAGGTGTGAAGCCAGGCTACATTAACAAAGTGTTTCTCCATGATTGGATATAACACAGGTTTACTTCAAATCAGTCAATGAGCAATTCACACCTGTTCTATATCGTCAAACACAATATAGGTGGACATGTTATGTTCTTACCCATAAACCATTGTTTCCCAGAATCCTTTGTGCTGCACTCACACAGTTATGTGAAAAGGAGCTCACCTAAAGCACGCATAATGGAAGCCTTATAATCACAAACATGATCTGAAGGTCTACGTGCCACATCAACATTTCGATTTGGCTGCAGATGGTCCTGGAAACATTTATTTTTTAAACTTATGCAAACAAGCGTATCACCTAAAAAGAAAATTGTGTGCTCTGACATCGTATCAGAACATCTTCAGCCGAACATGTGATCCCCCCCCCTTACACACCGCGGGTACATTTTTTTTTTTAGCAATCCCAGTTTGACAAATTGATTACAATTTCCTTCTTAAAAAGCCAGATCATGTGAGACTGTCCTTTTTCCGCAGCTCTCCCACCCGATAAGACTGCTTACTAAACTGGACTTATTTTCCAATGCACACAGACCTCATTTAGCCTGCACTCAGAGGAACCTATTTCCATTTTACTTGTTTCTTTTTTTTGTAGAGTTTTGGAACTGTTCATTTTTGTCCCTTATAAATCTACAAATAATCCTCACAAGTTCTGCATTATAGATGGATAATAATAAGAAGACAGCCTTCCCGGCAAAGCATATAACTGGGGTAAGTCTCTGTAAGGCTGGGGAACAGTTAAGAGATTGTTCCTATAATTTATGAATAACTGAATTGGGTCTATTAATGTAAAGATTTCTCTGTTTAGTGTCACAAATTGTCAGCGATTATTTAAAGCTTTATCAAAGTTGTAGCTGCCGCAAACTTATGCAACCTGCACTAAGTTAGTAGTTTTAGGGCCAGTTCACACCAGATAAAGTTCTGTGCGCTTTTTTTCATCACTAAAAATGCATGCACAGTGTTTTCCATGTATTTCAATGGCTTTAGTTTACACCAGTGCAGTCAGTTTCTGAACTGGAAACTGACTGCAGCTGACTGCACTGGTGTGAACTAGAGCCATTGGAATACATGGAAAACACTGTGCATGCATTTTTAGGGCCAGTTCGTACCACAAAAAATGCACTCATGCGTTCCCAAACAGTTTTTGCTTACAGTTCACACCACACACAGTTGCAGTGCATTTCCAGTGCATTTTTAAATCAATTTGCTAGGTTCCAGTACACCTCTGTGCAGAAAAAAATGCAGCACGCTCTACTTTTTTTTTTTTTAATTTTTTTTTTTCTGCACCAGAAACTGACTGCACTGGTGTGAACTAGAGCCATTGGAATACATGGAAAGCACTGCATCTGGTGTGAATTAGCACTTAGTGCAGAAAATCGCACAGAACTGCATCTGGTGTGAACTAGCAAACCATCTAAAAACAGACACGTGTTCTTTACTAAGGCTCCATTCACGCTAGCGTGTTTTTTGATGCATTTTGCAGAAATGCATGGAAATTTTTTAACATGGGTTCCTATGGAACATGTTCACATGCCTTTGTGTACCTCTGCATTTTTGGAAAGGGCCAGGGACTTTTTTTCATGCAAAATGCAGCATTTTGCATGTAATAGAATTCAATGGATCAGCATCAAAAACGCAAGTGCAGCATTTTTACAGCGTTTTTGATGCGTTTTTGGCATTTTTTTTTTTTTTTAGACTGTATACAGTCTAAAAAAAAAAAAAAAAAAAAAGCAAAATGCCACAAAAACGTGGCAAGCATCACAAAAAAAACTCCAAAAACAACATGCATAGATGTGAATCGAGCCTTAGACCAAGCTCATTCTTCACTGTTGGTCTGGCATTGGTAACCTGACATTTCAAATGGTGTAATTCACACTGTGCATTTGCACACGTTTGGATGCGGTTGGTTTAGCTGCGTTTAGAGAAATTTAGAATTCCATGCATCCAGGGGCAGATTAGATACAGTGAATGCACATGAATTGATATAAACGCAGGTAAAGGCAAGCACATCTAAATGGAGGAAAAAGTGTTCTGGGATGCATAAAAGTTGTCTACCCTTCTGAGATAATTTCTCTTGCATTTTAAGGGTCCATTCACACCTGTGTTTCTTGCCAACGGTGAGCAGATGTGAGAAAATCAGCTGGTGGTCCTGGTGATTAGCTGCAGGAGGCAGCCCCATTGAAAGCAATGGGAGGCTGCTGGTTCCCACAGCTAATTGCAGCATGTAATCGCTATGCAGCAATTACCTGTGAGTTGTCTGCCCTACATGCAAACCGATCACTTGCCACAAAGTGATTAGTAGGGATGGGCTCAGGCGTGTTCGGATTCTAGTCCCAAGCCATCACGCCAAGAAGCCGTCACTGCACACTGCCAATCATAGGCAGCCTAGTCATGGCGTTCGTGTGTATGTGCAACTCTGGGCCAGGAAATGCCTCGCTGCCTATGACTGACGGTGTGCAGCGATGGCTTCCTGGCGGGATTGCTCAGCTGGGTTGGGACTAGGATCCAAAAACGCCTTAGCCCATCTCTAGTGATTACATGCCAGCAGCTGCAATTAGCTGTGGGAGCCAGCAGACTCCTATTTCAAGGAGTCTGCCTCCTGCAGCTAATTTCTGGGACCCCCCACACACTGATTTTCTCATCTGCTTGCTGTTGGCCAGAGACGCAGGTGTGAATGTGGCCTAAATAACCTAAAGTGCTAGTGTCAATGTAACCTAAGGCCTCCTTCACACTGGCCCTCCTGTATTTATGGTATTTAAATATAGGAGAAATAATCTGGGAAAGACAGACCACTTTTATACCTCCCAGATAACTTTGGATGTTCCTACTTGGAGCGCAAATTTACATCCAATGCAATTGAACATTTTTAGGTCTCATGCACACTAGGCTTAAAAAAAAAATGCCACCTTTTACAGGCTTTTTTTTCTTTTTACTGTAAAATCACCTCTATATTAGCCTATATACGCATAGACATAGTCAAAGAGGAGCATTTACAGGCTGAAAAAAAAGCATCAAAAGGAGCTTTAGAAGAGTGGCTGAATAGCAGAAAAAAACACTGAATGCTACATGCGTTTGAGCGTTAATGCATTCAAATGAATTTAATTTTAATATTCTGGCCAACTGAATCTATTAACACTCAAACCTTTGACGAGCCTTAACGCATGTTCAATTCACATATTAGAGATTTACATATTGATGTTGAGCATCAGTTCGGTTTTTATATATTTTTCTTCTTTCAAATACGCGGTTTAGGAATGTTGTTTTTAAGCAGCTTTTCACCTCCCAGGAGTTCTGGCACTCAGAGGAAAAAAGCAAATGCCCTGTGTGCATGAGGCCTTAAATCCAGCAGGAATGCATTTCTATAAGTCTAGTTTACACCGTTCATGTGCATTAAAAAAAAAAAAGTGCAGCACGGTGCATATTTTCCATGTAAATGTACCAGAACACACAAACACACTGCAAACGCATGTAAATGCAACTCAAAACGTGAAAAAATTAATCGTAAGGTATGTGACCTTGCCCCCATTTGTCTCCAGGCAGGCACATGTTCTCATATCTGGGAACATTTAACGAGGAATTGCTGCACAGTTGCCCATAAGATAAGAACCAATCAGCAACTGTATTTTCTCAAAATTGATTGACGGCAAAATAGTTTCTATGTGTTGTTGACTTTTTACATTTTTACTACACCGCCTTACTAATTAAACGAGAGGTGTTGCATTAATCCCTACGGGCTTCATACTGAAGTGGCAGTAAAAAGAAGTTACATTATTATCTGACAACCAGATCCAAACCTGCTGTGGAAGTTAGTAGTTGAATATCACAGGCGCAGGAAATTTTAGGCTTGACATCTTTGCTATCCATTTCTGCGACACAACCCCATCTTTTATTTTACCAAAAATTGGGTATAGTATTGTTTGTACTAAAATTCATTTTATTATATCTTTTTTCCTGAAAATATGCATTTGATAAACCATTGCACAAACACTGTGCAACATAAATTGCAACTATTATCTTTTTATCATACATGACCTCTGCTTTCAGAAAATATATAATGTTTTAGGTCATTTTATGGCCAAAAATGCATTCAAAAAAATGAAACATTTGCTCCAGAGTAGAAGTGGTTAAACAAAGTGGAGAGGCATTGTAGTAACATCACAACCCAACCTCCACCAATATATAGTGATTGCTAACATAGTCTTCCCTAATAGGGCGACGGTTCAAACTAAAAGTAGAATAATAGCTTTCCTATCACTTTTTAAATAGTTAGTTTGGGACAAGCTACTAAGTGATGTGGCTGCTCTGTGTGCCATAATATACTGTGGTAGCAGTGACTACACAGATTAACTGGTGCTGGAAGCAGTATGGGCGACTTCCCGTCTGCTGCTGAAAAATTGTATCCCAGAAATGGGTATCAGAAGGGGGTGCTGTGTTGCTCTTAGTCATACAACACCATGATTGCTGCTGTGTTTTAAGGGTCTGTCACGTATGTTCCTCCAGGGAGGTGCACTCCAGGTCACTCCACATCTAGCTTGTTCTCGTGCCCATGGACTTAAAGCGGAGTTCCACCCATGAAATTTACTCTGCCGTATTCAGCAGCAATAAACCTAAGCAACAACATTTGGAATTTTTTTTTTTACTCACTCTTTCCTGGCTGTTGCTAAGGGGTGCCTTGTAATCTGCCTCTTCCTCTCCAAGGCGCCTGATGTCATTTCCCTCGGCGCCCGTGCTCGCTAGTGCTCTTGGGAGATGTGCGTCATCATTTCCCAGGAGTCACTGGGCAGCGCCGAGGGCTTTGTTGCCATCACAGTGGGGTGGGCACTTCTGGCGCCGCCGCCCGTTGTGATGGCAACGTCAGAAGTGTACGGCGCTGCGAGCCGTACCTCCCGCGCATGCGCGAGAACGGACGGTGCATGCTGGTCGCTCAGCTGCACCTGATCCCTGAAGATAGTGCTTGTGGGCTTCACATGCCCACAAGCAATATGGAAATTACCAGGAAAGAGGAATATAATATATCTTCCTCTATGAAATTGGCAATTGAGCGGTGATACATCCCAGAAAGGTGAGTGCAATAAATAGAAGGTTTAAACTAACAATATTCTTCTTCTTCTTCAAAAAAATTTAACAGTTGGAACTCCGCTTTTAAACCAAACTTCTCCCTCAACACATGTAAGGTAGGGGACGGTCTTGCACACCAGGTTGGTGGCATAACCTAAGAAGAAAAATAACTCCCTCTTACAATGTGACAATGTTTTGTCCCTATCTTCCAATTGTGCTCTTGCACATGATAAATTCAGGCTGCATAATGCTATTTCTGTTTTAAACAAACCTTTATTGGAAACATTTTTAAACAGCTGGTGGATTTAGAACTATAATGTAATGTTATAAAATGCATGTGATGAGCGGAGTGGATGTACCAGAGTTAGTGTATAATGAAATTACTGTACTCAGAATAGAAAACATGCTGTCACTGATGAGAACCAAGCTGGTATTTGTTCCCATTTATTGTACAATTTCCTATCAAATAAACTCCCATCAGGGCCCGTTCACATACACTATATTGTCAAAAGTGTTGGGACGCCTGCCTTTACACACACATGAACTTTAATGGCATCTCAGTCTTATGCCCCGTACACACGGTCGGATTTTCCGACGGAAAATGTGTGATAGGACCTTGTTGTCGGAAATTCTGACCGTACGTAGGCTTCATCACACATTTTCCATCGGATTTTCCGACACACAAAGTTTGAGAGCAGGATATAAAATTTTCCGACAACAAAATTTGTTGTCGGAAATTCCGATCGTGTGTACACAAATCCGACGGACAAAGTGCCACGCATGCTCAGAATAAATAAAGAGATGAAAACTATTGGCCACTGCCCTGTTTATAGTCCCGACGTACGTGTTTTACGTCACTGCGTTTAGAACAATCGGATTTTCCAACAACTTTGTGTGACCGTGTGTATGCAAGACAAGTTTGAGCCAACATCCGTTGGAAAAAATCCATGGATTTTGTTGTCGGAATGTCCGAACAAAGTCCGACCGTGTGTACGGGGCATAAGTTCGTAAGGTTCAATATTGAGTTGGTCCACCCTTTGCAGCTATAACAACTTCAACTCTTCTGGGAAAACTATCCACAGGGTTTAGGAGTGTGTCTACAGTGAGGGAAAAAAGTATGATTCCCTGCTGATTTTGTATGTTTGCCCACTGACAAAGAAATGATTAGTCTATAATTTTAATAGTAGGTTTATTTTAACAGTGAGAGACAGAATAACAACAAAAATATCCAGAAAAACACATTTTAAAAAGTTATAAATTGATTTGCATTACAATGAATGAAATAAGTATTTGACCCCTTCCCAAAACATGACTTAATATTTGGTGGCAAAACCCTTGGGGATCAAAGAGGTCAGATATTTCTTGTATTTGGTCAGCAGGTTTGCACACATCTCTGGAGGGATTTTGTCCCACTCCTCTTTGCAGATACTCTCCAAGTAATTAAGGTTTTGAGGCTGATGTTTGGTAATTCGAACCTTCAGCTCCCTCCACATATTCTCCATGGGATTAAGGTCTGGAGACTGGCTAGGCCACTCCAGGACCTTAATGTGCTTCTTCTTGAGCCACCCGTCCATCATCCTTATGATGCGGTGAAATTGTCTTGTCCCCTTAGCAGAAAAACATCCCCAAAGCATTATGTGCTCCATGTTTGATGTAATTCTTGGGGTCATAGGCAGCATTCCTCCCCCTCCAAACACAGGAAGTTGAGTTGATGCCAATGAGCTTGATTTTGGTCTCATCTGACCACAACATTTTCACCCAGTTCTCCTCTGAATCATTCAGATGTTCATTAGCACATTTCTGACAGGCCTGTACATGTGCTTTCTTGAGCAGGGGGACCTTGCGGGCGCTGCAGGATTTTAGTCCTTCAATGAGTAGTGTGCTACAAAATATTTTCTTGTCCCAGCTGTTTTGAGATCATTGACAAGATTCTCCCGTGTAGTTCTGGGCTGGTTCCTCACCGTTCTCATGATCATTGAAACTCCACGAGGTGAGATCTTGCATGGAGCCCCAGACCAAGGAAGATTCGGGTTTCCTCCATTTGTGAACAATCCCACCAATTGTCACCCTCTCACCAAGCTGCTTGGCGATGGTCTTGTAGCCCATTCCAGCCCTGTGTAGTTCTACAATCTTGTCCCTGACATCCTTGGACAGCTGTTTGGTCTTGGCCATGGTGAAGAGATTTGAATCTGATTGCTTATGTGGACAGGTGTACTATTTTTCCCTCACTGTAATGTATACCGTCTTAGTCTAAAAAATGTCCATTCTGCACATACTGCCCACCATTATGTCCTTCACATTCCTGTCCTTCACTAACTGGCCACAGCCATACCTTGCACACTCCTTGCTTGCACATACTAGCCACTGTGTTATCCTCTACACTCTCTTGTCCTGCACATACTGGTCACCGCAATATCCTCCACAATCCTTGCTTGCACATACTGAACTGCCCTTTGTCACCCTCTGAATTTAACCAGCACATACTGGTTGCTGTTGTACCCTACACACTACTCTCCTGCACATAATACTTGTCAATATATTTTTCAGACTCCTCTCTTGCACATAGTGCCAACTAATTTATATTTATATTCTGCATTTCTCTCCTGGCCCATCGATACATGCCTCTCCTGCACATACTGCTACCAATAAATCCTCCTCACTTATATCTTGCACATACTGCCTGCCATTATATTCTCCACACTATCCTGCGCATATTGCCCGATGCCATACCCGCCACATTACTTTCTTGCATATTCCGGCTGCTGTCATATCCTCTGACCTCTCATACCTTTTGTACCTCTTGCTTGTACATCAGCTGTTATATCCTCCACACTCTTGTCCTGCACATACTGATCGCCGCCATAACCTCTGCCTTCCTTGTATATACTTCTGACCATGGTCATATCCTTTACATTTCTCTCCTGTACATTACTACCTGCTGATGTATATCCTAGACTCCTCTTATGCACATACTACCCATTGATATACACTATATTACCAAAAGTATTGGTACACCTGCCTTTACACGCACATGAACTTTAATGGCGTCATAGTCTGTAGGGTTCAGTATTGAGTTGGCCCACCCTTTGCAGCTATAACAGCTTCAACTCTTCTAGGAAGGCTGTCCACTAGGTTTAGGAGTGTGTCTTTGGGAAAGTTCTTAATCATTTTTCTAGAAGCGCATTTGTAAGGTCAGACACTGATGTGGACAAGAAGGCCTGGTACGCAGTCTCCACTCTAATTCATTCCAAAGGTGTTCTATCGGGTTGAGGTCAGGACACTGTGCAGGCCAGTCAAGTTCCTCCACCTCAAACTCGCTCATCCATGTCTTTATGGACCTTGCTTTGTGCACTGGTCCAAATTATTTGATAGAGGTGGGATTATGATGTGGGGTTGTTTTTCAGGGGTTGGGCTTGGCCCCTTTTCCAGTGAAGGGAACTCTTAAGGCATCAGCATACCAAGACATTTTGGACAATTTCATGCTCCCAACTTTGTGGGAACAGTTTGGGGAAGGCCCATTCCTATTCCAAAATGCACAAAGTAAGGTCCATAAAGACATGGTTGAGCATGTTTGGAGTGGAGGAAAGTGACTGACCTCAACCTGATGGAACACCTTTGGGGTGAATTAGAGCAGAGACTGAGAGCCAGGCCTTCTCATTCACAAGAATGGTCAAACATTCCCATAGACACACTCGTAAACCTTGTGGACAGCCTTCCCAGAAAAGTTGAAGCTGTTATAGTTGCAAAATGTGGGCCAACTCAATATTGAACCCTATGGAATAAGACTGGGATGCTATTAAAGTTCATGTGCGTGTAAAGGCAGGCATCCCAAAACGTTTGGTAATATAGTATATTTGGCACTCGCCTGCAAATACTGCCAGCCAATATACAGTGCTCATCATTTCCTGCACATACTGTCTACTGTAATACTCTCCCTACTGCTTGCTTCTACATTTATCACTTACCCCTGAAGGAGACACTGTTTTCTCAGAACCCCTGTTCCCAATGCCCTCAACTTTCTAAGCAGCACCATGCTCTCTGACACCAGGGCTGAAGAGTGGATATTTATTGCACAATAGTTAAACAATCAAAGAATGGAGAATGACAATAAACAAATATGTGAAACAGTTGCAAAATAACTTGTGCCATTGCTAATAAACAGGCGGACTAGGGACTGACCCCTTATCCCTATACCATAACTCCCAACTGTCTCTGATTTCGAACAAAGTCCCTCTCTCCTCCTCATTTGTCCCTCATTTTGGTCTGAGCTATATAGTTGTATATAAAATGCACTATTTATCTTTCAAAAAGTGTTTCCCAGTGCTAAACCTTTCGTCCAATTTCTAAATTGTTGTATTTTTAAATTTCAGAAGCTAGTATAGTAAGAAATAAATGTAGCAAAATGTGCTGCACTTTTTGCTACATTTTTTGCTTATGTGCCTAATATCTGGGTTATGGTGCTCAGCTGCTGTATGTTATTTTTGTTTATCATAGCGCAGATCTTTCTTCAACCTTTTATTTAGCATAAAGAAATAGTAGTGGTAAAAAAAAAAAAAGTTTTTCTGGTATACTTCTCCTTTAAGGGGCATGGCATGGGGTGTTCCCTATGTCTACATACTTTTGCTAATATTTGTCCTTCATTCCTATCTCAAAAAGTTGTGAGGTACAGGGCCGGTGCTAACGCTAGGCAAACTAGGCGGCCACCTAGGGTGCACTGTTGCCTAGGGCGCCTGGCCGCTGGTTTCCCTACTCTCCGTCTCCACAGTATGTACGTTTTTGGTGCTGTATTATAAATACCTCTGTAATAAATGTTATAACCTCTAGTAGGCGCTGCTGGGATAAAGCGTGCACATCTAGGAGGATGCAGTGGATGCCTCTGGTGCATGTTACTCAGGCAGCCGCTCTGTAGTGTTGTCATAGAGGAGCAGCACTGAAGGACATGTCCTGATGGAACGGAAGCAAACATCCCCTGCGCCCCTCTATGGTCAGTGTTCTCTACTGCAGCCGCATGCTTCTTCTAGCGCTGGCTCCTGTCACACTGATGCTCGGCCAAAGGGGGTGAATTCAGGAGCAGATCCAAGGGGGGCGGCAGAATGAGGTTTCATCTGGGATGTCAAAAATTCTTGCACCATCCCCAGTGAGGTAGTGAAGTAGGGTATGGCCAATGACCTAGGGTGTGGCCTAGGGTACTAGGGTCATGACCTGTCTCCTCCAGCTTGCTGTATGGGGCTCAACGATGTCAGTTGCAGCAACATGCAGGCAGGTTGCCTGCTGTGTTTAGTTAGCTAGCTTGGCTTACCAGGTCAGGGAGAAGAGGTTAATGTTTTTGCCGCCTTCCCTGGTCATGGCCACGGGCTTTGTGGGGTCTGGTCTCCCTTCCCGTGATCTATAAAAGAGGTTCAGGGTCCCAAGGGTGCGGATTAAGAACAGGAACTAAGGCTTGCTGGGACCTGTGGTCCACCTCAGGAGCACTGACTCATTGGGACCCCTGTGACTTGAACACTTCCACTTAGGATTCTCCAACTATGGCCTACACCCTAACGGAGTTTACCTGTACGGGTATCTGCAACCAGAGTTCATTAGGGGAAGGACGTTTTACTCTGTTGTATATGTTATACTAAATTTTCAGTAAAGTTGTTTCAACTGCCATGAGCCTGGTCTGAAGATATTCAAGTGGTGCATATTTGGTAACACCATTGCAAAAGGTTAACTCGCAAGGCAAAGTGGAGGTAGCTTCCATGGGTACCTGGTTGAGTGAAAGATCCTCCGGTAGTGAGGGAGCCAGTGTGCTGACTTCCTCTCTAGCTGTCTCTCACCACTGGTCTCTGAGAGCAGACTAACATTACAGAGTTAAGACCTCAGGCACAAGAAGGAAAGCGTTAACGAGCTTGCATGTGGTCCACCATGTGCTCAGCAGGACTTCATTTTGTTACTGGGAGTGAGGTAATAGTTACACTGGACTGGTGGAGTGGGTGCAGGCTCTGCACATTTCTCCAAATGCAACATACATCAGTTACAAGTGTGTAGTGTCATGGAACAAAACCTCTTACAGGTGAACTCTGTGTATTATTGTTGCACACAAGAGGCTTATCTCTGGGTTGGGGACTGCCTTAATGTTCGTAGTGAGCACACCTTCGGGTAAGGTTACCTGTAGTGGTACCCCGTAGGGGCTGCTGGATATTGTGGTCCACTTGTCACCCTGCCCAGCCCGGAATTCATCTCCCAGTCACTCTTGAGACAATGAACAGTCCGTATGTTTGTTTTGTATTTTATTGAGGGATTTTGAACTTGGATAGGGTAAGGGAAATTATGGGATGAACCTCTATTTACAATTTTAGAGTTCCAGTCTCCTCCAGCACAACACTTGCGTGTAGTCTGTTCCTCTCTCTCTCTTGTACAATACTTGGTTCCTAGTACAGCTAGCACATGGTTAGGCCTGACCCTGGTGTCAGCCAGGCCTTAGCATCTACCATTTGCAGGCAGGGATCGCAGGCCCCATTAGTGTAGCAACAAAAATAGGAAAATCTTTAGTGCTAGCTGACCTTGGTGGACTACTGCTCCCAGTCAGTCCTCTTCAGGCCCTGCCAACCCTCCTGGTTGCAGCTGCCCAACTCCACTGCCCATGACATCAGTCTCTCCCGCTAGCTCTACTTCCATTTCAGACTGCACTGTGCCTGTCACTCACCACCAGCCCTCCTGGCTGCACTCCGGTGGATCCCTCCTGGAGACTTGCCCGGCAACACTAAAGTAGAGGGTGCTGCATAGCCAACGTGGAATGGGCACAGTAGACCTTGCCCACAGATGTCCTCTTCTCAAACCAGGAGATTTCCACTACTCAGCCTCTCTGCATCCCCGACGCTGCAGCAAAACAACCTGACAGCAGCCTGCTACACTGTGTAACTGTTACACCACAACCCCAGTTCTTGGAATAGATCTTCCTTTTTCTCCCACAGAGCTGTAGTAATGCTGGGATATGGAGTCCCTAAAGGCAATCCATAATACAGGTTCAGTGTGTCTGGGGACTTTCTCCACACGTTCCTCCCAGCAGGTTCTTTCCTTCCCACAATAAACAGCAGCTCAATTTCTTCTTCCTTTTTGTGATCCAGGGTGGTTGGCATGGCTTTCCTCCACCTCTCCCTGTTGCTGCATACAGTCCTGCAAATGACCAGTTCTCTGTCCCTCTCTCCTCACTGGCAGGACAGGACAGGACAGGAGAGAATAGCTGCAGCACTGGCTGTGTGTGAGTGGCTGCAGAATGCGTAACACTGTCAGTGACAGCCTGGTCTGTGTAGCTGTAGTCCACATTTCACCTTGACTGGGTATACACACATATTGACTGCTATCATATTCTCTGAACTCCTTTCCTGTGCTTACTGTCCACCATTAAATCCAGCACATACTGACCAGTGGCCACAGCTATAACTTTCAAGTTACTGCCTGTTGTCTTATTCTCTTCTGCGCTTACTACCTATTGATACATATACTGTACTCCTCTCCTGCACATTGGCCATCATCATTCCCTATGTATTACTTGCTTGAACATTCTGGCCACTGTCTTACCCTCCGCAATGCTCTCCTGCACATACTCATACCTCCCATCTTTCTGCAATGGGAATGAGGGACACCTATTAGCAAAAGTATGTAGGCATAGGACACCCCCCACAGGAGAATTGTACAACAAAATATTGGTTAAACCCAATCTTTTTCTTTTTTTATTATATTTTTTTCAAGATTTTGTAATATAAATATTGAATATTGCATATAAGTATTTTTTTTTCTACGATCCAGCCAGTAGGCTCATATCTTGGCTCATTTCTATGCATCTACATCTGTTTGTTGCTTCCTCCAATGAAAAATAGCTTAATGTTTACAGAGTTTAGTAGCTCAAGCTGAAACTTACACAAATCATTTTTTTATTGTGAACCCTGGAAAGAACTGGGAGCTACCATCAACAACTTTATTTTTAAAGGCGCAAGCTCTGAGGCTGTTTATGATCCTGATGCTGGCTCCAGTACTTGATGGGTCACTGACCATTCTAAAATAGCAGCAAGGGTCACCTCTGACATGCTAGAAAGTGCTTTTCCAAAGAGTGGTGATGCTGGCTACCTAGTTAGTGGGTCACTGATTTGAAAGAAGCTCCCCTTAACTCCCCTTTCTGCGTGTTTATTCTAGGTCAATTTAGGATAATGACCCTAAAGCCTATCTCTTTACAGAGTCAATAATGATAGGTCTGGTGTTCTGTCCTTACAGGTGCTAAGTGGTTAGAAGCAGGGAACTGACCACTATGGAAAGTGGTTACTAGACAATAAATTCTCATTCATGCCACATAGGGGAAAGACTTTGGCCAGTGTTACTTCTTCCTTGCGTGACAGAAGTGATGATTGCCCTCTGTATAATAGGAGGCTGTATTGGCATTTACCAGAGCACAATGGGAGGCAAAAGATATAACGGCTTTATTGGCTGGCCTGTGCTCAGGGTGCCCGGACACCATAATGCTGTTCTTAGAGGGATCCTGGTCACATCAAACATACCAAAAATGGTCATATTTGTTGTCAACTGTTTTTGCTGCCCAAGTCAATTGCCTCTTTGTGCAAAGTTTTTCAAGTTGCTGTTCCAAACGATGGTTCCCCATTAATACTAGAGAGGAACCAGATGTATACACAATGTGACCACTCAGGACAGCATATGTCCCACGATAAACTTGCGAGATCAGCTCAGCTAAATTTAGCATTTTTATTGTCAAAGCAGATAGGAGGAGAGCTAGAGAGTAGCCCAACTGATGTCTCTCCTGGGAGCTGTTGGCTGGCAAGTGCTGCTTGCGAAGAAACGCCTACAAGTGTTGCCCAGTTTGGCTGAAAATGGTTGTATTGGCTGACTGCAAACACATTGTTAATGGATCTTGTTATACAATGTTCTGCACTAAGAATATAATGTCATTAATTCTTGCCTTATCCTGCCAGAGCAGTGGCAAACCATTTTGGGCAATTGATCTTTTTAATTTTGTTTGACAATGGATGAGTGGATGTACAATTGTTTTGCAAATGTGACCATGACCATCAATTTCAAATGACCATTCTTCTCTCATGTCCTTGGTTGGTCAAACAGTGCTTTAGGGAACTCTGATAGAACATTAAGAGCTCCCCCCCAATCAAAATAACATCATAGCCCACCCATAAGGTGCCAGCATGGGCACAGTTACCCAAATTCTGCAAATGGACTGAAGCTTTTAAGTGTGAAAGCTACAAGAACACAATTTTAAACCCTGTTGTTGTGCTGTAACCCTGTTTTTCACCACTATCACTACTGTGTGAAGGCTTTTCCTCAGATCACCTTTTACATCTCTTATTTGCAGCAATTTTATTGTATCGTGGAGAAAACCAGTCTTGCTCCTACTTTTTGTGATTTTTTTTTTTTCTTTATTTTGTTTTTTCAAGGGTTAGTGTCTCATGCAGATAATCTTGGAAAGCTCCACGTTTTTCCTAAAAACACCTGATTATTTTTCAAACCAAACTGCTGTATCTGCTTTTTACCTGTGTCCTTCATGTGTGATGTGTTTCATGCTGGATACTTAGATAAATGGATACATAGATAAAACAAGAACTAACACATAAATATTTTTTTTTATTCCTATAGAATTTAACATTTCCTTTGTTGGCTGTGTCTCTGCTCTCTTCTTTTGGGTCTTCTATGTTGTATGGCTACAACCTAGCAGTGGTAAATTCTCCCTCTGAGGTAAGTTTGATGGATAATGGCAGTTAATAATGTTGATGCCTTAAATTGTTAAACAAGGTGCTCAAACCACATTGTGACTGGATCAAGTCCATTTATAAACAACCTGATGGTAATTCTTAGTGGCAAGTGCTTCCCGCCTTCACCACATCAAAACACAAAGCTGCTTACCAGAAGCCAAGACCCCACAGGATGAAAGGTCTATGGCATAAGCAGCAGAAATGTAGCTTTTCTTTTATACGGAGTCCAATTGGATCAGCCAGGCAAAAATGCACCAGAGAGAAAGGAAGGGAGATCTCCTTAGTATAGTAAAATATTTACGTGCTTATTAAAAAGCAAAGAGAAATGCTCACAAAGTATGGCACATTACCATTCAACAAACACTGCTTGCTCTGGCCAGCGAGCCTGAAGGCATCACCACTGACGCTCCTCCCTATGCTTTTTTTCACAACCAACGTCCCCAAGGAGCACAAGCAGCAAATGGCTTGTGCCATACTTTGTGAGTATCTCTTTGCTTTTTAATAAACAAATTATAATTTTACTAAACTATGGAGTTCTCCATTCTTTTCTCTCTGGTGCATTATTGCTTGGCCTTATTTTGATTGGAGTCCATATAACAGAAATGCTACATTCCTGCTGTCTGTGCTCTGTTATTGCAATCAAGCGCATTAGACCTCTTATCCTGTGGGGTCTTGGCTTCTGAAAAGCAGCTTTGTGTTTTAATGTGGCAGGGATTGAAGCACTTGCCACTAAGGATTACCATCACATTGGTTCCAAATAGACTTGATCCAGTCACAATGTGTCTGAGCACCTTGTGTTCACCTATATACATGTTTACTGATGTTTTTCTTGCACTGCATTAGCTTTGTGAAAATGTATTTAAGGCTGGGATCACACGGGGAAATCTGCATCCAATTCTCATATCAGCTCTCTATGACCAATGGATAGCCTCATGCATAGCATGAATCTATCCATGACCGCCACTGCCACCCCCTATTCAGGCGCCCGACCCCTTTTTCGGGTGCCTAAATTACAGTTATGGGGGTATTTTTGAAGCACCTGGTTAGAGCCATAGACTCTAATAGGCGTCAAAAAAGGGTGACCTGCGAGCGCCATGCTTGGTGCTTGCAGTTCACCCAGGTGTGTTTAGAACAGCAAAAATTTGCTTTCCTAACACTGAACCGCCAATCAGGTGCTCGGGTCTGTTACCAGTTGCCTGATAGGCATCCAATCGCAGCGCCTGTCGCTTCAGCCAATCAGGAGGAAAGGATGGGAGGGGACGCATGGCGGACACCGCTCGCGCCATCACCCGCTGCCCCACCGAGACAGGGTAAGTGCTGGGCAGACGGTGGGGTCACAGTGGCGGTGTTTGCTGGGACTCAGTGGAAGTGTTTGCTGGGGCACAGTGGCTGCATTTGATGGCACAGTGAGGCTGCAACTGATTTTTTTTTTTTTTTTTCAGAATTTTTCAGTTTGTTTGCGCCCCCCCAAAAATTTTGAGCAACGGCCGCCACTAGCAAGGCCTACAGGGGAATACATTATAGTAATATGGGGATCAACACAATAGTGACCTTGTGATGTGTAGGCACAAAATAGCAACCCTAACAATACATGCACTGCAAATAGAAAAATGTATACATCAGAAAGGAAAATGCCTTTTAGTTCTACTTTAAGTGTGACCTCCAGCAGAAACTTTTTTGTAGACCTTTTAAGTGACATTCGGAAGGGTTAGAATTGTTTGGGGGATTTTTCTTGTTGTCTACATCATCACTGAGGAGACGTCTCTCTACAGACACTAACAACCTCACAATGATTCTAAACCTTTCCCACTGTTAACTACTTGTGTTACCAGGAGAGGTAACCTGTTGAGCTCTACCCAAGTTCAAAACCAATGTATTTGCAAGTTCAAGTAAATCATGAAGCAAATTATTATTTATTTAAAGACATTTTAAAAATAAACATTTTTCAATGATGAGTTAATTAAAGTTTAATTGAAGCCAAAGCTCTTTATTTTAGTTTTGAATAAATCAGAGATTGGACCCCTGTAAATACTTTTTTTTTTTCACTGTCTGTGGGGAGATTTTTCAGACACAAAAGGCAGAGAGAGTAGATCTTTCCAAAGTGAGAGCAATTCTTTCTGAAATTGTCACTGGAACATGTGTCTTCGAAACACTTCCCATATTCCTGTTCAACTGACAAATTAATATATTAGATTTTCCCTCACTTTAAATCCTGGTGACAATGGTCACCAACATTTTCAAAAATTAACTACAGTACCTGTTGTTATAGTCAGGTCTGGAAACCTGCATGGTTTTTATTCAGAACATTGGTAAAAAAGATGGAAATTGACTTCAGAATGCCTTAACAAAATCCATTGTTCTGAATAAAAATATTGTTGGTCCCAGATCTGGCTGTAACGGATTGTTTTTCTAATCTCTGCTGATGTGCGTTTCACGTGTAGCACCAGTTTGATCTACTCTTCTCAAGCTTGAGGCTAACTGTAACCTTTGGACCACCGAGTCATATGTGTGGTCATGCACACTAGAAAGGAATGTCAGGCGATGACCGTGCTTGTTGAAGGACCTCTAAACGTACATGCTGGCTTTTCCAAACAATCATAAAAAAAAAAGTGTTGCAGGACCTAAGCAATTCAATATAATTGCAATCAATTAGATTTTCCAGTGTGCAGTTAATGTCTCTCATGTAATCCTAATGAAGATTTATGACAACTGTCTACTGTATATATTTCCTTTAGCTTATAACCGTAAAAGTACAGAACAAAGAGCTACACAAAAACTATTTATTTATAAACATCAGCATTTTTGTTTAAGGGTGCAGAAATTTTTACTTATGCTTACAAATGCTATTTGTGCGTCCTTTCCTTTTTAATGTATACTTTGTTTCAGTTTAGTAAACCTTTAAGTTTTGGATTTTCATCTGTCAATTTTTCTTTTTGATTACATTAGCTGTTGTTTTCCCTTGTAATGATGTATCTGATCGAATGTATTTGTGTTTAAAAACTATGGAATAAATATTAGAAGTGTGTCTTACAGCATCCAATTAGATATTACCTGTCATTTTTAAATAATAACATTTTTGTTTGTTTTTACACCTTTTCATTACGTTTATTATCTGGAGTATCCTTAAAAAATATGCATTGTGTAGAATTTAAACATTGATTGTCTAATATAACTTATACATTTTTTTTATATTCATATTATATCTAATTACGTTCTAGATTTTCTGCATTTGTCCCCAGTAAATTAATGGGGATTCTTAGACCGTTATCAATTAATATTTTACTTTGTTTTAAGAGCGGCCATATAATAAAAAGTGGCTCTACATCTAAGTAATTTGCAGTCCAATTACATTATCTTAAAACCTTGATAATTTAGAGTTTCCTATTTTGCAGCATATTAAAGCATTTTACAACAGTACCTGGCACCAGCGATATGGAGAGTTTCTCGAACAAAGTCCATTAACCATTTTCTATTCCTTGACGGTATCTGTGTTTGCAATTGGTGGAATGTTGGGCTCTCTGTTTGTTGGAGTTCTGGTATCGAGATTTGGAAGGTATGTTTGTTTTTAGTATTCGCAATGTGTTATTATTTCCTGGGAACAATAACTTATGTAAATTTTGCAGCTCGTATCTTTGGTGGCTTATTTAAAAATGTAAAGGGTATATCCTGCAAAAAACACTTTTTTGTGTGTGTGTGGGGGGGGGGGGGATAAAGTAGGGAAGGACTAGAGTCCCTTCTAGCTTTTTACAGCTATTTGGGACTCCATTAGAAAGACAAACCCTCACTCCCTGTCCTGCTGACAACATTTTAGCAGAAAGGGTGCAAGGGCAATTCTGCAACAAAAACGTAAACCTTTCTAATTGAGCCACAAATAGTGATAAAAAAACAATTGGACTTCTAATCCTTCCCCATTCTATCCAAAACTAGAAAAAAAAAAAAAACATTTTGGCATGATATACACTTTAAGTTACAGTGCAATCAACCACCGTAATTTCAAACCTGTGAAAAGAGGAGCATAGCATGTTTTCAAACCTATGTAATATTCTGAATTGAATCATAGTTCTATAATAATAAATTGGGCAGCACAGTGGTGTAGTGAGTAGCACTTTTGCCTAGCAGTAAGAAGGGTCGCTGGTTCGAATCCCAACCACGACACTACCTGCCTGGAGTTTGCATGTTCTCCCTGTTCCTGCGTGGGTTTCCTCCGGGTACTCCGGTTTCCTCCCACACTCCAAAGACATGCTGGTAGGTTAATTGGCTCCTGTCTAAATTGTCCCTAGTATGTATGAATGTGAGTTAGGGACCTTAGATTGTAAGCTCCTTGAGGGTAGGGACTGATGTGAATGTACAATGTATATGTAAAGCGCTGCGTAAATTGACGGCGCTATATCAGTAACTGAAATAAAATAAATAATAGTCTTTCATTTTAATTCTGTTTTCAAAGCCCTTGGCAGCTGTTTATAACTCGCAAAGATCCCAGCAAAAAGATCCTTCTATTACATTTAAACCTAAACTCCTAAACTTTATTCTGCTTTTATTTTGCCTTAATTCTTTCCCGCCTCATCAACATGCATATGACATTCCTAAAAAAACATTTTCTGTTTTCATTATGTATCCTATTTTACACAGACTGACATCATCACTGGGTCTTTGTGCTTCTGCAATGTAGGCAGATCATGGCTGGTGGTAGGGGTCAGCAAGGAGTTGTACATAATCTGAAATCACCACAGAACCCCACCTTGCCCCAACACTCAGTACAAGAGTCCTAAGCCCTGATGCAAGCAGTAAGCTCATGCTTGGAAGTAGTAATGCATATATGAAAATGCCCTAAAGGGTGGATGTCATTTTGGAAGGGAGAGCATCCCTAGGCAATGCCCACATGTTATGTTGAGCCTCCATGATTGATAGAACTGAAATCAATAAATAAAACTGGCAGTAGGTCTGGGGAGGAATGGGCAAGATTATCTATCTGACTTGCTTCAGCTTCTGTTGCACACTCTGGGATCCTACATGCTGGAGTTCAGCTTTATCTACTTTCTACCAACTTCAACACACCCCAGCTTGCTATAGCAGCACGGAGTGTGTTTAAATGTGTTAAGCTGTCAAAGGGCTTTTAGGTAGAAGTGATTTGGGTGGCTGTAAAACAAATCGATCACTTCCATGGCTCACCAGACTTTCTAGGCTCCGCTGTTCCACTTGCAGACCTGGGACCAGCATGAAGGGTGGAACGGAGGGAGACCAATCAATGCCCATTCATTGATTTCCCCTCCCTCCGGTGAATGAACATGGAAGTGACATGTTCTACATAACTTCCAGGTTCAGCTGTCCCTTTTCCTGGCTACTGTGGCCGAGGATGAAGCTAAGGGAGCACAATTTGTGCTCCCTTAGCTTCTAGAGCCATCCATCATGGTTAACTCTAAACTGATAACCTGTAAAGGCTTTTAAAGCAACACCTATGGACAATTTTTGGTACCAAAGTTTATCACTCTTTCCTGGGTGACTTAACATATTGTGTTTTGTGTGAAAAAGATCAACTTTAGAGCATTTTTTACTGAAAATTTGCATTTGATAAACGTGTGCTGATATTGTGTGACATAAAGTGCAATTATCATCATTTTATTCTTCATGGTCTTTTTTTTTCAGAAAATTTGAGAACGGGGTTAACTAACTCTTCAGGCCTAAAATGTGCATTTTAACATGTGTGCAAATACTGGCTCTGGTACCAAAGTGGTTAAAGCCTTTGCGTAGGGGCAGTGAATGTATTATACAACTACAGCAAATGATCAGACAATGAATGATTGGCATGCCAAACACTGCATTTGAATACGTATTCTCCTTTGAGACATCAAAGATTCTCTAAAGGCAGATTCATACCTCTGTGTTTTGGTACAGTATTAAGAATCTAGTCTGCCACACTTGTTACCAGAAAACCCCACCTTTCCCAAGAAAAAAATGCATGTGCAATGTGTTGAAAATGCAAGGAGACTGCAGTAGGGTGCAACTGGGAATAACTCTCCTGCATTACACACAGGTAAAGAAATGGGGTTCCCAGGTCACCAGATTATTGGCAAAAAGGTAGTAAGGTAGGCTGGTTCAGTACTGCACTGCTTGGACCCTTGTAGGTACATTTCTGACAAAGTAGGATCTGTTACTTGAACGCATTTCAAGATTTAAAATGTAAAAAAAGCCTAACTATATCTATTCTTAAAAACATCACCCCCCATTGTCATCTATCTTACCTGTATTTTGATCTGCTCTGGTCCAGTTATGTGATCCCGCAGCTCTTCCAGCTACCTTGTGTCTGTGAGTGGCTGCTGCAAAGGAGAGGAGGGAGCACTCACAATGGTTGTGCTATGGAAGCCTATGGGTGACGTCAAGGCTCCTAGAATTTAGAACATTGTTCAGAGTGCTCCCATACATACTGCAGGATCATGTGACCAGACTGGAGTTGATTAAAAATAGGTAAGTACACAAATATTTTTTTGTACAGGTTAGGTAGGAGAAGGGTGGAGAGAACACTTTTAAGAATATTATAGTTATAATAATATAGTTAGGCTTTTCTTTCAATTTTGTTTTCAGTTCTGACTGCAGTGTACCTTGAAATCATTTTGTTGTTCTGGGAAATGTGAAACTCTGGTTCTAAACTGAAACCTTAATCTTCGCTAAAAGCTAGCAGTCTTTTTTTTTTATTCCAAACATGAGATGGAAGATAGAAAAGATGCAAAACCAGTCTTACTGCCCTCCAACATCTGACTTACGTAAAGTTGAGTATTTGCGTAAATCTAGTAATTTATGATAATGCTCCTCAAATGTTGATAATTCAAGGGTTAATTGAAGGGTAAGACCTCATTGGATGCCACTTAAAAGTTAAAGTCCTTCATCTCTGTAGGATTTATTAGTTCTGTGCCATTCTCATTCACAGTAATGATCACACACAGACAATTAATATCCATGGGATAGCCAAGTTGCTCACATCAATAGCATGGCTGTGTATATGATGAGAACATATTGTGACTAGCCGAGCAGAATATAGTTTACTTCAAACCTCATCCAAGGCTGCCTGCTATCTTCCATTCCAGATTAACCACTTTCTCACACTATTAACCCAGGCCTTTTCATTTACATAATGGGTTTCTCTTAATGGCAGGAGCTTGCACTTCTACATAATAACACTTTATACTGCTTTATCAGATCAGGCCTTATGTTTGTCTAACACACATACATTCTAATTGTAGCACTACCCCCATAGGAGCTTCTGGTAGATGAAGGGTTTTCCTACTGTTTACAGTGATGACCCATCCTGAAACTGGACCCAACAATAGACCAATACATCAATGGGCTTTATTAAAAACAGAAAAGAGGTGGTTAACAGGCTTGACAATAGTAAATGTAGTGGTTTAATGACAGTTGCAGAATTCAATATTACAGCAATTTGAAGAGTATTTATGTTCGTCTTCTGTATAGCCACCGAAAGACCTTGCCCAGAATGCACTGGGCAAGTGGAGAACAATGCTATAATTACCATGCAACAAATATCCCCAATAAAGAGCAAGGAGAATGCAGCTAGCTACTAAGGGCCTATCCAGTTACTGGACCCTCGCCTCTGGCCAGTAGGTAAATCTGCCCCAAAATATGTAACTGCCTGTGCTATCATCTGGGCAACTTTGTAAATAAAAAAAGCCACCCCCTTCCTTTCATTTACCGCCCCAGTCTCCCAAAATATTGAGATACCTGCTAATGGAAGAAACCTTACAATCATTTGAAATGTATCTTCTTTTTATATTTAATGCATTTTTCCACAATATTTTGCAACAAAATAGAAGAAACCTTTACCCCTACTTACTGTAAATAATACCATAAGGATACTACTGTCCCAATTGCCCTATTGCTAATGGTGGGGCCCCATTAAAGTTAACACTGGAGTGCTTAACTATTCAACTAAAGGGAATAGTTGAGTCCCTTTATTCTCAACTATTAAGGCCTACGGCCAAGAAGGTCGTGAGCAGCCCTATGGCCAGGAGTATGACATAATGTGGTGGAGGGTTCCACCCACAGCAGCTGGGCCAAGGATTACAAGGAGTTAATTGTGTTCTTATGGAGAAGATTTGCTTTGGAGAGCTACGTTGACTTCAACCTTGCATTAAACGGCAGCCTCAGCCCACCTTTGGGGGTATTAGTGGGCACTTTCTCTGGGTTTTTGCATAGGCACTGGAAGCTTGGCCCAAAAGGGGGCTTGTCATCGGTCAGGTGTTGCTGCTAAACTGTACACATCACCACCCTGCTTCTTCTTGAATAAGCCATCTACCCAGCTGCTGTGGGTGGAACCCTCCACCACATTATGTCATACTCCTGGCCATAGGGCTGCTCACGACCTTCTTGGCCGTAGGCCTTAATAGTTGAGAATAAAGGGACGACCACACAACAATGCATTTTCCACACTTTATTGTAACTTTCTAAGGTTTCTATGACATCTAACATCACATTGACATACTAGCAGAAATCTTTGGTGTGGATCACCATACACAGGAGTAGACATTCTACACCAGCACATACTTTTGTAAGTCATCTTTCCTGAGCTCCACAGAATTGGGAGTACCCCAGGTCCACAGCATTCAGCTTCCATTACTGAGTTTAATCAAGGTGCTCTCATTAATCTACCAGTCTCTTCCAATGTCCCTGGCATAGCTCTGCCCAGCCAGGCAAGTGCCCAGATGGCACAATAATTCAAGGGTGTACTAGTACTCACATCAGAGGCCTGGCCTAAAAGGCCTTTTGCGCCCCATTTACGACTCACAGAAGACCATAAAAAGAGTCAAGATGACTACAGCTGTTCCTATTGCATTCTGAACCACTTTGCCTTGGATTTCAGCCTTCTAGAGCACCCTTTAGGTCAGTAGCCAAGTACATCCTAGTAACGCTGGGGTGCTTGGCTCTTATGCTCAATCTCCCTTGACCCCTCCCATCCTGGCATTTTATATAAGTACTAACTCCACTCTGTTACATCACTAGAGGAAGGTTTTCCTAGAAAAGGGGCCTAACACCCAATTACCACTTTCCCTTTACTATATTATATTGGGAACAGAGCCTCCTAGTAGCAAGCTAGCTGTAACTGCCTACAACTTACAACTGAACATTCAATCTGGGGGATGATGGAGGCATCTAAGCTTGTATAAATGCAGATTTTGAGAAAGTGGTATTTGTATAGGAATTGTACATGGAATCTAGCAGTGACTTGCAAAGGTGAGCACTAAAGTTACCATATGGTTCCTAGTATCCGGGAGAGGGGGTAAGTTTAGATAGTTTAGACAGAGGAAAAGTTCTCAGAATTATTTTGACTTCACAGTTGCTGATCTATACTCTCATACAAAACTTCAATTGTTTCTGAAGCTCCTGGTATAAGTCCATTCACTGGCTAATGGTCAGTACTGTTAATTATGTCCTGCAGGAAAGGAACAGTGATAAAGAGCTCCCCATTGGTCTTCATAGCCGGTGCTTTGATGGGTTTTAGCCGGATTTTAGGGTCCCCAGAGATGGTGATCATTGGACGGTTTATCACCGGCATTCACTCAGGTAAGGCCTCCTAATTGCTTGTAGCACATACTCATAAAGCAAAAAACATAACCATTTATTGTGTCCCTTCGCTGCAGTGATACTGAAACGCCGATTCTGAATGTCTAATAAAATTGCTTTTCAGTCCAGATACTGTAATCAAGTGTTATAACTCAAACTTGCCTGCTTCCTGGACTTGTCCAACTTATTTTAGAAGGCAAAGAGCAAATGTGTAAGATGCAGCGCTCTATAGCCAATGAAAATAATTTTTCCATCAGTACTAAAATTGAATTGGTTAGTGTAGGTTACTCCATTTGGCATTTATTGCTCTGTGCAGCCCCTTATTTTTGTAACTGATACATTTTAAAAGTAACTTTTTTTTTTTTTTAAGGTGAAGCCTAAGGCAATGCAAACATTTATGGATTTTATTTATAGTACAAAACATGCCTGAATGGGAATACCCTGTGTTATAGTTTACTCCAAATGCAACTTTTTTTTTTTTCACGTTATGCAGCAACCTAGTGTAAAATCCTGTACTTTAAATATGCAGGCTGGAAATATATCTTTGGCAATAGCTCTCTTTTGTTGGAGCTCTCAGCCCTGGGTTCCATACTGTTTTGTCATGAAGTTTGTATGTTTTCCCAAGTTTTTGTTGAGTTCCTGACCCAAAAACAAAATTGTTGGCTGGTCTTGAATGTATTTTTGTGTAGGCTTTAAAGTATCAGCCAATACATTAATATTTTGGCTCTATTAAACTGGGGAAATAATTCTTTTGGTGTTCTTGCCTTTTTAATGTCCACCAAAGCAGAAGGAGAAATACTGCCTTGCATCCAGTGAGAATCTTTTTTTTTTTTATTGTTGCATTTTTATTTAGAGGAAAACAGCATTGTAAATGGATTTTCTCTTATTTTGGAGATGGTGGATGTGTAACTCAGAGGTTGCAAAAACAGGTGTTCACTTTAATGGACAAGCATATTTACATGAAATAGCACAAACATTTGTTTATACAATATTCCTGTTTCTCATTTTCCTCACAGACTTCCTTTTCCTTGGCTTCTCTACCCTGCGTTTGTTTACACATGCCTCCCCCTTCCTTCACTTTGTTTATACACTCCCCCCCTTCCTTCACCTTGTTTACACATGCCCCCCCCCTTCCTTCACTTTGTTTACACATGCCTCCCCCTTCCTTCACTTTGTTTACACATGCCTCCCCCTTCCTTCACTTTGTTTACACATGCCTCCCCCTTCCTTCACTTTGTTTACACATGCCTCCCCCTTCCTTCACTTTGTTTACACATGCCTCCCCCTTCCTTCACTTTGTTTACACATGCCTCCCCCTTCCTTCACTTTGTTTACACATGCCTCCCCCTTCCTTCACTTTGTTTACACATGCCTCCCCCTTCCTTCACTTTGTTTACACATGCCTCCCCCTTCCTTCACTTTGTTTACACATGCCTCCCCCTTCCTTCACTTTTGTTTTACACATGCCTCCCCATTCTCCACCTTGTTTATGCGTGCCTCCCTCTTCCTTCCCCTTGTTTGTAATTTAAGCCTAGAGAGATGGCATTAACGAACAAATCCTTGTGAATAGGTAAAAACCATTCACTCTTAGGCCAGCCATACACATACAGTGATGCGGGAATCCTTCCTGCTGGGCCATTATCTTCTCCCGGCGGGCCATTATCATCTCCCGGTTGGGCGGGGGAAGCAGTCCAAACCGGGAGAAGACCGTGATTGTTGCTAGCGGCTATAGCAGCCGCTGGCAATAATCGCAAGAGAATCTGGTAGGCTGGTTGTAGCCAAGTTTATCAATTTGCTACAATCAGCCTGGCTATTAACGGTTCAAAGCCATGTATGGCCGGCCTTCACTATTTGTTTCTCTTGAAAAGTAATAAAACAATCACATACAGCTAGTGCATTTATCCAAAATTTGTGCTTATATTGGACTTTCATAGGCCACTTAAGGTTAAATTTGGACTTCCATTAGCAGTTCCTGAAATGTGTTTACCTATAGATGGGATAAGGTTTTTAGCAGAGGAGAGAAAACTATAATTTTCATGATCCTTACTAGTAGTTCGAAGAGCAGGACAGTGGTGGCAGAAGTTCCAGTAAAAGTGAACTTTTTTACATTTTGATATCAAGTTTACAAATCTTGGATAGGTGAGTATTATATATATTTTTAAGGGTTTGGGCTAATTTAACCCTTTAAGAGACAAGTCAGTGCTTGGATACAGTATGTTGGTCTTGTGTAGTTTTTGAGAGATTTGGAGGACGCATTAGAACTTCTGACAAGGATTTACTTCTTTTCCATGTCCCAGCAGCAGCTGCTATCTCCCTTATTGGTATGGGCGTCACAGGAACAGGAAGTGAGGGAAAAATACGCAGCAGGGTCACAAATAGGAAACCTGTCTCTTTTAATTCTTCCCCTCCATCCATTCCCAAACTAAAAATCCTTAGCGGCAACTGGGCTTAATGCCTATCTTCTGACCATATAACGTTCTGCAAAATAAACTCTACTGCATGAAAAACTATTTGTAGCATCTCATTTAGGTTTTCCTGAACATTTGGAGACATGATTTTGGTTAGCCAGGACAACTGACATTGGATCAATTGTTTGACCTCTTTTGAAAAGCTATCTAAATCCAAGAACAAACCTTTAATTTCAGCTTACCAGTCCGTAAATGCTTCATTAGTTAAAAATTTTCAGGCTCAGTACTGTCTCTTTACAGAAAAATACCCGCTTATTTGCTGGAAATGCAGTGCCTTGTCACTTCCTGTGAGCTGAACTCAAATAACATCAGCCTTCCCTGATATCTTTTACGAACTGCTGACCTCACTCCCCCAATTTTGAGATGGGGTGGTGTTTGGAGTCCAAATCAGCAGAGCAGCCTAGGATGACAACTTTATACCTCTGTTAATACAGTACAGTAATTGAATGCTGTTACCCTAAGACAGGAAATATGAAACGGGTAGGATCTATAGATGAGTATAAAAAGGGGGTGGGGCCTGGAAAAAAAAGGCAGCAACCACCTCGAAAGAAAGGCTGGCCATATATTATACAATTTTCTTCAATTTATTTTGGATTTACCTTTCAACTGTGTAGTGCAAGGGCCTGCCTGATTGCATACAAATTGAAAGTATTTAGGTTTGGCCCTTATATTATATGGTTTTGGTGCATCTAAAAGAAAATTGTACAATAATTGTATAATGTATGGACAGCCTAAGGACTGGTAAGTGTCAATGTACCACATTTTTGTTCTTCGGTTTTAATATGCTTACAGTCTCACTAAAACTGTATTCTTTAAACTCTTCACACATGCTCAAACAAGATCACAAGATGGAGAACTTTCTTGCGGGCTCAGTCTGCACAATAGTACTGTATTACATCTTACAAGTTGTTTGACTTACTGCTGTCTAAACTCAGTATAGTAAGTGCTAACATGTTTCTTCCCCATGTTACTAATACTTTAATCAGTAAAAGTATGCATGGAATGCTTCAAAAACCTGCTAAATGCAAACCTTTAAATGACTGGACCTTGTCGATTCTACCAAACTTGTATCTTTGTTGGGTGTAAATGTCAGATTTGCTTTTGTATTAACCCCTCAATAAATTATCTTATTTGCAGGCATTTCCCTCAGTGTGGTTCCTATGTATTTAGGAGAAATTGCCCCGAAGAATCTTCGTGGATTTTTGGGTCTGATGCCAAGTATTTTTATCTGTTTGGGAGTGTTTTCTGCGCAGGTTCTTGGCCTACCAGAGCTACTGGGTCAGGTTTGTTGGTCATGTGTACTGTAATTTTAAAGAGGTTTTTAATTTTTCCTGAAAAAAATAGAATTTTATAGTTCATAATGGACCTTTTAAAAATAGGTTGTTTTTAGTTGGTTTAATACGTTCACTCAAATTATAACTCAAGGAATGAACTTTTCTTCAAACTTGCAGATGTAAATATCCATATCCAATATCTGGAAATCACTGCAGTAGTCCTTGCTATGTACAGCGATATCCATGACCTTTTGGGTGCTGCTCCAAGTACTTCCTCTCTGCACACTGAACCCAAGCGATTGATTATTTGGCACTCCTGCCATTAGGGGAATGCCTTGTAGTTTTTTTTCAGTAAATACAATGCATTCTCTAATTGAAAGAAGTGGAGAGTAGGAGATGATGATTATGGCACGATTTCCACCTCATCTAATCAGAGAATGACTTGTATCCATTAAAACACCAAGGAGAAATTTTCGAATGATGGTGGTGCAGTTTGTGTGCAGAGGGGAAGCCGCTTGAGCAGCACCTGGAAGATTGCGGCTTTCACTGTATGTAGCACAGGCTAATACAGTCATTTTCAGCACACCCAGCATCCCATCAGATATGGATGCTTACATCAAGCCAAGCTGGGCCCTATAAGTTTACAAAAAAAAAACTGGAGTTCTGCTTTAGGTTACCCTACTTTCTAAAGTAAAGTCTTAAAGCTGTTGTGCTGTAAAGAAGATAATAAAACCTACTGAATACCTTTGCATTTTTTCTAAAGCACTCTATCTCAAACCACTGCCATTTTTTTCAAATAAAATACATTTTTGTTCATCCTTTGTTACATCTCAGTGCTGATCTCCTGGGGCCACTTCCTGTCTACATGCACTCCGGTGAGGCTGCATGGCATGTCCTATTGAGGGTTTCCTGGTGGTGACAACAGTGGACCATGCCTGCAATATGAGTTGAAATGGCCACTTTTAATGTCCATCAGAATCCCACATGACACAGTGACAAAGTAAGAGCAAAGTTATGAGACAGGGACAAGAAGTGTTGTCACCTTCTAACAAGTGCCTGAACAAAGACCTTCATATCAGATTCACTGTATATTAATTTCATGAAAACTGCATATTTAGAAATATTGAATTTTTTTTTTTTTTTTCAAATGACAACATGTTAAAGCTAATAAATGATAGTAAATTTACTTAAAGGGGAAGTCCAGCCTTAGCCTTTTAGACTGGGCTTCTCCTCTGGGTCACAGGAGTGCAATTCGTTTTGCTCTCCTGTGACCCGTTTTCAGCAGAGAGCGGTCTGAAGTCTGTCGAGGCAGCGCATCTGGATCCGCCACCTGCCTTGACCGAGGCACTCCCCGCTCCTCCACAACTCATTGCTCCAATGAGCGTGGAGGAGCGATGCTGACTAACAGTTAGCATCGCTCTGCTCGGGGAGGAGTAAGAACCTAGCCATCGGTGGTGTTCGGTAGCTCGGTTCTCAGGGGGACAGCTGCAGCATCGGTCTGATGCTGCATCCACGTAGGTAAGTATGATTAGCCAAAAAAAAAAAGAAAACCATAGTTCTCTTTTAAGGGTCAACTAATCTGTCTAATCTCCTCTGTGGTCACAGGTTGTTGGTGAGTTCTAGATAAACCTTCTGCACACTGCTATATACCTTTTCCAGCAAACTATGCACTAAAAAACAGGGCTCTTTAGTTCACACATTTTGCAATACATGTTTAAGCTGGCCAACTGCATCAAATAAATCTCTCTTTTACGGCCAGTCCTACATTGGGGCAAAACAAGGTAGGGGAGAGTTACTAGGCTTCTTTAGGTTGTATGAAGACACTCCAACCCATTATTACTCTGCAATAACTGCAAGTGACCAGAGTCATTGTAATAAACAAGATCACTGCACCCTTCTCAATATCAGGAAGTAATTGCGCTTTTTTTTTTTTCTGTCTGCATGTCCATTTTTTGCGAAGGCTTGCGGAATGCTGCAGAGCTTCCTTTCTTGGGCCTGCATGTGAGTTTTGGGTGATGGAATGTGTATGCTTTCTAGCTGATATAACTTTCCCCAGTTAGGAAAAGCCAGAAAGGTGGAACTGGCACAGGAAAAGCTTGTGAAGAATGGCCAGCTTGCAGTGGTAGCTGAGAGATGCTGATAGAAAGTCTAGAACAACATACTCGGAGAGGCACTGGGAACTTTTAAGCTTGCATGTGTAGCAATAACTCATGGTGGAGCTGCTGATTTAAAGCAGGCTGTTTCCGTCACCTTTTTTACCTGTAGTTATACCAATACCAAAATTAGAGTCCACGTTGAACTTATTTTCTGACAATGTAGGTACCAGTCACTTTAGTACTTTTCCAATGCTTTAATGGGAGATAACTGGAAGAAGTAGCAGGAAAGAGGTAGAAGAAGAGTTGCAGGGAAGTTCAAATAACTTTTCTTGCTGTAGCACTAAGGAATTGAAATCTCAGGGATGAATGTATCTTCAGTTCAGGATTAAATATTTGCCCGCCCGTATAGGTTTCTCTCACTAACCTAGCAGCCGGAGCGCAGCACGAATAGAAAGTCTCTGCCACAGACTTGGGTAGAACAAAACTGTACGATCCTCTGCCACAGGATGTAGTGGTTTTAGATGAACAGCAACACAGTACCAGAACCTTTAAGCCGACCCGGCAGTACTATGTGGTAGGTTAACTTAAGATGCGTCCTCCAATTGAGTCACCAGGCCCCTCTCCAGACCAGCGCTCTGCATGAACCTTCCAAGACGGGTCCTCCCCGGATTCTTCTCAATTGTCCGGCTTTTTCCCACAGGACAGACAGCACAGGAATATCTCTGCAACAGTTGTAGTAGGCCCCAGACAGACTTCTGGGCCCACCTACACGCTGCAACAACGCAGTCCTCCGGCCCGGAGGACCACGAGGTAGGACTCCTAGCACATACCTGTCGGCCAGGAGGGCCAGCAGGTGGAAACAAAAGACCAAGAAATATGGCGTCTGTCCCTTAAATACCTCTTCCCAGAATGTACTGCAGGGGACAACCTCTGCTAGTTACTTCTGAGAAAGAAGAGCACTCAATACACCTCAGTCTGTTACTTTCCAGCTCCGGTCTGTAGTGACACCGACATCTACAGGCGACAGAGTGGAACTGCATGCAACACAACCAAGGCTGGAACAGAAGCTAATTTAGCCATAGATTAAATCTGAACTATGTACAGAACAGATGACCCACTAAATTTACATATAAGCGGTAGATTAAAAATCTACCAGTGCTACACATGTGTAGTAAGATGCCTGTGTGGTTTTATAGCAACTAATTCTGTTCTTCCTTTGCTGTGCCAAAAAATGAAAAGGTAAATCTGATTGCTTGCTGTAGTGTAGGACAAACTAAAAACATTGTTCTGATGAAAGGGGACCTGTGAGAAAAGAGTTCAAGGTTTCTTGTGAAATATAGTACCTGGCCTGCTTCCAGGTGTTGCAGTCTCAAATATTAGTGGAAGATAAATACAGGCAACAAAGTCTTGCTTCCAGAACCCTCTTATTATGCAATGAGTGCATATGGCTGAAGAGCTTATACGGAGTTAATTTGCCATTGTTGGCAATACTGCTCTACTTCAGACTCCTGCTTGTGATCTAGAAGGTATTTTTGTTAGCATGTAAAATACTCTGTGCAGTCCTTTTCTATTCTTACAAAATGTTTTCTCAACAGGATGCCAGCTGGCCCTTGTTCCTTTCCTTGGTGGCGATACCCACTTTCGTGCAGATTTTGATGTTGCCTTTTTTCCCAGAGAGTCCTCGCTACCTTCTCATCGACAAGGGCAATGTGCATGCTACAATAGCTGGTGAGAAACAAACCTTGTTACACTCTCTGAAGACACTGGGGGTGTTCATTTGTTGAAAGTTACAAAAAATGTATTTGGCATCTCTATGTAATCTTTAATGTGTATAGTTCATAGATTGAGAAACTGAGGAAAACTGCTGAAATTTGGAGATCTAGATTCTGGAATTAACTTTATGTCCATGTCATCTTTCTAAAATGTACCTTTTTGTACACTGGTTAGCTAAAAAGGACAAGACAAGAAAAGCAATGGTTTTTGGTCTATAATCAGATGTGCCACTATTGTTTTGCATTGCAAAAACTTGTGTGAAGTTACATTATAAAGTGTATGTACAGAAAAAGCAGACCATACCTAGCCTTGAAGTTTATAAGCTGAATGGTACGGTGGTATTTTATTTCTGAGCTTTTAAAGTTGAGCTCCAGCAAAAGCTTTTTTAGATTTGGCTAGAGTTGGGAAACTGGAACCCATTTCTGGTTGGCAACATACTGTCTTTTAAAAATTAAGGAGATATTTTACTGATGTGCACACAAACTGTAGTCTGCCTGGCTGAAGCAACTTTCTGGATTTATTTATTTTTTTCCTCACAAATTTGCAGTCTTTACCATCCAGTTACATCCTTAAGGCTAACTTCATATTTGGGGAGCTTTTGAAATGCAATCTGCTGTCAAGCCTTCAGGAGACCAGCTACCTCTTAAAAAATTAGACGCGTGCACTGCAACCCTGTAAGCATTTGGCTCGCAGCATAGCTCCATGGACTTGAATGGGCGATTTTTGACAGGTAGTGCTGCCTGTCAACTTGATAAGTAGATCTTTAACCCCCCCAGGCTGTATGACCGCTTTAAGGTGGGTGGTCAAAGAGGGTGTTAAACTGCCCACTCTTACCACCCTCTGGCTGCCTATGAAAGAAACCAGAGTTTTCACAAGGTTTGGATAAATCCTTGTTAGGCTACATTCAGATGGTGGAATATCTGCTTATTTAGTTTGCTTCATTATATTTTTTGTACTTGATGATCAGAAATAATAAAACGCTTTCTATGGTTTATTTAGAAGACCAAATGGGAACAAATAGGATGTTCATTGTTGCTGTTTACATAAACTTTAAGGGAAACCTTTCCTGAGGCCTTGTTCATACAAGGCTTTGGGTATTCTAACAGAAGTATGTACAGCGAGTTTTTGGAAGCTTTCAGCAACAGGACCACTGTCCCGTACAATGACCAAACTTTTCCAGATGTCGCAGAACATGTTCACTTTAGGTATTTAGTCTACTCAGCTAATCTCAGATTTCATCTGTGTGAAGAGCCATTAGATTTCCTGCTTGACAATAAAGAAGCTTTCACCTTACAACCTGGACATTGGCTGTCTTGTCCTCCTGACAGGACGTGTTCTAGTGCTACAGACCGACTCATGCTCTTAGGAAGATGGATGGGTGATGTCCCTCACAGTCTTGTCTGTCACTTTCATTGCTTCCCTCCGGTTACCAAAGATACCTGTGAATCTCTTTTCTCTCACTCGTCTTTCTGACTGCTTGTTGAATTGCCCAGCGCACACAAAAGCAATGATCATTTGATACAGAGACAACACTGTTGGCTATTATAATGACTCATAATCACCCGGCTGGAAGTATGAGACAAAATGAATGGGAGGGGTTACATGCGCTTCTCATTCTGCCAGTAATAGATGAAGCGTGTCGCAAAATCAGTTTTATCTTTATTTTTCCATGTACCAAATGCACAGTATTGCATGCTTTTTCTATACTGATTTTATAATATAAATTGTGTCTATTGTTCACTGAGCTATAATAATTAGCTTTCTTTCCCTTTTTTTTTCTCTTAATTTGGTATTAAACAGAGAGTATAAGTAAAATGGGCAAACATAACAAACAAGGCACTTTTATGTAAAAGAGTTATAAAACCATTTGCAAAATTGTATGAAAAAGAGAACACCTAAAAATGTGCAATTTGAGACTATATTACTATGCAGCATGCTGTTCTACATAACAAGCTATTTTAGCTTTTAAGGAGGCCTTCCAATGGCAGTTGGCACTATCCATGCATTACAGTGCTATAGTAACTATGTTTTTTTTGTATATTTTCATTCAAACTGTAATAACTATGTGATGTTTGCATAAAGGTTTATCTCTTCTTGATGCCACATCAACATGCTTGATGTGTGCTCTAGGATAGCTGAAGTAACATACTGTTAAAGAAATTCTGTAATATATATCTAGGCTGTTATTGCTGACCCGTGCTTTGGAAAATGCTAGTTGACTGGCCATCTTGCTGAGCTTCAGTGTCCTGAAAGTATGCTGACATGGAGTTTGGACTTTTATGGAAGTATATTTTTTCCTGGTCAGTATTGCGGGTGCTGGGAGAAGATCCCTGGACAACTGTCACATCTAGGAGGGAGATCAGGAAGAGGCTGCAGAAGCAGGAACATGTTACATGTGCCACCCTAAAAATGGGTGGAATGTTCTCCCAAAGATGAACTTGTCCTATAAACGTAATATATTGATTACTGACTTGAGCATATTCACAGCCTCTTAAACAATCATTTTTGTATATGGAAAACTTGGGATAGTGTTATGACTTTTTGTAGGCTTGTAAGTGGGGCCTGGGCTGCCTCTCGCGTTGCCATAGCATTCAGCTGGATCACCTTACAAATTGTACCAACTTCCAGGGAAAAAAATTTTGTTATCCCAAATTGTACTCCCCTGTGTGAGGATGGTGGCTGGAGACCAGGCCCCTCCACTCTCCTTCTGACACTGCCTGTTCAACCCCCTCATTCTTTCCTGAGCTTGACCGCCAGATTTATACAGACTATGTCTACTATGATCTCCCCAGGTTTGGCTGTGGATCCCTTGTTCACACTGAGATCAATAACTTCTTTATTGTATAAAGTTGAGTGACGACATAACAGTTCCAACTTCATTAATCCACAGCTGTTCTCCACAATAGAGGTAGTATTTAACTGCCCGACTAGGAGATGCTTGCTCCTCACTTAGCTTTGCCTGGAATGATTAGACTGCACTTTCCCTCTACTGTTTTCCATATTTTCCTCCCCTCTCGAGGGGGGAACCAAGGAGGAAACTGAGTCCTTTCTGCCTTTTCCTCAGCTCTGAAGAAGTGGGGCTTTACCTTATCTCCCCAGGAGTTCAGAAATGGGAACCTCCCGGGAGCCCTGCTCTCCCCCAACGAAGGGGGAGAGCAGGAGCACAGCAGCCTTGTTTTCTTTCCTTGCTCTCCTCAGGCTTCCCCCAGCTCCCCCTCTTCCTCTAGACCAGGGATATGCAATTAGCGGACCTCTAGCTGTTGCCAAACTACAAGTCCCATGAGGCATAGTAAGACTCTGACAGCCACAAGCATGACACCCAAAGGCAGAGGCATGATGGGACTTGAAGTTTTGGAACAGCTGGAGGTCCGCTAATTGCATGTCCCTGCTCTAGACTGTATAGGGACTCCCAGAATTCACCTATGTAGGAGGAGTGAGCTTTAAAGGGGCCTATCCTGCCCTCTACCTGCCTACAGGCTTATCTGGGCATTTGACTTGCCTGCAAAACATTAAAAGCTGAAAGATATTCTGTGCTTGTGTAAGCACATCTGTTAAGAATGGGGCATCCCAAGTATGAGCCAGAAATGGTTCTGGTAGGCTGGTAGGTTGTTTTTTAATGTATAATCAAGCTAAAGCATTGCTGAGAAAGTAACTGAAAACCTAGTTCAACATGTAACAGCATTGGGCTACCTTACCTTAAAATAAACAGTAAAATATACACCCACTGCCACCGCCGCTTTATTAGGTACACCTGTTATGTTGCTCTGTAACACAAATTGCTAATCTCTCAGTCACATGGCAGCAACTCTATGCATTTAGGCCTCTAGATGTGGTGAAGACGACTTGCTTAAGTTCAAACCGAGCATCAGCATGGGCAAAAAAAAGGGGATTTAAGTGACTTTGAACATGGCATGGCTGTTTGGGCCAGACGGGCTGGTCTGCGTATTTAAAAAAAAATGCTGATCTATTGGGATTTTCACAACTATCTCTAGGGTTTACAGAGAATGGTCGAAAGAGAGAAAATATCCAGTGAGTGGCTGTTGTGTGGACGTGTATGCCCTGTTGATGTCAGAGGGGAATGGGCAGACTGGATCTGATAGAAAGGCATCTGTAAACCAAATAACCACTTGTTACAACCAAGGTGTGCAGAAAACCATCTCTGAACACACAACACATCGAACCTGGAAGCAGATGGGCTACAGCAACAGAACACCACAATGGGTGCCACTCCTGTAAGCTAAGAACAGGAAACTGAGGCTACATTTCACTCACCAAAATTGGATAATGGAAGATTGGAAAAACATTGCCTGGTCTGATGAGTCTCGCTTTCAGCTGCGACATTCAGATGGTTGGGGCATAATTTGATGTAAACAACATGAAAGCATGGATCCATCCTGCCTTGTATCAAGGGTTCAGGTTGGTAGTGGTGGTGTAATGGTGTGGAGCATATTTTCTTGGCACGTTTTGGGCCCCTTAGTACCAAATGAGCATCATTTAAATGCCACGGCCTACCTGAGTATTGTTGCTGACCATGTTCATCCCTTTATGACTACAGTGTACCATCTTCTGATGGCTACTTCCAGCAGGATTATGTACCGTCCCACAAAGCTCAAATCATCTCAAACTGGTTTCCTGAACATGACAATAAGGTCACTGTACTCCTATGACCTCCACAGTCGCCAGATTTCAATCCAATAGAGCACCTTTGGGATGCAGTGGAACACGGGAGATTCTTAACTGTGTGATTCTATCATGTTAATATGGTGCAAAATCTTTTAGGAATGTTTCCAACACCTTGTTGAATCTATGCAACAAAGATTTAAGGCAGTTCTGAAGGCCAAACCGGGTCCGACCCGGTACTAGCAAGGTGTACCTAATAAAGTGGCTGGGTGTATAATCAATGCTTAAAGTGTAAATATGCACCAGGAGGACAGTGTGCAGTTTTGATAGCCCCCTGCTTGCTGTTCCAGTGGGAAATGTTGGACCACGCTCACAAGCTGCAGAAGAGTGGATGGGGTCCACTTCAAGCTGGTTCCTAAAGCTAGTAAAATTTTGTTTGAAAAATATGTTTTGTGAATGTTCATTTTGGTTTCCTAATCCATAGCAGTTTTTAGCTGTAGGAAACATTTCGTAAAGCCGAGTTCTAGGCTAAAATCTAGATCTTGAACATTGGATCAAGCACCCCACCTCATTTTTGGAAATCTTCATTTAATTTGTACTTTTTTTTTTTTTTTTTTGTTCTGTCCAGGTAGACTTCCGTTTTATCTCGCCGTGGCAAGGTACATCATTCTGGCCCCTACTCCCCCCCCCCCCCCCCCCTTCCTCCCCACTGCCTTCTGTCTGGGACCTGTGTGTGTCCCAGAAGACGACTGGACCATTAAAAAAGCACAGCGCAACTCGCACATGCACAGTAGGGGACCTGCAGTGAAGCCTAAAGGCTTCACACCGGTTTCCCTTAGTTGCAATGCCGGCGCCTGCACCCGAGCCGATGGACGAATCAGCTTCAGGGGGCTAACATCGTGGGATCCCTGGACAGGTAAGTGTCCTTATATTAAAAGTCAGCAGCTACATTATTTAAGGCTGCCGAGTTTTAATTTTTTTTTGTTTTTGTTTTTTTAGATGCTGTTATTCCGCTTTAAGCACTTTTGTACAAAATTCAAAAATGTATTTCACATTCAACAAATGTACTTTATAGATAAAATTATCTATCTTGACTATCTTTAGAGTCCATGATGAAAATGATGTTATGATTTATTCTTGTGAGTGTTTTTTAAGCCTATGGCAATAAAAACTATGTTTTAATACTGCAGTTAGGTAGCACTCCCAGCTCCACCCCCCTTCTTCTTAATAAATGTGCTGATGGCAATTTTCGTACGAATGTTTGTATGAATGCTCGTTAAAAAATCTACTATTACATAGTTACATAGTAGGTGAGGTTGAAAAAAGACACAAGTCCATCAAGTCCAACCTATGTGTGTGATTATGTGTCAGTATTACATTACATATCCCTGTATATTGCGGTCATTCAGGTGATTATCTAATAGTTTCTTGAAGCTATCAATGCTCCCCGCTGAGACCACCACCTGTGGAAGGGAATTCCACATCCTTGCCGCTCTTACAGTAAAGAACCCTCTACGTAGTTTAAGGTTAAACCTCTTTTCTTCTAATTGTAATGAGTGGCAACGAGTCTTATTAAACTCTCTTCTGCGAAAAAGTATTATCCCTATTGTGGGGTCACCAGTACAGTATTTGTAAATTGAAATCATATCCCCTCTCAAGCGTCTCTTCTCCAGACTGTGGCCAGTTTTACAAAACTGATCACTTTTGTATGGAGAGTAGCATAGGATTGTTCTAAAACTCAGTTCCTACCTACAACTTGGCCAATTGCAATTTTTTTTTCCTTTTGGTCACACCAAAATAAATGGAGGGAATGATCAAAGGCTTAAATTCAGTAGTGTAGAGAACTGCAAGTAATACATTTGTAATTCACTAAATCTACCTCCAAGCTGGCTCCTATAGAATGGGCATTACAAAATTGATCATCTGATAACTTTGTATGAAGGGTAAAATAGGGTTGTTCTTAATCTTCATTCCTACCACAAACTTGGCCAGTTGCAGGTTTTTTTTTTTTTTTTCCCTTTTCTGTCACACTAAAAAAAAAAAACGAGCAAATGATCAAAGGCCTGAATTCAGTAGTGCAGAGAACTGCAAGTAATCAGTTTGTAATTCCCTAAATCTGAGAACCATAATTAAGCTACTGCCCAAAATCGCTGGCTGTCCACCAAACAAATATTATATCACTGTCTCTTATGCTTCATGACTAATTGTTATCCTAGTGTATGCATTGCACCCATAAATCTTATAGTAAAGAAAAGGGGGTATTTTCAAGGAAAACCATGAGGGCTTTCCTACAAGAGGTTCGAGTATTGAATGTAATTGATGTGGAAGCTTCTAGTTGGCCAGGAGAAATCTTCAGCATGCAGAAATCTCCTCTCAGAAACATCTATTGGTCAGTAGTAGGCCACAGAAAGTCACCTGAAATTTTCTTTGTGAAACAAAGTGTTACCCTCTTCTTTGCCTTCTAACTCATGCTAACTTGTTTCATGAGAGAACTAAGATTAGGATACAGTTACATAAAGAGGAAATCATTGATTTATTCCAAGGCTGGAAGGTATTAACTCACAATAATTGATTAAAGGATAAGTTCACCTTTTTGTAATGTGTTACACCCATATTCTGTGAATAATTACAGCAGAAGCAGCCAGCTGGCAGTAAGCGCGCGCCCCCTGTAGGCGGAAGTGCAGAATTGCATACATATACGTAATTCTGCACAGGAGGGCTGCCCTGTAGCAGTAAATCTGCTACGGGGCAGTTGGTAAGTGGTTAAAAGAGCAGTACGGTCTTGTTGCACAGAACAGCCTACTTTACAAATGTGCATAGTTCTCCGTTTGCTTTGGGACTCAAAGCAAGCAGAGTACATTTCAGATGAAGAAAAAAAAGCTTGGAGGAGGGCCTGGTCACAGTTGAAGCAGTACAGCACTGTCTTTCCTCTCCCCTTCTAGACTGTAACCGGTCTTCAGTCACCCAAAAGTCCTTACCCGATGTCATCCTTTACCCTCTCTCATCATTCTCTCCACACAAAGAATGAAATGGTAGGGTGACACTATGTGCTGGGGATTAAATAGGAAGTATAACTATTCACTATTTGTAGATAACAGGAAAGTTGTTTCCTCAGACAGAGGGAGTGGTAGAAAAAATGGGAATGACCATCAATATTGCAACAAATACTCATGACACAAATCTAGGTGCTGCATTGCATTAGTTGTAAACTCACAAACTTGGTGGTTGTCTGAGACAAAAAAAAAAATAAATAAATTGTAATCTAAAGCAATGCCCAATACTCATCAGGTCTGTCTACTTAGCTCTTAGGTGCTTTCGTGGAGAATATGATGTTCAAGACGTAATTGAGGAGATGCAGGAGGAGCAGCAATCTTTGTCCTCTGTGGAGGTGGTCTCTGTTGCCCAGCTACTGATGGACCGGACTTTGTTCTGGCAGACTCTGTCCGTCATCGTGCTCAATATGGGTATGCAGCTGTCTGGAATAGATGCTGTAAGTCATACATACATTTGCACAGCCAACACTAGTGTAAAAAAATGAACTGAAAACTAGGCACCACAATTTAAATGGCTGAAGATTTAAAGAAAAACAAAATGCAAAAAATTGTAGATGTACTCTGCAGGCTGCAGATTTAGATGTCCGATGACCTTATCCCAGGAGTAGTATGATGTCATCATGTCTATGACATCCATATACAGGTGCTGCAGCGTCATCCCTGGAAAGGTTTAAACCCAGAAATATCTTTGAACGTCTGTAATGTCTAAACATTTTGCCTTTAAAATGTTTGCTAGTTATTTTTAAATGTTACTACTTTGCTCTTCTTATACAGTATGGCTCACAATATAAAGTTTTGCAACAGTTTACAGAGCAAAGATAAATATAGACAATAAAAAACAAAAAGAACATTTTGGAAAAGAAGAAAAGAGAAAACCTCTTCCAATTTAGACTGTCTTGAGAACATAATATTATCCAATAGGGTTCTCTGAAAGGGGGTATGGGTATATAGTTTCACAGAATATATGTTCAGAATCACTGGCATCATATTGCATCAACCAATAATGAGAATATAGTTTTCTATACACACAAAAGGTCCAGAGGGTGCTAGTTACTTTCTAATGTCTGGGATTTTTAAAGTGCAAATCAAGGCACTAGAAAAGACGCAGATCATTAGTGAAACCACTGATAAACATATCCACTTATAAAAGTAAATTGTGAAAGTGTCATAGGTTTTTCTTCTAAAATTGGGTCACATTATGTGGATAGCATGCACCTATTTTAAAAGTTGCAGTGTAAGAGTAAAGATTACTGCAGAGTAGAGATGGGCTCGGGTGTTTTCAAAATCAGATGTGTCCAATCCCGCCTAGAAGTTGACACTGCACAGCGCTAACCATGGGCAGTGAGACATTTCCCGATATATGCAGCTGCGAACCGGGAAATGTCTCGCAGCCTGTGATTTAGCAGTGTGCAGTGTTGGCTTCCTGTTGGGATTGGGCGCGTGGGATTTTGAACACGCCCAAGCCCATCTCTACTGCAGAGGCTCAAGTTGGTGGCACATGATGTTGTCACGTGACACTGGAATATTTGCTGCGCAAAACACTGTATAGATATAACACACATATATTCAATCAGTCTCTAGGGTGGGGGAAGAGGTTGAGAGGCAATGAAGTATCAATGTTGCTGTTGGGTTCAACCCCTATGGTCATGGTGGCACCAGAAGAAGGATATTTTGGGCCATTTTTTTAATACCACTACAGGCCAAAGAAAACCCCCTATAGATTGCTGCAAAGAATCCGTGTCTAATGTAGCAAAAATGCTGTAGCACAAAATGTAAGGCTCATTGATTTAGGGATGGTCAGGACAACCTTAACATCCACTTTAATGACCAACTCTGGGAGACTTGAAAATCATCTCATGCAGTGGGATTTGGTTGTTTATTCTAGGGAAGAATAAAAGCACTTTTACTTGCATAATTCTCCACTCCACCGGCTAGTGTCACTCCCATAAGCCGGCCATAGACGGACCAAAATTCAACCGAACCAGCCGAATTTCAATCCAACTATGGGCAGGCTGGTTGTACTGAAGTCTATTTATCGATTTGACTTCGGTACAACCAGCTTGTCTGTTTTGTTTTTTTTATTCGTTCGATCACTGACGGCTGTAGCAACCAGCAGTGATCATTTTGTTTCTGACAGTAGAGAAACCTCCCGCTGTCAGAATACAATAGCGCAAAGGGAGGAATTCCCCTATCAACGCTGTGTGTTTGGGAGTATCAAGTAATTTACTTTCCTTCAGCCTGTGTTTGAAGGAAAGAACTTTTCATAACGTATGGCCTACATAAAGCTCCAACAGTAGACTGTCCCTTGGCATCATCATGTCCAATGCAGGGCTATGGACCCTGTATTTGTCTTGATGAGGTACGGACCTTAGACCACTGGGGGAGAAGACTCTGCGAGGACTGGTCTAGCTGTGTGTAAGTTTGGGTAAGTAAATAATTTTAACAACTCACCTTGACCGACATTAGCTATTGACCCTTGCAGTGTGGGGGCGCAGACCCACTGCAAGGGATCATTTTCAAGGTTCATAGAGTCAGGTTTTACGTTTTGTTTTTGTTTAGTTTTTTTTTATCTACTAACAAGCAGCAAACAAAGAAATACTATGCATAGCACAATCCAGAAACTAGAGGAAAGGGCATGCTTGATAATTCTGTAACTCAGATTTTTGCACATGTACAGTGGGGACGGAAAGTATTCAGACCCCCTGAAATTTTTCACTCTTTGTTATATTGCAGCCATTTGCTAAAATCATTTAAGTTCATTTTTTTTCCTCATTAATGTACACACAGCACCCCATATTGACAGAAAAACAGAGAATTGTTGACATTTTTGCAGATTTATTAAAAAAGAAAAACTGAAATATCACATGGTCCTAAGTATTCAGACCCTTTGCTCAGTATTTAGTAGAAGCACCCTTTTGATCTAATACAGCCCTGAGTCTTTTGGGGAAAGATGCAACAAGTTTTTCACACCTGGATTTGGGGATCCTCTGCCATTCCTCCTTGCAGATCCTCTCCAGTGTGTAAAATGAACTTAAATGATTTCAGCAAATGGCTGCAATATAACAAAGAGTGTGAAATTTAAGGGGGTCTGAATACTTTCTGTCCCCACTGTACATATTAAAGTAGCCCTTTTTCATGTAAACAAATGTTAGCCCATTCATTTGTTTTGGTTGACTGATTTCTGAAGCTATGTTATGTTTTTTTTTTGCAGATCTGGTTCTACACCAACTCTATATTTGAGAATGCTGGTGTTCCTTTAGCTGAGATCCCATACACAACAGTGGGGACTGGGGCTATAGAGATAATTGCTGGGATGATTGGGGTAAGTGCTCAGGGCAAATAATTGCCTAAATAATTCCTTATTGTACAGCCTGTAAAAAAAACGTGCCCCAAACGATTTTGTAGCCCTTGCTCTACCCTACTAGAATATTTTGGAGACTAAAATTTTTGACCTTCTAACAAAATCGTCAATGTAGGAATTGTATACCTTCCAGACCTCACAAGTACACATTTAGTATGCATCCCTTTTACAACTTCGTTCAAGCAAATGGCTAAATACACATATATAAAAACCAATATGGGAACTGTTTAACCTGCCAAAGGATTTGTATTTCTGTCCATCCATCCCTGAAACTTATAATGATTGTACATGTAATTTTATTTATTTATTTTTTATAAATATCAGGCTTCTACTTGCCATCTCCGGCACTCCTGGCTCCTCCTCTTTGGTAAGTGCCCACCATAGGAAGCCCAGACCTATAGGGCACTCATATGAACTCCCTCCTGAGGCTCAGTCCTGCCCCCTCTCCCTCGTCATTGGCTTTGATTGATAGCAGCAGGAGCTAATGGTTCCCGCTGCCTCAGCAAAGCCTGTGAGACCAGGAGGGAAGAGAGGCACTTCAAATGGGAACAGTGCTAGATCGAATGAGGGCCCAGGTAAGTATAAGTGAGGGGGATGGGGTGAGGGGTATACTACTACCTAAACATTTTTAACCCTAATGCAAGGAATGGGCTTTATAACCACTTTAACAAAGTCCCCTCACACAGTACATTCAGGTGGATGACATCACTTTCAGTTACAGGAATGACCCCCTCCAACCCTCCAATCCCAGACTGGTGATTGGGCAGTGAAGAAGCAAGAGGGGGTTGATGAAGCCATAACTTTTGTTTGCTTGATTATGTTTCTTTTCGTCATATATGCAGGCAGCACACCTGATCACTAGTTTCATTAGATACAGTTAATGGTTTATTCATGAATACAGAGCTGCATTAATTTGTATCATTTGTATGTGCCTTGGGTCCAGCTTTATTGGTGGTGTGTAAAAGAATCGCTAACACGTATTTGAAATACTGTACGTGTAAAAAAACAATCCGGTTAAAATGGAGACATCGCCTACAGAAAGTGGGGTTGGATTTCAAGCTGTACTATCTGTCAAAAATACAGTACATATAACTGAAAGGAACAATAATTTTTCTTTAAGCTTGTATGATTACATTAACAGAAAATGTATACCCAACGACCATGCTTAGAGAGATTCTATGCTGCCCTTAAAGATTCCTGGCCTGGTAGCACAGATAGAAAATTGAGCCTTTTTAGATTGCTTACTTATTATTATTATTATTATTATTATTATTATTATAAGTAGTAGTAGTAGCAGCAGTATTTTTTTTTTTGTGGCCCATCAAAACCACACTGGGATTATTTAAATCTGTGCTAAGAGAAATACATGGGAAATGTTATCAGTTTGGCTATTATGCTGGTTCAAAGGCTCCAGTGCCTTTTTGAGCCACTGATTCAAAACTGTTATGCAGATCCTAAAGTTCTGACTTCCAGGTTATTGAGTCTGAGAAGGTTAGTGCCAAAAACAGCCAGGCAACTAGTATATATTTTTTTAGAAGAGGTCAAAGATTGTTGGCTGCTTCTTTACTTCACTCCATATTGAATCCCCTTGAAACATAAAGAGAGGTGGTGTTCATCACGGAGGACCATTTCTTATCAGCAGTATCTCGGCACTCATTGTTTTCGGTGGAGTACTATAAAGATTGTTGCTCCTATTTCAGGAATATGGTGCTGTAGTAAGGGCTAATTTAGTGTTGGGTTTAGAATTTGCGTGATGTAAAAAACTAACAGCACCACTCTAACGATGTCAAAGCCTAATGTACTGCTTTTTAGATTGGTGTTCCCTTCACTTTTTCTAGATTGCACATGTTCAGCTTTAGAAATGGTCTAATTTCTTTATATTCATACTTCATAGTGGTAAAAAAAAATTCTGATAAAAGCACACTTGAAAGACATGTGAATTCTTTGGTGCTTCATTAACCTATTAAAAAGGCTTATGCTAAATTTTAAAGGTTCAAGACATGCTCTTAAAAAGGTAATGTCAACATACATTAAATTGTCAAAAATATTGTGACACCTGCCTGGCTGTTCTATCGAGTTGACGTCAGGATTCTGTGCAGGCCAGTCAAGTTCCTCCACCCCAAACTCGCTCATCCATGTCTTTATGGACCTTGCTTTTGTGCACTGGTGCACAGTCATGTTCAGGGGTGGACTGACAACTCATGGGGCCCCCGGGCAACAGGAGATTATGGGGCCCCCAGGCAATCAGAGATTATGGGGCCACACAGTATACACATACATGTACACACAGTATACGCAGACATGTTTCTATTGGCTGTCCCTGGTCCATACTGTCTATTGGCTGTCTCTGGTCCATACTGTCCCTGGTTCTACTGAGGCTGGCAACCCTGATGGGGCCCCCTAGTGGCCCAGGGCCCTCGGGCAGTGCCCGAGTGGCTCAATGGTCAGTCCGCCCCTGGTCATGTTGGAATAGGAAGGGGCCATCCCTAAAGTGTTCACATAAAGTTGGGAGCATGAAATTGTCCAGAATGTCTTCGTATGCTGACGCCTTAAAGCGGGATTCCGGCCAGGAAATTTTTTTTTTTTTAAAGTCAGCAGCTACAAACACTGTAGCTGCTGACTTTAAATAAGTACACTTACCTGTCCTGGGTGCCTGCGATGTCGGCCGCCCGAGGCCAACCCGTCCCTCAGCTCTTGGGTCCCGGCACCGCCATCCTAACTAAGGGAAATGGGCAGAGCCTTGCGGCTTCACTGCCAGTTTCCTACTGCGCGAGCGGCTCGACGCTCTGTGAATGGCCCCATGGTTTTCTGGGAACACACACAGTTCCCAGAAGGCAACGGGGCCGCTCACCGAGGAGCATTACATGCCACGGAATAGGAAGAGGCAGATTAGGAAGACTGCCTAGCAACAAGGATTCAGGTAAGTTTAAAAAATGTTTTCCAATTTTTTTTTTTTTTTTTTTTAGAATTTTTCATGCTATTTTTTATTTTAGGGTGGCCCTCCACTTTAAGAGTTCCCTTCACTGGAACGAAGGGGGCAAGCCCAACCCCTAAAAAAAAAACAAAAAAAAAAAAACATACCATAATCCACCCCTCCCCCAAATGATTTGGACCAGTGCACAAATCAAGATTCATAAAGACAAGGATGGGCGAGTTCAGGGTGGAGGAACTTGACTGACCTCAACCCGATAGAACACCTTTGGGATGAATTAGAGTGGAGACTGCGATCCAGGCCTTCTCGTCCAACATCAGTGCCTGACCTCACAAATGTGCTTCTGGAAGAAATATTCCCATAGACACATTCCTAAACCTTGTGGACAGCCTTCCTAGAAGAGTTGAATCTGTTATAGCTGCAAAGGGTGGATCAATTCAATTCTGAACCCTAAGGACTAAAGCTGGATACACACTATACAACTTTTGTTGTTTGCTTTCCTTTGGATTTACCTTCAACTATGTAGTGCAAGGGCCTGCCTGATTGTATACAAATTGAAAGTGTTTAGATTTGACCTCATATTATATGGTTTTGCTAAATCTAAAGGAAAAAAAATCTAAGGAAAATTGCATAGTTTGTATCCAGCTTAAGACTGGTATGCCATTAACGTGCATGTATAGGCAGGTGTTCCAATACTTTTGACAATATATATGCCAAAAAACGGCTTAATCTTTGCAAAGACACTGCTCCCTCTGCTGCCTTTGTGAAGAAATAATATACAATGAATATTATTTTCAGCGAGGCTGGTTGTAATAACCATATCATTCCTATAAAATAAGATGAATTTTAATAGTGATGTGGGAAGACACAGATATTCTCTCTGTACTTTATTGCGACTTGAGGCAGAATGGAGACCAGAGAAGGGTGTTGGCCATTAGGCCTTATAAGCACAAAGAAAAATTGTCACCTAACAAGCTGATTACTTTGATGTCGCTGTCTTGTCCCCTCTTGATCCCTTCCCTGACCTTCCCTTTCCAGCAGCCTCTTGTTCTAAACCATTTATAGTCTCCTTATCCAAGAGTTACCTCAGCGGAAAACAAATTTTATAACAGTGTGCGCCTTCCATATTTTTAACCCAGGGCTGGCCTGTGCTACATAACACTAAATTAGATTTTTGACAATTAGAGAGACTAATGTGAGCCATCAGCTCCCAGGAGCAAAATCTCACAGTACGGCCTTCCTTTAATAAACACATTCCAGTAAAGATGTGAAATCTAGAGCTTATAGCCACCCCTATCCTGCTTATTTACCCCTTTCTGTCTTACTGCAAATCCCCCCTCTTTATTCTACTGTACTCTGACCCGCTAAATGGTCCTCGCCCTCACCATCCACTACTGAGCAGTAATAAAAGTGCTCGAAGTGGTGCAGAAGGAATGGGCTGTGCAGTAACTGGTTCACATTCACTCAGGCAGACTCATAGCTCTGTTCATCTGATTGGTCCTGAGTGGAGACAGAAATGGCACCCAATGGACACTGGGAGATTGGTTATAAAATTACAAGCATTTGTTCTGCTGTCAATATTTTCTGCTGGTTTTGCTCAAAGCTTTTTTTTTTTTTTTTCTGCATCTCCTTTTCCAGAGGGGAGAAAGAAAGTTGAAGCGAATGCAGCTCTTCGAATATTCTTTGTTATGTAGTTTTTATAAAGCCTTCAGTTTATTTGATCAATTGTAAAAAAAAAAACGGTAGATGGTATTTAAGTTGCAGTTTTATTTTCTGTTTGATTGCAATCTTTCTTATGCCCCGTACACACGGTTGGATTTTCCGACGGAAATGTGTGATAGGACCTTGTTGTCGGAAATTCCGACCGTGTGTGGGCTCCATCACACATTTTCCATCGGATTTTCCGACACACAAAGTTTGAGAGCAGGATATAAAATTTTCCGACAACAAAATCCGTTGTCGGAAATTCCGATCGTGTGTACACAAATCCGACGGACAAAGTGCCACGCATGCTCAGAATAAATAAAGAGATGAAAGCTATTGGCCACTGCCCCGTTTATAGTCCCGACGTACGTGTTTTACGTCACCGCGCTCAGAACGATCGGATTTTCCGACAACTTTGTGTGACCGTGTGTATGCAAGACAAGTTTGAGCCAACATCCGTCGGAAAAAATCCTAGGATTTTGTTGTCGGAATGTCCGATCAATGTCCGACCGTGTGTACAGGGCATTATTCTGTTTCATGCCCTTAACCAGGTGTACACCTGATAAGTATCAGAGACAGGAAAGAGGAAGGCCTTTTATTATCAAAAATGTAGCCAAAATATATACCCTTGACACAGCCCTAGTTATTATTCCAACATTTCTTAGGAATAACAGACAGACCATCAATGGCACATCGGCCAAAAAAAACATTTACATACAATTACACTTAAATCCACTTAAAGTCAATGTAAACCCAATCACTTAAATCTCGTAAAATCTTTAACATGCCCGTGTCATTTTAAGTCGCCACTTTTTATTAAAATAATATCTGGTGAGCCTGCCATAAATGTGCTGGTTTAGGCACTTTGTTATGCGGTTACAATGTTCTGTCCCTGTCAACCAGTTGGTCTCCTGTGTTGTCACCCTGACACATATGCTTCCAGTTTACCAGTAGGTGACAATGCTGATGCTCATCTGTGCAGGCAAGGTCTGCTGTTGACACCATTAGGAAGCCCATCCTGAGCAATGATCTGCAGCTGCTGAAGAGGAAGAGATCAGCAACACTGAGATGCAGAGCAAGACAAAAAAAAGTGAACATTTTCTGAAAGAAAAATAAATGGCAATAGTTTGCTTAAGCAAACTAAATGCCATCTGATAAGGATTTACATCTGCGTTAAAATAGCTGGATCTTCCATGATATTCTTGCATTTATCCGGTATCTCATAAGCTTGTGGCCTCTCAAAAATGGGAAATGTTTGAAGAAGGAAAAAAGTGTCTTTGTGACCATATTCTTTACATACTGCCCATATATTTCTGGATGTTTTATAGCCCTGTTAGGCCCCAGTCTCGCCACCTTTTAAAGACTTTCATAATGCTTTTAAAGGTGCCTGACATTGTATACATTCAGTGTTTTATTTATTTATTTATTTTTTTAAACTATGTGCCAAATGCCATTCCAGTCTGGTAAAGCAGACGGTTTTAGATGCCAGGCCCTATATTGGTTACTAAGTCGGATAAGACAATTATACCATTGCTATCATTCACTCTGGAGTGCCCTTTACCCTATTATTACACATTAGACAGACTTGCCAACAATTTTTTACTTTGATCACCGTATTGGTGCATGTCCACGTGTTGGCTCTGCCTATATAGCATTAAAATAAAAGGCATTCAAATGACAAAATCCAGAGGAGGCATTTGTATTTCCTTTTTAGTTTGCTGGCATTAGTGTTGTCTTCATATGACAGAGGAAGAATGACCGTTACTGGCACTGGGACCTCTGAGTTGTGTTATGGCCTGGGGTTCTAAGTACGGGGATGTAGTCTTAATCCTCACTCCACCACCAAACTTGACAGATAATCTAACTGAATCCTTCCACAAAGTGTACAGTATCTCAAAAAAGTGAGTACACACCCCATTTTTGTAAATATTTTGTTTCATTTTTTCATGTGACAACACTGAAGAAATAACACTTTGCTACAATGTAACGTAGTGAGTGTAAAGCTTGTATAACAGTGTAAATTTGCTGTCCCCTCAAAATAACTCAACACACAGCCATTAATGTCTAAGCCGCTGGCAACACAAGTGAGATCACCCCTAAGTGAAAATGTCCAAATTGGGCCCAATTAGCCATTTTCCCTCCCCAGGGGAATGTGATTTGTTAGTCTTACAAGGTCTCAGGTGTGAATGAGAAGCAGGTGTGTTAAATTTGGTGTTATCACTCTCTCACTCATACTCGTCACTGGAAGTTCAACATGGCAAACTCTGAGGATCTGAAAAAAAGAATTGTTGCTCTACATAAAGGTGGCCTAGGCTATAAGAAGATTGCCAAGACCCTGAAACTGAGCTGCAGAACGGTGGCCAAGACCATGCAGCGGTTTAACAGGACCGGTTCCACTCAGAACAGGCCTCGCCATGGTCGACCAAATAAGTTGAGTGCATGTGCTCAGCGTCATATCCAGAGGTTGCCTTTGGGAAATAGACGTATAAGTGCTGACAGCATTGCTACAGAGGTTGAAGGGGTGGGGGGTCAGCCTGTAGGTGTTCAGACCATACGCCGCACGCTGCATCAAATTGGTCTGCATGGCTGTCATCCCAGAAGGAAGCCTCTTCTAAAGATGATGCACATTAAAGCCCGCAAACAGTTTGCTGAAGACAAACAGACTAAGGACATGGATTACTGGAACCATGTCCTGTGGTCTGATGAGACCAAGATAAACTTATTTGGTTCAGATGGTATCAAGCATGTGTGGTGGCAACCAGGTGAGGAGTACAAAGACAAGTGTGTCTTGCCTACAGTCAAGCATGGTGGTGGGAGTGTCATGCTCTGGGGCTGCATGAGTGCTGCCGGCACTGGGGAGCTACAGTTCATTGAGGGAACCATGAATGCCAACATGTACTGTGACACACTGAAGCAGAGCATGATCCCCTCCCTTCTGAGACTGGACCGCAGGGCAGTATTCCAGCATAACAACCCCAAGCACATCTCCAAGACGACCACTGCCTTGCTAAAGAAGCTGAGGGTAAAGGTGATGGACTGGCCAAGCATGTCTCCAGACCTAAACCCTATTGAGCATCTGTGGGGCATCCTCAAACAGAGAATGGAGGAGTGGAAGGTCTCTAACATCCACCAGCTCCATGATGTCATCATGGAGGAGTGGAAGAAGACTCCAGTGGCAACCTGTGAAGCTCTGGTGAACTCCATGCCCAAGAGGGTTAAGGCAGTGTTGGAAAATAATTGTGGCCACACAAAATAATAACGCTTTGGGACCAATTTTGATATTTTCACTTAGGGGTGTACTCACTTTTGTTGCCAGTGGTTTAGACATTAATGGCTGTGTGAGTTATTTTGAGGGGACAGCAAATTTACACTGTTATACAAGCTGTACACTCACTACATTACATTGTAGCAAAGTGTCATTTCTTTAGTGTTGTCACATGAAAAGATATAAAATATTTACAAAAATGTGAGGGGTGTACTCACTTTTGTGAGATACTGTATCTATAGTCAGTTTTTTAGTTGTCACTAGAACAGGAATAGAGCGAAAAGCCTCAAGAAGACATGCATCTGGTGACAAATACGAATTGTGCACAAAAACACCCACGCTTCTGGGCTTACTTTACAGTCATACCCCTGTGACTAAAAATGAGTGAAACTATTAGTGTAAATATGTGAATATACAGTTGTACTCATAAGTTTACATACCCTGGCAGAATTTATGATTTCTTGGCCATTTTTCAGAGAATATGAATGATAACACAAACTTTTCATTCACTCATGGTTAGTGTTTGGCTGAAGCCATTTATTATCAACTGTGTTTACTCTCTTTAAATCATAATGGCAACAGAAACTACCCAAATGACCTTGATCAAAAGTTTACATATCCTGGTGATTTTGGCCTGATAACATGCACACAAGTTGACACAAAGGGGTTTTAATGGCTATTAAAGGTAACCACCCGCACCTGTGATCTGTTTGCTTGTAATTAGTGTGTGTATAAAAGGTCAATGAGTTTCTGGACTCCTGACAGACCCTTTCATCTTTCACCCAGTGCTGCACTGACCTTTCTGGATTTTGAGTCATGGGGAAAGCAAAAGAATTGTCAAAAGATCTGAGGGGAAAAGGTAGCGGAACTGTATAAAAAAGGAAAGGGATATAAAAAGATATCCAAAGAATTGAGAATGCCAAACAGCAGTGTTCAAACTCTAATCAAGAAGTGGAAAATTAGGCCTTCTGTTGAAACCATCTAAGAAGATAAAGAGCCTCATCCACAAATACCACAAAAAGACTTCAAGCTGTCATTGATGTTAAAGAGGGCAATACACAGTATTAAGAACTGGGGTGTGTAAACTTTTGACCAGGGTCATTTGGGTAGTTTCTGTTGCCATATATGATTTAAAGAGTGAACACAGTTGATTGATAATAAATGGCTTCAGCCAAACACTAACCATGAGTGAAAGAAATGTTTTTGTGTTATCATTCATAAATGGCAAAGAAATCATACATTCTGCCAGGGTATATAAACTTATGAGCACAACTGTATGTAGCTGCAGCTCACCACTTGTGCCACCATAAATGGATGTTACTCAAGTACAAAGAAAAGAGAGCCACGCTTACCAAAACTTTAAAACAAACTTGTAGACCCCATGGTCTTCTTACTCAGTGTGTTTTAGCATACAGTGCTGTGAAAAAGTATTTGCCCTCTTCCTGATTTTTTTTTTTTTTTTATTGTTTTGCAAATTTGTCACACTTAAATGATTCAGATCATCAAACTATTTTTAATATTACGCAAAAATAACCCGAGTAAATCCAAAATGCAGTTTTTAAATAGTTTCATTTATTAAGGGAAACAAACTGTCCAAACCTGCCTGGCCCTATGTAAAAATGTAAATGACCACCCTTGCTAAATCATGAATAAACAGTGATTAACCAACACCTGAGTTAAATTTCACTTGATGGCCTGATTACTGCCAGACTTGTTGATTTAACAGGCATTTTAGTTCTAGAAATAGCGCCTGAAAACTGGCTCCCATGCCTCCCGAATGTGAAAGCTCGAGTGCTTTCACACTGGGGCGGTGCGCTTGCAGGACATTAGAAAAAGTCCTGCAAGCAGCATCTTTGGGGCAGTTTGAGAGTGCTGTATACAGCGCTCCCAAAATGCCACTACCCATTGCAATGAATGGGCAGCGCTTCGGAAGCGCCACAACACGGGTTTTTAACCCTTTCTTCAGCCTCTAGCGGGGGTTAAAAGTGCCCCGCTAGTGGCCGAAAATCACTAGCTAACCCACGGGCGGCCCCAGTGTGAAAGGGCTCTTAAGAAATCACTTAAATGGAAGCTTTATAACAAAGTGACGCATGCTTAAAGATCTCAAAAAGCAGCACATCATGCCACGATCTAAAGAAATTCCAGAACAGATGAAAAACAAAGTAATTGACATCAGTCTAGAAAGTGTTACAAAGCCTTTGGGACTCCAGTAAACCATGGTGAGAGCCATTATCTACAAATGGAGAAAAATTAGAACAGTGGTGAACCTTCCCAGGAGTGGCCGGCCTACCGAAACTACTCACAAGTGCACAACGACAACTCATCCCGGAGGTCATAAAACCCAGAACAATATCTAAAGAACTACAAGCTTCACTTGCCTCAGTTAAGGTCAGTGTTCATGATTCAACAACAAAAAAGAGACTGGGCAAAAAAGGTATCAATGGGAGAGTTCCAAGGCGAAAGCCACTGCTGACCAAAAAGAACACAAAGGCTCCTCTCACATTTGCCAAAAAACATCTTGATCATCCCCAAGACTTTGAGCAACTATTCAGTGGACTGATGAGACAAAAGTTAAACTTTTTTGGAAGGTGCAGATCCCGTTACATCTAGCATAAAACTTACACAACATTTCATAAAAAGAACATTGTACCAACAATCAAGCATGGTGGCAATAGTATGATGGACTGCTGCTTTGCAGCTTTAGGACCTGGACCCCTTGCAATAATTGATAGAATCATGAATTCTGCACTCTACCAGAAAATCCTCATGAAAAATGTCCAGCCATCAGTTCATAAACTCAAGCTCACTCGGGTTATGCAGCAGGACAATGATCGAGATGCCGTGGCATGACCTTAACCACTTCAGCCCCAGAGGGTTTTACCCCTTTAAAGACCAGGCCATTTTTTGCGATACGGCACTGCGTTATTGTAACTGACAATTGCGTGGTTGTGTGACGCTGTACCCAAATAAAATTGATGTCCTTTTTTTCCCCACAAATGGGGCTTTCTTTTGGTGGTATTTGATCACCTCTGCGATTTTTATTTTTTGCGTTATAAACAAAAAAAAGACCAACAATTTAAAAAAAAAAAAAAAAAAAACAATATTTTTTACTTTCTGCTATAATACATATCCAAAAAAAAGAGTAAAAAAAAAAATCAAATTTCTTCATCAATTTAAGCCAATATGTATTATTCTACATATTTTTGTTAAAAAAAATCCCAATAAGCGTATACTGATTGGTTTGCGCAAAAGTTATAGTGTCTTCAAACTATAGGATAGATTTATGGACTTTTATTATTTTTTTTAAATTATTGTTTTTACTGGTAATTTTTTTTTTTTTTTTCGGGACTGCGACACTGTGGCGGACAAATCTGACACGAAGTGACACTTTTCGGGGACCAGTGACACCAATACAGTGATCAGTGCTAAAAAAATGCACTGTTACTGTATAAATGACACTGACAGGGAAGGGGTTAACATCAATGGCAATCAAAGGGTTCAGTGTGTTCCCTGGTAGTGTTTTCTAACTGTGTGCGGGATGGATTGACGGGAAGAACACAGATCTACGTTCCTGCTTACAAGGAACAGAAGATCTCTGTGTACTTCCTGTCAGAATGGGGATCTGCTTTGTTTACATAGTCAGATCTCTGTTCTGCCTCTCTGTGGAGTGATCGCTGGTGGCTGGCGGACATCGGGTCCGCTGGACCCGCTGATCGGCTTCTGCAATGGCCCACAGTATCAACTGCAAGAAATTAGATACAGGTACGTTTTTTCACACAATACAGCAGCCCTGCCGTAGTATATATGTGTTGGGCAGTCTTTAACCACTTACCAACCGGCTCACACCGATATACGTCAGTGAAGTGGTTCGTTATCGCAAATCGCTGTATGGGTACATCTGTGCCTTTTTTAAGGGCGATAGCAGGCATGCCTGCCAGTGGGGCAGATGCACGTCTGCTGCACTATGGGGAACCCGGTGCGCATGGCCGGTGGGCACGATTGCCATCGGCCACCCGCGATCACGTGCAGGAACAGGGATCATTGTGTGTAAACGCACAAATCCCTGTTCTGTCGGGATAGGAGACACATCATTTGTTCCTACTAAGTAGGAGCAACAATAGGTCTCCTATCCCCATACAGTTAGAAACACTAATGAGGGAACACATTTAACCCCTTGATCGCCCCCTAGTGTTAACCCCTTCCCTGCCAGTGACATTTATACAGTAATCAGTGCATTTTTATAGCACTGATCGCTGTATAAGTCTCAATGGTCCCAAAAATGTGTCAAACGTGTCTGATTCATTCTCCGCAATGTCGCAGTACCATGAAAAATCACAGATCACCGCCATTACTGATAAAAAAAAAATTATATTAAAAAATCATACATGCATAAATCTTTCCCATAGTTTGTACACGCTATAACTTTTGTGCAAACCAATCAATATAAGCTTATTGTGATTTTTTTTTTTTTTTTTACCAAAAATATGTAAAAGAATATAAATTGGCCTAAACTGAGGAAGAAATATGGAGATATTTATTATAGCAAAAATGTAAAAAATAGTTTTTTTTCAAAATTGTCGCTCTTTTTTTGTTTATAGTGCAAAAAATAAAAACCGCAGAGGTGATCAAATATCACCAAAAGACAGCTCTATTTGTGGGGAAAAAAGGACGTCAATTTTGTTTGGGTCCAGCGTCGCATGACCGCGCAATTGTCCTTTAAAGCGGAGTTCCACGCAAAAGTGGAACCTCCGCTTTAAGCACTCCTCGCCCCCTTACATGCCACATTTGGCATGTCATTTTTTTGGGGGAAATGGGTGCCTACTTTAGAGAGGGACTTTCTGTTCCACTTCTCGGCTGCCTAGGCGACTCCTCTCCCCCTAGACGGCCCCTCCCTCTAGGCAATCTTCTGGGACACGTCACAGATTGCCTGACCACTCAGAGAGCGCAGCGTGACTCGTGCGCGCCCGACCATGAAGCCACAAGCTGTCACAGCTGGGTGCCCACAGTTCCATTGACGACGCCACGGATAAGAGGGGGAAAAAGAGAGGGGCTTCAAGCGTCTGCATCGCTGGACCGTGGGACAGGTAAGTGTCTGTTTATTAAAAGTCAGCAGCTACACTTTTTGTAGCTGCTGACTATTAATAAACAGAAAAAAGCCTGGAACTCCGCTTGAAAGCAACGCAGCGCCGTATCGACAAAAATGGCCTGATCATTAAGCAGCCAAATCTTCCGGTCTGGAGGTGGTTAAACAGGCCGTTCATGCTCAAAAACCCTTCAATGTGGCTGAATTAAAACCATTCTGCAAACAAGAGTGAGCCAAAATTCATCCACAGTGATGAGAGAGGCATTGCCAGTTTTTGCAAATGCTTGATTGCAGTTGGTGCCACCAAGGGTGGCACAATCAATTATTAGGTTTAGGGGGCAATTACTTTTTTCACATAGGGCCAGGCAGGTTTGGGCATCTTTTTTCCCTTAATGAATAAAATCATAATTTAAACAATACATTTTGCATTTACTCTGGTTATCTTTGTGTAATAATACAATTAGTTTGATCTGAATCATTTAAGTGTAACAAATATGCAAAAAATAAATCAGAAAGGGGGCAAATACTTTTTCACAGCACTGTACATTGTGAAAAATGTGAAATGTGCAATACAAGGTGCTGAAATAAAAACAAAAATGCAAAGCTATCTTTAAAATCCAAGAATGTGACACATTCTCAATAGACCAAATTATATAAAATATATAATGCGCACACAAAGTCCCGTGCCTCAATTTCTTCAAAACCTGTGAGCCCAATATAGTCCTCCAACAAACTTAAACCAGTCAGGATAAATAATTCTTCACCACCTTCAATGCCAACTCATGCTCCCACCCAGATAGCAAGCAATTGAGTTGCAATTCTATTGTTAGACTTGCCAGGCTTCACAAGTTTGTTGCACAATTGCAGCAAGTCCACGTTGCATGACTCCAGATTGACTGTCTTTGAAACATTCTGCAAGTACTGGTTGTTATGTTGGGCAATAGTCATCCCACCACAGGGGTCACTGTGACTTGCAGAGCTCTTGCTCTAGACTCACCATGCAAATTTTTCTAGAGACTTGCCATGCAAATTTGCTACAAATTGGAAAAGTGTCAACTAGAATTTGTGCTTCAAGTGCTCTGCAAGTGTACAACTAGCCAGTGAAAATGTGCAATAAGTTAACAGACTTACAATTCAACACTGCCACAAATTTGTGGCAAATTATCCTTGCTATCTGGGAAAGTGCCTCTTTAGGTGTGCCCACTCACCAGTTATACTAGACCCTCTTATGTTTAATAAGTGGATCTACCAGTTCTCTAAATTATCATTTTCCTCCTCTAAGACACCCTCAGAAGGACACAAGATTGGCCATCCACCAGTATTCAGATTATTAAAATTGCCCAAAAAACATAAAATGCGCTCCACCGAGCGGTAATGAAATTGCTGGAAGTCCCACATGTTTCTTAAAGATACCTGGTTAGTGATAAAATGCATATAGGCGGGACTTGGGTGATGTTATTTCCGCTCAGGGAAACGCAATTCAGTGGCCAGCCCTATTGATTGTCTCTTGCCCGATATCCCTCGATTTATAAGTCAAAGGAGCCTGGTGGAAAATTTGTTGGGGGAACAGTGCCTACATCCAATCAGATGCAAGTGTTTGGGTATTTTGAGAGCTGGTAGGCGACAGTCAAAATAAAATAGCCACAACAGAAGATATGTCCATCTGTGCTGTGAATAGAGGATTTTTTAAATTTTTTTTTATTCAGCCTGTAGGCTGTATGATCAGTTTTAGATATGTAGATCACTTCCAGCTTTCGGATACCCTGTAAGAAAAGATGTTACAGGGCTGAGATTCTGGATACAAAAACAAATTAATCTACTATTAAACCAGGTTCAGCCTGGTTTAATTTCACCTTATCACTGTTATCACTGCCAAATAATGAATAATGTCCCTGTTTGCAATTCTTTGGCAAAATGTCACATTGAAAAGTGTAATTTTTTTTAATGGTTTGTTTCTTTTTGCAGTGTTTTACAGTGGAGAAGCTGGGCAGACGACCTCTTATAATTGGTGGATTTAGTTTCATGGGATTTTGTTGTGCTGGTATAACGCTGGCTCTAGTATTTCAGGTAGGTAGCAAAAAGTAACAAAAATATTTAAAGTTATAAAAATCATCCTGCCTGCATTTATGGTGTGAATTTCACCAGAAGCACTCAAGCATACAGGCAAGATCCAACAATTCTCAGGCTTCAGCATTGTGGTGGAACCATACATATATAGGCATACAGAACATCTGACTTGCATGCTTAGGCTATGGAGAAGGGCGTAGGAAGCTCTATACTAGTAGGGCCTGATTCTAATTTCGGTCCCCCTAGGCCTACAATTTTGGACCACCCCCTTCATTCCTCCACCACCACAGTAGGAGTTGATGAATACTTGCTATCCATAATATCACATTAACATAATAGAATGCCATAGCTGCACAAGGCACACTGAGGCTAGGGATGGATGAGCTTTAAAAGAGAGTGCCCATTCTCCATCAGTACATCTGCAACTAAAAAGATAAGTATAGTCAATTCTCCTCCTACCCTGCTAACAGAAGTTTTGATCCAGTATATAGACAAAGGATGTTTGGGACTGTATATGCACAGTTCACTCTTCCAGTGTGGTCCTCCACTGCAGGACCCTCAACAGGACATATTTTATTTTCATTCATCTTCCAGAGTGAATGAGTATATAGCACTAGCTCAAGGGTTAGTCCAGCTGGTTCATCTGATAGGAAACCTGACAAAATAACCTGTTGTGGGCACTTGTGGACCGGAATTGAGACATTGCAGTGTTGCACCAGTGAAAATACTCACTGTGCAACAATTAGGAACCAGCTTTATTTAACTCAAATCACAAAAATAGGAAACACTCCAAGCCAAACCTTAAAAATGTTATTGAGGTAACAATCTCAAGCGTAAAGATGAAAATGAAAACCATGTTCCACCAAACACATTTATTTTTACCTTTTGAGATGGTAACTTCAAAACATTATTGAAGTTTGGCTTTTTTTTTGGTCTTTGAACTATGATACTGTAAGTAAGTGATTCATTTACCTGCTCAGAGGAAATCTACAAAATATCTGTTGGTGAAGCATAAGGGCAGGTTTGAGAAATCCTTAACGCACCTCTGTACCTATAGAGAAGTTTAGATTCTATGTTTTTTTTCTAAGAACTGATTTTGTTGTAACCTGCACTGATTGGGGAATGACAGTTTGGCTATGGCTGCAGCTGAGAAATACAGCTATATCTTTGTATGCTTAAAGGCAATGATCCTCTGAATGATAATAGGTAACATGTTCATATTCACTTTCAGGCAAGAATCGCTTGGATGCGGTATGTTAGTGTGGTTTGTGTCATTGGAATCATAGCGGGTTTCTGCATAGGTCCCGGTAAGTGCTTGTCTCTGTGGATATATTTGCAAAATTCGCAAAAATTGTTTTATAAGATAAATTCAGGTAGGAAACATGATAAATGGACCACTGGTCAGCCATCTGGATCCAATGGGGATCTTTCTTTGAAGGCCACTGCAGCTTATAGGACAAGAATCTAACGGCCTGACTTCACCATCATAATCACAAACTTTATTGGCTTTTTAAGATAATGCCTAATAGTGTAGTATTCTATTTTGTTAGTAAGTTGCTGACATCACATGGGAATTTTCACCCTATAAACCCCACAAGCTTTAAATGTGGGATCTGTGTTGAATCTGATTTATCGGATGTCATCGATGAGTTGGGGAGCCCAGGTTAAATCCTTGGTGCGTGGGCTTTTTGTTGGGGATTCTGCAGTGCTGTATATCACTGATAGTTATTCCTTTTAGAAAACCATTTACTTGCTTAAGGTATGCTGTTTGAAGAGGATATGTGCAATGCAAAAATGGTGTCTGCTGCTCTGAATTACTGGTAGAGTAGATTGCTCTATTTTACTGGGCACACTTCACTCTCCTGCTCTGTTGTACTCAATTGTTAATCGGTTAAATACAGCATGCAGTTCAAACTTAAAAATAAAAATTGCTGCTCTAGGAAGAAGAGATCCTCTTGAGGTAGACATCCAATCCGTGCAGGCATAATTTGTTCAGACCATGTTAAATGGTGTAAAAATTGTGCTCTTTCTTTATCTCTGCACTTAAATTCAGAATTTTGATTAAGTTTCCTGTGCTTTATGGGGGTAATATTAAGCCACAGAGACGAACACACTTTATTTGTTTCTTTCAGTATACATTTGTAATCCTGCAATAAAATTTTAAGCTCACTCTTTTTGGTATTCCTAATGCATAGTTTGGCCAGTGGACATAAAGTACTGAGTCACATGGCTCTGCTTGCTTTCCTTATGATGAAACCACCTTTTTATATCTGACATAAGAATATTTATATTTGAATAGAAACCTTTCTTTAGAGAAATGTGGAAGCTGCCATTGTTAAAAACCACCTGAAATGCTAGTTGTGTGGCTTTTATGCTGATGCTCTGGCTTCAGCACTTTGAGTCATTAACCTGGACCTAGTATCTGAATCAGGAAGGTCAGTCTAAAAGTGTAAGTTGGGGTAAAAATTCTAAAAATGCACATTTCCTAATTTTGTATCCCTTACATAATCATACAAAAATTTTTTAGATTTCCCAGAAATCCGATGTGCCCCCAGTGTCCTGTTTAGAGCTGAAAAGACAATGCCTTTGCTAGGCTAAAATCTCAAGCAGTGTAGCTAGCCCTGCTTTCTGTGCTACAGTAGCCCACCTATCCCCCACTTCTCACTGTCCCCTTCCAAATGCATACATTGATCTATTTCCCAGTTAAGTAATGTAGCTGCCTTGACTGCCAGGAGAGAAACCCAAACATGTATTTGTAGCACCCTGGAGTTTAGGCAGGGTTGCTCCTCACAAATTTACTTGCCAGGAATAATTATCCTGGTTGATTGTTAGAGATCTATTGATTTCTCCCCAAGTTTGGCTTTGTTGCCCTTTTCTCTTCTACCACTAGGTGGCCGGGTACTTGGTGGTACTAGATATGAGAAGGGCAACGTAAGGTTAGGTTATGGGTATATGGGGTGTCTCAGCCAATGGGCAGGGGTTTTCTTGAATCCCTTGGCCTGCTGGGAGAGCTTATATATTCGAGTGGAGTCAGGTGATCTAGGTTTTGTGCCACCTGGACAGCTGTCTGGGTGGACGTGTGTTGTACTGCCCGGGCTGCTAGGCCAAGGATGGGGCCTATTCCAGGCACATCTGGCTGCTAGGCTGTCTGGGGGCCTATCCAGAAGCAAGAGGGCAGCGCAGGATTGGGACTGAGGCTCGCACACCGAACAAAAGTGCCGGTTCTGCCGGCTGGAGAACCTGTCTGGATCGGAGGTAGAGGGGAAGCTGTCACCAGTAAGGGACTATCCGCCTAATTACCAGGGACCACAGTGAGTAACTGAAGCAAGTACCGGAGCAACATTCTCACCAACTGGGGACAGTGGAGAATCAGGAAACTTCAGTGGGCATCAAGCCAGTGACCCAGCCAGCGGAGGGGACGCTTGCAGAGCAGTCTTGTGTGTCAAGCCAGGGACCGAGCAGGCCAGTGGGGTAAAGATTGAGAGGTATCTTGAATGCCAAGCTAGGGACCCAGCAGAGAAACGGGGGTGACGCTTGAGGAAGATACTACCGTGAAGATTGGAGGAGCTCAGGGGGTTTAGTGGTAGTGAATCAGCGGGTCTAGTGAGAGACCGGGAGCTCGGTGGGCTGAAGAACTACAAGGAGCGATTGTAGTGAAAGAACTGTTACGCTTTGTGTTAGGAACTGTTAAAGACTGCTGCCATAGGAGACAGCATTCCTGCACATGCAGATGTGGTGTCTTGCTGGATACCTTTCCCTGCATGGCTGTACTCCTATTGAAGTCTCGGAGTCTGCCAATTAATCTTGCAACTACTTAAGGGTATCCTGGCCCTAATCCCCCCCCCCCCCCCCAAAAAAAAAAGTTTAAGAGAAATAAACTTTCTTTTGCATTCAAGTGTCTGGCACCCAATAACTTTAACTACTCTGCACGCACCATGCCTCACAACCCACTACATACAGAAGGATGTCAGCTATCCCTGACCCTGGAGGTTCTCATTAGATCAAAGGAGGCCTGGGACCTTGCTACATATGTTTATGGAAAGGACTCTCAGCAGATGTAATTCTGGGGGCATGCCTGCATCAATAAAAACAAAGCTCTCACCAGCTTCCTCTGAAAGAATTTCACAAACTTGCTGATGATGCACAGGGGATAATAAAAGTTGTTTCTTTTTACAGTACCAGAATAAAAGAGAAATACAATAAAAAAACAGAAAATGTCAACGGCAGCCTCAAAGACTTTTTCCAGGACAGGTTACTTTACGATGTTAATAGTATGCTTCAGTATTTTAGGGAGGGCTTTTTGGTTTCATAACCCCCTCATCATTTTTCTGGTTATGCTGTCTCATGTTATTTCCTATATATGTTTTAATTATTCTATTAATACAAAAATACATGTCTGCGCAAACCTACCTAGAGCCTGATGTTTCAAGGCAGCCTAACTAGGAAAGAGTTAAAGCTGTATTTAGATGCTTTGCAGAGTCTATCTTAAAATGATGGATGAAGACTGGGGTGGTTTATCCCATTGATATATTAACTGTGCCTCCAACAAATCTATAATTCATTTTCAGCTAAGAATTTATTCAGTGTAATTACATCTTTAATTAGGATTTTTATGGCTCATTGTTCATAAACAATGATGAATATGACTTTAAAGCATCCAGGATTAGGAAAAAAAACTACATCAACACCATTCCACAGTCTCCATGTTCTGCATGAATTTTTCTGCATTAAGAGTCCTATATGTGGCATGATGTTGAAATAATGAACTGGTATCTAAACTTGCTTTGGAAACACATTAAACTAATTACGGCAACAATGGGCTGCCAGTGGAAGATGTTCTATTAGCGTTGGTCTATAATCAGTTGGTGCTCTAGGATTTGATTAAAATGCTAAGACTTGTCATTCCTGCTGAAGCACTAACAGCATAAAATGGACACAGGCATTTATATTGTTTGGCTTCTCATGAGCAATATTGTCAAATCAATCTGTGAATTATTTTAAAGGAGATTTGTACGGTAAAGGGTCAATACAAGCAAGAAATATATTTCCATTTTGAATAAATGCTAGTGTCCTGAGTTACCCTCTGTGTATACCTCCTGAGGTTGCCCATGTCAAATTGTCTGTCATAGTTGCAGTTGCTGGCTCTGCTCCTGGCCATCTTCAAAATCTACACTTTTTCAGTTTCCAATATAATAGATTAAATGGCAACAGTGAGAATCCCTTGTAAAGAATGCTATAGAAAATTGAGTCTGGGAACTCAAGTATAGAAATCTGAATTCTCAAGAAATATGCAAAACTGTTAAAGCCAAGCTTGAAAACCTTAATGCAAATCTATTCCTCAAAAGCCATAGAAAATGGAAATCCACTTTTTGTGCACCAAACATCTTTGCAAACCCAGACATTATCCTATGAGAGCAGAAGTGATATAATAACTGCGCTGCACATAGTTGTGTAGACAGCAGAGCCATAGGAGTGATCCAGCAGGCCCACCCATTAGACAGTCTACTAATTACATAGACAGGCCTTGCTTCCTACTTTGCATTCTTATGGTGGTTTTGCATTACAGTTTCTTCTTATAAAGCAAGTCTGATTTGGATCATGATGCACTCCCTGTGTGGACTAGATCTTATCAGTTATCACGAATGGTTGAAAAAGGGCCACCTCGAATGCAAAACTCCCTCTAGTGGCAACGTTCAATGCTCCATTTTTTTTTTTTATAAATGTGTAAAAATACGGAAGTGAAAGCTACACCAAAAATTACTTTTCCACGGGCTGCTGTAGTTCAGTTCTATTAAGGAGGGGGGCTACCTTTCAGTTCTTTGCCAGTCCTTGTTTCAGTATTCACGTTTAATTCATAGAGGCTATAGTTATGGAGTCCTATTTTTTATTTTTTTAACTAAATTTAGCTTTTAAGGTTACTGCAACAATAGCTCATAATGGGTGCACTAGAGATGTTATTTCCTTTCAAGTGAGACCAGTATAGAGGGCACAAAAGGTTTCCTTTCTGTAAGCCCCACTGGTCAATGGGCGGCACAGTGGTGTAGTGGGTAGCACTTTCGCCTAGCAGTAAGAAGGGTTGCTGGTTCGAATCCCAACCACGACACTACATGCCTGGAGTTTGCATGTTCTCCCTGTGCCTGCGTGGGTTTCTTCTGGGTACTCCGGTTTCCTCCCACACTCCAAAGACAGGGGGCCCCAGTCTCTGACGTTTTTTTCAAATGGAGCCCACCGTGAGAGGTGAAGATTGGGTCTGTGTAAACTGAACCCTGCGGCTGGATAAGGTAAGGGAGATTCCACAGAATTTTCTAATTCTAGTAGGTTTCTCCTTTAAGGTAAATGCATGCTATGCCTATTGTAACCACCGGGGGCTGCCAAGAGCACAAACCTTCACATGCTGACGTCTGTCTCAAGTGTTCATGCTGCAAGCTTCAGCGTCTCAGGCCGGCTCCAAGGTAGGATGGATGGGGGGATTTTCTCATGTTTAAATGTTCCCCCCAGGCTAGAGGGAGGCCACAGGGGTCTAGAAAGCGGTTATACCGCTCGGGCACCGCTGCCTTGGCCGCCATTACCGACCATTGCAGTTTTTTAGGCAGGTTCTTCACTACCAGCTTCTCTCCCTCCTCCCCCTCCCCCAGCCTTCCTCCATAGTATTTCAGGAGAGTCGGCCAGCGTGGGAAGTGCTCGTTTTTTCAAAATTCGAGGGGGGCTGGTAGAGGGGGGGGGGCGGCACGTCAGCACAGGTGCTTAGACTCCCACTCAGGCCAGCTGCAGGCTATTAAAGGCACTCTGTACAGGTGCACACAGCCTTTTGGAGAGACACAGGCATTATCCTAGGCAGCATTTACTGAAGTAACACCAGACTGAGCATTGGGTAGCAAGGCTTTTAGCCAGACTACTGACTACTGGGGTCACTGAAACCTTTCCAAGCAGCACAGGCTTTTCCTGTTCATAATTTACTTGAAAAGCTCATTTATTCTGAGTGGGATCACCCAGACAAACGTTCTTTTCCGCCGAGGAAGTTTTCAACACTTTATCCGATGGAAGAAAAGTTTATTAAAATGTGGGGAATACTGGCCATTGATGCCGCCATTTCCTCTGTAAATAATAGTCTGACTTGTCCTGTAGACAATGCTCAGATGATCAAGGATCCTGTAGATAAAAAGATGGAATCTCTATTAAAGGATGTTTTCTCCTTAGCAGGTTCTGTGGCCCAACCTGCAGTAGCAGCGATTGGAGTCTGTCAGTACTTAAGAGACCATGTTAAGCAGGTCATCAAAGTATTACCTGAACAGCAGGCCCAGGGGTTTGCTAACCTTCCTGCGGCCTTATGTTACGTTGTTGACGCCATTAGAGATTCTATCGTGCAAACCTCTCGTCTTTCACTGGGGTTAGTGCATATACGTAGAATCCTATGGTTGAAAAATTGGTCAGCCGAAGCACCATGTAAGAAACTCCTGGCGGGGTTTCCATTTCGTGGTGAAAGGTTGTTTGGCGAGGACTTGGATAACTGCATCAAGAGAATCTCTTGTGGGAAAAGCACTCTCTTACCTGTTAAGAAGAAGAGTAAGGGACTCTTTCCCCAGCGCCGGGGGCTTCAGCCTCCAGGCAGTCTCGACGGCCTCCTCCATCTGGGTCCAGAGACAAGAGTCAACCCCAGGGACAAAAGAAGTCCTGGGGAAGAAGCCTCCTAGGCAAAACACTAAGACCTCTGCATGAGGGGGCGCCCCCGCTCACTCGAGTGGGGGGAAGACTGCAACAGTTCTCAGGGCTCTGGCAGGAGGATTTCCAGGACAGATGGGTAATCTCCACGGTAACCTTAGGGTACAAGCTGGAGTTTCAGTAATTTCCCTCTCCTCGGTTCCTCAGATCAGGTGTTCGCAGAGACCCAGAAAGGAAGCAGTAGCTCCTTCTAGAGTTAGAGCGACTTTTGTCGCAGGAGGTCATTATGATGGTTCTCGCAAAGGACCAGGGATTGGGCTTCTATTCCAACCTTTTTACGGTCCAAAAGCCAAATGGGGATGTCAGACCCATTCTGGATTTAAGAGATCTGAACCGATTCTTAAGGATTCAATCCTTCCACATGGAATCAATTTGGACAGTAGTTCCCACCCTGCAGGGAGGAGAATTTCTGGCATCGATAGACATCAGAGATGCATATCTGCATGTGCCCATTTTTCCTGCTCATCAGAAGTTTCTGCGCTTCGAGGTAGGAAGGCGCCATTTCCAGTTTGTGGCTCTGCCTTTCGGGATAGCCACTGCACCTCGAGTGTTTACAAAGATCTTGGCTCCTCCTCTGGCCAGATTAACGGCTCAGGGTATAACTGTCATAGCATACCTAGACGACCTGCTCTTGATAGACCGGTCGGTAGCCTCTTTGAATGGAAACACCTGGGTTGGATCCTCAACCTAGAAAAGTCTTTCCTAAAACCAGTAAGAAGACTGGAGTATTTAGGTCTGATTATAGATACAAGCCAGGAGAAAATATTTCTACCCCAGGCAAAGATCGCTGCTTTAAGGGAACTAGGGAAGATGGTGTCTTCATTCGAAGCAGTTCCCTATGCTCAGTTTCATTCAAGAATGCTGCAACACAGTATTCTGTCGACCTGGAACAAGAAGGTTCAGGCATTAGACTTTCCGATGCACCTGTCGCATGCGGTGCGTCAGAGCCTCAATTGGTGGCTCATACCCAAAAACCTGCAGAAGGGGAAATCCTTTCTACCAGTTACCTGGACGGTGGTAACAGATGCCAGTCTGTCAGGTTGGGGAGCAGTTCTGGAACAGTCTGCAATCCAGGGGCTATGGTCCAAGACCGAGAGGACCCTACCCATCAACATTCTGGAGATCCGGGCGATATATCTAGCCCTAAAAGCCTGGACTGTCAGGCTACAGGGTTGTCCGGTCAGGATCCAGTTCGACAATGCCACAGCAGTGGCTTATGTCAATCATCAGGGAGGCACCCGGAGCCGAGCTGCTCAGAAGGAGGTGAACCAGATCTTAGTCTGGGCAGAGATGCATCTGCCATGCATATCGGCAGTTTTCATCCCGGGAATAGAGAACTGGCAGGCGGACTATCTAAGTCGCCAGCAGTTACTTCCAGGAGAATGGTCTCTGCATCCCGACGTCTTTTGGGCCATATGCCAAAGATGGGGAGTTCCAGATGTAGATCTCTTTGCATCCCAATTCAACAAAAAGATAGACAGATTTGTGGCAAGGACAAAAGATCCTCTTGCATGTGGGACGGATGCGTTGGTGATTCCGTGGCATCAGTTCTAACTGATTTACGCATTCCCGCCTATTCTGCTACTGCCATGACTCCTTCGCAGGATCAGGCAGGAAAGGAAGTTGTTACTTCTGGTGGCTCACTGCTTGGCCCAGAAGGACTTGGTATGCAGAAATACTAAGGATGACGGTGAGTTCCCCATGGACCCTACCGGTACGCCCAGACCTGTTATCTCAAGGTCCAGTGTTCCATCCTGCCTTACAAACGCTAAATTTGACAGTTTGGCTATTGAGACCCACGTTCTGAAGAGTCGTGGGCTTTCAGGTCCTGTCATATCTACCTTGATTATTGCAAGGAAGCCAGCTTCCAGGATGATTTATCATAGAGTCTGGAAAGCCTATGTATCCTGGTGTGAATCCAGAGGTTGGCATCCCAGGAAATATGTCATAGGTAGAATTCTTGATTTTCTACAATTAGGATTAGAGATGAAGCTGGCCTTGAGTACCAAGGGCCAGGTCTTGGCTTTATCAGTATTATTTCAACGGCCACTTGCTTCGCATTCTTTGGTCCGAAACTTTATGCAGGGGGTGATGCGTCTTAATCCTCCGGTTAAAGCGCCCCTAAACCCCTGGGACTTGAACTTGGTCCTGGCTGTGTTACAGAAACAACCTTTTGAACCAATAAGTCAGATTCCTTTGGTCTTGTTGACAAGGAAGTTAATTTTTCTGGTGGCCATCTCTTCTGCTAGAAGAGTTTCAGAATTTGCAGCCCTTTCCTGTAAGGAGCCTTATTTGATTATACACAAAGATAGAGTGGTACTGCGCCCTCATCCTAGTTTTTTACCGAAGGTGGTTTCTGATTTTTATTTAAACCAAGACATTGTTCTGCCTTCCTTTTTTTCCAGATCCCTGTTCTCCGGAAGAGAGATCTCTACATTCGTTGGATGTAGTAAGAGCAGTTAAGGCCTATCTCGGGGCAACTGCTCAGATCCGCAAGACGGATGTTTTGTTTGTGCTGCCAGAGGGTCCCAATAGAGGACAGGCAGCGTAAAAAGCTGCCATTTCTAAATGGATTCGACAATTGATCATTCAAGCTTACGGGTTGAAACAGAAGATTCCTCCATTTAAGATCAGGGCACATTCCACAAGGGCTATTGGTGCTTCTTGGGCAGTGCATCACCGGGCCTCTATGGCTCAAATCTGTAAGGCCGCAACCTGGTCTTCAGTCCATACATTCACCAGATTCTATCAGGTGGATGTGAGAAGGCATGAGGATATCGCCTTTGGGCGTAGTGTGCTGCAGGCAGCGGTACAGGGTCCTCAGGTCTGATTGCACCTTACTTGGTCGTGGTTTCCCCCCCTCAGGTAGCATTGCTCTGGGACATCCCATCAGTAATTACTGTGGCTCTGTGTCCTGTGATGTTCGAGAAAGAAAATAGGATTTTTTTAAAACAGCTTACCTGTAAAATCCTTTTCTTTTAAAGGACATCACGGAACACAGAGGTCCCGCCCCTCTTCTAATACACTATATTGCTTGGCTACAAAACTGAGGTATCCCTGCAAGGGGAGGGATTATATAGGGGGTTGAACTTCCTGATAGGGTGTGCCAGTGTCTAATCACCAGTGATACCCTATATAACCCATCAGTAATTACTGTGGCTCTGTGTCCCGTGATGTCCTTCGAAAGAAAAGGATTTTACAGGTAAGCTGTTTTAAAAAATCCTATTTTTACAAATAAACATTTACAAAAAGTCACTGCTCCACAGACTTATTAAAACCTATAAAATAGCCAGTTTCGTTCAGCCTTGTGTCAGCGAAGATACAATGCTATATATGGAAAAGATACTACAGCTCTACGTGCTGGTTCTAAAGTTGAATGCAAAATAATGCGCAAGCTTTTATATCTACTGACAAAAATAACATGTAAAGTAAAACTAAAGAAAAACATTTTTTTTTCTTTAATTATGGATAGATTAAGGTGGGTTATAATCCCATGTTGGTTATGTTTCTATGTCTTTATCTATGTTGCATTGAGCAAATGTCTCTTCACTTCTTGTCCCAGTGTCAAAACAGGAAATGATAGGAAATCCCTCCAGTGAGGTGAGGGGAATACTTGGTTGTCACTAGAACCAGTACAAAAAAAGATTCCTTTTTTGAAAGGCAGAAACTCCTTAGTAATTATACAGTATTGAAAATATATTCAGATTTTATATTGTAAAGGTAAAATCATGAAATATAGCATGATACAATCAAAATTGGATGCATGTACAGCTGTGGTGCAATATCAATTTAAATATCAAATCAAATATCAAAAAAGGCTTTGACTTTGAAAGGGAAAAACACCTTAGTAATTACACAGTATTGAAAATATATTCATATTTTATTTGTAAAGTTAAAATCATGAAATATAGCATGATGCAATCAAAATTGGATGCATGTACAGCTGCAGTGCAATATCAAAATATTATACAAACAACCACTGGACTCTGTCGATGTGCAGATAAGACAGATAATGCCCGACGTGTTTCAAGTTTGTAATGATGAACCTCTTCTTCAGGGGAGTGGTTTCAGTAATGATAATAAGTTATCTATAATTGTTATAAAACAAATAGTAAGCGTCCATTATTGTACATAACTAAAAAAAAAACGTATAACAGCATTATATGTGGACACTGCCCACATGTTTTAGATGATGAATGACCTGTATTGCATCCTAATTAAAAGCACAGGGAAAACTTTGCTGCCAAATGTAAACCACATGCAGCCACATGGAGGAAAGAAAACGGCGGACCCAAGGACAGGACCAGCCACAGAGGGCACTCTGTGTCCACCCCAATTCTGGATGCAACACAGGGAAGCCAAAGGTGAGGCCTAGGTTTCTAAAACATAAAAGGTAGGCAAAACTAATTACCAAGCTTAATGCCCCGTACACACGATCAGACATTCCGACAACAAAATCCATGGATTTTTTTCCGACGGATCTCGGCTCAAACTTGTTTTGCATACACACGGTCGCACAAAGTTGTCGGCATTTCCGATCGCCAAGAACGCGGTCACGTACACCACGTACGACGAGACTATAAAAGGGCAGTTCAGAACCAAGTGCGGCACTCTTTGGGCTCCTTTTGCTAATCTCGTGTTAGTAAAAGTTTGGTGAGAGACTATTCGCGCTTTTTCAGACTCGTGGCTTTCAGATCATTTTCTGCTGTTCAGTTTGTGCTTGTGGGTTTGTATCTGATCTTCAGTGCGTGCAGCGAGTACAATTGACTTGTCGTCGTGTTCGTTCGTTACTGATTTTCAGGTCGCTCTTCACAGGCCTTGCTGTTCTTCAGTGCGTTCTGTTACTTCGTTCTGAGCAACCGACCGTTTTCTAGCCATGTTGCGTATACGTACTCCTCGTAGAGTTTGTGCTGTGCGGGGGCTTGGTGTTGGGGTCCTTACCTTGACACAAGTCCAGTCCATGAACAGGGTGGGGAGGAGTTCATGGACCAAGAATTGGTTGCTCCAGCATAACCAGTTCTGTCACATGCCTCTGCTCCGTGAGATCTGTGAGAATAATCCTGATGATTTCAGGAACTTTCTCCGGATGACGGACCCCGTATTTCACCGTTTGTTGGCTTTGCTGACCCCTTATATTAGCAGGCAGGATACCTGCATGAGGCAAGCCATCACTCCGGAGCAGAGGCTAGTCACCACCCTGCGGTACTTGGTGACGGGGAGAAGCCGGCAGGACCTCAAGTTCTCGACAGGCATCTCCCCCCAGGCTCTGGGGATCATTATCCCGGAGACCTGTTCTGCCATCATCCAGGTCCTGCAGAAGGACTATATTAAGGTAAGATTTTTATCCTTTAACATAACATTTTATTGTATTTAATGTTTGCTAATGTATTGTATTGCTTTCCTCATTCCGTAATTACCATGATTGTAATATGCTGTGAGTGTCCCATTTTTCCTCATGCATGCTGGATTTTTAGGTAATTTTTTTTGTCCTTCATACATATTTGCCTTCACTTACCTCCCCAGCATGCTCTCCTGTGCCTATATCCACCTCATGTAGTCACTTAACAATGTATTTTGTCAGCTCCATATTAGTGCTTTACCCTAAACACCCCCTAACATTTTTAAAAATGTGATTTGTGCTAGAGGCTTTTTTTTGGTGTCCCAAAATCATTTGGAACCCTCCCTCCCCCCCAACTGCTAACTCAGCTGATACCAATCCTCTATCTATCCTCAATCCTCTATCTGCCGACTTTGCCAAACCCATACACACTATACCCACCTCTTTTGTGGTCATATTTATGGATGAATTCCCCAAAGTATGTAGTGCAAGGGCCTGCCTGAATACTTTCAAATGTTACTGTTTAACGTTTTTGTATCCTATTATTATCTTGATAGGTAATAGCATAATGAGAAAATGTGCTAAAATGTGTACAGTGTGTATTTATATCTTTGTATTATGACACTTCTTACCTATCCAGTGGGCTGCCAATAGTGTAAAGTAAGGAGGGGCTGCCCAAAGTAATACACATTATTTAGACATTCATTTCTCAATGAAGTGGAGAGGGTTACCTGTCCAATACAGCTCCCCCCATAAAATTTTACAAATGGCCCATGAGAGGGGGGGGGAGTAATCTGATAGGTGTACCTTATACCTTGGTCTTTAAATACTCCCTAAAATGAATGTTATACTGATGTTGGCCAAGAATGTTTGTGTCTAATCTGCTTTGCATGTTTATGTGCAAAATTATTAATTTATTTTTCTTGTTTGACTCCACAGTTTCCTTCCAACCCACAGGAATGGCAGACTGTAGCCTCCCACTTTGCCCAGCGGTGGGACTTTCCTAACTGCGGAGGGGCAATTGATGGGAAACACATCCACATCATTCCACCACCCAGCTCGGGGTCATACTATTATAATTATAAGGGGTTCAATAGTATTGTGATGTTGGCGGTGGTGACGGCTACTTAAGAGTTCCTGTATGTGTACATGGGGAAGAATGGCCGGATATCAGATGGTGGAGTCATCGCCTAGACGGAGTTCTACAGGCATCTCCAGAATGGCAGCTTGGACTTGCCACCTCCAGAAGACAATGTGGAAGGACTCCCATTCGTCTTCGTTGCGGATGAAGCGTTTGCGCTGGGGGACCATCTTATGCGGCCATTCCCTATGAGGACCCTCACCCCGGACCAGAGTGTTTTCAATTACCGGCTGGCCAGAGCCAGAAGAGTGGTGGAGAACACGTTTGGAATCAATGGCCAGCCGGTTCCGCCTATTTCTTACACCCATACACATGGCGGAGTATAAACTGAATCATATCATCTTGGCGTGCTGTGTTATCCACAACTTTTTAAGGCAAAATTCTGCCAACTATGCTGCCTCAGTGGGGCCTAAGGCCGGAATTCCTGTAACTGAAACAACCCTGACGACGCTTGAGGCTGGCCGTCCTGGCTTGCCCCCCTGAGTGCCCGCGAGGTCCGTCTTAGATACCTTGAATACTTTGCGGGTAGGGGGGCCATCAATATGCCAGACAATGTCTGATACATTTTTAAAATAAAAAAATCATTTTAACCACTAAAATCTTTGGTGACATTTACTGCTTGTGTTTCTTTTAGCTGACCCTGACTGAAATGTGGGTAGTCCTGAAAATGGCGTGATTGTGTAACATTAGAAAGCACTGTTGGGTGTTATTTACTAAAGGAAAATACACTTTGCACTACAAGAGCACTTGAGACTGCACTGAAACTGCACTTGTAGTGCAAAGTGGATTTGCCCTTGGGAAATAACCCCCATTGTCAAAGAAAACAACAATTTTACCACCACAAAATTTTTTGAGCATTGAAACAATAATCCACACATTCTTGATTATCAATCTTTTTAATACCAGCACAATCACATGTGCATTTATAAAAGGTTTTTAAAACAAACCAACATGTTTTGGTTACATTAATAAAAGTAGAAATGTCCATTTTAAGGTAAAACAGGCATGTTTCAAACAAACAAGAAATACACAAATCTGGAACTTACAAAGTTCAACTTTTGTAGAAATTAAAGGCAATATCAGACATGAGTATTTATAAAGTGTGTTTGATATTGCGTTCTGATGGGGTGAAGTACACCTGGAAAAGCCAAATTTTAAAGATGCACACAAATTGCCGAATGTCAACGTGCTACCTGCCATCACGGGGGATCAAGGGACGTGTTTTGGGGGTGCAACCCCTTCCTCTCAGCTACTTTATTATTGAGGAAGGGGTTGCACCCCCAAAACGCATACATTGATCTCCCGTGATGGCAGATAGCACATGTTGACACACTGTGTGCATCTTCAAAATGTGGCTTTTCTATCAAATGTCAAAAAATGTAAAAAATTTTAAGATTCAAAATACCACAGAAAAGGAAGGGATTTGGAGGTGTTTTAAACTCTCCCTAAAACATCAATGATGTTCTTCATTTTTGTTTTTAACATCATTGATGTTTTTCTGGATGTTTTCCAAGTCCCTATTATACCCCATGATCTTCCCGATCAGGATCTGTGCACTTTCACTGGTGAAATGACCTTCATCCACAACATCACGATCACCTAAAAATATAGAAAACAAAACACGCCATGTATTATAAATATGCCGGCATCCATCTCTTACCTGAGCCTGTGGTCGCAGACACTCACCTGTTGTGGTGACTATTTCCACCACGTCTCCCTCCTCTTACTCCTGTTGACTTTGGGGGATTTCACTTTCTTCCTGAGGTGGGGGGTCTGTGGTCTCCTCGGATGAGTGGTGTCCTCCGAGTCTTTTCTCCCCTATGTAAAAAAAAAATAGGTATACTTAGCACACAGATATTTGATGGCAGAAATAGGAATATGAAAGTGCACAAACCTTGTGGATAGCTGATATAGCAGTGGCAGGGAGAAAGGGATGGAGGATAATATGGAAAAGACCAGACAAGTCACACCAGATCTCAAAAAAAGTTTACTCCAAGAATGCTCACACCAGGCTTATGGTCTGATGTATACGCAGTCTGAGCTGGCACACAGAAAAGGAGAGAGAAAACCACCAAAAATTATAAAGTTAATATAAGCCATATATAGCTAACGAATGCATATGAATATATACACAGGGGCAAAGGATAAAAATCCATAAAGTTTGGATAATATCCAGCTCGTTAGAGCTCCTCAATGTAGTAGAAAAAAAAATCTAAGAATTACCTTTTAGTCTAGTGGTGGTTCACACGGTCTGCATGGCAGCATGAGACTGGGAGATGTCTGGGAGATGTCTGTGTTTTAAAAAGGTTCCTTGTATCGTTAGCTTGACCCACTTCAGCTGTGATTTTGGGAGGAGATATATGCAAACATGAGGGAGTGCCCTCCGAGTCCCCGGGGAGCAGACTCTCCTCCCACAAGTATTGTCCGGGCCAAATGGGCTGGGACAAGCAAACACCGCCAGTGGGCAGCGTCATGACGTCAGCCGCCCAATGGAAAGGGGGCTGGATATTACTCCAGGGGGACGGAGGTCTGTGTCGGCGGCCCGCAGAGCACAAAGGCACCAAGGCAACAGGGAAAACCTCCCCAGTTGAAGGTGCCCAATCACTGGTGCATCCAATTTTGATTTTATCATGCTATATTTCATGATTTTAACTTTACAAATAATATATGAATATATTTTTAATACTGTGTAATTACTAAGGAGTTTATGCCTTTCAAAGTCCCATAGAGGAATCTTTTTTTGTATTTCATTATTTAGGGATGTGGGCAGCAACTCCTACTCTATAAATCTCTGGCACAACCTTTTTTTATAGTCACTAGAACCAGTGTCCGCATTGGACGATTTTCCATCTAGCCCTGTTCTGGTGACAAACCAAAATTTGGGACTTGCTTTCACTATCGAGGATAGCCATCACCAGGACAAATATAAACGGGGAATCCCCTTAATGGTGGCACAAACAGCCATAAAAAAACAGATGGGTGTTCTAATGTGTCCTGACCATAATTGGGAAAATACAAAGAAAACTAATATAAATTCTGTCTATGTGGATGTTTGATTCACACCTCTGCATTATAACAAAGTGGTGTCCATTCATGTATTTTACAGTCATTTAACAAGGAAAGTAAGCACCATGTAAATTGTTGCCTTTAACATGTTTGCATCAACTCAAGATCTAAAATTTGCCTGTTCAGATTTGGCATAAGGAAAAAAATAAAACCCCCCCCCCCCCACGTTTACGACTGCTTCTAATGCATGAAATTAGAATCTTGTGGTCCAGATTGTTTAGAAACAATTGAGTATTGTCTGTTATACTTTTTTATTCGCACTAACATACAATTTTTCAGGACAAGCTTTCAGGGTATGCCCCCTTTTTTTAAGGTCCGAGCAGTACTGATTCTCAAAAGGTCAAAAGACAATCTCTTAGGGAAAGGAAAAAACAAACAAATGTACCACCAATGATAATAAAACTAGCATGGTTAGTGAGATAAGACAGAGGGAAAGCTATAGACTGGGGGAGGGGTATGACTGTCACAGAGGAGGTTGTAAAACTAGTGGATAATGATTGAGAAAACCCATATCTAAATTTATCATTTGTGTCAAATAAAACTATAATTCTTGGTTCAATAGTTTTGAAATTCCTTTTAAGAACCAAGACATCAATGTCTTTCATAGTGTGGTTCGGTTGTGAGAAATGATGCCCCACAGGTGTGCAGAACTCCTCTTCTTTGTGATCCTATGTTACATCCTTTGCATTGGATGATCCTGTGATATTGAAGTTCCATTTTGTGTGTGTGACACTTTTGGATGGATTGATTTGGTTGCACAGTTTGCGGAGTATTTTTATTGCAGGGCTTGCTTCCATTATTTGTGACTTTATAATCACAATGAAGTTTCCTACTTATTAGTTTGTCTGAGGTTGGGTGGTTGTCTGAAAGCTAGTATTGGGGGTTGCTGGAATATTCTTTTCAGGGTTTTATCCTCAGTTATGATGGGTTGTAAATCTTTGATTCTCTTTCTTATCCCTTCTAATGTTGGATTGGATGTGGTTACTAGAGGTTTTCTCTTTGGGTTTTCAAGGCCGTGTTTATGATGGTTTTGTCTTTGTAACTTTTGTTATGGAAATAATCTGCTAGTGTTCTGAGATGTTTGTCTCTGTCTTCTGGGTCTGAACATATTCTGTGGTATCTGATGGCCTGGCTGTGTATGATGGCCTGTTTAGTGTGTTGGGGTGAAAACTAGAACTGTTGAGAGGTGCATCTGTCAGTATGTTTCCTGTATATCAAAATATGATGCTTGTCATCCCTGAAGTATACTGTGGTGTATTTGAATAATCCATTTTTAGTTTGATGGGTATAAAATGTTAAACAATTAGTAGAACTTTTTTAGATTTTCTTCACCTTCTGTCCATATGATGAAAATATTATCGATATATTGATAATCTGTATGGCCTTTGTTATATGCTGTTCAGGAATTTGTCCTCCAAGTCAGCCATAAATAAATTTGCATATTGCATAGCATACACATAGATAGATGTTGTTGAATGCGAACTAGTTGTGTGTAAGAATGAATTTGATGAGCTCCTCAACAGCGTATTTGTGGTTTGGTGAGGATGATAAGAATCTGTGATGTGCAGCCAATCCATCCTTGTGAGGGATGTTACTGTACTGAGATTCTACTTCCATAGTGACTAGAAGTGTATTTGGTGGTACTTGCTGTATTGTTGTGCTTGTTCAGAAAATCAGGTGTCTTGCAGGAAACTAGCAGTATTCATGACTAATGGTTTTAACATTTTTTTTTCTACAAGGCCTGAGTTGTATGTTAGTGCAAATAAAAGTATCATGGACAGTACTCAATTGTTAGTGTCGCAGGTGCACTAATACGGCTACAATCACCAATTACAGTTGGCCCAACAATTTCAACCCAGGAACTGACCTTTTTTATGCTAGAAGAAGTTTCCGAGAAATGACATCATGTGGTGTTCAGGTAACTCTTGTTCCAGTTGGAGTCAAAGTACGTGTCTAAAAACAGATTGAAATTTTTTTTTTGCATCATATCAAAGTGTGTGTGAAGAGAATGTGAGGCCATTTGTCCAAAAGGTGAAGTTAAGCCAGAAATGGGTCTTTAAACATAATGATCCAAAGCACACTATCAAATTCACCAATGAATCGCTCAAAGAGAAGAATTAGAACATTATAAACTGCCCTGGTCAAAGCCCTAATTTGCTTCACATTGAAATTTTGGAGGGGACTTTGAAATGACAGTTTATGCATGGAAACACCCAAATATCTTGCAACTGAAGGAATTTTAGATGGAGAAAGGCATGAGTCGATGTTAAAGACTGGTAGGCAATTATACAAAATATCTACAAGAAGTATTGGCATATAACATGCACCCTAGTTTTAAGAAGGAAGTTTCAGGAAAAAACGTTCCACAGCCCTCCTAGCACTGTACACAGCACCCCTAGCACAGTACACAGATCCCTGCACTCCCAGGAGACCCGCTAGCACAGTACACAGACCCCATAGCACAATACACAGACCCCTGCACTCCCAGGAGATCCCCAGTCTCCTGGGACAGTATTGCCAGCATACTTCAAAGTTAAGAAAAAAAATCACTTCCAGCTCCTTCTCATACACCGCTCCTCCTGTGTCAGTCATAGCAAATCAAAGCTTCTAAATACCTAATTTAGCCATTTTGTTTGGATGTTTCCTGGACGTCACGTTACCGCTCTCCTCCTTCAATCTAAAGCTACACGCGGGGGAGGAGGAGGAGCGTCCGGAAAGAACGCGTTAATGAGGTATTTAGAAGATTTGATTTGCTATGATAATGATACAGGAGGAGTGGTGTATGAGAAGGGGCCGGCAGTGATGTTTTCCTAACTGTAACTTATGCTGGCAGCGCTGTCCCAGGGCCAGGAGAGGCGGGGCGGCTGGCCTGACACCCCCCCAATGTGTGGCACCTGGGGGAGGCCACCCGATCCCCGCCCCCTGTTGGTAAAAAGAAATATCGGTGTATAACACGCAGGCACCGTTTTCCCTCTATTTTCAGGGCAAAAAAGTGCGTGTTATATGCCGATAAATACAGTAATTTCTGTTTCTGCAAAGGGGCAAAAACAGCCTTTGCTGCCAATTGCATGCTTTCTTTTTCCACAATAAACCATTACATCTATAGATTATTTTGGTATTATTTTTAATTCAAGTGCACCACTTTTTATCTTTATACAGTGTTTGAATAAAGATCTAAAGTTTTCCTGTTTAAATTCCACAATTTCCATTTTTCACATGACGCTGAATATGTGTATGTGTGTGTATATATCCCTCAATTTATTGTTTGTTATAATATAATATTTTATATATATATATATATATATATATATATATATATATATATATATATATATATATATATATATATATATATATATATATATATATATATATATATATATATATATATATACTCAAGTAAAACATAATTGTACTTGAAGAGTGTTTTAACTTGTCTGGGTTTCCATTGCTGTAATAAACTATAAATTGAGGGTGTCTGCCATCTCCTGGCCAGTACAAACTCTGCTCTGTATTTAAAAGCATGCAGCAGACTAATTAGTACCCTACCATAGGAATTCAATATAAACTTTTAAACCCAGAAGACTTGGGCATATGTGTCAAATGATTGGTTTTGCAATCTTTCACTCCTTATTTATCAATTGGTTGTTTTATATACTGTATGTTTTCAAATTGCCTAAACTGTGTGCATATATATATGTGTGTGTGTGTGTGTGTGTGTGTGTGTGTGTGTGTGTGTGTGTGTATCTATGTATGTGTATATACAGTTGTGCTCATAAGTTTACATACCCTGGCAGAATTTATGATTTCTTGGCCATTTTTCAGAGAATATGAATGATAACAAAAAACTTTTTTCACTCATGGTTAGTGTTTGGCTAAAGCCATTTGTTATCAATCAACTGTGTTTACGCTTTTTAAATCATAATCACAACAGAAACTACTCAAATGACCCTAATCAAAAGTTTACATACCCTGGTGATTTTGGCCTGATAACATGCACACAAGTTGACACAAAGGGGTTTGAATGGCTATTAAAGGTAATCATCCTCACGTGGTGATCTGTTTGCTTGTAATTAGTGTATTTAAAAGGTCAGTGAGTTTCTGGACTCCTGACAGACCCTTGCATCTTTTATCCAGTGCTGCACTGACATTTCTGGATTCTGAGTCATGGGGAAAGCAAAAGAATTGTCAAAGGATTTGCGGGCAGGGCCGGATTTCCCACAAGGCCACCGAGGCCAGGCCTCGGGGCGGCAGTAGTGCAGGGGCGGCGCCGCTGCACTAACATCATTCGGAGCTCTGTATTAGCAGGGCGGGGATGAGGACAAACAAGCTGTTCTGACTAGAAAGGAGAGCAGGGGGTGGAGTCTGTGGGCAGCTGCAGGAGGAGCGTCTTCCCCCCAGGCAGCAAGACTTGTATGGAGTGGAGAATAATAACTAATCCCCTCTAACTCCGGCGCTCCACAGCCTCTGGCATCCTGTCACAGTGATATAGTGAGAGGGTGGAAAGCCAGCTAGCTTGTGCAGGAGTCGGGCTGTGTTCGGTCTCCACTGTCTTCCTAACCCCTCCCTCACTGCACTGCTTGTCCAATCCAATACTCCGCCTCCCATTTGTGCCCGCCCACACTCCAGCCACATGCATGCAATGCACTGTACTGTGCTGTGAGAGGAGTTCTGTCTTCAAACAATAGCTGACACAGCCCTGGGGGAGACCAGCCTGAGAGGGAGAGCATAATTGGTGAGTGAGACCCCCAGAATAACCCCCATCTCTGTTCCCACCCCTTTGTGCTGTGCACCTTCTTCCTCCCCCCCTCTCTTCCTCATGATCATCACCTTCTCTCTCTCTCTCCCCTAGGCTAGAGCCTAGCCTGCCTGTATATTGTCCTAGCCTGCCTGTATATTGTCCTAGCCTGCCTGTATATCATCCTAGCCTGCCTGTATATCGTCCTAGCCTGCCTGTATATCGTCCTAGCCTGCCTGTATACCGTCCTAGCCTGCCTGTATATCGTCCTGGCCTGCCTGTATATTGTCCTAGCCTGCCTGTATACCGTCCTAGCCTGCCTGTATACCGTCCTAGCCTGCCTGTATATTGTCCTAGCCTGCCTGTATATTGTCCTAGCCTGCCTGTATATCTTCCTAGCCTGCCTGTATACCGTCCTAGCCTGCCTGTATATTGTCCTGGCCTGCCTGTATATTGTCCTAGCCTGCCTGTATACCGTCCTAGCCTGCCTGTATATTGTCCTGGCCTGCCTGTATATCGTCCTAGCCTGCCTGTATATTGTCCTAGCCTGCCTGTATATCTTCCTAGCCTGCCTGTATACCGTCCTAGCCTGCCTGTATACCGTCCTAGCCTGCCTGTATACCGTCCTAGCCTGCCTGTATATCGTCCTAGCCTGCCTGTATACCGTCCTAGCCTGCCTGTATACCGTCCTAGCCTGCCTGTATACCGTCCTAGCCTGCCTGTATACTGTCCTAGCCTGCCTGTATATTGTCCTAGCCTGCCTGTATACCGTCCTAGCCTGCCTGTATACCGTCCTAGCCTGCCTGTATACCGTCCTAGCCTGCCTGTATACCGTCCTAGCCTGCCTGTATACCGTCCTAGCCTGCCTGTATACCGTCCTAGCCTGCCTGTATACCGTCCTAGCCTGCCTGTATATTGTCCTGGCCTGCCTGTACATCATCCTAGCCTGCCTGTATATTGTCCTAGCCTGCCTGTATATTGTCCTAGCCTGCCTGTATATTGTCCTAGCCTGCCTGTATACCGTCCTAGCCTGCCTGTATACCGTCCTAGCCTGCCTGTATATTGTCCTGGCCTGCCTGTACATCATCCTAGCCTGCCTGTATATTGTCCTAGCCTGCCTGTATATCGTCCTGGCCTGCCTGTATATCGTCCTAGCCTGCCTGTATATCGTCCTAGCCTGCCTGTATATCGTCCTAGCCTGCCTGTATATCGTCCTAGCCTGCCTGTATACCGTCCTAGCCTGCCTGTATATCGTCCTGGCCTGCCTGTATATTGTCCTAGCCTGCCTGTATATCGTCCTAGCCTGCCTGTATACCGTCCTAGCCTGCCTGTATATCGTCCTGGCCTGCCTGTATATTGTCCTAGCCTGCCTGTATACCGTCCTAGCCTGCCTGTATATTGTCCTGGCCTGCCTGTATATTGTCCTAGCCTGCCTGTATACCGTCCTAGCCTGCCTGTATATTGTCCTGGCCTGCCTGTATATCGTCCTAGCCTGCCTGTATATTGTCCTAGCCTGCCTGTATATCTTCCTAGCCTGCCTGTATACCATCCTAGCCTGCCTGTATATTGTCCTGGCCTGCCTGTATATTGTCCTAGCCTGCCTGTATACCGTCCTAGCCTGCCTGTATATTGTCCTGGCCTGCCTGTATATCGTCCTAGCCTGCCTGTATATCGTCCTAGCCTGCCTGTATATCTTCCTAGCCTGCCTGTATACCGTCCTAGCCTGCCTGTATACCGTCCTAGCCTGCCTGTATATCGTCCTAGCCTGCCTGTATACCGTCCTAGCCTGCCTGTATACCGTCCTAGCCTGCCTGTATACCGTCCTAGCCTGCCTGTATATTGTCCTAGCCTGCCTGTATATTGTCCTAGCCTGCCTGTATACCGTCCTAGCCTGCCTGTATACCGTCCTAGCCTGCCTGTATACCGTCCTAGCCTGCCTGTATACCGTCCTAGCCTGCCTGTATACCGTCCTAGCCTGCCTGTATACCGTCCTAGCCTGCCTGTATACCGTCCTAGCCTGCCTGTATACCGTCCTAGCCTGCCTGTATATTGTCCTGGCCTGCCTGTACATCGTCCTAGCCTGCCTGTATATTGTCCTAGCCTGCCTGTATATTGTCCTAGCCTGCCTGTATATTGTCCTAGCCTGCCTGTATACCGTCCTAGCCTGCCTGTATACCGTCCTAGCCTGCCTTTATATTGTCCTGGCCTGCCTGTACATCATCCTAGCCTGCCTGTATATTGTCCTAGCCTGCCTGTATATCGTCCTGGCCTGCCTGTATACCGTCCTAGCCTGCCTGTATACCGTCCTAGCCTGCCTGTATACCATCCTAGCCTGCCTGTATATTGTCCTAGCCTGCCTGTATACCATCCTAGCCTGCCTGTATACCGTCCTAGCCTGCCTGTATATTGTCCTAGCCTGCCTGTATATTGTCCTAGCCTGCCTGTATACTGTTCTAGCCTGCCTGTATATTGTCCTAGCCTGCCTGTATACCGTCCTAGCCTGCCTGAATATCGTCCTAGCCTGCCTGTATATTGTCCTAGCCTGCCTGTATATTGTCCTAGCCTGCCTGTATACCGTCCTAGCCTGCCTGTATATTGTCCTGGCCTGCCTGTATATTGTCCTAGCCTGCCTGTATACCGTCCTAGCCTGCCTGTATATCGTCCTAGCCTGCCTGTATATCGTCCTAGCCTGCCTGTATATCGTCCTAGCCTGCCTGTATACCGTCCTAGCCTGCCTGTATACCGTCCTAGCCTGCCTGTATATCGTCCTAGCCTGCCTGTATTCCATCCTAGCCTGCCTATATACTGTCCTAGCCTGTCTGTATACCTGTATATAGAGGGGGGTGTATATAGAGATGATAGAGGGGAGTATATAGAGATGATAGAGGGGTGTATATAGAGATGATAGAGGGGTGTATATAGAGATGATAGAGGGGTGTATATAGAGATGATGGGGGGAGTATATAGTGGAGATATGTTTTTAATTGATCTATTGTAGCAGTCATCGATAAAGGACGAGAATGGTGGTGTGTGTGTGTGTGGGGGGGGGGGGGGCGGCATTTTAGAACCCGGCCTTGGGGTGGCAAAGGGAGTAAATCCGGGCCTGTTTGCGGGAAAAGGTAGTTGAACTGTATAAAACAGGAAAGGGATATAAAAAGATATCCAAGGAATTGAGAATGCCAATCAGCAGTGTTGAAACTCTAATCAAGAAGTGGAAAATGAGGGGTTCTGTTAAAACCAAACCATGGTCAGGTAGACCAACTAAAATTTCAGCCACAACTGCCAGGAAAATTGTTTGGGATGCAAAGAAAAACCCACAAATGACTTCAGGTAAAATACAGGACTCTCTGAAAACATGTGGTGTGGCTGTTTCAAGATGCACAATAAGGAGGCACTTGAAGAAAGATGGGCTGCATGGTCGAGTCACCAGAAGAAAGCCATTACTACGCAAATACCACAAAGTATCCCGCTTACAATACGCCAAACAGCACAGAGACCAGCCTCAACCCTTCTGGCACAGTCATTTGGAGTGGCGAGACCAAAATTTAGCTTTTTGGCCACAACCATAAACGCTACATTTGGAGAGGAGTTGTCAAGGCCTATGATGAAAGGTACACCATTCCTACTGTGAAACACGGAGGTGGATCGCTGATGTTTTGGGGATGTGTGAGCTACAAAGACACTGGAAATTTGGTCAAAATTGATGGCAAGATGAATTCAGTATGTTATCAAAAAATACTGGAGGAACATTTGCATTCATCAGCAAGGAAGCTGCGCATGGGACGTACTTGGACATTCCAATATGACAATGATAAAAAAAAAAGAGGCCATGTCAACCTGGAGTGGCTATTTCAGTCTCCTGACCTCAATATCATTGAGCCACTCTTGGGAGATCTCAAACGTGCAGTTCATGCAAGAGAGCCCAAGAATTTACAGGAACTGGAGGCTTTTTGCCAAGCGGAATGGGCAGCTTTACCATCTGAGAAGATAAAGAGCCTTATCCACAAATACCACAAAAGACTTCAAGCTGTCATTGATGTTAAGGGGGCAATACACGGTATTAAGAACTGGGGTATGTAAAGTTTTGATCAGGGTCATTTGGCTAGTTTCTGTTGCCACCTCCCTCTCTGACACTCTCCACTTTTGAGGCACACTGCATTCGTCTTTTCTCTCCCATTTCTCTAAGACTTACTGTCATCTACCGGCCCCCTGGACCAGTATCAGCCTTTCTTGATGACTTCTCTGCCTGGCTACCCTACTTTCTCTCTTCTGAAATCCCCACAATTATTCTTGGGGACTTCAACATCCCTGTCAACACTAACACTACTATTACTTCTAAACTTCTCAGTCTAACCTCATCGCTTGACCTGAAGCAATGGATACAGGCTCCTACCCACTCCAATGGCAACACCCTTGACCTTGCCTTCTCCTATCTGTGCACTCCGTGCAACCTTTCCAACAATCCTCTCCCACTCTCTGATCACCACCTTATTAGTTTTGCTCTCTCCTTGTCTTCCACCTCTCCTCCCTCCAACCGCCTAACAGTTACACGTAGAAACCTCAACTCTTCTCTTCTCTACTCTGCTACTGATCACCTCTATGACAAAATCTCCCCCCTGTCCTGCCCCAACCTAGCTACTTTCATCTACAACAGCTCACTGTCTTCCTCCCTAGACAAGCTGGCCCCCCTCACTACACGCAAAATTAGGCCCCGACTGCTACAACCCTGGCAAACAGACGACACCAGAAGTCTCAGAAAACGTAGCCGCGCTCTCGAGCGCCTGTGGCATAAGACTAAGACCCAGGAAGACTTCACACAATATAAATCTGCCCTCCTAAAATACTACTCCTGCCTTCACACTGCCAAACAGACCTACTTTATCACACTCGTCAACACCTTCTCATCCAGTCCACGTAAACTCTTCTCTACCTTCAACTCTCTACTCTGTCCTCCACTGCCTCCACCCACCAACTCACTCACTGCCCAGGCGATTGCCAATCACTTCAAAACTAAGATTGACACAATTCATGAGGAGATCGCCAATGCGCAAAAACCTCCCCCATGCAACACCCCATGTCCACAGACACAATCATTACTTCCCTCTTTCAACCCTGCTACTATTACTGAGGTTGCTAAACTTTTATCTAGCACTCATCTAACCACTTGCCCCCTGGATCCTGTTCCCTCGCAAATGCTATGCTCACCCTCTGACTCGCTTCTACGCTCTCTAACTCACATTTTCAACCTCTCCCTCTCTTGTGGCATCTTCCGAACTCTCTAAAACATGCGCTAGTCACCCCCATTCTAAACAAGCCCTCACTGGATCCCACCAATCTCAACAACTTACGTCCCATCTCCTTACTCTCCTTCTCCTCCAAACTTCTTGAAAGACTGGTCTACAACCGACTAAGCGACCATCTGACCATGAATAAACTTCTTGATCCCCTTCAGTCCGGTTTTCGCCCTCAACACTCCACGGAAACTGCTCTCCTTAAGCTCTCAAATGACCTACTAATGGCTAAAGCCAATGGACACTATTCTGTACTACTTCTCCTGGATCTCTCTGCTGCCTTTGACACAGTGGACCACCCCCTCCTCCTCAAAAAACTCCACTCCTTTGGTCTCCGTGACTGCGCTCTTCGCTGTTTCTCATCCTACCTATCCCACCGCTCCTTCAGTGTCACTTACAACTCTACTTCCTCCTTCCCTCTTCCTTTTTCTGTTGGGGTCCCCCAAGGTTCTGTTCTTGGACCTCTCCTTTTCTCAATCTACACCACCTCCTTGGGTCAGTTGATTGCCTCCCACGGCTTTAAATATCATCTCTACGCTGATGACACCCAAATCTATCTCTCCACCCCCCAGCTCTCTCCATCTGTCTCCTCACGCATTACCAACTTACTAGCAGACATATCAGCGTGGATGTCACATCACTTTCTCAAACTCAACCTATCCAAAACCGAGCTCATGATATTCCCTCCCTCAGGTGCCACTTCCCCTGATCTCCCTGTCAAGATCAACGGCTCAACTATCAACCCATCTCCCCACGCCAAGGTCCTAGGTGTAATCCTGGACTCTGAACTAACCTTTCGACCCCACATTCTATCACTATCCAAAGCTTGCCGCCTCAGTCTTCGCAACATCTCCAAGATACGCCCCTTCCTAACCAATGACACCACAAAGCTTCGAATCCACTCCCTGGTCATCTCCCGCCTTGACTACTGTAACTCCCTCCTCATGATTTTACCTTTAAATAGGCTATCCCCACTTCAGTCCATCATGAACGCTGCTGCCAGGCTCATCCACCACACAAACCGCTCAGCGTCTGCTACACCCCTCTGCCAATCCCTCCATTGGCTGCCACTCAGTCACCGAATTAAATTCAAGATACTAACTAGAACTTACAAAGCCATCCACAACCTGGCCCCCAGCTACATCTCTAACCTAGTCACAAAATACCAACCTAATCGTTCTCTTCGCTCCTCCCAAGACCTCCTGCTCTCAAACTCCCTTGTCACCTCATCCCATGCTCGCCTTCAGGACTTCTCCAGAGCCTCCCCCATCCTCTGGAATGCTCTACCCCAATCCGTCCGATTTTCTCCTACTTTATCCACTTTCAGACGATCCCTGAAAACTCATCTCTTCAGAGAAGCCTATCTGGCCCCCACCTAACAACTGTACATTTATCTTCTCAATCAGCACATCACCCACAGTTATTGCCTCTTGTATCTCTTGACCTTCCCTCTTAGATTGTAAGCTCTAAGGAGCAGGGCCCTCTGATTCCTACTGTATTAAATTGTATTGTATTTGTACTGTCTACCCTCAAGTTGTAAAGCGCTACGTAAACTGTTGGCGCTATATAAATCCTGTATAATAATAATAATAATTTAAAAAGAGTACACACAGTTGATTGATAAAAAATGGCTTCAACACTAACTGCGAGTGAAAAAGCTTTTGTTATCATTCATATTCTCTGAAAAATGGCCAAGAAATCATAAATTCTATCAGGGTAGAACATATAAGCACGTGTGTGTGTATATAATATAATATATATATATATATATATATATATATATATATATATATATATATATATATTACAGTATCTCACAAAAGTGAGTACACCTCTCACATTTTTGTAAGTATTTTATTATAAATTTTCATGTGACAACACTGAAGAAATTACACTTTGCTACAATGTAAAGTAGTGAGTGTACAGCTTGTATAACAGTGTAAATTTGCTGTCCCCCTTTATTGTGCATCATCTTTAGAAGAGGCTTTCTTCTGGGATGACAGCCATGCAGACCAATTTGAAGCAGTGTATGGTCTGAGCACTGACAGGCTGACCCCCCCACATCCCTTTAACCTCCTGCAGCAATGCCGGCAGCACTAATACATCTATTTCCCAAAGACAACCTCTGGATAGGACGCTGAGCACGTGCACTCAACCGCTTTGGTTGACCATGGCGAGGCCTGTTCTCAGTGGAACCTGTCCTGTTAAACCACTGTATGGGCTTGGCTACCAAGCCTAGGCCATCTGTATGTAGAGCAACATTTTTTTTTTTTTTTTCAGATCCTCAGATAGTTTTTTGCCATGAGGTGCCATGTTCAACTTCCAGTGACCAGTATGAGAGAGTGAGAGAGCGATAACACCAAATTTAACACACCTGCTCCCTAATTACACCTGAGACCTTGTAACACTAACGAGTCACATGACACCGGGGAGGGAAAATGGCTAATTGGGCCCAATTTTGACATTTTCACTTATGGGTGTACTCACTTTTGTTGCCAGTGGTTTAAACATTAATTGTTATGTGTTGAGTTATTTTGAGGGGGTAGCAAATTTACACTGTTATACAAGCTCTACACTCACTACTTTACATTGTAGCAAAGTGTCATTTCTTCAGTGTTGTCACATGAAAAGATATAATAAAATATTTACAAAAATGGGAGGGGTGTACTCACTTTTGTGAGGTACTGTATGTATTATTTTTTTTCTTCATGTCACACTCGCTGCACCAGAAGTTCCTGCTTTCTCTAAAGAAACACAATATATGGCAAGAGAAATCATCAGTGTGTTGACCTCAGACCAATGCCCTGTGTGCCTCCTGGACAGCAAGTGAAGAGAACATCGTCTAAAGACATAAAGAAACGATAGATAATAAAAAGTACAATTCTGACCCTCTGGATGGAGTTGCTCAGAAATATACCAATTAGAACCTGTAAAATAAACTTTCTCACAGAACGTGTGAATAGTAAGGCATTGTACTAGGACATAGAATGTGCAAACAGTAAAGGATTCTCCCCACCGGGAACACAGACAGCAATAAACTGTAGCCAAAAATGTAAAAAATAGCTTGACTTTTTAATATGTCCAGTTGGTAATAGTAATAGAGGGTATCACTGTAACCTGCCCAGCAGAGGAGGCACAAACATCAAGAAAACCTGCTTTATACTGGATATTGTCATTAAGAGTCTTCAATGGTCTTTGTAACCCTTACATTTTTTATGAAACTATAGGAAAAAAGGCAAGAAGCGCCAATCTAAGTGCAGTATCATAAAGGCTTTATTAAAATGTATAAAAACAACAGCCAAATGGCTACTCACAAGAACAAGATGAATACAGGCAAAGGACATATAGTTGGTCCAGGGACGTCTTCCTCAGATGTTACAAAGGTACATGGTGCAGGTACCGGTTGAGATGATATCAGCGCTGAAGTGTGCGGGTGATCTGTGGGGTCTCTGCTGTGGGTGCTGAGCTGCGCGGAAGATGGAAAGATCCGAGTGTCCGCAAGGAGAGCCGGCATCTACTGGGACATGAGGAGCCAGGACCGTAGCAGGAAACAGGAACCGGATGGGAACCAGCGTGGAACGCAAACACTGTACCAGGAACCAGAGAGCGGAAGTGACGTATGGACGTGTCAGATGACGCGTTTCAATGCTTCCGCATTTTCTTCAGAGATCTGCAGCTCAGCACCCACAGCAGAGAACCCACAGATCACCCGCACACTTCAGCGCTGATATCACCTCAACCGGAACCTGCACCATGTACCTTTATAATATCTGAGGAAGACGTCCTTGGACCAACTATATGTCCTTTGCCTGTATTCATCTTGTTCTTGTGAGTAGCCATTTGGCTGTTGTTTTTATACATTTTAATAAAGCCTTTATGATACTGCACTTAGATTGGTGCTTCATGCCTTTTTTCCTATATTGTCTTTCAGAGCTGTTGCTTCCACTCTCAAGTAAGCTGCCGCTGGTGCATAGTATCAAATTCCTTTGACCCATATTTTTCTATTGACAACTATTTTGTCATTTTCTGGACGTTTTTTGGCAAGGTTTACATTTTGTGTTTGCATATTCAGTAATTTCAGTCACACTGCCCCTTTCATCCTGGACTTTTTTTTACGCTTGTGTGTATCATTTACATTTATTCATGTTTGATTGTGTTCTTGCGCCATTTATTTTTCATTTTTTATGAAACCCCTGTCTCATCCTTTAACATTAAATAAGGATTCCAAAAGTGGTATTTTAGCTATAAATAGAACCTGGTGGGTTGGATTATGTTTAAGTAGGAGATTCCTGCCATAGTTTCAAACTGTTTTTGTCCACCTTGGGGTTTAAGTATGGTCTAGCATTTCCTGTCAATTTATTTGAGTATGAGCTCCCCATAACAGCAGGGGTTCAGGCATCAAGAGCAGAGGTAAAACAAGGATGTAAGTGTAGATTTGCAAGCTACCATATGTTGGGTAAATTTAGTAATTTGTTTGTTAAGAAGGTTAGGTTTGCCTCTGTTCCAGCTTGGCTGACGTTGCGTGTGTTTCCATACTGACCGGTGGGTGTCGCTGTTATCACTGGTTAGTGTTGGAAAGGCAACGTGTCGAAGCGTATGGATGCTCTTCTGTCCCGCAGACAACTCGGTGGAGGTGGTCCTCCGAGTTGCATTCTGGGCGAGGGTATTTATGGGACAGATGCCATATTTGGGGGTTCATTTTACAGTCACCTGCTGGCCCTCCTGGCCGACAGGTATGCGTTAGAGAGCTATCTCGTGGTCCTCCGTTCCGGAGGCCCACTTCGCTGCGGCGCAGGGGTGGGCCAGAAGCTTGTCTGGGACCTACCACAGCGGCCGAGGAATGGTCCTGAGCTGTCTAACCAAGTGAAGAAGCTGGACAACCGAGGAGGACCCAGGGGAGGACCCGTCATGGAAGGATCACGCAACGTGCTGGTCTGGAGAGGGGCCTGGTGACTCGGTTGAAGGACGTATCCTAAAGTAACTATCCAGCATAGTGTTGCCAGGTTGGCTTAAAGGTTCAGGCACTGTGACTGACGTTCATTGCAGAAAAAAACAATACATGCTGTGGCAAAGGATCATACGGGTTTATCCCAAACAAGTCTCTGGCAGAGACTTTTGTTCGTGCTACGTACTGGCTGCTAGGCAAGTGAGAGAGGCCTATCCAGGTGAGCAAGGAGTGTGTCCCACGAGGGGAGCGCATTCTATTGTAATATCCAAATTCTACCAGGACATTTGTCAAGAACCCTACAAGAAGATATTTAAGTTTCTTCTGCAGTTTCCTTTCTGCCTCTTTCCTGCTACTTCCTGAGTAAACTGTTTAATAAAGCATTGAAAACGTACTCAAGTGTTGGTGCGTGTGTCGTCCAGAGGTAAACCTAGACCCGGTGCCGGTGAAACAGAGGGAAGGAGAGTGAAGGTAACAAGCCCGCTTAAACCAGCAGCTCCACCGAGAGTTATTGCTACATAAGAAATTGATGCATATCTAAATACAAAAAACAAAAATGTCATATATTTTGATTTATCAGTCTGTAGATGTGGTGGCTGCATTAGTAGTTGTTTTTTTTTCCCTTTATTTTCACCTGGTAATCCTGCAAATGACCCACTTTTCCCAAGGGGGTTATCGTTATTCAGTTTACTGTATCTGCAGAAAGAGGCCATAGTTGTCACCCCATTACAGAACTACAAACATATCTTTATCTCTTCATCACGATTACATGGGGGCAGGAAATTAGTAGTTTATAGAAGACAGATTGGAAGAAAGGTGACATTGTTTCATATATACGCTCCATTCACAGGAAGGAACAAGGACACAGCATTTTTGGAACGATCAATAGGTACTTTCTGTGCTTACTGAAAATTATCTTAGCCTGAAGAAAGTAAATTAATGTTCAAGTTGAGGTACCTGCATAATTATATTGATCCATCTTACATCAATGTAACTATGCATTTTCTATACCTGGCAGCCTCTGACTTTCTCAATGGATGCAAAGCATTCTCAGATTGGAAGAGGTGGAGATTGTGAAATCACCAGCCCACCTCTCCACCTCTTCCAATTGGAGATTGTATTACATTGACAAAGAGACGTGTTATCTGAATAACATCCAGAAACCATAGGCAATCACTGCAGTAGGAGTATCTACTACAATAATTTCCAGCTTCCACAGGGAAGCTGTATCTAAACGTTGGCTTTATGCAGCCGCCAAATCTGAGCACTAGTAAGTTGCAATGAATTAAATTTCTGTTCTTGGGTTAAGCTATCCTTTAACACTCCATTGTTTTTTTTTATATTTATTTTTGCAGCTGGACTGCCTTTTATAATGACAGGAGAGCTCTTCAAGCAATCGCATCGTCCAGCAGCATACATTGTAGGAGGAACTTTGAACTGGTTGTCCAACTTCACAGTTGGTTTTGTGTTCCCCTTCCTTCAGGTATTGTAATTGTCCTCTGAGAAGCTACACAGGGTGTGGGATGGTGCAGCGGCAGTGAACACTCAGAGTCCAGTTGCAGAAAGCAGAATTTGTATTTAAAGTTAAAGTTCAGCTATTCACAACAGGCCGGGGGGAAGGCATCTGACTAGGAGCACTCATAGAATGCAACAATGATGTGTATAAGAGCAGGTCTCGGAATGTGCCAACAACATCTGTCTTGAGGGGGGGAATGCGGCCTGGCTGGTCTGTGTCCAAATGGGGAGGTCTCAAGGAAGGATGGCATATCTGTATCCTTTTCCTACTCCTCTAGAACTTCTACCTGCCGCTGACCACTGTCCCTGTCACACAGGTGACCTGTTACTATATTACCCACACATGAAATGCACACCCAGCCTTGGAGCCAGGGTCTTAACTAGGCTCTACTGGACCCAAGATGGCTCCCAGAGTTATATGGGGCGACAGCATCCAAACGGATAGCTTCCCCAGACACCCAGGAAACCATAGAGGAACCATGTTCTTCTAACTTCCCCTCCAACTGGAATGTCGCTGCAGTCGAGTGCCACATGCAGTGAAGAAAATAGACTGCACCTGCCTACAAGGGTGCTGGGTAAAATCATATTTATTGCTGGTGACTTATAATCGAGTTCAGAGGAAAAGGTGCTTCTCGTGCCACAATTGTTTTGCTACTCTAAATTACACTATAGGCATTATATATATATATATATATATATATATATATATATATATATATATATATATATATATATATATATATATATATATATATATATATATATATATATATATATATAATATATTCTCTATGCCTGTTTTAAACAATCACAGCAGTTGAATGCCTGAATTTACTTTGCTCACAAACTTGGCATGTGTGATTTTTGGGTAGTCTTGCAATAACAGGTGCTCATGGGTCATTACATAAGATGGAGTGAGATTATTAAAGCTGGAATTCAGGTAAACTACTATATAAACCGATGAAATGCATATATGGGAGCCATTTACCCACCAGAGCATTTGCATTCCTGTCCATCCAGTCCTGAGGTTTACAGAGCTCTGCCACACAGCACAGCTCTGTCTAGTGGTTGTAAAGTCAGAAGGTCTTTTATCTTAATGCATTCTATGCATTAAGATAAAAAGCCTTCTGCGTGCAGCAGCCCCCCTAATACTTACCTGAGCCCAATCTAGATCCCGCAATGTAGGATTGTCTCGGCTGCCTGGGACACCCCTCCTTATTGGCAGAGACAGCAGTAGTGCGACACCATTGGCTCCTGCTGCTGTCAATCAAAGTCAGCCAGCCAATGAGGAGAGAAAGGGGCTAGGCTGCGGCTCCATGTTAGAATAGACTCAGGGAGCTCGGCTCCCTGTGGCTCGGCTCAGGTGCCCCCACAGCAAGCTGCTTGCTGTGAGGGCACTCAACAGGAGGGAGGGGCCAGGAGCAACAAAGAGGAACCCGAGAAGAGGAGGATCTGGGCTGCTTTGTGCAAATCCATTACACAGAGTAGGTAAGTATAACGTAAGTATAACATGTAAGTATATGTTATTTTTAACAAAAAAAAGAGACTTTACAATCACTTTAAGTTACACTTGTTCTAGTTCCTCATCCAGCCTGTAACTGGACAGTAAAAATTGTCAAACAGAAGACTGATGAGTTAATTTCTGCCACTGCTTTTTTTTCTTAATCGGCATACTCCATGTAGGCCCATCTTTTTTTAGGTGGATTCTTCTTTTAGTCTGAGCTGTGCTTTATGGGGGATTGCAGGAGGCTGATACTAAGTCAAATTCAAGTACTCTTCTTTTTTTTTTATTTAATTAAACACATTACTTGAAATGATGTATCAATGAACACAGAGCTGCATTTATTTATATAATTTAGGGCACATTCAAGTAAGCACACGTGATTACTGAACTTAAATGCAGAATCTTGCTGGCAACTGCATTTACCACTGTACGCCTTTATTGTTTGCATAATGTTTACATGCTTACAACATAAATGGAGCCTAATGGCTACCACTGGCCAACATGTAAATATCAACAGAATATAGAAAATAAAAATAAACGCGCTATAGATCTAAAGATCCTATATAAAAAGTCCAGCAATCACAAATCCCCAAGTAGATGACGTGAAAATCTTTAAAATTCAAGTCCTGTAGGTGAGTAATCAAGTGAACACATATGAAGGTTGTGCACTTACCAGAAGTAAGCCAAAATAGAGCGAGTGGCTTAAAACCCAGCCAAGGCCTCTGCAAATCGACCACAAATGGAATAGAGTCAAACTCCAACAGTGGGGGCAGATCCGTCAAGGATTATCCAAAAAATATATGAGAAAAAAACATAGCATAATACTGATAGCACAACAAATGAAAAAAAGGAAAAGAGGAAAGCAGCACACCACCAAACAAAAATCATATATAATCATAAACCACATCCAGTGCCTCAACACAAATCGGATAGGTAAGTGAGTGCCATGCAATCATGCAATGAGTGAAAAAAATCACTAAATATGTGTAGGTAGAGCCTTACAAATAATCTGCTTACCAGATACTTCAAGGCTAGTAAACATATAACCATCACCAAGTGAACGATATGGAAACGAATCCCTCTGGGTGCAACAAGTGACTTATAGAATCTGCTTACCAGATATCTAATAAGAATAGGCAGGTTCAATGGGCTAAAATCCACACACCATAGGGAAAGATACAAGGTAAGAAGTTCCGCATACCAGGTGAAAGTTCTGCTTACCAGATGTCAGATATAGGCAGGCAGATTGACTCATACACAGAGCAAAGTCCCGGCAGGAAGAGTATGGATACGTCCTGGTAATCCTGACTTACGCTCGGCAGTGTGGAATCAAATAAAAGAAATGGCCAATAGTGTGATATTGTATAAAACCAGGGCTCCATGGAAATGGTAAACAGCAATGGAGATGGCCATCTCCATTGCTGTTTACCATTTCCATGGAGCCCTGGTTTTATACAATATCACACTATTGGCCATTTCTTTTATTTGATTCCGCACTGCTGAGCGTAAGTCAGGATTACCAGGACGTATCCATACTCTTCCTGCCGGGACTTTGCTCTGTGTATGAGTCAATCTGCCTGCCTATATCTGACATCTGGTAAGCAGAACTTTCACCTGGTATGCGGAACTTCTTACCTTGTATCTTTCCCTATGGTGTGTGGATTTTAGCCCATTGAACCTGCCTATTCTTATTAGATATCTGGTAAGCAGATTCTATAAGTCACTTGTTTCACCCAGAGGGATTTGTTTCCATATTGTTCACTTGGTGATGGTTATATGTTTACTAGCCTTGAAGTATCTGGTAAGCAGGTTATTTGTAAGGCTCTACCTACACATATATTTAGTGATTTTTTTCACTCATTGCATGATTGCATGGCACTCACTTACCTATCCGATTTGTGTTGAGGCACTGGATGTGGTTTATGATTTATATATGATTTTTGTTTGGTGGTGTGCTGCTTTCCTCTTTTCCTTTTTTTCATTTGTTGTGCTATCAGTATTATGCTATGTTTTTTTCTCATATATTTTTGGATAATCCTTGACGGATCTGCCCCCACTGTTGGAGTTTGACTCTATTCCATTTGTGGTCGATTTCCAGAGGCCTCGGCTGGGTTTTAAGCCACTCGCTCTATTTTGGCTTACTTCTGGTAAGCGCATAACCTTCATATGTGTTCACTTGATTACTCACCTACAGGACTTGAATTTTAAAGATTTTTACGTCATCTACTTGGGATTTGTGATTGCTGGACTTTTTATATAGGATCTTTAGATCTATAGCGCGTTTTTTTTTATTTTCTATATTCTGTTTTGGTGTGCCACACTTATAACCGCAGCTTTTATATATACATATTTTTTTTTCCATTAGCGCAGTTTTTATTTTTTAATATGTAAATATCAACAATGCCTAGACAAAGATGGACTGTGCTCCATCAAAATGATGGATATAATAAAGCTCTTTATATGTTTAGGCATATTTGTTGCCTCCACAAGGAAATACTTATGCACAAATATCAACAATGTGTGTAGCCAGCACCAATGCCTGCACTACTTATTGCACACTATTGGTGTTTACATGTTGGCCATCATTGTGCCTCTCATGTGGCAGCAGTGCATGCACAGAATAACCTCAGCTTTTAGTCGTTCAGAAGTGGCCATGCCACTGCCGTTGCATGACTGACTCACTCTGGGCCAACGTGTAAACATAAGTGTGTAATCAGCAATGCAGACACCCCTGGCTACACATTGCTGATACTAACATGTCGGCTGTGAGCAATTTTAGAGCCCCAGATAAGAGATCCTGATATTTAATGCCCCTTTAAGACCTTCCTACTGTTTGTGAAAGTTTAATGACCACACTCACTATTTGATGTGATTTGGAGGGTGTGTGTATGGGGAGGGGTTTTGTGGGGTCGTGGTTAAGTTCCAGCACCTATTGTTTGAGACAAAAAGCCCTGCATCCACCTCACTCACATAAATATTACCCTAAATTACAGAGACTGGTGATCCTATAAGTGGTTATAAAATGGACCTGGGCATCCCAGGGATCTAGTCTGCGTGAGCACAGAAGGTGGCACCATGCATGAGCTTATATCCATCAGGTGTAAGTGGATGAAGAGTCCAAAAATTGTAGTGGTGGATAAGAGTCTATAACCGTGATGCACTGGTTTTGCCCCCAAGAGAACACTCTAAAGATGAGCCCACGGTTCGACACAAACATTGGGTGTTTGCCCGTTCGCCGAAAACCGAACATTATGGGGCGTTCGCGGGAAATTTGAGCACCCTCGGTAGGCGCCATAATGAACGGCAAGACCGTCAATGCACTTCGAGGTGCATGCTTTGGCCAATCACAGTGCGCTCTGCTGTGAGAGCCCTGATTGGCCAAAGGCAGGGTGCCTTTGGCCAATCATGGCTCAGGGGGCTGAGTCCACGCCCCACACTATGTAAGGCTGCTTTTATGGCAGCCGTACATAGTTTTATGAATGAGAGCTGCAAAATGAGATTTGTAAAGGAAAAAAGTCATTTAAAACTGCTAGAAGGTTGTAATGTATTGTCGGATTCCAGCAACATAGATGAAAATCATTGAAAAAAACGGCAAGGGTCTTGCCCCCCCCCCCAGTCCATTACCAGGCCCTTTGGGTCTGGTATGGATATTAAGGGGAACCCTGTCCCAAAGTTTAAAAAAAAATGGCGTAGGGGTCCCCTCAAAATCCATACCAGGTCCTTCAGGTCTGGTATGAATTTTAAGGAGAACCCTGAGCCAAAAATGTTTTTAAAAATGGCATAGTGGCCCCCCAAAATCCATGCCAGACCCTTATCTGAGCACACCACCTGGCAGAAAAAGTGGGGGGGAAGGAGAGAGTGCCCCCCTCCTAAACCATACCAGGCCACATGCTCTCAACATGGGGGGTGCTTTGGGGTCGCCTCATCAAGGGGACCCCCAGATCCCGGCCCCCCCATGTGAATAGGTATGGGGTACATTGTACTCCTACTCATTCACCCAAAAAAGTGTCAATGTTATAAATTACAAGAGACAATTTGGAACAAGTCCTTTATTAAAAAATAAATAAAAACTGTCCTGCGATGTCAATTCATCTTCGATCACAGCGTCCGACGACCCAATAAAAAAAAAAAAAAAACGCAAAAAACTCTGAAGCCTCTTTGCGATAACAGCTGTTATATAACTGAGGGCGGGGCCACCCGCTGACATAAACGGATGACCCTGCCCCCCTCTGACATTACGTGACATCACATAATGGCAGAGGTGGGCAGGGTCTCCTGTTTACATCACTGGGTGACCCCTTCCCCAGCTTTATAACCGCAGTCATCGCAAAGAGGCTTCAGTCAGCGAGTGCCTCCCATCGAGATGGTGTTTTTTTCCTTTTTTTTATTTATTTTTTTTAATAAAGGATTTGTCCCAAATTCTCTTGTCATTTTTAAAATGTTGACACTTTTTTTTGGTGAATGTATAGGGGTACAATGTATCCCATACCCATTCACATAGGGGGGCCGGGATCTGGGGGTCCCCTTGTGAAAGGGGCTTCCAGATTCCGATAAGCCCCTCGCCTGCAGACCCCCACAACCAGCGGGCAAGGGTTGTGGGGATGAGGCCCTTGTCCCCATCAACAGGGGGACAAGGTGCTTTGGGGGTGACGCCAAAGCATCCTCCCCATGTTAAGGACATGTGGCCTGGTACGGTTAAGGAGGGGATGCTCTCCTGTCCCCCCTCTTTTCCTGCGGCCTGCCAGGTTGCATGCTCGGATAAGGGTCTGGTATGGATTTTGGGGGGGACACCTACGCCATTTATTTTATAATATCCATACCAGACCTGAAGGGCCTGGTAATGAAGTGGGGGGGACCCATGCCGTTTTTTTCAATGATTTTTATCTATATTGCCGGGACCCGATGATACATTACAGCCTCGAGCAGTTTTAAATGACTTTTCTTCCTTTTAGAAATGCCATTTTTCTGTGGTAATGTTTTAAACGCGGGAAAATGCGCTAATTTACAGGCATGCTGAGGACACTCCCCAGGCACGATATTTAAAGGAATATTTCATTTTTATTGTTTCACTTTAAGCATTAAAATCACTGCTCCAGAAAAAAACATCTGTTTTTTTTAAAACTTTTTTTTGCTATGATACATGTCCTCTGGGGCAGGACCCGGGTCCCCAAACACGTTTTATGGCAATAACGTGCATATAAGCCTTTAATATGAGCACTTTTGATTTTTCATGTTCGTGTCCCATAGACTTTAACGGTGTTCGCATGTTCGTACAAATTTTTTGCCTGTTCGCAAGTTCTGGTTTGAACCAAACCGGGGGGTGTTCGGCGCATCCCTAGAACACTCGATGGGTACTGTGTTCCAGAGGAGGGTACTTGTTTAAAGCCTATATCCGCCTTTAGGCTTTATAGGCAGGGATCCATACCCATATTGAGTGGCCAAAGTGTGTGTGTATGTATGTGTGTGTATATATATATATATATATATATATATATATATATATATATATATATAAACACTGTAGGAACCTCCCTATTACACCAGTGATTTCCAGTCCACGTATAGTGAACACATTCAACATACCACCTTGAGAACTGCTGCTCAATGCCTTTAGTTGCATAAAGTACAGAGTCTATATAGTTCATATAACCAAATTGTTGTTGGTATATTCTATAGATGAACTCCTAGCTCATAGTATGAGGAGAAGAAAGATGCATGCATGTATACTTATCGGTCCTTGGTGCATGTAAAGGCTTGGATCCAAATCCCAATTGGAAGGGAAGCATGTCTCTCTATGTTGGAAATCCTAGTTCATAATAGATCACCAGGCAAGAAGAGTGCAGAGGTGGACAGTAGAAGGCCTGACCCATTTTGCCGGACATGGGCCGGCTGCTTCAAAGGCAAAAAAAAAAAGCAGCCGGCCTGTGTCTGGCAAAACTGGTCAGCCTTCTACTGTCCACCTACTCGCTCTTCTTGATACAAGAAATACAATGATTATTCCATTATGCCCAGTGAGTTGAAGCAAACAGTGATTTTTCTTCTTGGAGCTGGTTGATCTAATCTGTATGCTGCTGAACACAGTGCAACATTCATTGCCAGGTGTAGATGTGTGAATTGGCTGATAGATTTCCATACTGCTGAGTTCACCTCCAAAACTCCAATCGCATTTTTCCAACCTTTTATGGCTCTGGATAGACTTCTAATATTTATTTTAATGAAAGCAGCAGTGCATACACTTTAACAAGAAAGTCCTAAACTACTTTTTTTCTATCTTCTAGATATCAGCTGGAGCCTTCTGCTATCTGGTATTTTGTGGGGTCTGTATCTTTGTAGCAGTTTATGTTTATTTTGTGATCCCAGAAACCAAGAATAAAACCTTTATGGAAATTGGTGAAATGTTCTCCTCTGCAAAATCCCTATCTACACCAGTTGTATCTGTAGACAACATGAAACTGAAGAAGATGAATGGGTATGGAACATTAGAAAGTAGTTCTCTGGAATTTTCATTATCCTGAAAGAGACTGAACTATAGACTTGATTGGAAGACATAGTCAAACCAAGTGTGGCCTCTACAGGATGAGAAAAAGTTGGAAATATCAGTATTGTTCATGAATTGACAAATGTCCATCTTGGTCTCCTAAAAATAATATTTTGTATATAAATACCTAATACCTTGAAATGTTGCTAAAAATAAATCATGTTGCCAACAACATTTATAACATAACATTTTACGCTTTTCACTTCCTATTAGCAAATGTGTGTCCATTGTTTGAACAGGGTCATTTTTAAATTTGGAGGGACAGGTAGCTGATTGCCATGATTTTGTGAAAAGTTTCTTGTAAGACATTCATTTTCTAGTTTGAGTATATATTGGCGATGGAATACATGTTATATCCGAAGCAATTATTCTAGCAAAATTGAGCAAAATGGGAAAGGGTGGTCAAAATATCCCTGATTATATGAATAGAAATATCACAATAAAGTCCTCTGTAAAGGCAACATCTGGGGAATAGTACCATTTCACCCCCTCTATTTCTCTTGGTGACCATTGTCACTGAGGCAAAGGGAGGGGAAATCCCAAATATTTTGAATTGTCAATAAAGCAAAAGGTGAGGAGATGTCTTCCAATGGTGACACCGGTTTCTACAAGTTTATCTTAGATGGAAATTGTTTTCATTTTCTATTGTGTTTTACAACATGAAGTGAAGGGAAATCTCCCCAACAGAACCCAGGCAGAAAAAATACTGATAGGTGTGTGTTCCCTAAAAAAAAAAAAAAAAAAAAAAATGTAATGCCAACATTCTTTCTAATAGAAAATACTACAGTGGCATTTTTTCCTAATCGGTTATGCAACTTAATGGTAAATGACTGGTGGGGAAGAATGCTCCCATATTACAGTTTATTTACAAAGTTGACTAAGGGCTCATTCACCTGGGTGCTCATTCCCATACATAAGAGCCCTTTGCTTACCTTTTGTCCTAGCACTGAGCTGTGTCCAGGCAGCCCATATTACTGAATGGACATGCATCTGCACTGCCGAGTTTGACAGGTTAGCAGGGAATGGGTCGATAGACCTGGATTTAAAGGCTCTGCGTCTGGGTCCATTCAACCTTACCTGCATACCTGTAAAACCCAGCTCTGCGTGTAAGTCTGGACAGCCAATGTGTGTTCGTTCACTAATATGGGCTGAAAAGCAAAATAAAGTGCTGTTCACCCTGTACAGGGTTGAGCACCCCGTAGCTCTTATAGTGAATACAGGACACTCCTGTGACTGTCTCACCAGAGGGCATACGGTGACCAGCATGGGAGGCATGCTCTTCATACATGGGGTTTTACAAGGCAGGAATATGATTCTAAGGCAGATCCCATCTTGTAAAGTGGGTTGTGACATGTAGTAGTCAGACTATGGGGTGTGCAATGTGCTTAGAAGTACATATCATCAGAGAGCTAAATCCAAACTTAAGTCGACCGATCTATTACAGTTTTACCTGGCTACACAATGATTTGTACAGCCAGTCTTGTGATTTACACAGGCCCACAACACTCCCAGCCAGACAGACGACTCGCTTATTTTCTGCTTCAGTGGTGCAACTTCCTCACTGACATGCAAGTTGCACCTCTCTGGGCAATAAATCTGCCTCATCTCCTCCATTCTAGAAGGAGATAGGTAATCTAGGTAGTAGTAAAGCTCAAGCAGAAATAGAAAAATGGCCTAGCTGGCTATGGTCCTAGACTGCACATAATTTGTTGAATGTAAAGCAGACAAAACCAAAGCGGGTAGTTACCCTCTTTCTTTGTTACAGTTTAACAGTGAGGTCTAGAGGGTGAAAACCCCAGTGATGGAACAGCATGAGTGTTATTTACAAGGGGCCCAAACAAGATCTCAGTAAGCTCTGTCCACTCTTTTCCCCCACATTGTTCAGAAGAAGCCTTGGACCAAAACTCAACTCTAACTAGACAGAATAACCAAGATTCCCAGTACTAGAATGTTTTAGTAATTAAGAAGTGGAGTATTTTTTCAGTTTTCTTATTGAACTGCCCCTGATTCAAAACTACTGCATGTAAAAACTAGTTTTCTGTGCCATTTAAAATAATGGAAATAATATTCTACTGGTTACAGGTTATTTTAAGGAAAACATGCCTCAAGATTATTAGAAAAAAAATCACTACTCTGAATTGTTTGGTAAATGTTCTTTTTACAGAATAATGTAATTCTCAAGTGAGCAAAAAAATGTCATTGAGGTGAGATGAATTAGACGGCACATGTGAAGCAGTAAAGATAGGTGATTAATGGCACAACAGCAGTTTCATTGAGTTGACTGCCATCCGTGAATTGATTAAATACAGCATGTTATGCAGTTTGTATAATGATGAATGGGAAGCCATACTTTTACCAGCCTCTGGGTGCAACTTTAGCAGACTTTAAAAATGGTTGAAATTAACTGTTGTCTAAATGTTAAGTCTCTGCCCCTCCACAATTCTTGCACATGGTGGGTGAGGAGTAAGACACCATTGTTCAGTCACATAATAATCGTGACTTTGACTCTACTATACAGTATCTCTAACAGGCGTAAAGGAGAATTAGCTTTGAACCAGTGTCCGATTCATCAAAAGGACTCAACTGAGAGAGAATCCCTTATCGAGAAATGTATATGGACACTCTTGCATATCATTGAGTTCAGGTGTTTCCAGGGAAGGATTCTGTGCAACAGGATGCAAAGACATTAATTGTGTGCTTCAAAACTTTTGGCAACAGTTTGGGGAGGCCATTTTCTGTATCAGTATAATGATGCTCCTGTGAACAAAGACAGGTTCATATAGATATTCTAAGGAAGGGGTTTCCGCGCTCACGGACCTGAAGGCTTGCAGCCTCCCCTAACACTTACCCCCGAAGGAGTGAGTTAATAATACAGAGAAATTGACAGGGGGTGGGTGGCGCTACCTTGTGAGGGTACCTTGATTTGCAATATAATGAGCCTCAAAAGGAATCGGGAAAGATGTAATAGTAACTATACCCCCTATTTTTGTAATCCCTCTTTAAGTGGTGGATCTAGATATCCAGTGTTAACTGAATATACTGTGCAAGTAGGTCTTAGTCATACCTATATGTAGGTGTACACCGTGTGATTAATCAACAAAAAAATATTAATTGATAACAAGTCAACAGTGATAGACCAAACCTAATATAAATAAATAAAATTAAATAAACCACAGTACAAGATTATATTAATCCCCATGTATCCCAATGTGCTTGTAAACATAAAAGTGAATTTAAATAGTCCCAGCTTTAAACATATAGTGCAGAGTTCCACATTGGATAATATAAGCCTAGTGAAAAATTGGTGATCAACTTTATAAAGAATGGATGAAAAAAATAGATCAAAAAATGATGAAAAAATGGTGTAAAAATAATAATAACAAAGTCCAATAGCAGTAAGTGAAAAAACGTCTGTAATAGGTGACTTTCGTGGACACAGATGATCAGATCCAGTGACTTGCGGTGCTCCCCCTCAAAGATCCCCACTCACCAGCTCCCTACACCCCTGCAGGGGTAGTAGGCATGTAGTATTAGGCTGCAATCAGATGTGTATGGGTCCTCAGGGTACACCGCTCCAGCTGTAAGGTATCCTTCAGTACGTCCTCATAGAGAAGAAACAGGGCTCCATAGTGTGATACTTTTAAGGTATTTTATTTATCACAATATACAAGAAAACCAAATAAATAAAAAGTGTAAAAACCAAACAGACAGTCACAACAGCTTATGAGCTATTTCGTATGGAGAGTGCAGGGCGTCTAGGACCGTCAGCTGCGCGGCGTGCGCCTCAGCTGCGTTCCACACTCTCCTACTTCCACGTGTGACGTCAGTGCGTAGCTCCGCCTTACGCGTTTCGTCATCGACGTTATCAAAGGCGCAGCTAGTGTACCTCGTCCTCTGTTATTTAAAGCCAAGCAGTGTATGCGTTCCTCCCACTCTCCTCCCCTGGGTGTGCTTATATCTCATGTCACCACCCAAGGCATATCATTCCAGAACGGAGAGGAGATCCAATACCATATATGGGAGCCTGAACTTATATCTCCGCTTGTCATTAAAAGGCAGACTTAACAACATGGTCCTTACCATCATAGATAGTCATGTTCTATATAACATTAATGTTCAAATAACCTATCAAAGTGACTAAGCGATACCACCTCCTACTACAGGCTGTTTGTATGCAGGGATGGGGGGGGGGGATATAATAAGGGGGGGTATAATAAGCCATCCGATGGATGAGCCTAGTGGAAGCTCAAGGTAATTGCTGCTCTATCCATGTTATTAGTATCATAATGCCCCCTAGCCACACGGGATGTCCGTGCGGATGAAATGTCAAAATTCTAGGTTAGAGAGTGCTCTTACCCCCCGATAGTAGCCCTCTATGGGGTCATTTTCATCAGTTTATACTGCATAGGCCAGATTAAGGGGTTGGTATCGGCATAGTGGATGCACATATATATAAACATGTAAACAATAATGAAATGAAATAAAATAAAAAAATATAAAAATAAATAAAAATACTTGAAGATTAATTAATAAGAATATAAATTCACTTTTATGTTTACAAGCACATTGGGATACATGGGGATTAATATAATCTTGTACTGTGGTTTATTTAATTTTATTTATTTATATTAGGTTTGGTCTATCACTGTTGACTTGTTATCAATTAATATTTTTTTGTTGATTAATCACACGGTGTACACCTACATATAGGTATGACTAAGACCTACTAGCACAGTATATTCAGTTAACACTGGATATCTAGATCCACCACTTAAAGAGGGATTACAAAAATAGGGGGTATAGTTACTATTACATCTTTCCTGATTCCTTTTGAGGCTCATTATATTGCAAATCAAGGTACCCTCACAAGGTAGCGCCACCCACCCCCTGTCAATTTCTCTGTATTATTAACTCACTCCTTCGGGGGTAAGTGTTAGGGGAGGCTGCAAGCCTTCAGGTCCGTGAGCGCGGAAACCCTTTCCTTAGTTTACCTATTTCCACCACCTGTGGTGTGTGATTTTTTTCTGCAGCTATGGACATATTCGGGTACATGCATAATAGAAGTATAGATCTAGGAGGCATTTTTTGTCAAGAACAGGTTACTAACGCACAGGATATGCATAGCCTGATGAGACAACTAAAACATACCCTAGAAAAGCAATTAAGAGTATGGTGGGATGTCGCCACACTAGAGACATATATTACGGCTAAAATGACCCCAAGGAGGCTTAGATGGGACATGCACCCTAATGATAACATCAATGATGCCGGCCTCATGGCGGATTGGTTCTCATTGTTTAACAAATGTGAAGGAGAGTTACTCCAAAATATTGTCAAAAGAAGACAATTCAAGCTAAGGATGATAGAAACCAATATCGCAGAAATAAAAGGCCTATTAGTACCGTTCGCCAGCCAGAGGGATTACAAAGACAAAGAAAAGGAACTACAGGAACATATTAAAAAGTATGATGGTGAAATACAGGCAAAAAACAGAAGAAATTCAAAAGGGATGTCCTGGATTACAAAAATAACAGAGTTTACAAATGGCAATCCAATTTGGAAGATGCCAGTAATGACATGGAGGACACCTTAATGGAAGACCCCTCAGAAGAGGGCATTGAAGCTAGAATATTGGGGTTAAGGGAAAACACCCCGCCACCAGGAACGCCAGTATATCCTATGATGAACACTAGAGGGAGACCAAGAACGCCTCAGCATTATGGCTATACACCCAACCAAAGGAGGGTGAGCTACCGGGAGCCCTCAGAACAGAGAACATCTAGAAGGTTCAACGTCCCCACACATAATAGATTCTCGCCTTTAAGAAATGCACAGTATTCTCATCCCTCTTATGGGAGAGAATATGAAGAACAATGGGATTTTCGCAGAGAAGACTACCAGGACAGGCCCCCAGGAAGGTGGAAAGCTCGTGTCCCCTACAGGACCCCAGGATGGAGAGCACAACGGGGGAATGGAGGAGGACCCCCAAGAGGTGGACAGAGAAGACCAGGCAACCCCATACCAGTGGGGAGACAAGAACCCGGAGAATGGACACATCCCAACAACGGGAGGGAATACAACCAGGAAAGAAACAGGGGCCCAATGTCAGGCTACCCAGAAAGAAGAGGCAGACAAGAGGAAGGAGAGGAGGTAGGAAGAAAAAGAAGGAGAGTATACTAGGAAAAGGAATATTTAACCTGAGCTCCTCTACTTTCTCTGACGAAGAACTCAAGTTATTAGATTTAGGATTCAAGTTCGCTCCTGAGAAAACGCTAGATAAATTCGAAGCTTATATTGACCTTCAAAAATTTATGAGGAAACTCAACCTCAAAAAACACTTTGCTTTAAATCAAGGAGATGGGACACGGGAAACCCCTGAATATGTACAAACTAACCTTAAAAACAACTCCATCTATAACCCAAGGACACCAGGTAGTCAATGCATGAATGCATTCAAAAAGATGGTTGAGGAAGATTTGAGAAACCTAAGAAGGAAAGACAGAAAAGGGAAACATACATGGGACGCCATTAAAAAACTAGGGGAAAGACATGAGGTGATTATAAGACCAGCGGACAAGGGGGGAGGACTGGTCATCCTGGACAAGAAGGACTACCAGGAAGAGATGGAAAATTTATTAAAGGTAGAGAACACCTACCAGAGATTAAGGAGCAATCCTAAGAAAAAGTATCAAAGGAAATTGAAGACCTTTATTGATAAGGGGAAGAAACTAGGGATACTAAATCTAAAAGAGGCTGAATATCTGTTCTCAAGGTCCACTAAGACTCCCATTATGTATTATACACCAAAAATACATAAAAGACTGCATAAACCACCAGGTAGGCCTATAATAAGTGGGATCAATTCCATATTCTCGAGGCTAGGGGAATACCTGGACAAATACCTTAAACCAATAGTCCAAAAAGGGAAATCCTACTTACGGGATAGCCAACAGCTCATTCAGGAATTACAGGGAATCCAAGCCGAGGGGAATTGGATCCTAGCAACTATAGATGTCAATTCACTGTACACCAGTATTGTACAAAAAGATGGGCTGGCTGGAGTAGAGAAGGCGCTGCATGAAAAAACAGGAATGAAGCAACAGCAGATCAACTACATCCTGGAGGGGCTTAAGATGGCCATGGAATGTAACTACTTTTGGTACAGTAACAACTACTATGTACAAACCAAAGGTGTAGCCATGGGGGCACGTTATGCCCCCAGTGTAGCGAACCTGTTTTTAGATATGTGGGAGGAAGAGTACATTTACAACCAGCAAATCCCCCAAATCAAGCTGTACAGGCGCTACATTGATGACCTGATCATCCTCTGGGATGGAACACCGGATACATTCGAGGAATTACTTCAACAACTCAATATTAACAAATATGGAATCACCTTTACGGGAAAGTGGAACCTTGAGAAGATTGAGTATCTTGATTTAGAAATCTTTAAGACAGGTACATCTCTGTACACCCGCACCTTTTTTAAAGAAACGGACCGCAATGGGTATATACCCAACTCCAGCTGCCACCATCCAAGATGGAAGGGAAATATCCCAAAGGGCCAATTAATGCGGCTCCGCAGGAATTGCGACTTAATTGCGGACTTTGATAAACAAGCAGATATGCTTATCCAGAGGTTCCAAGAAAAAGGATATGCAGCCAACACCCTAGCTAAGCTGAAATCAGATGTTATGAAGATGGACAGAAAGACCCTGCTCAATAGTACGAGGAAGAGGAAAAACGAACAAGGAGAGATTCTGTTCATCACAGGGTATAATAACCAATACAAGGACGTTGAACGGATTATCCACAGGTACTGGCCTATCCTACAAGAGGATAGAGTTCTATCAAAAATTCTCCCCAGAAAACCTAAATTTGTCTATAGGAGAGCACCCAATCTCCGTAATTTCCTAGTACATAATGCTGTAGATCCCCCAAGGCAAGTAAAAATCAGTACAGGCCTAAAAGGGTTCTATAAATGCCGGAGGTGCCTAGCATGTAGGGTCAGCAAACCACAACCCAGGAAGAGAGAAACATTCAAATCTACAGTGGACCATAAACCATATAAAATCAGAAAACTAATTACATGCCAGAGCACTCACGTTACGTACATTATAGAATGTCCTTGTCACCTCCAGTACATGGGCAGAACCACCCGCCCCCTGGCAGTCAGAATTAGGGAACATATTAACAATATAAAGAAGGGGTTCCCTAAACACCACCTGTCTAGACATTTTGATGAGGTGCATCAGAGAGACCCCACAGGGCTTGTATTTTATGGTATAGATCATGTGGAAGATCATTGGAGAGGAAACAACAAACTCACTCTGATCTCCCAAAATGAAACCGAATGGACCTACCGTTTACAATCCCTGGCCCCTAGGGGGTTAAATCTGGATATAGATTTGAACTGCTTTATAGCTAATCCTTAGCTATGGACCTGTTTAATTAGTATCACCATATGAATCAGCCCTTTGGGGGGATCAATTAATACTGATTCTAGTATTGTAACCCCCCTTCTCTTCTATGTAGGGCACACCTATGACCTTTCCCTACACCATACAACCTAGGGGTACACAGTCCCTTAAGGCATTTTTCTGACATGGGTATCTATGGGCAGGGGTATACATGCGGAGCCCCCATATGTTGCACTGATCCCAAGAGGGGACATGAGGGGGTGTATACATATTCTGGGGGCTACAGCCGGGTGTTCTGCTAGAACATAGGACATCATTATACATAAGTATGTTTACCATCCCATTATACATATGTATAGAGGGGTCCACCATGCACAATATAGCTTCCTTTTTAAACAATTTCCTTGATATATATATTTTTTTTTTTTTTTAATTTTTCATAGTTTTTTAAAAATAAGTTTTTCAAAAAAAAATTTCTCTTTTAAGGTTATACATATATTCTTATTAATTAATCTTCAAGTATTTTTATTTATTTTTATATTTTTTTATTTTATTTCATTTCATTATTGTTTACATGTTTTTATATATGTGCATCCACTATGCCGATACCAACCCCTTAATCTGGCCTATGCAGTATAAACTGATGAAAATGACCCCATAGAGGGCTACTATCGGGGGGTAAGAGCACTCTCTAACCTAGAATTTTGACATTTCATCCGCACGGACATCCCGTGTGGCTAGGGGGCATTATGATACTAATAACATGGATAGAGCAGCAATTACCTTGAGCTTCCACTAGGCTCATCCATCGGATGGCTTATTATACCCCCCCTTATTATATCCCCCCCCCCCCTATCCCTGCATACAAACAGCCTGTAGTAGGAGGTGGTATCGCTTAGTCACTCTGATAGGTTATTTGAACATTAATGTTATATAGAACATGACTATCTATGATGGTAAGGACCATGTTTGTTAAGTCTGCCTTTTAATGACAAGCGGAGATATAAGTTCAGGCTCTCATATATGGTATTGGATCTCCTCTCCGTTCTGGAATGATATGCCTTGGGTGGTGACATGAGATATAAGCACACCCAGGGGAGGAGAGTGGGAGGAATGCATACACTGCTTGGCTTTAAATAACAGAGGACGAGGTACGCTAGCTGCGCCTTTGATAACGTTGATGACGAAACGCGTAAGGCGGAGCTACGCACTGACGTCACACGCGGAAGTAGGAGAGTGTGGAACGCAGCTGAGGCGCACGCCGCGCAGCTGACGGTCCTAGACGCCCTGCACTCTCCATACGAAATAGCTCATAAGCTGTTGTGACTGTCTGTTTGGTTTTTACACTTTTTATTTATTTGGTTTTCTTGTATATTGTGTTAAATAAAATACCTTAAAAGTATCACACTATGGAGCCCTGTTTCTTCTCTATGAGGACGTACTGAAGGATACCTTACAGCTGGAGCGGTGTACCCTGAGGACCCATAGACATCTGATTGCAGCCTAATACTACATGCCTACTACCCCTGCAGGGGTGTAGGGAGCTGGTGAGTGGGGATCTTTGAGGGGGAGCACCGCAAGTCACTGGATCTGATCATCTGTGTCCACGAAAGTCACCTATTACAGACGTTTTTTCACTTACTGCTATTGGACTTTGTTATTATTATTTTTACACCATTTTTTCATCATTTTTTGATCTATTTTTTTCATCCATTCTTTATAAAGTTGATCACCAATTTTTCACCAGCCTTATATTATCCAATGTGGAACTCTGCACTGTATGTTTAAAGCTGGGACTATTTAAATTCACTTTTATGTTTACAAGCACATTGGGATACATGGGGATTAATATAATCTTGTACTGTGGTTTATTTAATTTTATTTATTTATATTAGGTTTGGTCTATCACTGTTGACTTGTTATCAATTAATATTTTTTTGTTGATTAACCACACGGTGTACACCTACATATAGGTATGACTAAGACCTACTAGCACAGTATATTCAGTTAACACTGGATATCTAGATCCACCACTTAAAGAGGGATTACAAAAATAGGGGGTATAGTTACTATTACATCTTTCCTGATTCCTTTTGAGGCTCATTATATTGCAAATCAAGGTACCCTCACAAGGTAGCGCCACCCACCCCCTGTCAATTTCTCTTCATATAGATATTGTTTAATGCGTTAGATGTGGAGGCTTTTAAATGGCATGCACATAGCCCTGACCTCAAGTCTACTAAAGACTTTTGAAATTACTTTAAACACAGCCTGTGAGCCAAGCCTTTTTATACAAACTCTGTACAACCATATCAACAAAATCTCTGACACACTCCAAAACATTGCTTTAGCATTTGGTGGATGGTGGACTATGGTGTGGGGTTATTTTTCAGGGTTTGGGCTTGGTCCCTTAGTTCCAGTAAAGGGAAATCTTAAGGTGTCAGCAAACCACGACATTTTGGACAATTTCATGCTTCCAACTTTGTGGGAACAGTTTGGGGATGGCCTCTTCCTGTTCCAACATGACTGCACACCAGTGCACAAAGCAAGGTCCAAAAAGACATGGATGAGCGAGTTTAGAGTGGAGGAACCTGACTGGCCTGCACAGAGTCATGACCTCAACCTGATAGAACACCTTTGGGATGAATTAGAGCGGAGACTGTGAGCCAGGCCTTCTCGTCCACATCAGTGCCTGACCTCACAAATTCACTTTTGGAAGAATGGTCAAACATTCCCATAGACATACTCCTAAACCTTGTGGACAGCCTTTCCAGAAGAGTTAAAGCTGTTATTGCTGCAAAGGGTGGGCCAACTTAATATTGAACCCTACAGACTAAGACTGGGATGCCATTAAAGTTGATGTGCATGTAAAGGCAGGCGTTCCAATACTTTTGACAATATAGTGTATATCCATGAGGCCTTATTAGTACATATAATGACTGATGAAGAGTGGCTGGGAAAATAGCTATATTGTGTTACTACACTAAAGGCAATGAGGTACCAATTTGTTTACTCTGGAAAACCTCTTGGATATTAGGAGGATTTGCAGGGATAGAAAGAGTGACTGTATTTGCTCCACTGGACTGCGTGGCTCTTTAGCATCCACCCAAAGTTGAGATGTCTTCTTCAGATGTCTTCTTTTGATGGATATAGGACACTCCTAGACTAATGAAGGCCCCTTAACCCATCATAGACAGATACTAGATCTGATATCTTCAAAGAACACCACTGCCCACAAAGAGCATTCTTCCTTGTTTGCTGCTGTTACATCTAGAACATAGGCAGTAAAAAGAACCATTCGAGATAAGGGATGAATGAATCTGCGCTTGGTCCGTGGGCCATTCTTCGAACCCAGTGTTTTTCAAACTTTTTTTCAGTTAAAGCACCTTTTACAATCTCAAGGCACTCCATTGTACAATGTACAAACTAAACTAATAGTTTTACAATCCATACATACATAAGACACTCAACATTAAGGGTGATTTATTCTTCCAAAGCAAATACACCTTTGCACGCTGGTACTGACTTGTTTTGCAATATCTCTCTACCTCATTCTGCTAACGTGACCCCAGTCCTGACTGAGAGGGGCAAACAAGAATGCTGTGCAGGTGCCCAATGTCTTCCTTATCAGCCGTTGATGTTTTACCGAGTCACCCCAGGGTGCCTGGACACCCTGGTTGAAAAGGGTTGGTCTAACCTATTGTTAAGTCTGAAAATTGTGAACCCAAACATAAATCACGTTCAAATCTATTTTGAAAGTCAATTCTGAATATTTGTTAAGGCAGATAGGCCTTTGTCAAACAACGGGCATGGGGCGCTGGATAGTGACATGGAGAGCATGTACCAATCCAAAAATAAACATGTATAAATGCCATACAGCAGGGAGAGGGGGTATTATAGGAAAACGCAATACATTTCTATTACATGCTTGAGAAATGCTTTGAAGCTGTATGTAGCGTTATGGAACAGTACAATCCTCATGGAGAGCATCAGCGACACCATACTCTTGCATCACATATTTTGCGTGTCTATTTTTTTTTTAATTTTACATTTAACAATGGCCTATATATAGCAGCAGCACCCTAATCTGCTTCAATTCCATTTGGAGGAAAAAAAGCTTTTTTAGGTAGTTTTTGCTATAATGCTTGGCTTTTTTTTGTATTCAGTGCTAATGGACCTGAATTGACCAAAGGACATAGCAAAATCTATACAAAAAAAGAGGTAAAAAAAAATACCTAAAATCAATCCATCACCAAGTAAATACAGTACCAGCTGGTTCGTCATAGTAAGACGGGGTACCTGCCGAATGTAGCAAAAGGAGCTATGTGACAAAAGAAATTTGGTGTGGACAAGAGAGTCCCCAGAAAGCAAAAAAGGAAGGGTCAACCACGGCTTGAGGTACAAAAAAATATATAGTAGGCTTTATTGTAAATTAAAGGGGGGGGGGGGGTGTTATTTATACAAATTGAGCTGCATGAAGAGTTTCTTTTTTACTGTGGATATATTCTGCTCAAATTCTTATATTATTTTTTTTTTTTTTTTTTTTTTTCCACTTCAGAAACCAATAATCGGAGGGCTAAATCAGCTTGATGTTCATTGACTGGTCGCCTTCTCCGGTTTACATCATCGTGGATAATGCATTAACTCTAATTCCCTTTATAACGTCTCTCCGGATACTTTAATGTGGCCACTTGGAAGGGACTCGTATAAGGAAATAGAAATATAGAAAAGATAAAGAGAAAACAAGAAAGGGATATAAGATAGGAGGCTTATGGGCTCCCCATGCCCGTTCTTTGCTGAGCTGCCCAAAATTTCCCAGGAGATTTACTTATTCCCAAATCAACCCCCCCCCCCTCCCCCCCCCTCAGAATTTATCCTACATACCATCAAAACCATCATAAAACGAGAAATGGGTCACATACACAAAAAAAAAAAAAAAAGAAGAGATATGCATATCCAAATCACTTTGCTATACCGCTCCTTGGTCTCAAGGATCTCGGTTATCTATGTAGTCACCTAAAGCCCCACTCCTGGGCTAATCCTACACCTTGCCTACTAGGGAGCACCTACTTTCTCTAGCCATGGCTTCCACATGTCTTCAAATTCCTGAAGGTTGCCTCTCTTTATATACTCCACCCTCTCCCTACTCAGGGTATCATTGACAGTGGAGATCCATTCTCTCACCGCGGGGGGGTCTCTTGATTGCCATCTTAATGTTATCATCTTCCTAGCCTGGAACAAGGCCCGCGTGATGGCCAATGTAGTGCCCAGTCTCTCCCCCTGAGCTCTTCTATACCCCAGGATACAGGTTATGGCCTCTTTTACTACTATAGTGCCGAAGATACTTCCCAGGTTTCTGGTCACTTCTTCCCAGTATCTAAATAACTTGGGGCATCTCCACAACATGTGGATGAGGTCTCCCGACCTCTGACATCTGGGGCAGTTGTCATTAGGCCTTCCCCCAAATTTAAAAAGTCTTTTAGGTGTATAGTAGGATCTATTCAACAAAAATAGATGAGAGAGCCGCTGTGAAGGGGACACCGAGACCTGTACACTCAGTTCCAAGGTTTTCGCCCATTGTTCCTGGGTCATTCCCCCTATATCCTCTTCCCATTTGGTTTTTAGTCCCTGGAGTATCCCCCCGCTGTTGTCTGGTTTACTTAATTGGTCATAAATTCTAGAGATTAGACCTCTAGTAGGGTTTACCTGCATTATGCACTGAAATAGAGGCATTTCTTCCCAGCATAGAGTCTGGTCTTTAAATTGTGCTTTAAGAGCGTGTTCTAGCTGGAGATATAAGAAGAAGGAGCTCTGAGGTAGCTTGAATTCCCTTACTAATTCTGGGAAACTCTTTAGTTTAGTATCATTATAAAGTTGGCTTAACCTTCTGATGCCGAGATTCGCCCATTCCCCAGAGGTACCTATTTTAAGAACTTCCTGTAGATTACGGTTGTTCCAAATAGGGGAATAAACTGTTGGATCTTCATATCCAATCGTTTTCTTGACAGTTTTCCAGAGTTTAGTTAGCAGCTTGATAGTTGGGTAGTTATCGTGGAACATATCCGCCTCTAGTGTTTCAACTAGGTTATTATGTGGAGTACTCAGCAATAGCAGTTTGCCATTGGGGGTGCCGCCTTTCGGTATCCCACATCCTAGCAGCTGCTGCAGCTGCGTTGCTAAGAAGTAGCGCTCGGGGTGTGGGAGGGCAAAGCCCCCCTCCCGTGCGGGCAGCTGAAGCACTCGAAGTCGAATTCTGGCTTGCTTCCCCTTCCAAATCAGCTCCCTAAAGAGACTATCAATTCTTTTAAACCACTTCTTGCCTATCCAGACTGGCGAGTTGTGCAGGATGTATAGCAGTTGTGGCATCCAGACCATTTTTATTAAGCTACATCTTCCTGCGGCGGACAAAGGCAAGCGCCTCCAGATTACTATTTTTTGTTTCAGTTTTGTTAAGAGGGGAGCGAGGTTTGTGCTGATATACCGGGTTGGGTCCTTCGTCAGGACTATTCCCAGGTATTTCAAAGCATCCACCATTACCATCTGGGATATATCGCCTGCTATTAACTCGCTGATGGGATCTATCGGCATAAACTCGGACTTCTCCCAGTTTATCTCTAAGCCAGAAAAGTTGCCGAAATCCTTCACTATCCTCATCGCACTCAGTAACGAGTGTCTCAAGTCCCCCAGGAATAACAAAATGTCATCCGCATATAGCGCGATTTTTTCCTCGCCCGATTTTCGCAGGAATCCAGTTATCGCTCTACTTTCCCTTATAGAGATGGCCAGGGGTTCCATTGCCAATGCGAACAGCAAAGGAGATAGTGGACACCCCTGCCTAGTCCCCCTTTCCAGCTCAAACCATTCTGAGAGTTCGTTGTTGATTTTTAGTCTTGCCTTAGGGCGGGTGTATAACATTCTAATCCACCTTATAAAAGACGTGCCAAATCCGAATTTTTCCAACACGCGCCATATATAGCCCCACTCCACGCTATCAAAAGCCTTAGATACATCGAGGGTCATTAACGCTCTCGAGCCTGCGTTTTCCGATGGTAATTGTAGATTCAGAAACGCTCTTCTAATGTTCAGGCTCGTAGATCTGTTGGCTATAAAGCCCGCCTGGTCTTCGTGTATCAATTTGTGAATAACTCCGTTCAGTCTTACTGCTAGTACTTTGGCAAGAATTTTTACATCAGTACAAAGTAGAGAGATTGGTCTATAGGCAGCTACATCCAGTGGGTCTTTCCCTTCCTTCTGTAGTACCGTAATTGTTGCTTCTAGCATTGAGGCAGGCAGCTGGCCCCCCTCAAGTGACCCCTCCAGGGTTTTTAGTAGTTCAGGGATCAACACTTCACCATACTGCTTATATGTCTCGCTTGGAAGGCCATCGGGTCCGGGTGACTTAAGACATGCCATGCCCGCTACTGCTTGTTGCAGTTCTGCTATCGTTATTGGGGCGTCTAATATGGCGCTTTCTTCCTGCGAAATAGTAGGGATGGTTAGTCCTTCCAAAAAGTCCTCCATCAACGCCTCCTTGCCCCTTTTCTGCGAAGAGTAGAGTTTTTTATAATACCCCCTGAAGGCTTGTACAATTTCTGGGGTGCTTGAGGTTATGTCTCCACTCTGTGATCTAATAGCGAGGACCGTGGATGGAGCCGCATTTGATTTTACAAGCATAGCCAATATTCTTCCTACTCTTTCCCCCTCCACCATGAATTCCTGTCTCTGAAGTAGGCGCCTAGTCTCTGCTTTCTGCATGACCACTAATTTATACTTTTGTTGTTTCTCCTGCCAGGTGCTTTGCAGCTCCGGCGTTGGGTTTCTGATAAAGTTATTTTCGGCCTCGATAGCCTCCCTCAGAGTGCCCTCTTCTTCGCTCCTAGCCTCTTTATTAAATTTAGCCATCTGCTGTATTAGAACCCCTCTAAGAAATGCCTTAAGGGTGTCCCATAGCACAGGGGGATCCACCGAGCCCTGATTGAACTCCACAAATTCCCTTAGGGTGGAGAGAATTCCATCCGTTTTTTTAATTACTTCGAACCAGTGTGGACTCACGCTCCAACTCTTCCTGGGCTTGTACTCTCCTACATTTAGTGTAGCCACCATAAGGGAATGGTCTGAGATGCCTCTTGGCCAATATGCAATTTTTTCAAGCAGCTGAAGTGCCCTGTCATTCCCCAGGATTAAATCAATCCTTGAGAGCGTGGAGTGTGACATAGAACAACAGGTGTATTGCAACACACCTGGGTTTCGCACCCTCCACAAATCTACTAACCCAACTTCTTCCAGGAATAGACTCAAACGGGTCTTCCCTGATTCCTCTGAAAGTTGTCGTATCGGGAATCTATCCAATTTTCTATCTAGGACCTCGTTAAAGTCCCCGACAACTACTATCGGGCATTCCTTTTTATCCAACAGGAATTTGTGCAATTTAAGCAATACGTCCAAATTAAAAGGGGGAGGGATGTATATGTTTGCCACCACTAACATGACTCCGTCAATGGAACAGAGTAAAAAAATATATCTACCTAGATCGTCTATACTGGTCTGTCTGCAGGAGAATTTTACCCCAGCTTTCACAAAGATACTCACCCCCCTACTAAAAGAGGAGTGATATGCATGAAATTGGTATTGAAATTTTTTCATCTGTAACTGCTGGCTGGTATCTCTAGTTAAGTGAGTTTCCTGCAGACAGACCAGATCTACCCCGGAGCTTTCCAGCACAGAGAACACTGCCAACCTTTTAAGAGAAGAACCCAGGCCCCTAATATTCCAGGATCCTATTTTCAAGGGCCCGACTACCATCTAGGTTCCAAAAGCCTGTCGTGTCATGACAAGAATTACCCCATATGTCCTTATTATTTTTATAAAGTGAAGTTTATGCACCTCTTTACACGAAGAGAGATAAAAGAATAAAAAGGAAATGGAAGAATACATAGAGAGAGAAAGATCTCTCCCAGCGACTACCGTATCAATTCCAAACGTATGCATATTGTAAATTCTAAGATACACGCTTAGTTTAATCAAATCTACCCTGCTTTATTAAAAAATACTGCAAAAAGTGCCTGCATGTGTAACAATAATCTGTAAGTGGAGGTCCGAAGGCCTCCATTGTGATTTCTAATGGTGCATGTGTTTGTAACGATAATCTATAAATGGAGGCCAGAAGGCCTCCAATGTGATTTCTGATGGTGTAAGTGTTTATAACAAGTGATTTTCCCACCCTGTTTCCCTTCCCTCCCAAATTCTCCCTCCTTCCCTTCCCACCCCACCTAATCTCCCCTACCCTCCCTCCCACCCCATCTCCCCCCCCCTTCCCTACCCACCTCTCTAGGTGTAACCCCTGGGGGTTTACCATGACCGCTACCTCTTACACCAACACCACCCTTTTACACCAATTCTACCGCTCACAACCCCGCACCGCCCCACCCCCAAGCAGCTGTGTGCACCCATCCTGTCCCGTCCTTCGTAACAAAAACCGTTAACGGGTGCCGGGAAATGGTAAAAAAAATAAATAAATAAATAAATAGGACAGATCAAAGCAACAAATATGAAGCTGCAACCCCTATATCTCCCAGAGCCCTCTCGTATCATCCTATCATCACCCCGGTCTGTTATGTGCTCCCCCGCTCTCTACGTGGGGTTCATAATTTTTCCTCTGTTGTCTTCCAGCCACTTCTCAACTTCAACAGGGGCGTTGAAAAACAGAGTCTCCCCCAGGGCCGCGATCCGCAACCTCGCTGGGTAAAGGAGAGCATAGGGCAGCTTAAATTTTTGTAGGCTGCGTTTTACCTGGGTAAACTCTGCTCTACGCTTCTGCAAGTCCGGAGAAAAGTCGGAGTAAAATGATATTTTTGCCCCATTAAAGAATACCTCCCCTGCTTCCCTAATCTTCCGCAGCAGGGTTACTTTATCCTGGTAATTAAGAAATCTCAGGAGGAGGGGTCTCGGGTGGCCCCCCTCTTGTGGTGCCCTGAGAGGGATCCTGTGAGCTCTTGTGATGGAGAACGAAGCCGAGAACAGTTCTTTCCCGATTAGCTCCCCTAACCACTTTTCTAGAAATGCTATTGGATTGGCGCCCTCACTCCTTTCAGGTAGGCCTATCAATCTCACATTATCTCTTCTACTCCTATTCTCCATCTCATCCATTTTAGAGGCCTGTTTAGATACCTGTTCCCTCAGCCATTTTAATTCTTTGGTTATTGGGTGCACATTGTCTTCTAGCCCGCTAACCCTTTCTTCCAGGGCGGTTGTTCTCTCTGCCGTCTTCTGTAGTTCTTGTCTAACCATCGAGAGATCTGCTTTAAGACCTTTCATCTGCTCACAGAGATCTTTGAGCGAGCTATTACATACCCCTACAGCCATAAATACATCCATTAAAGTTGGTTCTCTATTCAGGGGGAGATTCGGATCATTCATTGACTCCGGGTTCACGTTCGTGTTATGATCACTTAGCTCTGGCCCTTTATTACATGTTATTTTGGAGGACTGGGTTGCCAACCCACCCCCTAGGGGCTGTGAATGTGGCTGGCCCTGGCTCTGGCTTTTCCTGTCCGATATCCCCCCCTGTTGGCTCTTTTGCTGCGTCCCCTTTTTTGGGGGGGTCAGAGCGGGGGCATGAGCATATTGCTCCAGTTTTGCTGCTGCTGCCGCGGCGTGCTGCGGATTTTTCTCTTTAGAGGAGCGTAGATTCTGCATCATTCACTCCTATTGGTATACAAATAGTTTAACAGCAAGAATTTAGCAGCGTCTCTCCACCCTTATCTACCCGGTGAGCAGGCTAACCACCTTGTTGCTTTAAAAGTGGGGTGTGTGGCGGGTGTGTGGAGGGGGGGAGCTCTCTCCGCCCCTGCACACCCCGACACGGGGGGTGAGCTTCACACAGGGGGAAACTACAATACCTTAAGCAGTCGGAGTGGGTTAACTCCCCTCTCCCAAGAGTACCTCAGCTACAGCAATACTTAATGCAACCTCCCTCCCTCACCGCAGTCTTGCGCCGCTGGTTAAATGCCGCTAAGGCAGTCGCCAGCAGTCTACGGTTAGTTAGGTATGTACACAGGTATGCTTATAGTCACTGAGGAGCCAAGGGCTTTTTAACCAACTTATAGTTTATAATGGTCCCACCTAAATATAGGGGGATTGATATAGTCTTAGCAGCAGGGGGACCCCCCGCTGCTTGTCTTCCCCCACCTGTATCAGCAACTCACCCACAACCAAAAAAAAAAAAAAAAAAAAGGAGAAGGAGGAAATATATTTTGCTTCTTGTATTAGTTCACTCAAATTCTTATATTATGATCGTTGTTACTCTTCAATACATGCCAACATTTGATTTTTTACCATTTAGCCAGCAAATCATAGGCTATATTATAGTGCTACCTTTTTCTGCCCCCTGGATTAACGAGGACTATGTCTTTTTTGTCTGCTAGAGCGCTCTGCATTTTTCTTGCTGCAGCATATTTTTCATATTTTTGGTTAGGTATAGTGAGATGTATTGTGTTAATGAGGACACATTGTTTTCTCTGTATATTCTCCATACTTTTGTATTTGCATAAATAACCCCCCCCCCTTAATTTTCAATAAAGCCTATTATATATTTTTTTGTACCTCAAGTCGTGGTTGACCCTTCCCTTTTTTGCTTTCTGGGGACTCTCTTGTCCACACCAAATTTCTTTTGTCACACAACAAATCTAGAGGCTGTAGGAAAGTTTACTTGTAAAAAAAAAAAAAAAAAAACAAGCCTTGTATCAATTTGCCAGCTGCAAAATAGTTACATACATGGCAAATCACATGCCTGACCGACAGTAATTGTCCACAGCTGCTAGTTCAGACACGCAGCAGGGCATACCAGCTGGGAAACGGCAAGACAGCATTTTGTCTGGGCTGTAGGCCAGTGTTAATTTTAGTCTGAGGACTAAAATTGCATTTTAGTTTTAGTCCCATTTTAGTCTTCTGCAATTGTTTTAGTTTTAGTCGTATTTAGTTGACTAAATCTCCAGTACATTTTAGTCGACTAAAATCTCCAGTAAATTTCAGTAATTGCAATTTAGTTTTAGTCAGTCTTTTAACTAAAATGGCATTTTAGTTTTAGTCGTATTTTAGTCATCTCAATTGTTTTAGTCGTATTTTAGTCGACTAAAATAGTATTCATTTAGTCGACTAAAATGTTTTGGTCGACTAAATTAACACTGCTTTAGGCACTTGGTCGCTTGGACTCTTAGCAGGCGGACCGTTGGTTCTGAAGAGTCACTGAATAAGGTCATTGAGGAGAAGGGGGTAGAGGTGACTGTGTTGGCACTATCAACAAGGTGCCGGACATGAAGTGGTGCAACCAGCTCCAACAGTGTGGCCTATCCTGCATCCCTAACACGCACTAGTAAATATACCCAGTGCACCATAAAGGAGATTTAATATCTGCCCATGCTTGTAGGAACCTGTCTGTGGACATGTGGACTATGCTGATGAGCGTGTTTCAGCAACATGGAGATATTGGCTTCCACATGCAGGGGGAGGGAAGGGCTGGCCTCTTGGGTAAAAAAGGCATCTGGCTACTTGTCAAATGTGGTGAAGCACAGGCCACAAAGTTGTGGAAGGGGGCAGACTCCACTAACTTGGAATGGGAGCAGCTGTGTCGTATGCCTGGAAGGAGACTGCGATGACAAGGTTGGCCTATCTTTTATCTAGAGTCCAGGCCCCACTGAGGATGGAACAGATGGTGTCAGCAGGTGTTGACAAAAGAACTTGCAGCAGGAGGTGCAGGCTTGGAAAGTCTAGCAGGCCATCAGGTCAGGAAAGGAAGTGGAGCAGGACAGACCAACCGAGGTTTAAGAGGCACTCTGCCTGTACCGCAGGTTTAGGAGAAGAGTCTTGTCGGGGCTTCCAGCAGACTTGAGACAGAAGTTTACTGATGGAGACTGAAGCCAGCCAGGATCACAGCCAAAGCAGGCACTCAGGAGCCATATGAAGCCAAATTGGAGACAGAAGTGAGGTCACAGAGGCAGCCGAGGTTAGTAGCGGGCAAGCAACAAGGTACAGAAAAGGAGGCAGAAGCATGGTTGTGGCAGAGCCGAGGTCAGGAACAGGTCAGTAAACAAGCTGGGTCATCGATGGAAATTGGATACAGGATACACACAGGACACAGGAAAAGCTGAAGACCAGTCAGTACTGATGGTGGACAACGGCATCGTTTTAATTGGCCATCTGGCGTCAATAGTGGTCGTGCGCACCTGGTCACAATTCCATGGGTGATACCATGTGCATGCGCACGCCTGTGCGCCAGTTGTCTTACCGTAATTGCCTTACAAGCTGTAAAGCCAGCAAATTTTACCTAGCTGGCATTGAGGCGCAGGGTATGAGAATGATTGGATGACAATTTTTTTCTTCCACGCCAGCAATTAGGCATGAAAATTGCTTGATCAAGGATGCTGCTGGAAATGGTAGGGTAGGGTTTATGCCTACCCTCTGCATTACTCTGGTGTCCGTTTATGAAGCAGTGATCAGCGGTGATCCCGAGGATCGCCACTGATTACAGTCCATAAACAGTTTATGAAACAGTGATAATTGGGGGAGAACATGTTTGAACTTGTTCTCCCGCCGATTATCTCTACACACGGAGAATCCTCATTGAATGACACAGTAATGGCCAGTTTATGAAGCGGTGATCTCACCGCTTCACTGGCGATCTGAGTCAGAATTCACACTCCCAGGTTCACCAGCTCAGAGGTGGTGAATCTGGAAGTGAAGAGGAAATCTGGGGGGATCTGAGGGGGAAGGAGAAAGATTTTTAACTTCCTTTTGCCTCGTTCAGACCCCCCAACACTGTAAGCATGTCCCCCTATCATATTTATGTGTATACATATTTATACATATATACATATAATGTATATATATATCATGTGTGTGTATATACATGTATATATAATGTGTGTGTGTGTGTATACATATGTGTATAATGTAGGGGGACTCCTTATTTTATTAACATTAATCCACGCCGTTGAGCGGTGATAATTTATCACTGCTTGATAAACTGACATCTCAGTATTCTGGTGCTGTAATCTCGTAAAGTCTCACGAGATTCCAGTATCAGGGGCCGTTCTCCACTATTTGAAGCATTTGTAGATCTCTTCACTCCTCCAAAGGTGAAGCGATCTACACCGCTTCATAAACCGGCACACAGAGGAGAAGATTCTTCACTGTGAATGCCGGAGAACGAAGCAGTGAATAGATTTCACTGCTTCATAAACGGACACCTCTGTGTGCTGCCCATTATCACATGATGTGCCATAAGGTAAACCTCTACCTCCCCTGTCAGCCTTCCATCATTATCACTTGAGGCTACAGATGTTGCAGAAAATTTACTTAGGAAATTATGTGGAGTGGTGGGGAAAGGTGGAAAGAGAGGAGGAGGAGTAAGAGTGCTGGCCTTTTGCTGTCAATATCATTGAGGTGCTTAGTTATATAGTAGGTGAGGTTGAAAAAAGATTTAAGTCCAACCCATGTGTGTGCTGCTCTATTTTTTTCTCTCTTTATAGGAGCAGTTTTTCTTTGGACTTTGAGATTGCTGATGGGGTTACTTTAAGGTAGATCTTTGATGGGAGCGACACTGCTGTTGCCATTGCTAACCTCCTTCTGAAAATGTTATCTCAATATTACATTGACCGGCTAGTTTTTTTTTTCCCTTAGACCCTTGACCAAGGACAAACAGGCAGTGTAGGAAAGTCGGAGAAAAAACAGACTTTCTATTCTGCAGACTCAATTTGAGTCTGTGACTCAAAAAAAATTGAAGCAATACTGCACAGCCAGGAAATCGTAAAGTATATGTAAACCATAACATGGCGCTTATTTTATTTGTTCCCTTTTCTTCTGGTAAAAATACCATGGAAAGCATTTTGTTTTATCTGTTCAAGACATAGATTTTATGAGAAATGTAAAGCTTTCCTGTACACACTTCCTGTTTTTATCTCATGGAGCCCTTTCGGTTCTTATCTTGTGCTACAGAACAATTCATCACTATGCTGTGGAGATTAAGAATGGCTGGAATTTAGTAGTTTAACAAGAGACAACTGGGTAGAGCTGACACCAAATCTTTGGAGTTTGTTTTTTTTGTCCTGGACATACACTTTAACTCTGTGACTTTGGTTGTTGGATTAGGCTAATAATGTGTCCATGTCAAAAAGCTTACATCCAACCTCTGTCTCACAGTGGCAGGAACATCTGAAAGATTGCTGTTTTTTTTTTTTTTTACCCAGAGTCTGCTATAAGCTTAATTGCTATGAGATTTCCCATAATGCAATTTAGAAACGACTTTAAGCAGAGTAGTAAAAAAAAAAGCACACTTTGCATTTAAATAATAAAACTACAAAGTTTTCTCTCCCAACAATTTACCCTCATCTCTATTATGCGGTGATTGTGCTTTTTTTTTCCATTCTGCAGACAATTGTAATAGTATATTGCCTACATACAACAGAGTGTAAATAACTAAAAAGTGTATTGTAAATAGATTCCAAGTTTATCCTTTATTAATGAGGCACTGAGTACCCTGCTGTTTTACAGCACAGAGACTACCATAATATCCAAATCTAAATTACACTTGTGTTGCTTTGGCAAAGCACATGGAACTGAATAATATGCAGAGCTTCGCTCTATTTAAACTTATGAAACAAATCTCCCTATCTCTCTCTCTCCTATTTAAAGATGCTCGGAATAATGCAGAGTATAGGAAATAAATTAGATTATAATAGTTATTTCTCAGCAAAATGATTGGGATGTTTATCAGGAAGCAATGCTCTCCCGTTGGGTGTTATATATATTTATATATCAAATGTATTAGTGGGATTTATGTTCTATAGAAGGTGGAATATTCATTTCAACAGACGGCAAATTACTATCTGCATCATTTTTGCCATGGAAATATTTTTTTTGTCCAGAGAACAGTACTTTGTAAATAAATAACTTTAAATTTGTTGTTTTTGCTAATAAGCTAGTGCCGATCTATGAATAACAAATAAGGGCTGATCTAATGCACCCCTGTGGCCAGAACATCCTTTAGCAACCAGTAAGGGCTCATTAACACTGGCCTTCATGCTAGTGTGCATTGCGTAGGAGCAGTGTTTACTTTTTTAACTTTACTGAAGTGTCACAAAAGGACAATTCATGCACTGAGGTGTTGCGATGTATAAAAATGCAGTGATGCTGTATTTTTATGCAATGGACAGCACCTCAAAGCAAAGTTATGGTGTGAACAGGACATCTAGAAAAAAAATCTTTTCTATGAGCCATTGCGATGTGCTTGTATTCACCAATGCAGATTAGCACAGGTCGACAGACCTGATGTAAACACATACTAAGATTTCAGCTTTTGTCAGTTTAGCTAGGTGAAAGCTGGGGTCTGCAATGTCCATTGGAGTTAATGATCCAAATGTATGGTTTACATAGCTCAATGTAATTTGATATAATCAGACTCCTTGCATGGTTTTTGAGTGGTACTGCAGCCATGTCACAAAATATTCTGTAGCCTGCATCCTCTCATTTTTTTAAATGTTTTTGCAAGCCTGATTGAAGCTTCAAACTGAGAAACTGCGGATCAATTTCTGTAAACTCTGAGCCTTTCCAGGACGAATCTTGTGTTCTACAACATATATGGATGCATCTAACTACAGAAAAGTAAGGCAAGTGAGTAGGTGGTTATTTTTACAAAATGTTGGTACTTTTGGGTAAATTCCAATTTTGGTAAATCAGAATAATAATTTTTCTAGAAAATGCAGTTCCCCTAACTACCACCTTACTAGTATTTTACCAGCCTGGTCAGTAGAGGTGGGTCTTTGTGCCCATGTTGATAGTAGGTAAGTGGTCATATAGCTGATTCTCTCTCCCCCCCCACCCCACCCCCACAAAAGAGTGCAAACTTAAACCTAGCCTGTCCATTACCACTAAATAATGCTTTTAATGTCTTACACTACACATTTGTATTTTTTTGCTGAGTTGCTGAGTCTGTGACTACTATCTCGCTTAGCAGTTGTTGTGACAAAAGTGCTCTGAGAGAGGTGACATCGGGGAGAGATGACATCCAATCAGTTGTAAGGAGAATGTAAACTCAGCAACAACATTTTTTTTTTTTTACAAAGCAATTTGTGCAGTAGCTTGTGTTAATAAATCGGAAAGCAATACCTTCAATGAAACTGAAATCTCAATATTAAAATTTGCCATCATTTTAACATGGGCCATCTGCCAATTGTAATATAACACGCACCTCTCCATGTGGCATACACAAGTACTCTTTCTTGCAAAGCAGTATAATAAAAATTGCAGTAGTAGGAGCCTGATGTGCTGCCTTACATATTTTTACTGGGTTACTGCATTTGCAAACTCATATTGCTCCCTGCAATGCCTTATTAAGTGAATCAGTATTGTTGTGTTTGTTTTAAAGTGGAAGTAAAGGCCTAGGTTCAATTAACTCCCCACTACAAGTTAAACAATATAAGTCCATTGTTACCTGTACATTTTTTTTAAATCTGTGTGTTTTTACTCTTTTTCATTATAAGGCATTGCAGTCATATGCCTGCGATGTCTCTTCATTTATACACCTAGGGCAGCTAATGGGCATGCCTCCTTCCTCCTCTCAGAGCATATGACATAATAGATTGGACAGGGGTGGACATGGGCTGTGCTGTGTTACTTGTACAGCCACCGACAATGGTACCAGGGAGTGCCTGTGAGCAGCCACATTCAGCTGCACAGGCATACCATTGTCAGTGAAGCACAGGAGAATTCCTGTGCTTCACTGACAATGGTGTGCCTGTGCAGCTGAATGTAGGGTACTTTTTTCATTTTTAGCTGAAATTCCCTTTTAATTATTGATAGAAGGGCTAGGAATGCCTTGTTGCCTTTAAATTAAAGAGAATCATCTGGGTTGCCATAGCTAACTTGAAGCCAGAGGCAGCCAGTTAGCCAGCATTTTCAGAAGCAAGTCAGCAGAGGCTGCCTCTGCATTCCTCTAATGGTGTAATTATTTATAATTTTTCTATTAGGTAGAATTACAGGAACTAAAGTCTTACTGTTTCCATTAAAAGTATTACCAATCATTTTTAAAGCATTGGATACTCTTTTTGCAGTCATTTAAAGTGGTACTCTGGACATAAAAAATGTGTTTAAATACTTTCTTTAATAGGCCTACAGGATTTATACAGTAAATCCACTGTGTGTGTGTACCAAATGTCTTTGCAAAGCAAGATATTTTACTGCAAAGGTAGCAGTGACATCATCACAGTGATTGCACCCACTAGAGACTGCCTGCAGAAAACTACAGGAAGGGGTGGAGACAAGACCAGTCACCCGTACAAGGAGAGAGCACAGCAGTGACTGGTCTTTATTAGAGCTCCTACACAGAAGCAACGTTTCACACTGGATTACTACATAGATCTGGAGGAATTACAGAACACACACACCTCTTGTATTTAGATAGTATTTGCTTATTCTGGTGTTTAGCTTTTAAAGCCTAAATTTTAGCTTTCTGTCAACTTAAAATAGTTTGTTTGGATCAAGCTGGTCCAAGCAAACTATTACCTTCAGTAACAGATGTGCCCACAGGGTGCATTTATAAACTGTATGTAGCAACAGCTACTGTACATACAGTATACAGCATTGTGCTCTGGCAATGGGACAGGGACTTTCCATTCTGGTCCTGGATCTAAATCATGTCAGCCATTCACAGGAGGTAAAATTAATGTGTTCCACCGCACTATAAACGTGATACAAACTAAATGACAGTGACACTTGTGCTGCTACTTAATAAATTATACAATATGAAGTGAAAGTATCATCAGTGCCAAACCAATAAATAATTCACAGTAGTGCATACAAATGTTACAAAATTACAATAAAAAGTAATAGTAAAAATAAATACAGTAAAAAAAAACCTTGGATTGAGAGTAACTTGGTTTGAGAGTGTTTTTCAAGACAAGCAAGATGTTTTATAAACTTTGACTTGATAAACAAGCGATGTCTTGATATACTGGTAGCGTCACATCAAAACTGAGTATAAAAGAGAAGAGAGGCGCCTCTAAGTGTAGCAATATAGTTACATTTAATGAAAGTACAACATTTACTAACGCACGTGGTTGATGATTAAAACAGGCACATCTAAGTATGCAGGCATCCGGGGTAAAGCTGTCCACATAGACCATCCTCTGCACTGCCATTGACGTCATTTGCTTCTAATCCCCTTGTGGAGGCTGCCATTTGTGGATGAACATTTTATGGTTACTCAACCAAGTGCTAAAGTGGGCCCTTCTCCGTTAGGAATAACACTCCCCAAACAAAACTGCCCCCCACTCTCATGAGAAGGTTATAGCGATTTACCCTGTGACAAAGTCAGAAATGCAGAAAAGTTGCGGGGCATGGTTACAAGGCAACCAGAAGTGACATGGTAACGTTGGGTGGACGAGTGGCAAGTTTACAGCGGCAATTAGAAACCAGCGTGGAGGTGGTTAAATTACTGTGGAATTGCTACTGGACTGCCTTTACATTTTAATTCTTATCGCAAGAGTTTTATATGCGAGTGGGATTTACTTTTATTAAACGATTCATTGTTGGAAGTAATACACTATTGGAGGTCCCTCTGTTTTATCTTCTTTTGCAGAATATGCAATGAGATGAGATCTATGGGCATAAGGAAAGTGAAAAAGTGTCTTGGAATCATCCCAACTGGAGATTGAACAACTGATAAAGCGCTATTACCTTCTCATAATGATCTCTCAGATGCAAATTCCAGCTATTTCACTCCTTCCTCCACTCCAAAATTACTGCTCAATATTTCTTCTTAGGATATGGCTCTAAATTCATGCAATCACAAATAGATAATACATAGTGCTCTCCGTTTGCAATATTTATTAAAATTCCCCGATAAAAACACACTTACAGGATATTCAATGGAAAACTCGCTTGTTACAATTATAATGTATCCGCTCGCTCACCGCTGTGGCTGCGTGACATCACAGGCTCGGCTCCTACCCTTTACACGCGTATCGGCCTCTGATTGGCTTTAGTAGATGGGCGGGCCGCCTTACCCAAGCCCTTATATACCCTAACGTTATGAAGGTAACCTCCAGTGCTTCTCCTCTGGAGTCTAGAATGTATGCGAGCATACCCACTTCCCGTGGACCACGGAAGTGTCATTATTCAATGTATTATATTTGTAAGATTTGTATGCGCTACTGTGAATTTTTTATCAATTTTGGCACTGATCATACTTTCACTTCATATTGCATTCACAGGAAGCTTTGTATTATTTGAATGAATACAAAGCTGATTCTTCTTGGCTGCAGGGGAAATATGAAATATGTATCTGATCCCCTATTAATCAGCAAGATTTCTGGCTCCCAGGTGTCTTCTATACAGACAATGAGCTGAGATTAGGAGCACTCTCCTAAAGGGAGTACTCCTAATGTCAGTTTGTTACCTGTATAAAAGACACCTGTCCACAGAAGCAATCAGTCAATCAGATTCCAATCTCTCCAACATGGTCAAGACCAAAGAGCTGTCCAAGGATGTCAGGGACAAGATTGTAGACCTACACAAGGCTGGAATGGCTACAAGACCATTGCCAAGCAGCTTGGTGAGACGGTGACAACAGTTGGTGCGATTATTCGCAAATGGAAGAAACACAAAATAACTGTCAATCTCCCTCCCTCTGGGGCTTCATGCTAGATCTCACTTCATGGAGTTTCAATGATTATGAGAATGGAGAGGAATCAGCCCAGAACTACACAGGAAAATCTTGTCAATGATCTCAAGGCAGCTGGGACTATAGTCACCAAGAAAACAATTGGTAACACACTATGCCGTGAAGGACTGAAATCCTGCAGCGCCCGCAACTTCCCCCCACTCAAGAAAGCACATGTACAGGCCCAACTGAAGTTTGCTAATGAACATCTGAATGATTTGGAGGAGAACTGGATGAAAGTGTTGTGGTCAGATGAGACCAAAATCAAGCTCTTTGGCATCAACTCAACTCGCCATGTTTGGGGGAGAAGGAATGCTGCCTATGACCCCAAGAACACCATCCCCACCATCAAACATGGCGGTGAAAACATTATGGTTTGGGGGTGTTTTTCTGCTAAGGGGACAGGAAAACTTCACCGCATCAAAGGGACAATGGACTGGGCCCTGTACCATCAAATCTTGGATGAGAACCTCCTTCTCTCAGCCAGGGCATTGAAAATGGGTCGTGAATGGGTATTACAGCATGACAATGACCCAAAAGGCACAGCCAAGGCAACAAAGGAGTGGCTCAAGAAGAAGCACATTAATGTCCTGGAGTGGCCTAGCCAGTCTCCAGACCTTAATCCCTTGTATATGTAGAGGGAGCTGAAGGTTCAAGTTACCAAACGTCAGCCTCAAAACCTTAATGACTTGGAGAGGATCTGCTAAGAGGAGTGGGACAAAATCCCTCCTGAGATGTGTGAGAACCTGGTGGCCAATTACAAGAAACATCTGACCTTTGTGATTGCCAACAAGGGTTTTGTCACCAAGTTATGTTTTGCGAAGGGGTCAAATACTTATTTCACTCAATAAAATACAAATCAATTTGTAACGTTTATGAAATGTGTTTTTCTAGATATTTTTGTTGTTGTTCTGCCTCTCACTGTTAAAATAAACCTACCATTTAAATTATAGACTTTGTTTCTTTATTTCTTTGTCAGTGGGCAAATGTACAAAATCAGCAGGGAATCAAATACTTTTTCCCTCACTGTAGTGTGTGTAGTTGATGCTACATAAAGTTTATACAGTGTTCACAGGGGGCGCATCTGTTAGTGAATGTAACACTTTGAATGGACTAGCTCGGTCCAAACAAATTATTTTAAAATGACAGCTGGATTTAGGTTTTAATTCTCACAAAAATGTTATATGTTGCAACTTACTAGTCCTTAGATGTGATGGCTGCAAAAAATTTCTTTCATTTTTTTTATTTTTAACATACCAAGGGTGACAATGTTCACACACCATACTGAGCATTGTCACCATAGGCTTCTCTCCTGTTTGGACCACTTCTTCCTCTTCTCAACTACATTCCATAAAGAGGAAGCTTGCTGGGAAGGCTGATGTTTGAGATGACAGCTTAAAACACAGAACATTCCAAGATTTCTAACAGGATCAGTAGGATTTTTCTGTATTTGTAGAAAATGTACTTACTGTGAAAGAGAACACTAAGGTAGTCAACAAAATAGAGGGCTGTGAAGTTGTAATATACAGTATCTCACAAAAGTGAGTACACCACTCACATTTTTTGTAAATATTTTAGTATATCTTTTCATGTGACAACACTGAAGAAATGACATTTTGCTACAATGTAAAGTAGTGAGTGTACAGCTTGTATAACAGTGTAAATTAGCTGTCCCCTCAAAATAACTCAACACACAGCCATTAATGTCTAAACCGCTGGCAACAAAAGTGATTACACCCCTAAGTGAAAATGCCAAATTGGGTCCAATTAGCCATTTTCCCTCCCCGATGTCATGTGACTCGTTAGTGTTACAAGGTCTCATGTGTAAATAGCAGGTGTATTAAATTTAGTGTTATCGCTCTCACACTGGTCACTGGAAGTTCAACATGGCACCTCATGGCAAAAAACTATCTGAGGATCTGAAAAAAATAATTGTTGCTCTACATAAAGATGGCCTAGGCTATAAAGAGATTGCAAAGACCCTGAAACTGAGCTGCAGCACGGTGGCCAAGACCATACAGCAGTTTAACAGGACAGGTTCCACTCAGAACAGGCCTCACCATGGTTGACCAAAAAAGTTGAGTGCACGTGCTCCGCGTCATATCCAGAGGTTGTCTTTGGGAAATAGACGTATGAGTGCTGCCAGCATTGCTGCAGAGGTTGAAGAGGTGGAGGGTCAGTCTGTCAGTACTCAGAGCATATGCCACACACTGCATCAAATTGGTCTGCATGGCTGTCTTCCCAGAAGGAAGCCTCTTCTAAAGATGATGCGCAAGAAAGGCCGCAAACAGTTTGCTGAAGACAAGCAGACTACGGACATGGATTACTGGAACCATGTCCTGTGGTCTGATGAGACCAAGATAAACTTATTTGGTTCAGATGGTGTCAAGCGTGACGGCAACCAGGTGAGGAGTACAAAGACAAGTGTATCTTGCCTACAGGCAAGCATGGTGGTGGGAGTGTCATTGTCTGGGGCTGCATGAGTGTTGCCGGCACTGGGGAGCTACAGTTCATTGAGGGAACCATGAATGCCAAAATGTACTGTGACATACTGAGGCCGAGCATGATCCCCTCCCTTCAGAGACTGGGCCACAGGGCAGTATTCCAAAATGATAAAGACCCCAAACACACCTCCAAGACGACCACTACCTTGCTAAAGAAGCTGAGGGTAAAGGTGATGGACTCACCAAGCATGTCTCCAGACCTAAACCCTATTGAGCATCTGTGGGGCATCCTCAAATGGAAGGTGGCGGAGCGCAAGGTCTCTAACATCCACCAGCTCGTCATGGAGGAGTGGAAAAGGACTCTAGTGACACCTGTGAAGCTCTGTTGAACTCCATGCTCAAGAAGGTTAAGGCAGTGCTGGAAAATAATGGTGGCTACACAAAATATTGACACTTTGGGCCCAGTTGGGACATTTTCACTTAGGGGTGTACTCCCTTTTGTTGCCAGCGGTTTAGACATTAATGGCTGTGTGTTGAGTTATTTTAAGGGGACAGCAAATTTACATTGTTATACAAGCTGTGCACTCACTGCTTTACATTGTAGCAAAGTGTTGTTACATGAAAAGATATCATGAAATATTTACAAAAATGTGAGGGGTGTACTCACTTTTGTGAGATACTATAAATAGTTAGGTCCATATATATTTGGACACAGGCACAATTTTCGTTTTTTTCAGGTATTTACTAAAACATATTCAAGCTATATTTATACAATGAATATAGGCTGAAAGTACACACTCTCAGGTTTAATGTGAGGGTATGTACATCCAAATAGGAAGAAGGGTTTAGGAATTACAGCTCTTAAGAATAGCCACCCCCCTTATTTCAAGGTACCAAAAGTAATTAGACAATTGAATCAAAAGCTGTTTCATGGTCAGGTCTGGGCTACCCCTTCATTATGTATTCATCAATTGAGGTATTTGTATTTGGATTCTATTGCTGTGAACCTACATCATGCATTCAAAGGAGCAAGTGAAACAGGCCATTGTAAGGCTTCAAAACTAAACAAATCCATCAGAGAGATAGCAGCAACATTAGAAGTGGCCATATCAACAGTTTGGTACATTCTGGGGAAAGAAGAACACACTGGTGAGCTCAGCAACATAAAAAGGCCTGGACGTCCACGGAAGACAACAGTGGTGGATGATCGCAGGATCCTCTCTATGGTAAAGAAAAACCCATTCACAACATAAAGACAAGTGAAGGACCCTCTCCAGGAGGTGGGCGTATCATTGCTAAAGTCTACAATCAAGAGAACACTTCACAAGAGCAAATACAGAGGGTTCACCACAAGGAACAAATCATTCAAAAGCCTGAAGAATAGAAAAGCCAAATTAGACTTTGCCATAAAAAATTTAAAAAAGCCAGACCAGTTCTGGAAAAGCATTCTTTGGACGGATGAAACTAAGATTAATCTGTACCACAATGTCAGGAAGAAAAAAGTGTGGAGGAGGCTTGGAACAGCTCATGATCCAAAGCGCACAACGTCACCTGCAAAACATGGTGAAGGCAGTGTGATGGCATGGGTATGCATGGCTTCCAGTGGCACTGGGTCATTGGTGTATCTTGATGATGTGACAGAAGACAAAAGCAGCTGAATGAATTCTGCAGTGTTTAGAAAAATACTGTCAGCCCAGATTCAGCCAAATGTAGTGAAGTTGATTGGACAGTGCTTCACAGTACAGATGGTCAATGATCCAAAACACACTGCAAAAGCAACCCAGGAGCTTTTGAAGGAAAAGTGGAATATTCTGCAATGGCCGACTCAATCACCTGATCTCAAACCAATTGAGCATACATTTCATTTGCTGAAGGCAAAACTAAAGTCAAAAAGACCCACAAACCAAGAACAACTGACGACAGCTGCAGTTAGAGCCTGGCAAAGCATACGAAAGGAGGAAACTCAGTCTTCGGTAATGTCCATGGGTTCCAGAGTTCAGGCAGTCATTGCCAGTAAAGAATTCTCAACAGAATAATAAAAATGAACATTTTATTTATGATTATATTCATTTGTCCAATTACATTTGAGCCCCTGAAAATGGTGGGACTGTGTATAAAAATGGATGCAGTTCCTCAAATTTGTACTTAATATTTATGTTCAACCCCTTGAATTAAAGCTGAAAGTCTGCACTTCAAATTAATTTGGATTGTTTCATTTTAATTTTATTCTGGTGGCATACAGAGCCAAAAGTATGAAACGTGCCTGTCTCCAAATATATATGGCCCTAACTGTATATTTTTTTTGGCTTTAGTTATCCTTTAACAATATCTTCTAAAATATTTCACAAGAGCACAGGACCCAAGTGGCTAATGCGTGTGCCTACTCTAAAGTGTGCTGTCCAGGGTCCTGAAATAGACATTTGAAAACACGTTGCTGCTTGTACAAGGGTTTTAAGTTCACACCTATGCATTTTCAGTTTTGTAGAACCTCACTGCAGACCTTTTAACTTTAAGTAATAGGAATTCTGAAGAGTGCAGCAAATAGGATATAGGATATCACTGCTAAGCTGACTGGTCTGTAAAGGTGCAAGTTCCATGGTTAGCATTCTTTACTTTACTTTTCTACATAGTGAATCAATGCAACTTCAATAGCCAGTCACCAGTGGCAGCATTTCTTTTTCCATTTTCGCAGGGTCCCTTAAAATAAATGCTGTTTAGTTAGTGAATGAAATGTCTGCACACAGTGAAGCCAACAATTTTTACAACAAAAGTTATAAAAAAAGGCAGCATGCCAACTCACTAAAATGTAAGATGTGCTGTGGAGATTTTTGTTCTGATTTTGTTATATTTCTAATAAATTAATATACTTCAATGATAGAATATACTGGTCCACCCACAAAAAAAGCAGGTTAGATGTTAAAACCTAACTCCAGGAATTTGAAAAATTCCTCCTTTGCAGTGCCCCCTCCCAGCACTGCAAGGGTTAATTACTTGTTATGTCTAGGGCAGCCTTTCTCAACTTTTTTAAAACAGAGGAACCCTTGAAAAAATGTTCTTGTCATGGAGAACCCGTGCTAAATTATTATATCTCTATGCTCACAAAATATTTGTGTGGTCAGTAAGCTGTAAATACACTACATTATTATTTTATGTATTATTATATCTAGCATATCTCTCACCTAGAACAAACAGTGTTTTTTTAACACTTCCTTTCTTTTGTTATAGAAACAAAATTGTTTCAGTAACAATCTTTGCATTGGAACACAGACTAATAATGGCAAGAAAAGAAACACTTAAGCCCCTTACACATGGAGGTAGCATTGGACTCCGCCTGCTCGGGTGAGTAGTTGGATGGCTGGTCCATGTTCGATCTGCTTATGCAGAGCAGATACAGACAAAGCCCGCACTCCTGTATGGGCAGTCGGATGTACACAGACCTCCTGTCCGTATATACCTGGCTGCCATTCTATCCGATCCTCCAGATTGATGGGGAACAGGTCCCCATCTGTCTGTTTTTATTGAACTGGATCGGCTATTGGTGGGTGTCAACGGACACATGCGATTGGACCGTCTGTGTGAAAGGGCCTGAACAGTGAAAACTGTGGTGTCCCTTTGGTAGTCGGTGGAAAAGTACCTTCTTATATTGATAGTCCATGTAGTGGTACTAAACACTGACCAATGGGAAAGGGCCCTTTATAATAATGGTCAGTGGGAGAAGGACACTCTTAAATTGTTGACCAGCAGGTAAACTGTTCCTCCTCCTTACACACAGCTAAAAAGATCATTGGGAGTTAGAAATTCCTCATCGGTCAAGGAACCCCTAGCCACCTCTGGAGGAACCCCAGGCGATAAATCCTGGTCTAGGGGATTGCAGGGAGGCTGTTTAACTAGCCCGATTCCTTATTCTGGCTGGCTCCAGCCTTCTTCTTATCATCACATACAGTACAGGGACATTAATCATGCTTTGTACCTTTAGGAGGCTGGAGTTCGACAGGAGGCAACTGCAGCTTACAGAGCAGCTGTGGGGACTGGTTACAGAATGGAGGGAGCTTGCTGGAGCAAGGAATAAAGCAAGTGTTTACACCTTAACCCTCTGCCCTTAGACTAAACAAGTAATCAACTCTTGCAGAGGAGGGGGCACTCCTCTTGCAGAGGAGGTGGATTTTTACATTTTCCTGGAGTTGGTCTTTAAGTAAGAATTTCATTTTCATGGTAAATTGTAAATACGACTTATGTTGATGTATTACTAGAACACTGATGCAGGAAGTAACCAGAAACCATTCCATTCTGTCCTAGTAGCTATCACTAGACCCTCAGTTCACCACCCTAGATCAGTTGGTGCTTATGCAACAAAGGTCTAGATTGACAGGTCTTGGCATTTGTGAAAAGGATTGATATCCTCAGTGGATGTTATACATATTTTATCAGGGATACTATAAAGTTAGTAGTCAGTACCTCCAATCAGATGCTGAACAGGCAGGGAAGAAGATGTGACTATATATATCTGCAATGACACATACAAATAATTGCCTCCGTACGTGTTTGGCACCCAAAGCTTGCTAAGTCCCTTCCAGACAGAGCTGCCTGCAGTAATGTGGAAGTGTCAGATTGCTATTACAATATTAACATTTGAAACCACAAACCCTGGTTTAAATAGGTGTCTTAATTTTTATAACATTTTTGAGGACTACCTTTTAAACCCTTTAAAATATTTTTATAATATACTATACCATACCATACTATGCTATATGTCTTAAAAAAATACGAAATAATTCGAAATTATATTGGAAGCAAAGGGAAGAAATGTGGTTGAACATAATATGATGTAAGTTACCAGTTGATAAAATGAAGTAAACATCTACTAAAGGGTAAGGGATCTACAATAGAATAGATGGCACACTTTAGATGCAAAAAAACTGAAATGAACCCAAAGAATGTATCTATACTCTATATTTCTAGAAATTATTGTGAGCATATCAAATGGAACTTCAAGCTTTACTAAGAAAGAAATCTCCCTCAGGGTAAATTATTTATTATTTATATATTTATTATTAATATAAATTAACTTTATTGGGGATTCTTTTTTTTTTTTTTCGTATACAAACTTTTTATTTAGTAAAATATGGTGGTATTAGAGAATATTGTAAACTTGTAATCAATAGGTTGTAGAATAGTATTGTATTAATACATTTATTGGGGATTCCTAATTTATTTATGCTCTGGAGATATAGATGTAAGTCCTGCCAGCACTTTTATTAAACTGATGTTGTTGTTACCACCTGAACAGGCTCACTGTTCTCATAAGTAAAGCATCCCTTTAGGCTAGTGCTACACTGGCAATATAATCCCTTGCTACTAAGAGATTTAACTTTTGCTGGTAGTCACCTAAATAAGCTGGAGCTACCAAGAGATTTTTCGCAGCTCAAACCTGCTACTAAAATTTCTAAAGATTTAAAGTAGAGTTTGGAGTTAATTGAGCTTGAAATAGTTAGTCTGGGCCAAGCTGGCCCTACTTGGCCCAAATGAACTATTTAAAGTGCAATAAAACCTGGCTTTCTACTTTAATCATTAGGTGTAGTGGATGAATGCTAAACTAATGAAAAAAATGATTCATTTGGAGCAGACTACAGAAGTAGTATATAGTAGCAGTCAATCTTACAATGCACCATTTATGTGCAATTGAATGTTAAAAGATGCTCCTTCATGCTGCTAGTGTACAGCCATGGCCAGAAGTTTTGACAATGACACAAATATTAATTTTCACAAAGTCTGCAGCTTCAGTGTTTTAAGATCTTTTTTGTCAGATGTTACTATGGTATACTGAAGAGGAAGTAAACCCTAGTGGGTTTTATTTCCTCGTTATTGCCCTGCAAAGGTAAAGCATAAGGGGTTACTATGCATCACATAGTAGCCCATTATGTGTCACTTACCTAAAACCGAAGCCCGCGATGTCACTGTTGTCCCCACCAGCAGGGGGTGTCCATCTTCGCCCCTCTCCCTTCTGGGGGCCACGAACTTCGGCTCGGAGTCATGTGACATCACTCCCGCACATGCGCGTGGGAGCCACCAGCCACAGCATGACCCCCTATTAGAAACGGCATGATGTGCCCTTTCTAAAGTGTGCATGCACCAATGACATTGACGCATGCGCCATAGTCATTGGCACTCAGGTCTTTCGTAAATATCTCCTAAACCGTGGAGGTTTATGAGATATTTCAAGCACCCACAGGTAAGCCCTAATATAGGCTTACCTGTAGGTAAAAGTAGTTTACAGGGTGTACAACCACTTTAGGTATAATTACAAGCATTTTAAAAGTGTCAAAGGCTTTTATTGACAATTATATTAAGTTTATGAAAGAGTTAATATTTGCAGTGTTGACCCTTCTTTTTCAAGACCTCTGCAATTCGCCCTAGCATGCTGTCAATCAACTTCTGGGCCACATCCTGACTGATGGCAGCCCATTCTTGCATAATCAATGCTTGGAGTTTGTCAGAATGTGTGGGTTTTTTTTTGTTCACCTGCCTCCTGAGGATTGACCCTAAGTTCTCAATGGGATTAAGATCTGGGGAGTTTCCCAGCCATGGACTCAGAATTTCGATGTTTTGTTCCCCAAGCCACTTAGTTATCAATTTTGCCTTATGGCAAATTGGTCCATCATGCTGAAAAAGGCATTGTTCCTCACCAAACTGTTCTTGGATGGTTGGGAGAAGTTGCTCTCGGAGGATGTTTTTGTACCATTCTTTATTCATGGCTGTGTTCTTAGGCAAAATTGTGAGCCCACTCCCTTGGCTGAGAAGCAACCCCACACATAAATGGTCTCAGAATGCTTTAATGTTGGCATGACTCAGGACTGATAGTAGCGCTCACCTTTTCTTCTCCAGACAAGTTGTTTTCCAGATGCCCCATACAATCGGAATGGAGATCCATCAGAGAAAACGACTTTACCCCAGTCCTCAGCAGTCCAAACCCTGTATCTTTTGCAGAATATCAATCTGTCCTTAAAGTGTTTCCTGGAGAGAAGTGGCTTCTTTGCTGCCCTTCTTGACACCAGGCCATCCTTCAAAAGTCTTCCCCTCACTGTGCGTGCAGATGCACTCACACCTGCCCGCTGCCATTCCTGAGCAAGCTCTAGACTATTGATGCCCTGATCCTGCAGCTGAATCAACTTTAGGAGACAGCTCTTGCGCATGCTGGACTTTCTTTGGCGCCCTGAAGCTTTTTTCACAAATGCAGTGGAAATGTTTTTTATGGGATTAAGTTCATTTTCATGGCAAAGAGGGACTTTGCAATTAATTGCAATCCATCTGATCACTCTTCATAACATTCTGGAGTATATGCAAATTGCCATCATAAAGACTGAGGCAGCATACTTTGTGACAGCAGATTTTGTGAAAATTAATATTTGTGTAACTCTCAAAACTTTTGGCCAAGGCTGTAGTTTTTACCATAGGGTACCATTTGTTCCATTTATTTTGCCATGATTTGGTATACCTAGAGATTAAATCGCTAGCCATTTTAGTAACAGTTTTACTCCGCTATAATTTCCTGTGTAGCTAGGTGACCACCAGCAATTCGTTAAATTTCTTAGTAACTACAGATTAAAATTGCCGGTGTAGCCCTAGCCTGATTCTGCAAAACTATTTTAAAGTACTTCAAGGAAGTCAAGTTAGCCAATCACACAAGCAGGAAATTTGATTTCTGGGGGTGTTCTATGTATATTGTACAGAACGCCCACTGTTTTCATAGTCACGTAAGCAATTTTTGACATTCTTTGCAGTTTAAGAAAATCATAGCTGGCTGCAGGTTGAACTGGAAACGGCATTTATAAAGTATATGTCCAGCCAACAGAGGACATTCAAGAAGGGCTGTAATTACTGTATTTGTGGTGCCCATAGAAAACCATTGAGGGCCACTCTGTCTCTTTAATCTTTACCTCAAAGGCATTTCCTCTAGTGATATAAATTGTTTTCATAGTAATTGTATAGAGGTTGACAAATTGTACATTCATTTTATCTAAATGTTTGCCAAATACTATTGCTATTTGTAAAAATGTATCCCTATAGGAGTCACATGGTGTCCTGTGGTTTTAGTAACATACTGCACTGAGGATTGCTTAAGCTTCATAGTGGAGATATGTACTGTATCTAACTGCAGTGATCATGGCTCTTTCCTCTCCATCAATGGTTCTGCAGCAGCTGATTTGCTGTACCCAAGGCTCAGTTTTGATAATATTAAGTGAGCTTAATTGTCTTCTATGTTTTGAATAGGGCTGCTCATACTAGACTGCATCCATTGCCAGTTATTAGCCTGTTCATACTAGACTTGGACTACCTGTGGGACACTTCTGCCGGTATAGACTTTCCATTTATGAAGCCCTGAATTGCACTTCTGTATTTTGTAAAGTATTGATGCTTTTATATTTGAGCCTTGTGACTCCCAGGGGCACTGATACAGCTGCACTCTCTGCATTTTCTGCAGTCGCACCCTTGCCTTTCCAAATGTCAAACCAGTGTTATATGCTCAAACCTAACATTTGTTTCCAAATCCAATTTAAACAGTCTTGCCTGAGTCAGCCAAACATATCCAAGATCATGCAAAGACTTGTAAAATAATAAAGTCGACCTCAGGGCTCTCATCCACTCATCACAAAAAAGTGACAGCACAACATTTGGGCCCTTCAGCAAGCCTGGCACGAAATACGTCATTGCATACAACACATTAGGCTGTTTAGCCTCAGAGCCGGCTGTTCTTCTAATGCCCAAATATCATTGGTTTGGTTCACACAAGATAAGCACTTGTCAGAAAGCTGGAGGGAGCAATGTCAGCAGTTGCCCTTAAATCTCTGATGAAAGGGTATTTACATAAAAGGATTGCCTTTGATGCCTCCCCAAGGTTGTGTACCAGCAGACAGCCTTAAACAATTTATGGCTGTAGCAAGCTGCCTCTCGGAATTCACTCATGTAGTGGATGTCCTATTATATGGACAGTTGAGCTTAATAGTCATTGTGTACTTAAGCAGAGCAAAACAACAATGTAGAGGAAGAAGGGAAAAAAAAACTTTCCTGTACATTGGAGGCCCATTTGCCAGCTTGCCAGTCTATTTGTGCAGTAGATTAAAAATATGAATCACATTTTTGCTACATCCCCTAACACCCGTGTTGTCAAGCTTTACATTGTGTTCATTTGTATTACCTTAATTTAATGTTAATTATGTTCTTCATTTGCAAAGAATAAGCAATTCAGATAACATTTGGGAATTTCCCCTCTGCATTTCACTATTCATTCTATTTGCTTGCAAATATATTTGTTTAAGGGCTCCAGAATTCTTTATATTGCACCCCTCTAATTTGTAGGATCTTTCCTGTGATTTACCCTTGTGTGCTTTTTTTGTCAGAAGTGATTGGATATACAATATGATTAAAGCTGAACTCCATTGCGGGTATTTTTGAAAATGTAAGCTGTGTAAGTACTTGAATTTCTCTTGATCACAGTCTCTTACAGTCCCTGTACAGTAGAAAAAAAAATGCGTACTACTGTTTCTTTACCCTACTATGAGCACAAAGAACAAATCATGAACACATATGTGGTATTGCTGTGATTGTCAGGTGTAGGAGAGATGCAGTCCTTTTCTGTTTCTTTTTTCTGGACCTAGATGGACGTTTACATGGAACAGCCACAAGATCAGCGCAGCCGCGCTCTATACCAACACGCTCAGCGTGACCTAAACCGACGAGTGGTACAGGCTTTGTGGACGAAAGGCGGAATCTTTTTGGAGCTGTCTCTACGATCAGAGACAATGAACACACGGGCGGTGTGAGTAAGCAGAGAGTCTGAATAAGACACCTAAGCAATCAACAGGAGCGGTAAGACTCCTACACATCACATAGCTTCGGTACCTGCCCGTGGAACGAGACTTAATCAGGGATGAAACGAAAGCCGGGCAGACCTGTATACTAGTAAGTCTGCCGCTGCAGCAGTCACCAGTGATTGACTCACAAACAAACAGCTGATTAAGTTGCTCTCACTCACTACTGTCTGAACAGCCCACACCTTTGATTCACAAATATATCGGATACCACGATGTATGGCTGAGATATCAGTGACTTGTCATGGCTAGTGCATCCCAGAGATTTGGTAAAACCCCATCTGCATGTATACTTTAGGAAGGCACCGTATTGCAGTTAGGGGCTCTGTATATCAAGAAACGAGATATATGTGATTGCAAGACAGTCCATCTATCTTCCCCCGGGGGTTACCCGCAGGAAATCAGCACAGCACGGTGAAACCTTTCCCTTGGCAATGCCCAATCACCTTAATTTGGAATTTTCCAAATTTACAATAATCATATTGCTGTCCTTCTTTCTTCTGCGGGTAAACGCTTACTAGTTGATGTCCGGACATTTTGCTGTGTGTGTGTGTGTGTGTGTAAGAGGAGTGTTTAATCCTTGATCCATCCTCACAAGGATAGTATGGCCGTGTTGTATGTTGACATGTTTGTCTGTGCTTGTATGTAATTTTTATCACCCGGGTAACTCATCAGGAGAATGAGACCCGTAAATCACTTTGCATGGAATTGTATTGTACCTGTAAACACATGATGGTTTATCGCAGTCAAGAATAAATTTTGTAAATTTTTAACCAACTGATTCATAATTTCTGCTGCATAGGTAGCTACTTTTTAAGTCGTGGTAGTGTTACCTAGACTTGTGGTGTACATATATGGACGTTTACATCAGCCTTCCCATAGTCTCACATGGCGTTTCTGATCAGGCCCACCTAAAAAACACACAGATAGATCTAATCAGAAATCCTGTGTGAAAGGACCCTAAGATGATTTTAGGACAGATACCCAGTCATGATTTTCTCTGTCTCTGTCCTTAGAGGATTTTGGAACACGGTCCCCCTAATAAATCAGCTAAAACCATGTCTGGGTTATAATCTACCTTGTTGATGATGTGGGGGTGAGGGTGAATTAAACAGCTTACCACTCAAAGTTGCAAATGGGCCCTGGATCATTGGGGATCAACTGGTCATATTAAGGGTCACAAGTGCAGAACAAATGTCTGGGGAGACGTCTAAGAGTAAAGAATGATCTTCCATAGCTATCAGGAACAAACACTTGGCAATCCATTGTTGGTCATGGTTTACACCCTAGGACCCTCCCAGGACTTTAGTTACATGTTGTTGTTAGTCAATTTATACAGTCACAAGTACTTGCAAAGATGCTTCAGCAATATCAGACACTTTACAAAGAACCAAAGAACTGAGGGTACATACACATCCACAACATATTCACATAAATAGCACTGTTATTGCTTTCTGGCATAATCACACCTAAATACCATGCTGATTCTGAGAAGCAGCGGTCATCAGAGTTTCTATTAAGAATTACATCAATCTGCTCTCTTCTTATGCAAGTAGCGAATGAGAATAAATTGTGCTGAGAAACAGTTTCAAAGGTAGCACTTCTTTTGCAGGCAACGTTATAGGTGGTGGACCTTAGTGAAGATCTTAACTCTGCCTTTCTTCAGTTCAACTCCAAGAAACAGTGCTCAGTGCTCCCTTTTGACTTCTCACACTGCTCCTTTACATTGAGAAGTCTCAAATTCTGTACTGTTACAGGTCTGACTAGCAAGAGTGCAGTAAAAAGAGATACTAGCATTTCCCCAGCATGAGAGGGACACTCACCCTGTCACAGACAGATATTCAGTACCTTGGTTCTCTCTAGGCACATCACACCAGTTTCTCCAGAAAACGGCTTCTGCCCCTCCCTTATTCTTTCTTGTTCTAACCTCTTTATCTCTCTCATTGGCTGACAGTGCTCCTGAGAGAAAGTTAGGGAAGCCCCCTTGTAGAGTAGCCCCGCAGTCGAGCCGCTTGGTAGTTTGGGTTCTCTGTTCCGTGCCTTGACTCTATTAACACCCTTAACCCCTCTGACACATCTGCAAGCACTTATAAAAACACAGGATATATGCCTTTGACTTGGCTGTGAATTAGTACCAGGAAACAGACACGAGACCGTCTAGTGGTAAATGAACTAGGAATAACTCATGAATCAGCAAAGTCAGCAATAAACAGTGCATATAAGCATTAATTGCAATGTGAATAATAATACTATAACTAGTCTAGAATGCACTCTAGGAGAATTGCTAAGATATGGTGCAGTGTCCCCTGAAAAGTACTTCTTATCATAAGCAAAAATAAAAATAAAAAGGTCTGATGTCACCCAGAGATCACCTTCATCGCAATAATGTACAGAAAAACAAGGAGATCGCCCAGGGGACTTTAGATGAGGTGAGTATTGTTAGCCAATAACCATACCAAGAATAAATTCAATCTCATTTTATTACAAGCTGTCATGCGTTGTGAACAGTAAAAGCCAAGCCGATGTGGTATTGCATACAATATGAGAGATGACATTCCACGTACAATTGTAAAAATTATAAAAAAGAAATGCAAATACAGGCATCAGTAATAGCTTACGCGTTTCGCAAGACAAGGCTCACTTCTTCAGGGGGTGGATACATGTATGATATATCTGCAACAGAAATGAAAAAAGAAAATATGTACATGTGGTATTGTGGTAAATGGTCAGAGGGGTCAGAGGGGTCTCAACTATACGACCTTATACTCACCAATAGGCTTAGGCCAAGTCACCAAATGTCGAATTCACAGACGGTGGCAGCAACAAACTTCCAGCTCAGGAGTTGAGGAGACGGAGCAAAAGGTAACCCCAACAGGGGACAGCTGGAGGACAGACATGGCATGGGTGAAGATGTGTGTCCCTAAGAGTCTCAACATGTGAATGGAAGATGTGAACTGAAATCTAATTGTATATGTATATATGTCAAAAAAAGACATTGCAGTAGCAAAAATAAGCTTAGTGTAGTATATATGGTATAAATGTAAATATAAATATAAATGCACCAGCATAGATAAAAACTGGTAAGGACTTGGAGACTAAGGGATGATGAAAAATAAACAATGTGAAGAAGTTAGGGACACACATCTTGACCCATGCCACTGTCACCAAATGACATTTGGTGAATTGGCCAAAGCCTATTGGTGAGCAGGAGGTCGTATATTTGAGACCCCTCTGACCATTAACCACAATACCACCATTGCGCATATTTCTTTTTTCATTTTTATTGCAGATATATCATACATGCATCCACCCCTGAAGAAGTGAGCCTTGTCTTGTGAAACACGTAGGGTATTATTGATTATTGATGCCCGTATTTGCATTTATTTTTATCATTTTACAATTGTAAGTGGAATGTCATTTCTCATATTGTATGCAATACCACATCAGTTTGGCTTTTACTGTTCATAACGCATGACAGTTTGTAATAAAATGATATTGAATTTATTCTTGGTATGTTTATTGGCTAACCATACTCACCTCATCTAAAGTCCCCTTGGCAATCTCCTTGTTTTTCTTAGCATAAGCAATAGGTCATGGTCTCTGTCTATCAGCTGTAAAGGTATAGTCTTTAGTCCTAACTCTTCAGCCAGCTAGCGTTGGGGCCCAGTTGTACCATTGGTGAACATGACAAGTTTTAGTCAAACCTGCAAGCATCAATAAAGCATCAATAAAGCTACTAGATGGCTAATTGGTCAATTCATAAGGGGCTGATGCTCTCTAGCAGCAAACAGTAAGCAGCTCACCAGTCCTAACGATATTGCAGTTCACCATCTGGTCACACACAGTGATTAGTCTACTCTCTGCTCTGCAGCCAGGTGACTGTCTGTACTCAGCACTCTGGATCCCGCTAAGGCCACCAATTTACGGCAGTGATGGTGCACACTGGACAACGATGTGCACTCTCTGATCTTCCTCAAAACAAGTGGAAGCTGTGTCCTTTACAGCTTTAGAAAATGAAGCCCTTTTCCCTCAACCCGGCACTCTCATTGTGGAAAAGGCAATTCAAAATATCTTGATTACAGTGGAGTCTCTCTCCTCTGAACTACAGTTCCCACAGTGCAGTGTTGCCTGACTCAGCCTATTGAACTCTTCCTGCTCAGAAGCTCCATCCTCTTGCTGATATAACTGTTAATCAGTTTAGCATCACAGGGAAGCTGTTACAAAGAGCAGCTGTAGCCATTGTTTCTCTCTCTCTCCATTCATATGCAAGCTACACCCCACCCTTTTTAACCCACCCCCCTCCCCACTACCACCACCTTTACCTGTTATGGTCTTGCCTTGTCTTCAACTCATATAATCACCTGCCCAGCAGATCCAGCCTTGTCCTGCTGCAATCCACTGTTCAGGTGTGTGACAGACCTAGCCTTCAGAGAGACTTTTGGAGGGGACTGAATGCTAGCCTCTTGCCGATCGATCGTGGACCCTGGCATTTGGGGGAACGGTGCTCTTTGTGAGCTGTATACCTGGGGACCCTTAAGGTGGTATTACTGTGGATTCGGGTCCTGGTCCCCCAGGACACACAGACTCTGGGGACCCTGGATTTGCCATATTAGAAATAGTGGCTAATTCATAATGCTGGGACAAATACTGTTAGGAGATGCTGATGTAAATTCCAGCTGCCTGTCTGTCTGTTGCCTGTTAGAATGTGTATTGTAAATAAGTCTCTAGTATGGGATCTAAGAGTCATTAGATCCCCATTGTTGTTTGTGTTAATTAACTCTGCTATTGTCATAATGTTGATTGGGTTCTCTGAGCTACAAGACAGCCAAAAAGGTCATGTCTGAGTCATCTAGGCTATCTAAAGGGATTAGTTAATTAGCCCATGTTAATTAGGTTTCTGGTCACAGGTGTATGTTCAGAGTAATATGAGCCGGAAGTACGCACCTCCTCTTTTATTGTATATAAGAGCCTGTATTTTTCAATAAAGGAGATCCCTGTTTGAACTTACATACAGTCTGCCTGGTGTTTGTTCTGAGCTACACAACTGGATTAGAATGGCACATAGCTGTAGTTCTAGTCCCGGAGCTTCGAATGACTGAACCATCAGACGTTGCGATCTGCACTCTGATTCTATAGCAGCAGAGGAGTGTCGGGAGAGTGGAACCGAGCGAGCAAGGGGCTCGTTACATTGGTTGGCAGCGGTGGGATTTGCTCTCCAGTTACTGGGACACTCCAAACCAGCCTGCAGGAGAGCCACGCTGAAAGACTTACTTGAGAGCTATGGAGGGAATGGTGGGATCGTGCTTCCTTGCTGTGAACACATCCAAACCATCACCTGGATCCAAGGTCCAGATAGCAGGAGAGGAGAGGTACAGATACCAGCCACCATGGAAGAGGAATTTAGAAGGAGGTTGCGAGAGATCTAGATACAGCACAGAGGACCAGTATCAGAGCAGGTCCTGCTAGGATGGTTTGATTCTATCCGCTGCGAACTCTGGAAGGAAGCGCTAGCCCGTGAGCAGCGAAACCAGGGAAAAGTTCTCCCCTCCATCCATGTAAGGTACTGGTCGCAGTATGAAGTGCGAATGCTGTTATTGGGGGAACAGCCGAACCAGGAGTGGACAGCTGAGCTAAGCAGGCTGATCCAGGCAGAAATGTGGTTGGACGAGACCTACAGAGCCCTCCAGTGGTATGTAGCCCAAGTGTGCCCGTGGACAGCGGATGACAGCCCCACGGAAGGCTTTGACTACGATGGCCTGGGATTGTTGTACTGGAGGCTGTCCGAGGACCCTGACTTTGGGAGTGATCGGGAGTGGCGTTTGGAGGAAATAATGGAGCACAGAGAGCGAAGACTGAATGTCTCGGAAGTGCACTGGGCACAGGAAGATTTGGAGTTTCTGGCCGTTCAGGAATGGGAGCTTGAGATGGCCTACAGACAGCTGCTAGACTCCGCTCAGCATCAGGGTGGGGCTCCCTTTGCCTGGGACTATCAGGAAATACCAGTTGACAACTCTAAAATCCTGGCTGAAGAGTTGACAATGTGGCAGAGTAACAGTGTGCCTTGCCAACCTGCCCCCGCAGCTATGGAGGAGGAGGTCTTATGGCGGATGCAGCAAGTGCTGACTGACCTTGATGATCCTGTTTCTGCATGGGATGATCTTGGATGGAGGAATGTGCCTGTCCAGCAGCATGCCAGAGAATCGGCAGTGAAAAATCTGAAGATTGCCGTCCCCAATCCTGAAGTGCTGACAACAGGGCAGAGCTCTGCTAACCTCTGCCCAGCACTGATAGCATCTTCTGGGTTCCATGGAGAGGAGATGGTGAACCTTTATCCCCAGACACCAGTTGCAGAGACAGGGGATTTGATAGACTTTTCTGCTGAGGAAGAACAACCTGGTGAGCCACCAGCAGAAGAAGAGCTGTTATTAGGGGCCAAACTTCACTGTGCTCTGTCCAGCACCAACAGAAGTATCTGTGAAGTTACAAGGAACTTCCCCAGCTGAAGCGCTGGCAACCGGACAGAGGGTCCAAGATCTCTGCCCTACACCTGCGGCGGTTCCGGAGGCTCAGGGTGAGAAGGAGGTGGTCACTTCCCAGCAGCAGATCAGGATACAGGGGGAGAAGGGAGAGGAGGTGTTCGTCGTCCCTCCCCAACAGTTGGCCAGGGTGGAGGAAGTGGTCTTTCCTCCACAGCAAAGATCCGTGCACCTGGGAGACAGTACCACAGACATATCGTCCCAACATCCAGATAAGGGAATGGAAAAGGAAGCAGTCGGCTCACCTCCCTAATGGCAGCTACACAGTTTGGGAGTGGAGGAAGCCAGCCTCCTGCCCCAACAGTTAGCCAGAGCAGATGGTGTGGGGTTTCCAGCAGAAGGGCTGGCAACAGGGCCTAATACTGCTGGACTCTGCCCTCAACTAACAGAGGATGGATTTCCTGTGAAGGTGGATGGGACTTCAGTCTCCACCTGTATACCCCAGGGATGCTGGGCAGTCAGCCCAGATCCCCAACAGCATGACGGAGTGAGCCCAAACACCCTGTCTTCTCTCCAGTGGCAGAAAGAACTCCAGGGAGAAGGGCCAGTCCAGGCCTCTCCCCAGCGGCAGATATGTTCTCTGAGAGAGGCAGAGGTTGGCTGGGTGAGTAATGCTTTGTTTGAAACAATTTGTTTGGGGTAATGTGTGGGTACAGGCATTAGAGGACTGGAACTACTGACTAACTTCGGAGTCAACCTGTCTGGGGTCTCCTCCTGTGTTAGTCTCCTGCCGAAAGGAGAGAAATGTGACAGACCTAGCCGGGGGAGAGACTTTTGGAGGGGACTGAATGCTACCCTCTTGCCGATCGATCGTGGGCCCTGGCATTTGGGGGAACGGTGCTCTTTGTGAGCTGTATGCCTGGGGACCCTTGAGGTTGTATTACTGTGGATTCGGGTCCTGGTCCCCCAGGACACACAGACTCTGGGAACCCTAGATTTGCCATATTAGAAATAGTGGCTGATTCATAATGCTGGGACAAATACTGTTAGGAGATGCTGATGTCAATTCCAGCTGCCTGTCTGTCTGTTGCCTGCTAGAATGTGTATTGTAAATAAGTCTCTAGTATGGGATCTAAGAGTCATTAGATCCCCATTGTTGTTTGTGTTAATTAACTCTGCTATTGTGATAATGTTCATTGGGTTCTCTGAGCTACAAGATGGCTAGTCTGGGCTAAAGGTCATGTCTGAGTCATCTAGGCTGCCTAAAGGGATTAGTTAATTAGCCCATGTTAATTAGGTTTCTGGTCACAGGTGTATGTTCAGAGTAATATGAGCCAGAGGTACGCACCTCCTCTTTTATTGTATAAAAGAGCCTGTATTTTTCAATAAAGGAGATCCCTGTTTGAACTTACATACAGCCCGCCTGGTGTTTGTTCTGAGCTACACAACTGTATTAGAACGGCACATAGCTGTAGTTCTAGTCCCGGAGCATCGGATGACTGAACCATCAGACATTGCGGTCTGCACTCTGATTCTATAGCAACAGAGGAGTGTCGGGAGAGTGGAACCGAGCGAGCAAGGGGCTTTTTACAAGGTGTAACAGCCAGGATATGTGATGGGGATGATTCAGGGGCTGCAGGAGAATGGCAACAGAGGGAGTGGTGATGGATAAAAATGGTTTAAAAAGTACAGAAAAAAAATCAGGGCTCGAATCCTGCAGGAACACATGGGAACTGCTTTCCTGTAGTTTTTCTACAACAGGAACGCTGTTCCCGTTAGCAGCCATGTCCCGCAGGAGAGATGCAATCAATGGGGTGTCACACATTGCAGGGGGTATCAGGCCGGTGCCGCTGGGCCGCATTTCCATGTGGGGAAAGCAGCTGCAGTAGCTGGGCTGCTCCTTCAGCCCGCGCCGCTCACCCGGATGCCTATTCGGTTCAACAGTCGGGGCAGGGAGTGGAAACTACCCAGCTGCCCCATGACTGTGAAGGGGGAAGGAGCTGCAATGTATCCCAAGCCCATTGCCTGATGCCATCTGCCGGAACGGGAAAAAAGTGAGAGCCCTGCCCGTGCAGCCTTCTAGTGTGCCTGGATAGGAGGAGTGGCGGGGGCAGTGGCCTATAGAGGAATTGATCTTTGCATATTCCTCCTGTAGCCTCTGAATGCCTGCAAGAGGGAGAGGAGAAGAAGCGGGCATTCAGTGGTTGCAGGAGGAATATGCAAAGATCAATTCCTCTATATGCGGCTGCCTCACCACTCCTCCTATCCAGCTTCTTTTTCTGCCCCCTCCATGCTCTCAAGTTCGCCCCCAGCACTCTCCAGTTCCCCATCAGTGCTCTTCAGTCCCTCCCCCAGTGCTCTCCAGTTCCCCCCAGTGTTCTCCGGCTACCCCTGTGATCTTCAGCTCCCCCAGTGCTTTCCACCCCCCCCAGTGCTCTCCACCCCCGCACTCTCTGATCCCCGGTGCTCTCCAGACCCACTCAATGCTCTCCAGCTCCCCCTGCTCAGTGGGGATGGGGATACAATGTGGAGAGGGATGGATGATGCTGGACGGGGATGGGGATACATTGTGGAGAGGGATGTTTGATGTTAGCCAGGGATGCATTATGAAAAGGAATGCGTTTAATTCTGTTCCCACACTTTTTTCCCAGGATTTGACCCCTGCAAAAAGTCCTAAGGTTTATATATTGTAGAGGGGGGAAAAAGTGCAGGAACTTAGTCGCTCAGGGGAGCGAAGGTCTACTTTAAGATTCTAAAGGGCCATTCTTCTGTGAATCTGAAGTTAAAGCAGTATTAATAAACCCAGAACCAAAAATTTAACATATTGCAGCTTACCAATCATTAGATGTGGTGGCTGCATCACTTTTTTTTAGGCTTTTTCTCTCTGTTGTAACCTGGAGATCTGGCCAGTAATACACCTCCTGTATTAGAGTGCCCCCACCCTGGATAAGGGAGCATGGGACACCTTTGGACAGCAGCATTGTCTGTCTGGGGGGCGGGGAGTGTTAGCTGTACTAGCAGATTTAAATACACTAACAAATTGAAGCCAAACTCCAGCTAAAATTTTATAAGCAAACCGTTTTCTCCCCTTTGGGATAAAGGTTTTACATAAATAAAACTGATCAGTTTAACCAGCCCTGCCAGTTTTGAATGGTTTGTCTCATCCCTGTAGGAGAGAGCTTGTTCTTTTGAAAAACAACAAACTTACTGGGCATATTACCAGATGAAAATGGCAGATGTGATGGCAGCATTCGTTTTCTTTTTTAGATTTTCTTTCTAAGAATTGGTAAGCTACAATATAAAAAATGTTTGCTTTTGTGTTCAGTACCACTGTAAATTCTAGTTCTCTATGGGGTTGTTACATGTGCACACTGTTCAGTTTTAAAAATTGTAAAAAAACAAATATATATATGAATTATCATTGTTACAAAGCTAAACGTGACATATTGCATAATAGAATGAACATCTTGTTGCTTGCCAGTAAAATTCAAAATTAACTGGGCTATCTTATTACAAAGTGCAGCATGCTTTGCAAACTGGGAGTCATGGATTCACCCTCTAATTAAATGTTTATTTGTAAAAGATTAGAAATAGTTAAAATGTATAGACCCTAAGACCCAATGGAAACACAGAAACACGTTCCTTTCTCTGCTTATTGGAATCTCTTACTTCCTCTTATTCTCCTCTCTCTACCCCTACCATTACTCTTTTGTATCTTTCTTCTCAACAGCTTGATTTGCTGATGCATAGATCATACACCCACGATCTGAAGGTCCCGCCTGGAGGCAGTACGGATGGATCAGAAATTTTTGATTACTCTCATCTAACACTAGACCTAGCTAATTGTATTGTTTTGGCTGGATGGCTTATTGAGGTTGAGTGCTTTGTCTTCAGCTCTCTTATTGTTTGGCTAATATTACTCTCTTTGTACTTTTTGTCATGAAAAATAAAAATATTGGAAACGAGAAAAAGTATAGACACATTCAATGAAGGAAGAAAAAAAATAACTGTTTGCATTGCAGGGAGGTGCTCTATAAGCTGAATTTCCAATGGATCACCATTCTTATCCTCTTGTCTTCTCTGTGTTGTGGAGAGATGAGCACAGCTACATACACTATATTACCATAAATATTGGGACACCTGCCTTTACACGCACATTAATTAATGGCATCCTAGCCTTAGTCTGTAGGGTTCAGTATTCAGTTGGCTCACCCTTTGCTTGCTTTGTGCAATTCCGACAACAAGGTCCTATCACACATTTTCTGTTGGAAAATCCGACCATGTGTACGGGGCATAAGACTGGTATGCCGTTAAAGTTCATGGGTTTGTAAAGGCAGGCGTCACAAAACTTTTGGTAATATAGTGTATCTCTGCCCCAAGCCAGTGACTGGACAGCTATGGAGCAGCAAGAGACAGACGAGGTCATCGCTCTGCTCTCTCTGCCTTGCTTCCCACCCCATCCTCCTTCTCTTTCTGCACATAATCGCTTAGGAAATATTTTTTTATTGCCTTTTTCCCTTGCTGTGTGAAGTTGAAAGAGCATTGCTGGTTACATCATCAGGAAGGACTGGAAGTCTGTTCTTTGTGGCTGCTGGAAGTAGGTTTCTGCTGGGTGTAGCTGGCTGAGGAAAGGAGCTGCCAATCATTCCCATACTATATTTTCAATAAATCAGGTAGCACTGACATAATGACATCAGCTCTGCTTGAACTGAAATGAATATTGGGAATTTAGGAGACTAGTTGCCTACTCCCTTCGCACTGGGAAACCCCTCTATTTAACGCCCACTTTTACTTTAAGGAAGAGCTGGGATCAGACTGCCTGCATGTGTCGGCAGATTCACTCTGTATACCATACATGTGAGGAATACGTGCAGCCGAGTATCTTGTCCAATGAACAGAGCTTCAGGCGCATGACCAATGCTTCTGCCATGCTCTGACTTTACAGGTGTAAGGATGCAGGCCATAGGCTATAACGTCTCTTGCTCATCCCTCTGGTCACCGATGTTTAACCAACTATGCATTCAGAGCTCCCGCTATCACATACATGTTTCATCTTATGGTTCCCGTTTAAAGCTCACAAATTCAATCTGGCCACTTGAGGCCCATGTGACATGGGGGCCCAAGTCAAACAGAAATGCTTCCGATAGTGCAGTACCAAGGGGATTATAAACAGAACCTCACCACCCCAGCTAATATTCAACTCACATTTATTTAAGAATATAAAAACATTGATATAAAATCCATCGCGTATATCTCACTTGTTGCGACATGTTCCACTGCCGAGCTCCGCCTCTATTAGTTACGCAACCTCCCACGTGGCTTCATCTGGAGGAAATTAGGTCATTTCCTCTGAAGCATTTCTGTTTTTATATGTCGCTGTGGAACTACCGGCAAAAACTGAGGCGCCTAAGTTGAACCAGCTCACTGGGAGGTCATTCCATTTGCTGTGGATCTTTATCTAGAGGGACCATAAGGAACTACCTGGGACTACTGTAAAGCATTCCCCACAGGAGAGGTGCACTGTGTGCAAAAGTGTGTTTGAACCCCTGCCAGGTCTTGCAGTGAGGTGAGGGAGCATTGCACGCGGTGGGGGGAGCACTGTTGTTGGTAGAGCAGTGAAGCACGTGGAAACAGACTTTTTTTTCTTGTATTTTGTTTTACTTGCTTTTTAGCAGAAGAATTGTCACACATATTTGGACGTTTTCCATTGAGCACTATTCACCTGTATTCATATATGAACGTTGTTCATTGATTATTATTTTTCCTATGTTGATTTTTATATTTATTATTTGAGCTTACTATATATGCAGAGCTGTCACAGTATTATTACACAATATTACTTATCAGCCAGAATTTATATATAAAAAGAGTCCACTAAAAGTCAATAAAGTGAAAAAGTGATAAAGACCTCAGTGCATATAGTCCCAATACTGGCTACTGCAAATTGTGAATCAATCCAAATAATGTGTGCTCTCCAAGTGAATGCCACCAGTGCTCACACACTCCTTACCTCCAGATATGAAGATCTCATTAAAACGAGTTCAACCGTGCCTAGCTGTAACATAGTTTTACACTCCGTATGGCAGCTCAATCCACTATGACTCCTTTCAGATGGTACATGAGGCAAAGATAAGACAGAGGACAAAACTCATAGTGCAGTATGTTAAAAATATATAAAAAATGTATTGTTGTACTCCACTCACATGAGAACAGGAGAATCACAGTATACAGTAACAAAGATGGCGCCGCCGCGAGAGCACATATAAATTCTGGCTGAAAAGAATATTGTGTGTTTTCACTTATCATATGCTATTTAAATTATTGCACTGATTCTTTTAAATTACTGTATATTTTGTGGAGAGCATTTCACTTTACTGACACAGGACTTGCATGTTTTAACTTTTACCTAATAAAGTGTAGAAATAAGCTACAACATCAATAGCTTTGATATAAAAAAAATAACAGTCCCAACTTTGGGCTAAACAAGAAGCACAACTTGATGTCAGATTTTCAAACTTATGAGTTGTCCTTTTAACTTTTCCTAGTCTACATACAGTCCAGGGGGTACTATGGTGTACTGACTATTCCAGGACACCCTGCTCATGTTTTAAATGGGCCAGAAGCCTCCACAATTCTCCCCTCTAGGTATCCCCCCAGGCCCAAGGGTACCATCCTGCTGAGAGGAACAACTTTCCTATCCTTCCATTGTTGGCATCACCAGGCAAAAGACCTCAAGGAAACTACTCCCAAATCTTTCATAGATGTAGCAGGGTGCCCGCCGGCTTGTGTGATGGCCCGTTTGCCCCAACGCCCCCCTATACTGTACTGCTCAGCTGCCGGATGTGTAAAGAAGAGAGTGGGTTCTTAAGTTTCATGACTGCATTTCTTCTCCCCTCTGGCCACTGCACTGGGATTGGAGCAGCTCTCTGTGAGAAATTACCCCCCTGTCAGAAACCATGAAATCAGGCCGAGACAGAATTTCAGTTAAATCACACTTGTTTAATAATAAAAGTAAAAAGAACAAACTTAGTAAAAACATAGCCAAAGTTCAGTAACCGGAATGGATAGTCAGCCAAGTCAGAAGTCAGGGATCAATGTAGTGGAACAGCAAGCAGAATCTGGAGCCAGAAGGGATGTCAGAAAAGCAAGTCTTGAACAGGATCGCAGGAGTTTCTGTGAAGGCAAAGGCAGAGCTCCTCTGGACTGGACGGCTTAAGTAGGCAGGACTGATGAGCAGGATATCATCAACAGCTGAGTAACTGTGGAGAGATAAGAGCTGTCAATTAGCTGACAGCTGAGTGGCCATCTCAGAGAAGGAAGGGCTGAGCCCAGCCCTGACACCCCCCCAATGGCTGTATGGCAGCCGCTGACAGAACAGCTCTGTGTGGATTTCCCACTCCCCCTCCCTTTCTGGCAATAGTGTATCAGATCCAATCAGGGGCTAGCATGAAGCAGCCACTAAGAATCATTGGATATGTAGTCCTTCTCAATACAAGTGAGTGGAGGCTAATGGCTGCAGAACTACAGGCCCACAATTCCCTGCATACAGATGAAGAGAAATCCAGCATTTTCCTGGGCAAAATTGCCAGAACTCAGACAGACCAGCGCAGGGAATAAGGCAGTGCAGACCTGTTGCTGAGATCTGTGCAGGACACCAGACACAGTGTGGGAAAACAAGCGTGAGCTTACATGTGCTGTGCTTGCCTACACCGAGGACAGAACTGTGAGGATCTGAGCAAGAGACTGAGCCACAGAGAGAGCTGCAGTGTCTTTGAACTCGAGCTGAGGATACCTGTTGCCATGAGCCACCACATCAGAGAGGACCTGATTATGGGGACTGAAACTACGACGAGCATAATGTTGCAGTGTCTCCCGGGAAGACATGAATTTGAATATTACCCATGAGGATGTGCATGCTACACTTTAGCTTGCATAATGTGGGTACAATACACAATTCCAATTAATTGATTTTGTAAGTGTGTCTCTTTAAACGGTGTGATGTGCATTTTACTATTTACCAAGGAAATACCCCATTCTCATAAATGGACACAAGTAATGTGAATGCACCATCCGATCCATACTCTGCATGCTTTAAATTGTATACTTAACATATAATATGAATGTCACCATTGTGTGCAAAATACTTCTAAGGTTTCAAGGTACAAATTACAAAAATGCTTAAAACATTTAACTAATGGAGCAGAATAAGCAATGATGTTAATTTAACAAGTATTCATTAATGAAAGAATTCAACTGGAAAATGAAAACTGGTGTAGTGGCTATGTTATATGATCCCAAAATAAGGGAAAAAACAGCTGCTTGTATAAGCAGATTTCTTAACTAAAGGGAGATATGTAATATTCTTATGTCCAAAAAAACAATTTCATGTTCTAATTTGTGATTTGCACCTAATAATTTATTAAATGTATATTTACTAGGAGTTTTGAAGAGATCTTTTTTCTATAAATGTAGGCTATTCTTGGGCTAAATAGGCACGTGTCAAAATCTACAGGATTCAAGTTTTCATTTTGTCTTGTACTCAAAATAAGACCTATTACCCAACCCAGACTAGGTTGTCATTGGAGACTTGCATGTTACTTTTTCTGACCTTACCTTCTGATGGAGCAGATAAAGAGAGTAGCAGAAAACAAATCTCCCAAACCTTGAATTTTTCAATATGAGTGACATTTTAAAGCTTTAGGAGATTATTAAATAAACACAATTCACTTGACTGTTCCACAGTGTATTCTTACTGGTTGCTATAGACTCTTGAATCTTGTAATTTACATTATTTTATTGAGTACACTTACTCATCTTGCAATAGGAGTTATTCTGTAGCTTTAAAATTAACTCCTGGGTAGTGTCACAGACAACAGAGGACAACTTGGCCATAGTTGAGGGGGCTCCCACAGCAGAAGAACCTGCTGACTGATGCATTGGAAATTTTCATGGCATAGCAAGAATGGATGACTGTAAATGAAAATGTAATAATCTGTGTAAATGAAACGACATTTTCTGTTGCCAGCAGGTTAAGGAAGGCACTCAATGTGTTTCAGGTTCTAGAAGTGCCTGGCCTTCACCAGAGCCCTTTTTGGCTGCAATGCACCTTCCAAGCTGTGACCCTCAGGACAGTTGAAACTACAGACAGGTTTAAAAAAAGTAATAGTAGCAAAGCATATTCGTAGTGAGGTTCAGACCAGAGGTTAGGGCATGCACTAATCAAATGTAATCATGGAACCAAGAAAAGTTGAAAACAGGGGCAACAGAATACACAGTAATTAATCTAGATACATAGCAGGCTCAGAAGCCAAATCCAATACAGGTTAGGTCAAGAAACACAGATGGCAGTGGAGTGAAGACTACATACAGCAAAAGACAGGTCTGCATGTTCAATAAGCGAAGACTGTACTTCACTATAATTGTCTCGAACAAAGAGCAGTAAAAAGGTAATCAGGACAATAAAGATTGCTAGAACAATCAAAAGAAAAGAAAAACACAAAAATGTAGGAACCCGCAAGTTTGAATATAGCCAGACATGACATTCAGCTGATACATTGGCATCTTCACATCATCCCCTAGTATAAATTTAACCTACCTTTCATCAAATAAAGATTATATATATATATATATATATATATATATATATATATACATACACACACACACACACACACACACATTTGTATATATATATGTAATAAAAAAAAATCCTTGTAATACATAGAATTTAGGATACTAATATTAGTTGTGTAATACTGGTTAACATAATACACATAAATCAGATCTTAAAGCGGACCCTGCCAGTTAACTTTCTTCCTCTAGATCCTGCCCCCTCCCCCGCAGCACAAATATTGGGTTACTTTTTTTTTGTTTTGTTTACTTACTGTTTTTTTCTGGTTTAAAGGCTCGGCATGCCCCCTCCCCCCCCCAACTTCCGTAATTTGCCTAGGCGAATGACATGGTGCTCCTGGAGCCTCCTGAGATGAATGACGTGCAGCCCCATTCAGTAATTGCCCATTCACAGCACAAAAACGTCCTCCAGATCCATTCTGGATGTGTTTCTGCATGCCTGCATTTAACATTTTTTTATGTTTTTTACTGTACATTTCTGTGCAGGAAAAAAGCAGCATGTTGCCCTTTTTTTCTGGATCTAAAGATCACTGGAATGCACTGCGCTGGTGTGAACTATGCCATCGGAACCCATATAACCTAATTTCCATGCTTTTTTGATGCAGGAATAAAAGCTCTGCATTGCAGGTGGTGTGAACAGGCCTTAAGGAGGATGGGGCGGGCCTAGCGGCACCTACACCCTGAAGAGCCAGCAGCTATCACAGGCAACATGGCAGCACTGGACCCGTGCAGCCACAGCAGAGAGGAGGTTCCCAGCAACTCAATGCTGGATCGTCTGCCTAGGTGAGTATTCTTACTATGCAGAACACAGTATCAGCTAAGCAGGGGGAAAAAAAAACGATAGGTCCCTGTAGTTAACAGTAACACAACACATTAGAGTCTGAGCCAGAGCATCTCTCCCTCAAGAGAGATACTCCAAGCACAAAGAGCTTGACTCCAGCCAGAGATGGATGTACAGCTGTCCCATCCCAAGGGATCCTGAAAAGACAAAACACAACAACATCCTACACTAATAACTATCTACACACCTTACTAAGTTTTTCTGTCAGGAGGGGGTTAGCATCCTGCTGACAGAAATATCAAATATTCACATCACATATGTCACTTTAACAGTTTTTTTTTTCTTTTTGGTCTGTCAGGAAGGGGTTATGGCCTGCTGACAGAAACAAATGGGGAAAAAACACACAGCCTCAAAGTGATCAGTTCTCTTTGAAGTTCCTGGTGGGAGGGGCCCTGCCCCATACTGACAGGATCCTTAAAAGAGTTAAAGTCGAAATCAGACCTCACCCCAGCGTCCATTGATAGGAAAAGTCCATCCATCAGGCACAACACAGTGTGTCAGGCTGGTCTGATCCTGCAAAAGTCAGGTACAAAAGGAACACACACTCTGCAACCTTCACAGCAGTCTATGTGGACATGTCAGTGGCTGGCTGCACATGCTAGCAGTCCTTTACACGTAGAAATGTGGGTCAGGCAGTCTCTTCCTACCTCCCTGATGGAGTCTGAGTAACTCCTCGCAGGCCCTCCCGCCTTCATGATCATCACCCGGTCCTTATGGATTGCTCTCCCCAGCTGCCATTCCCTCCAAATGTCCTCAAAGCGGGCCCAGGTCTCCTCAGACTCTGGAACCCGCAAAGGCTTGGGGATGTGCAAGTACTCCCACACAAGGTCATCCTTCCACTCTCCCTGGGAGTTCTCTACGATGTCCATAGTGCCAGGGGGGACATAGGGATTGTCCAGACCCTACTCCAGAGCAACTCTGTGCTGAACCTCCCCCTGGAACTGGGAAAACCTGGGCAGTTCTCTGGGCTTTCCTTTTTAAGGCAGGACACAAGCATTCGGGGACCTCTTAATCCACTGCCAGTATTCAGCTGCTCTGGTCTGGGTGGTGGAAGGTCTGTTGTGGAAAAGTTGTCTGCTACTGATGGGGGTTCCTGCAGCTTCTTCGGTGTTCCCAGCAAAGGCTCTTCTCCTCCCTCGGACTGGACGTCCAGGACCTGAGAGCCTCCTATTTTCCATTCCTCTTCTGAGCTGCTGCTAGGAGATGACCACTCTGCTAATCTCTCCAGGGACCCAAACTCTGCTAGCTGTCTGGGGGATCCCCAATTTATGGTTCTGCCCTCTCTTTCCCCTTCTGGCTCACCTGAGGGCGCACTCCCCTCCAGCACTGGCTCCTTCCAGATAGGGATAGCAAGGGGCATAGCAGCGACTGGCATTTTTAAGGGACATCTGTCTCCTGCAGGGCAGTACTCACAGTTACCATGTCCCCGACGAAGCCGCAGGCCACAGCAGACTCCACTTCCCTTATGTCACTCATTTTTGCAGGGGAGTCACCAGGCTCAGACTCCACTCCAGCTTTCAGCGATGATTCCAGGCCCACTCCAGCATTCCTGGACATTGTAGAACTGTGGCTCCTGCTGGCTGGATGCAAGCTGAGTGAGCGGTTTGCCACAATGACTACACCGGATCCAGACACTGACCACTGCGGTCGGTATCCGGCATTCTGGACACAGCAAGCACAGTCACTCCATCCCATCAATCATCCTGAGAGTGAATCCCCCGCGATGCTCCAACTGGACACCGGTGTGCACCAGATGCAGATCAGGCAACCAGGTCATCGCTGGAAATACACGAGCACACTCCGCCATCTTGCTCCTCCGCCTCGTGATCTCTGGAAGCAGGGAACGCTGGGTCTCCTCTAGGGCGTGGCACCACCCCCTCGCTTCCAGACAGGCTGGCGTCTGTGAACCAGATAGGCAGGCCTCCTCTGGCCTGCTGCTGTAACCCCTCTTTAGTTAAACTGAAGTTTGCAGGCATGCTGAATATTGCCTAGGCATGTCGCTCTGCACAGACTGTACCCGAGCAACTGAGAGCAGATGGCTGCTGATTGTTTCGGTGGTTGCTGGTAGCAACAATAAAGTTTGTAGCCCATTCCTCACTGAAGGGAACACTTCTAGTACAGTCCCACCCGCAGGCTGACCCCGATCACCCCTGGCAACAGTAGACACTTCCAGGCACACTCTGAAGCAGGAATTTGAAGCATAAGTTCAGGATGTCCAGCAATAGCAGAACGCTGGACATATTTGTAATTCAATTCAAGACGTCCAGCAATAGCAGAACGCTGGACGTATTTGTAATCCATGGGCGCGGTCATCCACCATGGTTGTCACGGGTGACAGCACATGGTAGAAAGTCACTGAATTGCAGAAATTAGCATAAGTGTCTGTCCCAGCCATGGTTGGGCAACTGGGTAAGCAGGGCAGCAATAACTTAGCAAGCGGCTCCCGCTGTTTGCTATGGACAATGGCACTTGATGCTGTAGTACTGAATTGAAGGCAGAGCACATACATCCTTCCCCTGGTTTCAATTCCTCAATTGGGTTCAGTTCCCTGGCTCGTTCAACTTTGGTTGCTAGGGGCAATGGCTGGCAGGTTACCTGTGAACATACGTCCCGGATCGAGCCCCCAAATGTAGCGGTACCCCCGTAGGGGCTGCATGAATGTAGTGGTCCATCTGTCACCCTGCCCAGCCAGGCACACACTTTTTACTCACTCAGAGACATGGTACAATCAGTTGGGCAGCGCCCAGCCCCGGCCACCAGAACCGGGTCCTCCACCCTCGGTAAATCTTTATTTTCTCATGCCATGTTTCCCGAATGCGGAGCGCTGCTCCATCATCCGATTCCCCTCCATCCCCCGGGCATCCCTGGACAATGTACCGCCAGTTCAGAGCACGGAGGGGGCGGAGCCACTCAGTCTGAAGACCTGCCATATGTCCGAGCGGGGCTTGTCCAGGCAATGGGATGGACGAGGGTAGTGTGGGTTGGGCTCATAGGAGTGGTTGTAGGCATGGCTGAGGGGGCGGGTTAGTCACAGTTCATTCTGACTGGAGTGCAGATTCCTGCTCACCAGTCAGAAGTGTGGGCTGGGCGTGTCTGTGGGCATGTACGTCTCGGAATATGCAGCATAAAAAGTACAAAATATTTTACAGCGCACACATACAAGAATGACATTTCCTGCAGGGCTAGTTAAAAACACCTGAACACCTGAACATATTCCAAAAATACGGGGGTTTGGTCACACTATATGGTCATATAGTGCTAAGCCCACTTACTGCGACAAAGTACCCTGAATTAGTGGGTCCTACACTAGTAATAGAATGGAAGATCCTCTGTCTCAACCATGGGAGCTGAACTCCTCTATGTGGGAGAACTGAAAGGGATACATCCTAATCACTGGTGGCCACTAAATAAGAGGTAATGAGGAGGGGGAGGGGTGCTCCAGCCCAAAAACCTGGTCAGGGCCTATTACAACATACAAGAACATATTTGGGGGGTACACCATACAATGCATTTAAATTCAAGATGGTGCTGCTGTAAGAGTTGTAAGAATATGTTCAGGTGTTCAGGTGTTTTTAACTAGCCCTGCAGGAAATGTCATTCTTGTATGTGTGCGCTGTAAAATATTTTGTACTGTTTATAGGTCTTACAGCAGCACCATCTTGAATTTAAATGCATTGTATGGTGTGCCCCCCAAATATGTTCTTGTATGTTGTAATAGGCCCTGACCAGGTTTTTGGGCTGGAGCACCCCTATCCCTCCTCATTACCTCCTATTTAGTGGCCACCAGTGATTAGGATGTATCCCTTTCAGTTCTCCCACATAGAGGAGTTCAGCTCCCATGGTTGAGACAGAGGATCTTCCATTCTGTTACTAGTGTATGACCCACTAATTCGGGGTACTTTGTCGCAGTAAGTGGGCTTAGCACTATATGACCATATAGTGTGACCAAACCCCCGTATTTTTTGAATATGTTCAGGTGTTCAGGTGTTTTTAACTAGCCCTGCAGGAAATGTCATTCTTGTATGTGTGCGCTGTAAAATATTTTGTACTGTTTATAGGTCTTACAGCAGCACCATCTTGAATTTAAATGCATTGTATGGTGTGCCCCGCAAATATGTTCTTGGAATATGCAGCATGGCATATCCAGAACTACATTTCCCGTCATCCTCCTTGATACATGACGTCACGGCCATATTTGACTCTTCATGGACACCGCAGATGGCAGCCAGGGAGAGGGCTCTACTGCATTCATGGCCCCAGCTCAGCCAGTTCAGCCGGTCCGCCGGAATGGCCGAGCTGGGTACTGGCACTGGGTATTAGGAGCATGGATGGAGGAACCCCCTGCTGGGGGTACTGCATGCTGGCACCCAGTGCAGTTGGGGATTAGACAGCTTTCTTGCACCTAGCACCTTGGTTTCAACTGCGGGTTTGTCAGGTGAGTGGGTGCCCACATTGCCGTTTGAGTGCATTTTGGCCAGTTATTAGGAACTGGACAAAAATTCGTTCAGTGTACAATCAGTTTTAACTTAGCTCTCAAATGTCGCATCTTTCGTATCTCGTTCATACTTACATTTTTCTCATGCGATTTTACATTTATCATGCGATTTTTACATTTCTTATGCGATTTTAAGTTTCTCATGCGATGTCATGTTTCTCATGCGATGTCATGTTTCTCATGCGATGTCACGTTTCTCTTGCGATTTTACGTTTTCTCTTGCGATTTTATATTTCTCATGCAATGTTAGGTTTCCCTTGTGATTTTACGTTTCTCATGCAATGTTAGGTTTCTCATGTGATTTTACGTTTCTCATGCAATGTTAGGTTTCCTTTGTGATTTTACATTTCTCATGCAATGTTAGGTTTCTCATGTGATTTTACGTTTCTCATGTGATTTTACGTTTCTCATGCAATGTAACATTTCTCTCATGATTTTACATTTCTCATACGATTTTACTTTTCTCTCGCGTTTTTACATTTCTCTTGCAATTTTACGTTTCTCATGCGATTTTACGTTCTCATGCGATTTTACGTTCCTCTTGCGATTTTACGTTTCTCTTGTGATGTTATGTTTCTCATGCAATTTTATGTTTCTCATGCAATTTTTTAATATTTCTTGCTCAACTTTCATTCCTAGGCCTACGCACATTTCCCATGTGATGTACGTTTTACCCCTATCGTTCACGTTTTTCCCGGGTTTCCACGTATCTCACGTTGCTCATACAATTTACGTGCTCGTGCAACTACGTTTCTCATGCAGCCTCGGTTCTCATGCTGCTCACGCTACTCATGGTTCTTGTTCAGTTACGTTCCTTCACGCAGCTTACATTCCTGTCGCAGGTTACTTTTCACAGTCTGCTCACGGTTCTCACGCAGTTATGTTCCTCACCCAGTTGTGTGTTTTTTCATTCAGTTCGTTGTTTTTATTTTCATCATTTTGCTGGGTATTGTTCATATGTTTTCATCATTTTAGTTATATTTTCACGGTTAGTCTTGGCATTATCCACTGCAGTTACCTGTCTCGTTTCAGGTTCGCACGGATTGAGTTGGTCGTTTTTAATTGGCTTGTGCAGTGGCAAGTCTCCTCACCCGTGTTACATACGTTAATACATACGTTACATCTCAGTTTCTGTTCAATAAGTTATCACTTGCCTGACACGTTTTCAGGTTCATTGTGACCACGTCACAAGTTCATACGTCATGACATCTCACTACTCGTTTCACTTGCCTAAAATGTCTTCAAGTTGCATAGGCCTGAGTTTACATTTTAATTAGCCTGATGTGCCTCAGGTAACTCCGCTTGGCTAGTTTCTTGAGACTGATACGTACATTCCTTTCATTGTCATTTCATACACAAGTCAGGTTCATATCTACACATTAAATCTCACGGCAACGCTCCTCTGCAGGGTTACATATTACGTTCTTGGGTTCCAAAGGTTTGAGGAATCGTTTTTTAATTGGCTGGTATAGTGGCAAGTCCCCTCATCCGTTTCTCACATGTCTTGTCACGAGTTCATACGTCATGACATCACACTTCTCATGTCTCTTGCCTGACACGTCTTCAGGTTGCATAGGCCTGAGTTACGTTTTTAATCTGCCTCACATGCCTCAGGTATCTCGGTCTTGCTAGTTTCTGGAGACTGTCACATTTTCAGTCCTGCATAATGGTTACTTTGTCATTTATTCTCGGTCACCTTTATATCAGTAGTGGTAAAGGAAGCATGAGATTTTCCTTTTTCTTAAGGTAGGTTGGGATTCATTTGGTTAACTCTTGTTTATGACAGTGTTTGTTCTCGTTTGCATAGGTCATCTCACTGGCAGCAGATATTGAAGACTTTGCCTCCATCCATCCGGCACTGTGTGGGTGATCTCCTCCTCATCATAGTTTTCAAATGGGGTCCTGCGTTCTACGGGAACTAACGTCGGCAAGGGGAGATGGTTGGGCTGGTGATTGCACGGACAATCAGTCTACCTCAGGTGGTGTTCAAACAGTTCCAGGTCTTTACTCTTTGTTGTATGTAGGCTGATTTGGCTGCCCTTTCAATTCCATTTTTCATTCACTATAGGTTCATCAGTAAGGTAGTGTTTACAGCAGCAGATGTTCTTTCCCATTTTAGTTACCCGATTTTCCAGCACGTCCCAGCCACGTATCCCTGTGCTACAACGTCCTGACTTTCATGCTACAATTGAAGCTTGATCAACAAGTCGTTGTCAGTTTAAGCCTAGAAGGCTGGTTACACGGCCTGGGATACCTTCCAGGTTTTTCCGTATGTGTCCTAGGTTCTATTTGTTACATACATTCAATATCTACTTGTGTTCATTGCCTTTTTACCACTCTCAGCTCAAGCTTTCCACAAGCTGGTGCCCGGTCACAGTCCTAGACCGACTCATGGTAGCTTCAGCGGAATTACCCAGGGACGGGCCACTTTGCTTGTCCCTGGTGCTCCCTTCTTCACTAGCGCAGTGCATAAAACATCGCCATACCCTGCTGCCTACCTAGGTTTGGCCATTCTTTTAGGATAGGTGCAGTTTCTGCTGCTTCTCTCCAAGCGGTCCGTGTTTAATGTTGTGGAGTAGTTAGGTAGGTGATATTCAGCATGCATCCCCGGATACGTCCCGGATCCACTTGTGGAGATGTCATGGGCTTTCATGCGGTTTGACTGCTCAATGTCACATACGGTTACTTTTCTTCAATCCCTTGCTAGCTCATACTACTGTCTTATTTTTGCCCCCTTTTAGGCATACTGACCATGTGACTTTCGGCACACCCCAGGTCACTTTTCCAGTTTCCACTCAGACCTTTCCATACGAGTACATGAGACTCTGAGTACAAATGGAAGGCTGAACCCAGGTCAGCCTGATTTTTTAGGAGGAGTCAGGATGTATTTAAAGCTGCCCTCCTTCCTCCTTGCCTGTCTCCTGTCCCACCCACCCTTGCCCTTTTTTCTTTCTATCTCTTCTCTTTTACTTCTACTTGAGTATGCCCCCTTTTAGGCATACTGACCATGTGACTTTTGCCACACCCCAGGTCACTTTTCCCGTTTCCACTCAGACCTTTCCATATGATTACATGAGACTCTGAGTACAAATGAATAGTAATGGTTAAAATGTACTTGTGGGTTTAACCAATCATTTCTTGTATATAAATTCTCCATGAAAGGGGGTGTAGCAGGGGTGTGTCCTATGCCTAAATACTTTTTCTAATAGAAGTCCCATTTTCCCATCTCAGAAAGTTGGGAGGTATGCTTAAAATGTTACTCATTTTTTTACATATTGAAGAGGACTTCTTTATAAACATACATGCAAATCTGCACAGTACTATAAGCCATATTAACCAACCCTCCTCCTGTGTGGTCCATTATGTTTGATTATATAGGTTACTGCATTATGCAAAATGGTATTTCATTAATAGCTACCTTTCAGTATACCTCAGAAATATTTGTTCATTTGGTATCCATTGGGACCACTGTTTTACATAGCCTGTCCTTTTCCTAGGATTAAGTAAATAGGTATTTCTTATGTCCTAATTAGCCCCATATGCATATTTAATTTATTCCAGCAACCTTCACAACTAAATGCTTTACTTAGTCCCTGTGTTTCTGACCATAAATTAATAGACAGCTACAGTGTAGATAAGAGTCATAGTTACACAAATGTATCAGGGTATATGCAGCTTCCTTTTTTGTCTCTTATTCTGTGAGGTACAGGAGACTCAAAACAGATTTGGGTACAATTACTTATCACCTTGCTGAGAGGAGGCTTCTAATTAGCAGGGGTAAGGCAGGCCATACATGGGTCGAATTTCGAAAGAATTTTCTTTTGAAAATCATATCTAAGAATTTTCATTCGTATTTCGCACAATTAGTGGGCTGCAGCAACAGCTGATTTTCGTGTGGCCATCGAATTTGAATAATCGGAATTTAAATTTTTTGAAATGCGAACGATTTTCTAATTAATGATGGCAGAATCGTGCGAGAAATGTAATCGAAAAAAAGAAATACGCATGTGCAAGAAAAGAAAATTCCTGGAAAGAAAAGAAGATTCTGTAGCATTATGAGGTGAAATTGAAGGCTTTGTTGGCCAAATTTCGAAATCAATGGTGGCTCCATCGGATCACAAAACGCACAAATTTTCTGATTTTCAAAAGAAAATTCTTTCGAAGTTCAACCATGTATGGCCAGCCTTAGTGCTTGCAATGATTTACTCTTTCATTGCCAGGGCCAATGTATTTTTCTATTTTTTTGCACACAAGAAAACAGACTTAAAGCATTTATTACCTAAACACTTGATATTTCTGATATGTACTTGCTGTACTATGTACTTGTATAAGAAAGTAAAAGGTAAAAGGCAGGCTGCGTTCAGGGAATAGTCCAATATCCGATCTGGGTCATACATAGGGAAATCCAACAGCAAAGCAAGGCAGACAAATGGGAGGCTTGATCAGTAACAATGCAGGTAACGCTGTCTCTATCACAAGCATAGGCGTGCACAGGGGGTGTGCCGGGTGTGCCTGGGTACACTTTAATCATTATGTGCACTGCCGATTCCCCCTACTCCTCTCCCCCCCGGCTTCTGAGGGGAATGTTTCAGGATGGAGAGCTGGGGAAGGAGCTAGTAAATATGTAATTTACTGGCCTCATCCTTTTCTAAATGAACTGAACACAGTAAACACACTCGCTCACTGTGTCCATTCACAACTAAAGCATAGTAAACTGTATTTACTATTCTTCCATTTGTGAATGAATAGGAAGCCACTCAGCACAGAGCACTTCCTATTAATTTACTGCCCTGTGCAGCTGAGGCTGCAGAGAAAGGCATGTGTATTTGCGCTTTGTGGTGCACACCCTAATGTAATAGGCTGCGCACACCTATGATCACAAGCAAGGGATAGAGTGTTCGGTTTGCTTATAACAGGTGACTGACCACCAATCACCTTGCAGGTGAACACAGACAGGGAGGATGCAACAGCCAACACCCGGATGCTGGAATGAGGAGCAGGAGCACTAAGTGATCCTGACAGAACATAGATTCAGACATCATTTGCCCCCAGGACAGAAGGGTAAGCTGACACATGAGATGGGATCAGGTGGGGGGGGGGGGGGGGGAGTGGACATTCCAATGATTGGTATAATGTTTTTTGTGGGTATGTTTTAACAGCACCATTAAAAATATATAATGCATTGCAGGAGCACAGCAGTGATTCCGTGCACATTGGTACAGATCAACAAACTTAAAATGAAAGGAAATGACAATAAGGAATGGTATCACAATCTATTGCTACCTCCATCTTCAGTAAAAATGTTAGCAGTTGCTATCAATGTAGCTAAATTAGTTGGGAACGTACAGTAGCAATAGCACCAACAACAAAGCAGCAAGTGTATCTGCAGTATCACAAAGAAAGTGATTTTGTGCTAAAAACCTGGCCAAAGGTATTTTTGAATTCTCTTGGATATTTTTTGAATTACAGTACAATGTTGAAACTTGGATTGCTCTAGAATAAGCCCAATTAAACACTTTTCAAGTGAGCTAAGGTTCTTCACAGTCTGTGAGTAAGAAGAATAGCTCTACTAAATTTAGATGTACATAAGGGATGGGTTGAGAAAGAGAAAAATCATTTGGTGTAACATTCTCTCTTCTTTCCACTTTAGTAATACTACTGTGTTTCCCTCGGAAATTAGCACGGATCTTATATTAATTTTAGCAACCAAAAACACAGTAGGGCCTATTTTCGAGGTAGGGCTTGCCATTTAATGTACTGTCTTCTCTCCCCCTCTCCCTCCCTGCCTGTCAGGAATCCCCAGTGTGAAGTGAAGTAAAAGTGGTTGTACACTGCTAGAATCCTCTCTATTGCAGTAGTATATAATAGCCCACCTTAGCTCTCTTCCACGATACAAGCATTGCAAAGGGAGGGAGCCAAGATCCCCCGCTGACAGGCAGGAGAAGAGGAGATCAGCTGAGCGCCGTTCTGCGCTTCCATAGCCCGCCGCGATCTGAGCACTGCAGAGAGAGGGGGGCCGAGATCCCCCACTGACGGGCAGGAGAAGAGGAGGAGATCAGCTGAGCGCCGCTCGGCGCTGTACCGAAGGTATTTGACTACATATTCGATTACCGAAACACACACAGTTTACATTATATAATACTGTAATGGAGAGGATTCTAGCAGTTTACAACCACTTTAAACTAGGGCTTATTTTCAGGGTAGGGCTTATATTGCCGCCTTTCCCAAATATCACAGTAGGTCTTATTTTCAGGGTAGGTCTTATTTTCGGGGGAAACACGGTATGTATGATGCATATGCATCTTGGGCACGTTATAATGAGATGGTAATATGGAAACATGTTCAATATGACAAAAAGACATATTAAAAAAAAGAGAGTGGTCATGAAATAGATTAGATGCTGTTGCGACAAATAATGAAAAAAATATTGTCAGGGGGCATGGCTAATTCAAAAGTGGGTAGCTTTTGAACCAGTGATGCTTCTTTGGCCTCTTGGTTATTTGTAAGGACAAGTTTCAGCTGTGTGAGTTTGGGGAGGGATGGTGACCAAGCATAGGTATCTACCACCTGTATGACAGGATAACATAACCACCATTATGTACAATTTGTGCAGACAAAGGCAAAACCATGGCGATTAAGGCACACATTTAGATATTTCAAGTCTCAGAGAACATGCACGTTCTAAACAGGCAGACAACAACAGCAAATCCATCCTCTTTTCATTTTCTTCACCATTGCATTGATTAATATTAAAAAATCCAAACCAATGTCATCAAACTTAGCTGCTGTTGCCAAGAATATTTTGCAGGATGGACAGAAAAAAAAATCTAAACTGCAACTTTATGCACAGTCAACTTCTCCTCAACAGCAACAAAGGCACTTTTTCCTCTTCCTTTCCCACCCTACTATTGATAAGTGTTTATCGTGGGGTGTCTGCTCAAAGAAAAAAGAAAAAACCTAACTAAAAAATCTCATTGCCCTATTGCATTGCAGGCATCTGTAAACTATATTTACTGTTCCATTGACTGATCCCATGCAAATATGGACTGAGATTTGCATATGGCTGTGCCACCACCATGAACCTGATAGTACTTTGGTCTGCCCGTAGACAGGTAATGGTTAACGCTGCCCCAGCCGGGAAGTTGGGAGATAATCGTGTTTCCTGGGTTTTTCTTGGAGGTTTTTTTCTGGGTCTGACCCCCTAGTCTTGTGTCCTATTAAAGGGCTGGAGGTCCAGATGCAAGGGCGGAGAGGGTTTTCTTGTTTCTGTTCTGCCGGTTTGATTCTGGCCAGTTTGTGTGGCCATACCTGTTCGCTGCCGTTGCCAGAGTCTAGATTCCCAGTAATATGGCAAGGTTGGAGTTCCCATTACCCAGGAGGATTGCTGAAACTTGCAGTCCTTCCTGAAGATACCATCAATGGACTCGGCCAAGAATGGACTCTTTCCTATGCAGGTATGCTGGGGCAGCCACAAGCCTGAAGATAGGGACTAGGCATGTTAGGGAAATTACTGCACTTTTCTTCTGACTGTTGTCTGTACTTGTAATCATGTTAATATATTCCAGTAAAGCATTTGAAATGTTGCCTTTGCCTGACCTGAAGTTATTAAAGGAGTCTAATACAGCTCGGGTCACTAAACACATTGGGATATGAAGATAACGGTATAGGAGTTAATACAGTGTGAAGATGCAGGTGGTTAAGCATGTACATGTGGCAGGTGAGATAGCCTCTTGCAGCGAGGGAGATGTTATCAGCACTCCTTCAGCAGCAATCCATATCCCATAGCAACTGGAGCAGATCTGCACCGCCGGGTTCCCCCCATCCTGTACACAGGTACAGAAGAAGAAGAGTTAAGTGAAGTGCAGGCATTGAGTCCGTGCAAGGTGCATGGCAGACCCCTACACCGTTATTGGGAGTGAGGTAGCCGTAATACGATGAACAGGTGGAGACGGCAAGGGCTCTGTGTGTCCCTCCTAATTGCGCAAGTGATCATGGTGTTATACAGCAATTACAAGAGAGTTTATTAGAGATCAGTCAGTTGTTTCAGTAAAGGTACCCCCTGTGTAAGGCAGTGAACGTATGCAAAGTGCCTAGAGTTTATCGTGGGGTGTTTTTTTTCTTGTTTATCATGGTTTTTTCATATTTCTTTGAGCAGAAGAACCCACCCCAGGGTAGGCCTCTCATGTGACTCTTTACTTGCGTCCAACAAGAATGGAAACATGGAGGACGTAATGACCAACCGCACCTCATCTAGGCCCTGCCCTTTCAGGCAGCAAGTACTGAAATATGTGGGCTTGGACTAAATGTCTGTCCCATACCTGAAAAAACTGTGTCTTTCTGGGAGTTGCAGCAGCAGATTGGGTGGCATACAGTAGCACTAAAGTTAAGTTATGGCAATGTAGGAACCTGCTGTGAAGAAGGGGGTAATTTGCTTTTTAGGGAGAAGGTGACAGGATTGCTTTAAATTCATTGTTGCATTGCATTCAGGCAATATACACTGTTTCTCTCAGCACTGCTGGAAATAAAAAAAAAATTAACAAAATCTGAAATAAACAGGACAGTAATTCTTTTCAGACATCTCCAGATAATTCGGCTGTAACGATCTGTGCAATTTATTTTCTTAATTACAAGTCGACAGATTTTCTTTGGGGCATTTCATAACTTATCCTTGGCGCTTCTTCTCCTAAATAGACTCATGGCTTCAGCCCTGGGTGACTAATCTTACGCATTCTTTGAAGTTAAGCATCCGCCTGAGTTCCCAAAGCGGTAAAAGAATACAGCAGATTTGCGGTCTTTAATATTTTTCTTTTAAAGGACTTAGATAGTTGGTTTTAGAAAGAACAAAAGTTATTTTCAGTGCATTCCTCTGTTGTATTACAGGAAAAATATCAAAGCCGGGCATGGTGTTGGGTTGATATAGATTGTTTCTTTGGAAGTAACAAATCTGAATACAAGAGTTCAAATGTTAAATAAAGTTGCTTGTAAACTACTATAAAAAGTTACTTAACAATTAAAAGATATATAGAACTGTCACTTTAATACTCAAGCAGCCATAGGCCACACAGCCTGCAAATGTTACAGTTCTAGTTCTATTTGATCTCCTGCAATCTGCATGGAGTTTAATCTCTGGTCTTCTGTTAAAGCTGAACTCCATACACAAAAAAAACAGGGTTACTCTTTATAGACTGCCTGCAGAAAACTACAGGAGGGGGTGAATACCAGACCAGTCACCCTACACAAGAACAGAGAGTGGAAGTGACCATTTTTTTATTACAGAAAATTGTTAATTTTGCTCCGATTTCAGTCTTTGTCTTTCAGAAGGGGGTTACCATTGTTCTAGTACCTGCTTTATCGGGCAATGCAATTGGAGAATTTGGACACTCCATGCACCTCTATGGAGCAGCGGATGTCAGCGGTGACATGTCCGCTGACATCCACCAATATCCAATCTGATCCTGTCCGTGAAATCCAGACAAATGGAGACGCTATTTTCCATCTGTCTGGAAGATCGGATCGGATGGTTTCAGAAGAAAATGGACAGGTGGCCCATTTTCATCTGATCTCCCCATAGAGGAGAGCGGGGCTCCGACAGGTCTGTCTCTGCACAGTGAGCAGAGATGGACTTGTCATCTGCCTGCTCAGCGGGGATCAGCGGATCGATCCCTCGCTGAGCAAAGTGGAGTCCATCAGGCGGACCACCCGTCTGAAAGAGCTCTTAAGCAAACCTTACAGGTAGGGATAAACTAATCTGTCCAGGTTTGATTTGTGGTCAGCTTTGTGAAACATCCTTAAAGCGGAGTTACACCCTCCTCCTGTTTTTGAGACTGAGCTTTTGGGAAGGAGGGGGGGAGCAGGTATCTGATTTTGATAGGTACTAGCTCCCACTTCTGTTCTGGATGCCTTAGGCAATCAGAAATGAAAGTTCTCTCTCCCAAAGTCTTCTGGGACACGTGACATGTCCTAGAAGACTTCAGGACCAGTCACAAAGTGCAGCGCTGCTCGCGCTTGCGCAGTGGGCACCTGGCTATGAAGCCGCAAGCTGTCACAGCCGGGTGCCCATAGTAGAGGGAGGACACGGGGAGAACACAGTACTGGTGAGTGCACCGCTGGATCATGGGACAGAAGAGTGGCTGTTTATTAAAAGTCAGCAACTACAAACTATTGTCAACAAGAGGCATAGAAATCATGGCACTGCCATGGGGGATTTGTACAAATGACAAAATGTAAAGAAAAAAAATGTACGTACAGCAGGGAAATGGCCTTTTCCTGACAGCTCCATGTCAGCCTACCACCGGGTATGCCCTACTTGCAGGACCTAACTCATAAATTTGATTCCCTCGCCCAGACAGGCATTCCTTTCTTTTCCTCCTCATCTCATAGGACCAAGCAGCTTCCCTTACCTGTCTGCAATAAACCTGTGCCTGACCACCTGTTGCTCCCCAGGTGCAGATCCCACTGTATGGACCCTTAAAGAGGATTCTTGCATGGGTGTTGTGACTGACTTTTGGGACTAAAGCCCTGCTAAATGCACAGCTGTTCCCAAGGGTGACACGATGGCTTTGCAGCTCTATAGTATGTAAATTCTGCCTGATTTGAATGCCTTTTTATTTCTCAGTGATGCATACTACATCTTACTTCATTCAGCCTGGGTTCACACATGTGCGGTGCGAATTGAAGCTCAGGTCTCACTGGGAAGATAAAAATCAGTTGTTTAGAGGTTCCTCTGCATTTTAGCTGTGGATCAGTGAGCGGGGGGAGAGGGGGAGGTGTAGTGAGGAGAAGGAGAAAATCCATGTTCAGAACGCAATGCATCTGCAAATCAGATGCGTTCCCATAGAAGATAATGGGCTTGTAATTCGCACTGCAATGCCCAGAAAACGCATACTTTTTTGTGCAATGCGCAGTGCGAATGCAACGCACATATGTGAACCAGTTGCATTCATATGAATGTATTTTAAAATGTCCTGCGAATTGGATGCGGTGTAAGCCGCATCTAATTCGCATAGGTGTGAACGGGGTCTCAGTGATGTTTGTGCAGATTGAATGCATCCCTGTATGGCAGCTGGGATTCTTTTTGAGTTCCACAGCAGCTTGGGGTGGAATGAAGGCACCTGCCTGAACTCATGCGGGCTTTAAAAAAAAAAAAAAAAAAAAGAATGGGCAATAATAATATTTATAATTCTCTTGGGTGATGTGTGTACATTGCAGAATATTATTGTAATCTGTAACAGAGTCCTACCTTTTGCAGGGCTGGCATTTAATGTAGATGGTTAACATTTATTATCAATTAAGTAACCAGATAACTTGAGTAGCATTGTACATGTTATATTATTATTTTTATTTGATGTGGAGTTCATCCCTGTTTGTCTGGGATTTGATTTTTACTGAGGCAGGTCCTGCTGCAGCAAGTAGTAAAACGGTGTCCTGTTGCCTCCTTGTGTTTCTTACTGCCAGTTTGCTGCAAAGCCATTTGCTTATAATCCCAAGCCATGAGTGTCACCTGGTAGCCAGTCGTTGCAAAAAAGGTAAGGTATGGTTCAGGTAAGAGATTTTTTTTTTTCAGGTGTATGGAAAGCGAACTATGCGTCTTTTGCCGTTAGTCCCTCCAGATTGGCATGCATCATGAACCAGCTAAATTGGGCCTTTGTCGCTCATGCCTTGGCAGGCAAAGCCCTGTATGAATTCTGCTGGTTCAAGCAGCCAAGGATACATTTGATGACAACTAACAGGTTGTCACATTCATTAAGCATGTGTTCAATACACTCTAAAGGAGTGTTTCCACTCACCCTGTGAAGGAATTATCTATTCTGGCAATGAGCAGTCGCCAAGCCTTCCCAGGCAAACAGTCCTCTTCAGACTCTTCCAAAGAGAAGATACAGATGAACATGACTGTGTAAATCCTACTGGTTCAGGCAGCCAAGGATAAAGATGACAATACCTAACAGGCTGTCATATTTATTAAAGACATGGTCAACCCACTCTAAAAGAGTTGTTTACATTCACCATGTGAATGGACAGGATCTAGGAAATTGGCACAAGTCTCCTGCCTGGCCTGAATAAACTTCAGGCTGTCCATCCTGCTCCGCTACACAAGGCAAAGGAACACTGGGGGGCTGACGATCATCCAACAACTAGTTGTTGCTGCTGCTGGCTTTAAATAGGCCACTGGGCGCCACAATCTGTCACACGCTCATCTTCTTGCCTGTTCTTCCCTGTGTGTCCATTAGCATTGCCGAATTTCCGTGATTGTGCCCACCATTAACAGATATCTCAGTTCTTCTGCAGATTTTTGTCTGACAGATACGGAGCTTCCTTGTGGATGAAGCACTGCATTGCTGCTTCATAGTCATTGAACAAGCTCAATGTTTTTTGACTTCCTTCTGTTTCTGAAGGAAAACAAATGCCAACCCCTAATAAAGACCAGCACCACCAGTGAAGGTAAGGGACAGTGCCCATCTACTCATTAGGCAAACAGCCCTCTTCAGGCTCTTACAAAGAGGAAGAAGCAGATGAACATGACTATATGAATACTGCTTTGTTTAGGCAGTCATTGATGAATATGATGAGGACCAACAGGTTGTCATATTTCATTAAGCTCATAGTCAAGACACTCTAAAGGAGTTTTTTCCACTCAACCTGTGCAGGGATTATCTCTTTTGGCAACAGACAGTTTTCCTTCCAGAACCAGTCAACTAGTCTCAGAGCCTTCCCAGGCTCAATCAACCCTACTCAGACTCTTCCAAAGAAGATGCAGATGAGCATGACTGTATGGATCCTGTATGGAACTGGTTCAAACAGTCAGTGATTGTCAGTCAGTGAACATGATGGTGAACACAATTGTGGCAATTCATTAACCACTTCAGCCCTGGAAGGATTTGCCCCCTTAAAGACCAGGCCATTTTTTGCGATATGGCACTGCGTCGCTTTAAATGACAATTGCACGGTCATGCGACGCTGTACCCGAACAAAATTGACGTCTTTTTTTCCCATAAATAGAGCTTTCTTTTGGTGGTATTTGATCACTTCTGCATGTTTTTTTTTTGCACTATAAACAAAAAATGAGCGACAATTTTGAAAAAAAAAACAATATTTTATCATTTTTGCTATAATAAATATCCAAAAAAAAAGTAAAAAAGAAATTTCTTCATCAGTTTAGGCCAATATGTATTCTTCTACATATTTTTGGTTAAAAAAAAAAAAATCGCAATAAGCGTATATTGATTGGTTTGCGCAAAGTTATAGCGTCTACAAAAGAGGGAATAGATCTATGCCATTTGTATGGCTTTTTTTTTTTTTTTTTTTACTAGTAATGGCAGCGGGACTGTGTCATTGCGGCGGACAGATTGGACACTTTTGACACATTTTTGGGACCATTGACATATATACAGGGATAAGTGCTATAAAATGCACTGATTACTGTGTAAATGTCACTGGCAGGGAAGGGTTTAAAACTAGGGGCAATTAAGGGGTTAAATGTGTTCTCTCGTGTGTGTGTTTCTAACTGTGGGGGGATGTGACTGACTTAGTAGTCACAGACAATCTGTCTCTCCTCTCCTGTCAGAACAGGGATATAGTTACATAGTTACATAGTTACATGTTTACACACACACATCCCCGTTCTGGGTCTCATGCCCGCGATCACGTGTGGCCGGCAGTCATCGTGACCGCCGGCCACGCGCATCGGGTCTCCCGCCTTGCAGCGGGCACGCGCCTGCTGTAGCTGTTTAAAGGGCCGGCGTACAGCTATGGATATTTGCGGGAGAGAGCCAACCTGCCGCAGTATAATAACAGCGGCTGGTCGGTTATAGGTTAAGCATGTGGTCAAGACACTCTAAATTAGCTGTTTGAACTCAACTTTTTGCTAGAGTCGTCTATTCTGGCAAGGTCCAGTCTTCCTTCCAAAACCAGTAACTGGGCTCAGAGCTTTCTCGGGCCAACCAACCTTCTTCAGACTCTTCCAAAAAAGTAGATGAGGATGACCAGTTTTTGATCCCTCCTTGTAAGGCTGGTGAGATCCCTTAAGATAGAAGGAAAGCAGTGGAAGTATTTAAGTTCCTCCAAGAACAGATTTGCAATTTCCCTATTTTGTTTGAATTAAAGCTCATTCTAGAAGAATTGATCAAAAAGCATTCACAGCAGGATGTCAAAGCTATGCCCTTGTGAAGAGGAAGGTGTTCAACATTTGGAGTCACTCCATTTGGTTAGTGTGTCCCTTATGGGATTGGCCAGATACATGATTTTACCATTAGAAGATGTGTCCTTCAAGGAAGTACTCATTCACTGCATTGCTCATAGAAGTTTACATTGACAACAATATTGTGATTCCTGCCTCAAGGTAAATGTCAGAGGTGACTGCAGTGCAAGAGTCAGTTTTCATTGAAGGTTAGCCTCAGCAGTCCTGGCTTGGAGTCCAGGAAAAACTGGAAAGCCAACACATCATCCAGAAGTCAGCAAAGAGCTCCAGGCAGGGATGCGTTATGGTATTTTGGGAATGGCATCATACATCTCTTGGGGCACATGGTTGTTTTTTAGTACGACATCTGTTCAGTTGCCAGACCTTGGCACAGGATCCAGTTCTCTAGTCGGCTCCAGGGAAGCTCAAGTTAGCAGCCTGGATTTTGAGAAGCAAAGGTTCACCGATTTAGGTTGCTCTTTGAGAGTGGTAGATGCCATCATTAGAGCATGGAAGAGTAGCATGTACAAGGTTTACAACAAAGTCTGACTAAAATTCCAAGAATATGCTTCGTCAGAGATGTTTTTTTTCAGGGAAGCCCGAGTTTGCCATGTCCTTAGTTTCCTTCAAAGAGTTCTTGACATGGGCCTGAGCGCAAGCACGCTCAAAGGACACATATCCACCATCTCAGCCTTTACTGGGACTCATTGGGCCTCTGATGTATTGATTCTTCATCTTAAAGGCTGTAGTAAAGCTAATGCATCCCAGAGCTCCCACGTTTCTACATAGGACCACAAAATAGTACTCAACTAATTGTCTGCTCCAAAAATACAGGATGGAGTTGTCGCTATGGGAATTGTCCTTAAAGACTGCTTTTCTGGAAGCAGTAGCCTCAGCCAGGAGGATTTCTGAGTTGGGTCTCCAGGGTATAAAGAACCGTAAACGTCCTACCTAACAGACAGAGTTGTTGGAATGGAATGCTGGATTCCATTCCAAAATGACCTCAAGATTCCACTTAAGTCAAGAAATTGCCTACTTTTCGTCTGGAAGATAGACTAGGTTAGTCCATTGAATGTCGGGGAGATGCTGAAGACTTATATTAATGCTGCCTCGAGCTTCAGGTCATTGGATTGCCTGTTTGTGGTTCCCAGAGGATCACACAAGGGGGCTTGAGCTTCCATTAGAGCAGTGGTCATCAACCCTGTCCTCAGGGCCCACTAATAGGCCAGGGCCCACTAATAGGCCAAGATAACTGAAATACATCACAGGTGATATCATTTGCTGCTCAGTAATTGCAGTTGTGGTCCTTTATTTCTCATTATCCCATAAATCTGTCATTTTTGACAACTGTTAATTTTAGCAAAACAGTATCTCTTCAGCTGGAGGTCAGAAATAACCTTAATTTGGTTTCTGCATTATCTCACCCTGGTTGGCTAATTAACTGCCAGTAGTAGGCTGACATGGAGCTGTCAGGGAAATGGAATATTGAATATCAAATACTTACTGCAATTTTCCTTTCCTGACGAGCTCCATGTCAGCACAAACTCCTCTCCTGTCAGAAAAGGGATTAGTGTGTTTACACACACCCATCCCCGTTCTGGGTCTCATGCCTGTGATCACACGTGGCCGGCAGTCATCGTGACCGCCGGCCACGTGCATTGGGTCCCCCGCCGTGCAGCGGGCACGCACATGCTGTAGCTGTTTAAAGGGCCGGCGTACAGCTACGGAGATTCGCGGGAGAGAGCCAACCTGCCGCAGTATAAGGGCCCACTAACAGGCCAGGTTTGATGAGCTCCATGTCAGCACAAACTCCCACCCAACAATGGTGATGGCGGGGAATGTGTAGTGCTTTTGATGAAAATAAGTTATTGCAAAGCAAGGCAATGAGTGCTGCATACAAGGGCAGCGCCAACAACTGTTCAGCAACAATTTCACTTTGTAACCCCCTATCTTAAAAAGGCCCTAGAACAACAAAATCAAAAAGCATATCCTCCACTTAAAAAAAAAATTTAAAAATCCAATACATATAAAAACCTAAAAGACCTAAAGACTAAACACCCAAAAGGAAAGACTACTATATTTATTGTAGCAGAAAAAAGGAAAAAGTTGAAAGAAAAAAAGACCATAAGAAAACGCAAAAGGAAAAAAAAACTTCAAAGGGGTGGCACAGAAGCTAGCAATCAAGCACATTTGCTGCTGATAAACAAGAGTCCTAAAAAGCATAGTTAGGTATAAGACCCCATACACACTATTAGATTTTCTTCAGATTTTTGATTTCAGATTTACCAAAAACCATACAATATGAGGTCAAACCTTAAGAGTTTCGGGGGGGCGTGGCCTAGCGCGGCATGTGAACAGACCTGTTCACCAGAGCTCCCGCTGTTGATCCTTGGACCGATCCTTTCCTCGCTTCTCCAGGCGCCCAAAAACCACGGTACTGGTACCCACAGCCTCTCTGACACCCCAGGGCACAGTAACAGCAACAGATTGGGGCATGATGACCCGAGGGAACCGCGGAGAACACGCGGCCTCGGCCGCTACAGACTTCCAAGATGGCGCCTTGTCATCTCAGCCTCAGAGAACGCCACGAGGCCAGGAGAAGAAAACGGAGCAGGGAGGTAAGTTACAGAAACCCCCCAAGACTAAAGACCAACCCAGGGATATGCTGTATTATGCGCAGAAGTTAGCGGGCTCAGCAGACTCCACACAGAGCAGCACACAGCTCCCTGCAGTCTCCATGGAGCAGGCAGGCAGGGGGGACACAGACAGGCCAGAAGACACTGACATAATGGAGTCTGTTCCAGATCCTATGCCAGGCCTGTTTGATATGCAGGTGGAGGACACCCCCCAGCCCACGCTGAGTGAAATACTCCATGCAGTCCACAGATGTACTGCCTCAGTGGATGACCTTAAGGAAAAGTTTGGGGGGCTGAAGGAGACTGTCTCCCTCCTCCGTCAGGACATTCAAAAAATTAGAGAGAGAACCACGGCAGTGGAGGGGAGAGTCAGTGACATAGAAGACCAGATGCCCCACTTGAACAGAGATATGAGGGGGGCCGCACAGCATGCGCACCAGGCCTTTGAAAAGACCGACGATATTGAGAACCGCCTGCGACGCAACAACGTCCGCATAGTGGGGTTACCAGAGAAGGTTGAGGGCAGAGACCCCACGGTGTTCGTTGAAGAATGGTTACAGGAAATATTCGGCAAAGAGGCCTTCTCTCCCCTGTATGCGGTGGAACGGGTGCATCGTGTACCACCAAGACCTCTCCCACCTGGTAATCCCCCCAGAGCGATGCTGGCCAGGCTCCTCAACTATCGGGACCGTGAAGTGGTTCTAAGATTAGCCAGAGAAAAGGGGGCTGTGCAGTTTAACGGTACCAAAATATCTTTCTATCCTGACTTCTCAGCTGAAGTGCAGCACAGAAGATCTAAGTTTGCTGATGTTAAAAAAAGGCTACAACGATTGCAACTCAAGTATGCGATGCTGTTCCCCGCCAAGCTGAGAGTTATGGCCGGAGACCAGAACCACTTTTTTGAAAACACACAAGATGCTGCAGGATGGCTGGACCAGAACGAACAAGATCTACGACGCCGTAGACGCGAAATGGAGGAAGGCTGATCTCAACTAACCCACTTACTTCATGCATAAAAGGCGCCTACATTCCACTGTTGATATTGCTCCTTATACAGAGGACGTTTCCTTAACACCAAGTGACAGCGATTGAATACAAAATTTTTCAGAGCTCTGTACAGTTGTTGTCTAACCAACCGGGTGGGTTGTGAATGCGTTTCACTCCCGCACTAAACAAGTTGCCACTGTTGTTATGGCTTGATTTTTTGTGCCCTGTTGGCACGGTACGGGCCCACAGAGCCTCACATTATTTGATGCCCTTCCGCTTGGCGTTGCCAGCGGGATTCGTTTTGCAAGATCTACTCTACCTATGGATCTACCACATGGTTTGCTTCACCATGCAACTGAGTTTACTTATTTTTTGTGAAAATCTGATGCTTCTCCACTGCATACTATGCCTCATCAGCCTGCCCCACGCTCCACACAGTCGTCTGGTTATTTTGCTTGCACATGGACTGCAGCTTGGAAGTCTCCGAGTGCAACCTCAAGTGATACAGGACAGGGATATGCCTATAAGAAATGGTTTAAACTCTCGCAATGTCTGATACACCCATAGTGTCCTGGAACGTTCGGGGAGTAAATGACTTATTAAAAAGATCCATGATTTCTGCTGGGTTGCGGAAGTTCCACCCGGCCATAGTTGGCTTGCAGGAAACCCACTTGAAGAGCGACACAGTCAATTTTTTACAATACGCCTGGGTAGGTAAAGCTTATCACTCCACTTACTCTGCCTTTTCGCGTGGATTAAGTGTATTGATACATAAAGCCCTAGTGTACCAGGAACTGGACTCATTAATAGATATATCTGGAAGATTTGTGTTTTTGTACTGTAAATTGTATACAATCACATTGATATTAGCCTTTGTATATGTGCCCCCTCCGTTCTCCAGAGAGGTTTTACAGCTGTTAATTTCATACTTAGTCAACAAACCGGATATACCGGTACTGATAATGGGTGACTTTAATTGCTACTTGGACCCTAAATTAGACAGACACCCTCCTGTGCAGCCTCCTGGGGGTGGACGGGGCACAGCTTTGAGCCGCCTACTTACAGAGGTAGGATGGATTGATATGTGGCGTAATAGAAATCCAATAAACAAGCAATTCTCTTGTTTCTCTAAGACCCATGGGTCACTATCTCGTATTGATTTATGCATAGGCACCCCAAACCTGGTTGGTAGCATATCTAAAATAGAATATTTCCCACGGGGTGTGTCGGACCATTCCCCATTAGCTATGTGGTTAACTACTCGACCCCCTAGTAACTTACCCAGAGCCCCTTGGAAGTTGAATGCCTTCTGGTTAAAACTTTTCACTTCACAAGAAAGAATAGCCGCTCAGATCCAGGCTTTCTTTAAAACGCATCGACATTTAACTAATGTTCATTTGAAATGGGAGACCTTTAAAGCACACTTAAGAGGGACTTTTATTCAGGAAATACAGCAGGTCAAGCACAACTCCTCGGTCCTGTTAGAACAGGCGGGGGACTTGGTGCGACAACTGGAACTAACTTATGTCACCAGCCCTACCGACTCCGCTAGGGAGGCTTGGATGTCGGCCCAGGATTCCCTGGATCGGCTGAGATCCTCCACTGCGGAGAGAAAGAGATTTTTCTCGAAGCTGGCGTTCTATGAGGAGGGGGAAAAGACGGGCCGCCTACTTGCAAAAATTGCAACAGCAGTCACCAGCCATTGGGGATATTCGTGCAGCCAATGGGAAAATAGTTAATTCTCTGGAGGTCATTATTTCCGAGCTGGCATCTTTCTATGGCGACCTGTATAGATCGTGGGATGCTTACTCGGATGCAGACCTAACCGTGTATATGACAAAAATCGATTTACCCTAGTTGTCGGTGGCAGCTCAAAAACAGTTGGATGCTCCTATAACTTTGGAGGAGCTACAGACGGCGGCCTGCTCTTTTCCCACATGTAAGGCACCGGGAGAGGATGGCCTCCCTATGGAGGTATTTAGTCAATATGGTGAACAGATACTCCCTGAACTGCTAAGGGTTTTTAATGCTTGCCTGGATGCAGGTAGACTCCCTGAATCTATGGCAAGAGCCAATGTAATTCTACTACTCAAACAGGGGAAGGATCCGGTTGACCCCGGCTCCTACAGACCTATATAGTTACTCCAGAGTGATGTGAAGATCCTAGCTAAGGTCCTGGTGCTTCGGGTCAATGGGATCATCTCCTCCATTACACACCAGGATCAGGCTGGCTTTATGCCGCAAAAGTCTACGGCCACAAATCTCAGGAGACTGTTCCTAAATATGCAAATGCAAGCAGATAACGGGGGTCAAAGGGCACTGCTGTCTCTTGACGCCAATAAGGCTTTTGACAGCGTCAGCTGGAGATATCTATGTGCAGTATTGGAAAAGTTTGGTTTTGGTGAACGGTTTATAGCGTGGGTTAAGTTGCTGTATGCGTCCCCTCAGGCCAATATTAGAGTGACAGACAGAGTTTCGCAAGCTTTCACTCTGGGCAAGGGGACAAGGCAAGGTTGCCCTCTGTCCCCTCTGCTCTTTGCGATCGCGATAGAGCCCCTTGCAGCCCTGATAAGAGATAGTGCCCAGATACAGGGGTTCCAATACGGAACTCTGCATGAAAAAATAATGTTGTACGCTGACGACATGTTACTCTTTCTGGGGGACACGAGTCACTCATTAGTAGAGGTGATGTCTATAATAAAAATGTTTGGTCACTATTCCGGGTTACCCATAAATTGGTCCAAGTCGGCCCTGATGTTGTTGGACGGAGATCACAGGGTTGTACTCCCTGATCGCTGCCCCATTCCTCTGGTCACTAGTTTCAAATACCTGGGCATACAAGTGGCGCCCAGGATTGGAGACTACTGCTCCCTAAACATTTATCCCTTGCTCTCTCATTTTCGAGATAAAATAAACACCTGGAACAACCTGAAGATGTCCTTAGCGGGTAAGGCCAACTTAATTAAAATGATCTTAATGCCACAGTTGCTATACTTCTTACACAATACTCCGGTCGTGGTTCCACTAAAAATTTTCAGAATAGTAAATACACTTTTCTGCCGGTTACTATGCAATAACAAAAACCCCAGAATTAAGCTGGAGCAGCTGCAGCAATCGAAGGACAACAGGGGGTTGGCAGTTCCCAACCCCTGGTTGTACTATATAGCGTCCCAATTGCAACAGCTGGTTGGCTCTATGGCTTCAGAGCCAAAAGGCTCGTCGGCACAGTTGATGTTGATAGCGTCGGGGGCGGAGACCATTCCTATGGGCCTTGAGGCACAGCTGTTTGCAAAATCCAACAAACAGACCCCTACATTGTCACTTGTACAGAAAATTTGGAATAAGGTCAGACAGCTTCAGGGGGTGCAAGGCTTCACAGATTTCAGTCCAATATGGGGCAACCGCTCTTATACTGAGCTGGATACATTACTACAAGGGCCTAGATGGCGTAAACACGGGGTTAAACTGCTATCACACATATTCGCGAATGGTAAACTACTTTCTTTTATAGAATTGCAGGACAAATTTAACCTGCCAGATAGCATGTTTTATTCCTACCTTCAGCTGCGACATGCGGTCTTTGCGCAGGGGGACGCGGGTGGATGGACACTATCGCCCACTCCGGTGTTTCATGTGTTGCAGTCCAGTAGTGAGACCAAGGGAATTATATCTCAATGCTACCAGATGTTGTTAGTAAGACACCTGCGAGCATACCCGTGCAATGCAATGTCTGCTTGGGAAGGGGACCTTGGCCAGATCACAGGGGAGCAATGGGAGGAGGCCCTACAATCTGTATCTACGTGCTCCCTTAATGTTGCACAAAAGGTTTCCCAACTGTTTATAGCGTTAAGAGTGCACTATACCCCAAAAAAGCTATTTAAAATGGACAGGACGGCAGACCCTCTATGTTCCCGTTGTCGCCAGCATGATGGGGACCTTATTCACCTCCTGTGGAGATGCCCGAAGCTCCACTGATATTGGAGTGAGGTGATGGGCACGCTCAATGAGGTATTTCAGACGAAGGTCCCCATGGACCCCATGTGCTGTATACTGGGGGTCCTGGAGGAGGGGATCCCTGAGGAATTAATCAGGGTTGCTTTCTCCAGAGCTTTATTCTAGGCCAGGAAACTTATACTCATGGGTTGGAAGTCAGCGGGGCCACCTACTAGTCGCTCCTGGGTGGAACACATGGGACAAACCCTCATAAGGGAAAAATATATATATCAACACAGAGGGTGCCCTACCAGGTTTGAACGAATTTGGTCCAAATGGCTAGACACACCAGGTCTAAGCCCGGGAGAGCTAGTGATGTCCAGGCTCCTACAATCTCTTTAAACGGAACGAGGGGATGCAGGACAGTATATATAATATAAACTGTGCGGGCGGGGGGGGGGGGGGTGGAGAAGGGAAAAGGTGAATTTTTGTTGGCAGGAGAAATGCAGTGGGCTGGATAGCCAAGTTGAAACAAACACTGTATGTATGTACATGAACAGAATGTTATAACAAATTATCTGTAAATGCAAACCGAGTGCCGATTATTGTTGGATAATATGTGAATGTTCAATAAAACCTTTTTTGATTTAAAAAACCTTAAGAGTTTCAACTTGTATGAAATCAGGCGGGTCCTTGCACTAAATGGTTTTGGCAAATCTGAAGACATAAATCTTCAGAAAATGTAATAGTGTGTATGTTGTCTAACTCTGAACAGGGGGGATGGGGTACGCAAGGATATGTAGCACAGTACAGTATCACACACTGGCAATACAGTTGCTTGAAGCCCATCCTTTTTTAGTGAGGGGCTGACTTGTCCATTCTTTCAGATTATTATCTCTCATCTGACCAAGGACAAGGGTTATGCAGTGCATTATGAACTCAGTTGCAGATTGAGAGTTTTTCCCATCTCCACATTCCTGCTTAAAGAGGTTGTAAAGGAAAAAATATTATCTCCTAACTAGCTTCCTTTTACCTAATGCAGTGCTCGTTCACTAACCTCTTCCATTGATTTCCTTTGCAAATGTCCTTTTTTCTTCATTAAAATCCCCACTTCCTGTTACTCTGTATGTAACTACACACCATCAGGCAAGCCGTTCTGCCTGGTGGTGAGTGTCGTGCTCACCCCCACCCTTGGACTACAGGAGTGCGTCAGGACGCTCTCTACATTGAACCTAGAGACACAAGGGCTGTGTGTTAGTGGGCGTGTATATCACACAGCAGCGCCACCTCCCTTGGCTTAGTTTCTATTCTTCACTGGCCCGCCTTGACTCCACCCCCTTGCTGCCTAGATGAAATAGTCCTGCTGCGTAGGCTGGGGAGGCGGGAATGGGTGGATACTATGGGTGGCGTGTGGCCGAGAACTTTGCTCGTTCTCGTAAGGCGAAAAAAAAAAGGCTCTGCGCATGCGCGATGACGCTAAGCATAATGGGAACTGTAGTTCCGTTATTGCCGTGACGTCGCTGTAGTGCACGCACACCGCAAACCAGGAAATGCAGCATAATTACAATAATTACTTTTTTTGATATAAGCACCTGACAAGGAATAATTATAGGGGAAAACATTTTTTCCTTTACAACCCCTTTAAAGTAAAAAAATATGTTTTTCTATAAAATGTATTCATATTTAAACCCTTAGTATTCCTTTACTTTTAGCATTCCCCAATCAGTCCTAATTAACTTATTCCTCCCCTTTTCCTTTTAGCTATTACTTTTCTGTTGCTTTTTTACTTCTCTTCCATCAGAAACATTATTTTAGTGTAATTTTAAACTGAACAAACTATAGAATAATATGTTTAGTATTTTTTACATTTTATTTTCCAGTAAAATTACTTTTTTTAAACTTACACTGGCCAAACTAAAAAATGTTTTTTTTTTTTTTTTTAATCTGGAGATTACATAGAAAATAAAATAATGTTTTTAAGTCATTGTTTCCACAATAAAGCCTAGTTTGTCCTATAAAAAAAGTACATATTACTTTGTTATCTTTAAAGTACCGTAATTGTTGGTAAAAACAGATTTATAGCGAAAAAATCAAAATTGCTCTCATAAGGGGTTTAAAGCATGAGAGCGGAAATGGTTAAAGGGATTGTAAATGGGGTTTTGTACTGCATAGTTTTTGGTAAATCTAAAAAAAGATGTGTGAAAAACTTAACCAGATTTCACGCAAAGTCATGTTCCCAAGCAGCTGGGCAGACTTTGTACATAATGCCAACCCTAGTAGCTCTAACTGGCATCTACTTTACAAAGCAATGGCTCACACACCAGTTTTGGCCGTGTGCATCTTTACTGCCGTAAAATAACTCTTCCCTGAAATCACAGCAATGATTGTAGTAATTGGAAAACTACAGCTTTATAGAGGTATAGAACAAAAAAGATCTCAGAGCACAGCATAGAAATAAAAAAGTGCTTTCTATACTAGTTTTCTAAATAGCGATCTATTAAAAAAAATCTAATTTACAAGGACAAAAGACAATGCATAGACAAATCTGCTGGGGCATCAGCAAATATTAGGAAATATTAGGAAAATGTATATAAAGGATGCATGCTAGCAAAAATAAAAATAAAAATGCCCAATGCCTGGGAGACCTGAAATAAAAAAAAAATACAAAAAATTGTCTATATTTCACAATTTATCTTGTATATATCAGTCACTGTTTTGTGCAATACTCTGCCACACCCATGGGTGTCCGTTTAATGCCCATGGGCGTCCGTTTAAAACATTTATCAGTGTCATTTCATGTGATAATTTATGAGGGTGTGTTTAGGGGCCGACTTAGGAGTGGGGCAGGGTAAGGGTTAAAAACAGATTAGAAATTGCTAATCAGAAATTAAATATGAAGTACTTGTGCGCTACTATGGACCTCACAATCAACCAAAGTTAATGTACTATACAATAAATACCAAAGAATAATAAATCATCCTAAAAATATGAAAAAGCTGCAACCATTAGCAAGTGACCTCAACACACTAATGCCCCGTACACACGATAGGATTTTCCATCGGACATTTTCCATCGGAATTTCCGACACACAAAATTTGAGATCTGGATCTCAAATTTTCCAACAGCAAAATCCGTTCTCGTAAATTCCGATCGTGTGTACACAATTCTGATGCACAAAGTTCCACACATGCTCAGAATCAAGCAGAAGAGCCGCACTGGCTATTGAACATCATTTAACTCGGCTCGTCGTACGTGTTGTAGGTCACCGCGTTCTTGACGTTCGGAATTTCCGAAAAGATTAAAGTGACCGTGTGTATGCAAGACAAGTTTGAGCCAACATCCGTCGGAAAAAAACATGGATTTTGTTGTCGGAAAATCCTATCGTGTGTACAGGGCATAACACAATAACAATTAGGAGGAGCCGGTTACATCACTTCCGATCGCGGCCGAGACCAGGAAGTAGGGATTTTATCGATACTGCTTGCATTTAACCTAGATGTAAGGTACAGTATTAAGTTTTAATAAAACCATTTCTTATGTGAAGCTACTACACTATGGAGTTCTTATTTGTCTTGTATGGCCTGTGAATGGAGGAGAGGAGGAGATCCAATACATCATAGCGGATATTTATCCCTGGATTTATGCTATAGGGAGAGGAGAAGAGAAGAGAATGGAATGTGATTTTCCATAAAGGATCCATATATTAAAGCCTTGTCAGACCAGCTATGGATTTCGATGCAGGAGAGGAGAGTGGAACGTGAACTGTTGCTAAGGATATATATACCATGTGGTCTTTGTTTAAGGTGAGCTGCTAGAGCACACTCCTGGAGGATACGTGGGTGGTGGGAGCAATTGTGTTAACAACTTTCAAGAACTTTTTCTTGAGCGCGTAGTCTTCACATCTCATCACTTTTTGATGCACAAGTTCTTTATTATTTGGGACTTATTTTAACTTTTTTTTATCTAAAATCAGATGAATATCTGATTTTGATTCAAGCACTTTTCTATTTTTGAGGTTTAGCTTCTTTAATTAGTGCACTTTATCACTGTTTCACAAATTATCGCATATTACTGCAATTTTTGTTTTGTGTTTTTTTTTTATTATGGATAGGCTTAAATGCATATTTGTCTACTTTTGCTGCACAGCTTCTTGAAGTAGCACACTTCATCACTGTTTCACATATTATCGCATATTACTGCATTTTTATTTATTTTTTAATTAGCGATAGCCGTTCATGCATATTTGTCTATTTTTGCTGCATAACTTCTAGAATTAGGGCACCATTTTTATTATTATTATTATTATAAATTGCTAATCAGACAATGGCAGCTTGATCCTTCTATTAAACTTTTGTATCAGGTTTCTCAAACCTTTGCATGCCTGCACTTTATATGATTACTAAGCCCCTCCCCTTCATGACATTGTTGAAAAGGGACGGGGCTTGGGTGACCTTAAAATTATGCCCCCCCTGAAAAAAGTTCTGCGGACACCCATGACCTCACTTATGAACCCATGTGTCAAAAGTTGTTTGACAAAAGAATCCCAAATCAGTTAGTGCTGAAAAAACTACAACTATAGATTGCAAACATTTGCCTATACGTGTAGTCCATATTTAAAATCAACCATCTGGTCAATCCAAACAAATTCTCCACGATCTCCAGCATTTACCACCTTGGTACTACATGGCTGACCTAAACCCTATGATAAAAGTTGCCACTGTGGAAGGTAGGACTTATTCTATGTTTGCTAGCCTTTTCTTCATGGGCACAGGTTGTTTAAAATAAGAGGAAACCCCAACTCACAACTACAACTACAAACATCCTGGCAAGCTTGGAATCAAGTGCAACAAACCATCCTATGTAAAGTGTAGTACAAGATCATCCCTTAATCTAAATGCAGTCTTTGAAGTACTTTAAAACTCAGGCACTTGTTACTCAGCCCTGTAGTTTTTGGCATTGCAATGTCTATGGGCACCTCCACACCTAGGCAGACAATTACTAGAATCTCTGGTCCCCCTTGAGATTTAGGGGTTTTTGAAGAGCCCAAAGACCTATAGTGATGCAGTATGGAAATGCATGCCTTTCTGGATGTGACATAGCCAAGACACAGCTCAAAGTCAAGCCAAATCATTTAATGCCTAATGTTTGAATCTAATTGCCAGCTTTTTAGGGCCAGTTCACACCACAGAAACGCAGTCCGGATGAGTTCTAGATAAGTTTCTAAATGCACGTTTTTTCTGGTGTGTTTTTGATGCGTTTTGCCACATCTCACTACAGTACAGTTCTGTGCACAAAAAATGGAGCATGTTCTACTTTTTTTCTGCACTGGAAAGGACTGGAACTGACAGCACTGGTGTAAACTAGACAATTGGAACCCATATAATCTACTGTCCATGCATTTTGATGCAGAAATAAACACACTGAACTACATCTCTTGTGAACTGGCCCTAACAGTGTGTATGGAAAGGGTTAGAGAAAATATACTTATGGAATCTATATATATTTTGCATGCTCAAAGTATAACTAAGTGTATGCTCACACTGATTCAGCTGGTCAAGTAGGGACCAGACAAATTTTGATCCATATGTGGCCACTTTAGTTGAACAGAAGTTAATCTACTGAGTCAATAACCCTGTCAATATATTTTCATTCAATCAGCGCTGCAGCTCTGATCTGTGGGTGAAGTCTACTTATTGTCAGAATACAATAACGCAGTTGGGGGGATTCCCACATCCACATTGCATATGTGGACGGGGAAATCGGGTCAGTTTTTTTCCATTCAACAAGTGGGTTGTACGAAAAAAACAGACCCATGTATGGGCAGCTTTAGCCTTAGGGCCCCTTTAAACTAATGCGCTTTTGCTCTGCTGAAATGAAAACCACAAAAAAAAATGCAATAAAAATATTGCCCTTTAAATTTTATGCAACGACAACACACCAGCTGAGTGTTTTTGGTGATATTTTTTTAATTCAGACATCCATGTTTCACAGGTGCATGCTTGGGAGTCAAGAATCCAGAAAATGTAGCAAAAACACATTAAAAATAGCATTTTTACAAAATGCATGCTACATTTTTAGGCACACCAGTGTGAAACGGCCCTAAGTGAGATTGAAGTTTTAACCCAGAAGCGCAAAGATGAACCTGAGGGCAATAGCTAAGCTGGGATTGGGTGATACCACATGTAGCGGTGTGTTGCGACTAGTTACTAGCATCCACCATATCACCCCGCTGCCAGACTATATACATCACTTGCAGAGACAATGAAAAGTCATTTGCTGTGTTTTGTTTTTTTGTTGATTGGGAAGTACAACTTGGTTGGGGAAAAAGGTATATGGGATGCCCGTAGAATAATTCACTTTGCCATCATATTTGTAGATTTTCTTAGATTAGCACATAGTTTGAGCCTGAAGAAAAGATGTACATCATTTGACAGTTATGATCTTTTTCCTGCATCACCATGCAGACTATTGCTCCTCCTCTGCTTTACTCCCAAAGACTATTGCTTCCAGAAGTTCCTCACCCATAACCGTGTAAGGATGAGGACATCACTCTTGACCGTGTAAGGGTGATGTTTCCAGAAATACTCTCCTCCTGCACAAAACTTATCCTGTCATTGTCAATATAAAGTACATCACATCTTCTTCTGTAAGCAAAAAGGACCCACTCTGAACAGCTCCTCAAGCTGGCTCTGGCTGCTTGCTGCTACTAGGCCAGAGGCCTGCAGTACCTCTCCCCAGAGGCCTAGTAGTTTTAAAGCAAATGTTGAGTGGTGGACTACTGTTTCCAGCCAGCCCAGCTTGCAAATCCTGTGCCCACAGTCCTTCCTCTGCTCCAGGACTCATTGACCTTTGTAATGACAAGGACTTCACTACTGACTGTGTAGAAGTGAAGTTCTCTCACAGACTTCCTGGCACATCCAGCCCTCCACTGTGGTACACTCACCGACCTTTCTCTGCCCCGAGTCCTTGATGGAGAACTTGACCAGACCATACGTTCCGACAGCTTCACACATATTTAGTTCTATTTAATAAATATATAACCAGATGTGGTACAAATCCATTCCACTATTCTAAATGATGTTTTATGTATTTTATCATTTGGATAATAGTGTCCCTTAAATCCTTAGAACAATTACCCTGTTAAGATTTAACAGAACACTTTATATTCACTTTGTACAGATCGAAACAAGAATGATGAGAACAGATTTATAGCACTCAAATTTTGATCATCTTTATATTATTATCATAATCATAATCCTCTATTTGATTCACACACATTGTGACAGCAGCACCTCTGTTTGCTTTTCTCTCTTTTTATTTTTAATCGCAGTCTTGTGTTTTAGAGCATTTTAAAGCCAATTATGACATCAGAGGGGATTTTACAGGTGCAATAAATCATTAGCTGTCGTTCCTAAACTAGCTTTCTACATCATTAAAAAGACCCTGCAGCATATCACTAATCAGATCACTCCATCCACCTGTTATCTCCTGTGCAGTTGTTTCTTTGTGCAGATGAATGGCAATCAGATTGTTCCACTCTGCGAGGCATGCGATATTGACTGTTTTAACTTCATTAAAATGTAAAGTGGAGAGATTACGAAACACCTGCTTGCATGAGAAAGGTAGGTGTTTGCGAGACATCTTCTATTAATCTGCAGACAGCTGCAGTCAAAAGTGACTTTCTTGGTGTCTCTTCATTCCGCAGTGGAAAACATTCTTTTGATTGCATAGGGGTCTATTTTCTTCATTTTCCATTTATGTGGAAATCTGACCACTTCCAGAAATAAAAGCTGACTTTTAAAAGTGAGGGCAGTGGATTAGATTACATTCTACAGGTGACCATGCCACACAGACCTCAAAAGTCATATTGTTAATGAATGAATAGGTATAATGACCAGAAAGTTATATTTATTTATATTGTATAGTCTCTTATGTAACATTTTTTTAGCATAAATTCTTTATAACAGTAAACGTTTATATCACATTCAAAATAAATTACATAATGATTTACAATCCAATAAAAATTCATATATTATACAGACATATGTAGCAGTTGATACATATATACATAAACTTAATACAATTGATACCTATGTATCCTGTTGACCTGAGTTCCTATTCACCACTTAAGCCCCGGATCATTTGGCTGCCTAAAGACCGGAGGACTTTTTAAAATTGGCACTGCGCTGCTTTAACTGGTGATTGCACGGTCATGCAATGCTGTACCCAAACGAAATTTGTGTCCTTTTTTCCCACAAATAGAGCTTTCTTTTGATGGTATTTGATTGCCTCTGCGATTTTTATTTTTTGCGATATAAACAGAAAAAGACCAAAAATTTTGAAAAAAAAGATATTTTCTACTTTTTGTTATAAAAAAAATCCAATAAACTCAATTTTATTCATACATTTAGGCCAAAATGTATTCAGCCACGTGTCACTCACACATGTGATATCCCCGTACTCAGGAGAAGCAGCAGAATGTATTTTGGGGTGTAATTTCACATATTTCCATGGCATGTTTGAGCAATATATCACTTAGTGACAACTTTGTGCAAAAAAAAAAAAAAGTTTTTTCCCGCAACTTGTGTCAAAATATAAAATATTCCATGGACTCGACATGCCTCTCAGCAAGCTTGGGGTGTCTACTTTCCAAAATTGGGTCATTTGGTGGGGTTTAGAACTGTCCTGGCATTTTAAGCACAACATTTAAAAGCTTATTTCACACATCACCCACTCTTCTAACCACTTGAAGACAAAGCCCTTTCTGACACCTTTTGTTTACATATAAAAATACTTTTTTTTTGCAAGAAAATTACTTTGAACCCCCAAACATTATATATTTTTTAAAGCAAAGGCCCTACAGATTAAAATGGTGGTTGTTTCCTTTTTTTTTCACACAGCATTTGTACAGCGATTTTTTTCAAACACATTTTTTTTGGAAAAAACACACTTTTTTCATTTTAATGCACCAAAACACACTATATTGCACACATTTTTGATTAAATAAAAAAGATGATCTTAGGCCGAGTACATGAATACCAAACACGATATGCTTTAAAATTGCACACAAACGTGCAGCGGCGACAAACTACATACATTTTTAAAAGCCTTTAAAAGCCTTTACAGGTTACCACTTTAGATTTACAGAGGATGTCCACTGCTAAAATTACTGCCCTCGATCTGACCTTCGCGGTGATACCTCACAAGCATGGTGCAATTGCTGTTTACATATGACGCCAGACCGACGCTTGGGTTCGCCTTTGCGTGAGAGCAGGGGGGGACAGGGGTGCTTTTTTTTTTTTTTTTTTTAATTTATTTTCCTTTTTTATTTTACTATCATTTTTATTGTTATCTCAGGGAATGTAAATATTCCCTATGATAGCAAAAGGTAGTGACAGGTACTCTTTTTTGAAAAAATTGGGGCCTATTAGACCCTAGATCTCTCCTCTGCCCTCAAAGCATCTGACCACACCAAGATCGGTGTGATAAAATGCTTTCCCACTTTCCCAATGGCACTGTTTACATCCTGCGAAATCTAAGTCATGAAATGCTCGTAGTTTCCGTTTTTTTAGGCCATAGAGATGATTGGAGCCATTCTGGTCTCTGATCAGCTCTATGGTCAGCTGGCGGAACCACCAGATGCATTATCAGGTTCCCTGTTGGGACAGGAGAGCCAGAGAAAACCATGGAAGATGGTGGGAGGGGGAGGACATTCCCTCCCACTGCTTGTAAAAGCAGTCTAGAGGCTAATTATCCGCTAGGATTGCTTTTACATGAAAGCCGAACGCTGGCTGAAAAGAATGATACCAAGATGATACCTAAACCCGCAGGTATCATTCTGGTATAACCACTCAAATTCCAGCAACTATACCAGTACGTTGCTGGTCCTTGTTGGGCATATATTGTAATCTTTTTTTTCATGCAGCCTGTGGGCTGCATGAAAAAAAGAGATTGATCGGTGGGTATGCCCACCATTAGAATACCTCCCTTCATCCACCCACTTCTAATGATAGGCATACATGCATCATTTTGTTTTTTAACTGTGGTGGTGAAATCACCTCCTACAGCGCTGGAGTCACAGCTTTATGTATCGTGGGAGCAAACGATGTTGCTGTCAAGACAAATAAATCAGTGCTGCAGTTGAATGGCCTAAAAAATATATGCTGAAGCATGGAGGCATCCGTTTCAAAAGTTAGGAGCAAATCGCTCCTCCACCTCTGCCCCCATGCTTCGGCATATATGCTCTTTTTTTTAACTGTGGTAGTAAAATCACCTCCGACAGCGCTGGAGTCACGGCTTTATGTATCGTGGGAGCAAACGCTGTTGCTGTCAAGATACATAAATCCGCACTGCAACTGAATGGCGTACCTACTAAGCAAATGATGGTTAACAATAAAACAAAGTAACATTACAGTATAACAGTAAGACATGCCATACCTGCAAAGCAAATAAAAAAAAAATAGTAAAAAATAAAACTTTTTTAACGCAATCTGTGCCTTAAATATATATATATGCCAAAGCATGGGGGCAATTGCCCCAAAAGTTAGGAACAAACTGCTCCTCCACCACTGCTGCCCCCATGCTTCGGCATATATGCTCTTTTTTTCTAACTGTGGTGGTGAAATCACCTCCTACATCGCTGGAGTCACGGCTTTATATATCGTGGGAGCAAGCGCTCCCACGATAAATCGGCTCTGCAGCTGAATGGCGTACCTGCTAAGTAAATAATGGTTAACAAAAAAACAAACATTACTTTACAACATACCATACCTGCAAAGCAAATACAATAAAACATAGTAAAAATAAAACAGAGAGAACGATAGAGAGAGAATGATAGATAAAGAACAATAGTGAGCAAACAGTAGAGCAGACAGTAGAGAGCGAACATAAGAGGGAGAACAATAGAGAGAGAGAGAAGAAAAATACCTCAACTATTTTTGGCTTTTTTATTTTTTTGTGTTTTTGTGTGTGTTTTTTTCCACTTTTTTCACTGTTATAAAAACTGTAAAAAAAACTATAAACTGAACATTGCAGATTAGGGTCTCTCAAAATGTGATGGCCATCACATCTTTCGAGACCCCGAGACCCTGTGTACGTGTGCCTATGACTGTGTGGTGCTGTACCCTACGCTAATACTCAACTAGTGTGTGATAGCGTTTGAAAAAGTCACCAATGCAAAGACCAGGTTGGTCAGGACAGGAGGGACAATAAAAGCGAGTGTCACACCTAAATCCACGCTTTCTACAGACACGACATCTTCTTTGGGGGTTTCTTTGGCTAGGGGTACCAGAGACCAGAGGACATGCGGAAAATGCCTCTCATGCAGCCGGCTTACTGCATTTGCATTGGGAAGTTGGGCCAGAGCACCGTCTGGAAACTGAAGGGCTCTGATGATCTCTTCCTGGAATTTAAGGAAGTATCCAGTCCGTCCTGAAGCTCTGTATAGCACATGAGCGTTCAGTAAAGCCGATTAAAATAAATAAACAGACACTTTTTTGTACCAGCGTCTGGCCTTACGGGCAATTAGGTATGGCGCCAAGAACTGGTCGTTGAGGTCCACCCCTCCCATATTAAGGTTATATTCATGGACACAGAGGGGTTTCTCCACAACAACAGTCGCCGTAGGAATTTGGACCGTCGTGTCTGCGTGAAGGGAGGACAGAACGAAAACATTCTTATTATCCCTCCACTTCACAACAAGCAAATTCTTACATCTCAAGCAGGCTCTCTCCCCCAGTATAAGACGAGAATCTACAAGCCGCTGGGGTAAGCCCCAGCGATTAGATTGCACGGTGCCACATGCACCAATTCCGTGATCAAACAAGTGACTAAAAAGTGGCACGCTTGTGTAATTGTAATTGTCCGCATACAAGTGGTACCCCTTTCCGAATAAGGGTGACACCAAGTCCCACACAATCTTACCAGCGCTCCCTATGTAGTCATGGCAGTTTCCTGGCTCTATGCAACCATCTCTTCCCTCATAAACCATAAAATGATATGTATAGCCTGTGGCCTTGACACAGAGCATATACATCTTGACTACCATATCTGGCACGCTTGCTGGGAAGATACTGTTTGAATGACAAGCGGCCAGAAAACTTAATCATAGACTCAACGCAGACAACTTGATGGGGAGTAAACAAGGCTGCAAACTGTTGGTTAAAGTGGTTTACGAGGGGCCGAATTTTGTAGAGCCTATCAAATTCAGGGTCACCCCGAGGACGACAGAGTTCATTATCGTTGAAATGCATGAACCGCAAGATCTGCTCATATCGTGCCCTGGTCATGGAGGCAGAGAACACGGGCATATGGCGAATTGGGTCAGTGGACCAATATGACCACAACTCACTCTTTTTAGTTATGCCCATGAGGAGGGATAGGCCCAGGAAGGTCTTAAATTCGGAGACCGTAATTGGTCTTTAATCTCTGGCAAGGGTCAACTGGGGATTAGCGGCGATTAATTGACCAGCATGTAAATTGCTTTGGTCCACAATGGATCTATAGAGATCTTCAGTGAAAAACATAGAATAAAAATCAAGTGACGTAAAATCAACTGTTTCCACCTGAATTCTGGGTTGGCCAGTGAATGGGGGAAGTATGGGGGCTGCAGAAGTGGTGGGTTCCCAATTAGGGTTGGCGAATGCAGCAGGAAGGGCACTATGGGCTTGACAGGCCTGTCTTTGTCTTCTTCTTGGTGGTAGCGGGACACTACTTGTGCTTGCCACCTCGCCAGCTTGAACTGCACTTATGGGACTCGCCACATCACCAAGTGTTACTGCAGTGCTGGATGTATGACCAGGATGTACTAGGCCACTGGTGCTTGCCAGTTCACCAGAAGGAATAGCGGCGCTATTACTGTCTCTCTGCTCCATACCTGGGACCTGCGTTTCTTGCACCTCAATGACGGCAGAAGAAGATCGGGGTCTAGAACGCCTGACCTTAGCAGGGACCACAACTCCATCATCAGAGCTATCTGTCAGGGGGCCGCTGCTGTCTACAGGATCGTATTCTGAGCCTGAATCTGACAGATAAGTGACTTCCTCTTCGCTATCTGTCATACTCAGAAATGTGTAGGTCTCTTCACTACTGTACCTTCGATTTGACATTTTGGTCTCTAAATTTACTGGTACAGTAGTGAGACTCACAGGTAAAAAAGCTCCTGACTGTTAGCGACTGATTCATATGCTACCAAAAAAACTGTTAGCATTCTCAGGGATCAGGCGAACGCTGCAGTTAAGTGTGTTGTGTTTTGTAAGTGACAGTGATCGATTGATACTGCACTTGGGTGAGCTGGGCTGGGCTGGGCGGAGGGGCTAAATGCAGGTGCTAGCAGGTATCTGGGCTGAACACTGCATTTTTGGGAACCCTAAACTGTTGGGGACGCTAATATAGATCTGATCAGATATTCATCCGTTCGGACACTATACTACTAAGGGAGGCGTATGGTGTGTGCGTGGGTGTTATCGGTACTGGCACTGATCTGACGCTGCCTGGGACGAAGCAAACCCTATCTGACGCTAAAACTTAACTTTGATCGCCCACCGGGTGATCAGGGGGTTAAACCTTTATTGGGTAAAATACGGCGGGTGCCCTGACGCTATAAAAAAATCTAGCTAAACTGCGTCACTCGTGACACTTATACAGGTGAAAGGGGGTAATCAAGGGGTTAAACCTTTATTAAGTGGGGTCCCTAGACCTATCTGGGCCTAATACTAATTACCCTAACACTGATTAGTGTCACTAATGACACTAGTAGAGCGATCAAAAAAAAAATCTGAACGCTGCACTGTCTGACACAGTGACAGGTGGTGAAGGGGTTAACTGGGGGGGGGGTGATCGGGGGGTGATCAGGGGTGAATTGTGTGCCTACGTGACCTGGTGTCAGTGTAGTGTTGTGCAACTCACTATTTGATGCTCTCTCCTCTCGGTCTGGAACGAAAAGACTGACACGAGGAGAGATGACATCATTTCCCCTGTCAGTGTTTACAGTTACACAGACAGGGAAAGGATATCATTCGTCAGGAGTGCTCACCGGGTCCAGGCCAGATTTCATTGGCCTGGGCCTGGGGATTGATCGGTTCCTGATCGAATCCGATAGTCGCGGCCGGCGTAGCATAATGGTGATTCGCCTGCCTGTGCCATTCTGCCGCAGTACAACTGCGGCGGATGGTCGGCAAGCTGTTAAAGTAAATGAGAAAAATTGGGTATGATGGCAAAAGTTCCATAGTAAAATATTATAGACAGAATAAGTCATAAAAAATCTTGTCGACCCATGATTAATATTGAATATGAAAGTTGATAGCTCGACACGTTTCGTGATCTTATAGCCGCTCATCAGGAGCAAAAACCAAGGGATGCATCTATAAATAGAAAGCATACATGTCTAGATAATCTAACAAAATAAAAAAAAATAAAAATAGAAATATAGAAAATAAAAATATATAGAAAAAATATTGTAAAAAAAACACTGAAAAAATATAAAAATAAAATAAAATATTATAGGGTAGGGAACCTATGTGAAAAAAGGATATATAGAGGACTTTTATTCCTATTTGTTATTTATTTTGATATATATATAATTTTTTTTTCTACTCCCTTTTTAATTTTACGTTTGTACATATTCACTTTTTGCACTTCAATTACACTGTTAACCTCAACACATCCCATCTACATAACTTTTTTTCACATAGGTTCCATTTGGGGTCACCATCTCGACCACATATTAGGGTCACTTCACTTACACTCACCCGTTTCGGATACTGTCCCAGAGGTGATGTCCTTGGTTGGTTTACAATCCTCAACACCATCATTACGCAGATACAACTGCAAGTTAGACGTAGTAAGGGGGTTACCTTATAATACCCTATAATATATTTTATTTTTATTAGGGCTATGGAAATTAAAGATTCATTCCTCGATTAATCGTTAATTTTTTTGATCAATCAAAATTTTTTTGATCGGTAGGCTGCCTGCCCTGGGGCCGTTTTGGGCCAAACTGTGGCTGCAGGGCAGCGCTGCGCTCCCTCCTCCTCCTCCACTATATGTCATACACAGTCTGCGGGCATCTCCCGCTGTGTGTCTCTGAGATGAGTGTGAAAACTTTGGCCGCGCTGTAAGAAAAGTCCTGTCCTCCTCCTAAATCAGCTCGTGTGATAGACGCAGTGTTCTGTCGATCACACGAGCTGATCTAGGAGGAGGGTGGGACTTTTCTCACAGCATGGCCAAAGTTTTCACATTCAGCTCCGAGACACACAGCGGAAGATGCCCGCAGACTGTGTAATCCAGGCACAGGCACTGACTACAGTGAGGCTGCGATTATGGGCACGGTGAGACTGCATTATGGGCATGGTGAGGCTGCGATTATGGGCACAGTGAGACAGCATTATGGGCACAGTGAGACAGCATTATGGGCACGTTGAGGCTGCGATTATGGGCACGGTGAGGCTGCGATTATGGGCACGGTGAGACTGCATTATGGGAACGGTGAGGCTGCGATTATGGGCACGGTAAGTCTGAGATTATGGGCATGGTGAGACTGTGATTATGGGCACGGTAAGGGTGAGATTATGGGCACGGTGAGGCTGAGTTTATGATGTGTGACGTCCTAGCCATGCCCAGCTATGTCCGGCTTCGGCCGTTGCTATAACAACGGTGCTAAATCAGCTAAAAGTAGTTGGATCTGTTTGTGCGTTATAATAAATCGAAATTAGTCGATTAATCGATTAAAAAAAATCGATTAACCGAACACAAAAATTTTAATCAGTAACAGCCGTAATTTGTATAATTTTTCAATGATTTTTTACAATAATTTTTCTATATATATTTATTTTTCAATATTTCTATTTTTATTTTATGGATTTTGTTAGTCTATCTAGACATGTATGCTTTCTATTTATAGATGCATCCCATGGTTTTTTGCTCCTGACGAGCGGCTATAAGGCCGTGAAACGCGTTGAGCTATCAACTTTCATATTCAATATCAATCATGGGTCGACAAGATTTTTTATGACTAAAGCAGGCCATACATGGTCGAATTTCGAACAAATTTTCTTTTCAAAATCAGAAAGTTCTTTTTTTTGTGATCCGATGATGCCACCATTGATTTTCGAAATTCGGCCGACCAAGCCTTCAATTTCACCTCATGTTGCTACAGAAAAGAATTTTTGTGGGCGGGAATCTTCTTTTCTTTCTGTAAATTTTCTTTTCTTACATTTCTCGCACGATTCTCCCATCATTGATTAGAAAATCATTTGTTTTTCAAAAAATTTCCAACATGTCCGATTCCTCAAATTTGATTGCCGCATGAAAACCGGCCGTTGTTGCAGCCCACTAATGGTGCGAAATTCATACAAAGTTCTTTCATACGATTTTCAAAAAAAATTCTTTCGAAATTCGAACCGTGTATGGCCGACATTAGTCTATGTATATAATATTTTACTATGGAACTTTTGCCCTTTTTACCCAATTTTTCTTATTTAGGTTAATAGGAACTCAGTAATAGGGATGAGCCGAACACCCCCCGGTTCGGTTCGCACCAGAACCCGCGAACGGACCGCAAGTTCGCACGAACGTTAGAACCCCATTGACGTCTATGGGACTCGAACGTTCGAAATCAAAAGTGCTCATTTTAAAGGCTAATTTGCATGGTATTGTCCTAAAAAGGGTGTGGGGACCCGGGTCCTATCCCAGGGGACATGTATCAATGCAAAAAAAACTTTTAAAAACGGCCGTTTTTTCGGGAGCAGTGATTTTAATGATGCTTAAAGTAAAAAAAAAAAAGTGAAATATTCCTTTAAATATCGTACCTGGGGGGTGTCTATAGTATGCCTGTAAAGTGACGCGTGTTTCCCATGTTTAGAACAGTCCCTGCACCAAATGTCATTTTTAAAGGAAAAAATCTCATTTAAAACTGCTTGCGGGTTTAATGTCATGTCGGGTCATGGCAATATGGATGAAAATCAGTGAGACAAACGGCATGGGTACCCCCCAGTCCATTACCAGGCCCTTTGGGTCTTGTATGGATATTAAGGGGAACCCCGCACCCAAATTAAAATAAGGAAAGGTCCCTATATACTCTGAACAGCAGTATACAGGCGGTGCAAACAAGACAGGGACTGTAGGTTTGTTGTTAAGTAGAATCTGTTTGTAATTTTGAACATTTTTAACGTGTTTAGCTCCAGCCAAAAAATCTTTTCTAAGTTTTTTGGAAAACATAGGGAAGGGTTATCACCCCTGTGACATTTGTTTTGCGTCTTTCCTCCTCTTCAGAAGATTTCACCTCACTTTTTTGTCCCAATGAAAAATGTTTTTTGAAAATTTGGGTTTTTTTGTGGAACAAGGATTGGAAAGCATCAGTGGAAAGGAGAAATTGTTTTCCCATATTAACTCTTACATGAGAGAATTTCCCTTCCTAGGGGTAGATTTCATCTCACTTCCTGTTGTCTCCTTCCGTTTGCAAGTAGGAGTCGTTTGTAAGTTAGATGTTTGAAAGTAGGGTCCTGCCCTATATACTCAGCAGAAATTTGGGCCTTAGGTGTTGCTGTGGCCAAAACACTGTAAGCCCTCACAGGGCCCTGCTGTGAAATATTAGATCAAGAATTGTAATTACATGCCCCTGTTGAACAGGAGCTGAAAAATTAGGCCTTAGGCACTGGTGCTGGTGCCACAACACTGCAACCCCTCACAGACACTCTAGTTGGAACGCAGGAACGAGCCCTGCTGCAAAGTATTGCATCAAAAATTGTAATTACACGCCCCTGTTAGACAGGGGCAGAAAAATTGGGCCTTAGGCACTGGTGCTGGTGCCACAACACTGCAACCCCTCACAGACACTCTAGTTGGAATGCAGGAACGAGCCCTGCTGCAAAGTATTACATCAAAAATTGTAATTACACGCCCCTGTTAAACAGGGGATGAAAAATTGTGCCTTAGGCACTGGTGGTGGCGCCCAGAACCAAAAATGTTCTTACAAGCTATCAGCGTGATGATTGAGGAGGAAGAGGATAATTACTCAGGGATAGTCACTCAGCATCAGCATAGGCAGTCTTTGAAGGGATCTGAAAAAAATTATTCAGTTACATCAGCATCAGGTGCTTGGTAGCTGGTGGTGATCCAAGACTGATTCATTTTTATGAAGGTCAGTCGATCGACTGAGTCAGTGGACAGACGCACCCTGTGATCGGTTACCGCGCCTCCAGCAGCACTGAATGTGCGTTCCGAAAGAACGCTGGATGCAGGACAGGCCAGTAGCTCAATTGCATACTGTGCAAGCTCTGGCCAGTGATCCATCCTCAAGACCCAGTAACCCAGAGGATTTTCGGTGGGAAAGGTGTCCAAGTCTGATCTTGCCCCTAGGTATTCCTGCACCATGTAAAACAGACGCTGGCGATGGTTGCTGGAACCGATCATACCTTGGGGCTGCGGACCAAAAAATTGTCTGAACGCATCGGTCAGACGGCCACCTTCTCCACCGCTCCTTCTTTGACTGACCGAAGCCTCAGCAACACGTTGTCTAGAAACAGGAGTTTGTAACCTCCCAGTCTCTGGGAACGCGTTGCACAGACCTTTCTGCAAGGCCTCCCGAAGATGTTTCATCCTCTGCTCCCTCTGCGATGGCAAGATAAGGTCCGCAACCTTACCCTTGTAACGTGGATCAAGGAGGGTTGCCAGCCAGTATTGGTCCTTCTCCTTGATACCACGAATACGAGGATCCTTACGCAGGCTTTGCAGGATCAGGGAGGCCATGCAGCGTAGGTTTGCTGAGGCATTCGGTCCGGAGTCCTCTGGGTCACTAAGGACAACAACGTCCGCAGCCACCTCCTCCCAGCCACGTACAAGTCCATGTGTTCCTTGGGACTGATCCCTTAAAGACTGCTGATGCTGAGTGCCAGGCTCCACCTCCATACTGACACAATCTTCCTCCTCCTCCTCCTCCTCCTCCTCGTCCTCTTCCTGTGTGATCGGCGGGCACGCAGGAACACTGTCTGGATAAAGGGGGCCTTGAGAGCTAAGGAAGTCCTCCTCTTCCTGCCTCTGTTCTGCCTCAAGTGCCCTGTCCATTATTCCACGCAGCGTGTGCTCCAACAGGTGGACAAGGGGGACAGTGTCACTGATGCATGCACTGTCAGTGCTCACCATCCTCGTGGCCTCCTCGAATGGTGACAGGACAGTGCATGCATCCCTGATCATGGCCCACTGGCGTGGGGAAAAAAAACCAAGGTCCCCTGACCCTGTCCTGGTGCCATAGTCGCACAGGTACTCATTGATGGCCCTCTGCTGCGTGTGCAGCCGCTGCAGCATGGCCAATGTCGAGTTCCACCTGGTGGGCATGTCACAGATTAGGCGGTTCTTGGGCAGGTTAAACTCCTTTTGGAGGTCCGTCAGCCGAGCACTGGCATTATATGACCAGCGGAAATGCACACAGACTTTCCTGGCCTGCCTCAGGACATCCTGTAAGCCCGGGTACCTGCCCAAGAACCGCTGCACCACCAAGTTAAGGACGTGAGCCAAACAGGGCACATGGGTCAGTTGTCCCTGTCGGAGGGCAGAGAGGAGGTTGGTGCCATTGTCGCAAACCACCATTCCTGCCTTAAGTTGGCGTGGCGTCAACCACCTCTGAACCTGCCCCTGCAGAGCTGACAGAACCTCTGCCCCAGTGTGGCTCCTGTCCCCCAAGCACACCAGCTCAAGCACCGCATGGCATCTTTTGGCCTGCGTACTTGCGTAGCCCCTTGAACGCCTACGGAGCACCGCTGGTTCCGAGGAAGAGGCCATGGAGGAAGAAGAAGAGGAGGGGGTGGAGGAGAGAGGTGTGTCACAATCAGCATTTTGGAGGCGTGGTGGCGGAACAACCTCCAACACTACTGCACCTTGTCCTGCATCCTTCCCAGCTGCCAGCAGAGTCACCCAATGCGCCGTGAAACTTAAGTAACGTCTCTGTCCATGCCTGCTGGACCATGAGTCAGCGGTAATATGCACCTTACCGCTGACCGCCCTGTCCAGCGAGGCATGGACATTGCCTTCCACATGCCGGTAGAGAGCCGGAATCGCCTTCCGTGAGAAAAAGTGGCGTTTGGGTACCTGCCACTGAGGAACCGCACATTCCACAAACTCACGGAAGGGGGCAGAGTCTACCAACTGAAAAGGCAGCAGTTGAAGTGCTAGCAATTTTGCCAAACTAGCATTCAACCGCTGGGCATGTGGATGGCTGGGAGCGAACTTCTTTCGGCGGTGCAGCAGCTGGGGCAGGGAAATTTGCCTGGTACAATCTGACGTCGGTGTACCAAAAGCAGATTGCCCACAAGTACTTGGCTGTGACACACCTAATTCTACACCTTCATTCCTCTCACTGCAGGTCTCAGAGGACTGAAGGTCTAGTGGGGTTGGAAATCTCAGCTGATGAGGAGCAAGGAGAGATCCTCTTTGTTCTTTGGTGTGGGTCTTTTAGATATGCTTGCCAACGAACTGCATGGCAGGTCAACATATGTCTGGTCAAGCATGTGGTACCCAAGCGGGAGATGTTTTGGCCACGCGAGATACGCTTGAGACATATGTTGCAAATAGCAGCGGTGCGATCTGATGCACTCGTCTCAAAAAAGGCCCACACCAAAGAACTTTTTGAATAACGCGCAGAGACTGCAGCGCCCTGAACATGTGGAGCTTTGGGGTGTGATGCAGTCAATGTGCTGCCCTTAGGCTGGCCCCTGGAGGGCATCCTGCCTCGTTGGTGATGTGCCGCCTCCTCCTCCTCCTCCTCCTCCTCCTCCTCTCTCCTATCAGGCACCCACGTTGAGTCAGTGACCTCATCATCCCCTCCCTCCTCATCACTGGAGCAAACCTGGCAGTATGCTGCAGCAGGGGGAGCATGACTGCCAGATTGCTGTCCTTCTTGGGCACCCCCTCTGTCCGTGCTCATGTTACTGCCTTCATCGAGCTCAGTATCATCATCAGAGCCTTCCAAACGCTGGGCATCCTCCTGGAGCATGTACCCAACACTGTGGTCAAACAGTTCGAGGGAATCCTCAGGAGGACATGGTGGAGCTAGGGAAGGAGTCACTGATGACATTGAGCTGAGGGAAGAGGCCGCTGCTTTGCCAGACAAAGCACCCTGGGCATGGGTGAGAGAGGATGAGGAGGATGAGGACGGCTTGGTCATCCACTCGACCAAGTTTTCTGCATGTTGCGGCTCAACACGGCCAGCTGCCGAAAAAAAGGCCAAGCGTGTCCCATGGCCACGGGCTGATGAGGATGCACCGTCTCCACGACCAGCACTAGACACAGAGCCTGCTTGCCCTCTCTTATTGGCTTGTGACTGTCTGCCTCTCCTTCTTGGCCTTCCAGACATACTAATGGCCTGTAGCTGCACTAAGCTGGGATAGAACACCTGTAATTTTCTTCAGGTAGCTTTATATACTGTAACCAGACAAGCCTGCCTGTCAGTAGGAAGATAACAGGAACGGATCTAGCTGAACACTGTGAGCAGGACGCACTGACTGCACTAAATGTAAATAGCAGGAACAGATCTAGCTGAACACTGTGAGCAGGACGCACTGACTGCACTAAATGTAAATAGCAGGAACGGATCTAGCTGAACACTGTGAGCAGGACGCACTGACTGCACTAAATGTAAATAGCAGGAACGGATCTAGCTGAACACTGTGAGCAGGACGCACTGCACTAAATGTAAATAGCAGGAACGGATCTAGCTGAACACTGTGAGCAGGACGCACTGCACTAAATGTAAATAGCAGGAACAGATCTAGCTGAACACTGTGAGCAGGACGCACTGCACTAAATGTAAATAGCAGGAACGGATCTAGCTGAACACTGTGAGCAGGACGCACTGACTGCACTAAATGTAAATAGCAGGAACAGATCTAGCTGAACACTGTGAGCAGGACGCACTGACTACACTAAATGTAAATAGCAGGAACGGATCTAGCTGAACACTGTGAGCAGGACGCACTGCACTAAATGTAAATAGCAGGAACGGATCTAGCTGAACACTGTGAGCAGGACGCACTGACTGCACTAAATGTAAATAGCAGGAACGGATCTAGCTGAACACTGTGGGCAGGACGCACTGCACTAAATGTAAATAGCAGGAACAGATCTAGCTGAACACTGTGAGCAGGACGCACTGCACTAAATGTAAATAGCAGGAACAGATCTAGCTGAACACTGTGAGCAGGACGCACTGCACTAAATGTAAATAGCAGGAACAGATCTAGCTGAACACTGTGAGCAGGACGCACTGCACTAAATGTAAATAGCAGGAACGGATCTAGCTGAACACTGTGAGCAGGACGCACTGACTGCACTAAATGTAAATAGCAGGAACGGATCTAGCTGAACACTGTGAGCAGGATGCACTGCACTAAATGTAAATAGCAGGAACAGATCTAGCCTAATCTAGCTAACTCAAATCAAATGACACTGTCTGTCTCTCTCTCTATCAGCACACCGGAACACACTACACAGGGCCGCCGTGCAGGCGGCCTTATATAGTGTGGGGCGTGTACTAAATCCCCTGAGCCATAATTGGCCAAAGCCACCCTGGCTTTGGCCAATTACAGCTCTCTCTACTGACGGCGCTGTGATTGGCCAAGCATGCGGGTCATAGTGCATGCTTGGCCAATCATCAGCCAGCAATGCACTGCGATGCCGCAGTGAATTATGGGCCGTGACGCGCCACACGAATTTGGCGCGAACGGCCCATAACGTTCGCAATTCGACGGATGGTCGAACAGCCGATGTTCGAGTCGAACATGGGTTCGACTCGAACACGAAGCTCATCCCTACTCAGTAAGATCAACGGGATACATAGGTATCAATTGCATTATGTTTATGTGTGTATATATGTATAAACTACTACATGTGTCTGTGTCATATATTCATTTTTATTGGATTGTAAATCATTATGTATTTTGAATGTGATATAAAAGTTTACTGTTATAAACAAATTATGCTAAAAAATGCTACATAAGAGACTATACAATATAAAAAAAAAGTTCCAGTCATCATCATATTATTATTATATAGTACTATTATATATAATCACACACATGGGTTGGACTTGATTGACGTGTGTCTTTTTTCAACCTCACCTACTATGTAACTATGTAATTATGCCTATTCATTTGCTACTGTGTGCTTCATATAAAGTCCCACATCTCGCTTTTTTAAAATAATGATAGGGATGGAGGCAGGGACCTCAAGGTTCTTGCTTCATTTAAAGTCTCAAAGCTCCTCTTTTTGCAATATCATATTGTTAATGTAGATGAGTCGCCAATGATGGGGGCATCAAAAATGCATGCATACAACGTTTCAGGGGCACAAAGTAACAAGCTTGATAGATGGGGCCCCTGCGTCCCCAAAATGTCAACAAAAACAGTCGTTTTCTATGTGTCATTTATCACAATGGAAAGCTGAGTTTATATGCATTCCAGAGATGTGAATTAATATGTAATACATTTGCATTTTAACACACAGGAATGCGCATAGACACAATGCACCTCTCACCCACAACAATTAGGTCAGAGGAAACTTGCCTTAAAAAAAGAGCTATGCCGATAAACACACACAGAAATGTATGTGACTCCACTACAAAATAGGGTAGGGGCAGGGCTCAGCCCTTCCTTCTCAGAGCAGGCCGCTCAGCTGTCGGTTAATTGCCAGCTCTAATCTTTCCACTGTGACTCACCTGGTGATGATATCCTGCTCGTCGATCCTGCTGGCTATTTAAGCTGTTCAGTCCAGATCCTCTCTGCCTTCGCCTGGTCAACATATCAGAGCCTCTCTCCTGTGTACCCGTGAAAGACTTGTTTGGCTGATGTCCCTTCTGGTTCCTGATCCTGCTTGCTGTTCCACTACGCTGATTCTCCGGTTTCCTGATTTCCTGACTTGTCCTGAAGTACGCTAATCCCTGGCTCCCTGACGTCCTGGGTTGTCTGACTATCCGTTCGGGTTACCGAACTCTGGCTATGTTTTGACTACGTTTGCTCTGTTTACCTTTTACTATTATTATTAAACTAGTGTAATTTTTACTGCACTTCTGCTCGGTATGATTCATGGTTTCTGACAAAAAGTCTGTTTGCGGATGATCTTTTCTTGTTTATCTCAAACCCAAAGGTAGTGCTTCCTTTTTTGTGGGAGTTCTTTACATACCATGACCTTAGTGATTTTAAAGTCAACACCCATAAGTCTATGGCACTAAACATTGCTTAGCCTCCGAATGAGGCTCGGTCATTATCGAGTTCCTTCCCATTTCACTGGGCCACAAAGTCCATTTGATTTAGTCAGTGTGCAATCTACAGGGACTAGACAAACTCAATTTTTCTCCCCTCCTATGGGCCTTCCCAGCTAGGTTTAGGGAATGGTCCAAAATGCAACATTCATGGCTTGGCTAGGTAGCTCTTTTCAAGATAGATCTGCTACCCTGTTTCCTCTACCTATTTCAAACTATCCAACTGTCTTTGCCTGTCTCCTCTTTCTCTACCGTGTGGTCAGTTCTTCTTAAATATGTCTTGGCCGGATCCATCTCGAGAGTCTATTACAATATACTGACCCACAGAAAACCTGATGGAGGCTTGGGCCTATCACATTTAGAATTCTACCACAAATCGGCTCTTCTAGTCCACATTGTTGATTGGATTTTCCTTGAATCAGACAAACAATAAGTAGCCTTCGAAAAGTCATTTACATCTGTCTCACCGTTAGCATTCCCGTGAATGCACCCTTCAAACAGACCTCATTCAGCGACAATCCTGTTTTGCTTCCCCTCCCTCCAGCATACATGAAACTCTTTGGTTAGAGGCCTGTACCTTTCCACACACATGGGCCCCCTGACACAATTCTTTGGTAAACCCATGTTTGCCTCGGGAATAGCAGCCCCAGCCTTCCTTGGGTGCTCTCGAGATAAGATCCGTTTGGCCCTACACCATAACAGTCTCCAGCCATTAACAACATTATTGAATTCACCCCACACCCCAGGACAGTGGTGTTAATACTTCCAATTAAGGGACTTTATCACGTCTCTCTCCAGAATGGCTACTCTCGATAGAGACCAGACTCCATTCAAACACCTTTGCCTACAGGACGAGCAACCCACTCTTTTTATTACACAAATTGATGCCATTCTTTTAAACCATTTTCACTCAGTACCATATATCAGGGAGTTGGAAAAGGAAATGGGCGTTGAATTTTCAGGCACCGATCTCGTCAAGATTTATTTGTGTAGGTGGGGTGCAGTGTGATGCCGCAGCAATAATTCACACAGTTTGGTGCAATGGAAAACTTGTATTGAAATAGAACAGCAACAGTTCACAACACCTCGTTCCTTTTGATTTCCTTTCCAACAACAGTACCAATTTGGAAGAAAGCTATTAGCACTGGACATAGTATACTGCACCTGCACTTATGCTTACACACAAATTTTGTATTTGAAGAGAGCTACAAAATACTTACACGGTGGTACTGCAGCTCCACAAAATATACTAAACAATCTCACTGAACTGTTGGAGATATTATCACTTACGGGAATCCATGCTTCATATCTGATGGAACTGTATGCCCATACACAGCTTTTGGTTATGCATTTTCTGCATCTACGATGCTGTTACAGACTCTTATACCCTTTTATCCCCATCCATTGCCCTCCTCTTCTCAGTCTCAGGCTCCATTTCCTCGCCAAAAAAAGGGCTGCTGCGTTTCTTTTTTAATCATGGCCAGGAATGTGATTGCTAGTCACTGGAAAACAGTGCATGCCCCCATGATCCCAAAGTGGATTGCTGAACTCACTTGTATATAACACTTGAGCTGGCAGCACAACACCAATACAAATTCTCTCTTTACATGGCCACTTGGAGTATCTGGATATTCTTTTTAGACTCTCCACTGTTTCAAAGGATTCTCTATGCACTAGGATAGGGGGTACCCCCCATACCCCCACCTGGCTCTTTTCTTTCTGTTGTCTTGTATGCTTTTCTTACTCTCCTTTCACTCCTTCTTCTTCTTTCTTTCTCCTCATCTTAGCCTCATCGACAGGCCCAAATTCCAAATTTATTCACTTGCTTCCTGGCTGCATTAGTTTTGTACAGACGCCTTATCCTAAAGTCTTCAGTACCTTTCTGGGAACAGACTAATCCATGTCATATATGTATCAGTCACTGCTTATCACGCGAGACCTCACCTACCGAGTGACTTTGGTAACTTCTCCTTTTTATGTTCCCCATATTGGAGTTCTCATTCTAACTATACATTTGTTATTTATTCTAGTATATCCTCTATCCCAGGCTGGTTCTCTTTGCATGATCCTTTGTTCTTACAGCCTCAGGCTACTGTAGAGTGTATTTGATATTTGATTCTTTGTATTTACAATTTTTACTGGAACGCCTGGATGAGGCCTTTTCTTTTGCTTTGGCTGTACATGTATATTTGAAAATAAATAAAATGTTATTCTTTAAAAAAAACATAAAGCATGTGACTGCAGGCCAACAGATATGCATTTTTATAGCTTTTTATGTGCATTTATAGTGTAAATGGACCCTAATGTGTAACAAAAAACACATTTTCAGTAGAGCATGCAAGGTTAGAACTTTCGAAAATGTTTAGCTTGCTTTCCTGCCCCAGAGATCGTGTCTAACCTAGTTTTTTGAAGGGCTGTCACCTAGACAAAAGTGAGGGAAAATCTCCCTAATGAGGGCACAAACCAAGACCAAGACCTGACATTTAGTTTTAAATCTTTTCCACTCTATCCAAAACTGAAAACACATTTTGGCTAAAGTTGGGTCTTAAATTACACAAAGGTGTAGGGTAGGGGAGGAAGAAATATCCAAATACACTAATAAATTAAAAAACATGGTATGGATTTCTGAAGGGTTTTTCTAAATGTGGATTTGTCCAATTTTGTCTTAAATCTCCTGAAGATAAAAAAGTAGGGGTTCTATACAATGTAAAACATTAACTTATTTTTTGGCTGAACTGTCATCCTGACACTTAAGCTTAACCTTAAAATATAAACCCCTACTTAACATAAAAAACAGACTTCCTAAATCCTAAGCTTACACTTTAAACATAGCCTTACAATCGGGGCCGCCATCAGAGGGGTACAGCCGTTACCACTGTAAGGGGACCCGGGGCCCGAGGGGCCCGCCCGGGCCAGAAGAAGGCAGGATGGGTGAAGGGGAGCCGTGCTGTGCATTACAGAAATAATCTCACAGCATGTGCTTTCTGTGGCATTAAGCTCAGACATCAAGCTCTTTACTGTCATCTCTGGCCACTATGTGCATGTGCACCCCTCGTGTACTGGGCTTTTCTGTGTCAGCAACATGTCAGCTTTGTGAAAATGAGCTGGGATCAGGTAGGAAGAAATTCTTTACAAGTAGGGGCTGTGAAGGAAAGGGAGGGGGGCTGTTTGTGTGCAGGGAGGGGCCAGAGCCTTGTGTGTTTACAGATTTGTGTATGTGTGGGGCTGACATATATATATACAGGTGTGTGTGTGGGGGCTGAAATATATACAGGCAGTGGCGGGCGCCCTCCCCCTCTCTCCAGCCACCCACCCACCTCTATGTATCATGGATAGATTCATGCATTGCATTGCATGAATCTATCAATGGCTGCTCTAGCCACCCCCTATTCAGGCGCCCGGCCGTTTTTTTAACACCGGGCGCCTGAATTTCAGCGGCAGCCATGTAATTTTGAAGCACCTGATTAGAGCCATAGGCTTTAATAGGCTTCAAAAAAGGTGACCTGCGAGCGCAGAGCATTGCACTCGCAGTTCACCCAGGTGTGTTAGAACAGCGAATGAATATTCACTTTTCTAACACTGAACCGCCTCTCCGCCAATCAGGAAGCGTGGGTGTGTTACCCGTCACCTGATTGGCTAAAACGACAAACGCTGTGATTGGACGCCTATCAGGAGGAGGAGAGGAGACGCATGGAGGACACAGCTCACCGCCGTCACCTGCTGCCCCACCGAGATAGGGTAAGTGCCCGGCAGACAGCGAGCGGGCAGGGGGGTAACAGTGTTAACTTTTAAATAGGTACAGTAGTGGCATTTGATGGGCACAGTGGCTACATTTGATGGGCACAGTGGCGGTATTTGATAGGCACAGTAGCGGCATTTGATGGGCACAGTGTCGGCATTTTATGACACAGTGGCAGCGTTTGATGGGCACATTGGCAGCAATTAATGGCACAGTGGCTGCAATTGATGGGCACAGTGGCTGCGTTTGATGGGCATAGTGAGGCTGCAATTGATGTTTTTTTTCTGAATTTTGCAGTTTGTATGCGTCCCCGCGAAAAATTTGAAGCACCAGCCACCACTGTATACAGGTGTGTGCGTGTGTGCGTGTGTGTGTGTGTGTGGGGGCTGACATATATACAGGGGTGAGGGGGGCTGACATATATATACAAGTGTGTGTGTGGGGGGTTAACATTTACAGGTGTGTGGGGGGGCTGACATATATACAGGTGTGTGGGGGGCTGACATATATACTGGTGTGGAGGGCTAGTATATATACAGGTGTGTGGGGGCTGAAATATATACAGGTGTGTGAGGGGTCTGACATATTTGCAGGTGTGTGGGGGGCTGACATATATACAGGTGTGTGTGTGAGAGGCTGACAAATATACAGGTGTGAGGGGGGCTGACAAATATACAGGTGTAAGGGGGGCTGACATATTTACAGGTATGGGGGGGGGGAGGCTGACAAATATACAGGTGTGTGGGGGGCTGACATATATACAGGTGTGTGTATGGGGGGGCTGACATATATACAGGTATGTGTGTGGGGGGGCTGACAGATATACAGGTGTGTGTGGGGGGGGGCTGACATATATACAGGCTTGAGAGGGGCTGAGTGCGTACAGGTGGGGTGGCCAGTGTGTGGATTCTGTAGGATGGCCCATCGGCAAGCCCTGGGGAATGTTGGTGGTCAGGCTCGAGGAGGGGTAGGGGGGGCCAAGGCCTAAAGCTGTGTAAAGGGCCCAAAAATTTCTGATGGCTGCCCTGCTTACAATACATAATCCTTAACATATTACATATTACCTTTAATTTGCCAATGATTTGTGCATTATAAATAATTTGTATGTTTTTCTTTTTTTTCATAAAATACTGTTGTAGTCCTTTTGGGGGGTTATGAGAAATAACCCTACCCAAACAGTAATCTAATCAAAGTATTTGGGAGCAGAGGAACTACTACAACCAGCATGTAACATTAACCATAAGTATACAGATGCACACCAGTATAGAATGAATATAAGCTTTATATATTAAAAGATTATTAATAGTACATACATCCAATGTGCAAACAGGTAATATCAGCAAAGGACTCAACAGGAGTACTGGAGGAATTGTGCTCATATACCTGGGTATGTATAGTTAGTAATAAGGATATCACCTGATAAAGATATCGCCATGAAAGTCCCATATACCATGACACAATTTATTGGATAGACTATTTCTGGGATATTGGCACCCAAGTAGGCTCCAATCACACCAGTTACCTTTTGACATTTACCTTTAGAACAGGGGTGTCCAAATTTTTTTCAAAGAGGGCCGGATTTGATTAAGTGAACATACGTGAGGGCTGACCATTTTGCCTGACATTCTTTGAACCATTAAAATTTGGTCGAAGTGTGTTAGTCCGAGCACTAAAACACTGCCCAACAAAAATTCTCTTGCCTTTGTGGATGTTTGTGGTGAAGAGATGAGCTTGGGCGTGTTATTTGGACATATATATATATATATATATATATATATATATATATATATATCTTTTGTGGCCCCAACGAATCCCAGAGTGCCGCTCAGGACTAAGGATGAGCTTGGGCGTGTTATTTAGCTATCGTATTTATCGGCGTATAACACACACAGGCGTATAACATGCACCTTCAATTTAAGAGGGAAGTTTCAGGAAAGAAAATACATTTTAAATAAAGAACTGTGAAGCAAAATAAGGGTCAGTGCCCATCAATGCAGCCTAATCAATGCCCATCTGCAGCCTCACCATTGCCATGAATGCAGCCTTACCATTGCCATGAATGCAGTCTTACCAGTGCCATGAATGCAGCTTTACCATTACCATAAATGCAGTTTCACCATTGCCATGAATGCAGCCTCACCATCGCCATGAATGCAACCTTACCATTGCCATGAATGCAGCCTTACCATTGCCATCAGTGCAGCCTGACCCATGGCTGTCTGCAGCCTCGGAGGGGGCAGAACAAGACTTACAGGAGAATCTCCTGTTTACTCTGTGGCCTCTTTAATGCCAATGCCAATGACTTCCTATTACAAAGATTCTCCTGTATGTAATCTGACGTCACTCGTCCGGCTCCCTCCCTATCCCACCCCCTGCCTGGGGGCCACCAAAGATATATAGATCCAAATTACAGGGGAGGCTGTATTAAACCGGAACACGGCTGCAATTGGCCCGCGGGCCGGACTTTGAACATGCCTGCTTTTAGAATGACCCAGTTATGTCATTATATACACATAGTGCCCCATTGAATGATTCAGACATGCAATTTATAGATATATTTTTCTGTTGAATATCCCAGATATGTCATTGTATAAATACAGTTGCCTAGGAAATTACCCAGACATGTCAATGTATACATATAGCCCCCCCTGGAATGACCCAGACATGTCATTGAATCATTGTATAAATACATTTGCCTAGATATGTCATTGTCATAAATGCCAATTGTCTTAGATTTTCTGGGCCCAGGACAGTCACTTATCTTGGCCCACAGTTTTGATGATGCTGTGTCCTGGAATCACAGCATCACCCTTATTTGAGTTCCTCAGCATGTGCAGTAACTCAAAAAAGGTTAAAAACTGAGGAGATGATGGCCTCGACTGGGTGGTTCCCACATACTTAGGGGAAGGTGGGAGTGTCAGGTGAGCGCTGTGGGTGGGGGTGACAGTGTCCCATGGCCTGGGCCTAGTATGTTGTTGGGAATGCATTATAAACATACAGTCCCCTATAGAATGACCCAGACATGTCATTGTATATTTACAGTCCCCTTTGAAATGACCCAGACGTGCCATTGTATATACTGTATACTAGGCATGTGCAATTCGTTTTGGTCTGAATATAAATTCATACAAATTTTGGATTATTTAGAGATTCACATGTATCCAAATCTCCGAATAAAATAGTGAAATTTGGTTAAAATTCATTAAATTTTATTTCGTATATTTGTTTTCTAACGAATTCCAAATTTTGGGAATGATTTGAGTTCGGATCAGTCGAAAAATGATCGACCGATTTGAATTCTGTGTGAAGAACAGCTGGTTGTTAAAGAGCGGGCCAGGAAGCCGGCCGCCGTGTCCTTAACAACCAGCTTGCTTCCCCGCTGAGTGCTGAAATGTAAACAAAAGAATGCCGGCAAAAGAAAATTCAGAAAAAAAAATGCGTGGGGTCCCCCCAATCCAAACCAGAGGACCCCCAGATACAAGTCCCCCCCCTATGTGAAGGAGTTTGGGGTACATAGTACCCCTATCTATTCACCAAAAAAGTGTAAAAACTGAATTAAGATACGAGTTTTTGACAAGTGCTTTATTAAAAAAATAAAAAATTAAAAACAATGACCCCTGATGTAGATTCATTGTCAATTACAATGCCCACCAGACCTGAAAAAAGAAAAAAAAAATCATTCCATAGTGAAGTCTATCCCCCCTGCCCCAAAGCACCCCCTTATGTTGAGGGCTTGTGGCCTGGTATGGTTCAGAACGCTCGCTTGTGCCCTCCTTTCTGGGCCTGCTGGGCTGCATGCTCGGATAAGGGTCTGGTATATATTTTGGGGAGGAACCCACGCCGTTTTTTTACATTTTGGCATGGGGTTCCCCTTAAAATCCATACCAGACCCGAAAGGCCTGGTATGGATTGGAGGGGACCCCACGCTGTTTCTTTTATGAATTTTTTATAGCCGGCATTCTTTTGTTTACATTTCAGCTCTCAGCGGGGGGTAGCCAGCTGAAGCTGATTAGTCATCGGTTGTTAAGGATGCGACGGATAGGTCGATCATTTTTTGACCTATCCAAATTCAAATCGATCCGAAAATTTGGTATTCGTTAGAAAAGTAGTAAACAAAATGAAATTTAACAAAACAAAACAAATTATGAAAGGAATTAGTTAAACAAAATTAGTAACATAATGAATCTATCCGAAACTAAATGCATTATTCCATTTTTCACATGTCTAACATATACTGTTCCCAATCAAATGATCCAGTCATGCAATTGCATACATAAAGTTCCCAATGAAATGACCCAGACAGGTAATTGTTTACATACAGTCTGCTATAGAGTGATCTGGATGTGTCATTGTGCAAATACAGTTCCCACTTAAATGACCCGGGTGTGTCATTATATATGTTCAGTTACCGATGGAATCACCCAGACATATTGTATACATAAAGTCCCTTATGGAATGACCCAGTTGTGTAATTATACATACAGTCTTTAATGAAATGGCCCAGATGTGCTGTTGTGTACATACAGTTCCCTATGGCAAAATCCAGATTTGTCATTAAACACATGGTTACACACATAGGTTGAAAAAAGATACTAGATGCATTTCCCTATAGAATTATGCAGATGTGTCATTGTATACATACAGTTCCCTACTGAATGACCCAGATGACTCATTGTATACATACACATTGTATACATACAGTCCTCTATTGAATGAAATCTTTTGGGGGGGCGCAAACAAACTGAAAATTTTTCAAAAATACTGAAAAAAAACCCCCCATCAATTGCAGCCCCATTGTGCCCATCAAATGCAGCCACTGTGACCCCCCCCCCAGTGCCATTTAACCAGCACCCCCCCACCCACTCGTTGTCTGACCGGCCCTTACCCCATCTTGGTGGCAGGTCAGGCAGCGGGTGACGGCGGCGAGCTGTGGGATGGGCAGCGGTCAGGCGGCGGCTCCTGTGTCCTCCATGCTTTTCCTCCTGCTGAGTGTCCAATAGTAGCGCCTGTCCTTTCAGCTAATCAGGTGATGGGTATCAGACCCACGCTTCCTGATTGGTGGAGAGGTGATTCAGTGTTAGAAAAGCGAATATTCATTTGCTTTTCTAACACACCTGCATGGGCCCTGAGTGCAATGCTCTGCGCTCTGAGTCCACCCCTTTAGAGCCTATAGCTCTAATCAGGTGCTTCAAAAAAAAACACCTCCGCCACTGTAATTCAGGTGCCCAGTGTCCTAAAAGGGGCCGGTCATCTGAATAGGGGGTGGCCGCGGCGGCCATGGATAGATTAACGCTATGCATAAATCTATGCATTAAGCATATAGGGGGCGGCGTGATAGAGGGGGCGGCGTGATAGAGGGGGCGGCGTGATAGAGGGGGCGGCGCCTGGGTGCCTCTAATGGACGGGCCGCCAATGCATACAGTTCCCTATCAAATGACATACCATTGTATACATAGACTTCCCTGTGGAATGATCCAGATGTGCCATTGTATAGATAGACTTCCCTATGGAATGACCCAAATGTGTCATTGTATACATACAGTCCCTTTTCTAATTTCCCATGCATGCAATTGTATGCATACAGTTTCCTTTGACATGACCCAGGGATGTCATTGTATACATACAGTGCACTATGGAATGACCCAGATATTTTGGCAAAATTGTATAGGATAATTACAACCCAGAATAGTAACATATTACAAAAGAAACCTATCAATATGGCAACTTTGGCAGATAAAATGTAATGTTAATAAATGTAAGGTTATTTGTCAAAGTTGTGGTATTATTACTGTTGCTACACATTAAGTAGAGTACAAAATGGGAAAACGGAACTAGAGAAGGATTTAGGAATACTGATTAACTGCATGCCACTCAGCAGAACTCAATGCCAAGCAGCAAATGCCAAAGCAAATAAAATCCTGGGATGCATAAAAGGCATATAAAGTATAGTATTTCTGGATTAGTTCTTGTGAGCCCATGTTGTGAATGTGAGGGACCACACTGTGAGATGGACACCGAAGGTTTGGAGAGGCTTATAGAAGAGTGATTTAACAAAAGAGCTGCAAGGCCTTCAAAGTAGAATGCTAAAATTGTGTGGCTTCTTAATTTTACTAAAAGCTATCAAAAAGGTGATCCAATTCGGATGATATACAGTGGGGACAGAAAGTATTCAGACCCCCTTAAATTTTTCACTCTTTGTTATATTGCAGCCATTTGCTAAAATCATTTAAGTTCATTTTTTTCCCTCATTATTGTACACACAGCACCCCATATTGACAGAAAAACACAGAATTGTTGACATTTTTGCTGATTTATTAAAAAAGAAAAACTGAAATATCACATGGTCCTAAGTATTCAGACCCTTTGCTCAGTATTTAGTAGAAGCGCCGTTTTGATCTAATACAGCCATGAGTCTTTTTAGAAAGATGCAACAAGTTTTTCACACCTGGATTTGGGGATATTTTATTTGTTCTGGTCAAGAACAATCGTAAATTTTATTTTTATAGTCAGTGAAATATGAGGTATTGCATATAAATTGTTAGCATTTTAATATGCAGCCACCAGATGGAGCTCTTGGCTCCTTTTCACATTTTCCAGGCATTTGCTTAGATTAAGAAAACAAATGTAACTCTACAAATATAAACTTTGCCTACCTTATAAGTGGACAGTGTCAGTAGAGCAGTGGATGTTTCGGTAGGGCAGAGGAAGGTGTCAATAAAGCAGAGGTTGGTGACAGTAGAGCAGTGGATGTGTCAGTAGGGCAGAGGATGGTGTCAGTAGAGCAGAGGTTGGTGACAGTAGAGCAGTGGATGTGTCAGTAGGGCAGAGGATGGTGTCAGTAGGGCAGAGGTTGGTGTCAGTGGGACAGTGGACTTCATCAGCAGGGCAGAGGATGGTGTCAGTGGGACAGTGGACTTCGTCAGCAGGGCAGAGGATGGTGTCAGTAGAGCAAAGGTTAGTGTCAGTGGGGCAGTGGACTTTGCTCTACTGACACCATCCTCTGCCCTGCTGACAAAGTCCACTGCCCCACTGACCCTAACCTTTGCTCTACTGACACCATCCTCTGCCCTGCTGACAGAGGTTAGTGTCAGTGGGGCAGTGGACTTTGTCAGCAGGGCAGAGGATGGTGTCAGTAGAGCAGAGGTTGGTGTCAGTAGAGCAGAAGATGGTGTCAGTAGGGCAGAGGATGGTGTCAGTAGGGCAGAGGATGGTGTCAGTAGGGCAGAGGATGGTGTCAGTAGGGCAGAAGATGGTGTCAGTAGGGCAGAGGTTGGTGTCAGTGGGGCAGTGGACTTTGTCAGCAGGGCAGAGGATGGTGTCAGTGGGGCAGTGGACTTTGTGAGCAGGGCAGAGGATGGTGTCAGTAGAGCAGAGGTTGGTGTCAGTGGACTTTGTCAGCAGGGCATAGGGCGGTATCAGTAGGAGAACAGAGATTGGTGTCAGTAGGGCAGTGGACAGCGTCAGTAGTTTATTTTTATTTATTTTTTTTTTACAATTTTATGTTTTATTATTTTTTTACAATACAAACACAGTTTACTATGCTTCAGTTATAAATGAACACTCAGAAGAGGAAGTGGCCAGTAAACTACATATTTACCGGCCGCTACCCCTGCTCTGCATCCTGACACCTCCCCGCAGCAGCTGGTGGGAGAGGATGGAAGCCGGCAGTGTTGTGGTGGGGATATGGGGTGGGGGGGTCGGCAGCAGAAAGGCATGGAACCTGGACACGAGCAGTGGTGAGGGGACCACTTACTAGAACTGATTGGCTGTATTTTCCTCCTGCAGCCACCGAATGCCAGTAGGAGAGAGAAGAGGAGAAGCTGGCTTTCAGCAACTGCAGAAGCAAAATACAGCCAATTGTTCCTACTAAATGCCACCCCTCCTGTCCAGGTGTGACAGGGAGGTCACACGGGTCCCCTGGAGCATGGGAGCCACAGTCCAGTCTGAATAATGTGCCCGAGTTTCAGGCAGACTGGCACCCGTACACATGATTCCAAACCTGGACAGGGGGCAACGCTAGTGGCAGCACCCCTCTCAATGCAGCCTAGTTTTGGCTCTGCTTGTGCTAGAAGGGGTGGAGAAGGTGGCAGATATGTGGTCAGGGGCGTTTTTGGAATGGAGTGGGCTTGTGCTAGAAGGTGGAGTGGGACGGACGAATGTGTGCTGGGGGTGCTTTGTGAGGGGAGAGGACTTTTGCTAGAAGGTGGGGGGGATTCAAATTCAACACCCCCTCTTCTAGCACAAGTCCTTTCCCCTCCCAAAGTGCCCTCCAGCACATATCCACTTACCCCTGGCCCCCTCTTCTCCAAGTGTGCATTCTTGAAAAACATGGGGTGGGTGCAGCGCTAAATGTGTTGATCAAAAAGTGAAAAGACAAAAACTGAATAAATTACCATTCAATAGTGGTGAAAAGTGTAAATGGAAAACTAAGGCAAAGTCCCTTTATCTTAGAACAGGGAAGCTGACAAAAGCATTCCAATGAATCAAATCATGTGAAAAAATAAAAAGTGATATGAATAAAATTAAAAGAATCAATTACTATAAATAACAATAGTAAATAATATAGGTCACAAATATTAGTTTGAGTTTTGTATTTAGGACTTCTGATGCCGGCAGCTTTATTTATCTTTTCAATTTGCATTTTTCATATATACTGTTTTTAAGCGTAGCGTTAACCACTCGTTTTTTTTACTAAGTGTACATCCTTACCTGCCCCCCTCTATCCCCCCTTCCTGGTCACTGTGCCCCCACCCTGTGTAAGTCTCCATCAACAATAAACTCACTGCAGACCTCAGATCAGCATGGCTTATACAAAGCGGTGCCCCTCCTCCCCAGCTCCTCCTCCTCCTGTCTGTGTACAGAAGAATGTCAGAGCCAAGGAGGAAGTGGCTTCAGTTCTCTGCAGCATGTTCTACAGGTAGCGGGAAGAGATGTCGGCTACTAGAGGTGCAGATAGTGGCAGTTCCCACTTCCCAGACACAAGAGATGTGGACCAGTGTGGGGGCCGAGCACCCAGGCTAGGGCGCCCCTGCATGAATGGAACCATTGCCAGCACAGGGCGTGAAAAGTTTTACAAAAGCACATTTACATTAGGAGTAGACTAAAATTATGCTTGTATAAAATATCTCTCTATGCAGCAGCCATATATATGTTCTACAGGCAGCCGGCAGGAAGAGATTTAGGCTGCCAGAGGTGCAGATAGTGGCGGTTCCCACTCCTCCCCGACTCCTTCTCCTGTCTCTGTACAGGAGAATGTCAGAGCTGAGAAGGAAGCGGCTTCAGTTCTCTGCAGCATGTTCTACAGGCAGCCGGCGGGAAGAGATGTTGGCTGCCAGAGGTGCAGATAGTGGCAGTTCCCACTTCCCAGACACCCCGCAAGAGATGTGGGCAGATGTGGTGGCCGAGCACCCACGCTAGTGTGCCCCTGTCAGACCAGTTACTGGAGCTCAGTGCTGGAACTCGTTCCGGCACTGGGCTCCAGAGTGCAGAACAGATTTGCTGGGATGTCGGGATTTAAATCAAATCTTTTAACTGCCCAGCAAAAACCTAGACAGGTGGCAACCCTAGCAGTGCCCCTCTCATTGTGGCATCCAGGCCACATGACCTCCCTGACCCTCCTAGTTTTGGCCATGCCTGCAATATATGCAGCTGGCAGGACTGCTGGTCTTGTCTTCAGGTCTCTGACACAAAGACAGACACCACATCATCTGCAGGGACTGCTGCAATATTCATCTGGAGATATTTCTATTAGTAACTATATATACTGAGGAATCCTGGTGGAATAGTACACATACAGTATACCCATCGGGCCCTTTACTGATAATACCTCTTCATACATTGAATGTATGTACTGTTATTAATCTCTTCTTTTATAAAGCTTGTATTATTTCTATACTGGTGTGCATCTACAGTATATGCTTCTGGTTAATATTATATGCTGGTTGCAGTAGTTCTTCTGCTCCCAATTACTTTGTTTAGATCACTAGTTAGGTTCCCAGGGAGGTAATCCCCTGCGTTCATAGAGGCCCTGTCCTGGGTGGAGGCACTGCCAACTTTATTATCGAACACATTCTGCCACTTAGTGAAGGTTCTGCTTTCTCTTATGTATCTACAGGTTTAGCACAATATCCTGTTTGGTGGGGGGGGGGCGCATTTCTCATAACCCCCTCCCAAAATAAGAGGGCTATAATTACAAGGAACTTAGTGCCACAGATGATCTAGAACCCCACCAAACAAAAGCCACCTGTTCCTGTGCCATCATTTTCTGTACCATCAATTGATGACCCAGCTCTTGCTCCCAGATTCTCATCAGCTCTAAGCACACTCTTACGCACCAACGTCTTGCCCAGTCAACTCTTCCTCTTCCAAGAGTCTTTAACCAAAACTCTCACCTCCCTCCAAGATATCTTTCATCTGATAATTAAGTGTTTCCTGAACAAGGTTCATGCACCTCATTACATAGAATCCTATAGACTACAAAAACATTATTGAGCATTTAGTCATTTATATACTGACTCACCCACTAACTGAAATAAGCTTTAAAAGTGAATGTTCTGTCCATCCTCCCTCTCCACCCCTACTCTAACAAAGTTGGTGTTTGTTCTGGGAGTGGGTACCTTTTTCTGACAGGTACCAACTCCCACTTCTGTAATTCACACCTAGGCGAGAATTATGTCACGTTGGCATGGCCCCACCTGCCTGCAACCAGTCTGAAAGTCCTGCCCAAGCCCCCTGTCTCCCCTCCTATTTGCTATGGCCATTGAGCCCCTAGCGGCTATGGTACGCACGAATCCCTTGATACAGGGTTTTAGATATGGGGACATTCAAGAGAAGGTCATCATGTATGCAGATGATACCATGCTGCTACTTGGGGATACATCTACCTCACTGACGGAAGCAATGAGAGTAATTAGACAGTTCGGGAAGTACTCAGGTCTAGTTATTAACTGGACCAAGTCCTCTCTGTTACTGCTAGACCGTGACATGCCCCCAACCCAACGAAATATGCAGGACATCCCAGTCTCAACATCCTTTAAATATCTGGGCATACAGGTTACAGCACGCATACTGGACTATGTTAATCTAAACCTAACCCCTTTGATCAATAGATGTCACAATCGTGTCAAAGTGTGGAGTAAATTGAAACTGTCCCAAGTAGGTAGAATAAACCTAATAAAGATGATCCTCATGCCACAATTGCTTTATGTGCTTCACAACTCTCCAATGGTTATTACTTTGAAAAAGTTTAGAATCATTAACTCACTTTTCCGTTTATTTATATGGCTTTCAAAACCCCCTAGAATTAAACTTGAGCAGCTACAGCGTCCCAAAGACAATGGAGGCTTAGCGTTGCCTAACCCCTGGGTTTATTATTTAGCCTCCCAACTGCAACACATTGCAAGAGTCATAAGTCCCAGACAAGACTTGGAAATGAACCTGAGGGACTCTTCGGCCCAAATACTCCGGTTCACTTCCAAGAGGGAGGTAGTGGAAAGATTAGAGGCCCTACATTACACTAAATCCAATAGGCTCTTCCCAACTTACGCTCTTATGCAGAAGATCTGGAACAAGGTCAGGATGCTTCAGGGGGTGGAAGGCTTCACCAAGTATAGCCCTATCTGGGAAAACAATCACTATTCAGAGATAGCTAAAATACCTTATGGTCTAAAATGGAAACAATATGGAGTGTCCCACATGGTACATATATTTAGAGACAGCAAATTGAGATTCTCGGAGCTTCTCGGAGCTCAGAGAGGCCTTTCAATTGCGGGATCTATGTTTTTTTATTATAGGCAACTTAAACATGCGGTAGATGCACAGAGGAGTGCTGACATTTGGAACTTGGAGCCCACCTCCATTTTCAACCACCTATTTGCTATAACTACTTATAGAAGATTTATATCTGACTGCTATGCCATGCTTCTGAATCTTTTTCTAGGAGACGCGCCCCTAAGAGTTGTATCTCATTGGGAACAGGATGTTGGTGCTTTTGAGGAGGAGCAATGGGAGGAAGCCTTGCAGGCAGTTCCCATGTGTTCGTTGAACGCTGCTCAAAAGCTCTCACAGCTTTATATTATCTCCAGAGTGCATTACACGCCGGCTAGATTGGCCCCTATGGGATTGGGCACTGACGCTACCTGCACCAGATGCTCCAGAGATCATGGAGATCTCATACATCTCCTGTGGAGGTGCCCAAAACTGCACCTCTATTGGAGTGGTGTCATTAACACTAATAATAGAGTTTTTCAGATATTGATACCTTTAGACCCTAAACCATGTTTGCTGGGGATTGTGGATGATCTCCTGACTGAGGATATCCTTAAACAGGCTATTAGAAGAGCTTTGTTTAAGGTCCGTCTGCTTATCCTCAGGCACTGGAAATCCACGGACCCTCCCACGGTGCAAGAATGGATCACACAAATGGGGGCCATGCTCCGCATGGAAAAAATTATATACCAGCATAGGGGAGCTTCTAAAAAATACGAGAAACTATGGGCTCAGGGGCTGGATGTACCAGGCCTAGCGCCAGTGGATTTAGTGATTGGTCGTTTATTCTAAAGATGGTTTTTCTTAGTTTTAATACAAACAGGATGTAACGTGAGCATTACATAAATAGCTATTACGGTAGGAGATAATAAGCGAAAAATTTCATTGAGGGAGTGTGGATCGCCCACAGTTAGCTCTATTTGATGAGAGTTTTTTTGATGTAATGTGCTATCTGCCTTTTCTATGTAAGATATGACTTCCAATCTGCAAATTGTTGTTTATGCTCTGGAACTGTATGCAATCATTCAATTTCAATAAAACCTTTTGTTTGAGAAAAAAAAAAAGAAAGTCCTGCCCAAGCCTGCCACAGACGGTTCCCATCTCCAAGATGGCAGTGCTGGGCATCTGAAGCTCAGAGGAAGATTGGCTCCAGTGAAGACAGTGCTGGACTCCTGGGCTGCTAAGTGTCTGTTTGGTAAAAGTCAGCAGCTATTGTATATGTAGCTGTTAACTTTTAACTTAATTGTTTTTAAAGAAACTAAGTTCCTTTTTAAAGTGTATCCCTAGCCAAAATTTTCACTTGCTGTTAGAAAGACAAAGCAGGAAGTGGGAGGAAGTCTTTCCAAAGAGAGGAGAAATCTTCTAGGATACCTTTTTAAGGAACAGGTAGGTTATCCCATTGTAAGATTTCTCCTTGCATTTTGTTACAGTGATCCTCTTTTGAATTACCTATGACTTTTAATTCAGTTGACAGGACAAATAGAGATGGTGAATCTACCTAGCAAGGACACAGATAAAAACCTGATTGCAGGGTTCCGTTCAACCCTTCCCCACTATATTCAAAACTAGAAAAAAAAGGGTGGCTTGGCTGGGACTACACTTCGACTTTGCCTGAACTCTTTGTTTCACCTTAAATACCCTCCCGTAATGACAGACACATAAAACTACAAATTTCCACTCAACAGCTTTGAGTTTGTCAATTGTTGGAACTATTTTTTTAATTCAGCATCCATTGTAGAGATGGCCTTCATCAACTGCATATTAACCTTGTATGCAGAATACATTATTTTAAAATAACAGAAGACTGCAAGTAGTTGCAAACATCTTGTGAAAATAAAGCAGCGTTCAGCCTGCATCAATTGTGTTCCTGGAACAGGTCAGGACATACAATTTATGCAGCGCTCCCAGCAAGCGCATCTGTTAGTAAAAGGAAATAGTTTGTTTGGACCAGCTTGGTCCAAATTAACTATTCAAAGTTAAATCTTAAGCTAAAACCTGGAGTTAGAATTTAAAGGATAGCTAAACTCAAGAACGGAAATGTAATATATTACAGCTTACCAGTTCTTGGAGGTGGTGTGTTATATTAAAGCCAAAGCTTACGCATGCTTGAACCAATATAAATATGCATATGCCAGTGGTGTCCAATTTTTCAAAGAGCCAGATTTGATTAAGTGAACATGCGTGAATACTGACCATTTTGCCTGACATTCTTTGAACCATTAAAATTTGGTTTAAGTGTGTTCGTTCGAGCACTAATACACTGTCCAACAAGAATTCTCTTGCCTTTGTGACTGTGTGTGAGTAAAGAGATGAGTTTGGGTGTGTTATTTGGATATACTGTATTTATAACATGCACCTTCACTATAAGAGGGAAGTTTCAGGAAACTTCAGTTTTAAATAAAGAACTGTGAACCAAAATAAGGGTCAGTGCCCATCTGCAGCCTCACAAGTGCCATGAATGCAGCACCCCCATTGTCATGAATGCAGCACCCCCATTGCCATGAATGCAACCCCACCATTGCCATGAATGCAGCCCCACCATTGCCATGAATGCAGCCCCCCCATTGCCATGAATGCAGCACCCCCATTGCCATGAATGCAGCACCCTCATTGCCAGGAATGCAGCGCCCACCATTGCCAGGAATGCAGCACCCACCATTGCCAGGAATGCAGCACCCACCATTGCCAGGAATGCAGCACCCACCATTGCCAGGAATGCAGCACCCACCATTGCCAGGAATGCAGCACCCACCATTGCCAGGAATGCAGCACTCACCATTGCCAGGAATGCAGCACCCACCATTGCCATCAGTGCAGCCTGATTGATGCCCATCCATCTGCAGCCTTGGAGGGGACAGGGAGGGGGGCGGGACGAGCGCCAAAAGATTACATACAGGAGAAACTCCTGTTTTCTTGGGGGCCTCTTTAATAGAAAGTACCACCTCCTATGATGGACAGAACAGTTGTCCAATAGCAGACGGGACTTTCTATAACAGAGGCTGCCCTGTAAACAGGAAATACTCCTGTGTGTACGGCACTCATCCCGCCTCCTCCCTATCCCCTCCAAGGCAGCCAGCCTATATATATATATTATGGCCTCGGCGCTGGGGGATCGTTGGAGGCCACAAAAGATATATATATCCAAATAACCAGGCGGGCTGTTCAAAACCAGAACGCGGGCCACGATTGGCCCGTGGACCGGACTTTGGACATGCCTGGCATATCCCATAGATTGCTGATCCCCGTGGAAGCTGAAAATAACTGTAGTAGCCATTGCTACTACAGTGGTTGCCGCTAGCTTCCAGGTGTTCATGCCGAGTGGCCACCCTGCTGCTTAATGAACACAGTGGTTTACTTACTCAGCATGGGGTCTATTTAAGCCTGATTCACACCTATGCAGGTTGCAGTTTGCATATTGCAGGTTCATTTTTCAATACACGCTTTTGATCCACTGACGTCTATGGAACCAAAAACTAGAAAAAAAGTCCCTGACCCTTTCCATAAAATGCACAAATGTGAACATGACCCATAGAAAACCATGTTAAATGGACTGTAGTGTGTTTCTGCAAAACTGAAAACATACCAAAAAATGCATAGGTGTGAACCAGGCCTTATAGGGCACTTTACATTTTCTCAATGCAAAGCGTTCTCTGATTGGACGAAGTGAAGAAGTGGGGTGGTGACATCAATCTCACCACCTTCTACAATCGGAGAATGCTTTGCATTCATTGAGAAAATACAAAGTGTTCTCTGAATGGCACCCATGCCTAGCAAGCATTAGGCATGGGACCTGGAAGCCAGCAACAATCACTATAGGAGAAGTGCCTACTACAGTGGTTTCTAGCCTCCATGTAATCGCCCAGGTATGGCACATACATAGGTACATCCAGGGCGGACTAATGTGACCATGTAAAAATAACTATATCCAGACTTAAAGCATAACTCAAATTTTGTTGAGAAAAAAACATTCCCTCTGGGTGATCTATGTACATTGCAAGGATTTTAACAAACTTTGTTGCAGATTCCTACCTTTTGTTATTCTGAAGAAATCCCTGTTTGTTCCTCTGTCTCTGTGTAGAGTGAATCTAATGGGGGTGGTTTCATAATTATCAACCAGCTGCTGCAGTTGCAGGACACTAATGAGGAAAGCTGTTGGGCCTGCATACCTTTAGATGTGTTCCTATTGGGAATATCTCACTAAATATTATATTTTTGTTGCACGGGATGCCTGAAACATGACTTGCATCTTAGGCCCCATACATACTGTTAGATTTTCTGCATATTTTTGTCTTCGGATTTACCAAAGCCATATAGTACAAGGGCCTGCCTGCTTGCATACAAATTGAAACTCCTAAGGTTTGACCTCATATTATATGGTTTTGGTAAATCTAAAGACAAAAATCTGCAGAAAATCTAATAGTGTGTATGGGGCTTTAGTGCAGACTTGTTGGAAAATCGGTGAGCCAATCGGACAAGCATGAAATTTTGTTTCTGGGGGGTGGTCAATACACATTCAGGGTGCCATTATGCACTGCATTTTCAGTTAATTGAAGGGGCTGAAGAATAAAAAAGGAAAGGTACCGGTATATTTTAATAACATTTAATTACAAAATGACGTGTGGTAAGGAGGGGTTTGGGTTCTTGGAGGACTGGGCTGACTTCTCAGTCGATAACGAGTACTATAGAAGGGATGGACTGCACCTAAATGAGGAGGGTGCAGATCAGCTGGGACTGAAGATGGCCAAAAAGTTAGAGGGGTTTTTAACCCTTTCATGACTAAGCCTATTTTTGAAATTTGGTGTTTACAAGTTAAAATCCATATTTTTTGCTAGTAAATTACTTAGAACCCCCAAACATTATATATATATTTTTAGCAGAGAATCTAGAGAATAAAATGGAGATTGTTGCAATATTTTATATCAGACAGTATTTGTGCAGCGGTGTTTTAAACGCAAATTTTTGGAAAATGGACACTTCCATGAATTTTAAAAAATCCAAACGGTAAAGTTACCCCAATTTTTTATATAATGTGAAAGATGATGTTACGCCGAGTAAATAGATACCAAACATGTCACGCTTTATAATTGCACACACTCATGGAATGGCGACAAACTATGGTAGCTATGAATTTCCATAGGCGACGCTTTAAATTTTTTTTTTACGGTTACCAGGTTAGAGTTACAGAGGAGGTCGCTCTGACGATTGCGGCGATACCTCACATGTGTGATTTGAACACTGTTTACATATGCGGGCGCAACTTCCGTATGCGTTTTCTTCGCTGCGCAAGCTCGCGGGCGCTTTAAAAAAAATGTTTTTAATTTATTTTTATTTTTTTTTGACTTATAAATTGTGTTTTAAAAAAATTTTTTTTTTTACTTTTATTGCTGTCACAGGGAATGTAAACATCCCTTGTGACAGTAATAGGTGGTGACAGGTACTCTTTATGGAGGGATCGGGGGTCTAAAAGACCCCCGATCCCTCCTCTGCACTTCAAAGTATTCAGATTGCCGAAAACGGCGATTCTGAATACTGTGTATTTTTTTAAATTCGGAGCCATTGGCAGCCAAGTAAACGGGAAGTGACGTCATGACATCGCTTCCGCGTTTACATTGAGAAGGCTGGAACAAAGCCGCCCACAGCTTCGTTCCAGCCCGCCCACAGCCGCCGGAGGCAGCCGATTGGACACCGGGCCTCCCGATCCCACGGGTAGGCCCGGTAAGAGCGGCGGGAGGTGGCGGGAGGGGGGGGCGTCCCCTCCCGCTCCTCTGGTATAACAGCAGGGCGGCTTTTAGCCGCATCGGTTGTTATATACGGATAGCTGATCGCCGCTCGAAACAACGGTACCGGGATGATGCCTGCAGCTGCGGGCATCATCCCGGTATAACCCCCGAAAGCCGAGTACGCACATATGCGTACGGTCGGCGGGAAGGGGTTAAACTAGGTGACAGGGGGGAGGGTCCAGAGGTAGAGGTAGTCAGCGCGGAACATATTCCAGAGGGTAGTATTGGGGGCATTAGTGATAGGTTGACCAAAGCACATAAACCCAAGGTAAGTATAGTAGCAAGTCCAAGTTGCAATCTCGGAACACCCAATAAGAGGATAATATGCGACAGGTCAAAACTATGTGGCATGTTCACCAATGCCAGGAACCTGGCAGACAAGATGGGTGAACTAGAGCTACTGTTGTACTAGGAGGATTTTGATTTTGTGGGAATTTCAGAGACCTGGTTAAACAGCTCTCATGATTGGCTGGAAAACATTCAAGGGTATACCCTTTATCGCAAGGATAGAGAGGGTAAAAAGGGGGGAGGGGTATTCCTATATATCAAGAATAATGTACAAGTGAATGTAAGAGATGGCATCACTAAGGGAACTAGGGAGGAGGTGGAATCCTTATAGGTAGAGCTCCAAAGGGATGAAGCTAAGAGGAAAATAATACTGGGAGTATGCTATAGGCCCCCTAACCTGAGGGAGGAGGGGGAGACAGATCTCCTATCACAATTTGGATTAGCAGCAAGAATGGGAAGTGTTATCATAATGGGGGACTTTAATTATCCAGACATAGACTGTGCGGAGGGAACCATGCATTCATCTAAGGCCCGCCAGTCTTGCAGGACAATTTTATGGGTCAGATGGTAGAAGCACCAACTAGAAATAAAGCGTTACTGGATCTACTGATTACCAACAATACAGACCTGATCACGGATGTGGAAATACGGGGCAATTTAGGTAACAGCGATCACAGGTCAATTGGCTTCAGTATAAATCACACAAATAGGAAACATAAGGGGAATACAAAGACACTGGATTTCAAAAGAGCCAACTTCCCTAAACTACGAACCTTGCTAGAAGGCATAAATTGGGATAAACTCTTAGGAACAAAGAACACGGAGGAGAGATGGGTTTGCTTTAAGAGCATATTAAATAAGGGCATTAGCAATGCATCCCATTGGGTAATAAATTTAAAAGCGCAAACAAAAGTCCTGGATGGCTTGACTCCAATGTAAAAATGCATATAAACGCAAAGGAGAAGGCCTTCAAAAAATACAAGTTGAGGGATCATCATCAGCATTCAGACTTTATAAAGAATGCAACAAGAAATGTAAGGGTGCAATTAGGACGGCTAAGATAGAACATGAAAGACACATAGCGGAGGAGAGCAAAAAAAATCCCAAGAAATTCTTTAAGTATGTAAACAGTAAAAAAGGGATTACAGACCATATTGGCCCCATAACGAATGAGGAAGGATATCTAGTTACAAAGGATGGGGAGATGGCGAAGGTATTCAATTTATTCTTCTCCTCAGACTTCACGAGGGAATCGGGGGCTTCAGTAACCAAAACTGCAGTGCTTATCCTCATGACACATCACAGGAAGCACCTCCATGGTTAACAGAGGACAGAATTAAAATTACACTTGGGAAACTTAACATTAATAAATCACCGGGACCACATGACTTGCACCTGAGAGTACTTAGGGAACTCAGTCAAGTAATTGCCAGACCATTGTTCCTAATTTTTATTGATAGTCTACGGACTGGAATGGTACCAGCTGATTGGAGAAAAGCCAATGTAGCACCAATATTTAAAAAGGGCCCAAAATACATCCCTGGGAATTACAGACCAGTTAGCCTAACATCAATAGTATGTAAACTCTTGGAGGGGATGATAAGGGACTATATGCAAGATTTTAGTAATGAGAACGGTAACATTAGCAGTAATCAGCATGAGTTCATGAAGAATCGTTTTTGCCAAACCAATATATTAACCTTCTATGAGGAGGTGAGTTGCCACCTAGATAAAGAAAGGCCCGTAGACGTGGTGTATCTGGATTTTGCAAAAGCATTTGACACAGTTCCCCATAAACGTTTACTGTAAAAAATAAGGTCCGTTGGCATGGACCATAGGGTGAGTACATGGATTGAAAACTGGCTACAAGGCGAGTTCAGAGGGTGGTGATAAATGGGGAATACTAGGAATGATCAGGGGTGGGTAGTGGGGTCCCCCAGGGTTCTGTGCTGGAACCAATCCTGTTTAATTTGTTCATAAACGAGCTGGAGGATGGGATAAACAGATCAATCTCTGTATTTGCAGACGATACTAAGCTAAGCAGGGCAATAACTTCTCCGCAGGATGTGGAAACCTTGCAAAAAGAGCTGAACAAATTAATGGGATGGGCAACTACATGGCAAATGAGGTTCAATGTAGAAAAATGTAAAATAATGCATTTGGGTGGCAAAAATATTAATGCAATCTATACACTGGGGGGAGAACCTCTGTTGGAATCTAGGATGGAAAAGGACCTGGGGGTCCTAGTAGATGATAGGCTCAGCAATGGCATGCAATGCCAAGCTGCTGTTAACAAAGCAAACAGAATATTGGCAAGCATTAAAAAGGGATTAATCCAAGGGATGAAGCAATAATTCTCCAACTCTACAAGACTCTGGTCCAGCCGCACCTGGAGTATGCTGTCCAGTTCTGGGCACCAGTCCTCAGGAAGGATGTACTGGAAATGGAGCGAGTACAAAGAAGGGCAACAAAGCTAATAAAGGGTAGGGAGGATATTAGTTATGAGGAAAGGGATAACATTTTTTCGCGGAAGGGAGTTTAACAAGACTCGTGGCCACTCATTAAAATTAGAAGAAAAGAGGTTTAACCCTAAACTAAGTAGAGGGATCTTTACTGTAAGAGCAGTAAAGATGTGGAATTCTCTTCCACAGGCTGTGGTCTCAGCGGGGAGCATCGATAATTTAAAAAACTATTAGATAAGCACCTGAAGGACCACAACATGCAGGGATATACAATGTAATACTGACATATATTCACACACATAGGTTGGACTTGATGGACATGTGTCTTTTTTCAACCTCAACTATTATGTAACTATGTAACTTGTGTTGCAATTGTATACCATATATTATTTCTTCTTTATTTGCTATTTTTTTCTCCACAAAAGTGAAGTTACCCTTTAACCTTTAAGGAACATAGAAAATACACTAATTATTTCAGCTTTGCATTCCCTGTTACATAATTGGACTTAGTATCAGCTTAGCAGTCCACTGTGTAGCAGAGATCAGACTTGGAGAGGGAGAAACAGCACAAGGAGCCAATTAGTGGTGCTGAAATGCTTCATGTGCTAACAAGGAGAATGTTGATAAGAGGAGAGAAGAGAGTGACAGAGAGATGAGCCCATCAGTCTGCAGCTTCTCTTTTTACTATCTATCCACTAGCTGGCAAAGGGACAAGACTTGAAGGCTAACCTAAAATGATTAAAGGATTACCTTGAAAAACAACCCACTCAGTTTAAAATAGAAATGAAAGGCAAAACATTTGTGTATAGATATGAAAAAAACATTATAAATACCCTTTCTCCCTTTTTTTAATAAGCGATCACATTCCCTCTCAGCTGCATAACAGCTGAGGGGAGGAGAAGCAGCAGTACACTGAGCTTTCCAGTGAAAGGCTGTGGTGGGAAGGGCGGGGGTGGGGGGGCATGTCAGGACAAGTCTGATTATTGTAGGAGAGCAGGCTGAGTTCCCAGCACAGCTAGAGAACTTACCACGCTGTGCTCTTCTGCTTAGTGTGGTCAATTATTAATAGGAAAGCAGAGGGACTTGCAAGTACACCGGGGATTTCCCACAAAGGAAGCAAAACAAAGAGAACAGGATACTTTTTCATACAAGTACATGGTACAGCAGGCACATACCAGGGATATGAAATGTTGGGGTAACAAACACTTTAAGTTTAGCAGAAAAAAACAGACTCCTTTCTTGTCAGACAAGACTACTCTGTGGCAGAGCTGTGTCAGGACTGATGGACAGAAATACAAATTGTGTAACAGGTTAGCATATATGCAGTATCTCAGAAAAGTGAGTACACCCCTCACATTTTTATAAATATTTTATTATATCTTTTCATGTGACAACGCTGAAGAAATGACACTTTGCTACAATGTAAAGTAGTGAGTGTACAGCTTGTATAACAGTGTAAATTTGCTGTCCCCTCAAAATAACTCAACACACAGCCATTAATGTCTAAACCGCTGGAAACAAAAGTGACTACACCCCTAAGTGAAAATGTCCAAATTGGGCCCAAAGTGTCAATGTTTTGTGTGGCCACCATTATTTTCCAGCACTGCCTTAACCCTCTTGGGCATGGAGTTCACCAGAGCTTCACAGGTTTCCACTGGAGTCCTCCTCCACTCCTCCATGACGACACCATGGTGGATGTTAGAGACCTTGCGCTCCTCCACCTTCAGTTTGAGGATGCCCCACAGATGCTCAACAGGGTTTAGGTCTGGAGACATGCTTGGCCAGTCCATCACCTTTACCCTCAGCTTCTTTAGCAGGCAGTGGTCGTCTTGTAGGTGTGTTTGGGGCCCAGTCTCCGAAGGGAGGGAATCATGCTCTGCTTCAGTATGTCACAGTACATGTTGGCATTCATGATATGACCACGACACTCCCAGCACCATGCTTGACTGCAGGCAAACCACACTTGTCTTTGTAATCCTCACCTGGTTGCCACCACACACGCTTTACACCATCTGAACCAAATAAGTTTATCTTGGTCTCATCAGACCACAAGACTTGGTTCCAGCAATCTATGTCCTTAGTCTGCTTGTCTTCAGCAAACTGTTTGCGGGCTTTTTTGTGCATCATCTTTAGAAGTGGCTTCCTTCTGGAATGACAGCCATGCAGACCAATTTGATGCAGTGTGCGGCGTATGGTCTGAGCACTGACAGACTGATCCCCCACCCCTTCAACCTCTGCAACAAAGCTGGCAGCACTCATACATCTATTTCCCAACTCAACTTCTTTGGTCGAAAATGGCGAGGCCTGTTCTGAGTGGAATCTGTCCTGTTAAACCACTGTATGGTCTCGGCCGCCATGCTGCAGCTCAGTTTCAGGGTCTTGCCAATCTGCATATAGCCTAGACCATCTTTATGTAGAGCAACAATTGTTTTTTTCAGATCCTCGAAGAGTTCTTTGCCATGAGGTGTCTTGTTGAACTTCCAGTGACCAGTACGAGAAAGTGAGAGCGATAACACCAAATTTATCACTCCTGCTCCCCATTCACACCTGAGAACTTGTAACACTAATGAGTCACATGTCACCGGGGAGGGAAAATGGCTAATTGGTCCCAAATTGGACATTTTCACTTAGGGGTGTACTCACTTTTGTTGCCAGCGGTTTAGACATTAATGGCTGTGTGTTGAGTTATTTTGAGGGGACAGCAAATTTGCACTGTCATACAAGCTGTATACTCACTACTTTACATTGTAGCAAAGTGTCATTTCTTCAGTGTTGTCACAAAGATATAATAAAATATTTACAGAAATGTTAGGGGTGTACTCACTTTTCTGAGCTACTGTGTGTGTATGTATATATATATATATATATATATATATATATATATATATATATATATATATATATATATATATATATATATATATATATACACACACACACTATATTGTCAAAAGTATTGGAACGCTTGCCTTTACAGATGAACTTTAATGGCATCCCTGTTTTAGTCCGTAGGGTTCAATATTGAGTTGGCCCACCCTTTGCAGCTTCAACTCTTCAAGGAAGGATATCCACAAGGTTTAGGAGTGTGTCTATGTTTAACCACTCTTCCAGAATCTCATTTGTGAGGTCAGGCACTGATGTTGAATAAGAGACCTGGCTCGCAGGCTCCGCTCTAATTCATCCCAAAGGTGTTCTGTCAGGTTAAGGTCAGGACTCTGTGCAGGCTAGTCAAGTTCCTCCACCCCAAACTCACTCATCCATGTCTTTATGGACCTTGCTTTGTGCACTGGTCCAAATCATTTGGTGGAGGGGGATTATGGTGTGGGGTTGTTTTTCAGGGGTTGGGCTTGGCCCCTTAGTTCCAGTGAAGGGACCTCTTAAACCGTCAGCATACCAAGACATTTTGGACAATTTCATGCTCCCAATTTTGTGGGAACAGTTTGGGGATGGCCCTTTCCTGTTCCAACATGACTGCGCACAAGTGCCTGGGAAAACAATTTAATGAACAGGACTAAAACCTGCACATTAATTTTGGTATGGTATGATAGCTAGATTTCATGGAACACGATTTGTTCTGGGTGTCATGGAACACCCAAAGGGTGAAAGAGATATTTGCTAGGCACCCTTTTACATTGTCAGTGTGTATGGAGCCTTACAGTAAGTTTTGTACATTTTGAGACTGTTTTTGCGCTTGGTCCCGATATGGTGTATGCTCGGCGGATTTAGAAAGAAATATAGAGCTGTCGGTTAAACTGACATTTTATATAACACCTGCTCACTCTGAGCCAAACAGACTCCATGCTTGTGCCTGACATCCAAACCTGCACAAACATTCACAAGTACTGATATGGCACACACTAACATTTTAATTAATGACAAGACATTCTTTTTTTTTTTCATAAGTGCTTTAATGTGTGTTCATTGCAGCAGCAGTCCCCACAGTCATGGAAATATTATGTTGACGGATGTGCTCTGTCGCCAGCGTTCCCTCAACGGGGCCAGCTGTCAGCTCGAGATGATGACATTAACACGGAGAGAAAGTGATGACAAATGCCCGTTATCAGCGAACGAGGCCGGTGACAAATCGAATGGAGGCTCCCGAGCAGCCCCATTACGCTGTAATAAAAAAAGATGGATGGCTCTCTCTGGCGGGGCCCTGCGTTAATGCGATTTTGGCTAGTCTCTCTGGGTTCCAATTAAGGAAGAAAACAGAGAGAAGAACAGGCGCCTTAGAAAGGGGGGGAAATTCAGCCACGCAAGCTGCACTAATTGAGTCTGAACAGCCAAAGGCAATCCCTCACCTATAAGCTGCAGTCAAGTCGCGGAGTTACACCGCAAGCCATCATATTCCCATGTTCCACTGCATCCAGCGGTCATGCGTCTGTGTTTGTTTCTACATAATATGTAGGGCAGATAGTAGATATACTAGAAAGGATAGATAGATAGATAGATAGATAGATAGATAGATAGATAGATAGATAGATAGATAGATAGATAGATAGATAGATAGATAGATAGATAGATAGATAGATAGATAGATAGATATAGATATAGATATAGATATAGATAGATAGATAGATAGATAGATAGATAGATAGATATAGATATAGATATAGATATAGATATAGATAGATAGATAGATAGATAGATAGATAGATAGATAGATAGATAGATAGATAGGCGCATAGGCGCATAGGCATGCAATTTTGCAGTTCATGTGAATGTTTTTTTTTGTATTTAAACATGCACTTCTGTATGTTTGTGGTTCCTGTCTGGTGTACTGCAAATCTATAAAGAAATGCCAGATGATAATGCTGAGGATTTATTTTGACATTGTTATGACCAATCTGCACTTTCAGGATCCTCTTTAACCACTTCACATCCCAGCTATAGTCAAATGACGTTCCGCAGATGGGAATCTCCCATCCTGGGCGGGCGTCATATGACGTCCTCAGCTTAACGCCGGTATAGGGGGGGCGTTGCACGTACCCGGGGGCCGCGATGTCTGCCGGGCACCCGCGATCGCTCGTGACAGAGCAGGAGCGTGGATCTGTGAGTGTAAACACTCACAGATCCACGTCCTGTCAGGGGAGAGGAGACAGATCGTGTGTTCCTAGTATATAGTAACACCGATCGGTCTCCTCTCCCAGTCAGTCCCATCCACCAACAGTTAGACCACACAGTGAGGGAACATAATTAACCCCTCCTAGTGTTAATCCCTTCCCTGCCAGTGACATTTATACAGTAATCAATGGCTATTTATAGCTCTGATCGCTATACAAATGTCAATGGTTTCAAAAAAGTGTCAAAAGTGTCCGATCTGTCCACCGCAAGGTCGCAGTCATGATAAAAATCACAGATCGCCTCCATTACTAGTAAAAAAAAAAAAATAATAAAAATGCCATAAATCAATAACCTATTTTGTAGACGCTATAAATTTTGCGCAAACCAATCAATATACGCTTATTGCGATTTTTTTTTTTTAACAAAAATATGGAAAATTTTGTTTGAGTAAAATGTCGCACGACCGCGCAATTGTCAGTTAAAGCGACACAGTGCCGTATCGCAAAAAATGGCCCGGGCAAGAAGGGGGTAAATTCTTCCGGGGCTGAAGTGGTTAATAGCATAGTCACAATCTTGTGATATACAATATACACAACTGCAAGAGAGATTGTTTTTAGGATGTCATCACAGTCTGGTCACAATTTCAGTAGATGTGAAACTTGGTTTGCCATGGCAGATATGGGAATTGTAGTACGAATATACTATAGAAAAAAAATATAAGGACACATCCATATTGTTACAATTCTGTGAACGCCACTTATTTCAATTGTTCTGCTTAAAATGTTGCCTAATGCATTGACATACATCCTTATGCCGTATACACACGATCGGTCTTTACGGCATATTTGGTCTGGCGTACCGGATTTCGTCGGACAATTCGATCGTGTGTGGGCTCCAGCGGACTTTGTTTTCTTAAAAGTTTGACGGACTTAGATTTGAAACATGTTTCAAATCTATCCGACGGACTCGAGTCCGGTCGAAAAGTCCGCTCGTCTGTATGCTAGTCCGACGGACAAAAACCAACACTAGGGCAGTTATTGGCTACTGGCTATGAACTTCCTTGTTTTAGTCCGGTCGTACTTCATCACGTACGAATCCATCGGACTTTGGTTGATGGTGTGTAGGCAAGTCCATTTGTTTGGAAAGTCCGTCGTAAAGTCCGCCGGGCAAAGTATGCCGTAAAGTCCGGTCGTGTGTACGCGGCATTAGACTCAGTCTGTCCAGACAATATGGTCACCTGATGATTTGGCACCATCCACAGGCAGCTTAATTCTTCAATAACACACAGAAGCTGAATCTAACGTGATTTCTACTTTTTAGATTAATTGCAGATTAGATTAACAGGTCCCCTGTTGGAGGAGCGCTCTCCCTCGGGGCACTTGTGCGAACGCGCTACCGTGTCCTGCTGCTGCGTCCATTGACACAGACAGCAGGACTTGGCCCCGCCCCCCGGCTGATTGATAGCACAGCAGCCATTGGCTCCTGTTGCTGTCAATCAAATCCAATCAGGACCCTAGACACTGGCTGGAGCTGGTGTGCTCGTCCCCATCGCTGCAAAGACCGGTTCAGGTAAGTAAAAGGGGGGGCTCTGGGGGGGGCTGCTGCATCACAGGAGGTTTTTCACCTTAATGCATACAATGCATTAAGGTGAAAAACCTTGAGGGTTTACAACTCCTTGAAGCTTCACCACATTCATCAAGCTCTAGGAAAATGAGTGCAACTGCATTTTCAAATTTCAGTCTATTTTCCTTTAGTAAATTCAACCCAAGGATTTTCCTAAGCCCTGTGTCTGCAAATAACTAAAATGAAGTGAGGGAACATGGAAAAAATTGGAAGATTCTAGCTATGGCTGAACTAACTAGCATTAAACATGAGGTGTGGACAGAGGGAAAGATCCAAAACACAATAGTAAACAAGTTGCAGTGTCCCAAAACTGCTACTAGATATCAGCATACTGCAAAACAATAATAACCTCATGCAGTTCAATACAAGACATACAAAGTACATGAAAGATAGGGCAGAACAATTGTATTATAGTGCTACATATAAAAAAGAAATACTTCCATAACCCAGTGAACTATGCAATAAATGTCTCAGCAGAAGAAAGTGTTTTTTTTTTTTTTTTACTTGTTATATAGCATACATAAAGCAACTCTGCTGTTAAAGTAGACCTATAGGCAAAACTTTTTTTTTCATTTTGGATAGAGTAAGGAAGGGTTATAACGGCTGTCAGATTTTTTTCCCCTATCTCTGTCCCACTGCGGAGATTTCCCTTCACTTCCTGTCCCATAGCCAAACAGGAAGTGAGAGGCTATCTTTGCAAATTATAGGAATTTTTTTGGGGACCCCCAGCTCACAAGAACTAGCGACCCCATTGGAAGATTTGCCATCTATTACTGTTCTGGGGACAACCCAAAAATTGGGGTTTGCTTTTTACTCTCACTTTCAATTATAATGGTAAACAGGACAAATAAAGCAGGTGAATCTCCTTAACAGGGGCGCAGACAGCAATAAAAACTGACAGGGGCTCTAATCCCTCTCCACTCTGTCCAAAACTAAAAAAAAGCTTTGCCTTTAGTTATACTTTAAGTTAAAAGGGGAAAAAAGCACCACCTGCAGGTTTACAGTATACTCACTTGTCCCACCCCCTAGTTCCTCCATTATTTGCTCTGTTCATAAGCTGCAAATTCTGGCAGAATCTACACATCTGACATTTCTGTGTCAGATCGCTGTTTCCCCTGATGTGTGTTGTGGTTCCTTCCATTGACATCAACGTCACATGATGCAGCAGCAGAAACCACAGAGCGCAATGAAGGACCAGATATGTGACACACCTAAAGGCTGTAGTTCTGCAAATGGATTCAAACCGAGACCAGTGTACCAATGAAAATTTAAGCTAAAAACCAGGCCTTCTGAAACAATGTGCTGTGAACTGATGAATCAAAGATAGAGTTTTGGGCTACAGTAACAGCATATATCTTTGACTCAAACTGAAGGCAGCTCTCCAAGAGAAGAACCTTGTCCCAACTGTGAAGCATGTTGTTGAAAATGTTATGGCTTGGATTTGCTTTGCTGCGTCAGGGCCTGGGAAGCTTGCAGTCATTGAGTCAACTGTGGATTCTGCATCTGTGTGGTTGATGAGAATGTAAGGCCAAGTGTACAAAAGTTATAATGGATCTTTCAACATAATAATAATCCTAAGCACACTAGCAAATACACCAAGGGGTGGCTCAAAAAGAAGAAATGGAGGGTTTTGCAGTGGCCTAGTCAAAGTCCCAGTTTGAATCCCATTGAAATTGTTATGGGGGATTTGAAAATGGCAGTTCACACATGGAAATCCACAAACATCTTGCAAATGAAAATTTTTCGCAAGAGTGATAAAAAAAATGTCCCTTAGTCAGTATCAGAAACTGGTGGGTATCAATGTACATCTGAACAACACAAATACCAGAGTTGTCAAGCAACTCAGGTCCAAGCGCTCATGGAGTATACCACGATGGAACAAGTCCAATTAAACTAATTAAAAGCTGCTGTTATAAATCTGCTATATCAATGTACATCTATTGATATTTTTGTTGAATAAGTGATTGAAAATGCAGATTTTCCTTGTGTTTTCATTCAAGTATATCACCTTTATACAGTATATACTGTAGGTAATGTTTGAATAAAGATCTAATATTTGCTTGTTCAAATATGTTGAAAAAGTTAACAATATTCATGGGGTATAATTACTTTTTCACATGACTATACTGTATATGCTCAGAAGTTTGCGGATTCTTCTTCAATGTCAAATCACATGCTGGGGAAGGGATGGTGATCAAGCTATATTGCTTTAATGTAAAAGAGAAAAGCAAGATCACCAATCAGGTTGGACAGTAGAAACAACCTCCTGCTCTCAGATGTGGTGTTTAAAGACCAATAGGTTTCCACTCTTTCAGTCGTGACTGGCACCACCACGCTTTGCTGCCCTTTTTGGATTGAGGGTATCCCATCATGCACAGCATGATGATGTCATTTTAGTGCTGTGCACAATGGGATACCAACCCAACTGAAAAAATAAAGCGCCTCAATGTGAAAGTAGCCTTATGCCGTGTACACACGACCGGACTTTCCGGCAGAAAAGGTCAGACGGAATCATTTCATCGGATATTCCGATCGTGTGTGGGCTACATCAGACTTTTACTTTAGAAAATTCTGAAGGACCTAGAAATAGAACATGTTTTAAATCTTTCCGACGGAATCAATTCCTATCGGGAAAACCGTTCCTCTGTATGTTATTCCGACGGACCAAAAACGACACAAGGGCAGCTATTGGCTACTGGCTATTTAACTTCATTTTTCTAGTCCCGTCATACATTTTGTACGTCACCACTTTCTAAATGATCCGACTGGTGAGATCGTGTGTACGCAAGTCCGTTTCAGCGGAACTCCATCAGAAAAACCGTCAGAGTTTATTCTGGCGGAAAATCCGGTCGTGTGTACACGGCATTACAGTTTGGGCCATCATGCCAGCTTGTCTTTTGGTTTGAGGGTACCCAGTATTAAAGAGAACTAGTTTCCCATTGTGCTACAAAATATGTTATTCTCTGCTGAAGATGCTATATTGTATGGAATGGTAACTTTTAGAAAATCATGACTTGAAAAGTAAAGATCAACAATGATGGTTTGAGAAGTTTTGGGAATAAGTAAAAAATGTGTCCTATAAACACAAAAATAGCCATGGCTAGTTTATGCAATGGAAGCACAGATATGTCATATGGCAGCAATGTCTCTTAACTAGTCTGTTTTTTTAGTTTTTAGTTTTGCACCATTTCTTTAATGTCCCTGGACATTTTATGCTTGGATAAAAATGTTTTTACAGAATTCGTTGGTTGCATAGAATAAACTACCGGTATGTCATCAAAATCTTTTTTTTCCTCCAGTACTGCAGTACTTTATCAGCCACCTGTAGTAGCTGTCACTCTACATATGCATTACCATTTTGAACAAAAGTTTAGCTTTGTGACTTTTTGCCATCTTTTTTAAAAATATAAGCCCTGCTCCAGTTAGCTTGGATCTAACTACAGTTTTGTTGTTGCACCAAGTCTTCGGAATGTTTGTCTCTTGCCTTTTTTATAGGACAGTGTTAATTCGGGTCCTGCAAAATAATTTTCTCCATGCTTAGGGCATGTTGCTCTGTGAACATTATTGGCTCTCCCATTGAAATTATCCATAATTCCATACTGTATGCAACTACTGACTTGTATTTTAGATGCTTTTTGTATGTCTTCATTATGGAGATGTTGTATTTCTTTAGAGTAATTTACAAAGCGTACCAGCCTCTTGAGTAATCAGGAGGAATTGTTTTAGGTGATCTATGTAGGAGGAGTTATCCTCTCTGCAAGATGGAGGCTCACAAGGCTCTCTTCCTTTCATCGCTCCTCACTGCTCAACCATCCTTTTTACTCAGTGAACAATATTTTCCATACCAGCATTCAAGAGACATGAGATTATTGTTCATTTGAACACTTACTGTGACTATATTTGGTTATGGCAGACTCAGAGTAAACCCATGTGGACTACTCCATAGACTGGTGAAGTTGGTGACAGCTGATTGTAAAATGACCATTGTTATTTCTATTTATAATTTTTCAGAGCTCGCAGTGTAGCCCTATTCTCCTGCAGAAGCAGGCTTTTTATACCTGTGAAACGCACCTGCGTTGAAGTGAAGTTTCCACGAGCCAATCACCACCCAGCTGCAGCAGGGTGGTGATAAATGTACAACATAATCACAGAGACATTTTTTTCTACAATTATGTTATGTATTTACATGTTTTTCTATGTCATTGAGAAGATTTTACCTTTGTACAATAAAATTATTGATATTTTTTTTCAATAGTACCGTCAAAGTTCTTTAATTAGTGGTTAGGTTTCTTTTTGTGCATGATATAATTAGGATGTGGTACTGGACAAATACTATGTCCATTTAGTAGAGGGACCTCCATAGTGGCTTCTTCTCCCTAATCCTTGGTTTCAGTTTTTTATAGGACAGTGTTAATTCTGGTAATTCACTTTTGTGAGATACTGCCTATACAGAATCTCACAAAAGTGTGTACACCACTCACATTTTTGTAAATATTTTATTATTTTACTATACTTTTCATGTGACAACACTGAAGAAATTACACTTTGCTACAATCTAAAGTAGTGAGTGTACAGCTTGTATAACAGTGTAAATTTGCTGTCCCCTCAAAATAACTCAACACACAGCCATTAATGCCTAAACCGCTGGCAACAAAAGTGAGTACACTCCTAAGTGAAAATGTCCAAATTGGGCCAAAAGTGCCAATATGTTGTGTGGCCACCATTATTTTCCAGCACTGCCCTAACCCTCTTGGGCATGGAGTTCACCAGAGCTTCACAGGTTGCCACTGGAGTCCTCTTCCACTCCTCCATGACGACATCACGGAGCTTGTGGATGTTAGAAACCTTGCACTCCTCCACCTTCCATTTGAGAATGTCCCACAGATGCTCAATAGGGTTTAGGTCTGGAGACATGCTTGGCCAGTCCATCATCTTTGGTCTTAGTTTTAGCAAGGCAGCGGTCGTCTTGGAGGTGTGTTTGGGGTCATTTTCATGTTGGAATACTGCCCTGAGGCTTAGTCTCCAAAGGGAGGGGATCATGCTCTGCTTCAGTATGTAACAGTACATGTTGGCATTCATGGTTCCCTCAATGAATTGTAGCTCCCAAGTGCCAGCAGCACTCATGCAGCCCCAGACCATGAAACTCCCACCACCATGCTTGACTGTAGGCAAGACACACTTCTCTTTGTACTCCTCACCTGGTTGCCGCTACACGTGCTTGACACTATCTGTACCAAATAAGTTTATCCTGGTCTCATCAGACCACAGGACATGGCTCCAGTAATCCATGTCCTTAGTCTGCTTGCCTTCAGTAAACTGTTTGCGGGCTTTCTTGTGCATCATATTTAGAAGTAACTTCCTTCTGGGACGAATTTGATGCAGTGTGCAAAGTATGGTCTGAGCACTGACAGGCTGATCCCCCACCCGTTCAACCTCTGACAGCACTCATACGTCTATTTCCAAAAAAACAACCTCTGGATATGACGCTGAGCACTCAACTTCTTTGGTCGACCATGGCGAGGCTTGTTCTGAGTGGAACCTGTCCTTTTGAATGGTTGGCCACCATCCTGCAGCTCAGTTTCAGGGTCTTGGCAATCTTCCTAGGCCATCTTTATGTAGAGCAACAATTCTTTTTTTCAGATCCTCCAGAGAGTTCTTTGCCATGAGGTGCCATGTTGAACTTCCATTGACCAATATGGGAGAGCGAGAGCGATAACACCAAATTTAACACACCTGTTCCCCATTCACACCTGAGACCCTGTAACACTAACGAGCCACATGACATCGGGGAGGGAAAATGGCTAATTGGGCCCAATTTGGACATTTTCACTTAGGGGTGTACTCACATTTGTTTCCAGCTGTTTGGACTTCAATGGCTGTGTGTTGAGATATTTTGAGGGGACAGCAAATTTACACTGTTATACAAGCTGTACACTCCCTACTTTACATTGTAGCAAAGTGTCATTTCTTCAGTGTTGTCACATGAAAAGATAAAATAAAATATTTACAAAAATGTGAGGAGTGTACTCACCTTTATATATACACACACAGTATCTCACATATATATATATATATATATAAAATGTAATCATATTTGTTTATATAGCTAAATTCACACCACCTTTGCTTTCCCTACCACCCCATTATCTGGGGTACTGGAATATGTTATAATGGAATATGTCATACATATAATGGATATTGGCTGATGTCTTATGGCTTTCTATTGAGACATGCATTCATGTTAAAAAAACAAAAGCAAATGTATGTCTAATGGCTCCTATCAAGGTTAAGAAGGATGGCCTGTAATTTTGAAGCAGGTGAAGGTAGGTACTTAATTTATCATATAAGTGAGATGCCAAGGTCACCTTTACAGGAAAATAGCAAAGATCAGATCAGGAAACATGGTGTTAAGAGAATAAATATGGCCTAGAAGATTAACCATTTGTTACATAATGTGGACAGACAGCGAGAGGTGTGCAAAGCAGAGACAATGTCAGAGAATGTGGCGGTGATCAGATTTTGCAAAGAATAAATTGCTGTGGGAATATCCAGCCCCAAAGTGACAGTATGTGTTGTCGAGTGAAATTCATGAACGGTCTTTCATAGTGGTCCCCTTGTAAGATTATTGCTTGTGATGCTAAGATGCCCCCTTTGGCTACATCTGTTATCTGAACAAGCTTTTGGGATGTCAAAGAAACATGTTTTTTTTATTGATTACACACTTTAGCATATTGTGCTTTTTTGGTTATCTAGATGACATAATGATTTCCTGCTGAGAAATTGTTTTTATTTCCCATTCATGATATGTCCTGCATGTCGGGTGATTTGCATCAGCATAGCCAGCATATGGTGTCAACACTAAGAATTCCTCACAACTGCAATCACGATTCATCTGAAGGGCCAGTTCATATTAAACTGAGGGTGGAAGATAGTAACACCCATCTGATGATTATATCACTCATGAGCTCCAGTGGTTAGATCCATACATCTTAATTTAAAGCTCCTACAACCTGCTGCTCATATCAGTGTAAACATACATTATATACATTAGTCCGTTTTTTTGTGTTCAGTCGAATTCAGTCAACAATATTGTCAGGATTCACCTGGCTGCCTGATTGACAGCTGGTTTCAACTTGGCCGAGAGCAGGGGTCAGCTGTGTCCACCCTCTCTGCAGCCCAGAGCTCCTGTGAGCCCTGGAGGAGCAGAAAAAGTTTTATGTGTTTATCTTATCTTGGCCTCTGGCCTCTTGCTATTCTGACTTTAGAAGCAAATGGTCCACTTTGATTGTTACCATCCCTCCCATATAACAGTATAAATTTGAGCATCCTTAAGGGGTCAGCACATTGCTGGGGGAGCACATTGCAGGGGCTTCTATCCTTAAGGCTTCTATCTCTAAGTGATTCTTTCTACAAGTGATATGCACTTCAATCCCTACACTACAGCGATTGCACAAAGCAAAAAAATATAGCAAACTGCACTGGAAAGCACCTAACAGACTGCAGGTGACCCTGTCTCTCTATTAAGCTCTCCTTCCACTCTGTAACATGCGCTCTCTACTATTGCTTCTGACACTCGTGTCCTCTCTCCTCAAACTCTCTTACCTTCACCCCTCTTCTCCACCCCCCTGCTTATATAGTACATATCACCCTGCCTTCTGTCCTCTTCCTACTACTGCTCCTACCAACCCTTGCTCATTCTACATCCATATACTGATAAAACCTCCAGTACTCTGAGACATGCCCCTTCATATAAATCACATTCCCACATTACCTCCCTCACCTCCGTGCTTCTCCTAATGACATATCCCCAAACCCTGGGACACCATCATCTGTCTTTGCCCAACGCTCCCATCCCCCTACACCCTCTTGCAGGAGCCGCAACCCACAGAACTTGGACTCACCACCCTCCACAACCTCTTTATCACAAATTCCTTTAACCTACTTGCCATTTCTGAAACCTGGCTTCATGAATCAGATACTACTTCTCCTTCTTCCCTCTCCCATGGTGGTCTTCTCTGGACTCACTCCCCCAGACCAAGTGGATAGAAGGGAGGCGGAGTGGGAATCCTTCTAGCCCCATGCAGCACCTATCAGGTACTTCACCCACCTCCCTCTCTGACACTCTCCTTTTTTGAGGCACATTGCATTCGTCTCCCATTTCTCTAAGAATTGCTGTCATCTACCAGCCCCCTGGACCAGTATCAGCCTTCCTTGATGACTTCTCTGCCTGGCTACCCTACTATCTCTCTTCTGAAATCCCCACAATTGTTCTCAGTGGCTTTGGGGTAGTCCCCCAAAACACCTTGTCCCCATGTTGATGGGGACAAGGGCCTCATCCCCACAACCCTTGCCCGGTGGTTGTGGGGGTCTGCGGGCGGGGGGGCTTATCGGAATCTGGAAGCCCCCTTTAACAAGGGGACCCCCAGATCCCGGCCCTCCCCCCTGTGTGAAATGGTAAAGGGGTACAAAAGTACCCCTACCATTTCACAAAAAAAGTGTCAAAAATGTTAAAAATGACAAGAGACAGTTTTTGACAATTCCTTTATTTAAATGCTTCTTCTTTCTTCTATCTTCTATCTTCTATATTCTATCTTCCTTCGGTTTCTTCCACCATCTTCTTCTTCTTCTTCTGGTTCTTCTGGTTCTTCCTCCGGTGTTTTCGTCTGGCATCTTCCTCCGCGGCGCTGGCATCTTCTCACCTTCTTCTTCTGGGGCCGCTCCGCATCCACCATGATTGGAGGCTCCGCTGTGTGACCCTTCACCTCTTCTGACGGTTCTTAAATAATGGAGGGCGGGGCCACCTGGTGACCCCGCCCCCCTCTGACGAGGACTTCCCTGTGGCATTCCCCGTGTCGTCAGAGGGGGGCGGACAGGGAAGTCACCGTGCGTCAGAGGGGGCGGGGTCACCGGTGGCCCCGCCCTCCATTATTTAAGAACCGTCAGAAAAGGAGAAGCGTCACACAGCGGAAGCCTCCCATTATGGTGAATGCGGAGCGGCCCGAGAAGAAGAAGGGAAGAAGGTGCCACGGAGGAAGATGCCAGACGAGAACACCGGAGAAAGAACCAGAAGAAGAAGATGGAGGAAGAAACCGAAGGAAGATAGAAGACAGAAGAAAGAAGAAAGAAGAAGCATTTAAATAAAGGAATTGTCAAAAACTGTCTCGTCATTTTTAACATTTTTGACACTTTTTTTGTGAAATGGTAGGGGTACAAGTACCCCCTTACCATTTCACACAGGGGGGAGGGCCGGGATCTGGGGGTTCCCTTGTTAAAGGGGGCTTCCAGATTCCGATAAGCCCCCCGCCCGCAGACCCCCACAACCACCGGGCAAGGGTTGTGGGGATGAGGCCCTTGTCCCCATCAACATGGGGACAAGGTGTTTTGGGGGGCTACCCCAAAGCACCCTTCCAATGTTGAGGGCATGTAGCCTGGTACGGTTCAGGAGGGGGGAGCGCTCTCTCGCCCCCCCCTCTTTTCCTGCAGCCTGCCAGGTTGCATGCTCGGATAAGGGTCTGGTATAGATTTTGAGGCGGACCCCACGCCATTTTTTTTTTTAAATTTTGTCCGGGATTCCCCTTATTATCCATACCAGACTGAAGGGCCTGGTATAAAATTTAGGGGGACCCCTACGTCTTTTTTTTTTAATTTTGGGTCGGGGTTCCCCTGTGGGGAATTTCCATGCTGTTTTTATCAATGAACTGTTATGTGTATTGTCGGGCCGGCAATTAATTAATAGCCGCGAGTAGTTTTAAATTACTTTTTTTCCTTTGAAATGCCATTTTGCTGTCAGACTGTTCTAAACACAGGAAACATGCGCCCCTTTACAGGCATACTATAGACACCCCCCAGGTAGGAAATTTAAAGGAATATTACACTTCTATTGTTTCACTTTAAGCATTATTAAAATCACTGCTCCCGAAAAAACGGCCGTTTTTAAAACTTTTTTTTTGCATTGATCCATGTCCCCTGGGGCAGGACCCAGGTCTCCAAACACTTTTTATGACAATAACTTGCATATAAGCCTTTAAAATTAGCACTTTTTATTATTCGTGTTTGTGTCCCATAGACTTTAATGGTGTTCGCGTGTTCAAACAAATTTTTTGCCTGTTCGCATGTTCTGGTGCGAACCGAACAGGGGGGTGTTCGGCTCATCCCTACTCTTCGCTGGTTCTCATCCTACCTATCCCACTACTCCTCCAGTGTCACTTACAACTCTACTTCCTCCTCTCCTCTCCCTTTCTCCGTTGGGGTCCCCCAAGGTTCTGTTCTTGGACCTCTCCTTTTCTCAATCTACACCACCTCCCTGGGTCAGTTGATTGCCTCCCACGGATTTAAATATCATCCCTACGCTGATGACACCCAAATCTATCTCTCTACCCCCCAGCTCTCTCCATCTGTCTCCTCACGCATTACCAACTTGCTTGCAAAGATATCAGCCTGGATGTCACATCACTTCCTCAAACTCAACCTATCCAAAACCGAGCTCATGATATTTCCTCCCTCAGGTGCTGCTTCCCCTGATTTCTCTGTCAATATCAAAAGCTCAACTATCAACGTGTCCCCCCCACGCCAAGGTCCTAGGTGTAATCCTGGACTCTGAACTAACCTTTCAGCCCCACATCCTATCGCTATCCAAAATTTGCCGCCTTAACCTCCGCAACATCGCCAAGATACGCCCCTTCCTAACCAATGTCACCACAAAGCTTGTAATCAACTCCCTGGTCATCTCCCGCCTCGACTACTGCAACTCCCTCCTCATTGGCTTACCTCTAAATAGGCTATCCCCACTTCAGTCCATCATGAATGCTGCTGCCAGGTTCATCCACCTCACAAACTGCTCAGCGTCTGCTTTACCCCTCTGCCAATCCCTCCATTGGCTGCCACTCAGTCACCAAATTAAATTCAAGATACTAACTATAACTTAACTTATAGCCATCCACAACCTGGCCCCCAGCTACATCTCTAACCTAGTCTCAAAATACCAGCCTGATCGTTCTCTTCGCTCCTCCCAAGACCTCCTGTTCTCAAACTCCCTTGTCACCTCATCCCATGCTCGCCTTCAGGACTTCTCCAGAGTCTTTCCCATTATCTGGAATGCTCTACCCCAATCCATCCAATTTTCTCCTACTTTATCCACTTTCAGACGATCCCTGAAAACTCATCTCTTCAGAGAAGCCTATCTGGCCTCACCTAACAACTGTACATTTATCTTCTCAATCAGCACATCACCCACAGTTATTACCTCTTGTATCTCTTGACCTTCCCTCTTAGATTGTAAACTCTAAGGAGCAGGGCCCTCTGATTCCTACTGTATTAATGTGTATTGTATTTGTACTATCTACCCTCAAGTTGTAAAGCGCTATGTAAACTGTTGGCGTTATATAAATCCTGTATATTAATAATAATAATAATAAAAATGCAGAGAGCAGTGACTGACCTGGGCAAGCTAGGCGAGAACCATTGTCCAATCCAAGTTGCTTACAAGTGGACACTGCTATCTACTCTCCACTATACACTGCATGTTTGTCCTCACTACAGCATGAATTGTACAGCCCATTCCTCAAATGCCGACCATCATGTGCAGCCTGTGTGTAGGGCAAGGGCAGGTCATGTGACAAGGTGGTCATCTCATCCTACATGTTTGCTTCCTCCTTGGGGACCAAGCAGGCCCGGACTGGCCATAGGGCAGACCGGGCATTTGCCCGGTAGGCTGTTGATGTTCAGGCCGCACAGCGGGAGGTAAGCGGCGACCGCGGCCTGGACAGGGTTAACACAGGCCACGGCCGCCGCTCGCCTACCGCTATGCAGCGATGCCTGTGCCTTCTCCGGCAGAACTAGCAGCTGCATGGGCTGAGCTGTGTGTCTCTCACACACAGCTCAGCCTCAGAGTCGCGCTGAGAGTTCCGCTCTCGGCCCCCCCTCCTCCTCCTCCTCTGGGCCGCTGTCAGGATGTCCCCCCCTCCCCCTTTCTCATGTCAGGCTTGTGGCAGGCTGCACGGGACGGGAGAGAAGAAAGCTTTCTGCTTGTTCTTCTTCTCTCCCAATTGGCCACAGTGGAGGGCCAATCAGAAATAACTAGGTGGGCATCATGGGAAATGTAGTCCCAGAGATAGGATGCCCAATAGATCTCAGCAGGGAGACGGCTACACTCCCCAGCATGCACTCTGCTGGGGAAAAAGAGAAAACCCGGAAACAAGCAGGTACTACAGGAGACATGGAAAAAGAAAGAGGATTGTGCTGGGAGAACTAATAGCCCCAGCACCACCAGAGCGCCACGCAGTACCCGCACCACCAAAGAGCCATGCTGTACCCACACCACCAGAGTGCCACGCAGTACCCGCACCACCAGAGCGCCACGCAGTACCCGCACCACCAGAGAGCCACGTTGTACCTGCACCACCAAAGAGCCATGCTGTACCCACACCACCAGAGAGCCATGAGAGCCACGCTGCACCCGCACCACCAGAACGCCATGCTGCACCCGCACCACCAGATCGCCACGCAGTACCCGCACCACCAGAGCGCCACGCAGTACCCGCACCACCAGAGCGCCACGCAGTACCCGCACCACCAGAGCGCCAGGCAGTACCCGCACCACCAGAGCGCCACGCAGTACCCGCACCACCAGAGCACCACGCAGTACCAGCACCATTAGAGAGCCACGCTGTACCCGCACCACCAGAGAGCCATGAGCACCACGCTGCACCCGCACCACCAAAGAGAGCCACGCTGTACCTGCACCACCAGAGAGAGAACTACGCTGAACCACACCACCAGAGAGCCACGCTGTACCTGCACCACCAGAGAGAGAACTACGCTGAACCACACCACCAGAGAGCCACGCTGTACCATACCACCAGAGAGAGCCACACTGTACCACACCACCAGAAAGAGAGCGCCATGCTGTCCAGGACCACTAGAGAGAGCAGGTCAGTGTCACTGGGCAGTGTGGGCACAATAGGAGACAGACAGTACTAGCATTGTATGGCCACAATAGGATTGGGACACTGTTATATAAAGGGGACTGCACTGTAAAGGAGCACTGTAATCATTACAGTGCCCCTTTACAGTGCAGTCCCCTTTATATCACAGTGTCTCTGCACATTACAGTGTGGAGGACCGACTCCAGCCACCCCCGCGAATGTCTACCGACATCTCTCCCCCCTGGTCCCTGGAAAAGTTGGCTGCTCAGTCTAAAATGCCCGGGCCTATTTTTTGTCCCAGTCCGGGCCTGGCACCAAGCAAGGGTCACATGAGAGGCCTACCTGGGGGGGGGGTTCCTCTGGCTATGCTAGGCACTTTGTAAAGGGTCACTGCCCTACACATGGGGTAACTTTACCCAAGTCATGCAAACAACTAAGATAGATGATTAAAGCGGGATTCCGGCCTTAAAAAAAAAAAAATTAAAAGTCAGCAGCTACAGTGTTTACCTGTAAGTACTTACCTGTCCTGGTTGCCCGCGATGTCGGCCGCCCGAGGCCGACCCGTCCCTCGGCTCTCGGGTCCCGGCCACCATCCTACGTAAGGGAAACAGGCAGTGAAGCCTACTGCGCACGCGCAAGCGGCGCGGCGCTCTGTGAATGGCCCCGTGGTGTTCTGGGAACACACACAGTTCCCAGAAGACAACGGGGCTGCTCTCCGAGGAACAGAGCATGCCGCAGAAAAGGAAGAGGCAGATTAGGAAGACTGCCTAGCAACAAGGGTTTAGGTAAGTTTAAAAAAAAAATTTTTTCAAAATTTTTTTTACATTTTTTTTAGGATTTTTGGTGAATTTTTTTTTTTTCAGCGTGGCCCTCCACTTTAACGTAGACCAGGGGTAGGCAACCTGGGGCCCTCCAGCTGTTGCAGAACTACAAGTCCCATAATGCCTCTGGGAGTAATTGTAACTGTCGGCCTTGCAATGCCTGATGGGAAATGTAGTTCCACAACAGCTGGAAGGCCCCAGGTTGCCTACCCCTGACATAGACAATCTCTAGTAAATTCTCTTGATGTGTTAAGCATGGTCACTTGTGCATTTATGAGGGACACGCAGAGCCAATGCCCTCTCCACCTGTCCAGCGTATCACAAATACCTCACTCCCAGTAATAATATGGTGTCCCGCCGCGCGCATAGCGTGGACTCCATGCGTGCACTTCACTTAACTCTTTTTCTTCTTTACCTGTGTACAGGTTGAGAGCCCTGTTGGTGGAGATCTGCTCCCGTTGCTATGGAAGATGGATCACGGCCAAAGGAGTGTCGACAACGTCTCTCTTGCTGCAAGAGGTCATCTCACCTACCACATGTACACACTTAACAACAGGCTGCTAGAGAAACCTTTATTACCCTTGGTTAACACTGTATCTTCATACTGAATTACTCTTTACACTGTTGTCTTCATACCCCAATGTGTTTAGTGACCAAAGCTGTAGACTATTTGTGACAGTTGTTTACATTGCACCCGATTAGTAAAATCAGACCAAGCATAGGCAAAGTTTCAAATATTATACTTGAAGAATAAATATCCATGATGACAATTACAATCGACAGTCCAAGATAAAGTGCAAACATTTCTTGACATCCCTAGTCCCTAAATACAGGATTGTAGTTGCCCCAGCATACCCGTTCAAGCAAAAGTCCATTATTGGTTGAGTCCATGTCTGGAGTTTAGCTCCGGCTTTGGCAGGACACAGACCATCCAGACTCTGGTAACAGCATCAGGCAGGACATTTCACTGTCTGTGCCCTCATCCCTTTTATAGCACACAGGACCAGATGGTCGGACCTAAGAAAAACACAGGAAGTGCAGTTGACCCCTAAATGTCTTCTGGAGCAGCGGCAACCACTACATGCGGATCCCTGCAGAGTTCTCTCTGCTTTATACAGCAGAAAGAACTCTAAGGTTGGAGAAGAGCTGGTCACATGACTTTGAAATATCATGTGACCAGGATCGTTTCCTGGCTTTTTATTTTTGGATCCATTTATTTTATTAGTGCTCCACTGACTGTGATGTCCTGAAGCCAGCAGATTGCTAAACAAATTCATAGAGAAAATTACTGTACATATATTATACTATTATAAACATGCAATTTTTAAGAAGTGCTGTGGCAAGGCCATACCATAGCTTTATTGATGCAACCCTTAGTTTTGAAAAGAATATGAAGAGATGAAAAACCCCTGTTCTGTTAACTGCTATATGGGAGAGAGATTTCTTTTCACTTACTCATTCGGTGACAAAGGTTTTACCAGACAGGAATATAGAGAACATTTCCAACAGCAACACAGACAGAGATAAAATAAAAAGAACATTTTGTTTGGACTTACACTTTAAGTAGCTCCCACCGCAAGTCATACAATCAGTATGAGCATTGTTTATGATAACTAGTGCCATGATTTGTGCACACACATACACACACGTTGCAAAGAGAAGACATTTATAGTTGAAGAAAAGGTAAAAAATTAAAACAAATGCAGCTACTATATCTGTAGCACTCACCCTCGTAGGAGCTGCTGATGAATGTTTAATCCTGTACTCTGCCTATCCACCCCAAGAACAGACTCAACCCCTCTGGCACACCTGTGTGATAATTGTAGTGTGAGACCCAGTGGTAAAGAGGAACACAGCAATGGTACACTATATTGCAGGGATATGCAATTAGTGGACCTCCAGCTATTGCAGAACTACAAGTCCCATGAGGCATAGCAAGACTCTGACAGCCACAAGCATGACACCCAGAGGCAGAGGCATGATGGGACTTGTAGTTTTGCACCAGCTGGAGGTCCGCTAATTGCATATCCCTGCTATATAGTATATTTACCGTAGCCTTGGAACTCGTCTCTTCGCCAGCTGTAGTAAGAGATGGAGTCTCACACAAGTTGTCAATTAACCACTTAATAAGTTTACTGAGAAAGTACTTAGCACAATAAACACTGTGGTAACTCAGGAATAGAGAATGAGAATAGATAACAGTCAATGTGTACATGAAACTTCAATCTTCAATGACCACCATAAGGATGTATATGCAGACAGGCGCACAGTAAGACAGACGCCCAATATCCTCAAATAATTATATGAAGCGCCTTCCCAATGACCTCCAAGCATGCACACCAAATCTGCAATAACTGTTATGAACACACAGTAGTACAACACAATAAATATATCCTGTGCTCAAGGGCTCCCCCTAGGCTGTGATGCAATGTCTCAATATGCAGAGTGAACTACAGTACTTTGTATAAGATGATAGAAGTCCAATGTCTTCTTGATCTTCAGCTAGCTCATGTATTGGACTGCAGTATTTGTAAATTCAAACAGGGGAAACAAGTAGACAGCAGACTGTGGAATAAGTACTGCGCTGATTATTGTGTATTGGCAAGCAGAAGGGCACTTATAATATTTTCTCCTTATCAGTGGATGTGATGCAGCATCAAGTTATTGCACAGAGAAGGCCACCCCGAAGTTCTACTGCATGCAGCCTATGGATAAGTGATATTCTTCTGTGGGACTACAAGTCTCACACCGGCAGTCTATAGCTGATGCACTCTGCGCCTTACAGGCCGCAGTCTGTCGGTCCCACTCACAGACCTCACTGCAGGCAGGTGATGAATGGCGTCCCAAGAGGCTGGAAACATGCCACACCTGTCCCTTTTATCTGCTTACCCAGCAGGCTGTTCTGTGACAAGGCATTGTGGGTAGGTGAACTGGGCATCGTAGGTCAGTAGTTCACAGACTGAGTTTTAGCACATGAGTCACTTCCTCATTCACTACATCTCCCACAATGCTTTGGAGCGTGGCTTTAATGAAACCAAACAAAAGTCTTAATAGAATTCAATAGAAAGGATACTAGAGGGAGCCAAACTCTTATTTAAAGAACATCACATTGTTTAACATAGATATGTAGCGCAGGGGTTTTTCCACCCAAGTTACTAAGGACTGATAAGGTGCCAATACATTTTTTGTCCGTGGGTTTAGTTAAACTTTAATGCTATTTTTCAGTTCTGTGGGTCATCGCATCTTTAAATTGTTGGATATGTTTACAATACAGCAGTTAGTATTTTCTATTAAAAATAAGGAAATTCAAATTTTCAATAAACACACAGCAGAAATTAAACTGTACACAACGGATTACTTACAGCACCGCAGGAGCACCAACATATGTACAGATCTGACTTGATTAGACTAAGAAACATGCCTTCAATTTAAACATTACAGATTTTTATTTACTGATTTAATATTGATTTAACATAAACCAATTCCCTCCCTCCAATGCTGTAACGAGTGGGTTATGTCCATACAGAGGATTTGAAATACTTTAGCTAAATGTCATGGTGATTTTCTCTCCCTTGGTGGTCGCATATGAAACATAAAAATGGCTAACGTGTGTTATTAGAAGCAGCCTGTAGATTGCTAGTTGTTGTGGAAGTTTACCCCTTAGAATGCCCACACTTTTTGGTACAAATATTTGCACCTGAGTGTTTTGTTATTTCACATACGTAGATATAATTCCATTTATCTGGAAAACACCTTTGAATCAAGACATGCGTAGTGTGGCCATCTTGTTGAGATTCAGATTTAGGACCCTTCTCATGGGCAACATTAATTTCAGCAGCAGGGGATTCATGAATCAGAGCAGAATGGATGTCACTCTTCCTCCAGCCTGAAACCTGACATATTTTAGGTTTTTATTATTATTATAGATTTCTATTATTATTTTGCCCTGACATAAACTACCATAACAGCCACTGATTGTCAAATTGTAACAATGCCATGGCATTGACATTAATGAAGAGTTGTGTGACAGTCACACATGCTGTTGGTAGGAGCCTTGTGGTCTGAAGGCCAGGGCCCAAGGAATCCCACATGAAGTAGTTTGTGCTTTAGTTTTGCAAATATGATGTGGCTTGCTTCCACTAAACTCCAATTCTAAGTGCATTAAAATTCTGCCGATAAAGTTGACAATAGAAAACTCGCCAGCAATCTTCTTTTTTTTCCCCATAGTATTTTTATTGAGATTTTCAGGTTTACAGCAATGCAACTCCAAAAAGGATCTCAATATGAAAAAACAAATTCGCCCCTAAGGGCAGTTACAACTGTAAGAATATAAAAATAAGAAAAAAAAAGTGTCAGAGATAATGTAACTCGGACTAAGGACAGGTATAGAATAAGGTCTTATTTTTTCATTTAAATAGATGGGATCCTCGAAGTAGAAAAACATACCGGTGGTGGACAGTCTCCCCAACATTTCTCAACTAAAACGAAGCCTCATAAGCAGTGCTTGAAATATCTTTACGGCAAACCTAATCCCCAGTCCTGCTATCTTCGGGGAAGAAAGAAAATTAAACAAGGTAGGGGGGTGGAGGGGAGGGTTTTTTGGGGGGAAAAAGTATGAAGGAAAGGAAGGAATGACAGGAAGGAGGCATTACAGAAGAGAAAAAGAAGGGAAAGGTGAGCTTTTCACCCCTGTAAGGAGGCACGGGGGAAGAGTGAGGCCCAGTCTGGCACTAAGAGCAAGCCACTAGAGACTTACAGTATGTCAGAGAAGCTCAGGAGCCTCAATTTTACCGCCAAAAAATTTCCCAAGTCCATGTACCACACACTTCTCCCTGAACTATCCCACATAACAATCACTGACTGCTCCCTGGACTCGATATACATGTTTTGTTTACCCATATATTTGAGCAATTACCCCATCAATTACCCTAGCAATCTTCTATATAAAGTATATAGTAATGAGAAAAAAATACAGCAATCATGGTTTGCTTTGATATAATTTCAATTTAAAGCAGCATTACAGGATATATAAAAATAAATTGGACCCTTCTTCTGAAAAATTACTCTGCGCTTACCAAAATATATAAAATCACAAGTGGTGCAGCCAAGCACTAGGGTGTGTTCAATCACCAATAAAGTAGAAAACCTAAAATAAAGTGCAGTGCAACCACAACCATGCTACAATAACATAAATAAAGAAATCAATAATAATATTCTTCACATAAAAAATATTGTGAAAAATGTATACATATATATGTGTACATACACTCCAATAAACTTTGACAAAGTCTTGCATGAAGAAAAGGCTCCAAACAGAATCTTGCACCACAGTGTACCACCACCTCACACTCTGGTCCCTTACCTCACATTTAGTCCTACATAATCGTAAGGTCTAAAAACGCTTGTCCCAATATTGGGTATATATCCACAGGTATCTTCAGCCCCACTGGTATGGTGTATGAACTCTCTTTATATTACGAAACTCCCATCAACACAAACATATGAAAAGAATGGGGAGACCATTATGGTGCAGTATCAAAGATAACATGATTTATTAAAAAAGGGTTAAAATACTCACAAGTATACTGCACTAGTGACATCCAGTGCACTAGATGATTCACATGTAGCAACAATAGTAAAATGAAGGTCCTTTTAAGGATGGGAATCCCTGGATGGATGCTGGAGTTGGCCAAAAAGCACACAAATGGGCGCAATGACGTCTCGCGGCCCCCATTCTGACGCGTTTCGTCACGTGACCATGACTTAATCATAGGGAAAGACTTACTTAACTTAGGTTATATTGGAGCACCGCTGTCATGCAAGATTATTTCCTATATATCTCACTTTGAGGACCTATGCACAAAAGGACATTTATTGTGATTCTGTATTCACTTTTTTTCAAATAATGGGTATATGTCAAAAGATTATTTGGGTTTTTTTTTGTTTGTACAGGTATATGTATATACCTGTACAAACTAAATATATTATTATATTTTTCATAATATTTTTTTATTGGGAGAATATTATTATTGATTGCTTTATTTACATTATTGTAGCACAGTTTTGGTTGTGCTGCACTTTATTTAAGGTTTTGGACTCTTTTTCTAAATGTTTTCTTTTATATGCAAGCTTATTTAATGAAGAAGTGCATGTGTTTTAAGTAGAGTAACTCATTGCAATTTAGAAAAATTTAGGTCTCTTCGATTCTAAAATAGTAAACTTAAACCTCCTTGGTTGCAATGGGTTACAGCACTTGGCAACTAGTCACTGTGCTTTGCAATAACATACCAAAAACCGTTATGTGTAGCTCTAAGATATAAACACACTAAACAGTATAACTCTTCAAATTAATTACAGAATCCCAAAGCAACTTAGTGAACATGCCAAATATGAACAGACATACTGTACATTACAGTATATAATCAAAGGTTTGTGGGCACCTGACCATCACACCTACTATATACTCAAATGTATGTGAACACAACTCCAAATTATTGAGTTCAGGTGATTCCAGTGAAGGGTACTGATAATGCTACACCATGCAAAGACATTCTTAACATTTGTGTGCTTATAACCTTGTAGCAAAAATTTGGGGAAGGCCCTTTTCTGTTCTAGCATGACTCCATAAAAACATACCTATTCCAGCATAGCTTCATAAAGACATAAAGACATACTGAAAAGTTTGGTGTGAAGAAATTCAAGTATAGAGCCCTGATCTCAACTCTATTGAACACCTTTAGGATAATTGGGCCTATTGAGAGCCAGGTCTTCTCATACAGCACCTAACCTCACAAACCTTATGTTGGCTGAATGGGCACAAACTCCCACAGACTCATTCAAAAATGAGTGGACTGCTGGCCAAGAGGAGTGGAAGCTTCAAAAGCCAGAAAAGGATGACCAACTCTTTATCAATACTCATGTTCTTGGAATGGCATGCACAAAAAGCTCTTAAAGGATAAGTTCATCTTTTGTAACATGTGACCTGTTACATCCATATTCAGGGTGTAACATGTAACATATTACAAATGCATCGCCCCCGCACCACCCAAGTCCCTGTTTTGACAGCACCCAGCCACGTCATCCATTCACAGTGTTCTGTGAATGGAAAAAACTACAAGTTCTGACAGCCTATGTGGCTGTCAGTTTGTAGATCTCAATGTACTACCATGGCGCTGTTGAGCGCTCTAGGAGGTAACAGAGGTACGGGCAGACAGGTTGAATGACCGAGTGATTATACTCACGATCTGCTGATCAGGGGTGCAATACTTTAAAGGGTCCTAACAAAAAAAATAAATGGCTATTTTTTTAGCTGAAAAAATGTGCATTTTATTATTTTTTCTGTAAAAGTGAACTTATTCTTTAACGTTTGCCCATGTAGTGTATTGAGGTCTAGTTATAACGTTTTCTCACCAGATTGACACAACTTTATCAACTATTCACACATTTCCTAATTGGATTCAGCTGAAAATATGTGGGTATTGGGTGAAAATATTTATAATTGGATCCTAAATATGTTTACTCACTAAATTGAATTGGCAGGATTCCAGAATTCTCAAAGCATTGGTGCTCTAACAAGACAAATTTAACACTGACTTTTTAATTATTTGTATTAATTTAGCCAGATAGATTACCATTTTCCTTAAAAAAAAACAGGTTACTACATCCTGTTTACCTGCAGTGGCAACATAGTAAAAAAGCCCTGGGTTTAGGAGGTGGGATCTCACTTCAGCATAACAGAAATCCAAATCCTAAACCAAATCGTCCTTACCGAATAAAATAAGGTGCATAAATTGACCTTCAAATGACTATAAAGTGTCAATTTTTATTTTTTTCCACAAGACCACTTTAATATAAATTAAGTCTAAGTACTTTTCTTCCCTTTGCTTTTAAAAGGACACAAAAAATTACCATCTACATCGCAACGCAGCAGTATGTTGGTCTGGAGACTCCTAATGCGGTATGAGAGGAAGAAAAAAAAATGACACATTTTCCAATACAGAAAATTCTTTGATTTCCCCCCAGAAATAATGATGTCATGAAAATTGCAGTGGGCTGTGAATTGACAGTGGCATCTGTTGTGTTAGGAAGAAAGATTGTAGCTTTGCCTTCACTGCAGGTCAATATGAAACACTGACACACAGGGGAGACGATCTATAGCTATTACATTGTAGATGAAGCACTTTAATTTAAGATGTGAATTGCTCAAAACGGAAAAGAAACCTTCACTATTTCTCCATGGGAAATTATTAATGTAGATCTCCGTATCTGAAATCATTTAACTAGTCCAGGTGTTTGAGTTTCCATGGGATATTTAACTGTTTCTGAATCCTAATGGACACAAATAATCTGTAACAACCATTGACACATCCAGACAGAAGCTTGTGTTCCTCTTTCATATTCAGAATTAGTAGCGCTGTCTCTGGTGGCTGCTTCCTTTTCTACAGAATTATATTTCACAGTTTGGGCTTTAATTCCTGTGCTGGGAAGCTCTTCTAGAAATAATATCACATTGTTCCCTGTATATAACAGAAATAAAGATTAAAGAAATAAAATATGGAGGCGTTGCCTATAATTATTAACCTTCGTCTTTTGGACCTAAATCTATCTGTCGAGCGAGAAAGAAATCTCCCATTTAGAAAAATTGGGACTTTTTAGGCTCAAGGAATGTGCAAAGGTCAGGCATAATAGTATTAAATATATTGTATTTATTGGTATAAAAAAAGTATTTAAAAAAAATTGACAGTATAAAACATACATACAAAAGACATGAAACGTGGGCGGTGGCCACAAGGCAAAAAAAAACCCACTAAATGAGAGTACAATTGTTGTATATAAACCAATCGCCAACACGTTTCAGAGTCCTTAAAGCTCCTTCTTCAGGGAAGGTTTTAACAATCATAGTAATCATATTATTATATGGTTCCAAAACCCTTAAAAAACAAGATGATTCTACTTGAATTATCATGAAATTTTCAGATCAGTACTCTAAGATCAGACACATCATACAAAAACACTGGCACCTATTATCGTTGGACATAGGTATATTTGTATCCCAGGTTCCTCAGATTACATATAGAAGACCCAGCTCATTGAGGGACTATGTCATCCAGAGTTAATATAAGGGAGAGAGAAAGAAGGACCCGTGTAAATACAAAGGCACATATACATGTGGAGGCTGCCGTCAACGTAGATTTACACACACAGTTCCATCAGTTACACAACCAAATGGACATCTTGTCAAGGCCAAACATTTTGATAACTGTAAGATCTGTGCTGTAGTATATCTCTTGCTCTGTGACTGTGGTTCCCTCTATGTTGGCAAAATTAAAAATGAGTTGTGGAAAAGAATCTATAAGCACATACTCAGTATGCAAGCTTGCAACCCTGAGTGGCACCTTGGTAGGCATGTTACAATCATGCACAGTGGGATTTTTCCTAAAGTAATGTTTTTTGCTCCCGGGGTGGGGACTGGAACAAACCTCCTCCAGAGGGTATTTATTTTAAATACTTTTTTGATACCAATAAATACAATATATTTAATACTATTATGCCTGACCTTGCACATTCCTTGAGCCTAAAAGAGATCTCTTTCTTTAGCCATATCAGGGATGTGGCCTTTTTAAGCAGAAACATACAACCTTATTTATTTTATAAATCTGTCTGTCCATCAATCACAATTGTCCCTCTTTCCATTATGTTGTTTATATGTGGGTAAATTAGGATTTAGAAAGTTCATATAGAATGCCTTTTAAAAAGGAGCTTTGTGTCGGCTGCAAAGCAGGAAGCAGAGTCCATAGTGAACAATTATGGTTGGCTCATGTAAAAGTATAATTAATAAATTATATATAGAAATGAGACTTACAATATTACCAGATATCGCTGAGTCTTTATATTGAGATATTATTTCAGTATCTCAATATTTCAAAAAGACAATGCATTCCCTTTTAAAGAGGCTTTGTAACTTTGCCCATTCAGGTGTGAGTAGCAGGTTCTCTTATAACAAAAACCCTCTGAGAGAGAATTCATTTTGAAAGTAAACATGTTCTACTACTTCAGTAAATCAACCCACCATGTATGATCAAGAAGTAATGCTTGATATTTATATTGATGTACAAAATACATTTTCTAAAAGTGGATGCAAACAAGTTCAGATAATTATAGTTATAAGAAATATGCGGCTCTAACTAAAGTGCATAAATAGTATGAGCAACTAGCACAAATAATGTGGCTAAACATATACAGTAACTAGTGGCAATTCTTCAATGTGACATAAAAAAACTAGCATATATAAGGATCCAATAATAATACACAAATTCAAAAACTCTTAGGCCCCTTTCACACGATCGGACCGTTCAGGTCCGCCTGTCAGTTTTGACGGCGGACCTGAACGGGCAATCCATGTTAGCCTATGGAGCGACGGATGTCAGCGGAGACATGTCCGCTGACATCCGACCCCGTCCGATCTGCAAAAAGCAGACGGATGGCCCTACGTCCAGATCCGTCGCTGGCGGATCGGATCGGGTGAGATCTGATGTAAACTGACATGCTGTCCGTTTTCATCTGATCCCTCCATAGGCAGCAGTGGCGCCTGACAAGCCCCTCCCCACTCAGAGAGCAGAGAGGGACCTGTCATCCACCGGCTCAGCGGAGATCAACGGAGAGATCTCCCGCTGAGCCGGCGGACAAAGGTGGGCTCCGTGGAAGCGGATCCGCCTCTTGAGAATGAGGGCTTAAAGTGCATACAAGTGAAAAAAAAATCACAAAAATAGAAACTTTATCTCTAACAAATGTTATTAGGAACATAGAATACGGAGGAGAGATGGGTTTGCTTTAAGAGCATATTAAATAAGGGCATTAGCCAATGTATCCCATTGGGTAAGAAATTTAAAAGAGCGAACAAAAGTCCTGGATGGCTTAACTCCAATGTAAAAATGCATATAGGGGGCGTGTCCAAGATGGCGAGGTGAGCAGTCGCCTGTTCTGGAGCTCCGCCGAGGCCCACTTTGAAATCCGCAGCCATCGGCACTAATTCGGCACATGAATTGAACTCTGAGGCCAGCCAAACATTAGTGCACAAGACAAGCTGCTCCCTGGACTCTGAGGGGCTCGCACAGGGGCAAACGGCCGTCCGACTCATAGAGGCCTGGTCCTCGGGCTTGGCGGCCTATCCGGGGCCTACTGCGGGACAGCGCGGAGAACCTGGGGGTCGGTGGGGGCCCCCTAATAGCGGACACTCTGATCCTGCTCCCTTCCTGCCTCGGCCGCCGCCGCTCTGACATCCGCCGGACCGGACATCTCCGTGCTGTGGACGCGGGGCCTTTGAATTCACTAGGCCCCAGGTGAAGCCGCGGTCTCAATTAGAAGAGCGGCCGGAACTATCGGCGGAAGAAACCGGCGCAGGCGCGCTCTCCTCCCCCTCCCGTCACGGCCGCTGGCTGGCCGCCGCTCCCCGGACCTGGCCCTTCCTTGCTGTAGACGTGGAGGCCTACTGGAAGTGAAGCCGCGGACTCGCCTAGGAGGGCGGCCGGAGCCGCCGGAGAAGGAGGCGGGGCTAACTGCGGGACCCAGGGAGCCCTCTCTCATCCTGCCCCAGCATCACCAGGGACACTCTGACTGGACCTGATTGGACCTCCAGATGCAGGGGACCCCAACGGATCCTGAATGAGGCGACGCCAGTCGGGCGCAGCGGCCGGTAAGGGGAAACAATATAAATTCCCTCCCTCCCCAGAGATACCCCCCACGCAGCAAGTACCCTCACAAGCACCCAGACCCACACGCAGTGCACACAGGGCCTCGCAGACTGCACTAATGGAGGCTGCTGAGGCCAGACCCCCCTGGCTGGCAGAGGTCATGGCAGCTATAGCCACTTGCCAATCCACGCTCACTGCAAAAATAGACGCAGTACAACTGGATGTGGGCCTCTTATGACAGGATATGGACAGGCTCCGTTCCAGGGTGACAGAAACAGAACAGAGGGTCAGTGACGCAGAGGACACAGTCGCTCAACACAGCGCAGCACTTCATACTCTCCAAACTAAGGTTAAGGCCCTGGAGTACAGGGCAGAGGACGCGGAGAACAGAAACAGGCGCAACAACCTGCGCATTGTGGGACTGGCGGAGGGGGCTGAGGGCAACAACCCCACATGCTTTGTGGAGGACATGCTACGCAACCTTCTACCGGAGGCTCGTTTATCCCCCCAATACGCAGTGGAAAGGGCGCATAGAATTCCACCAAAACCTGGCCCTCCAGGGGCCCCTCCTCGTACTTTTATTCTTCGACTTCTCAACTTTCGAGATAGGGACGAGATCCTGCGAGCTTCTAGGAATGTGGGCGACCTACGGTTTCAAAACAACAAATTAATGATCTTTCCTGACTACTCGATAGAAACACAGAAACTCAGGAAGTCATTTGACCATGTGAAAGCGGCATTGCGGGCGCGAAACATCCGCTACAGTGTCCTATTTCCAGCGCGTTTGAGAGTCCAGGATGGTGAATCAGTCCGCTTTTTTACCTCCCCCAGGGAGGCATCCGCCTGGCTTGACACACTACCCCAGGACCGACAACCGAGAGTCTGACATGGAATCGCTATATGTTCATGTTTGAATATACTGGGCCCTCAGTATTAACATGAGGCAGTTCAGCTCCACCTGCCTACCTGACCTTAAATGTGACAGCCTCCATGAGGGACCCACAACTAATAAGCCAGTGCCCCTGGTGGCGTACACCAGGAGAACTTTTAAGTTGGAAGTAGTAATGCTCCTCTCCTACAGGAACTTCAGGGAACCGGTTCACCACACACATTCAGATGGCGGAATTACCCCTCTTTTTCTTCTTTTTTACTAAAAAATCTTTTTGTTTCACCATTTTGCCTTTTCCCCTTTTTTTTTTTTCTCCTTTTATTTTTATTTTTTATTATATATATACAGGGACGGGCCCAGCCCAATGTTTAATTGACCTGTTTCGGTTACCCTCCGTATTGCGGGTCCCCCCGAAAGATTTGGTGGTGCCCCGGCGGGGCCCCAAGTTAGAGGACAGAGACTCGGCTCACCTGAGACCCCCAAGGACTCTTGGGGGGTCGAACCGCCTTTTGCACAGGACCCCCCTTTGCAGCCGGCGTGCTGATTTTTGTTGGGATGGAAGCCTGCCTCAGTTTCAAGGGGTTGGGTGGGGTGGGGGGAGGGGTTAGTGGCCCCATAAGGGCAGATTTATTGTTTTGGGTTAAACTTTTGTTTTTGAAAAGTTTGGTTTTGAAAAAATGGATTATAAATGCATTGCAGATGTCAGTAATGTATGGCTTTATGTGCTGTATTCTCCGGGTCGGGGTGGCAGCCTCGAGGGAAGAGTACCCTTGTAATTTGCGCAACCCCATTTTACCGTACAATTATGACACCCCTTAATATTTTGTCCTGGAACACCAGGGGTCTGAACTCTAAGATTAAGAGATCACTGGTGTTCCAATTCATCAAAGCTCACAGCCCGCATGTCTGTATATTACAGGAAACCCACCTAGTGGGTAGGAAAACTATGGCCCTAAAGAAACCCTGGATTGGATATCATTATCACTCCACATACTCTAACTTTGCGAGGGGCGTAAGTGTCCTAGTCCATAAATCTCTCCCCTTTAGGCTGCTGAACCTGGTACTTGACCCGGAGGGTAGATATGTGGTGGTTCACGCTCAGATACATTCTACGAGATGGGTGGTGGTGGGGGTGTACTTACCCCCCCCCAGCATCGATACCTCTCCTGCACCAGGTAGCCGCTAAGATAGCGGACTTTCAAAGTGACAATATAGCTATTTTGGGTGATTTTAATATGGCCCCCGATCCGGAGGTGGACAGGATGTCCAGTACTGGACACCCCCACCCCGGCTTAGCGGAGTGGGCGGAGCTATACGGTCTGACGGATGTGTGGCGATGGAGGAATCCTCACCATAGGGCCTACACCTGCCACTCAGCCTCGCATAGATCCTTTTCCAGGATCGACTTGGCCTATGTGGACCGTTCCGCCCTGTCTAGAGTCAGAGACATCATAATCCTTCCCAGGGGCGTCTCTGACCATGCACCACTCCTCCTGACACTGGAACTATCTCACAATCCAGGATTATCCCTGTGGAGACTATCCAGATTCTGGGTGTCGGATGAGACGGTGGATGGACACTTCGGGGGGGCTATGAGGGAGTACTGGGATGCCAACCCTGGCTCGGCCAGTGCACTGACGGTTTGGGATGCCTTCAAAGCATATACCAGAGGGAGATACCAGACTATTATAGCCAGGGTTCGCAGGGAGAGGCGAGCGGACTTATCTGACGCAGAGAGGAAGGCAGACCTGCAAGAGGCACAGTTCCTTAGGACGAAGGACCCTGGTGACTATGACACGCTTCAAATTCTGACTGGGGAGGTTGTCCGGATTCGCACTTCCCTCACTAGAAAAAGCCTTCTCGCCCAGACACAACGCATATTCGAACAGGGGGAGAGGTCAGGGAAGTTATTAGCCTGGTTGTCTAGGGAACAACAGGGGGGGATGTGCATACCACACATTCAAGGACATGACGGACGCCTCACATACGACTCAGACGAGATAAACGATAGCTTTGCCTCCTTTTATAGGAAGCTCTATGGCACTAGGGTCACATACACTAGGGACGAACTGACCGATTACTTGGAGCCCATTGACTTCCCGGTCCTGACGGAAAAATATCGTGACAACCTTGATGCCCCCATCACCACAGACGAATTACTTAAAGCTCTTAAGTCACTCCAGTCAGGCAAATCTCCGGGTCCGGATGGGATACCCGTCGAGTTCTATAAACAGTATGCCGAGGAGCTGACAGGGAAATTACAGGCTATGCTAAAGGAGGCGCAACGACTGGAGACACTTCCAAACTCATTAAGCGAGGCGGTGATTGTTGTAATCCCCAAGCCAGGGAAAGATTTGTCTCTGTGCTCATCTTATCGCCCCATCTCCCTGATAAACGTTGATGCTAAGCTCCTGGCCAAGGTTTTGGCCATGAGACTTAACACAGTAATAACAGCCCTAATACATCCGGACCAAACGGGGTTCATGCCGGGGAGGGGAACGGACATCAACATCAGGAGGCTTTTTACCCATATGGATAGGGCGCAGGTTGAGTCAGCGGGAGTGGTGGTCTCCCTTGACGCCGAGAAGGCCTTTGACTCCGTAGAGTGGGTCTTTTTATGGGAGGTCCTCTCGAGATTTGGATTCGGGACGAATTTCCTAAAATGGTTACGGATGCTATATGCCAACCCCACAGCTAGGATTCGCACTAACGGAACCCTCTCTGATTCTTTCCCCCTGGGTAGGGGCACACGTCAGGGTTGCCCTTTGTCGCCGGGGCTTTTTGCTTTGGCGATAGAACCCCTTGCCATCACTTTGAGGGCGGAGGCGAGGGTGAAGGGCATAACGGTAGGCACAATTGAAGAAAAAGTGTCCCTATACGCGGATGACACATTACTTTATCTTGCTGATCCCAATCAATCATTGCAGGAAGCTTTAAACCTATTTGAAAACTTCGCCCGATTTTCAGGTGTCCGCATAAATTGGGACAAGTCGGTCTTGTTTCCGCTTCATCCCATGCTTCCCAGGGTGGACACTGCCACCCCACTTCAGTGGGTGGACGAGTTCACGTATCTGGGTGTAAAAATCAGAAACACTACCCACGAGTTTTTGGAAAAAAATCTGCAGCCCCTTATCTCCCAACTCACAGTAAAGTGCACGGCCTGGCGTTCCTTACCGCTCACCCCCGTAGGCAGAATTAATTTGCTTAAAATGATATTTCTCCCGAAATTTCTGTATTTCTTCCGTAACACACCATCCCACATACCCAAGTCCTTTTTTAGACGTCTGGAGGGGATCTTGACCGCTTTCATCTGGGCTGGGAGACCCCCCAGAGTGGCAAAGAGGGTGCTTTACCTTCCTCTATCAAAAGGGGGACTTGCCCTGCCAAACTTTTTGATATACTATTGGGCCGCTGTACTGGTTACGGTGCGCTGGTGGTTCTCTCAGCCCAGACAAAATCCTGCAGTTAGACTCGAGGCTGCCATCTTGGGCTCCTATGCGGCCCTGTCAAACCTAGTGTACAGGGGTCCCAAGGCTCCCTACCCTCTGACGACCCCAATGAAAACTACCATTAGAGTGTGGAGGGAGGCCAGGGCAATATATGCTGAGCCAACTCGCGTGTCTCCTCACACTCCGCTTTGGGGTAATCCTACCCTATCCCATCTCTATGATATTCCAGATCCCTCCCAGTGGGCTACACGGGGAATAACCACTCTAAAACATGTTATAACCAATGGTAGGCTAACGTCCTTCAATGACCTTAAACGACAGTACTCTCTCCCACGAACTTTTGAGTTCAAATACTGGCAATTGAGACACGCGATGAGGGCGCAATTTCCGGATAAACTGACTCTGGAACCGGACTCAGTTGAGCGACTTTTGACCTCAAGTGCAATGGGGAAGCCCCTATCCACATTGTACATGTACCTGACGGTAGCATATGACATTAAGCCCACCCGTACGTTTGACAAATGGAAGGAGGATATTCAAGCACTGGGGGAGGAGGAATGGGAGGATTGTGTCTCGACCTACATCCCAACTGTGATGGCAGCTAAGGACAGGTTCCTGCAGTTGAAGTTTCTTCATAGGGCCTACTTCACTCCGCATAGGATGGCAAAAATTTATCCCAATGTCGATCCATCATGCCCTCGATGCAGGAGCGGAGAGGGGACATTCTGGCACATGGTGTGGGCGTGCCCGAAGCTCGGACCATACTGGGAAGGGGTTACAGGGGTGTTAAATGACATATGTGGAACTGAGTTATCACCTGATCCCATGCTGCTTCTGTTGAGCTACTTGGGTGATGTTGAAGGGGACAGATACACTAAACTTTCTATAACACTTATGCTGTTCTATGCAAGGAGGGAGATAATGCTACATTGGAGGGCGGCTGAGCCCCCCACCCTCGGGTCCTGGAAGAAGGCAGTAGACTCAGTGCTGCCACTGTACAAACTCACATATGAAAGCAGACAGTGTCCTGCTAAATTTAATAAGGTCTGGTCGGCCTGGATGGATGCGCGTGGCTGAGGGACCGGGAGCTGGGGACCGAGTGACGGATTCCCCGGTCTTGGCTTGGGGCTTGCCCCTCCCTCGGACACGGGGGGTCGTCGGGTCGTGTCGGATAACGATTATATTTAATCGGAGGAACTCTTCACATATGTACTGGATCTGGGGGTGGTGGTGAACACGCTACCTGCTGATACTCAGAGCTGGCTCCACATAGGAATATCCTATGATCTCATTGGGGGAGGGTGATGGGGAATAAGCGGATGAAGACTAAAGGGGAACAACTAATAAGGCTGCTCAATACTTGGATGTAAGTTGGAAATAGGATAGAATGGGTTATATGTAGACTGCGCAATATTGTTGTTCCATTCTCTCTATATGTTACAAGATATACAGGAAGCTAGTGAATATGCATTTGTGAGATCCTTCACTGTTTCCTTAAAGGGATGCTTTACCATAATGTTGTAATAACTGTATACTAATTGTCGTACACTGATGATTTTGTAATGCTGATTTGTTAAATAAAAACCTCAACTGTTAAAAAAAAAAAAAAAAAAATGCATATAAAAGCAAAGGAGAAGGCCTTCAAAAAATACAAGGATGAGGGATCATCCTCAGCATTCAGACTTTATAAAGAATGCAACAAGAAATGTAAGGGTGCAATTAGGACAGCTAAGATAGAACATGAAAGACACATAGCGGAGGAGAGCAAAAAAATAAATCCAAGAAATTCTTTAACCACTTGCTGACCGCCTAACGCAGATATACTGCGGCAGAATGGCATGGGCAGGCAGAATCACGTACCCATACGATCGGACCCCCCCCCCCTGGTGCCAGCGGCGGTCGGCATTTCACTGGGAGCGTTGGGAGGCGAGGGGGAGACCATCCGATCGTGCCCCCCCCTCGCGATCGCTCCCAGCCAATCGGAATCCTCCCCTGCCTGTGTAGTTTCACACAGGCAGAGGATGTGATGTCATCTCTCCTCGGCTTGGCAGTTTCCGTTCCAGCGCCGAGGAGAGAAGACATGTAAGTGCACAAAACACAAACACACACAGTAGAACATGCCAGGCACATAAAACACCCCCGACCCCCCCCCCCGATCGCCCCCCGATCCCCCCCAATCACCCCCCCTGTCACAAACTGACACCAAGCAGTATTTTTTTTTTTCTGATTACTGATTGGTGTCAGTTTGTGACAGTTACAGTGTTAGGGCAGTGAGTGTTGGCCCCCTGTAGGTCTAGGGTACCCCCCTAACCCCCCCTAATAAAGTTTTAACCCCTTGATCACCCCCTGTCACTAGTGTCACTAAGCGATCATTTTTCTGATCGCTGTATTAGTGTCGCTGGTGGCGCTAGTTAGGGAGGTAAATATTTAGGTTTGCCGTCAGCGTTTTATAGCGTCAGGGACCCCCATATACTATCTAATAAATGTTTTAACCCCTTGATTGCCCCCTAGGTAACTTTTTCACCACTGATCACCGTATAACCGTTACAGGTGACGCTGGTTAGTTCGTTTATTTTTTATAGTGTCAGGGCACCCGCCGTTTATTACCGAATAAAGGTTTAGCCCCCTGATCGCCCGGCAGTGATATGCGTCGCCCCAGGCAGCGTCAGATTAGCGCCAGTACCGCTAACACCCACGCACGCAGCATACGCCTCCCTTAGTGGTATAGTATCTGTACGGATCAATATCTGATCCGATCAGATCTATACTAGCGTCCCCAGCAGTTTAGGGTTCCCAAAAATGCAGTGTTAGCGGGATCATCCCAGATACCTGCTAGCACCTGCGTTTTGCCCCTCCGCCCAGCCCACCCAAGTGCAGTATCGATCGATCACTGTCACTTACAAAACACTAAACGCATAACTGCAGCGTTCGCAGAGTCAGGCCTGATCCCTGCGATCGCTAACAGTTTTCTTGGTAGCGTTTTGGTGAACTGGCAAGCACCAGCCCCAGGCAGCGTCAGGTTAGCTCCAGTACCGCTAACACCCACGCACGCACCGTACACCTCCCTTAGTGGTATAGTATCTGAATGGATCAATATCTGATCCGATCAGATCTATACTGGCGTCCCCAGCAGTTTAGGGTTCCCAAAAATGCAGTGTTAGCGGGATCAGCCCAGATACCTGTTAGCACCTGCGTTTTGCCCCTCCGCCCGGCCCAGCCCAGCCCACCCAAGTGCAGTATCAATCGATCACTGTCACTTACAAAACACTAAACGCATAACTGCAGCGTTCGCAGAGTCAGGCCTGATCCCTGCGATCGCTAACAGTTTTTTTGGTAGCGTTTTGGTGAACTGGCAAGCACCAGCGGCCTAGTACACCCCGGTCGTAGTCAAACCAGCACTGCAGTAACACTTGGTGATGTGGCGAGTCCCATAAGTGCAGTTCAAGCTGGTGAGGTGGCAAGCACAAGTAGTGTCCCGCTGCCACCAAAAAGACAAACACAGGCCCGTCGTGCCCATAGTGCCCTTCCTGCTGCATTCGCCAATCCTAATTGGGAACCCACCGCTTCTGCAGCGCCCGTACTTCCCCCATTCACATCCCCAACCAAATGCAGTCGGCTGCATGAGAGGCATTTTCTTTATGTCCTCCCGAGTACCCCTACCCAGCGAACCCCCCCAAAAAAGATGTTGTGTCTGCAGCAAGCGCGGATATAGGCGTGACACCCGCTATTATTGTCCCTCCTGTCCTGACAATCCTGGTTCTTGCATTGGTGAATGTTTTGAACGCTACCATTCACTAGTTGAATATTAGCGTAGGGTACAGCATTGCACAGACTAGGCACACTTTCACAGGGTCTCCCAAGATGCCATCGCATTTTGAGAGACCCGAACCTGGAACCGGTTACAGTTATAAAAGTTAGTTACAAAAAAAAGTGTAAAAAAAAAAAAAAAAAAAAAAACACATACAAAAATATAAAATAAAAAAAAATAGTTGTCGTTTTATTGTTCTCTCTCTCTCTATTCTCTCTATTGTTCTGCTCTTTTTTACTGTATTCTATTCTGCAATGTTTTATTGTTATTATGTTTTATCATGTTTGCTTTTCAGGTATGCAATTTTTTATACTTTACCGTTTACTGTGCTTTATTGTTAACCATTTTTTTGTCTTCAGGTACGCCATTCACGACTTTGAGTGGTTATACCAGAATGATGCCTGCAGGTTTAGGTATCATCTTGGTATCATTCTTTTCAGCCAGCGGTCAGCTTTTATGTAAAAGCAATCCTAGCGGCTAATTAGCCTCTAGACTGCTTTTACAAGCAGTGGGAGGGAATGCCCCCCCCCCCAACGTCTTCCATGTTTTTCTCTGGCTCTCCTGTCTCAACAGGGAACCTGAAAATGCAGCCGGTGATTCAGCCAGCTGACCATAGAGCTGATCAGAGACCAGAGTGGCTCCAAACATCTCTATGGCCTAAGAAACCAGAAGCTACGAGCATTTTATGACTTAGATTTCGCCGGATGTAAACAGCGCCATTGGGAAATTGGGAAAGCATTTTATCACACCGATCTTGGTGTGGTCAGATGCTTTGAGGGCAGAGGAGAAATCTAGGGTCTAATAGACCCCAATTTTTTCAAAAAAGAGTACCTGTCACTACCTATTGCTATGATAGGGGATATTTACATTCCCTGAGATAACAATAAAAATGATTTAAAAAAAAAAAATGAAAGGAACAGTTTAAAAATAAGATAAAAAAAAATAATAATAATAAAGAAAAAAAAAAAAAAAAAAAGCACCCCTGTCCCCCCTGCTCTCGCGCTAAGGCGAACGCAAGCGTCGGTCTGGCATCAAATGTAAACAGCAATTGCACCATGCATGTGAGGTATCACCGCGAACGTCAGATCAAGGGCAGTAATTTTAGCAGTAGACCTCCTCTGTAAATCTAAAGTGGTAACCTGTAAAGGCTTTTAAAGGCTTTTAAAAATGTATTTAGTTTGTCGCCACTGCACGTTTGTGCGAAATTTTAAAGCATGTCATGTTTGGTATCCATGTACTTGGCCTAAGATCATCTTTTTTATTTCATCAAACATTTGGGCAATATATTGTGTTTTAGTGCATTAAAATTTTAAAAAGTGTGTTTTTTCCCCAAAAAATGCGTTTGAAAAATCGCTGCGCAAATACTGTGTGAAAAAAAATGAAACACCCACCATTTTAATCTGTAGGGCATTTGCTTTAAAAAAATATATAATGTTTGAGGGTTCAAAGTAATTTTCTTGCAAAAAAAATTATTTTTTTATGTAATCAAAAAGTGTCAGAAAGGGCTTTGTCTTCAAGTGGTTAGAAGAGTGGGTGATGTGTGACATAAGCTTCTAAATGTTGTGCATAAAATGCCAGGACAGTTCAAACCCCCCCCAAATGACCCCATTTTGGAAAGTAGACACCCCAAGCTATTTGCTGAGAGGCATGTCGAGTCCATGGAATATTTTATATTGTGACACAAGTTGCGGGAAAGAGACAATTTTTTATTTTTTTTATTTTTTTTTGCGCAAAGTTGTCACTAAATGATATATTGCTCAAACATGCCATGGGAATATGTGAAATTACACCCCAAAATACATTCTGTTGCTTCTCCTGAGTACGGGGATACCACATGTGTGAGACTTTTTGGGAGCCTAGCCGCGTACGGGACCCCGAAAACCAAGCACCGCCATCAGGCTTTCTAAGGCCGTAAATTTTTGATTTCACTCTTCACTGCCTATCACAGTTTCGGAGGCCATGGAATGCCCAGGTGGCAAAACCCCCCCCAAATGACCCCATTTTGGAAAGTAGACACCCCAAGCTATTTGATGAGAGGTATAGTGAGTATTTTGCAGACCTCACTTTTTGTCACAAAGTTTTGCAAAATTGAAAAAAGAAAAAAAACAATTTTTTTCTCGTCTTTCTTTATTTTCAAAAACAAATGAGAGCTGCAAAATACTCACCATGCCTCTCAGCAAATAGCTTGGGGTGTCTACTTTCCAAAATGGGGTCATTTGGGGGGGGTTTGTGCCACCTGGGCATTCCATGGCCTCCGAAACTGTGATAGGCGTACGCGGCTAGGCTCCCAAAAAGTCCCACACATGTGGTATCCCCATACTCAGGAGAAGTAGCTAAATGTATTTTGGGGTGCAATTCCACATATGCCCATGGCCTGTGTGAGCAATATATCATTTAGTGACAACTTTGTGCAAAAAAAAAAATTGTCACTTTCCCGCAACTTGTGTCAAAATATAAAACATTCCATAGACTCAACATGCCTCAAAGCAAATAGCTTGGGGTGTCTACTTTCCAAAATGGGGTCATTTGGGGGGGTTTTATGCCATCTGGGCATTTTATGGCCTTCAAAACTGTGATAGGTAGTGAGGCGTAAAATCAAAAATGTACGCCCTTAGAAATCCTGAAGGCAGTGGTTGGTTTTCGGGGCCCCGTATGCGGCTAGGCTCCCAAAAAGTCCCACACATGTGGTATCCCCATACTCAGGAGAAGCAGCTAAATGTATTTTGGGGTGCAATTCCACATATGCCCATGGCCTGTGTGAGCAATATATCATTTAGTGACACCTTTTTGTAATTTTTTTTTTTTTTGTCATTATTCAATCACTTGGGACAAAAAAAATGAATATTCAATGGGCTCAACATGCCTCTCAGCAATTTCCTTGGGGTGTCTACTTTCCAAAATGGGGTCATTTGTGGGGGTTTTGTACTGCCCTGCCATTTTAGCACCTCAAGAAACGACATAGGCAGTCATAAATTAAAGGCTGTGTAAATTCCAGAAAATGTACCCTAGTTTGTAGGCGCTATAACTTTTGCGCAAACCAATAAATATACACTTATTGACATTTTTTTTACCAAAGACATGTGGCCGAATACATTTTGGCCTAAATGTATGACTAAAACTGAGTTTATTGGATTTTTTTTAGAACAAAAAGTAGAAAATATCATTTTTTTTCAAAATTTTCGGTCTTTTTCCGTGTATAGCGCAAAAAATAAAAATGGCAGAGGTGATCAAATACCATCAAAAGAAAGCTCTATTTGTGGGAAGAAAAGGACGCAAATTTCGTTTGGGTACAGCATTGCATGACCGCGCAATTAGCAGTTAAAGCGACGCAGTGCCGAATTGTAAAAAGTGCTCTGGTCAGGAAGGGGGTAAAACCTTCCGGGGCTGAAGTGGTTAAGTATGTAAATAGTAAAAAAGGGAGGACAGACCATATTGGCCCCATAAAGAATGCGGAAGGACATCTGGTTACAAAGGATGGGGAGATGGCGAAGGTATTGAATTTATTCTTCTCCTCAGTCTTCACGAGTGAATCGGGGGGCTTCAGTAACCAAAACTGAAGTGTTTATCCTCATGACACAACACAGGAAGCACCTCCATGGTTAACAGAGGACAGAATTAAAATTAGACTTGAGAAACTTAACATTAATAAATCACCGGGACCAGATGGCTTGCATCCGAGGGTACTAAGGGAACTTAGTCAAGTGATTGCCAGACCGTTGTTCCTAATTTTTACAGATAGTCTACTGACTGGAATGGTACCAGCTGATTGGAGAAAAGCCAATGTAGCACCAATATTTAAAAAGGGCCCACAATACATCCCTGGGAATTACAGACCAGTTAGCCTAACATCAATAGTATGTAAACTCTTGGAGGGAATGATAAGGGACTATATACAAGATTTTAGTAATAAGAAGGGTATCATTAGCAGTAATCAGCATGGATTCATGAAGAATCGTTCTTGCCAAACCAATCTATTAACCTTCTATGAGGAGGTGAGTTGCCATCTAGATAAAGGAAGGCCCGTAGACGTGGTGTATCTGGATTTTGCAAAAGCATTTGACACAGTACCCCATAAATGTTTACTGTACAAAATAAGGTCCGTTGGCATGGACCATAGGGTGAGTACATGGATTGAAAACTGGCTACAAGGGCGAGTTCAGAGGGTGGTGATAAATGGGGAGTACTCAGAATGGTCAGGGGTGGGTAGTGGGGTTCCCCAGGGTTCTGTGCTGGGACCAATCCTATTTAATTTGTTCATAAACGATCTGGAGGATGGGATAAACAGTTCAATCTCTGTATTTGCAGACGATACTAAGCTAAGCAGGGCAATAACTTCTCCGCAGGATGTGGAAACCTGGCAAAAAGACCTGACCAAATTAATGGGTTGGGCGACTACATGGCAAATGAGGTTCAATGTAGAAAAATTTAAAATAATGCATTTGGGTGGCAAAAATATGAATGCAATCTATACACTGGGGGGAGAACCTCTGGGGGAATCTAGGATGGAAAAGGACCTGGGGGTCCTAGTAGATGATAGGCTCAGCAATGGCATGCAATGCCAAGCTGCTGCTAACAAAGCAAACAGAATATTGGCATGCATTAAAAGAGGGATCAACTCCAGAGATAAAACGATATTTCTCCCACTCTACAAGGCTCTGGACCGGCCGAACCTAGAGTATGCTGTCCAGTTCTGGGCACCAGTCCACAGGAAGGATGTACTGGAAATGGAGCGAGTACAAAGAAGGGCAACAAAGCTAATAAAGGGTCTGGAGGATCTTAGTTATGAGGAAAGGTTGTGAGCACTGAACTTATTCTCTCTGGAGAAGAGACGCTTGAGAGGAGATATGATTTCAATTTACAAATACCGCACTGGTGACCCCACAATAGGGATAAAACTTTTTCGCAGAAGAGAGTTTAGCAAGACTCGTGGCCACTCATTAAAATTAGAAGAACAGAGGTTTAACCTTAAACTACGTAGAGGGTTCCTTACTGTAAGAGCGGCAAGGATGTGGAATTCCCTTCCACAGGCGGTGGTCTCAGCGGGGAGCATTGATAGCTTCAAGAAACTATTAGATAAGCACCTGAATTACCGCAACATACAGGGATATATAATGTAGTACTGACACATAATCACACACATAGGTTGGACTTGATGGACTTGTGTCTTTTTTCAACCTCACCTACTATGTAACTATGTAACACACCAGACCTGTCTGCTCCCCAGAATGCCAAGGCATCCTGGAGAGCAGACAGGTCTGGTGTGTTGGAGATAAAGTTTGAAGCCTGCCACCAGAGACGCGCTAGTGCTGTGATGATCGGAGGAGATCGATCGATTGTTGGTTTTCATCTGCTTCCAGACTGCAGGCTTGATTTAACCCGTAGGGGTCTTTAATAGAGGTGAGAGGCTGGGGGAATTGCGTGGCACACCACGGATTGCCGATGATTGGAGAAACCTGAAACCGATCATTTTATGCACATGCACTTTTGTTTTTTGCATGAACTGTTACATGAAGATTTGTGCCACTGACGGACCCTTATTGCACTTGTTGGATTATGCACTTTTATTTATTTAGTTAGCGTTTGTTTCACTTTTTTGCACTTTATGTATACTAGTTTTTTTATGTCACATTGAAGAATTGCCACTAGTTATATGTTTAGCCACATTATTTGTGCTAGTTGCTCATACTATTTATGCTCTTTCTTATAACTATAATTTTTTTTTCTGTGTGGGAACACTTTTATATGTTTGGCGGCTTCTCTTATTTCTTTATTTTGTTTCAGTTCACTTTGGTTTTGCCAATTAGTTTAGTGGCAATTAGTTCCCTCCTTTCTGTTCAAACAAGTTCAGATAACTGACTATACGTGAATAGCATTCATGCAATGGAGTACCAAGGGTGGGGTGACAGTTGTGCTCCTCACAAGGTGTTGCCACACATGGCATGCATTGCTTGCACCTGCATAGTTCAGACACTGAGGTCACTCGGCAAAGCCAGGAGCACACACACCAACTATGTATTTAGTTCCTACTGACCACCAACATAAAAGGGCACTTTCCCACTGACAGCAATGTAATGGGCACTTCCTCACTGACACCAATGTACAGGGCTGGCCTAAGACATTGTACTGCTTGGGTCCAAGAATGAAATGCTGCCCACCAAAAGGCCCCCACATCCATTAGTTTATATCATGATAATTAAAACTAAAATTAAATTTATCAGGAGGTCAGATTTACATACAACAGCACCTTGTCTATATGCAAAATTATATGACATACCATTATGTTCAATTCCAAGGGATATGCTAGGGCAGTATAGGGGCAGACTAGGGTAGTATCGGGGCAGGCGGAGTGGCCCGGGGGGCAGTTGTCTTCATGACACACAAAACTGCTGGAAAAAAAATCTTGGTCATCAATTTGCTGGGTAAATAGAAGAGAAGGAGAAGCAGCTGTGGTTCAATTTGCTGCCCCTCTCCAAGTGCTGCCTGGGTCCAATGGACCCACTGGGACCCATGGTACCCATGGTAGGGCCGGCCCAATGTAATAGGCAAACCCCACTAAAACCAAAGTAATCGGGCACTGCCTTACTGACACCAGTGTAACGAGCATCATTTCCCCACTGAAACCAATGCAATAGGCACTTCCCCACTGACACCAATGGGGCATTTCCTTACTGACACCAATGTAACTAGCACTTTCCTACTTACATCAATGTAATGGGCCCTTCCCCATTGACACCAATATTATGGGACACTTTCCCACTGACACCAATGAAATATGCAAATGGGAAGCCTCAAAACATGACCTGTTGGGGCGCCTTGAGGACTGAAGTGTAGAAACACTGCACTAGACTAACCACCAATGTAATAGGCACTTCACCACTGACACCAATGTAGTGGATACTTCCCAACTGACACCAACATAAAGGGGAAATTTACCACTGATCACCAACGTAATGGGGCACTAAACTCATCAGCAATGTAACAGGGCACAACACTGACCACAAATGTAATGAGAGCACTATGCTAACTAACAATGTAACAGGGGGGCACTACAATGCCACCAATGTAAAGGGGTACTGCACTGGTCACTAGTGTTACAGGGGTACTGTACTGACCAACAATATATCAGGGGCCACTTCTCCACTGGTCACCAATTAAGGGTGATTGATGCAAATAAATGCAGGATGAAATACAAAAAAGTATATGGCTAAAAAGCAATAGACCTACTGGCTGGATTAAACAAAAACAGGATGTAGACAGGTTAGGCCAGAGCAAGAAGCTCCATTCTTGGTCTATACATCTATTCAGGTCTATGGTCTGTAAATGTATTTCTTTTTTTACTGAAAGTAACTGGCATTTGACTGTGATCAGCATATAAATTAACAATTATTAGCATATTTAAATAAATTTTATTTATTGTAGTACACCTTTTTGTTTAGAAAGCTATCACTATGTTTATCAAGGCAAAAATTCTTGTCCTGTGTATTGCTGTATGATGCCTGCCTGTAACTGTTTAAATAGGATTATTGCAACATCTTGCCTTTTGCATAAAAAAATTTAAGATTTTCTTTTTTCTAGATCAAAATGTTGTGGTACTGTTCATATCAGCCAATCAGTCGTCTTTCAGAGCCTTCCAATCGGTGATAATTATCAGGTCAATAAAGACGATTGCTTATTGGCTGCTCTTGACCCTTTGCCCACCAGTGTCCGGTACTTGACTGACTGGACTTTGAAGGTTTATATTGCTTAGACCTTGAACAAGAGGGTACATGCCAAAAACCTTGTCCTGAAAATTTGGATGTTAGCGCAAATAAAAAAAGTATCACATCCCCTTCTTCCAAATTCTCCCAAACTAACTAGCTTCCTGTAAGCAAGAGTTTGACAGACTGAGTACGTTCTATCTAACATGGGCAGGCAGAACTGCCACCTTCAAAATGTTACTGCTTCCCAAATTAATGTAATGCCGTGTACACACGGCCGGACTTCCCGACAGAAAAAGTCAGATGGGAGCTTTCGGTCGGACATTCCGACCGTGTGTATGCCCCATCGGACTTTTTCTGTCGGCATTTCCGATGGACTCAGATATAGAACATGTTCTAAATCTTTCTGTCGGAAATGCCGACGGAGTATAGCCCATTGGCAAGTTTGGCCATGTGTACACGGCATATCTGTTCCGCGCATTTGTTCTTAATAGCTGTAAAATTAGTGCTTACATATGGCATGGTAAACAGCCATGGTGCTCCTATAACATACTCATTAGGAATAAAAAGATACAGTGCCTTGAAAAAGTATTCATACCCGTTGAAATTTTCCACATTTTGTCATGTTACAACCAAAAACATAAATGCATTTTATTGGGATTTTATGTGATAGACCAACACAGAGTGGCACATAATTGTAAAGTGGAAGGGAAATTATAAATGGTTTTCAAAATTTTTTACAAATAATTATGTGAAAAGTGTGGCGTGCATTTCCCCACTGAAACTAATGCAATAGGTACTTCCTCGCTGACACCAATGAGGCATTTCCTTACTGACACCAGTGTAACAAGCACTTCGCCACTGACACCATTGCAATGGGCACTTCCCTGCTGACACCAGCGTAATGTGGCATTTCCTTACTGACACCAATGTAACAAGCAGAGATGGGCCACCCCTCCCCCCAGTTTGGTTCGCGCCAAAACCCACAAAAGGCCACAATTTAGTGCACTCAGAACAAGATTAGATTTGGATAAATTCTGGTGTCTCTTTGGCAGACTTTGGATGGAAATACATTTTTGCACCACAGTGAGCAAGCCTTGTGTAAAGAAGCCAAATTATAGTACACTCAGACCAAGATTAACAATTTTTTTTTAGATAAAGTCTGGTGTCTCTTTCGCAGACTTTGGATAGAAGTAACAGGTGTGGAAAAATTGGGCTTTGGGTGCTGTTGGTGCCTTCCCACCTTAACCCTATAGAGGTACTCTTGATGAAACCAAGAATTGGCCTTGCTGTAAAGAATTAAAATTTGACGCTCCTGTCAAACAGTTGCGTAAAAATTGGGCTTTGGGTGTTGGCGGTGCCTTCACCCCATAACCCTATAGAGCTTATGATGATGAAAGCAAGAATTAGCCTTGCTGTAAAAGAATTACATTTGATACCCTGGTTAAACAGTTGTGGAAAAATTGGTCTTTCGGTGTTGATGGTGCCTTCACCCCATAACCTTCTAGAGGTACTCTTGATAAAAGCAAGAATTGGCTTTGATGCAAAAAATGTAAATTTGATGCCCTGGTCAAACAATTGCGGAAAAATGTATCTTTGGGTGTTGGTGGTGCCTTCAACCTGTAACCTTCTAGAGGTACTCTTGATGAAAGCAAGAATTAGCTTTGCTGTAAAAAATTTAAATTTGATGCCCTGGTCAAACAGTTGCGTAAAAATTGGTCTTTGGGTGTTGGTGGTGCCTTCACCACGTAACCTTCTAAAGGTACTCTGGATAAAAGCAAGAATTGGCCTTGCTGTAAAAAATTAAAATGTGATGCCCAGGTCAAACAGTACGGAAAAATTGGTCTTTTGATGTTGGTGGTGCCTTCACCCCTAACCTTCTAGAGGTAGGCTTGATAAAGACCCCTTTTTACACTGGTGCCGTCCCTGTGTTCGTGATAAGGCGCCGCTTTACCGCTGTTTAAGCAGTGCTTTTCAGCCTCTAGCTGGGCACTTTTAACCCCAAAAAAGGGGTTAAAAACTCCCGAATCGCTTTTCAGGCACTTTGGAAGCACTGCCCATTCATTGCAATGGACAGGGGCGTTTCATACAGCGCTCCCAAACCACCCCAAAGATGCTGCTTGCAGGACTTTTTCTAACGTTCTGCAAGTGCACTGCCCCACTGCAATGAATGGAGGCAGTTTTCAGGCGCTTTACAAGCGCTATTTCTAGCGCTAAATCGCCTTAAAACTACCTCAGTGTGAAAGGGGTCAAAAGCGAGAATTGGCCTTGCTGCAAAAATTTGAAATTTGATGCCCTGGTCAAACAGTTGTGGAAAAATTGATCTTTAGGCGTTGGTGGTGCCTTCACCCTGTAACCTTTTAGAGGTACTCTTCATGAAAGCAAGAATTGGCCTTGCTGTAAAAAAAATTGAAATTTGATGCCTCGGTCAAACAGTTGGTCTTTAGAAAGTTACGGGGTGAAGGCGCGACCAACACCCAAAGACCAGTTTTTACGCAACTGTTTGACCGGGGCATCAAATTTAAATTTTTTACAGCAAGGCCAATTCTTGCTTTCATCAAGAGTACCACTAGAAGGTTACTGGGTGAAGGCGCCACCAACACCCAAAGGCCAATTTTTTTCACAACTGTTTGACCGGGTTATCAAGTTTAAATGTTTTACAGCAAGGCTAATTCTTGCCTTCATCATCATAAGCTCTATAGGGTTATGGGGTGAAGGCACCACCAACATCCAAAGCCCAATTTTTCCACAACTGTTTGAAATTTGATGCCTCGGTCAATTTTTTGCAGCAAGGCCAATTCTTGCTTTTATCAAGAGTACCTCTAAAAGGTTACAGGGTGAAGGCACCACCAACACCCAAAGATCATTTTTTTCCGCAACTGTTTGACTAGGGCATCTAATTTCAATTTTCTGCAGCAAGGCCAATTCTTGCTTTTATCAAGAGTACCTCTAGAAGGTTACGGGGTGAAGACACCACCAACACCCAGAGGTACTCTTGATAAAAGCAAGAATTGGCCTTGCTGCAAAAAAATGTAATTTGATGCCCTGGTCAAACAATTGCGGAGAAATTGATCTTTGGGTGTTGGCTGTAATCAAACCAGATCAAATAAATAAACTGAAGGTGTATACCAGCAAAGAGTGTGCAGGGGTATATGAATCTGCTTCAAAAAGAGCATCAATCCAGAGTCTATCAGATATCATAAAAACTTATCCAATGCAATTGCTAAAACCATGTATATGTAAATGTGCTAATATTATAATCAACTGATGATATAAATACACACGTGGATAATAATTGACAATGTGAATAAAAAAATCTCCCTCCCTCTGAAGAAGTCATGTGACGTGACGATACGCGTCAGGAGCACGGGACGCTGCCACACACTAGCTGGATGTGACTAGCTCGGCGCTCGTGGATGTTTTACCCCCCAGCTGTGTTTTAAATGTAAGTGCATGAATTTTGGGATTGTTTTAATAAAGTATATGATATACGGGATTATGCTATGTGCGGTTTCTGTTTTTTATATACCGCACAATATAACTCTGCATAACGGGTAGTGAAGAACTGGAAGCGGGGAGAGTCTCTTAGAAGATCCAGAGCCTGGGATTATACGAGCTCGGCGCTCGTGGGTTGAGGCGTGCGCTCATTGCTTAAAAGTGAGTGCAACCCCCCCCTCCCCCTCTCCCACTACCTCCCCCCCCCACCTGTATCTCTACATCAAACGGAATTATACTATATGCCACTCGTTCTTTGTCTCTACATATGATATACGGCATCACCAATCAACGCCATCTGTTGTACCTTTGGACCTCCCCATCTGCGGGGCCTCCTCTACATATGCTGTATACCTTACAGCTGTAAGGTAAGGGGCCTGGGAACACAAAGGTGCCCCCACCTGTCAGCACACTGTCTTCCTTCCCCCCTGGTTCACCATCATTACCTTATCCATATCCAGGATTGTCACATTTGGTGGTGGGACTGTCGTCACTTTGTCTATTTTATTTTTTCTTTGGTATATATTATATTTTTTCGCCAAGTGTTGGCGGGTCACCAAACACCAACCACTGGGATTATTTTTATGGTCACTTATATATATATTTTTTATTCACATTGTCAATTATTATCCACGTGTGTATTTATATCATCAGTTGATTATAATATTAGAACATTTACATATACATGGTTTTAGCAATTGCATTGGATAAGTTTTTATGATATCTGATAGACTCTGGATTGATGCTCTTTTTGAAGCAGATTCATATACCCCTGCACACTCTTTGCTGGTATACACCTTCAGTTTATTTATTTGATCTGGTTTGATTACAGCACTTTTGTTATGCATCATTTAGCGATATTTGTTTGTGCGTACATTTTATTTATATATTTGCATCTGTGAGTACGTTTTCACATAATTTATTCACATTTTGAGGTCATTTGATATCTATTGATTCATTTTAGTCTAGCTTCCTTTCCCCTCCCCCCCCCCCTTTTTTATCACAGCGCAACCACCACCCCCTTATTTCACATGCTTGACATTATTCGTGGCCTTGGCCTTGTGACTTTGTACTTCTGAGCATTAACTTCTCTACTGACCATTTTTTCTTCTCTTTCTGTTGCAAATACTGAGTTACTAACTTCACTTCCAATGGAACAAAGGGAATCACTCTGAATAATTCCGACTTGTAAACCAGAATGATATTGCCTTATTGAATCAAAGAGCTGGAGGCTTACACACCCTCTCTTCCAGACTCCATGAAACTGACAGTCACCCAGTCTTTAGAAGATATTACCAATGTGTTAACCAAGCCAGAGACGACACAGCATCTTCCCCCCCCCCCCCCCGATGACCTGACACATGGCAATAAGTGGACTACTGCTCTTAGCCAGTCTGTCACTAACAATACTGTGCTCCCCGGCCACAGCATTCTACACTGCTCTGGATAGCTTCTACTTGTTCTCTGTTGCACTGACCTTCTCTTCTTAAAAGACCATTCTGTGTCCCCGGTCACAGAATGCTGCTCTACTCTCCTCTGCTTGACTGCTACTTCCTCTGCTTGATCTTCTTTACATCCAGGTCTTGTGTTCCCCGGACACAACAGCCCGATGTCTCCTCAAAGATGAAGATCCTTATCTTTAGCTCCTTCCCTGGAGTTCCTCCATCCCTCCTCCGCGCTCGGCGCATCCCCCCATGGGGAAGCCCAGAACAGCAACTCAGTACTTCATTGTCCCTACTTTCAGACTCCTCCCTGGAAGCATGTGATCCCAGCTTATATGAGAGGCCTGCCCCCAGCCAATATTAAAAGATAATTGGTCAGGGCTCCTCACATGAGCTGCCTGCCACTCAGGTCTCAAGTCCAACCTCTGCTTTCAGATGGATAGTTCTGGAAGAGAGGAGGCATCTCTGAGCCAGAGTACAGGTAGCCACACCCCTCACTACACCAAACACTCCCAGCCCCAAAATTCAAAAACCAACCAGGTCTGAAATGAAACATAGGCCTGGCTAAATTTACCTGCATCTGGGCCCTACAGCTAGAAAAAATCCTACTCTAGCACCTACCTTTAGGTAGAGGGTGCTACACTAATATAACAGGTCACATCACCACAGACATCAATATAATGCGGTAGATCGCTATCAACAAAAATAGAATGGGACAATTTGCCACTAACCATCAATATGATGGTGCACTAGACCAGTATTTCTCAACTCCAGTCCTCAAGGCGCCCCAACAGGTCATGTTTTCAGGATTTCCCTCAGATGAAATGGCTATGTGTCAGGTCACCTTGAGGCTAGGTGACAGATGCACTCTGTAGGAGTCAGAAGTGCACTGCTATTTAGGGGACCCTAGGACTGTCTGCTGCGGATAGACCCCTGGGAGGTTAAGGAAGCAGGTCTACTGGATCACTGACACAGATCCCACTGGGAGCTAGAGCATAGATTCCCCACGGCGCGGAGTCTAAGAGCCAGCAGGTGTTCACCAGAGCCTTTAATGGTAAGGATGGACTGAGCTGCAGTCTGGCTCCAGGTCACGGCCCCCAGGGTCTCACAGCTCACGCTCACAGTAGACTACAGGAAAAGAGGAAGGAGGCAGCAGGCTGGAACAACTGGAAAGTAAGGGAGAAGCCAAGGTTGGGGCCACAAGCAGATAAGGACAACAGAGTACACGCCAAGGTTCAGGATCACAGGCAAACAGGGATGGTCAGGGACACCCCAAAGGTCAGGGTCACGAGCAGACAGGAATAGTTAAGAACAGGCCAAAGTCGATAACAGGAATCAGACGTAGGAAACACAGCAAGTACACAGGGAGGCTAACACACAATGGTTGATCAGCACTGCTGGCTTGCAGTGCACAGGTTAATATAGGGTTCCCTGATAGGGCCTGGGGTGGGGCCATGCTTAGAGGAGAGGTTACAAAAACAGTCAGGTGAGGGGCAGCTGGTCTCTAGAGATGAACATGGAGACAGGTAGGCTATGGTAATTACTAAGGCAGTGAAACTGATCAAATCACCTGTGCAAAATAATTAAAAGCCTGAAAATATGACCTGTTGGGTTGCCTTGAGGACTGGAATTGAGAAACACTGCACTAGACTAACCACCAATGTAATAGGCACTTCACCACTGACACCAATGCAGTGGGCACTTCCCACCTGACACCAACATAAAGGGGCAATTTACCACTGATCACCAAAGTAATGGGGCACTAAACTCACCAGCAATGTAACAGGGCACAACACTGACCACAAATGTAATGAGAGCACTATGCTAACTAACAATGTAACAGGGGGGCACTACAATGCCCCCAATGTAAATGGGTACTGCACTGGTCACTAGTCTTACAGGGGTACTGTACTGACCACCAATATATCAGGGGCCACTTCTCCACTGGTCACCAATTAAGGGTGATTAATGCAAAAAATTGCAGGATGAAATACAAAAATGTGTATAGCTAAAAAGCAATACACCTACTGGCTGGATTAAACAAAAATGTAGACAGGTTAGGCCAGAGCAAGAAGCTTCATTCTTGGTCTATACATCTATTCAGGTCTATGGTCTGTAAATGTATTTATTTTTTTACTGCATTTTTATATATATATTTTTTATATTTATATTACATTTTTTTCCTTGTCTTTTGCACACAAAATTGGCATTTTAAGATTTTCTTTTTTCTAGGTTAAAATGTTGTGAAAGATAGTACTGTTCATATCAGCCAATCAGTTGTCTTTCAGAGCCTCCCAATCGGTGATAATTATCAGGTCAATAAAGATGATTGCTTATTGGCTGCTCGTGACCCTTTGCCCACCAGTGTCCGGTACTTGACTGACTGGACCTTGAAGGTTTGTATTACTTAGACCCAGGTCTTTTTTTCTCAGGGAATAGGTGCAGGAACTCCCCCTGTCTGAGTCACCCCTTGTCTCTGCCCCTACCCACCTCTGACCACCATCCCTTGATTCCACCACCTACCAGTACTGCCCCTTTTAGAGAATACAGAACCAAGTATCATTTTGTGGTGCTAAATCAGTTGTATGGAACATGTTAATGATAAAAAGAAAAGCAGTAAAATAGATCCCCTGCAGCCAGGAATAGAATCCCAGCAATAGATCCCCACACAACAATGGACTCCACCCCAACAACAATAGATTCTCTGCAGCAACAGTGAACCACCCACAACAAAATATCACACCCAGTAAAGAAAATATCCACCCAAGCAACATTAGACCCCCCAGCAGCAACAGATCTCCCAGCAGCCAGCATCAATAGATCCTCCAGCAGCCAGTAAAAATAGACCTCTCCCTCAACAGTAGATCCCTTCCAACAACATAAGACCCCCCGGCAACAATAGATTCCCCATAAGAAACAATAGACCCTCACACAAAATCAGATCCCCACCAGTGACAATAGATCCCCGAGCAGCCAACATCAAAAGACCCTCCAGCACACCCAGACCACATGCTATTACATACATTCAGTGCTGGAGGTGCAGGAACTGCATTCCTCCGCGTTCCCGCTGTAAAAAAGCCCTGCTTAGACCTTGAACAAGGAGGTACATCCCGAAACCTTGTCCTGAAAATTTGGATGTTAGCACAAATAAAAAAAGTATCACATCCCCTTCTTCCAAACTCTTCCAAACTAACTAGCTTTCTGTAAGCAAGAGTTGGATTGTCTGAGTAAGTTCTATCTAACGTGGGCAGGCAGAACTGCAGCCTTCAAAATGTTACTGCTTCCCAAATTACTGTATCTGTTCCGTGCATTGCCTCTACATGTCCCACCTTCGTTCTTCAAAGCTGTGAAACGTATCCTTAGTGCTTACATATGGCAAGGTAAGTGGCCATGGTGCTCCTATAATATACTCATTAGGAATAAAAAGATACAGTACCTTGAAAAAGTATTCACACCCCTTGAAATTTTATACATTTTTTCATGTTACAACCAAAAACGTAAATGTATTTTATTGTGGAAGGAAAATAATAAATGGTTTTCAACATTTTTTTCAAGTAAATATGTGAAAAGTGTGGCGTGCATTTGTATTCAGCCCCCCTGAGTCAATACTTTGTAGAACCACCTACTGCTGCAATTATAGCTGCAAGTCTTTTTGGGTGGGTCTCTACCAGCTTTGCACATCTAGAGAGTGACATTTTTGCCCATTCTTCTTTGCAAATGAGCTCAAGCTGTCAGATTGGATGGAGAGCGTCTGTGAACAGCAATTTTCAAGTCTTGCCACAGATTTTCAACTGGATTTAGGTCTGGACTTTGACTGGGCCAGTCTAACACATGAATATGCTTTAATCTAAACCATTCTATTGTAGCTCTGGCTGTATATTTAGGGTCGTTGTCCTGCTGGAAAGTGAACCTCTGCCCCAGTCAAGTCTTTTGCACACTCTAATGCCACGTAAACACGATTGGAATTTCCAACAACAAATGTTTGATGTGAGCTTGTTGTCGGAATTTCCGACTGTGTGTATGTTCCATCGGACATTTGCTGTCGGAATTTCCAACAACAAATGTTTGAGAGCTGGTTCTCAAATTTTCTGACAACAAAACTTGTTTTCGGAAATTCGGAACGTGTGTACACAATTCCAACGCACAAAGTTCCACGCGTGCTCGGAATCAAGCAGAAGAGCCGCACTGGCTGTTGAACTTCATTTTTCTCGGCTCATCGTACGTGTTGTACGTCACCGCGTTTTTGACTTTCGGAATTTATAACAACATTTGTGTAACCGTGTGTGAAAAAAATCCACGGTTTTGTTGTCGGAAAATCCTATCGTGTGTACAGGGCATAACAGGTTTTCTTCTAAGATTGCTCTGTATTTAGCTCCATCCATCTTCCCATTAACTCTGACCAGCTTCCATGTTCCTGCTGAAGAAAAGCATTCCCTCAACATGATGCTGCCACCACCATGTTTCATGGTGGGGATGGTGTGTTCAGAGTGATATGCAGTGTTAGTTTTCTGCCACACATAGCGTTTTGCTTTTAGGCCAAAAAGTTCAATTTTGGTCTCATCTCACCAGAGCACCTTTTTCCACGTTTGCTGTGTCCCCACATGGCTTCTCGCAAACTGCAAACTGGACTTCTTATGGCTTTCTTTCAACAATGGCTTTCTTCTTGCCACTCTTCCATAAAGGCCAGATTTGTGGAGTGCACAACTAACAATTGTTCTGTGGAAAGATTCTTTTAGCTGAGCTTTGGATCTCTGCAGCTCCTCCAAAGTTACCATGGGCCTCTTGGCTGCTTCTCTGATTAATGCTCTCCTTGTCCAGCCTGTCAGTTTAGGTGGACGTCCATGTCTTCGCAGGTTTGCAGTTGCCATACTGCCATACATTTTTGGATGATGGATTGAACAGTGCTCCGTGAGATGTTCAAAGCTTGGGATATTTTTTTTATAACCTAAGCCTGCTTTAAACTTCTCCACAACTTTATCCCTGACTTGTCTGGTGTGTTCCTTGGCCTTCATGATGCTGTTTGTTCACTGAGGTTCTCTAACAAACCCCCGAGGACTTCACAGAACAGCTGTATTTATACTGAGATTAAATTACACACAGGTGGACTCTATTTACTAATTAGGTGACTTCTAAAAGCAATTGGCTCCACTAGATTTTCGTTAAGGTTATCACAGTAAAGGAGACTGAATACAAATGCACGTCCCACTTTTCAGATATTTATTTCTAAAAAAATGTTGGAAACAATTTATCATTTTCCTTCCACTTCACAATTATATGCCACTTTGTGTTGGTCTATCACATAAAATCCCAATAAATGACATTTACGTTTTTGGTTGAAACGTGACAAAATGTGGAAAAAGTCAAGGGGTGTGAATACTTTTTCAAGCCACTGTATATCACTGTTGGTGTTACATGGTTCCTTCTTCCCTGCTTAGCGGGTTTACCGCTACCTGTTGCTTTATTTATTGTATGTTCTATGCTACAAATATGCAATGCTCTGCCTACCTTGTATTATTTGAGATAATAACAATAAACACTATGCTTAAAAAAAAATGATCACAGACAGTACTCAATTAATTAGGTACTTAAAGCCAAACATTTGTTAGAGCAATCAGGCTTGATATTATTTTTAAGAACTGAGTTCATTTTAAAAATGTAAAAAAAAAAAATTTTTTGCAGCTAAAAAAATGTGTAATTGTTCATAATTACTTGTAATTATTATAAATATTTTTTTTAGGAGTCTGCAGAGCAGATCGTGGGGGCAATGTCAGGTTCCTGCAAACACTCAGCAGAGGTGAAGGAAAAGTAATGCACTACAAGGGAGCTCATCAGTACCCTCACAGTTTCTTGAGAACTACAAGCTATCTTCCACGGTGGTAGATGGGACTTGAAGTTCATTCATTTGCAGATCTGTGTGAATGAATGATGCTACTGTGTGGGCTGTGCTTAACCCTTTTATGACTAAGCCTATTTTTGAAATTTGGTGTTTACAAGTTAAAATCTGTATTTTTTGCTAGAAAATTACTTAGAACCCCCAAATATTAAATAATTTTTTTTAGCAGAGAATCTAGAGAATAAAATGGAGATTGTTGCAATATTTTATATCACACGGTATTTGTGCAGCGGTGTTTTAAACGCAAATTTTTGGAAAAGGGATACTTCCATGAATTTTAAAAAATCCAAACAGTAAAGTTACCCCAATTTTTTTGTATAATGTGAAAGATGATGTTACGCCAAGTAAATAGATACCAAACATGTCACGCTTTATAATTGCACGCACTCGTGGAATGGCGACAAACTATGGTAGCTATGAATTTGCATAGGCGACGCTTTAAATTTTTTTTACGGTTACCAGGTTAGAGTTACAGAGGAGGTCTAGGGCTAGAATTATTGCTCTCGCTATGATGATCGCGGCGATACCTCATATGTGTGATTTGAACACCGTTTACATATGCGTGCGCGACTTCCGTATGCGTTTTCTTCGCTGCGCGAACTCGCGGGGAGGGGGCGCTTTAAAAAAATTTTTTTTATTTATTTTATTTATTTGTATCCTTTTAAATTGTGTTTAAAAAAAAATGTTTTTTTTTTTTACTTTTATTGCTGTCACAAGGAATGTAAACATGCCTTGTGACAGTAATAGGTGGTGACAGGTACTCTTTATGGAGAGAAGACCCCCCATCCCTCCTTTACACTTCAAAATATTCAGATCGCCGAAAACGGCGATTCTGAATACTGTGTATTTTTTTAATTCGGCGCCATTGGCAGCCGAGTAAACGGGAAGTGACGTCATGACGTCGCTTCCGCGTTTACATTGAGTAAGGCTGGAACGAACCCGCCCACAGCTTCGTTCCAGCCCGCCCAAAGCCGCCGGAGGCACCCGATTGGACACCGGGCCTCCCAATCGCACAGGAGGCCCAGTAAGAGCGGCGGGAGGCGGCGGGAGGGGGGGGATGTCCCCTCCCGCTCCGCCGGTATAACAGCCGAGCGGCTTTTAGCCGCATCAGTTGTTATACACGGATAGCCCATCCCCTGCTCGAAACAACGGTGCCGGGATGATGCCTGCAGCTGCAGGCATCATCCCGGTATAACCCCGGAAAGCCGAGTACGCATATCTGCGTACGGTCGGCGGGAAGGGGTTAAATTGTGACAGCAGGTACGGGGAGAGGATCCCTCGCCTGCTGTCACAGGGGGATGGGGGGGAGGTTGCTGGGTTTCTACACTGGTAATATGGGTGTAACAGGTAACATATTACTAAAAGTGTAAAGGTGAAGGTATCCTTTAAACGGTTTTGTGTTCTATCAACTGTAATGCTTTGTCATGTCCAATAATCATTATCCTTGCACATCACCTGAAATTTAAAAGGTGGAAGTGCCTACATATTGGTTGTTTTAAATTTGAAAGCTAGTGGGGAGAAGAGGTGAGTGAACTTAAAGTTTATTCTATACAAAGTGTATAATGTGAACACCACTCATTGCTCTATTCAATGAAGCAAAGTAAGGGAGAAGTCACATGAGCGTTGTCAGTTCCTTCGCGAAAACTGATAAAAAAACATGAAAACCAAATCCCTTTACATCAGTTTACATCACTGTATACAACTGTCTTCAGTTCAGTTCCCTTCAGTATAAATCTGATTTTCACATGTTCCCTTTTTAGTTGTTGAAAAAAACTGTGGACAAAAGTATAAATAAAATGCCTAAAAACAGAGAACAACCGCTGTACATACATTTATGCAGTGGCGGCTGGTGGTATATTTTTTTTTGGGGGGGGGGGGGCTGCAAACATTTCACCTGCTGCCGCCCAACCCCTCCTTCCACCCAGTCGTTTGGCAGTAGCGGGCAGCACTTTCTCTGGGCGGCATCTCCTCCTCCTGGTGCTATACAGCAGCTTCCCCTGCGTCTCCTCCCTCCTCCTCCACCGCGGCCAATAGGAAAGCTTCTCCTCTCAGCCAAGCGGGTGATGGGTCTCAGGACCCCTTTCCTGGTTGGCCAGAAGGAGAATCAGGAAGACAATAGCGAATATTAATTTGCTATTGTCATACAACTGGGTGGGCTCGGGGCTCAGTGCTCTGCATCCCAAGTCCACCCTTTTTTGAAGCCTATTTGAGGCTCTGGCTCTAATTACGTGCTTTAAAAAAAAGAAAAAAAACCCATTAGAATCCATGCTTTCAGCACCCCGCATGTAGATTAGGGGATCAGAAGCATGGATTAGGGGGGCGGTGACCCTGCGCCTTGCATTACGGGCCGCCACTGCATTTATGTCTATCAAACACAGCAAAGGACACGTCCCTTTACAGCTAACTGTCCATAGAAATACATTGTGGAAAACCTGATAGGCAGATCAAGGGCAAATTCTCATTGGAAAGGGCCCTAAAGAGTAATAACACATAGCAACCAAATAGATTAAATTTTTCCAGACCTTTGACAAATTAATTCAAATTAGTTGCTATAGGTTGCTGCACTTAGCACTTTGCTTTATGTCTATACTTGTGCAAGCACAACACAGTTGAATTGTCGAATGTGTACAGCGGCCCATGGATTATGCTATTTTCTGTCTTTCCACCACAGGTGGAAGGTCAGGAAATTGCTTGATTCCCCCATCAACACAGTCAGCGCTGATGGAGGAATCACTCCCACAGCGCTATTGTGTTCTTCAAGCGGGGAGCTTTCCCTTCCTGCAGAACACAATGATTAGTGTTTCCTGGCTGTTGCCAGCTGCACTAATCATTAAGGAAAAACCTGACAGGCTGGTTGTACATTAGTTGATCAATAGATCAACTTGTGTACAATTAGGGTGCCCATACATGAATCGAAATTTAGCAGGTCCCTGCTAAACCAACCAAATTTCCAACCATATATTGTCGGCTTGAGTGTAACTTTAAGATATATTGCCTCTTACAGAGATCACAGTACTCTCTCTGACAATAAGAAGGATGGCACCAACCTTGTTCAGGCATCATCCAGCCTTGGCATCTACTTCTTGGACTGAGATGGTGACTCAGAAATGTGTGTCCTGGTTCCAGTGTAATTTCTTGGCTTGCTTCACAACTGTTTAACACAGATCATCCCTTGCTGCAGTCCCTCATCTGGTGACTGACTGATTGTACTGTACAAATTATAGTAAGAGGATAACATAACATAGCAGCGGCCACACATTGCACACACTTCATTAGTGTTCTTTTTTTTTTTTTTTTTTTACACTGCAAATGGTCAAAAATAGTTTTTGGTCAGATTTCAGCTTTAAAGCCCAGCTGGCGTCTCCCACATTTTTATCCCTGTATAATCCTGCATGTTATTTTAAGGCATTTCCAAGCAAAAAATATCTTTTCTCTCAAAGTAAAAACACTGCTTCCTGCCATCACAGTTCACTGCTCTGTGCTGGCAGAGCTGAGTACCAGCCACACCTCTCAACATAAGGGTCCTTACCAGTGGCGGCTGGTGGTCCATTTTTCTGGGGGGGTGGCAAACAATCCAAAACAAAACGCCAGATCCACACTTACCCCATCCAGGTCGCTGGCGGCTTCCCCGGCTTCTCCTCCCAGCCAATCCAGTCTTAAGACCCGCTTCCTGTGCTGATTGACCAGGAGGAAAAGCAGGAAGACAATAGCAAATGTTGATTCACTAATGTCACAAATGGGTGGGCTCGCGGTGCAGTGCTCTGTGCCCCGAACCCAACCTTTTTGAAGCCAATTAGAGCCTCAGGCCCTAATCATGTGCTTAAAAAAAAAAAACTCATAAAAATCTATGCGTCCGGCGCCCCATGTGGAGATTAGGGGGGCTTCACCCCAGCGCCCCTTATGGACCGGCCACTGCTGGTCCTTACACAGACTTGTATTTCAGAGAAGTAAAGGGGGTGTCTCTAACCAAGTCAATGCAAAATATTTACAGTGGCGCCTATTAAACTGAACAACTGCTGAAACAGGAAAGTGGGCATCCATACAGCAACAAACCTATTTAGGTATTACAAAGTACAATAATTGTATGCAAAGTGCAGTAACTGTAACAACCAAATGTCATTTTATCAAAGTCATATAAGGAAATGGAGATGATGCAATCTGGCTGGTTGCTCTTTGCAGTCTTTTCTATTAAACCTGATTTATTGAATAGACTCACCATAGTAATAGCATTGTCTTTTTTCCCTTTCGTTCACTATTACACTATTACAATTTACTAAGCCTTCAGATTGATTCTTTGTAAAGTGTAGCAATATTGGCAGGTTTAATTTTCTGCAGTTCAGCCCCTCCTCTGTAACCTTCATTCTCCATATCCGAAACCCCCACCCAGTTCACTTTCACTGTAGCTTTATTGACCTGCCATTAGTTATAATGCCTGAGCTGGAGTGCAAGGTCACCAGCAGCTGGCCTGACTATAAATCAACTAATACTGGTGCACAACTGAGAGGAGGGGTGGATAGCAAAGGTGACAGAGACAAGGCCAAACTAGCATTGTTAAGATGTTAGCTGCTAGTACATTTATATTCTTTTAAACAAAAGACAAAGAGCAAAGCTCTGATAATCGCTTCAAACGATCCGAAATTGAGCTTGACAGATTCTGGCAGGTTATTTCCGGGCAAAGAAATTTCCATTTGTTCTGATCAGAATGTGTTACAGAACTGCCAGGCTGACACATCTCAAGTGGGTGACAGCCTCAGTCTACGGCCCTTTTCTTGCCTTTGTTTCGTGAGCCACAATCAACACCCTGTAAAGACTCAGTTCCGCTAAGAACCAGCTCAACATTCTAATGAGAATTCGGATAAACTCCAGCTAAAAAGCCCAGTTGTCTCTTGTGTGGAGTAGACCTAAGGAGCATCAATGCCAAAGAGGTGTTAAAGACAAACCAATATATATGATGCCAGGTGACAATGGTCCTATCCTTAGAGCCCCAGGGCAAATAATTAATAAAACATGTCACCGTGAAGACATTAGTTGTTATTTATCAAATTCTTAGGGTACAGAGCTTGCCTGCTAATGAAAACAGAGCACATTGCTAACTGTGAAAACACATAACTCATTCGTGTGATGGGCCTCTGAAGGGGGATTCAGAGACTGGCGATAGCAAATATGTTCCTCAAACTCCCATTAATATAATTATCTAGAAGACCATTGCAATAATATTGTTCAGAAGGGGCGTGCCATCAGATTTCTGGAGCTTGAAAGGGCTCAATAGGGCAGTATAGTACAATTTGATCAAAGGTTGGACTTAAAAATGGACAAACATGAACAGTATTGCAATTTTGATCCTCAGCACTATGGTGTGAAGAAACATGCAAGAGTGATGACAGAAAAAAACAAGTTTTTTGTTTTTCTTCTTCTTTTTACATTTGGGGTTTCTTTTGGTTTCTTTTTTTTTTTTTGAGCATTTTTGAGTATAGACCTTGTATAGATGTTTATAGCAAACATGTTTAAACAATATGTTCATCTTTTTAAGAAATTAACCCCCAGTACGTAAAATATGTGCATTTTTGTAAAATGTTGTGTAATATAAGTGCAAACCCGTAACCCATTTCTGCCCCCGCCTCCAGAAGACGAGACAAAAAACATCCAGTTAGTGTTGATGTGTCCTGGCCAAGCCCTGGGACATTGCAGCTGTTAGAGGCTCACTGCCAGCATCACAGAAGCAAGAAGTAGATTCCAATCCCTGCTGCTAAGCTGCGGCCAGGCTACTATTGTTACTCAGGAGGTGGAGTCAGCCCAGACAGGGTTTTTTTTTTCTGGGACTTTGCTGCAGAGATCTGAATGCGGAACATTGCTCCTGTGATACTGGGAGTGAGCCTCCAATGCAGCATTTCTCAACTAAGGTTCCTCCAGAGGTTGCCAGGGGTTCCTTGAGCAATGAGCATTTTCTGCCACTCAGATAAGGTGCCACTGAGATCAATGAACTTTTTAGCTATCTGTCAGAGGGGTTTATTCCCACTGACCACAAATGTTAGACACATTTCGTTCTGTTTATGGTGGACAGGTTTGGATCAGTTGGTGGTGGGTGCAGTGGACATGTGTCTGCTGACATCCGCTGCTCCATAGAGGAGACTGGAAGGTCCGATCAGGTCCGCCTGAAAAACTGACAAGTGGACCTGATCTGACAGCCCCTGTGAAAGGACCCTTAGCAGGTGTTCCCTGAGACCGAAAAATTATTGCTAGGGGTACCCCACTCTGTAATAAAAATGTAGAGGAAGACTACTCTGGAACTTGGCCAGGACATGTGAAGATTAAAGCTGGCCACAGATGGTTCCCTGTTGAACTGGCCAACATCTGAACCATCTATAGGCAGGGTGATCGTACCTAAACGGATCCATGGTTCGACTTGGGTACAACCAGCAACCACCAACCTCTGCTATGCCCCTTAAAGGAAAATTATATTAAAAAAAATATTAGTTAAACCCACAAGTGATTTTTTTTTTAACCACTACTATTCCATTATACTGGCTTCTGAAATTTACAAATGCAGCAATTCCGAAATTGGATGAAAGGTTTAGCACTGGGAAACACTTTTTGAAAAATAAATAGAGCATTTTATATACAACTATATGGATCAGACCAAAATGAGGGACAAATGAGGAGGAAAGAGAGACAGAGCGGATTTGTTCCAAATCAGGGACAGTCCCTCAAAATCAGGGACAATTGTGCCAGGGCCACTGATAAGGCAGTACAGCCAGTCCTGTTGTACCGGGCCCGGGCCTATCAGTTTAACAGGGGGGCCCAGGCAGCTTTACAGTTCATTTCTGCAAAATAAAAAAAAGGGCTTTCTAAAGCCCTGTAAGAGCAGCAATATCAGCTTGATCAGATGATTTGGCGGCTAGAGGAGAGACCTGGGGTTCAATAGACCCCAGATCTCTCCATAAAGAGGACCTGTCATGGCTATTACATGTTCAAAGCCAGGAAGCCATGTAGGGGCCAGGAGTGGGGTCAAGGGGGGGTCAAAGGGGGCCCTGAAAGGTAGACTGTACGGGGCCCCCATGATTCTAACAGCAGACCTGTTGGGAGCCATGGTGTAAGGGATATCTCTGATGAGAACTCTCGAGTAAGGGGAGATTCTGATGGGGACTCTCATGAAATGAGGGAATCTTATAGAAACTCTGATGGGCACTCTGATGTAAGGGGGACCTCTGATAGGGACCCTGTTAAAAGGAGAGCCTCTAATGGGGACTCAGATGGAGACCCTGATATAGGGAGGGTTCTGATAGGCTCAAGTTTATTTGGACTTTTTTTGCTTTGTTTTACTGAAGTTCTTTTTCTGTTGCTCTGAATCATATCATGCTGATTACAAAAAAGCTCCAAGTAGAACGTATTCATTCATTTAAATCTGATTTGTTCATTTATAAATCTTGATTTTTTTTTTTGCCTGCAAATATTAGAAGCGGCCCTCATACTGAAATTTTTGGAATCCTTGGTTTTAAAGGGATGGGTGGAGATCTCTGTAGCAGGTTCTCAGACAGCACTGAAGATCTAATGATAGATTGAATTTGTCTCCACCTAATAGGGTGCAAGCACATTTTGTTGAGGTGTATTAGATCAAAGACATTATGTGCCCCAACTTAGAAAGGCATTAAGGAGTCCCAGTAATGGAGGTGTTAACGGAGTTCCTTATCCCCCTCGCTCTGCATAACAATCAATCTGTAAATACAGCACGGGTTATTACAAATACTAAATGAATTGTCTGAAAATATAGCAGCAGTTGCTCAAAGCCTCTGATTCATATTAGCACCATGTCAGCAAAGCAAATAGCCCTCTGAGCTACAAATACAAAGAAATGCTTCATGTTGTTTTGGCCTCACATATATCAAGTGTCAGCTGAAACCATTGTTACTCTGGGATGGTTCATCGGTCTCCTGGCTCCCTCTGCTGGCTATTCTATAGAAATCAGTGCAACAAAATAAAGTGAATCTGTAATTATAATAAAGCCAATAAACTGCCAGGCGGAAATAAACACTGACACGTAGAGATTCCTGAAAATAGTGGATACCAATGAGTTTGAAGGGCTCTTTTACATTGGCGGCCGTGCTTGCCTCCTTCTGAAAGTGATCCACAGTAGGCAATATAGCAGTAGATGGCAAGCATTCAGGAGATGATCCTGCCACCTCCTGACTTTTTTGCAATCCCAAGGGGGATTTTGTATTGAAATACTGCACTACAAGCCGAGTTTTTGGCTCATAGTTGCAGCGCAGTCCTATTGATCTCAATAGGCAAGTTTGACAGGTGGTGCCGCCTGTCAAATCTGGAGACTGAGTTAAAATTGCTGCAGCCACAATGCAAAGAATCCCAGCTGCAACATGTCTTTCAGCCACCAATCCAAATTCTAACATCATAGCTGGACAGGGATGCACACATTACAACTGTGACTCAGCCACCTGCTTTTACCACCCTCTAGCCACCCGTGTGAAAGAGCCCTAAAGATCAGAAATGCAGAGGGTACTATTAGGAACAGCTACTGAGCTCACTCTCACCTTACCTCTCCTAACTCAAGCATCTCACTATTAGCCAATCACCATAATGGGTGGCCACACTGACCAATATTGAGGTGTGGGAAGTCTGAGCTCTTCTTCAGTTCCTGAAGTCAGTATATGCATAATGGAGCACTGGGGGAATTCAATAAAGCAGCTGTGCAACTTTTCTGGAATTAATACTTCTTGTTAATGTATTGCAACTAATTCATGAAACACTTGCAACACTTTTGGTTCTGATAGCGACTTGTGCACCAAATTCAGGAAGATTTAAAATGCGCCAACTTTTACATATTGTTGCATTGAATGCACCAAATGTAAAAGTGGAGCTAATTAAGACAAACTCTCTTTTGGCATACAGAGAGAAAAACTGGCTCAGTCTCAGATTTTGAGAAAATGTCTTACATTAAATCTAGAAGTGGTAGAATGAGCTACCACTAGAAGAAGGTACATTAATTTGTCGCATTGTTTACCACGATTAGAATTCAGTAGAGACACTGAACGTAGCTGGAGATGGAGTCTGAAATGGTAGGCCTCTCTTACAGCTCTGACTCACGAGCCCTGGTAATGTAATAGGGAATCGCCAGAGCAAGAGTGGCAGAAGTGCCTGTAAAGTCTTCTGCCAGCAAGTACAAAGGAAGCTGGATAGAGGCACACAGCTGGCAGGACCAGGCAGGAAATGGCTCAACGGGTGCAGATGCAGGCCAAGACAAGGACAGACAGTCCAGGTTGGCAACATTTGAGCAGATAAAGACACAGACAGCAGGCAGTGGCATAGTCAGGAGTAGGAGCCAGGCCAGGGTCAGTAACAGCAAGGCAGATAATCCAGGGGAGCAGGCAGAAGAATAGTCCAGAGGCAAGAGAGGGGTAGGTACAGGCAATGTTCAGACAGAGTCAGGTACAGCAAAGGTCGGCAACAGAGAGAGGATCATACACAGGAACAGATGCACAGATGCTCAAGAGCGGATAAAACCAAACGACACTGATTGGTATCCACTATTTTCAGGAATCTCTACGTGCAAGTATTTAGTAAAGTTTAACAAGCCTGCCTGGCTCACCAGCTACACGGCCACTGGCAGGAGTTCTCTGGTTACTGTGCATATGAGAATTCCCACGTCTTTCCTCACAGAAACTTTCACAAAATCTTTCTGCGCCAGTTCTTTTGAATTCAAGGGTGTGGGTTTTTATCGATAACTGCATACAGGCCTGTGCTACCAATTAAGCCAATTTAGACAGCACACATGGAGACAAGGTTGGGGGCCATACTAAGTGGCTCAGCTTGATGCAGGGGCTGGTAAAAGTACAGGCTTAGTACCAAGAAGCACAACGCTTCCCGCCACCACACCTGCCTATGTGGCAGGCACAGCCGCCAAGTATAGGATTGTACACTCCTCATCCCAAATGTATTTCCACTGATCCTCCCACAACAACATACCTAAATAATTAAAATAAACACATTGTAAAGATTGTGTGAAAACTTTGGGACACGGTCCCTTTATGGGCCGTACACACAATAGGATTTTCCGACAACAAATGTTGGATGTGAGATTGTTGTCGGAAAGTCCGACCATATTTAAGCTCCATAGAACATTTGTTGTCGGAATTTCCGCCAACAAATGTTTGAGAGCAGGTTCTCAAATTTTCCGACAAAATTTGAGCATGTGTACACAATTGTGACGCACAAAAGTCCACACATGCTCGGAATCAAGCAGAAGAGTCGCACTGGCTATTGAACTTCATTTCTCATAGTACGTGTTGTACGTCACCGTGTTCTTGACGTTCGGAATTTCCAACAACATTTGTGTGACCGTGTGTATGCAAGACAAGTTTGAGCCAACATCCTTTGGAAGAAAATCCACGGTTTTGTTGTTGGAAAATCCTATCATGTGTACATAGCTTTACTGGGTTTAAATAAACCTTAACCTCCATTACCAGACAGAACCGCTGTTAACCAGTAACAGACCAACATGCTTAATCACCAAGACACAAGCACTAATATCATACACCCACAAAATAACAGCCAACCAGCCTCTGTCTCCACCCACAAAGTGGGCGACATTACCCCAGAAAGATTGACAGCAATGAGGGAAAAATAGAACAAAGGGGATTATGGTCAGGTGAGCTGGTCAGAAGATTAAAAGGAAAGCCCAGATGACAGTCCTGAGGTAAGTGCCGACACTGCGCGGTAAGTGGGGTGAAAATACAGGTGAAAGGTTACACTCACCGGCCAGCTGTTTTCCCGCCAAAGTATTTGGCACCAATTCAGCTCTCTGGACTGACTGAAGATATGCCCAGCAACTGAGATAAATCTTCCTTGCAACAGCAGGCAGCTGGTAACCTGAAACACAAAGGGTGATAGGGCCAGGAAAAGAAAAACTAGAAAAGTGGATCCATGAAATTGTCACCCCTAACAGGAAATGTACTTTTTAACTATCAAAAGTGTTATGCCCCGTACACACCATAGGATTTTCCAACAAAAAAAACGTGGATTTTTTCCTGAAGGATTTTGGCTCAAACTTGTCTTGCATACACATGGTCACACAAATGTTGGCCCAAAATTTCGAATGTGAGAACGCGGTGACGTAGAACACGTACGACGAGCCAAGAAAAAGGAAGTTCAATAGCCAGTGTGGCTCCTTCTGCTTGATTCAGAGCATGCGTGAACTTTTGTGCGACTGACTTGTGTATACACGATCAGACTTTCCGACAACAAAACTTGGACTTTCAGCCAACAAGCTCACATCCAACATTTGTTGTCGGAAAATCCGATCGTGTGTACGGGGCATAAGACTAAACCTTCAATCCAACCAATAAATTGTTATGTTTGTTATTTTGAAAAGGTCAATATAAAAGAATAAATGGTGAGGAAACATTTCTGGGTTTAACCCAGGGGTAGGCAACCCCCGGCACTGGTGCCACAAGTGGCACACGAAGCCTCTTTTGTCGGCACTCGACTCTCTCCCCATCAGCCGAACAGCGCATGGAAGTGTCAGTGAGACACTAATGCATTCCAATATCAGAGTTCCCCATGCCGCACCTCCACTGAGGGGGAGGCACTGTGCCCCCACACATTGTAATAGATGAGAAACATTGTTTGGTTCTCTAACTTTGCTGTAGCTGCGAGTGTCAGCTTTTGGGATGGGGAAGAGATTGGGTGCAGTTCTTCTGGGGGGGCGGTCCCTGTTTCCAGGAGGAGGACTGTCCTGGCCACTCCTAAAGCCAATCACAGTCCTGCTAGCCACGTCCACCATCTGCAGGAAGATGACTCGCTTGGTTGCCACTACCAATCTCAGAAAGAAGGGATTTCACTGTGATTGAGAAAACCACAATCAGGTGACAGTTTATGGAATTACTGTTGAGCTTCTGGGAACCTTGTTGAAATTAATCCTGAACCTTTGCGTCACTTACTGCTAAACCCCTGCACTCTGTGTCCCTTTTTTTTTTGAAAAGTTTTATTTATTGCTTTTTAACAAAACAAGTATACACAAGACCCAATGGGCCACACACAAAAATAAACTATTTACATTTCTTCAGCATTGACTTTCTCCTCCTCCTTCCAGACCCTCACTCAGTGATAAGATCCAAATAATAATGATAAGGCCACCTATTCTTAATAACAGTCAATGGTACGTTAAGATATATCAAACAGTTACATACATGTTGAATCCCACTGCAGATGCATTCTATTAAGTGTCACTCAATCCGCCACCGTGGTTTCACTATTCATCCAACTGCCCCACACTGCCCCTGCTAATGTATGTAGCCTTGTATAAAGGTGCAGCCCTATTAACCACACCCTTCCACGCTGATACTGATGGAGGATTGGACTTTTTCCATGATAGCACTATCATTTTCCTAGCGTAAGTACGAGTTACTCTCTTTGGGGCTAGATCAGGGGTCTTCAAACTGCGGCCCTCCAGTTATTCAGGAACTACAATTCCCATCATGCCTAGTCATGTCTGTGAATGTTAGAGTTTTACAATGCCTCATGGGATGTGTAGTTCCGCAACAGCTGGAGGGCCGTAGTTTGAGGATCCCTGGGCTAGATTGTCTACCAGTCCCAAAAGGCACACCTCTATCGTGGGCTGTATAGGAATGGTGATTGCTTCTGTTATAAACTCTGTGACCCCCTTCCAAAATACTTGGATGTTCGAGCAATTCCAAAAGATATGCATGAAATCCGCAGTGAGGGAACTGCACCACCAGCAACCAAGCGACTGGGTAGGGAACATTTTAGCCAATCTAGCTGGAGTAAGATATATATGATGCAGGAATTTAAATTGAATAAGTTGGTCTCTAGCAGAGACCAATCTAGTAAAATGAATGTCCCATATATCATCCCAGTCATCCCCGTCCATCTGGGGGAACACCTCACCCCACACCGCCCTACATTTTGCAAGGAGATCTCCTCCCTCTCCGAACAGCTGTTTATATATTGTAGACAAAGCCTTGTCCAAAGTGTCCTCCCTCAGTAAAGACCAGTAAAGACTCATTTTCAGGGTAATACCAATATCTCCAAATTTGGCATTGTATGCATGTCTGAGCTGAAGATAATGGAACAAGTGCGTGTTGGGAAGATTAAATTTGGTTTTCAGTGCGTCAAACTGTAGAAGTTTCCCACCACCCTCTATGTCTTTCAGCGTCTTAATACCAAATTTAGTCCAGATAATTGGATCAGTGTTAATTTGGGGTTCTTCCAAAGTGGTGTGTGAGGAGAAATCTCAGAAACGTTACCCATCTTGGTCACTGCTACCCATGCCCTACTAGTTGCACCGCATGGATATCGTGAGCCTATACGGAGCTCTGACACCCCGATGTGGGAGATGTGCCAGTGTCTCATAAGAACCCACAACAGCCGCCTCTAGTGTATTGGCAGTGTCACTCTGTGTCCCTTTAAACCACAGCCAGTATTCAGCACAATGAAAATCACACCCAACCACTTTTTCTCAGCTGCGGGGGCCCAACTTATGATCCTGCACACAGGCCCACTGCTTTCAGAAAATGCCCCTGACCTGAGTTCATCATTGCGCATCCATTCCAGATGCTTGTATGTGACATCACATACAAGCACGTGGGCTGGATGTGAGAGGTGGATCCGCAGGATGAGTGTACCAAGACAGGTAGATGTGTCTTACCTCTGCTTCCTTTCACCACTCTGCATACCACGCATATCATAGATGAGAAGAGGGTACAGCGGTGGAGCTAATCGGCAGAAGTGTACAGCGGTGGGGAAAATGAGCAGGAGGGGTTCAGAGGTGGAACAGAAGAGCAGGTGGGTACAGCGGTGGGGTAGATGTGCAAGGAGGTACATTGGTGGAAGAGATGAGAAGGGGGTTCAGCAGTGGGACAGAAGAGCAGGGGGGTTCAGTGTTGGGCCAGATGAGCAGGGGTGTTCAGTGTTGTGGCAGAAAATCAGGAGGGTAGAGCAGTGGGGCAGATGTGAAAGGAGATGTATTGGTGGGGCAGATGAGCAGGGGGTTACAGTGGTGGGGCAGAAGAGCAGGGGGGTACAGTAGTGAGACAGATGTGCAGATGGGTTCAGTGTTAGGACAGATGAGAAAGTGATTCAGTAGTGAGACAGAAGAGCATGGGGAGACAACAGCGGTGCAGATGTGCAAGGAGGTACAGTGGTGGGGCAGATGAGAAAAGGGGTACATTGATGGGGCAGATGAGCAGGGGGTTATAGTGGTGGGACAGAAGGGCAAGGGGGTACAGTGGTGGGGCAGATGTGCAGGAGGTACAGTGGTGGGAGGGATGAGAAGGGGGTTCAGCGGTGGGACAGAAAAGCAGTGGGTTACAGTGGTGGGACAGATGAGCAGGGGGGTTCAGTGTTGGGCCAGATGATAAAGGGGTTACAGTGGTGGGTAAGATGAGTAGGGGGGTTGAGTGTTGGGGCAGAGGAGAAGGTCGTACATTGGTGGAACAGATGAGCAGGGGGTTACAGCAGTGTGGCAGAGGAGCCGGTGATACAGAGGTGTGGCAGACGTGCAGATTGAGAATGGAGGTACATCGGTGGAACACATGAACAGGGGGTTACAGTGGTGGGGCAGAAGAGCAGGGGGAACAGAGGTGGGACAGATGTGCAGGAGGTACAGTCGGGGGGCAGATGAGAAAGGGGGTTACAGTGGTGGTGCAGATGAGAAGATAAGTTCAGTTTTAGGACAGATGAGAAGATGGTTCAGTGGTGGAGCAGATGTGCATGGAGGTACAGTGGTGGGGAAAATGAGAAAGGGGGAACATTGGTGGGGCAGATGTACAGGGGGTTACAGTGGTGGGGCAATTGAGCAGGGGGTTACACTGGTGGGGCAGATGTGCAGGGGGTTACAGTGATGGGGCAGATGAGAAAGGGGTACATTGGTGGGGCAGATAATCAGGGTGGTACAGTGGTGGAGCAGATGAGCAGGGAGTTACAGTGGTGGGGCAGATGAGCAGGGGGGTACAGTGGTGGGGCAGATGAGCAGGAGGGTACAGTGGTGGAGCAGATGTGCAGGGTAGTACAGTGGTGGGGCAGATGTACAGTGGTGGGGCAGATGAGCAGAGGGGTTACAGTGGTGGGGCAGGTGAGCAGGGGGGTACAGTGGTGGGGCAGGTGAGCAGGGGGGTACAGTGGTGAGGCAGATGTACAGTGGGGGGGCAGTGATCTGAGGTGTGGAGCTGCAGGTTGTTCATTTCTCACTACTAAAGTAGTTTACAGCATTTGCTTTATAAAAAATCATTTTCGTGATTGAGAATTGAGTGTGTGAAGTTGACATTTTTATGTTATAAAATTAGCACGCTCAATTTCTTTGAAAACATTTTTCGGCACACTGTGCTCAAAAGGTTGTATACCCCTGGTTTAGCCAATCATTTTATGTATATTAATTATTCGTGGTCCAATAGAAGCACAGGAGAAGTGTATCCTTTTAACACATACCTTGTTCCAAAATGTGTCCCTTTTCATAATACATACAGGTGTATGTGGGAGGTTTGTGACTAGAAACCAACAAAGGAATGTCCAAGAACTTCTTTCTGGCTACATTTATCCCCCAAGTGTTGCTCTTGATGTCACCAAAGGGCCAAACCTAAAATTCAGATACACAACAGGATATATACAATGCAGTAAAAGACTATGGACATGATACAGGAGATGGTCAGACACTGAGGACAGGATCCAAGATATAGTCAGAGACTATGAACATGGTACAGGAGATGGTCAGAGAATATGAACATGGTACAGGAGATGGTTAGAGACTGTGGATATGCTGCAGGAGGCTGTCACAGACTGTCTCCTCAAGCTTGTCCTTAGTCTCCAACAACTTCTATAGCTTGTTTACAGTTTGGCTAGAGACCTTGAGATGGCAAGAAATCACCACTATAACAGGACAATAAGGAAGCACAAATTAGTCTGTCCTGAGTGCCACATAAAATTGACAAAGGGCCACAGGTTGGGCACTAGGGGTCTAAATCGACATGCCTTCTATTATGCCTATTTCCTCTAACACTGTGTAGCACTAACTCCATTAGGAGCTGCTGATTTTTATCGGGCTGTTGCTGCCACCCATTACCTGTATTTTCACCATACCAGGAACCTAGAGTCCATGTTGAACTTTGTATTCACAACGTATAAACCAGTCACTTTAGTACTTTTTCCAATGCTTTAATGGGAGATAAACGAAAGAAGTAGCAGGAAAGGGGTAGAGGCAGTTTCAGGTAAGTTCAAATACCTTTTCTGTCTTTGATCTTTGAGTACTTGAATATCTTAAGGACGAGTATTCCTTGAGACCCAGATTTAATCTTTTGCTCACCCGAATAGGCCTCTCTCACTGACCTAGCAACCGGAGCATAGCACGAACAAGAAAAAGTCTCTGCCACAGACTTGAGAAGAACAGATGTAACTGCACGATCCTCTGCCACAGGACGTAGTAGTTTTAAATGAACAGCAACACAGTATCAGAACCTTTAAGCCGACCGGCAGTACTATGTGGTAGGTTGACTTAAGATGCGTCCTCCAATTGAGTCACCAGGCCCCTCTCCAGACCAGCGCTCCGCATGATCCTTCCAAGACGGGTCCTCCCCTGGATCTTCTCAATTGTCCGGCTTCTTCTTCAGGATAGGCAGCACAGGACCATTACTGCAGTAGTAGTAGTAGGCCCCAGACAGACTTCTGGGCCCACTCACACGCTGCAGCAACGCAGTCCTCCGGCCCGGAGGACCACGAGGTAGGACTCCTAGCACATACCTGCCGGCCAGGAGGGCCAGCAGGTGGAAAGAAACAGACCAAGAAAAATGGCGTCTGTCCCTTAAATACCCCTTCCCAGAATGCATTGCAGGGGACAACCTCTACCGAGTTACTTCTGGAAAAGAAGAGCATCCAATACACCTCAGCCTGTTGCTTTCCAGCTCAGGTCTGTAGTGACAGCGACATCTACAGGCGACGGAGTGGAACTGCACGCAACACAGCCAAGACTGGAACAGAGGCTAATTTAGCCATAGATTAAATTTGAACTATATACAGAACAGACGACCCACTAAATTTACATATAAGCGGTAGATTGAAAATCTACCAATGCTACAACAGCTTTTCTTAACACTGAGGAACCATTGAAACAACTTTCTGGTCTCAGGAACCCTCTGCTTTATTTATAGCTCATAGTACATTAGTACAATGGTCAGTGGGATGTGTGCCCTCCTTACATTTATGGGCAGTGGGAAGAATCCCCATCCTTACAAATGGCTAAAAATAACATTTATGTCAATGATCATTCATCTAAGAGGCAGAAATTGGTCGTCGCTCAGGGAACCCTTAGTGGTATGTGGAGGAACCCTGGCTGAGAAAGGTTGTTTTTTCCCAAAGAAGGGCTTGGAATTGTATGTACAATAGTTATGGTCACAAAGTTATAAATAAGCCTAATAAGAAAAAAAGGAGACTACACAGTCTGGTATAATACAGAAAACCGAAGGGTACGCTTGACCAACTTGAGGTATTCTAATAAGCTCCCTCAAAGCAGTATTAAACTGATGTGATATGATGTGATAGATCTCTTGAGGCAAAATGTCAACGGAGGGAAATTACTCTTTAACAAATCTAAACTGAAAAAAGGGTCAACAGGTGGTTGTAATTGTAATGCAGGTCAAAGACCTCTAGGCAGTCCTCTAATGGCAGCAAGTGGTCTGTATGGTGGGGGGCCCCCTTATGCAGTGGTAGAGCGGACGGCAGTCTTGATGGCAACTTGGACGGTGATTCAGGGTCCAGATTCTGTTCAGATCAGCCTCCTGGTTCCAGCATCCAGCACAGCAAACCGCTCTCACCTCTCTGGCACTGCACAGCTTGGCACAGTCCAGCTCTCTTGCACCTACTTGATTGGTGTGCTTCCCCCAACTGCCTTGCTCCTTTACAGCCTTTTGCTGTTATCTTGTCCATCCTGCTCCCAGGTGTTTATGGGCCCTGTAGTTGCGGCCCATGGGCGGCTATAATTTGAATACTTCTTCAAGACTACATCTCCCAGACTGTAGTCTGTGCAATTTGTACAAAGCCATTCAAAGTTACAGTAGGCAAGACATAATTGGCAACACAATTGTGTGGACAAATAAGGTTCTGCAATTCAGTAACATTGCCCAGTGTTAGAACTCTTTGACTTTGACTTAAGACTGTAATGCCCCATACACACGGTCGGATTTTCAGATGGAAAATGTCCGATCGGAGCGTGTTGTCGGAAATTCCGACCGTGTGTGGGCTCCATCGGACATTTTCCATCGGATTTTCCGACACACAAAGTTGGAGAGCAGGAGATAACATTTTCCGACAACAAAATCCGTTGTCAGAAATTCCGATCGTGTGTACACAAATCCGACGGACAAAGTGCCACGCATGTTTAGAATAAATAAAGAGATGAAAGCTATTGGCCACTGCCCCGTTTATAGTCCCGACGTACATGTTTTACGTCACCGCGTTTAGAACGATCGGATTTTCCGACAACTTTGTGCGACCGTGTGTAGACAAAACAAGTTTGAGCCAACATCCGTCGGAAAAAATCCTAGGATTTTGTTGTCGGAATGTCCGAACAAAGTCCGACCGTGTGTACGCCCTATAAGTCTAATGCTAGCTCCATATGGTCCTCAGCAAACCATTTAATGTCCACCTAATCCAGCTTGAATTTCCTGTTATAGAAAATGTAACACAAAATGTGTTTCTGATGGCGCTGTTTAATATAGACAGATTTTGCCTGCCCCTAATCTTTTTAACCTGAACACCAATTCAAGACATTGCCCTCTGCTTATTCACTACTGACTGGGTGAGATTGTTCCTTACACAACTTGGCCAGGATAAGAATTTAACACCAGTATCCAAAAATATTGCTAACATCATGTTGAAATAAGCAAAGCATAGTGCCCCATAATTATGGGGAACCTCTTTGGGACCCCTGGATCCTGACGGTATCATTCACACTTAAATTTACTACTAACTTGTGTTAGTGCTAATTTTTTCTGTTTACGTGTGTTTATGTGTCGCTCGCACACACTAGTAGTGTGTATGAGGCTTTAGTCAATGGTATGGTCACATTATTGGAAGAAGACTAAATAGCTTTACATTAGTGGAAAGAACATGCAAAGAAAGATTCCAATTTGCAACAAGTAAACGTTTGGTGGGTTCCCTTGTGAAGGTAAATTAACCCAATATCCTGCACTCTGTGTCTTTAAATTATGTGTGCCATGAACAGCTACACTCTTATATCCTGAATACTGCATACAAAGTTTTCTGTTATTTTTAATATTTAATGATATATATTCATTATTTATTTGATTTAACCACTTAATGACAAGGCCTATTTTTCAAACTTGTTGTTTACAAGTTAAAATCATTTTTTTTTTTTTGCTAGAAAATTACTTAGAACCCCCAAACATTTTTTTTTAGACATCCTAGAGAATAAAATGATGGTCGTTCCAATACTTTATGTCACACCGTATTTGCGCAGCGGTCTTACAAGCGACAAACTTTGGCACTTAAAAATCTCTATTGGCGACATTTGGGCTACAATTATCGCTCTCGATCTAATGATCGCGGTGATACCTCACATGTGTGGTTTGAACACTGTTTTAATAAGCGTGCATGACTGACGTATGCGTTCGTTTCTGCGTGCAAGCTCGGCGGGGCGGGACAGCTTTCATTTTTTTTTTCTTATTTATTTTACTTTTCATTCTTCATTTTTACTGCCCACCGTTTACCTCCCTATCGGTATTCTCGAGTGTGGCTCGGGGTGAATTTTTATTACCAAAAGAAGTAACCCCAAGCCACACTCGGGATTGCATTGCAGGATCCGTGTACAGCTTACTTACCTTGTCCCCAGGATCCTGCAATGTCTCCCCGCTGTGTGTGTAAGTTGTATCTGCCCTCGATCTATCACAGTGCTGAGCTCCGTTCTATGCGAGCGTTGCGACGCACGGGAACGGAGCCCAGCGCCATATTCAAAAAGTGAAAAACACTTTATACATACAGTAATGTAATTTGTAAAATTACAGTGTACTGTATCAAATCATTTCACATCCCTCTTGTCCCTAGTGCTTTGTCTAGTCCCCTGCATGCAGTTTTATATTATATATACTGTTTTTTCTGCCTGGAAACTGGAGCTTGTCCATGGCAACCAAAAAGTGTCCCTTTACATCAAAAGTGGTTTTAGACCAGCTAGAAAACTGCGATAATAAATTAGAATCACTTGCAGAATTGAGCGATAGTGATTTGTGGGGATATTAGTCATTAAACACTGAAAGTGACAACAGCGATAATTCAGCAACTGAGCAAATTTCAGTGTTTTTGATTTGATTACATTATTGAATACATGTTATTATTATTATTTGTTATAATTATTTATAGTTATTTATTATATTATAATTTATGATTTCGTGTTTGAAACTATGTCCAAACAAGAGTCTAGTAGACATCCCGGGTATGATAGATTTAAGTGAGTTATTCCTAAGAATTACAGGCCTACAATATAAAACGCCAAATTTCCATGCGAAACAATGTACCCCTTTCAGCATCAAAAATCATACTGCCAGGGAGGTTAAGAGGATACCGGGGTTATGGCAGCTAACAACAACAATTCCACGTCAAAGTACCGAAGTATAAAGACGGTGGCTGGTCTGTAAGTGGTTAACACTGATGCATTTTATTTATGGTTTGGGATAAGGAACGATTTTGGGTGGTGTTACATAGATTTTTGAGTATAAATTTTTGATCAGTTTTCACATCTAATTAATTTATTTTACACTGATGCACTTTATCTGTGATATGTGATTCATTATACACTAGGTTGAAGAAATGCAGTATTTATCTTGTGAAGGTGCCATAGCTTGTAGGTCATTGCGACCATTATGAGATTTCCCAAGAGACCTAGGTTCAAATCCTGAGGTCAGCTCCTTGTGGTCGTTGCAGAACCCTCTAATCTCCAACTGTTTCCGTTTCTGTAATCTGGATTACAGGGGCAATAAAACAAAGGTAATAGAAAAAATTTTTGAGCCTGGTTGTTGGTATTTCTAATGGTCGGACTTTACAGCTATAAAAGTCCGACAGCCTGTCCGACAGACTTTCGATGGACTTTTGGTGGACTTTCGATGGACTTTCTAACGACCGAACTTGCCTACACACGATCACACCAAAGTCCGACGGATTCGTACGTGATGACGTACGACCGGACTAAAATAAGGAAGTTGATAGCCAGTAGCCAATAGCTGCCCTAGCGTCGATTTTTGTCCATCAGACTAGCATACAGACAAGTGGATTTCTGGGTCCGGCGGAGTTACGACGTAAAGATTTAAAGCATGTTCCAAATCTAAAGTCCGTCAGATTTGTGACTGGAAAAGTCCGCTGAAGGTCCAGTGAAGCCCACACGCGATCGGATTGTCCGCCGGACTTGGTCCGTCGGACCAGTCCGGTTGAAAAGTCCGACCGTGTGTACGCGGCATAAGAAGTTTCTTAACAATGAAGCTTTCCAACTAGACATCTGTTCTCTAAAACATTGTTTCTTGAACACCATTGCAAGACAATGTACTCTGCTTAATTGCATCTGACTGGCTGAGATTTTACTTCTCCACCCAGTCAGGACTATATTCAAACGCTAGTACTCATAAAGTTTAATAAGTTACAGAACAAGCAGAGCATTTAAGATCAACACTCTCTATGAGGGGGATGACTAGCTGTTCAGTTGGCCTTACTCCTATAGTAATAATTCAAACTGAAACCACTCTTACATAGAAAAACTAGAATAGGCTGGTAGGTTAACCACAAAGACCAAAGGAAAGTAAAATGATGACATATCACTGCAAGAGAGGTATCAGAGACAAGGGAAAAAGGTTTAATAGGCTTAGGAAGAGGCCCCTAGCTCCCATATTCTGGATTAAATGAACTAAAAGGCTAAATTCACTAGGGTAGATCCCTTTTCAGAAGGAGGCTAAGCTGTGGATTCCAGGTATTCAGGAGGTGATCCTGCCTTCTTTTCGGTGTCTGTTGTTTTTCTTTGTTGTTTTCCTTTGTTAACAACAATTATGAATGGAATGACAATTATGACTGGAACTAACATGCCCCAACCATGAGCCTATTGGCCCCAACCATGATCTGTTGGCTTGCAATTCCATGGATTGTTAAAAGAACCATAAAGATTAACGCTGCGCTCAAAATTAAATTAAAAGGTAAATAATGAAAAAGAAAATAAAGCAGCCAGCACCAAAAAGTCTAATACAAAAACTCCAGTACATAAGTGAAAAGGATGCAGCGCTAAAGTCATATATAATCACAACAAAGGAATGATGAAAAAACTCTCATCACTTTTAGTTCCATGGATTGAATTGGTGAGTTTGACAGGCAATGCCACCTGTCAATTTGGCAAGCAACGTTAAATTTGCAGTGATGCAAAGCATCACAGCTTTAACATGTGTTCATTCCCATCCAGCTGTATTCTATGTTTTTGGTGGGTGGTAAAACTGCCTGTTTTGACTACCTGTGTGAAAGCAGCCCAATAAAGCAATCCGTGGAAATGGGTGAACCAGTTGCTGGTATTTATAGGAATTTTAATAATAAAAAAAAACCCCAAATTTCATTAATAATAAAACTGTCTGTTAGAGACAACGGTCTTCTAAAACTTTCTTGGCTATTCTTTGCCAAACACCTAATTGTCATGTTATGCTTATACAGCAACAGATTTTATATTTAAGCAATGGAAGCTAACTGTAGGCTTCTGACACAAGCTTCATATACGGATATAAAATATTGTCAGGAAAATTTAAAATTACATTAGCAATATCCACCAGCAAAATATATGCATTCACTGAATATATACTATATGTAGCCATACACATAAGACTATGATAGTACAGTAAAGATCAGGCAGATCGGTGCCACCCCTCCCCCTTTCATCTAGGGAGGGTGGCCAGAAGTGTCCACACACCCCTCCCCTTTTACATGAGCATAAACATGTACACTGTACTCCTATATATGCCTAAAGGTATGGTTAGTTGAATAAGTTATCCATATGGGGATATACCAACATCCCACACATACTGTAGTTAGTAGACCAAAGATGGAGACTAAGTAGCACAATATGCATGTCAGTTACAGTTTAATCAGTCCTTCAAGTCTGATTTGGTGCACCAAATGAGCATAGACAAGGTCTCCAGCAGCTTTTCTGACAGACCAGGGATGATCCTCACTATGAAACAAATGGAAAGCAGATGGAAACAAATTAACATGGAGGGTATTAAAAAGCAGGTTTGGTTCATTAACTTAAAATTTCTTTGGAACTTTTCAGGTTTTGATCTGGCAGTGGAGAGGAGACATATTGAAATACTTTACAATCTTTCTAATGCCCTATCAGAGGATTACCTGTTGATGGAAAAGTGGGGGGCCTGCTTAAAAAACACCCTTTAGATCTAATATGGTAGACTGGAGAGTGAGATTTGGGAAACTACTAAAGCACTAAAGTTTTTAACAATACTATTGTACTACCATCATTGCAGTTCTAAATACTTACCTCTGTATTCATCATGAAGAAATGGACCATTGGCTTGGGAAACCCTTAGAGAAGTTCCTTCATCAACCACTTAGAAACAAATATGAAAGTTATTTTGTGTACTCTAGTCTGATTATTCAATGATATGTGCGAAGTAGGTGTGATGGGTGGAAACTAGAGGTTGTATGATGTCCAAATATATGGAAAACATATAACTGAACAGCAAGAATATTGTGTGCACATTGTTTTATACATTTTTATTAAGAAATGCTACAATAAAGATAATTATTTTTTTTTTATATATTTTATTGATGATGTAGGTAAGGTTATTACCTAAAAATCCCAAACAAAGAAATGTTTAAAAGCAAGTTTGATTCAAAAAGATATACATTAGGGCAATCCCAATATGCAATATTATGCCAGGACATGCAGGTACAATCTCCCTATTATTATATCTATGACCACCTTAAAGGTTATTTTTAACACTCTGTGTTGACAGGCTTTGGGCAGAAGTTGATGACAGAACAGAACAGGGCAGAACAGAAGTTGATGACATCAGTTTAAGATGTTTTGAGATTATTCAGAATTAAAAAATTCCCTGAAGCTGACCTCCTGCTGCTCTGCATTTCACCTGCTTCAAGTGGGGTTTGCATCCCCATAGACCTGTATGGGAGCACAAAACCCCTTTGAGATGAATAAAAGCCCACTGACACAGGGCATAAGGATGCTGACGGTGCAGATTGTCTCTATAGAAGGCTTGCTATAGAGTCTCTCTGCTAAAAATATAAACTATGGGTGACTTTTACTTTCTAAGGTTTAACCCTTCAGATAGTGTTCAGGCAGGATAGAAAATGCTATCATATTTTTCTACATAATAAGGCTTGTCGGCCCCTGACTGAATTTCCCATATCGGTCAGATTTTGCTGACAATCTTCATATGATAAGGGGAGGCTGATGACCTACTGTGAGTAAAGAGCATAATGAACCTGCCACTTAAAGTGATTGTAAAGGCTCGCTTTAAAAAAATAAAATAAAATAACAAACAGGTTATACTTACCTCCTCTGTGCAGTTGGTTTTGCACAGAGCAGCCCAGATCATCCTCTTCTCTAGTCCCTTCCTCCTTTGAGTGTCCCTCAGCCAGCAGCTTATTACCGGTTGTCACCCAAACTGAACCATAGCTCTGTCTATCCATTCAAACATAGAGCCCCAACCTGGCCCCGCCCTGTCTCTACACTGATTGGCTGACTGACTTTGATTGACAGCCTCGGGAGCCAATAGCGCCGCTGCTTTGTCTCAGCCAATCAGGAGTGTACTGGATGGCTGAGGGGATCGTGGACATTGCTGGAGAGAGGAGGTCAGGTAGGTAATTGGGGGGTGCTGGGGGGGGGGGAGCTGCTACACACAGAATGTTTTTTTATCATAATGCATAGAAAGCATTAAGATAAAAAACCTTCTGCCTTTACAACTCCTTTAAGGTGGCATCACCACAGTGTCCTGCATTAACTGTGTAATTGTCCTGAGAGCAGTGACATCAGTGCTGCTTTCTTTATCAGTGAGGACCAACTATGGAAAAGAAGGGCCTCTGAAAAATAGAGAACACTAACATTATACCATTGGGGCTCCAAAAGGGAGAGATGAGCCTGGAATGGGGCTTTCAATTTACAGTATAATCAGTTGGACGTAAAGAGAAAACGCTCAACAGTAATTTTATAATATAATATTATATAATGTATATTATATAATGTAATATAAGGTTGCTTGTCTATGAATACAATAAATGTTTACATTTGATTTGTCTCAAATGATAATAAACACCACATGTTTGAATCAGCTACTTTTATTCTTCTAGTCACAAACTTTCAAGAAAAGATTAAAAATGCTGTGATTTTACAGGAAACGTTGGCTGTGTAGCTTACCTTGGCAATTTATATAAATCTGAAAAAAGTAATCAAATGAAACAGCAGCTCATTAAACAAAAAGAGACATCACTGGGCACAAAGAGCAAATGGCTGCAGATTCATTGTAAAAGTAATGTAAATTAAATCTTAAATTTAATAAGAGAAAAAAAGAAAACTATTTACCTTCCTGTTGTGAAATTAATAGAAAATTCTGCTATATACTAGGAAATAAAAAATGAGATAATTAGGTATCACTTGCTACTATGTTAGTATTATATAAGCGCACATTCAAGGACTTATTAAAATGATTCATGTTCTAGTAATTATTCTCTCTCAAAGAGGAAAAACACATTGGGTAAAAGGAAAACCCTTTACAGAAAAGTTATCCCTTATTTTAATAGGATAAACAGAAGGAAATCTGTCACATTAGGTACTCAGTAGTCCTTCTCGGTGTGCTAGTCTTTTTTCTAGTGCATTAGTGGCTATGAGCTGCAAAGTGCCCACAAAAAAGACAAGGGCTCCAGCAATAAGCAAAATATAAATGTGTATAGATACCAGCCTGGTAACATTAGCTAGGAGCACCATGCATGTTACTGGCCTTATTTGAGACATAACTGAGCCCAGGTTAAAGATCGCTCTAGTGGGCTCCTAGCACCTATAAAATAAACAGTTTCATCTTTTACCTACCTAAAGATTTATCATTTTGGACAGCCATGCTTCCGGTACACATATGTCAGTCAGTAACATGACTTTGTTATTTCCCTATTAATATTACTGATCCTTGAGCAGAGGGGATTAAGCTGATTTTACTGTCTAATGAGGCTGGAGGTGACATAGGAAGCTAAATCACTGAACCAGGAAAGTGAAATTATTTAATCAGGAACTACTGGTTTCACCTGCCTGGCTGTACAGTGTGGAAAATATATGTAAATCACAAGATGTACAGAATTACAAATCCTTTGGCAGATAAAATGGTAAAACATATATAGCATTCAACTATGTATTTAACTGTTTCTCTCCAGTGTGACTTTAAGGGTTTGTTTTGCTTTTGAAAGAACTATAGCAGCTCTGTTCAGAATCAAAAGTAAAATTGGTTGGATTATAGTTAAAGTATATGTAAACCCAAATACCTAAATCTCAAATAAAGTTGACGGTGTTCATGAAATTTCTAAATTTTCAATATTTTAAACCTGGTGATTAGGGATGAGCCGATTCATTCGAACACGCGAACACCGTTAAAGTCTATGGGACTCGAACATGAATAATCAAAAAAGCTAATTTTAAAGGCTTATATGCAAGTTATTGTCATAAAAAGTGTTTGGGGACTTGGGTCCTGCCCCAGGGGACATGGATCAATGCAAAAAAAAAGTTTTAAAAACGGCCATTTTTTCGGGACCAGTGATTTTAATAATGCTTATAGGGAAACAATAAAAGTGTAATATTCCTTTAAATTTCATACCTTGGGGGGTGTCTATAGTATGCCTGTAAAGGGGCGCATGTTTCCCGTGTTTAGAACAGTCTGACCGCAAAATGACATTTCAAAGGAAAAAAAGTCATTCAAAACTACCTGGGGTCACCCGTTACGTAACCGGGTGACCCCGCCACCTCTGTCGTCACAGGGAAACCCATAGGGAAGTCCCCGTGCGTCAGAGAGGGGCGGGGTTGCCGGGTGGCCCCGCCCTCCGTTATTTAAGAAGTGTCAGAAGACGAGAAGCGTCACACAGCGGGAGCCTCCCATCATGCATGCGGAGCGGCCCGAAAACGAAGAAGGGAAGAAGACGCCGCAGAGGGAGATGCCAGACTAGAACACCGGAGCAAGAAGCAGAGGATCGGAGGAAGAACCAGAGGAAGAAGAAGATGGAGGAAGAAACCGAAGGGAGATAGAAGAAAGAAGATAGAAAAAAGAAGATGGAAAGAAGAAGACTTTAAATAAAGGAATTGTCAAAAACTGACTCTTGTCATTTTTGACACTTTTTTGTGAAATGGTAGGGGTACTTTTGTACCCCCTTACCATTTCACACGGGGGGGCGGGATCTGGGGGTCCCCTTGTTAAAGGGAACTTCCAGATTCCGATAAGCCCCCCGCCTGCAGACCCCCACAACCACCGGGCAAGGGTTGTGGGGATGAGGCCCTTGTCCCCATTAACATGGGGACAAGGTGCTTTGGGGGGGACCCCAAAGCACCCTTTCAATGTTGAGGGCATGTGGCCTGGTACGGTTCAGGAGGGGGGGGCTCTCTCGTCCCCCCCCTCTTTTCCTGCGGTCTGCCAGGTTGCGTGCTTGGATAAGGGTCTGGTATGGATTTTTGGGGAGACCCCACAAGATTTTTTTTTTTATTTTGGCGCGGGGTTCCCCTTAATATCCATACCAGACCTGAAGAGCCTGGTATGGAATTTAGGGGGACCCCCACACCATTTTTTTTTGTTTCGGGGTTCCCCTGTGGGGAAATCCCATGCCGTTTTTATCAATGAACTTTTATGTGTATTGTCGGACCGACAATTCATTAATAGCCACGAGTAGTTTTAAATGATTTTTTTTCCTTTGAAATGTCATTTTGCTGTCAGACTGTTCTAAACACGGGAAACATGTGCCCCTTTACAGGCATACTATAGACATCCCCCAGGTATGAAATTTAAAGGAATATTACACTTTTATTGTTTCACTTTAAGCATTATTAAAATCACTGCTCCCGAAAAAACGGCTGTTTTTAAAACTTTTTTTGCATTGATCCATGTTCCCTGGGGCAGGACCCAGGTCCCCAAACAAGGGGACCTGGGTCCTTTTTAAGACAATACCATGCATATAAGCCTTTAAAATTAGCACTTTTGATTTCTCCCATGGACTTTTAAAGGGTGTTCCGTGGCTTTCGAATTTGCCGCGAACAACCCAAATTGTTTGCTGTTCGACGAACTGGCGAACAGCCGATGTTCGAGTCGAACATGAGTTCGACTCGCATTCGAAGCTCATCCCTACTGGTGATATTAGCTTGAAGGCCCATGCTCAGGCACTTTCTATTATAGAGTGACAGTGCCTTGTCCCTGTTTCCCACTGGTTCTCCTTCCTTGCCACCCTGACACATGGGCATCCAATGGTGACTTTAAAGTGCCCATTCAAACTTACATTTTGCAGGTATGACCCACTTATGTCACCATCAGGAAACCTGCCCTGAGAAATGCCATGCAGCCATGGGGGGAAAAAGCTGGGAAACCATGTAAAATAAAAAAGTACAAATTGGTAAAAACAAATTTAGTATATAAAGGGCAGTCAGTTACACAGAAAATTAAATATCATTAGTTCTAGGGTTTACATATACTTCAAACCTCATACTGTATACTTTTGTGCAAATAATAGGGATTATTTAGGTTATCAATGATGTAATGGATTTACCCCTCAAATCAAAATCAAGAGTTCTCTTTACTGCTTAGAGAACCACCTAATTAATGTTTGAAATACACAGAAAAAAAAAATGTGACGGGTCCTTGGTTTGATAGGAATAATACATTTGTTTGACATATCTGATCTTCCTCCAAAAGATGGCATGCCAAGCTAAGCAAGGTCTGTATTATAAACTCCTGCACAGCAAAACCATCTAATGCAGTGGTCATCAACCCTGTCCTCAGGGCCCACTAACAGGCCAGGTTTTATGTATTACCTTGGGGAGATGCAGAATAGAATACTGCAATCATTGAGCAGCAAATGATATCACCTGTGATGTATTTCAGTTATCTTGCAAACCTGGCCTGTTAGTGGGCCCCGAGGACAGGGTTGATGACCATTGATCTAAGGTAGCCAATTTCGATTTGGTAGGTTCAGGTGAACCAAAGGAGAAATGTTCCTTTGCCTCCTTGTTAAAACGATCCCTAATGCTACAGGCAAAGTTTTCTTTACCATAGGTATAGAAAATACCTATAGAGGAACTCTGTTTGTAGAGCCTATCATATTCTTCCTTCCTGTGGTAAACTTTGTCAAAGCCTAGCAACAAAGGTCTGGATAAATCAGGTTGGAGAATCAAGTCTAAACAGGAATCAGACTGCTAGGAAAGACATACTGTATATACACTTTCAACACTATAGGCTAATAATGTAGAAGAGGAAACCCTCCTTACTACATGGAGCTTCCCAATGCAAACTATTCCATACTGAGGTCCAGATTTTAATTATATTCTACAGGGACAGTGGTAGTGTGTGTAAAGCCACATAGAAAAACAGATACTTCATCTGAATAATCCAGTCTTATTTCGATTATGTTTTGTGTGTTGCCCACGTCCTTCACACACAACAAAAGTTCAGGTACAGCGAACAATGATGACACATTTCAGATTAGATTTTTCTTAGTCATATCGTGAAAAAAAAAAAATTGTATAAGTAATTTGTGAGCTGTAGTGCTGGACTATTTTGGATAATTATATTGTACTACCCTCGTGACCCCAGATCTATACATCCTGGATAATGTTGTAAAGCGCTGTGCAAACTGTTGACACTATATAAATCCTGTGAAAAAGAGGGGATCGGTATGGCGTTGCTCTTATTAAGAGGTGACCTACAACCTCTAAATACTTAAGGGGTGTGTGTCACTGGTGCATTTAATGCAAAAAGTGACAATAAAATTGCAGAAAATAAATATTTGTATATTCACAAAATTCCACAAAAAATCCTACTGTGTAAACTTCCTAACCGCTTATATATATAATACATATTGTTATGTTCAAACGAAAATAAAATAAAATAAGCACAATCCTGTGCAAAACCTGCAATTCAAAGTGACATTTCTGTGCAAAAAAATCCAACATATATGACTGGTGTATATTGTTGTTGTGAAACTGCGGTGAGTGCGTTTCTTATGGGGCACTGTTTTCCAAGAAGCACAGAACAATTTGAAGGAGCGCATTGTCACTTTATTGGACTTTTTTATATACCACGGTTTAAGGATGGTATATGCATATTTCTGAACCCAGTTTCACAGCAACAATATACACCAGTCATATATGTTGGATTTTTTTTGAACAGAAATGTCACTTTGAATTGCAGGTTTTTCACAGGATTGTGTTTATTTTATTTTTTTTTGTTTATACATGTAGATGTATTATATATAAGCGGTTAGGAAGTTTACACAGTAGGATTTTTGGTGGATTTTTGTGAATATACAAATATTTATTTTCTGCACTTTTATTGTCACTTTTTGCATTAAATGCACCCGTGACACACACCCCTAAAGTATTTAGAGGTTGTAGGTCACCTCTTAATAAGAGCAGCACCAATCCCCCCTATACCTATCCCCTCTTTTTCACATTTCTTCTAGATTTACCTTAGGGTGAATTTATTGATAGAGGCTGCAGCTCCTCATTTTTCATTTTCTCCATAAGTGCGGGGGTCTAATCTTTTCACTATATAAATCCTGTATAATAATATAAGTAATATTGGGAGGTGACATTTTCATTTCCCATTTTTTCCTGAACGTTTAGGTAAAAAAAAATGACATGAAAGAAGCAATAGTCTGCCTCCCCAAACAACTAAACAAATTCAATCCAGTTGTAGACATATTACATGGACATCCCAAATGATAGTTAAGTTACAACAAAGGACCACATTGGCCTCTGTTTTTCTCTGAATCTATATACTTTGTACTTAGATGTTCCACTACAAGCTATATTCTACCAAATGAAAAAGCATAACAGTAGATGTATTCCTCAAGTGGTTCTTCAAGTGTTTTTCTGAACTAGATTTTCAACCATCTAATTCATATTTGTAGAAAGAGGAAGGGAAAATGGGAAGGGTCCTTGGTGAGATGCGATTAAAAATTGTGCTTGATGTATCTGGTCTTCCTCCAGAAGATGGCATGTGATGCTGAGCAAGGCCTCTAAGCATGGATCAAATTCCTGACAATGCAAAAGAAAAGTTTAGATGCTAAACAAATATTTGATGCATATTTTTCACAGATTATCCAGAGATTAGATAAGATTTAGCTTAGTCAATGAAGAGACACACTTTTTCTAGTACATGTATAAACCAATTATTAGTGCCTACAACTACAGTGTATACCACTAAATGAAAAGTTGCCTAAGGAGGGGCCTGCTTGATCCCAGTCCAATTCTTATATAGAAGCCAACCCATATGACTAGTATGCTGAACTGTTCGCCTGTAGGGACCAAAATGGCAATTCTTTTTTCACATAAGAAAATGAAGGACAGTATGAAAAAGGTTTTTAAAAATATAGTATTTGTTTGATTATTTTCTCGTCTGAGTAAAAGTTCAAAAAACCTTTCCAAATGTCATTATTTTGGAAGTGGTGTATACATACCTGTTGTCCCCTACATAGAAAAAGCGATAGAGAAGCTTTTAGACATTTTTGAAGCTCTTGGAGGTCATCATTGTTATCAAGGCTGCTGGGGTCAAACCATATACCCTAAAAAAGACAGATAAAATAGATTTTTTTGGATTTCAAACTACCCAACTAACCCATTAAAATGAGAAATTGTACTAATCTAAGATTTTTAAGCTGGGTACACACTATAAGAAAATTGGGTGAACGATCGTCTGGTTTTCCTCAATGTTTTACAGCAAGTCGAACCCAAGGATGGTACTAATTGTACAAAACATTCTCAAACAACAAAGATTTTGTTTTTTTTATTTGACGTAGAAACGTAGCATTGATTATTGTTGTTTATTGTTTCTGATCATGAGCAGTCTTTTGTACCAGATTTTTTATGTACGAAAACAGTACACATTAAACGAAAATCTTTAATTCTGTTCCAAATTTTGGAGTTTGTCACTTTGTCACAAATTTTCATTTAGAAAGTCTGAATCGCATGTTAAAAGTTGTGTACGCACAATATGAAAATTGTATGATGGTTACTAAAATCCATCTTATATGTAATAATCTTATTTTATTTTTATTAAAATTTTTCAGCCTGGGTTCACACATATACGAACATAGTCATTGCATGTGATTTGCACCACATTGCTGGTGCAGATCACATGCGATGTCTGTGCAATGCGAATTCAGCCATACATTGTATGGCTGAACGCGCATTGGATTCACACAAAAAAGGCGCAGGGACTTTCTTTTTTCCTGCACTGGAATCGGATCGCATGGGTGTTCACACCTATGCGATCCGATTCCTGTCTGAATCCACAGATCACACTGCAATCTGTGAACCAATCTAGGGGTGTCATTAACTTTGTATTGACACCGGCAGCGGTCCGAAGAGGGCAGTTTGAACTGCCTGCGAGGGAGACTGGAATTGGAAACGGGCACTGGAATTGCGCTGGTTCTCGCATTGCAAGAGTGTGAATGCAAGCTAAAAGATAAAGAAGAATTGAAAGTACATGCAAGCATAGCAATGTAATTGTTTCTGAGATATTGTATATTACAACCTTGTGCACATAGGCTTTGTTTCTTACAGTGCTTTCACATTATATACTATACATATCCCAAATGTCTATTAGAGGATATATATTTGTGCATGGGATTTTACAAGTTTCTGATATGTTTCCTGGATCACATCCATCTTTTCAGAGGAACAATACCATATCTGCACCCAGGCATCCAGATAGGAAAAACATCCCCCTCTAGGAGTTTGGGGGACATAAGACATTCAACACCCTGTACGGTAGGTGGGGTGTGGTTGTTTGTCACGTCCCCCATGTTTCCAGGCATGTACTGGCCATCGCAGACATCCCAACCTGCAAAAACTCATTTCAGGGAGGTGACAAACTCATTTCAGGGAGGTGGGCATGGCTTAAACCGTGCTACATATTGAGCGTGCCTTAAATGGGGTGTGGTTTTATAGAGTCTGAGATGATTTACATAGTGCAGAATGTAGTAATGTTAAATAGGGAAAGTACAGTGCGGAGTGTATGGCGGTGGGTAGTATGTGCATGTGAGGAGTGTGGACTGTACAGTGGTGAGTAGTATGTGCAGGGTGGTGTCAGTAGGGCAGTGGACGGTGTCAGTAGTTCTTTTTTTTTACAATTTTATTTTTTTAAATTATTTTTTACAATTTATTTTTAAATTTTTTGTTTTTCACATTTGATTGGAGGTGGGGGTAGTGGACAGTGTCAGTAGAGCAGTGTGTCGTAAGTTTTTTTTTTGTTATTATTTTCGCTATTATTTTATTTATTTATTTTTAATCCTTTATTTAGAAAAGGCATACGGTGGTACAGAGATCACAACAATATTGTATATACTGTAGTTCACCTCGATGTTCCTCCAGTCCCTCCATCAATGTCCGGGTGCTCATCTAACTCCCAACGGAGTTAGATCATCAGCTCTGCATGTTCGTCTGAATAAACAAACTCGTGCCAATAGAACCATTTCTTAAGGAACTGCTCTCTGAGTCCCAAATCAGTGGCCACCAGGTCCTCCTTTTTGTTAATTTCGGCTACTTTTTTTAACCAGACGGCCACCGCCGGTGGCTGTGTCCGCTTCCAAAACAGCAGAATACAACTTTTCGCTGCTGTGATCAGGAGAGGTAGGATGGATCTCCTATAAACCTTGCTCGGGATTTCATGATGGTGCAAGAGGAAGAACGCGGGAGTCCAAGGCAGTTCCCGATCTGTGAACTTCTGGACAATGCGGTGGACCTCTGTCCCATACGGAAGCAAGAGACCAGAAAACGTGGAGGAGAGAGGCTGGTTTCTCCCCACATCTCCAGCATAAATCAGAACTTTGATGGAACATCTGATGGATCCTAACTGGTGTGTAGTACCACAGAGTCAGCACCTTAAACCCTGTCTCCTGGTGGTTAGCACATAAGGAGGTTTTGCATGAGAAGAGAAATAGTCTCTCCACTTGCCGCTCAGTGAACTAAAGTCCCAAAGCTTGCTCTCACTTGGAGATATAGGGGGGTCTGGACCCCTTGGGGGGCGACATGAGCAGTTGATAAGTCAGCGACACTGTATGGCGCACAGGGGATTGTTCCAAGCATAACTGCTCGAAGGCAGTCAGGATCCTTCCGAAGGGTGCTGGTTGGGGCTGTGATCCTATGAAGTGAGCTAGCTTCAGCTTTTGCCAGAAGGACAGACCCACCAAGAGAGGGTCTTCCATGATGTTTTCCCTGGACGTCCATTGTCCGTTGCAGGTGAAGTGGCAGAGCTGAGATCTTCTGCTCTCTTTTAGGTCCTGGAATCTGGGGTCGCTGATTCCTGGGCTGAAGACCGGATTTCCAACTAGAGGGGTGAGCGGTGAGGGGGTGGGCGCGACTAAATAGTCGCAAAATGCTTTTTGGGTGATCCACCATGTCTCTCCCACCATAGGGTGGTCTGAGACCGGCTTGACAGATTCGTCTGACACCAAGGCAGCGCCTCCTGCACTGCTCCACTTCTCTATTATTTTCTACAATTTTGTTGTTTATTGTTTTCTTTAAATAATTTTTTAAAATATTTTTTTCACAGTGCTTCTGGGGAAGGGGTGGGGAGTATGTGGTGGTGATGGTGTCAGTAGGGCAGTGGATGGTGTCAGTAGTTTTTATTTTTACATATTTTTTTTTACAACTTAATTTTTTTTAAATGCTTTTTGGGGGGAGGGGGTTGGGGCAGTGGGCAGTGTTGGTATGGCAGGGGGGTGGTGTCAGTAGTTTGCGGGTGTCCGGGAGCCTCCCCCGAAATGCAGGAGGCTCCAGTACCTCACGGGAGACTTGAGATGTCTGCCATCTGAACTATTGGGAGTTTCCCGGTTGGCCGATGGCTCAGTGGGCCGATTTCAGTGACAGCCTGTCAAAATAATGGATGCGCGCCCCTAACCATTTGACCACTTTTTTTACAGTTTAGAGGGGGGCAAAGTGCCTCTCTCCATGATAGTCTCCTCTCTCCCCGCACCTTCCTGCCTGTCATCTTCCTCTGTGTATGTCTCTGGCCAGCCGCTACTCTTGTAAAATAAAATAAAAAAATGTTCACTGCTAGCCTCTCTATAATGACGTGTACACACGACCCGACTTTTCGACCGAACTGGTCTTATGGAACGAATCCGTCGGACAATTCAATCGTGTGTGGGCTTCATCGGACCTTTTCTGTCAAAAAATCTGTCGGACTTTAGAAATAGAACATGTTTTAAATCTTTCCAATGGACTCCGATCGAAAAATCAGTTCATCTGTATGCTAGTCCACGGACAAAAAAGAACGCAAGGGCAGCTATTGGCTGCTGGCTATGAACTTCCTTATTCTAGTCCGGTCGTATGTCATCACGTTCGAAACGATCGGACTTTGGTGTGATCGTGTGTAGGCAAGTCCGTTTCGTTGGAACTCAGTCGAAAAGTCCTTCGGGGTTAAGTCCGACGAAAAGTCTGGTCGTGTGTACATGGCATTAGAGGCTGGCATAGCACACTATGTCACTAGTTTTCAAAAAATGAGCAGTGTAAATACCTAATTCGAGCTGTCTTCCGGCCGGTCATGTGACTCGCAGGCACTTTACAGCTACGATACATGGCTTCTGCGGAGGAGTCGAGCGGCCATGTGATCTCCCCATCTGACATCAGAGGGAGATCACAGCCCCTCCCGCAGAAGCAATCCATCAAAGCTGTAAAGCGGCCATGAGTGATGTGACCGGCCTGAAGACAGCTCAAATTAGGTATTTACACTGTTCGTTTTTTAAAACTACTGACATAGTGTGCTATGCCAGCCTCTAATAGAGGGGCTGGCATAGTTTTATATGGATGGGTTAACAAACCCTTTAACCACTTGCCGACCGCCGCACGCCGATGTATGTCCAAACTTTGGTGGAAGCTAGCTGCCATAACCCCGGTATGCCAGTTTTCGTGCAGCGGCCGGCTTTAGGATAAAAGTGGTCTCTGCGGCGGATTCGCCACAAGATCACTTTTATCGGTGGCGGGAGAGGGCCCCCCCCTCTAGCCGCGATCCGGTGCCCTCAGCCGCTTACCGGAGCCATCGGTAGCGGCGGAGGCGATCGTGTCCTTCTCCGCGCTGTGTCTGAAGACGAGTGAAGCTAAGATGGCGCCCACTCGTCTCCATGACACTGCTGGGCGGAAGCGACGTCAAAACGTCACTTCCGCCCATGCGTCTTAAAGGCACATTTTTTTCAATGTCATTTTTTTAAACGACTTTTTTTTAATTGTATTTTATTGTAAATATGACTCTCTTTTTGACCCCAGATCTCATATTTAAGAGGTCCTGTCATGCTTTTTTTCTATTACAAGGGATGTTTACATTCCCTGTAATAGGAAGAAAAGTGACACTTTTTTTTTTTTTTTAACTGTGTAAAAATAAATAAAATCGCACGCAGAAGCGAACGCATACGTGAGTAGTGCCCGCATATGAAAACGGTGGTCAAACCACACATGTGAGGTATCACCGCGACCGGTAGAGCGAGAGCAATGATTCTAGCCCTAGACCTCCTCTGTAACGCAAAACATGCAACCTGTAGAATTTTTTAAACGTCGCCTATGGAGATTTTTGATGGTAAAAGTTTGATGCCATTCCACGAGCGGGCGCAATTTTGAAGCGTGACATGTTGGGTATCAATTTACTTGGTGTAACATTATATTTCACAATATAAAAAAAAATGGGCTAACTTTACTGTTGTCTTATTTTTTTATTCAAAAAGGTGAAATTTTTCCCAAAAAAGTGCGCTTATTAGACCGTTGCGCAAATACAGTGCAAAAAAAAGTATTGCATTGACTGCCATTTTATTCCCTAGGGTCTTAGAAAAGCCCAAACATTATATATTGTTTTTTTTCTAAGTAATTTTCTAGCAAAAAAAACAGTTTTAAACATGTAAACACCTAAAATCCAAAACGAGGCTGGTCCTTAAGTGGTTAAGGAATGAGAGGTCAATGAAGTCTGAAACAGTATGACATAGCAAGGATATACCCTTTGATGGTACTCAAGGCTTGCATCCGCTCTGTTTTTTATCGGTAACTACTTTGCCTTTGCTGAAGAAATATCCTCTCACTTCTTGTCCTAGTGACTACCTGTTACCAAGACAGGAGGTGAGGGGAAATCTCTCAAATTAAAAACTGATGAAGGTCTTAACCTTCTCCAATCTAAAAATAATTAAAAAAAAGACTTTGACTTTGATGACAGCTCTCAAAGAACAGAACGAACAATGAAAAAGGTAAATAATTATGCATGCAACGTAGAAGAACAATGGTTTATTAAAAATTCAGTTATCTTTGAAATTAACATTTATTATGTGGCAGTCCCACAAATGAAAGAATGGCAATATCTCTGCACGTGCTGCTACTTTTACATATATCGATGGGTTTCCAACAGCCCTTTAACTTAGTGTATTTGTCCTTTAAATAAGCCTAAAAGATTACAATGTTAAAATTGTTTCCAATTGTTTCCCCAATATTTACCACATTGCAGTTGCCCATTTTACTAGCAGCAAAATTCACAATAACAAGACATTAGATAAATGGTACCTGATCCATCAGAGGTTATTGCTTTGATTCAGGTACATTATATGCATGAAAAATTGCTTACTTATAGATCAGATTTACTGCTTTTGAGAAATCCTGGAAACCATGGGTACTCTGGTACGCCAAATGATCTGCTGATGATATATTGTATGTCATGCTACTTAAGCTCTTGATATGTCAAAGCACTTAGTTCGTTAATCCTTATTACAGCCATTGTTTTCTATCCTCTACTGATGTGTTCTTGCCCCGTGGAAAGGCAGAACTTTCCGACTTTTACTTGACCTTTTGTCACTTTTTTTATTATAAAACTCAACAGAAACATATTAAAATAAAAAAATAATTTCCATAGCTTCCTACCTGTGGGGTATACAAGATGGAATCTTCTATGTTTCTTGGTAATTTGTTATTTATTTTGCAATATCCCAGAAAATTAATTATTTCCAAAATTCTTGCTGGTATGTTTACTTCGTACCTTCGTGGTGGCATTCCCAAAGCTGCCAAATAAAAGTGAAATGTCTTTAATTGTGCAAATTTATAAAAAATAAAAATAAAAAATGAAAAAAATGGAGTTAAGATTTCCACATTTGCAGGTCATCTATTCTAAGAATTGCAAGAGACATGCATGCTGTAGCAATCATCACTGAGAACCTAAAGAGATCACAGATATTTACTCAAGACTTGCTTTTTCCCACTCAATGGGGGAGATTTACTAAAACTGGAGCACACAGAACTTGCTGCAGCTTTGCATAGTAACCAATGCGGATTTGACAATAAAACCTAAAAGCTGATTGGTTATTATGCACAGCTGCACCAGATTCTATGTGCACCAGTTGTAGAACCCCCCCCCAAAAAAAGTCTTCCAATATCTCACAATTTAGCTGCAGTGCCCACCTGTTGGCGAGGACAGGTGACACAGCTCATCCATTCTGACATATTGGATGAGCATATATAAAAGAGAATCAGTCCGTTTTCTCATGTTCTTTTAAAAGAAAACCCCCACTGGTATTTAACTTACTGAACTCCCCTGCCTTCAGGAAATATTCCTTGCTCCTAGGTAAAGGGGAGCATGTGACCTCTTCCCCTTCTTCCCAGGATGCAGTGCTCAGGCCTGAGCGGACAATCACCAGACCTGAACACTGTCACATGTGGATGGGGGGAGGAAGTTATTCACCCTGTGTAAGCTCTGACACAAAACTGAAAGGGTCAGGTTTTTCTGGGTCCAATGGAAAAACGGAGTAGGGAGGGGGAAGATGTTGGGGGTGTTCTTTCAAAAGAACCAATCACTTTGCCCCAGGTTGTCAAAGTTTACCACATTACAATTTTATGTGCAACCTCCTTTAGATTTACCAGTCTAATCAAAACCTAGTTCATCCTGCCAGTCATCTTTCTTACTTGTTCTAAACTGACCACACAAAGCACAAAAGCTAATCTGTGTTAGTTGGTCAGTTTTCATCCTTTGGCTGGCCATTTAGAGGTACAGGATACTGTGCAGACACACAGCATGCCTGCAATAGGTAGTCTATTCAACCACCACCCCCCCCCCCAACCAATTGCAGCCTGCCTCTGGCACACACACCCTCCCAATCACAGCCTGCCTCTTGAACATGCCCCCTGTTCAAGCGCAACCTGCATCTTTCCTCAGGCTGAACAGACTGCAGAATACAGGCACACCCTGGGGTTGATTTACTAAAGGCAAAAAAGACTGTGCACTTTGCAAAGTGCAGTTGCTCCAGGGCTTAGTAAATGGGGTAAAGCTTCACTTTGCAAAGAATACCCAATCATGTGCAAGGAAATGCATTTTTGCTTGCATGTAATTGGATGATGAAAGTCAGCAGAGCTTCTGCTCATTTACTAAGCACTTTGCAATTGCATTTTGCAAAGTGCACATTCTATTTGCCTTTAGTAAATCAACCTACCTGTGTCTGCACAATGTCCTGTAACTCCACCCTCTACTATCAAGAAGAAAAGATACATGGTCACATGATAGAACATTGTAACCTTCTAAAAATGTAAGACAGATCATTTCTGAAACTAAGCAAAAATAGTTCTGGTGCCAAAGTTCTAACTGTATTACAAAGTGTCTATAACAAAGTATGTTCATGACTGTGCAGGGACGGACCTGTCAGAGGGCTGCTCTCCCCTATGGGGGATTAGATGACGACGGGCCGTAGAAAGTGGCTTGTGAGGGGGGCACTCAGAAGGGGGAGAAGCCAGGAGCGCCGGCGTGAGACGAGGAGGATCGAGGCTGCTCTGTGCAAAACCATTGCACAGAGCAGGCAAGTATGATATGTTTGTTATTTTAACCACTTGCCGCCCGCCCTATTACAAAATGATGGCGGCAAAGTGGTTTGATATTCCTGACCGGACATCATATGTCGTGATCAGGATATCGGGGCGCTCATCATGGCAATCGTTGTTGCGGGGTGTCAGTCTGACACCCTGCAACACCAATCTAGGTAAAGAGTCTCTAACGGAGACTCTTTACCACGTGATCAGCCGTGTCCAATCACGGCTGATCACGATGTAAACAGGAAGAGCTGGTGATCGGCTTTTCCTCAATCGCGTCTGACAGACGCGAGTAGAGGAGAGCCGATCGGCTGCTCTCCTGACAGGGGGGGGGTCTGTGCTGATTGTTTATCAGCACAGCTCCCCCTTCGGATCCTACCCAGGACCACCAGGGAAGCCGCCCAGGACCACCAGGATGGCCACCACATGGACCACCAAGTATGCCCCCTAGACCCCAGGGAAATACCAATCTGTGTCCAGGCAGGTGCCAATCTGTGCCCACTCCAATGCCTACCACTGCCAGTGCCACCAGGGATGCCTATCAGTGCTGTATATCAATGCTGCGTATCAGTGCCACGTATCAGTGCCGCCTATCAGTGCCCATCAGTGCCCAGCAGTGCCGCCTATTAGTGCCGCCTATCAGTGGCACCCTATCAGTGCCCAGCAGTGCCGTCTTTCAGTGCCCAGTGTCGCCTATCAGTGCCCATCAGTGCCAACCAGTGCCACCCATGAGTGCCCATCAGTGCCGCCTATCAATGTCCATCAGTGCTGCATATCAGTGCCACCCATCAGTGCCGCCTACCAGTGCTCATCAGTGCCGCATATCAGTGCCCATCGTCAGTGCCCGTCAGTGCCCGCTCATTGGTGCCACCTCATCGGTGCTGCCATATCAGTGCCTGTCAGTGCTGCCTTATCAGTGCCCATCAGTGAGGCACTGATAAAACTTACTTATTTACAAAAAATTTTGACAGAAACAAAAGCAAAACTTTTATTTTTTTCAAAATTTTGGGTCTTTTTTTATTTGTTTAGCAAAAAATAAAAACCGCAGAGGTGATCAAATACCACCAAAATAAAGCTCTATTTGTGGGAACAAAATGATAAAAATTTAGTTTGGGTACAGTGTTGTATGATCGCTAAATTGTCATTTAAACTGTGACAGCACTGAAAATTGGTCTGGGCAGGAGGGTGTCTAAGTGCCCCGTATTGAAGTGGTTAAAGGAAAAAAATTATGTTTAGAGTGACTTTAAATTCTTAGTAAAAATGAGACTTTCAGTTCTAATTCTACATTTTCCTTCCTCTATTCTTGTTGCATCATATAAAAACAAATTCATATATGTTGTAAAGCATTTAAACTGTTTACTAAAATTCATATTTTTTTAACAAAGACCAGAAATAGGCTTCCACAGAAAGTTATTGTGTAATAAAGAAAGATTTTTAGGCCATACTTGCATGTCCCATATGCCAGCGCTTAGATCAATTGTATTATTGGCAATTCAAGGGTTACCATGAGATTAAACATAAAGAAACAAAAGGACTGTCAATAGCAGACTTAACTAAATGGCGGACCACAAGACAGTCCTATTCAGACCGCCAGTCCCCAGTGCAAAATCCCCACCCCCATAGCAGTCATTATATGCTACAACTGCTGGCATCCAAACCACCAATGAGGTCATGTGCATGCCCCACCCCTGCAGCCTGATCTGCTTCCCAGCTCCTGCCCTCTGCCTGCCTGGCTCAGGCAGGCCATAGATGGTGGAAATTTCTTTCCTGCACCCACGGATTGCACAAAATAAAATTTCATGATTTCCCCATCAACGCAGACATTGTTGACAGGAGACTTCCTCCTCTCAAGACATTGTATTCTCCCAGCGAGGGGGCGGGGGAGGGTGGGGGAAGCCATACCCGCTGGGAGAAGACAGTGATTATTTCTAGCGGCTATAGCAGTAATTGTTGTGCGAATGTATCATTTTTCAGGCAAAAGTAACAAATAATACACTTGAAAATATTTTGCAGAGGGAATGTAAAAGATTTTGGAAAATCGAGTTTAAATATGGTCAAATCAAATGTTATTAGAATGTGTTAACTATTATACATCTTGTATGGATTTTTCGTTACAGTGCCTTGAAAAAAGTATTCATACCCCTTGACATTTTTCACATTTTGTCATGTTACAACCAAAATCATGAATGTATTTTATTGCGATTTTATGTGATAGACCAACACAAAGTGGCTCATAATTGTGAAGTGGAAGGAAAATGATAAATGTTTTTCAACATTTTGTACAATTAAATATGTGTGGCTTGCATTTGTATTCAGCCCTCTTTACTCTGATACACCTAACTAAAATCTAGTGGAACCAATTGCCTTCAGAAGTCACCTAATTAGTAAATAGAGTCCACCTGTGTGTAATTTTATCTCAGTATACAGTAAATACAGGTGTTTTGTGAAGCCCTCAGAGGTTTGTTGGAGAACCTTAGTGAACAGCATCATGAGAGCCAAGGAACACACCAGACAGGTCAGGGATAAAGTTGTGGAGTGGTTTAGGCTGGGTCCACACTATCTTCACATGCGGCTCACAGCAGGGGTCATGCGGCTCACAGCAGAGGTCCAGTGCAATCCCCTTTTTACTGTTTCAGGTCCGGTTTCAGCCCAAATTTTTGGCTGAATTCGGTACTGGAACTGACCAAAAGATGCACAAGGCTCCTGTGCAAATTCGCAGCAGGGATATGTGAACTGGCTCCATAGGGAGGTGGTCAAAATCTCCTGCTATTGCAAATCGGATGCAGGAAACCCGCATCCAATTCGCAATAGTGTGAACCCAGCCTTAAAGCAGGGTTAGGTTATAAAGAAGTATCCCAAGCTTTGAACATCTCACTGAGCTCTGTTCAGTTCATCAACCGAAAATAAAAAGAGTATGGCACAACTGCAAACCTACCAAGACATGGCCGTCCACCTAAACTAACAGGCCGGGCAAAGAGAGCATTAATCAGAGAAGCAGACAAGAGGCCCATGGTAACTCTGGAGGAGCTGCAGAGATCCACAGCTCAGGTGGAAGAATCTGTCCACAGGACAACTATTAGTCATGCATTTTACAAATCTGGCCTTTATGGAAGATTGGCAAAAAGAAAGCCATTGTTGAAAGAAAGCCATAAGAAGTCCCGGTTGCAGTTTGCTATGTCCCCCACATGGCTTTACGCAAACATGTGGAAGAAGGTGATCTGGTCAGATGAGACCAAAATTAAAACTTTTTGGCCTAAAAGCAAAACGCTATGTGTGGTGGAAAACTAACACTGCACATCACCCTGAACACACCATCCCCACCGTGACACATGGTGGTGGCAGCATTGTGTTGTAGGGATGCTTTTCTTCAGCAGGGACAGAGAAGCTGGTCAGAGTTGATGGGAAGATGGATGTAGCCAAATACAGGGCAATCTTAGAAGAAAACTTGTTAGAGTCTGCAAAAGACCTGAGACTGGGGCCGAGGTTCACCTTCCAGCAGGTCAACGACCCTAAACATACAGCCAGATCTACAATGGAATGGTTTAGATCAAAGCATATTCATGTGTTAGAATAGCCCAGTCAAGGTACAGACCTAAATCCAATTGAGAATCTGTGGCAAAACTTGAAAATTGCTGTTCGCAGACGCTCTCCATCTACTCTGACAGAGCTTGAGCTATTTTGCAAAGAAGAATGGGCAAAAATATCACTTTTTAGATACGCAAAGTTGGTAGATACATCCCCAAAAAGACTTGCAGCTGTAATTGCAGCAAAAGGTGGTTCTACAAAGTATTGACTGGGGGGGGGGTTAATACAAATGCACACCACAATTTTCAGATATTTATTTGTAAAAAATTTTAAAAACCATTTATCATTTTCCTTCCACTTCACAATTATGTGCAGTAGGAGGAGTGGAGAGGTGATTTTTATTAAACTGCCCAGGAAAGTTCTTCCTCTTTGCAATGAGGGATTTAGAGAGAGAGCATGTCTGTCTGAATAATCACATGCCAGTAGGAGGTAATACCAGAGGAGATCCGAGCCTGAGATTGGGAATGAGGACATCCGGGAGGCACCGCAGCACTGCCCACATCACAGCACCTGCACCACTGCCGCAGGGAGACTGCAGCATCCACTTAACCTCGGCTTGCCACCGCTAATCACCAAAGGGCTTTCGGGGAGAGACCAAAGGAGCCCCCCCTTCTACTGCAAGAGGTCACCGCAGCATCCCGGGGCTTGGTGAAAGGGCTATTCATCCATTGCTGATACTGCCAGCAGGGACTGAGCCACTGAGCCCTGGACACCAAGTTTACCCAATTCCATACCGCATCCATACTGCACTCTATACCGCATTTATTCCAAACTTAGACTGCACCTGTACCAACCTTATGACGCATTATACCAAACCTTTAACACATTGCCAGAGACTATACCATACCTATACTGCATGCAGCTTAATTAGGACTGTCGTTAAGTGCACCAATGCTCTTAAAGGGCCCCAATAATAGCCAGCAGAAGAACATCACAATGAATTTACCCCTCCTGTAATAATTAGTTTGCAAGCTGCCTTTGCTCCCCTGCCCCTCTGCTACCATCCTCCTTTTCTTTGGACAGTGTATACCCAGTCAGTCTAACACCAGCATTGCTGGCATAAATGGGCTCTGGCAGTTTAGTTCCAGCACTCAGGAGATTAAACTTTACTACTGCTCACTGCTACACTTGAGATGGCCTTGCTACTGTTTATGCTGATCTGGACGCCAAATATCATACTATGCCTAGTGTGAAACAACATATTCATGAAGACTGTCCAAAATGATATGCTAAGCAATATTGCTGCCTAGTAGAATCATTATGCAGCCACAAAATGCTAGGCCTCATAGTCGTCTATGTATGGCTATAAATATATGTCACTGTGGCAAAAAGAAATTATGACTTCACATAAATGGTTGCAAAGAATTTTACTTCTGGTGCCTAGTAGAGGTTTGTCTTCCATCAGAAAGAGGATAGAGCCAGTCCTGTTACTGATAGCTGCATATGGAGTCAGAAGTCTGGGGTGCTTAGGGAGAAGTAAGAAGTTATGTAATTTCTTCATCCAGTTTGAGGTGACAGGAACCTAGGAAACAGAGAAGATCAGTTTTATCAGATTTAAAAAAATAATAGATTGTTAAGATCAAAGTGAGATTTATTAACAAATGAAAGAGGAACTCCAGGTACAATGCTGAATATACGGACCCCTGCTAACCTGTTTTGGGTTTTTTTTTTTTGCATTTTTTTAAACAGATATGACTAAATGTTTTTAACAGTACATTTAATAGAACAAAGGACGCATATAAAACAGAAGTTTATTTTTAGTATGTGCTTACACTTTAATGTACTAGTATGCACAGCATATTAGCACGTTATAGCAGACTTACCTGTCAAACGATCTCCTTCAGCGCTGCAATGTCAGCACTCTTGTCTGTCACAGGTGCTGCCATCTTCTCCCGGTCTTCCTTCTAGTTTTGGACTCTTCAGCCACATAAATCACATCATTATGGAACCGAGTTCTGTCATAAATATACACTGAGCTATGCATGTGTGGCTTAGTGTACATTAATATTGACAGCATAGGCGTGCGCAAGGGGTGTGCCAGGGCACACCCTAATCCTGGGGTTGGCAACCTGTCAATGGTGGGCAGGTGACGGGTAAAACGCAATCCTTTCTTGCCGATCCTCAGAACCTGGACAGGAGAGGCGGCAGGGGTGGAATTTTGTGGAACCGATCTGTATTTTCCTCCTGCAGCAGCTGAAAGTAGGCTTCTCCTCCTCTCCCTTTTGTCAACATTCAGCTGCCACAGGAGGAAAATATAGGGGATTGGTACTAATATATGCCACCCCTCCTTTCCCTGTTTCTCTTCCTTCTGTTGCCCGGGTCCCCCATGTGCTCCCTTTCTCCCCCTTCCTCCCATTGTTTCAGGATGGAGAGCAGGGAAAAGGCCGGTAAATATCTCAAATGCATATGTGTTGGAGCTTTGGGGTGCACACCCTAATGCAATAGGCTGCGCACACCTATGATTGACAGGCAGGGATAAGTACTTACAGTATGCAGGGCCGCATTAAGAGCATCACGGGCCTGGTGCTGAGGATTTTGGTGGGCCTTAAGGGCTGCGCATCGGCATGTGCCCTGGTGTGAAAGACCTAACACAACACTACGGAAGCTGAATGCTTCCGTTAGGACTGCCTGCCCGGTGCCTGCATCTTCACAGAATCCAGCTGCATAAACCGCTCATTTACACTGTATGGTCCAGAGAACCTGTGTGAATGAGCCCTTCATTTTTTTAATTATTTTTACAACTTTTTTAAAAAAAAAATTTATTTTTATTATTTTTTACAATTTTTTTTTCAATGCTGTTGAATGGCTTGGGTAAAATATCATGGGTCTAAACAGCCCCTGACATCTCTCCTTTGAGACAGAGAAAGTAATTGAGGACACAGATTCTTCAGTTCCTTTCTCTGTAGCCTCAGCTGCACTGCAGATAACTGAACAGGAGACAGAGGCTCCTGTTCATTCATAAACTGAAGCATAGTAAACACATTGCACTATGCTTCAGTTAAGAATGAACACAGTGAGTGATTGATCAGTCACTGTGTTCATTCATTAAAGAAAGGGGCCTGTAAATTACACATTTAATGGCCCCTTCCCCTGCTCTCCATCCTGAACATTCCCCTCTGTACCTGCAGCAGCTGACAGGAGAGGAAAGCTAGAAGCGCTCGGGGGGGGGGGGGAGGCACACAGCAGCCTGCAGGGGAATCAGATGTGGGTAGGACAGGGAGGGGGATTGGTACTGCAGGGGGGCAACTACAGAAACAATGCCCTATGTGTCTCTCCCTTCCAACAGCTGAAAGCAGGCAGGAGGAAGAGGATAAGGCTTTCAGCTTCTGCCATGCCATGGTACCGATCATCCTCCCTGTCCTGCTCACATCATATTCCCCCTGCTGCCTGGGCCTCCCTGTGTGCCCCGTACAGGGGGACAGGTGGTATCCCCTTATCAGCGGCCCTGGGTCAGGGGAATCATCTTCCGTTGGCCTATTGTTTGCGACGAGCTTAGAAAAATGAAGTTCAACAGCCATTGTGGAACTTCTGCTTGATTCAAAGCATGCGTGGCACTTTGTCGAAAATTCCGATCGTCTGTACACAATTCCGACGCACAAAGTATTTTGTTGTCGGAAAATTCCAGCTCTCTAACTTTGTGTGTCGGAAATTCCGATGGAAAAAGGCAGATGGAGCCTACACACGGTCGGAATTTCCGACAACAAGCTCCGATCGCACATTTTCCGTCGGAAAGTCCGATCGTGTGTACAGGGCATAAGGGATATGTAAGAATGATATACCATGAACCACTTTAAAAATAGTGAAGATTACAGGAAAATGGCACCCTGCCACACAAGATTACAGGAAAATGGCACCTTGCCACACAAAAGATCAGCAGACTATAAAGCTAAGATAGTAAAGATGATGAGAATTGGCTTCAGCTTGGTTCTCCACCCATAGAAGAACCCCACTAATGCATTTCAGGCGAAAGGTATTGGGTGGGGTCTTCTATGGGTGGAGAACCAAGCAGAAACCAATTCTCATTATTTTTTACTATCTTAGCTTTAGCCCTGGTTCACATTGCAGCGATCAAATTGCATGCCAAATCGGCGGCTATTGCCGGCAATGTCACCGTCCGAATCAGTGCAATGCCAACTTTACGGTGCCACACCGATTCCGAAAAGTAGTTTCTGTACTACTTTTGGCAACTTCAGCTGAACTCACACGATTTCATTCCCGCTGTCAGTGTGAACCTAAGCTTACAGTCCCCTAATCCTTTGTGTGGCCAGGTGCCATTTTTCTGTAGTCTAAGCTAAGCCTGATGAACCTTATATCCCAACCAGCATACAGTGTCACCAGCCACGAGACTCACCTTCTGCAGCATTAGAGCAGTATTGTTTTTTAGCTTAACCTACACTAAAAAGAGTGAAGATGATGAAAATGGTAAGGGACATTTCCAGGTCCAGGGAATTTTAGTGAAATATGCAGTTTAAATGTTAAATATTTCCCTGCAAACCACATTTTGGGGTCAAGTCACACAAACTATTATGTACAGACACATGCTTATCTGAGGGAAGGAAGCACATTAAAGGCCTCTTGGTTCATAGGCTGGCTGAACCTGTTTAGCGTAATTGCCAGCATAATTCCTCCACCCAGGCAGCCCAGGTGCAGCACACAGCTTGTGATTGATATGAATGACTGTGCACTGCTGCACTTGTGTATATGACAGGGTACAACATATGGGCATATGCACAAAAACAGAAAAATGTCTCATTTTTGTATACACCCATTTGCTGTATGCAAGAGTCCAAACAATGAATATGAAGAAGTTGCAGTACTATCCAGAGGCCTGTGAACTTCCTAAATCTTAAGAGAGGGGGCTAGGGGGTCTATAAAGCAGTAGTATGGCCTTACCAAGGTTATGCAGCTGCTTAAAAACAAAACGTACAGTAGTGCGGTTTAAAAAAAATGCATTGCTCTTCACCTGCTCCAGTACTCTGAAGCAAGCACAGTGTGATTAAAAATAAGTTTGTGAAAAAAAATAAAAGGCAAGGTCATGTGACTGAGAGAACTCATCACAGGATCCCCACCAAGGGCTGCATTTTATGAATGGCTCGTAAAATGTAGCCCACAATGTTGAGTAATACTGAGGATAGCGGAAAGCTATATCTGCTTTCTGTTATAAATGGAGCCCAAGCTGAACTGTACTAGCCGTTTACTTGTTGCCTGAGTTGCTCTGGTGGGTGGAACACAGGCAAACATAACATGGAAGCCTAATAAACCATAACAACATGGAGGCCATGAATTTTTTACAGCCGATCACTACTGTACAAATAGTGGCAACCAATTTCTCCATACAGCAACCTGCAGTACCTACTGTTATCTGTTCTGAGTCTGTGAAAACAAAAATACACTAACCACAAGTTAATCGAAGAGTCTCAAATTTTAATTACAAATGCTCCCTCCCCCTCAGCCTGCCACACTCCCGTTGGGCTTGAGAATATCTAGAAATGATAGTCTCCATTACCCTAGAATCTGTCAGCAGGTTCCCTTGTTAATAGCAGTGCTTAATATTCATGAGTAAATATTTTAAAGAAATAATGACGGCAAACAGCCAAATGGCTGCTGAGACGAGCAAGGGGGGGAAAGAACTTCCTTTTTGAGCTATCGCACTTGAGACGGGAGAGAATATGAACAGGAATTTATCATGATTAGGGAAATGCAGTGGGGAGATGTAGTTATGGAGGAGGAGGGTAAAAAAGATGAATTTGAGCAATAATTTTAAATAAAGGAAGCCAAATGGAATTGTTTCTCCTTCTCCGATTCTACTTGCTGAATTTTCTCCTTCGAACAATTTATGATGCCAATTATGAGGTAAACCGTATGCTGGAAGTTCTGCAAAAGTTTGGCCTGCGCAGAAGCTGTTCTCTGCAACTGCTGTGCATATGACTTCCCTGAGAAGGCAGAGAGAGCGTCTTGAAACATCACCTTCACTAAAGGTTACCAAGTGAAGATGATTTAGACCTTGTGCACAGTGGACTTAAAAACAGGCGTTTGCTGTTATTTTCTGCCTGTAAAAGCACATCTATGTTAGCCTAAGTGTCCATGCACACATAGATGTTTACAGATGTATTAGAAGAGGCTGGAAAAAAAAAATGATCAAAAGTGTGTAGACAGGTTGAATTGTGTTTGGTTCTAGTAAGTTAGTGGCTGGCCCAGGTGGGGAAAGGGGTTAACTTGTGGAAGTTCAGTTCCCAGGCTTTTTGGTCCTAAGCAGCCCACTTGTGCTATAAAAAGGGGGAAGGCTGAGGTCCAGGAGTTGGCTCTTCCTAGCTGAACTGGTTGGTTCTGTACAGGGGCGGATCCAGAGTCTAATCTCGGGAGGGGCACTGCCAGAAAATACCTTTTTTTTTTTTGCGGGCAATTTATCGGGGAAACAGCTGGTGTTGGCACTTCAATCATCACGGCACCATGGTTATTATAGTGTCAGGATGATTGAAGCGCATTATTTCTATTCTTACATTGTAATATAAAATTAAATAGTTCAACTCACCATAATGCAGAATCAGTGAGAGCCCTGAGTGTGTCACTTTCCACGTCACCTGCCACCAAATGCGGATTGTCACTTCCAACGTCACCTGTCACCAGATGCGGATTGTCACTTGCCGCATCACCTGCCACAAGTTGTGAATTGTCACTTGCCACGTCTCCTGCCACACGTTGTGGATTGTCACTTGCCACGTCACCTGCCACACGTTGTGGATTGTCACTTGCCACGTCACCTGCCACACGTTGTGAATTGTCACTTGCCACGTCTCCTGCCACACATTGTGGATTGTCCCTTGCCACATCACCTGCCACACGTGAATTGTCACTTGCCACGTCTCCTGCCACACATTGTGGATTGTCCCTTGCCACGTCACCTGCCACACGTTGTGTATTGTCACTTGCCATGTCTCCTGCCACACGTTGTGGATTGTCACTTGCCACGTCACCTGCCACACGTTGTGGATTGTCACTTGCCACGTCTCCTGCCACACGTTGTGGATTGTCCCTTGCCACGTCACCTGCCACACGTTGTGTATTGTCACTTGCCATGTCTCCTGCCACACGTTGTGGATTGTCACTTGCCACGTCACCTGCCACACGTTGTGGATTGTCACTTGCCACGTCACCTGCCACACGTTGTGGATTGTCACTTGCCACGTCTCCTGCCACACGTTGTGAATTGTCACTTGCCACGTCTCCTGCCACACATTGTGAATTGTCACTTGCCACGTCTCCTGCCACACGTTGTGGATTGTCACTTGCCACGTCTCCTGCCACCAGATGCGGATTGTCACCTGCCGTGTCACACTTTCCTGCTAAGGTGGTCTCTTGCTATGTCCCGGAGTCAGGCAGCAGAGAGATGATGTAATCTCTCTGCTGCCCACAGTTGCCTTCACAGTGAGGGCGGAACTGCAGGGATGCAGGGCGGGCTCAGGGTGGTGAGAGATGTCATCTCTCTGCTCCTGTGCTCGCCGGCTCCCTGATTGGCCAGCAGACCACTCACAGTCACATGGAGCCGCCCAGCTACCCCCCCCCTCACCGACTCACTCACTGACCGAGCCGCCCGCACTGTGGAGCCGCCCGCACTGTCAGCCACAGTGGAGCCGCCCGCACTGTCACCTACAGGGCTGCCCGCACTGTCAGCCGCGGCGGAGGCTGAGACTGGAGTCCGAACTCCGCTCCGACATGACGGTGACTCACTCACTGACGTCACTCGTTGCTAACGCCTGGGCCGCCTGGCGTCTAGCAACGAGTGCAGGGAAGAGGCTCCACCCACCTCCTCCTGGTATGTATCCACCTTCAGTGTGAGTGACCGCCGCCGCCTGTACTACATACATAGACGTGAGTCTCTCTCTCTCGGCGCCGCTGATCGGCACATGTGAGAGAGAGACTCGGGCCGGCAGCGGCAGGAGACAATTCAGACAGTGCTATTATTTCGGGGGGGGGCAATTGCCCTGTTGCCCCCCCCCTGGATCCGCCCCTGGTTCTGTACGTGGAATAGGAACTGCTGCTGAAGACATCAGGACTTCTGGAGACATCCAAGCCATGAACAATGCCATAATGGACTCTCACCTCACAGAGGTATGCTTGAGCAGCCCAGCCATAGTAGTTAGGGTTAGTGAAAGAACGTTGTTCATATTGAACTGTATGCTGCAACCACATCAGTAAAAATTACCTTAACCATTATGAGCCTGGTCTGAAGTTATTCAAAGAGGTGCATGTTGGTTCTGGGTCTGTAAAGCACATAAGGGTATGAAGTAATATCATTACAAAGGGGTTAACTCAGCAAAGACAAGAAGAGGAGTATAGTTGCCATGGGTTACCAAGTAAAGGAACAAGCTACAAGCCACCATTATTTATGTGTGCTACCTGGTAAGGCGACAGGTCCTCCAGTAGCAAGGGGGTCGATGTCTGGCTCCCTCCTTAACAGTCAGTTTCCAGTAGCAATTGGATCCGAACCCGCATTACGGAGATTTATGGCCGGGTCACGAGGTACAGGAAGGAGTTAAGTGAGAGCACGCATAAGGTCTGCACTATGTGCACAGCAGGACCCCATTCTGTTACTGGGAGTGGGGTAACAGAGGTACGCTAGACTGGTGGAGTGGGCATAGGCTCAGCATGTCCCCCCTAATGCAACATACAAGTTACAGTGCGTAGTGACATGCGACAAGTCACTTTTCACAGGAACTCTGTATTTCTTTGCTGCACACGGTAAAAGCTTATTTCTAATCTGGGAACTGCCTTAATGTTAGATTCTTCACACGACTGCAGTCTCCGCCTGATCCTGGACATTGCTGAGCATGCACCACGCAAAAGGTATCCCCGCGTGTAGGGCAAGCACGTTCAGGAGAGGAGCTGAAGAACAGAAAAAGCGCTGAACATGCCTAAATGCTTCTAAATTTGGGTAACTGCGCCTATACACTAGATGAGTTTAGGCACATTAATGCATTCCAGTGGCTGTAATAAATTAATATGCTGGCCAATGGAATCCATTAGCATTCAAATGCTTGACACGTCTAATCGCGTGTGTAATACACGGCTTCAGATGCATTTTTTAAGCAGCTTTCCTTCTACTACGAATTCTGGTGTTTAGACACAATGCGTGCATAATTCCTTATACAGTCAGGATAAAGATGGCATAGTGACCGATATAACGACAGGTTCATTGCAGTTTTGGAATTTTTCACATCCTGCACTGCAGACTAAAATAAAAAAAAAATTGGGGCTGAGGGTATATTCCTAATTACCGTATTTATCGGCGTATAACACGCACAGGCATATAACACGCACATTCATTTTAAGAGGGAAGTTTCAGGAAAAAAAATTACATTTTAAATAAGGAACTTTGAAGCAAAATAAGGGTCAGTGCCCATCTGCAGCCTCACCATTGCCATCAATGCAGCCTGATCAATGCCCATCTGCAGCCTCACCATTGCCATCAATGCAGCAGCCTCACCATTGCCATCAGTGCAGCCTGATCGATGCCCATCTGCAGCCTAGAGGGGACAGGGAGGGGGGAGGGACGAGCGCCGACAGATTACATACAGTGAGAATCTCCTATGATAGACAGAACAGTGGTCCAATAGCTGCCCAGGAGAAGGGAGTTCCTATTACAGAGGCCGCCAAGTAAACAGGAGATTCTCACTGTATGTAATCTGACGGTGCTCGACCTGCCCCCCCTCCCTGTCCCCTCCGAGGCAGCTAAAACTGAAGTATTGGCGTATAACACGCACGCACTATTTTCACCCAATTTTCATGGTGAAAAAGTGAGTGTTATACGCCAATAAATACAGTATTTATGTATTTTATGTATAATTTGTTATTTAAAATGACTAGAAGAAAGGTGCTATCATAGAAAAGGCTTTGGTTCCTGCTACAGACCCCAATATATAATTTACCTTTTTCATCAGCATGGTAACTTTTGTTATTCGGTCTTGAGCGCAATACCACTGCTCACTCAACTGCTTAGTGATGTAAAAATGTTTTCCCAGCTGGTAGTAGAAGAAAAGCTTTGAAGGTGGAGCCTGCATTCCTAGCTCAGATCCATCTCTCTGAAAATCAATAAATCAGGTTAGTAGTCATGTACGGCATGAGAAGATCACAGCGACTTCAAAATGTTTACATTAAAAGTGGCAATTACAAAATATACTGTAATCAAGCAAAACCCAAGTTACATGTGGACTTAAACGTAAGGGACTAGCTGGTGGGGGGGCTAAACTCGTGACTCCCTCAACAGCTGGCAGTCTACTCTGCCTACTCTACAGACCTGGAATGTGAATGTGCCTATGTACACTGCAGGACCCAGTGGTCCTGCATTGTGTATAAAGATGTCAGTAAAGGGGGCGGCCAGTGAAGAGCAGCAGATTTGAGGGAGTGGTCATCTGGTAATGAGGAATCCAGGGAGAGCAAGACATAAGAGATAGATATCTAGTTAGATAGACTTTGTGCTAACAACCTCCATTTTCATAAGCATACTTCCATTATCCTTTAAAAGCTGTGTAGCATGTCTTAATGTGAACGTGCAAACCAATACCCAGAGTTAGAATAAATACACTATGGGTCTTTCCTCTTATGTTTTATATGATTGAAATCTCGCTGGGAGCTGTGAACTTTGAGTATCTATCCAGTGGAAGCAGTGCCACTATACTACTGAAAAGCTCTATTGACCTCTTCTACTGGTGAGGTCTATTCAAGCAGGTAAAAGAAAGGACACCCATAGGTGGGGTGAAGGGCACTGAGGTGTGTGTTTTCTGTTAAGCCAAGATCTGTTCTAGTGGATGGGATTGCACAGTCAGGAAGATCAACTATATTGGATTTTTATGGACTTTTTTTTTCCATGGACTGATGTCTATGATTCTTTATGATTTATATACATTTTTTCACATAATATGTTGTGTGTTATTTATCTGATGGCCACGCATATATTGTTTTAAGCACTATAGTCAGATACACTTATATATATATTAACAACGAATAGAAAAAGTCTACACACCCCTGTTAAAATGTCAGGTTTCTGTGGTGTAAAAAAATGAGACAAAGATAAATCATTTAAGAACTTTTTCCACCTTTAATGTGACCTATAAACTGTACAACTCAGTTGAACAACAAACTAAAATCTTTTAGGTGGAGGGAAGTAAAAGTAAAAAACTAAAATAATATGGTTGCATAAGTGTGCACACCCTTAAACCAATACTTTGTGGAAGTACCTTTTGATTTTATTGCAGCACTCAGTCTTTTTGGGTATGAGTCTATCATGATGACACATCTTGACTTCACTCTTTTTTGAAAAAACACTCCAAATCTGTCAGATTGCAAGGGCATCTTCTGTGCACGGCCCTCTTCAGATCACCCCACAGATTTTCAATCGGATTCAGGTCTGGGCTCTGGCTGGCCCCTTCGAAATCTTTAGTCTTCTTCTGGTGAAGCCATTCCTTTGTTGATTTGGATGTATGCTTTGGGCCATTGTCATGCTGAACGATGAAGTTCCTCTTCATGTTCAGCTTACTAGTAGAAGCCTAAGAGCCGGTTCACACTAGAAGCAGCACGACTTGCAGGTCGCCTCACCGAGGCACACGACTGCCACGGCGACTTGCAAGACGACTTCTGTATAGAAGTCTATGCAAGTCGCCCCCAAAGTAGTACAGGAACCTGCGTCGCTCCGATTAGAACGGTTCCATTGTACAGAACGGGAGGCGACTTGTGAGGCGGCTAGGTCGTCTGACAAGTCGCCCCCGTGTGAACCGGCTCTGAAGGTTTTGTGAAAATATTGACTGGTATTTGGAACTTTTCATAATTCCATCTACCTTGACAAAGGCCCCTGGTCTAGCTTGAGGTAAAACAGCCCAAAAGCATGATGCTGCCACCACCATGCTTCCCTGTGGGTATGGTGTTTTTTTGGTTATGTGCAGTGTTGTTTTTGCGCCAAACTTTTCTTTTGGAATCATGGCCAAAAAAAAGTTCAACCTTGGTTTCATCAGACCATTAGGCCTCATTCTCACGAGGCAGATCCGCTTCCATGGAGTTCACCTCGGTCCGCCAACTCAGCGGGAGATATCTCCATTGATCTCCGCTGAGCCGGCGGATGACAGGTCCCTCTCTGCTCACTGAGCGAGGAGGGGCTTGTCGAGCGCCACTGGTTTCTATGGAGAGATCTGACGAAAATGGACAGCATGTCCGTTTTCATCAGATCTCACCCGATCCGATCTGCCAGCGACTGATCTGATAGTAGAGGCATCCGTCTGCTTTTAGCGGATCGGACGGGGTCGGATGTCAGCGGACATGTCACCGCTAACATCCGTCGCTCCATAGACTAGCATGGAGCGCACGTTCAGGTCCGCCATCAAAACTGACAGGCGGACCTGAACGGTCCGACCGTGTGAAAGGGGCCTAACACATTTTCTCACATGGTTTTAAGAGACTTCAGGTGTGTTTTAGCAAAATTTAGCCGTGCTTGAATGTTTTTTTTTCGTAAGAAAAAGCTTTCATCTTGCCACTCTACACCACAGCCCAGACATATGAAGAATACGGGGGATTTTGTCACATGTACCACACAGCCAGTACTTGCCATATATTCATGCAGCTCCTTTAATGTTGCTGTAGGCTGCTTGCCAGCCTCCCTGACCAGTTTTCTTCTTGTCTTTTCATAAATTTTGGAGGGACGTCCAGTTCTTGGTAATGTCACTGGTGTGCCATATTTTCTCCACTTGATGACTGTCTTCACTGTGTTCCATGGTATATCTAATGCCTTGGAAATTCTTTTGTACCCTTCTCTTGACTGATACTTTTTAACAAGGAGATACCTCTGATGCTTTGGAAGCTTGGCTTTTGCGGTAGGATGCGACCAAGAAAATGTCAGGAAAGATCTACTAGAACAGTTGAACTTTATTTGGGGTTAATCAGAGGCATCTTAAATGATGGCAGATGTGTACTGAGTTTAAGTGTGATTACTGAATTCTGAACACAGCTACATAATAGGGTGTGTACATTTTAACAGGGTTGTATAGACTTCATATCCACTGTGTGTATATATATATATATATATATATATATATATATATATATATATATATATATATATATATATATATATATAATTTTTTTTGTTTTTTCTTTTTTTTTTCTTTATACATGAGAGGTGATCATTATATTATTGTTTTTTTTAGTTTAAAAGGAACAATGTTGGATGTGCTACATAGAAATACCCAGATGAGATTTTTCCTTCTGTCAGTGCTTTTCTGTTGACTCCCTTTCCTTTCATTTCTTTTCCTTGTTTTTCGGGATAAAAACACAGGGGAGATCTTCCAAATTAAGCCATAGAGCATGATAACTGCCATGACAGAAGTTCTAACCCAATTAAAAAGCATAAAATCCAGTGTTGAAATGTAAACACATCAACAAATACATTTAAAGAAGAGAAACGATCCCCATATTCAAATAATACCATAATAACCAAATAAGGAATGTATTTATTTTTATGATGTAGTACCCTCTACTTTAGGTAGGTGCTATAAGTTGGATTTTTGTAAGTGCAGGTAAATGTAATCAGGCCTAGCTGTAAGCTAACCTGATGACAAACACAAAAAGACACGACACATGTGTTCAGTAGTCAATACTCCTTTAACACTCTAAAGACAAGCAGGGAGGTTGATTGGCTCCTGTCTAATTTGGTCCTAGTATATTTATGCATGAATATGAGTTAGGGACCTTATATTATAAGCTCCTTGAGGGCAGTGATAGATGTGAATGTAAAATATATATGTGGGATGCACTGCTTAAATTGACAGCACTATATAAGTACCTGTAATAAATAAATAAATAAACTGCATGCACAAGGTGAAGATGTTTTGAACTATTCAAAACAGTGGCAGCCGGTCCATAAGGGCCCCCCCCAAAGATCCCAAAGTTAGTTTGCATAATCATAGAACAATTTAGTTTAAAATAACTGATAATATGACTAACATTTTTTAACATATTAAAGTTAAAAAATGTTAGAAACGATTGATTTTTAATTAAATGATAATATGACTAATGGGTTTCTATTAGGTCTGAGATTTTTTTACAAGCTTGTGATTAGAGCCTGAGGCTCTAATTGGCTTGTTTTAGGTTGTCTGCAGTGCGCACTGCTCCCCGAACCCTCCCACTTGTGATTTTAGCGAATCAATTTCTGCCATCGCGTCACTTCCGGTTTCCGGCTTCTCCTCCCAGCTGAAGATTTGGAGCCCAGAAAGAAGACCGGGTTAACACAGATATCAGGGGTATCAGGGGAGCCATGACCGCTGGATTGCTCTGTTTGAAGGTAAGTCTCACGGCGTCCGCTGGTGAGTGCGAACCTGGAGGGGTTTGTTTGCCCCCCCAAAAATAAATTGGTACCAGCCGCCACTGCTTCAAAGGTAAATGAATGAAAGAGACAATGACATTTCTGTATGTTATATTGCATTGTATACTACAGTGAGCACAAAGCCACATTGTACGAAGACTGTGCCATGTGAATCTCTGTCTGTACCCTAAAAGTCAAAGCAGCAGTATAATGCACTGTATACCAAAGTGTTCTCAAGGCCACATTTCAAATTACAGATACTGTACACCACAAATCTAGAGTGAGTACAGATGATGGATTTACGGTATGTCCATCACCATGTGGATCCATCACCATGTTGCTTTGGTACAGTTGGTACAGCTCCCACAGTTCCAAACTAGGAAAACAATCTAAGAGGAAATGGCCAGATGGATTTATATTTTTTCAAATGTTTGGATAAAAAAATCTGTGTAAATCAAGAAGCCACTGTATCCCAAACAGCAGACACTTTTAGTAACTCAATGAGTTAAACAGAACCATATTAGTGCTTACTGAATATAAGCAGATCCTCTACAGATATACTGGGGTTGATTTACCAAAGGCAAGTGCAGTTGCTCCAGAGCTTAGTAAATGAGGCGAAGCTCCACTTTGCAGAGAATACCCAAGCACGTGCATGGAAAAAAAAACAAAAAAAAAAGTGTTTTTGCTTGCACGTGATAGTAAATGAGGAGAAGCTCTGCTTACTTCCATCATCCAAAGCTCTGGGGCAACTGCACTTGCAGAGTGACTTGCAACTGCATTTTGCAAAGTGCACAGTCTATTTGCCTTTAGTATATCAACCCCAGCGTATGTACTGTACTAGTGTAGTGTGCTTTAATATGCATATGGTTAATGTTTCTCCTTGATAGGATTATTTTATAATAAGTATGATATTTTAGGAATTTGTTATGTTTACATTTCAGTCTTGGATCACATAATATTGCCTTATATTTTTACTTAGTGCACTGTTGAAACACCATAAAATGTGGCTTGAGCTTGTTGCTTAACATTGTAAGAATGTTGGTGCTTAGATTATAACTAAGTAAAAATGTACTGGATTTCATTTGGTGCCCCAAAATATGCTCAGTTAACTTCCTTTGCATTACCATCTGAATTTCATAAAGTGAACTCACCAGAGTAGCGAGAGCAATGCTGTTGTCCACAGTCACATTTTTTGTTAAGACAATCCCTGAGTCTAAAATTGTTAAGCCTTGATCTTGACAATCTAAAAATATTCTTCTTAATTCTTCTAGGAATTCATAGTCATTCTTCTTGACTAAAGCTCCATATTCATCTTGTATTGGTTTTGTTAATAACTTTAAATCTGAAGAATTTGGAAAGTGTGTTGTCAGAGCATGGCGCAGACTTGATGGAACAGAGGGGGCTGATGTGCAATTATAAGATACATCAGGAGAGGAACTTGTACATAGATTACCTGTAACAGTGTTATTACATAAGCCCTGGCTGCTTAGATCAAAGTGGATGTTTTCCCTTTGACCAGATTGATCTTGAGAGGTCTCATTGGACTGAAAAGTTGATTTTAGTATAGAGCTTGTGACTTGGTAGGGTTGATCAGGAAAAGAGGTTACGCTTTGGCAGGGGGAATCTGCAAAAGTGGACATGCTCTGGTATGGTGGATCAGAAGAATTAGTGCTTTGGTATGGTGGATAAGAAGAGTCAGTACTATGGTAGAATGGATCAGGAAAGGAGTTTATACTTTCACTGACTGGATCAGGAGAGGATGCTGTGCTCTGGTAGGGTAGATTAAGACAGAAGATTGTGGTCTGGCAAATGGAATCAGCAGAGACACTATTAATTTGGTGTGGCAGATTTTCAGAGGAAGTTGTGCTCTGGTATGGCGAGTCATCAGAGGTCGTGTTTTGATAAATTGGATTAAAGGATGTTGTGCTCTGGCAGGATGGATCATTGGAAAAGGCTGTCATATCATTGGCTGGATCAGAAGAGGAAGCTGTGCTCTGGTAGTCAGAATAAGAAGAGCTTGTGATCTGTTGTGGAGAATCATCATAGGAGGTTGTATTCTGGTGTGGTGGTTTATCAGAGGAGATGGTGCTATGGTGTGGCGGAATATGACAGGAGATTGTACTCTGGCAGAGTGGGTCAGTAGAAATGTTTGTTCTAATATTGGCTGACTCAAGAGAGAAAGCTGAATTCTGGTAATAAGAATCAAGGGAGGATCCTGTGATGTGGTATGGTGGATTATCTGAGGAAGTAATGTTCTTGCACAATGGATCAAAAGAAATTGTGCTCTGGTAGGATGGGTCAGTAGAGAAGTTTGTCCTATCATTGGCTTGATCAGGAGAGGAAGCTGGGTTCTGGTAGTATGAATCAAGAATAGAGCCTGCGATCCGATGTAGTGGATCATGAGAGGAGGTTGTTTTCTGGTGTTGTGTATCATCAGAGGAGGTTGTGTTCTGGTGTGGAGAGCTATCAAAGGGGATTGTGCTCTGGTGTGGTGGTTCATCAGAGGAGACTGTGTTCTGGTAGAATAAGTCAGTAGAGACGTTTGTCCTATAATTGCCCAGATCAGCAGAGGACACAGGGCTCTGGCAGTAGGAATCAAGAGAGAAGCCTGTGCTCTGGTGCAGTGGATCATAAGAGGAAGTTGTGTACTGGCGTGGTGGATTATCCAAGGTGGCTGTGCTCTGGTGTGGTGGATAACTGGAGAAGGTAATGTTTTGGTAAGTTGGATCATCAGAGGAGGCTTTGATCTGGTAGAATGGGTTAGTAGAGAAGTTTGTCCTATCATTGGCTGGATCAAGAGAGGATGCTGAGCTCTTGTAGTAGTAATCAAGAGAGGAGCCTGTGCTCTGGTGTGGTGGTTCATCAGAGGAGGCTGTGCACTGGTGCAGTTGATCATCAAAGAAGGTTGTGTTCTGGTGTGGAAAGTCATCAGAGTAAGTTGCTCTCTGGTGTGGAGGATCAATAGAGGAGGTTGTGCTCTGGTGTAGGGGATCATCAGAGGATATTGTGCTTTGGTATGCTAGATCACAAGAGGAGGTCATGTTTAGGTAAGTTGGATCCAAAAAAGTTGTGCTGTGGTAGGATGGGTCAGTAGAGAGCCTTGCCCTATCATTGGCTGGATTAGGAGAGGAAGTTGTGCTCTGGCAGTGGAAATAAAAAAAGGAGCCTGTGATATGGTGTGAAGGATCATCAGAAGAGGTTGTGCTCTGGTGTGGAGGATCATCAGAGTTGGTTGTGCTCTGGTGTAGTGGAATATCAGAGCAGGTTGTACTCTGGTGTGGTGGGTCAACGGAGGGGGATGTTCTCAGATGGGGAGGATCATTGGAAGAAGTTATGCTCTGGTTTGGTGGATCATCAGATGAGGTTGTGCATTGTTGCGGTTGATCATCAAAGGAGGTTGTGCTCTGGTGTGCAAAATCATCAGGGGAAGTTGCTCTCTGGTGTGAAGGATCATTAGAGGAGGTTGTGCTCTGGTGTAGCGGATCATCAGAGGATATTGTGCTCTGGTAAGCTAGATCACCAGAGGAGGTCATGTTTTGGTAAGTTGGATCCAAAAAAGTTGTACACGGATGGGGAGGATCATTGGAGGAAGTTATACTCTGGTGTGGTGGATCATCAAAGGAGGTTGTGCTCTGGTGAAAGGGATCTTCAAAGTAGGTTGTGCTCTGATGTGGAGGATCATCTGAGAAGGTTGTGCTCTGCTGTGGTAGATTATCAGAGGTGGTCATGTTTTGGCAAGTTGGATCCAAAGAACTTGTGGTTTGGTAGCATGGGTAAGTGGAGAAGTCTATGCTATTGTAAGATGCATCAGGAAAAAAGGCTTTGTTGTTACTGACTAGATCAGGAGAGGAAGCTGCACTCTGGTAGTGTGGATCAGCAGAGTATGTTGTGTTCTGATTTGTTAAATGATCAAATGAGGTAGTGCTCTGATAGTGTGGATCACCAGAGAAAGTGGTGCTTTGGTATGGTGCATTTTCAGAGGGGGCTTTACTCTGGTATGGTAGACCATCAGGGAAGGCCATGTTTTGGTAAGCTGGTTCAGAAGAAGTTTTGTTCTGGTAGGATGCATCATGAGAGAGGTCTGTGCTCTGGTAAGATGGAACAGTAGAGGATGTTGTATTATTGTTGGCTGGATCAGGAAAGGAAACTATGCTCTGATCAACAGAGGAGCTTGTTCTCTGGTATGGTGGACAATCATAGGAGGCTGTGCTATGGTAAAGAGGATCAGCAGAAATTAGACTTTGGAATGGTGGTTCAGAAGAGTGCCTGGAGTCTCTAAAACAAGGTTTCTGCCTTCGCTTAGAAAGTTCAATATCTCTGTGATGTTCTCCATTCATTACACCACTAGAAGCATCATTTTGTACACATGTCTTGATAGAATTCTTCATTGCTGTCGAGTTTCTTGTATACACAGAAGTTTGAACCCCCAGTGGTGTGTTTTTCCCCATAATAGATGAACTATGACAAAGCACAGATTTTATGTTTGACATCTCCTTTATATCTTCCAGCTGAGAACACTTATCTGAAAATGTGCTATTTTCAGTGCCCTTGGTTTGAATTGTAATTACAGATGTTATATGGTCCTCTAGCTCACCGTCTTTATGGAATGCTGGCTTTACAAGAGTAATGCTGTTAAATTTATTAGTGTCACCTTCAGCAGAAGTGGACATATTTGTGTTGTCTGCACCACTGGATATGCCTAACTGTGGTGTTAGACTTCCAAGTGTAACTCCTGTTTCCTTAGAACATGTTTCCACATGTGTAGTGTTCGTGTTTTTAAAGCCCATATCGTGTATGCCCTTATGTACACTAATGAAGGGAGGTTTGTTCTGTTGTTCTTTTTCTTTAAAATAATATATTTCATCTTCTTCACAGTGCTTTACTCTTGTGAAGCAGACTTTTGCTAAATCACAATCAAGATCCTTCTGACCTTCAGATCCTTCTGTACATTCGCTATCAAAAGAATTATGATCTTTAGTGGGTGTAGGGCATTGGCTATTCATTTTCTGTTCAGGTGAGGTGAAAACTGATATTGTTTGCATAGATGCATTGTTTGGCTGTCCAATTGGATCACATAAAGGGCCTGAAGGTTTTGATGTCACAAGATTTTCACTAAGGATCTCACCACAGCATTTCCCCACACATTCTGTGCCACAGGTTGGCATACCCTTGCAGCTATTCCCAGGCAGACAAGATCTTGGCACATGCCATACTTTAGCCCTGGAAGATGCATTATATAATTTGTCTGCGTCACAATCTTTGACATTCAATTCTTCTATATAAGGACTTTGTGCATTAAAAAGTTGTGGATCAGAGTGTTTTACCCACATACATTTTATTTCTTCTGCAGGATCAATTTTTTTAAGTTGACATTTGTCTGGTGTGCTCACATAAACATCACTTAAATCTTCATTTTTCATATAATTTTGACTGATTTTCAAATAATTTTTATTCTGCTCTAGTGTATTTAGCTTCAGTGTTTCCAAATCACTATAAAGATCGGTGGTATTGTCTATTCGAAGTTCAGAGTCCCCTATACCACTGTCACCTTTATATTCATTGTGTATTGCCAACGATTCGATTGTTCCCTGTGAATCACAGATTAGTTCGCCGATTATCTGTTTTCTTGCAAAAGCATCTTCTGAAAGTTCAAGTTTGTTAAAGATTGTGTTTTTTGTTACATAATCTGTAGATTTAATATTTTCATAAATTTCCAAATCATCTCGCATGATGACATTTGATGTTCCAGTTTCTGAACATGTCTTCACGCTAAATGGCATAGCAATATTAGCTGTAGGCTTTCCTGGGGAAAAAAATGGTGCAAAAGAGATTGGCGGATGATCTATTAAATGATGAATTATGCTGGTTTGTGGGCCAACATTTGTGGGCTGTTGAGCTGAGGTTTCACTAACTGCTGTTCTAACCACATGAACATGGCTTTGAGTTCCCCCAGAAGGCAACATCTGTGCTGTAATATCAATATCAGTTTCAGTTGTTATTTGATGCTTCATAGCTGCACCAATACCCTCTTGAGCCATGGTAATCTCTTGTTTTCCTTCTTGTTGAACTTGGGACGTTGGGCAAGGAATATGTGGATTAAAACCATCTCTTGAGAGCTCGCTGCACTCATCCCCATTTCCTATCATGATGCTGTAAAATGAAGACATTATTAGAACAATTTTGTGAATTATTTCAATTTTTTTTATTTAGTCATTTCAACAACATTTCAACTTTGCTTGTAATAGTCAATATACAGTATGTTGCAGTAATAACTATAATTCAATTATAATTGGTAAGGGTGAATATTTAGGGCTTGTTCACATAACCAGTGTGTAGGCAGGTAGTGTTTAATGCTGCCCCAGCTGGAAGTTAGGGGTTAACTGCATTTACCACGTCTTCCTTGGTGGGTTTTCTTGGGTCTGACTCTGAAGTCCTGTGTGCTATGAAAAGGAATAGTGCCCTGATCCTGGAGGGGAAATCTCACACACAGAGATGTCCATTTATATATGTGAGAAAAGCCAAGATCCTGATCATCTTGGCTGATCTGTTATGTGTGCCAGTTTATAAAGCTGAGGTGAGGAGCAGAGAACATGTTCTTCACTTCTCATCACAGAACACACCCTTCTGTCATTCACTTTTACACAGATAGCCGGTTTATGAAGGTGACATCTGAAGATCTCACTGGCCATCTCTGTAAAATCTCAGCTTCTCCAGCCCAGAGGTGGAGAATTGCGGTGAGAAGCTGCTTTAATGTGAGGAAGAAGGCTTCTTCCTCCTAATATCAGCACCATTAAAAATAAATAACTATATACAGTATGTGTATACACACATACAGTATGTCACAAAAGTGAGTACACCCCTCACATTTTTGTAAATATTTTATGATATCTTTTGATGTGATAAACATTGAAGAAATTACACTTTGCTACAATGTAAAGTAGCGGGTGTACAGCTTGTATAACAGTGTAAATTTGCTGTTCCCTCAAAATAACTCAACACAGCCATTAATGTTATGAACCGCTGGCAACAAAAGTGATTACACCCCTAAGTGAAAATGTCCAAATTGGGCCCAATTAGCCATTTTTTCTACCAGTTGTCATGTGACTCATTAGTGTTACAAGGTCTCGGGTGTGAATGGGGAGCAGGTGTGTTAAATTTGGTGTTATCGCTCTCACTCTCTCATACTGGTTACTGGAAGTTTAACGTGGCTCCTCATGGCAAAGAACTCTCTGAGTATCTAAAAAAGAATTGCTGCTCTACATAAACATGGCCTAGGCTATAAGAAGATTGCCAAGACCCTGAAACTGAGCTGCAGCACGGTGGCCAAGACCATACAGTGGTTAAACAGGTTCCACTCAGAACAGGCCTCGCCATGGTCGACCAAAGAAGTTAAGTGCACATGCTCAGCGTCATATCCAGAGGTTGTTTTTGGGAAATAGACATATGAGTGCTACCAGCATTACTGCAGAGGTTGAAGGGGTGGGGGGTCAGCCTGTCAGTGCTCAGACCATAAGCCGCACACTGCATCAAATTGGTCTGCATGGCTGTTGTCCCAGAAGGAAGCCTCTTCTAAAGCTGATGCACAAGAAAGGCCGCAAACAATTTGCTGAAGACAAGCAGACTAAGGACATTGATTACTGGAACCATGTCCTATGGTCTGATGAGACCAAGATAAACCTATTTGGATCAGATGGTGTCAAGCGTGTGTGGCCTGGTGTCAGGAGCTACAGTTCACTGAGGCAACCATGAATGCCAACATGTACTGTGACATACTGAAGCAGAGCATTATCCCCTCCCTTAGGAGACTGGGCCACAGGGCAGTATTCCAACATGATAACGACCTCAAACACACCCCCACGACAACCACTGCCTTGTTAAAGAAGCTGAGGGTAAAGGTGATGGACTGGCCAAGCATGTATCCAGACCTAAACCCTATTGAGCAACTGTGGGGCATCATCAAACGGAAGGTGGAGCACAAGGTCTCTGACATCCACCAGCTCCATGATGTCGTCATGGAGGAGTGGAAGAGGACTCCAATGGCAACCTGTGAAGCTCTGGGGATTCGTGAACTCCATGCCCAAATGGGTTAAGGCAGTGCTGGAAAACAATGGTGTCCACACAAAATATTGACACTCTGGGCCCAATTTAAACATTTTTATTTAGGGGTGTACTCACTTTTGTTGCCAGCGGTTTAGACATTAATGGCTGTGCGTTGAGTTATTTTGAGACGACAGCAAATTTACACTGTTGTACAAGCTGTACACTCACTACTTTACATTGTAGCAAAGTATAATTTCTTCAGCGTTGTCACATGAAAAGATTTAATAAAATATTTACAAAAATGTGAGGGGTGTTCTCACTTTTGTGAGATACTGTACATATATCTAGGCTTGAGGAACTCTGGTGTGCACTGAATGAAAAGGAGAGATATGTTTAGATATTTTTAGGGTGTCAGCTTTGGACTCCATAGGTCAGTTTTTAAGTGACTAGTACTGTCAAGGTTTAGATATATCAAGGTTCTTGTACAGGGAGCCTCCTAACCAAAGAGCACACTAGACTGCAAACCCGACTCCTGCTGTCCCAAAAACAAACAAAATGCACCCGGGGGTCAATGAAAGTAGACTTTTTGGTTTGTAAAATGTTGGAGAGGTACGTGGCAGAAATCCAAACCAATAAGATTGCAATTCAGAGTAAGACATCATGGGACTGGCTCACGAAAGAGAATATGGAGTTTAATAAAAAAAAGTATTTGCAAGTACCATGGGGTGACTAAACGTAGGCAGTACTGCTGTTTCGAACTGGTTGCTTAGGACCTAGTCTAAATTGGTTCATGAACTACTTTCAACTCCTAGCAAAATTGACCTATAGTAGCATAAGATATTTAAGTGCATACTGCCAAGAAATATGTAACACAAAAACAATGGAAAGACAAATGGAGAAATCTGAAGCACCAGGTGCCTAACCATGTGTATATAACATATAATCTTGGCAATAGGCACAGTACATCAAGCACGTGATTACTGTATGTAAAAGTCAGGTTAAGGACATCAGTAATAATTCAAACTCACTAAAAGTACAAGATGATTTTTCATTAAACATGTCAAAATAGATGTATGTATAATTAATGACACCAGAACTCAATAGCTTTTAAGAATTGTAAATTAACTTTTTTAGGCCAGTATGGGTATTTCTAAATACCGTTACCAGCCTAGTCAATCTATATAAAAGTCCAAAATAATTTCAGTTTTCCTTACAAATGTTGGTACAGTTGCACTTATATTGTAGCTTCCTCTGCCTCTTGTCTCCCCCCACCAATCCTATACCCACCAGTCCTCTATCCAGTAAGATTCTGCTGACGAAGCTGCATAGCCACTTGTCAAAGTGTTCGGAGCTTGGCCCATGCGTGTAATTTGCACTCTCCATTCAGGGAGACTTTATGCTCCCTGATTAGAGTATGAACCCTTCATAAGATTGAATGGAGAGTGCACAGGGCATGAGTGGGGCTCAGAAGATTTTGATAATCGGCTGTGTTGCCAACAATATCTTTCTGGATCGGAGATAGGTGAGTATAACACTGGCAGAGGAAATGAAGGCAGGTGAAACCACCGTATAGGTTAACTGTCTTAAAATATGTGCCATTTACTTAGATTAGTTCTCAAATACATACTCATTCAAATAAGACCTGTGAGCACATAAATATGGGAACGTTCTTTGCTGACTTGTTTGTAAAGGTGCAGACTCCAGGAATGCCGTCCTAAACTTGCTTTTACGATACAACGAGTCAATGACCTGGAATGAGCAAGTAGCCCGTGAAGTCTGACAAGTCTCAACTCCCATCCTATATGCTTGCAGTAAGCAGTGGCAGGTCCCCTATTTCTGTCCTCATAGGTTGCTATACTAAACATATATGTAATAATAACTTACTCAGTAGAGGAATCCTTGTTGCAGTTTTCTGCGGAATCTGCGGCAGTCTCAGCAGGGAAACCTTAATGAACAAACAAATGTACTTTGTCAGGTAAACTGAGAGTGTAATAATGCAATTTAAACTATTTACCACATGCATAGGCAGGTCTATTACTCTCTCTTTTTAGAGTCACGTTTAGTATAATTATCACAGTAGCTGACACTTGCCTCCATCCCTGCAGGATGAACAGGAAGAGCAGGACAGATGTCTCTGACAGTGAAAGGGAGAGGAGGGTCACTGGAAATCCATTCCAGATACACTAGTTTCCTAAGGTTTTAGCTGAGCAGCCAGACATTAAAATCCAGAGAGAACCAGACAAAAACAAGCTGATGAATTCCATCGTCAGCTCTCCTGGGTCTCAGCCTGTGCTGAAGTGTCTGTTTTCAACTCCATCAACCAAAAATGTAAGGAAGGAAAACAGAGAAAAGCTTGCAAATGATGTGAACTTAAAAGTCTGAATTTAAGCAGGCAAATACTTAGCTATTTTGGATCAGCAAATAATCTAGAACTAAACTAACTCATTTAAGTAGATGGTGGCAACTCCACTGTTGGCTTCCCACTGCCGAGCACTACAAGAGTCTCTGTAGAGAACCCCACAACTAGGGTTGCCCCCTGTCCGGGATTCACCCGGACAGCCCAGGTTTTTAATCATGTGTCTGGGTTTCAGTCCGCTTGAAACCCGGAAACAATATTCAGACAGGAATGTGGCTCAGAACAGGGCCTGACAGGATGGTGAGAGGGCACTAAGAACCAGTGTTAATTTTGGCAGCAATTTAGATTTAGTTTTAGAACTAAAATGGCATTTTAGTTTTAGTCCCATTTTAGTCTTCTGCAAGTGTTTTAGTTTTAGTCATAGTCTTTGAATAAAATGCCATTTTAGTTTTGGTCCCATTTTAGTCATCATATTTTAGTCGACTAAAATCTCCAGTACATTTTAGTCTAATAAAATCATTTTAGTCAACTAAAATCTAATGTGTTTAGTTAAATTGTAATGCATTATTTAAGCATTTCTCTAGAATTTCCAAACTCATTATATACTCCTGGAGTAAAAAAATATAATATGTTATTATTTATGGTATTAAGGTTTGAACAAACTTAGATACAGATTTAGCCACTCTGGACGGTCTGAGGAGGCCTGTAATGCTGCACAGTGCTCTGGATGGTGGTCTGAGGAGGCCTGTAATGCTGCACAGTGCTCTGGATGGTGGTCTGAGGAGGCCTGTAATACTGCATAGTGCCCTGGATGGTGGTTTGAGGAGGACTGTAATGCTGCAAAGTGCTCTGGATGGTGGTCTGAGGAGGCCTGTAATGCTGCACAGTGCTCTGGATGGTGGTCTGAGGAGGCCTGTAATACTGCATAGTGCCCTGGATGGTGGTTTGAGGAGGACTGTAATGCTGCAAAGTGCTCTGGACGGTGGTCTGTGGAGGCATGTAATGCTGCATAGTGCTCTGGATGGTGGTCTGAGGAGGCCTGTAATGTTGCACAGTGCCGGATGGTGGTCTCAGCTCTGAGGGAAGGCTTATAATGCGCAGTGCCCAGGATGCCACCGCCAGTGGTCAGAGGAGGCCTATGTAATGTACACACAGTGCTGGATGGTGGTCTGAGGGGAGGCCTCAGACCTGCTGTAATTATAATGTATTACACACTCAGTCTGCTCTGCTCTGCTCTGGACCTGACTGGCGGTTGACTCATGAGCCAGGACTCAGAAGTGGGACAGTCTGACTTGGGAGGCCTGGCTGTCTGTAAAGCACAGTGCTGCTCTGGTCTCTGGCAGTCATAGTGCACACAGTCGCTTGCTTGCTGGGAGTGGAAGCAGAAGGAGCTCTGTGAAAACCAGGAGTTAGTTCATGAGGGTTCACCCACCTTGTGATTTTCGGACCGGTTTTGTTTGGATTAGAAAACAAATTCGGTTTTCGTCATAGTTTTCGTCAGTGGACGAAAATGTGCTGTATTTTTTGTTTCCTTTTGTTTCCGTCACTGTAAAAATGCCGCTGACAAAAACTTTGACATAAGTTTTTTTGACGAAATTAACACTGCTATGCACGCTGCATTACTATTCTCGTTAGAGTGCTCAAAGGTGTCCAAGTTCTTTTACAATCTTATAGTTTGCTAAAAAAAATGAAAAATGCTGTGCGCCACTAAAGTGTTCAGGTTTGACTTGAAGTGGAAACCCTACCCACAACTCAGCTATATGCAGAGGATAAAGTAGCAGTCAAACTTGCACCAACACTTTAACCTGCTCTGGCTTGAGAATGTTGGAAAGCTGCTGCAGATATTGCTGGATAAATGACTTAGCAATGTGTCCAACAACATTTGGAAACAAACAGGAACACAGAGACACAGGAAATGACATCATAACCTTGTAGTTCCACTACATTATTCAAGCTTTAAACATAAAAACACACTACCACCTAGTAGCAGGACTCCTAGTCATATTATAATATATGGCATTGGTTGTTCCACCTACAGTGCATCTGGAATGTAGTCCCAGCGCTTCACTTTTGCCACATTTTGTAATGTTACAGCCTTATTCCAAAATGGATTACATTCATTGTTTTCCTCAAAATTCTACAAACAATACCCCATACCTGAAGAAGTTTGTTTGAAAGCTGTGCAAACAAAATCACATGTACATAAGTATTCACAACCTCTGCCATGACAGTCAAAGCTGAGATCAGGTGCATCCTGTTTTCACCGATCATCCTTGAGACGTTTCTACAACTTGATTGCAGTCCACCTATGGTAAATTCAGTTGATTGGACATGATTTGGAAAGGCACACACATGTCTATATAAGGTCCCACAGTTATCGGTGCATGCCAGAGCACAAACCAAGCCATGAAGTCCAAGGAATGGTCTGTAGACCTCCAAGATAGGATTGTATCAAGGCACAGATCTGGGGAAGTGTACAGAAAAATTTCTGCAGCATTGAAGGTCCCAATGAGCACAGTGGCCTCCATCATCCGTAAATGGAGGAAGTGTGGAACCCACCAGAACTCTTCTTAGAGCAAGCCGCCCGGCCAAACTGAGTGATCGGGGGAGAAGGGCCTTAGTCAGGGAGGTGATCAAGAACCCGGTGGTCACTCTGACAGAGCACCAGCATTTCTCTGTGGAGAGAGGAGAACCTTCCAGAAGAACAACCATCTCTGCAGTACTCCACCAATCAGGCCTGTATGGTAGAGTGGCCAGATGGAAGCCACTCCTCAGTAAAAAGGCACATGACAGCCCACCTGTTTGCCGTAAGGCACCTGAAGGTCTCTCAGACCATGAGAAACAAAATTCTCTGGTTTGATGAAACAAAGATTGAACTCTTTGGCCTGAATGGTAAGCGTAATGTCTGGAGGAAACTAGACACCGCTCATCACCTGGCCAATACCATCCTTACAGTGAAGCATGTTGGTGGCAGCATCATGCTGTGGGGATGTTTTTTCAGTGGCAGGAACTGGGAGAATAGTCAGGACCAAGAGAAAGATGAATGCAACAATGTGCAGAGACAGAGCGCTCTGGACCTTGGACTGGGGCAAAGGTTCAACTTCCAACAGGACAACGACCCTAAGCACACAGCCAAGATAACAAAGGAGTGGCTACGGGACAATTCTGCGAATGTCTTGGAGTGGCCCAGCCAAAGCCCAGACTTGAATCCGATTGAACATCTCTGGAGAGATCTGAAAATGGCTGTGCGCCAACGCTCCCCATTGAACCTGATGGAGCTTAAGAGGTCCTGCAAAGAAGAATGGGAGAAACTGCCCAAAAAATAGGTCTGCCAAGCTTGTAGCCAGTGGCGGAACTACCACCATAGGGAGCAACGCGGTCGCTATGGGGCCCGCAGCCGAGAGGGGCCCGTGGGGAGGATGAGAAATGCATACTGCGGGGGGGGGGAGCAACGCCCGCACGGTCCCCCAGCCAGGGGAAGGGAGGAGAGGAAGAGGCGAGCTGTCGGTACAAGCAGAGAGCTCAGCTGTAGGAGCTTTCATTAGAATTTCCCGTGTTACAAGGGCTCACCGTCACATAGCCCCATCTCTTGGCCCGGCGCCTTTGATAGACAGAACGCAGGACATGTGACGTCATCAAAGGCGCCAGGCCAAGAGGTGGAGCTATGTGACGGTGAGCCCTGGGAACACAGGAAATTCTAATGATAGCTCTTACAGCTGAGCTCTCTGCTCGTATGGACAGCTCGCCTCTTCCTCTCCTCACTTCCCCTGGCTGGGAGACCGTGCGGGCGGTGCTCGACCCCCACTCTGAGCCAACCCCACGCTCCCCAACAGCCATTTGAGGGCTGCAGTATGCATTCCTCATCCTCCCCTGTAGTTCCACCACTGGCTCGCCTCTTTCTCTGCACAGGTGAGACTGCATTGTGCACGGGTGAGGCTGCATTGGGCACGGGTGAGGCTGCATTGGGCACAGGTGAGGCTGCATTGGGCACAGGTGAGGCTGCATTGGGCACAGGCAGGCCACGCTGCATTGGGAACAGGCAGGCCACATTGGGCACAGGTGAGGCGGCATGGGTCACGCTGCATTGGGCACAGGTGAGGCAGCATTGGGCACAGGTAAGGCTGTATTGGGCACGGGCAGGTCACGCTGCATTGGGAACACACAAGCCGAATTGGGCACAGGTGAGGGTGATTGAAGCGACAACACCAGGTGTTTGGAGTATCTTTCTTTCTTTCTCCTCATTCATCTCAGAGCCACGCCCACTATTTAATTTAAGTCCCGCCATTTTTTTGTGGGGGGGGGGGGGGCCCATACAACATTTTGCTATGGGGCCCTGTGATTTCTAGTTACGCCCCTGCTTGTAGCATCATACTCAGAAAGACTTGAGGCTGTAATTGGTGCCAAAGTATTGAGCAAAGGCTGTGAATACTTATGTACATGTTATTTTTTATTTTCAATAAATTTGCAAAGATTTCAAACAAACATCTTTCCCATTGTCATTATGGGGTATTGTTTGTAGAATTTTGAGGAAAATTTTTGAACTTAATGCATTTTGTGGGAAAAGTGAAGCACTGTGAATACTTTCTGGATGCACAGTATGTCTGTATAAATAGCATGCTAACAGAGGAAAACTGCTTTAGCTTGGAATCTCAGCAAACGTAACAGGTGTATTACTTGCTACATGCCTAGTGCAGTACAGGTTTGGAGCTACTTTCTTCAAGATACCAGAACAGAAGAAATAGGGAGTCCGCGCTAATGGGTATAATTAGAAGCCTAGGTGGGAAGTATATTCCTAAATTGATAGACTGCTGCCCTCACATACGCTGACTCCACAGGGGGTGGAATGAGCGGAAAAAGTGAAAAAAGAAAAGTGTGTGAGTGTGGCGCTGTCCCAAAGTTGCAGAAGAAATGTCTGCTTATATACAGTTTTATCAAAAGTGTCACGTGTGTATTCCTTTAAGTGAAATATGTATGGCAGTTATTACCACTCCTGTGGGTTAAAGTGACTGGTGATTTAAACATGAGAAGCATAATGAGTGCAATAAATCGCATCCAAGGTGTCTAGTGCTATATTCCCTCAAAAGGAAAAAAACAGTATTAACCACTGCTAAGAGCATGAAGCGGTCTGTGTCTAAACACTAGAAAACACAAAGTTGCAATAAATACATCACACGTGACATGCAAAAAATTCTAAAGTGTCTAGTGCTAAATAAATAAATATTAAAATGTTGTTCTACAAACGTTGCAAATAACAAAGTGACAAGTGCCCTATGAAGAGGTCACTCTGAAAAGTGCTTAACACACGTGCCATGCAAATGGTTCTATGATAGTAAACAGTTCATATGGGTAAGTCCCCGGTGCACTATAAGTGAAAAAAGGCGTCCTTTGTGGGATTCCTCAAAGCATACAACAGGTGTTAATCCAGTGCTGGTGTCTCGCGTTGTGATTGTGCAGAGACTCACCAGCTGTATATCCCCTGCAGGGGTAACGAGTAGTCACAGTATGTGCCACTGTGCAGCAGTGCTTGGCAAGACCAGGACCAGGATGATATCATAAGGACATAAGAAGAAAGGATTCCATAGTGTGAAACCGTTTAAAACCACTATTTATTAGGTCAGATAAAAAGGGTACTCACATTGTAATGGAAAAAATGAGCGGTGTACAATGCTTACAAAGATGTTCCCAAGCGTCAGCTTTGCAGGGAGATGTCAGCAAGGCGTTCAGTCAAAGGCCACGCCCTACGTACGTTTCGTCACTCGGACTTCTACGGGAGCGTGGTCCCTGCATCGTCTCCCCTATCTTTATATGCTGTGCGGTCCTTAGTGCACCTGTGTTCCAGCGGCCATATTTGGTATGTGTTTGTGTTCCAGCAGCCATGTTTTTGTGTGTCGGCGGCCATTTTCCCTGGGACAATGCAGACCGAAGCCCGCAGCCCCATACCAGCGGCCATGTTTTTGTGTGTCGGCGGCCATTTTCCCTGGGACAATGCAGACCGAAGCCCGCAGCCCCAATGAAGTGATTAAATCCCCATGGAACAGCCTGATACAGCGCTGGTTTCCTGGTGACACCTTACTAATATATGGGTCCATTGCATGTGTGTCACAGTAGTAACTATTACGTTATTTATGCACAATTCTCCCGCACAGAATATAGGTGTGTAGTAAATGGTTTGCCCTTACTTAGGAAACCTAGACAATAGTAATATAGACAACAGTAATATACTAAACCATATTAAAAATATTAAAATTGTGGTTCTACAAAATTAATGACATGACATATATCCTAGCAATACGATATACAAACAGGCAAATAGTTATATTTAAAATGCTAAAAAAAAAAAAAAAATTTTATTAAGAAGATATATATAAAAATAGATAAAAATATGTTTAAAATTATGTGAAAAAGCGAGACAAGAAAATCATGTACCAGTTATAATCAGACAGGTAGTAGGTGTATGTTAGAATACTAAAAGTATTTTGAATAACTTGTTAGCCAATAAGGGGAGCATTATCATCAAAGAGAGGAGCATTATCATTAAAAAAGAGATAAGGAGCGTTTATCATCAGAAAAGGGGGGTTTCTTATAAAAGGCGTTCAGTAATTGGTAAGAAAACAATTGAGATCCACATCTATGTTCATTCCAGACGGTTGAAGTGTGTCTAGCTGGAAGATCCATCTGGTCTCATTTTGTGACACCTTTGTTTTCTTGTTGTCACCCCTCCAGTGTCCTTTAATTTTGTCAATTCCGTAAAAAAGCATACCACTGGGGTCCCTATTGTGATGATCTCTAAAATGTCTGGATACGCTATGTTTTTTAAAACCGTTCTTTATGTTTGTGACGTGTTCTCTAATTCTAATGTGCAGTTTTCTGGTAGTGCGTCCCACATACTGTTTACGGCACGGGCATTCTAGCACATAAGTAACGTGTGTATTGTTACACGTTATTAGGTCCCTGATTGTGTACTCTTTGCCGTTGCTTGTGGACTTGAACTTTTTTTTGTTTGTTTTTTTGGTTTCTCTACACGGTAGACATTTTCCACATTTATAAAAGCCTTTTAAATTGTTGCCTATTTTAATTTGTTTCGGGGGGTCAAGTGCATTGTGCACTAGTTTATTTCTAAGGGTTGCAGCCTTCCTATAAATGAAGATGGGTTTTTTTGGTAACACTGTTTTTAAAACTTGGTCTGACTGTAAAATGGGCCAGTGTTTTTTGACAATTGATTCTATTGATCTGTATTGTGTGTTATATCCAGTCAGAAAAGCAAGACCCAAGGACTTGTTTTTATCCCGCTTGTGGGTGTTCTGTGTTGCTTCCATTAACTTATGTCTATCCATATTCTTTATTTGTTCTTTTAATGTCAGCAAATCCCTCTTTTTGTATCCTTTATCCACAAATCGCTTGATCAAATTATTTGTTTGTTCCTCAAAGTCAGTTATGTTACTACAATTTCTGCGTATCCGCATGAACTGTCCCTTAGGGATGTTTCCAATCCACTTTGGGTGATGGCAACTACTAGTGGGGATGTAGCCATTTCTGTCTGCATCTTTAAAGTGCGTCTTTGTGCTAAGGTGTCCATCTTCTTTAAATATCTGGAGGTCGAGGTAGTTAATGTTACGCCTGCTCCAGTTCCCAGAAAAGGATAAACCATAAATGTTATGGTTTAATTCGTCAAAAAACATTTGTAACTCTTCCTCAGTACCACCCCAGATAATTACAATGTCATCTATATATCGTCGATAAAATTTCAGATGACTTCTGTTGGTACTGTAAATTTGTTCTTCTTCCCACTTATTGAGTAATAGATTAGCAATGCTCGGGGCGTATTTAGCCCCCATGGCTACCCCTTTCACTTGAGTGTAGTAGTCTCCCTTGTGCCAAAATTAGTTGTGGCTCATTGCTAATTTAAGTCCTTCTAGAAGGAATTTGATTTGTTCTTCTTTGAGGTCTGTCTGTTGGTATAGGGCCCATTCTGCTCCATTAATGCCATCTGTTTGTACAATATTGGTGTATAATGAGTTGATATCGATTGTTACGAGTATATCTTCTTCTTTGACGTTTAGATTTTTAAGCTCAGTAATCAACTGTTTGCTGTCTCTTAGGTATGATTTGCCCCTAGTGACCAATGGCTGTAAATACACACGTGACACTTTTGATAAAACTGTATATATGCAGACATTTCTTCTGCAACTTTGGGACAGCGCCACACTCACACACTTTTCTTTTTTCACTTCTTCAAGATACCACCAAAAAAATTTCTTTTTCCAATTTGTGCAGTAGCCGGCAGTTAAAACACATACGTGCTTCTTATACCTCTCAACCCAGACAGCAAGGAAAACTTGCTACAAATTTGTGGCAGTGTTAAATTGTAAATCTGTTAACTTGCTGCACATTTTCAATGGCAAGTTGTACACTTGCAGAGCACTTGAAGCAAAAGTTCTAGTTGACACTTTTCCAATTTGTAGCAAATTTGCATGGCAAGTCTCTAGCACAAGCAAATTTGCAGTGGCGAGTCTGCAGCAAGACCTCTGCAAGTCTACAGCATGAAAATTCAGCCATAGTGATCCAGTGGCGGCCCATCCATTAGGGGCGCCCGCGCGCTGCCCCCTCTCTCCGGGCCGCCCCTCTCTCCATGCCACCCCCTATATGCAATTGATAGATTCATACATAGCATGAATCTATCTACGGCCACTGCGGCCACCCCCTATTCATGCGTCCGGCCCCTTTCAGGGCACTGGGTGTATGCAATTACAGCGGCAAGTTTTTTTTAAGCACCTGATTAGAGCCAGAGGCTCTAAAAGGCTTTAAAAAAGGGTGGGCTCCGATCCCACCCAGGTTGCAACAGCAAATAAATATTCTCTGTTGCAACACTGATCTTTCTCTCGGCCAATCGGGAAGCAGGTATAAAACCCATTTCTCCGATTGGCCAAAACGTCAGGCGATCCTATTCGATGCCTAGCGCCGGGAGGAGCAGAGAGGAGACACACCAGCTGCTCCAAGAGAGGACACCGGAGCAGCTTTCCCCGAGCCCGCCACACTTAAGGACAGGGGCAACCACGCTGGAAGATAGCCGCATCAGCTACGCACTCCATAAAGACATGACCGCTGCTCTCACAGCATCCATGGTAAGGACTGACCGGCAGACAGTGGGTGGGGGGGTTTGCTGGTGGTTTTAGAGCCGTGCCGTGGGTGTTAGGAGCAGTTGTGCTAGTGCCGCTCCACCAGCGGGCCGGGGGGGGGTTTGCCGCCCCCCAAGAAAAACACCAGCCGCCACTGCAGTGACCCCTGTAGTGGAAAGACTATAGAACAACATAACTGAACCAGAACTTGCAGAATGTTTGCAAAGAAAGTTGATCTGGAGTCATGCAATGTGGACTTGCTGCAATTTTGCAACAAACTTGTGAAGCCTGGCAAGTCTAACAATAGCTTAGCAAGTCGAATTCAAACTTGCAGCACAATTGCTTGCTATCTGGGACTGTGTGCTGATTGGGGAATCAACCATTGATGTGGTTGCAAGAAAGAAATTTGCAGTTTATGGTCTGCCTAAGCTATAAAAGGCTTTATACTGAGTTTAAGCCAGATAATGATGACATGAGATAGCCAATTAGCTATAAAATATTGTACAAATGTGTATTTGTGTGCAAAAAAAACTAATAATGAAATATGTAAAAATAGTTACATAAAATATCTTTAAAAAAATACAAATAATAAAATAAAAATAATAAAATACATCAGGGCCATTGCATGCTTACAGGTGGACTCCACAAATTAAGCTTTTGCATGGCATTACTAAAAAAACTAGAAACCTAATCAGTGCTGTATTTGCCTAATTGGGGTTGTTACAAGGACAGCGGGAATGAAAAGAAATCTCTCCAAAATAAAGGTTAATCCTTCAGACAGTTATCCCAGTTAGAAAATAAATTTCCAATCACGGCCTGTCCCTATGGCAAAGGTTGGTTATCATGAGAAGTAGAGAGGATAAATGTTGTCAAAGATGTGCAACTGGGACAGGAGCCTCTCCTACCTCTGCATCATCTAGCTGTGCCCTGGACTGTGCGTAGTCCTGCTGAATACAATGGGTGATCGCAGCTCTTCCTGTGTAACCAGCGGCCCTCCGCTCTGCTCTTGGTGTGACAGTCACCACCAGCTCTATGCCAGGAGCACTGTGTATGTCTGATAAAGAAAGCACAATGCCTAGCTGTAGGAGAATCCCTGATGATTACACAAGGAGAGTCGTATTTTTTGCCTTCCTTTGGATAAACTGTGGGTATAAGATTTGGTATGGATGTGAATTTTCTATTTTTTTCTATTTATTTTTCAACCTGATGAACTATGTCTGCATATATTTATGAATGAAAGATACTGTTGTAACTTTCACTCATAAGTTACTGTTATGTGTAAATAAATTAAAAAAAGCCTTTTCTAAACAACATTTCAGCCTCTTGAATCCTAATAATTTTTTTAACTTCTGCATTCCTTCATTCCCTGTGTGTGTGTGTATGTGTATATATATATATATATATATATATATATATATATATATATATATATATATATATATATATATATATATATATATATATATATATATATATATATATATATATATATATATATATGTATATATGTATGTATGTATATATATATATGTATACTTAGGACCATGTGATATTTCAGTTTTTCTTTTTTAATAAATCTGCAAAAATGTCAACAATTCTGTATTTTTCTGTCAATATGGGGTGCTGTGTGTACATTAATGAGGGAAAAAAATTAACTTAAATGATTTTAGCAAATGACTGCAATATAACAAAGAGTGAAAAATTTAAGGGGGTCTGAATACCGTATTTATCGGCGTATAACACGCACCGGCGTATAACACGCACCCCAATTTAGGAGGGAATTTTAAGGAAAAAAAACTTTTAGGAGGGAAGTTGAAGGAAAAAAAACTTACATTTAAATGCCCTTCATTGCAGCCTTCTCAGTGCAGCCATGTCAGTGCAGCCTTCCCCAGTGCAGCCTTGTCAGTGCAGCCTTGTCAGTGCAGCCTTGTCAGTGCAGCCTTTCCCAGTGCAGCCTTTCCCAGTGCAGCCTTCCCCAGTGCAGCCTTCCCCAGTGCAGCCTTCCCCGTGCAGCCATTCCCAGTGCAGCCTTTCCCAGTGCAGCCTTTCCCAGTGCAGCCTTCGCTTCGATCCCCTGTCCTGAGCTTTAAAATCGCCGACCGCGATTTGAAAATGGCGCCGCCGGCGCCGAAATACACCGAGCCGGTCCTCGGCTCTTTCCGGCGGCTCTCGTTCATTTTCGGCTCCACTCGTAGTCCCGAGCGGAGCTATCAGAACCTAGCCGAGTAGGTTCGGATAGCTCCGCTCGGGACTACGAGTGGAGCCGAAAGTAAACGAGAGCCGCCGGAAAGAGCCGAGGATCGGCTCGGTGTATTTCGGCGCCGGCGGCGCCATTTTCAAATCGCGGTCGGCGATTTTAAGATTGTGACAGCTCGGGATCGCATGGTATCGGCGTATAACACGCACCTGCGACTTTCCCCTGATTTTAAGGGGAAAAAAGTGCGTGTTATACGCCGATAAATACGGTACTTTCCGTCCCCACTGTGTATATATATATATATTTTAAAACGGAAAAAGCGTGCGGTCTGGTGGATCAATAAATTACAGTCCTTGCATCCTGATGGTATGAACAAGGACTATGATTTATTTGTTTGTGTAGGACTTGGATATTAGGTATATAGTGATCATAATCATGGCTTGTATATATTATACTCTCTTAGATCGATGAACTCCCGTTGGGAATATTAAATAACAGGATATCAGCTGGAATCTTTGATGAGATCTGAGACACGATCAAGAATGTCATTATATCTATGATACTTACTGAATGAGATTCATATTTAAGTATGTGAGGAAGTTTATTTGCTCCTTAACATCGTATCGATGGAAGATGATACATAATAGGAAGATTAATGAATGTAAATAATTTTTGTATTGGAAAATATAAGATATTTCACCTGTTTGGTTCATGGAATGGGGGTTAATCACTTTTCACACACAGCCAAAGAAGCCTGACGAAGAGCGACTTGCGCTCGGAACTGTACAGTGGCTTGCATTATAATATGTGATTGAAAAATTTCCAGTAAAGGACACTTTTTGCATCAAGCATTGATCCACGTCTTTTCTTTATCCATTTATGGTGGAAGGTTGGGAGTCCACCTTGATGGTGCTTTGATTGAACAGGATTAAAGAGAAGAGGGATATATATATATATATGTATGTATGTGTGTGTGTGTGTAGCGCTGGTAGATTTGCAATCTACCGCATGTTAGGAAAATTTAGTAAATTGTGCATTAATGAGCTTAAAGGTTTGCCTCTGTTCCAGCTTAGCTGACGCTGTGTGTGTGTTTCCGTGCTGACCGGTGGGTGTCGCTGTTGCCACTGGTCAGGGTTGGAAAGGCAACGTGTTGAAGTGAATGGATGCTCCTCTATCCCGAAAGCACGCTCGGTGGAGGTGGTCCTCCGAGTTGCATTCTGGGCGAGGGTATTTATGGGACAGATGCCATATTTTGGGTTAGTTTTACAGCCACCTGCTGGCCCTCCTGGCCGACAGGTATGCGTTAAGGAGCTAGCTCGTGGTCCTCCGTTCCAGAGGCCCACGATACAGCGGCACAGGGGTGGGTCCAGAGGCTTGTCTGGAGCCTACCACCGCGGCCGAGAATTGGTCCTGAGCTGTCGGTCCTGTGTGACGAAGCTGGACAGCCGAGGAGATCCCAGGGGAGGACCCATCTTGGAGAGATCACGCAGCGTGCTGGTCTATAGAGGGGCCTGGTGACTCGGTTGGAGGATGCATCCAAAAGTAACTATACAGCATAGTGTTGCCGGCTCAGCTTAAAGGTTCAAGCACTGTGACTGACGTTCACTACAGAAGATCTGATACATCCTGTGGCAGAGGATCGTACGGATTTCATTCCCAACCAAGTCTGTGGCAGAGACTTTGATTCGTGCTGCGTGCTGGCTGCTAGACCGGTGAGAGAGGCCTATCCAGACGAGCAAGGAGTGTGTCCCACGAGGGGAGCGCATTTCAAATAGTACTTGAATTCTACCAGGACATTTTGTCAAGAGAACCCTACCAGAGAATGTTTGAGTTTCTTCTGCAAGTTTCCTTTCTACCTCTTTCCTGCTACTTCCTAAGTCGTTCGTTTTAATAAAGCATTGAAAACGTACTCCAGTGTTGGTGCGTGTGTCGTCCAGAAGTAAACTCAACGGAACCCTAGACCCGGTGAAACAGAGGAAAGCAGAGTGAAGGTAACAGACCCGCTTAAACCAGCAGCTCCACGTGAGTTATTGCTACACACACACACATATATATATATATATATATATATATATATATATATATTATATATTAGAGGTCGGCCGATATATCGGCCGATATTTGGCTTTTTTTACTTAATCGGCATCGGCAGATTGTGCTGATAAAAAAAGCCGATTATAACTTCAGCGGGACTTGCAAATGACTTCTGTAATAGAAGTCAATTGCAAGTTGTCTGAAGTTATCTTCTCTCCTCCCTGGGCAGCCTGCCAAGTCTGATAAGAAGAAACATTGTATCTCTTCGGGTTCTTTTATCAATAGACTGTGTGTAGAATTTCTCAGTTTAACCATTTAAAGACTAAATCTTTTCTGACATTTGTTGCTTACAAGTAAAAATCCTGTATTTTCTGCTAGAAAATCACTTAGAACCCCCAAACATTATATATATATATATATATATATATATATATATTTTTTTTTTTTTTAGCAGAGACCCTAGGGAATAAAATAGCGGTTGTTGCAATATTTTTTGTCACACGGTATTTGTGCAGCGGTCTTTCAAACGCATTTTTTTTTTAAAAATACACTAATTAAAAAAATAAATAAATAAGCAGTAAAGTTAGCCCATTTTTTTTCGTCCAAAAGTTTTGATTACCTGTTTTTGTGTATTTAATATTTAAGATATAGTTTTTTTTTTTTTTAATCTAAATTATACATACAAGTGAACTGATTGGAGGTTTGTTTTGTTCAATAAATGTTTAAATGTAAAAAAATTTCTGTATCACTTATTACTTAAGGCTGCTTTCACACTGGAGCGGGCATGTGTTGACGGTAAAATGCTGTTAGTTCTAGCGGCGCTTTACCATCATTTTAGAGGCGCTATTCAGCTGCTAGCGGGGCGCTTATAACCCAGCTAGCGACCGAGGAAGGGGTTAAATGCACTCCTGAAGTGCTGCTGCCGAAACGCTTTGCAGGCGCTTCGGCAGCGGTGCGCATTCATTTCAATGGGCAGGATTGGTGGAGGAGCGGTATACACCGCTCCAAAGATGCTGCTTGCAGGACTTTTTTTTTAACATCCTGCCAGTGCATCGCCTCAGTGTGAAAGCACTCGGGATATCACACTGAGACTGCAGGGGAGCCGTTTTACAGGCACTTTACAGGCGCTATTTTTAGCCAAAAAGCGCCTAAAAGGACGCCCCAGTGTGAAAGGGGTCTAACTGACGTTGTAGTGCTAATTGAAACAAAAAAAAAACTGCTTTGTACTGGAAATATGTTTCTTAGTTCCCACTATGGACAAAGAAAAAAAATTGACGTTTACCCTAATTATTTTAGATGAATGCGGCCAAGTTCAGGGATATCCTGGACAAAAACCTTCTCCAGAGTGCTCAGGACCTCCGACTGGGCCGAAGATTTACCTTCCAACAAGACAATGACCCTAAGCACAAAGATAAAATAACGCAGGAGTGGCTTCACAACAACTCCATGACTGTTCTTGAATGGCCCAGCCAGAGCCCTGACTTAAACCCAAATGAGCATCACTGGAGAGACCTAAAAATGGCTGTCCACCAACGTTTACCATCCAACCTGACAGAACTGGAGAGGATCTGTAAGGAGGAATGGCAGAGGATCCCCAAATCCAGGTGTGAAAAACTTGTTGCATCTTTCCCAAAAAGACTCATGGCTGTATTAGATCAAAAGGGTGCTTCTACTAAATACTGAGCAAAGGGTCTGAATACTTAGGACCATGTGATTTTTCAGTTTTTCTTTTTTAATAAATCTGCAAAAATGTCAACAATTCTGTGTTTTTCTGTCACTATGGGGTGCTGTGTGTACATTAATGAGGAAAAAATGAACTTAAATGATTTTAGGAAAATGGCTGCAATATAACAAAGAGTGAAAAATTTAAGGGGGTCTGAATACTTTCCGTCCCCACTTGTAAAAAAATATAGTCACTTGTACTTGGTCTTATAAAAGTGGTATCAGTGCAACCCTAATAAATACAATATACAAGTACTCGCTCGCATTTCAAACAAACATCTTTCCCGTTGTCATTATGGGGTATTGTTTTTAGAATTTTGAGGAAAATAATGAATTTAATGCATTTTGGAATAAGGCTGTAACATAACAAAATGTGGAAAAAGTGAAGCGCTGTGAATACTTTCCGGATGCACAGTATGTCTGTATAAATAGCATGCTAACAGAGGAAAACTGCTTTAGCTTGACTATAGAACAACATAACTGAACCAGAACTTGCGGAATATTTGCAGAATGTTTGCAAAGAAAGTTGATCTGGAGTCATGCAATGTGGACTTGCTGCAATTATGCAACAAACTTGTGAAGCCTGGCAAGTAGAACAATAGCTTAGCAAGTCAATTTCAAACTTGCAGCAGAATTGCTTGCTATCTGGGACTGTGTGTTGATGGGGGAATCATGCAAAATTCCACAGGTTGCAGGAAAGAAATTCGCAAAGATTATGGTCTGCCTAAGCTATAAAAGGCTTTATACTGAGTTGTGCTAAAAGTGTACTACTGTAGTTCGACCTCATGAAAATTAAATATGGATTATATAGGGGAGAGAAGGACAAGACCAGTTTGTGACTGGGAGAGTGCCTAAAATTAACTAGTCCATGCAGAAGCTTACTTTAAAGCGGAGTTCCACACAAAAATGGAACTTCTGCTTTTCGGAACCCTCCCCCCCTCCGGTGTCACATTTGGCACCTTTCAGGGGGGAGGGGGGTGCAGATACCTGTCTAAGACAGGTATTTGCACCCACTTCCGGCATAGACTCCCATGGGAGTCTATGCCTCTTCCCGTCCCGACCACGCTGTCTGCTGGGAACACACAGCTCCCAGGAGAGAGCGGGGACCACTAGGGACGCGCAGCGTGACTCGCGCATGCGCAGTAGGGAACCGGGAAGTGAAGCCGCAACGCTTCACTTCCTGATTCCCTCACCTAGGATGGCGGCGGCAGCTGCCGAGAACCGAGCGGGTTCTCGGCGTCCCCTGCCGACATCGCTGGACCCTGGGACAGGTAAGTGGCCATGTATTAAAAGTCAGCAGCTGCAGTATTTGTAGCTGCTGGCTTTTAATATTTTTTTTTTTTTGGCGGTGTGGGTGAACCCCTGCTTTAATTTTCAACTGTAATATTTATTCAGTTTATCCTGTTTTGTAATGAAAAACCTCCTCCATTATTTAAAACACCAAAAAAGGACTCTATTAATAACATATTCAGTGGAATTCCCAGCCCTGCCCAGCTTCTGTGGCTATTACAAAGCCAGATAATGATGGCTGCTCTTACAAAGTAGGGATGAGCCTGAGGTTCGAGTCGAATGTATGTAAATAAATTAAATACTGAACATTATGGGGCGTTTGCGGGAAATTCTAGCGCCCGCGGAAAGCGCCACAGTAAACATGATAACTGTTTTGGGGGGAACCGTAAAAAAAAACGGCTCCTCATTTTGAGGGCATGTGGCCTGTTCGGTGCAGGACGGGCGGCGCTTTTTCGTTCCCCCCTTTTCCTGCGCCCTGCCACGTTGCGTGCTCAGATAAGGGTCTGGTATAGATTTTGGGGGGGGACCCCTACAACATTTTTTTTGGCACGGGGTTCCCCTTAAAATTCATACCAGACCTGAAGGGCATTGTATGGATTTTGGGGGGACCCCCACGCATTTTTTTTTTTTACATTTTGGTGCAGGGTTCCCCTTAATATTCATACCAGACCCAAAGGGCCTGGTAATTGATGGGGGTGGGGTGGGGGCCCATGCCGCTTTTTTCAATGATTTTTATCTATCCTGTCGGGAATTCGAAGGTGGGCGGAGGGTGCTTTGCATAAAAGCTTAATCCAGGAGAAAAAAAAAGTTTGCCCCAAATTGAACTTGTATAGAACCCTCCATAGGAATCGCCACTCACAGCTATCAAATGCCTTAGTGGCATAGAGTGATAGTATAGCCTTGTTGCCCATATTATCTATAAGTAGTTGCATATTTAAGTACAGTCTACGAAGGTTGTTTGCCATTGATGGATTGGGAATGAATCCTGATTGATCATGGTGAATAAGGCTGGCTATCACCTTCGAGAGTCTCATTGCAAGTACATTGATTATAAGTTTCAGATCGGTAGTTAAGAGCGAAATAGGGCGGTAGGATTCTGGTTAATTAGGATGCTTCTGCAGCTTCAATAAAACAATTACCGTATATACTCGAGTATAAGTCGAATTTTTCAGCACATTTTTTTGTGCTGAAAGTGCCCCCCTCGACTTATACTCGAGTCAAGCACTTTTCTGCAGCAAAAAATTTCATTTTCCGAACCGACTTTGGGGCCCCGTATCTCAGGGCCATTTAGGGCTAGAAACCCCAAATTTGGTATGCAAACCCAGTGGACCTGGTACCACAACATATCCAGAGCTGAAGTTCCTAGCACTAAGTGGCCCCGAGATACGGGGCCCCAAAATCGGTTCGGAAAATGTCATTCTCTGCTGCAGAAAAGTGCTTGACATTTTCTGAACCGACTTTGGGGCCCCATATCTCAGGGCCACTTGGTGCTAGGAACCCCAAATTGGATGTGCAAACCCAGTGGACCTTGTACCACAACATATCCAAAGCTGAAGTTCCTAGCACTAAGTGGCCCCCGACATACGGGGCCCCAAAATCGGTTCGGAAAATGTCATTCTCTGCTGCAGAAAAGTGCTTGACATTTTCTGAACCGACTTTGGGGCCCCATATCTCAGGGCCACTTAGTGCTAGGAACCCCAAATTTGGTGTGCAAACCCATTGGAACTGATACTATAACATATTCATAGCTGTTCCTAGGACCAAGTGGCCCTGAGATACGGGGCCCCAAAACTGGTTCGGAAAATGTCATTCTCTGCTGCAGAAAAGTGCTTGACATTTTCTGAACTGATTTTTGGGGCCCTGTATCTCGGGGCCACTTGGTGCTAGAAACCCCAGCTTTGGAAATGTTATGGTGCTAGTTCCACTGGGTTTGCACACCAAATTTGGGGTTCTTAGCACTAAGTGGCCCCGAGATACGGGGCCCCAAATTCGGTCAACTGTGTCTATCTGCAGCAATGTCATTTCGGGACCCTTTGGGTTCAGAGACCCCAAATTTTGGCTGCAGCTAGGGGGCATCTAGAAACCCTTAACTACCGAGTTTGAAGTTCAGGGGACCTATGGCTGCAAATGGGCACAGTGAGGCATGCAAATGGGCACAGTGATGCTGCAAATGGGCATTGTTGACCCTCTTTTCCACTTAAAGTAGCTGTGCATTTCTCACCCTCGTCTTATACTCAGGTCAATAAGTTTTTCCCATTTTTTTTTTGTGGTAAATTAGGGCCTCGACTTATACTCGGAACGACTTATACTCGAGTATATACGGTACTGCTTCATACATGGACATTGGGAAAGAACCTTGTTTTTTTACTGTGCGTATTATGGTAAGTAATTCAGGTAATAGTATATCCCCAAATTGTTTATATAGTTCTATCAGTAATTCATCGCTACCAGGAGCTTTAGAATTTGAAAAGGAGACCATCACCTGTTGCAGTTCCTCTAAGGTGATAGGATTTGTTTCCTATCTTTAACAGAAATATAGGTAACTCATATACTCATATACGCTTATTTAGATATTTCACTATATTTTAACTTGATTTAGAGCAGTAAAACAATATGTGTAAAAGAGATAATCCTAGCAGAGGGGTGTTGCTTTGGCCACCAATGTTGTGTGATTACAGGCCCCTGTGACAAAAAGCTGGCCCTGGTAGGCAGTGAATGCCATAAACAATGTAACAGAGGAATTATTAAATTATCAGAATCTCTGCGCTTAGGACATAAGACAGAAAAGGGGGGGGGGGGGGGAGGGAGGGAAAGAGATTGGATAAGGGGAGAAAAGTGAAAATAGTGAGGTATGCTGCCTCCCCAGGTTAAGTCCCCAAAAGGACTAACATATAAAGGAATTAATAGGTGGGGGTGTGGCGCTCCCTATTAAAATTATTGATGTTGCGTGTACGGTGGCTAAAACAAATA